>CM060941.1:434025099-435372599 GCA_030765085.1 Allium cepa
ATAAATTACGATAGCAATCTGTCACCTAGAAACTTGAAAATGAATACTGACGAGGCTGCATAGTCATGAACAGGATTATTTTCAAGCGACTGAAGTGAGTTCAGTGCTATATCACTTCCAAATATCTGTTTAAAACTATTTTCTTTCTAAAATATCTCCAAAATGATATTACTATTTTTTTTCAAAATAATTTGGAAAACATTTCCAAAATTCTCCGGGATTTAAATTTCCTGATTTACTTTGAATCCAATTTTAGTTATAATCCATTTGTATAATTTATATTTATACAAATTTTCAATTTGTTATATAAACTATCTCCAATTTTTTAATCTTATTTGATTAAATATATTTTCATCCAAACACTCCAAATATTTATAATAATTTCATAAAATTATTTCTTTTATATCAGAATATAATTTGGGTAAAATTATTTCATTTACCCCATTCCAAAGTGTCGAATTACTCTATTCAAGTGTTTAGAAACCCCTATCGATTTTGTACGGACTGTGCCGACTAGAGCTCATAAGCCACCCAATAAATCAAACAACACATTATAAAATATTTTATATTGACTAAAAAATACACACTCATATCTATTAATACACTCAAACTCATTCTAGAATACTACTGACTCTATCTCTAATGAGTAATCCCTACCAGAGCCAAGGTTCTCCCTTAACCTTCAGCTCTGATACCAACTGTAACGGACGGTGATTTTCGACCCTCGAAAATTGACATCAATACGTCCACTGTATAAAATGCCGAGTAGTCGAGTGTCGAAAATACCAGTTCATTAAGGGTAAAGAAGAAAAACGTAGAAGAAAAGAAATAGAACATAGAATCTCACAATCGCAACGGAACAAAATATGAAATATAACAAAAGAATTTAAATAGAAGAAATATGTAACTGTTATATACTTACAACCATCGTGGTACAATAGGCATTAATCAATCTGGACAATTTAATAACTTTTCCTTACACAGCAGGATAATAATCAAGCATGGAAGTATGACTTGCCATCCAGCTCGTTCCCTGAGCTCCATAGCATCCTATCTTGAATCTATAATGCTCGGTCTGACCCTAGCATTATAATAAAATAACACCCGAGTCAGTCTGGAAAACCTGCATGAGAAAACACACTCAATTAGGATCATTAACTTTTCAAAATCCTTTGAAAAATAAAGGTATCTCGTAAGACCGCGTCATAGATAAACACGATAGGTTTTTCCCTTACGATAACCAAACATTTTATAGAAAATCCAGTGATATTATAATAGTGTCTAATTACAAATACTTATTCAAATAGCAGAAATTGTTACATTAATTAAATTCCAGCATACTAGGCTGTACAAACAAAACTGTAAGCTTGTATTGGAGAATGGATTCCAACGAATGACTGGGCCACTGTGGTGCCGCCCGTCATAGTACACCTTTAGAACCATGTACCGAGGACCACGTCGAGATCCCCTGCTACACAAGACCGACCTACGCCTAACCTGGATAGGCCGAACATGTTATCACCGTGGGTGTTCCCACCCTTACTATCGAGCGCTTCTTCTTTCATATATACCTATATCTAAGATAAATAGCATTTTCGAGGACACGTAGAAAGGTGATAACATACCCCACTTGGGTGCGACCCACTTAGTCTTGCTGCATCTCCGCTGTTTTAGTCATTCCCGGTTGATGACTCTCGAGGCTAAGCGTTAACTTTCAAGGAACGATTTCACTTAAAATGCTCATCGCTCTCCAATGATGGTGTTTTGACAGCATCTGTCCATACAAGTTGCCCTGGGTCTGGACAAACCAAATAACCATCTTCTTCATCTTAACGGTATTTATTCGTAATGTTGAAACCGGATCGAAGTGGTTTTCGGATAATTAAATCTGATTCCGGTCTCTTAGAAACGATAAACGAAATTGGCCAAAATTTGATAGTTGGTTATTTAACTATCAATAAACATTCAAAAGCAATCATCAGGCCTTGTTATAAATTTCCCAAAATTTATTCTAAAATATCTTTATAAAATATTAGTTTCAGTTCTTCAACGTTTTGAAGAACAGTTTTCAAATACTTATATTTTCAACGGAACATTTCCAACCCTTCCCACTACTTAGAATATCTTCCCCACTTCATAGTATATTTAACTTTAGAAAGTACTCCTTTTATTTTCTATTTCACTTTCTAAAAATCATTTACAATTTTATTTGTAAATTTCTTGACTAATTTATAACGAATTCTATAAATTCTGGAATTCTTTACCAATTCCCTTAATAATTCCAAAGCTAATTTTCCTTGTTTATAAACTCAATTTTCCCTTTTGTACTTCTTTATGAATTCTATTTTCATTTTCGAAGTTCATTTTTATTTATCCCCTTCTGAAATTTTCTTACTTTTCTTCCCAATTCCTTTTTTCGATTCTCTTATAGGTCCATCTACTAAATAACCATTTCCCAACTCTCGAGAAGGTATATAAATACATATAAACCATTTTCAAAACTATATATATATACACATGTAAATAAAAAATAGTATTTAAAGAAAAATAATAATCATTTGTTTTTAAAACATGTTCAAATAGTTATCAATTATTGGAACACTTTTATAACATCACTTTTCAAAGCTGGTTTTAAAACCTAGGAATTATTAAAATAAATATTAAGTAATTGAAAATTCACTTCTGAAGTATTTCAGTACTAACTAACTTTAAATTATATAGTTTAATAAATAAAATTTTACTTTCTAAAATAAAACTTAATTTATAAATAAAAGTATATTTTTAAAACTCAATAACCAAATTTCAATTTATAACCCCTCTCAATTTCTACCACATCACTTACATTTCCGCCTCCTTAACCTTTTTCACTTCGAAAATAGTATCCACTATTGCCCTCTCACCCTATTCCATATTCAATATAAATTCTTCCTGTAAATTTATATTTCCAGTTTACCACCAGATATCGATTTTACTTTATTTATAACATCGTTCATAAATTATTATAAGACCTTTGAATTTCACTAAAACAATTTCATTTATAAAATTCCATTTTATAAATTTAATTCCTTATAAATTGCACTCATTTTTACCAATCTATTTTTAATATTGATCTCAAATTTTCTTTTTATATTTTCTGAATATCATTTTAAAATCTGGTCTTCAAAATCCCTTTATATTATTTATTTTAAAATCTCTATTAAAAATATTTCCCCACATTATTTAATACAATAAAAAATTCACCATTTTTATTCAAACCAATCTCCTTTAAATAATCCAAATTTCGAATATGCATATTTTTATATTAACAATCTCTTTTTAATTCCTTAAAATTTAAAAATAATATTAATGGTATTTAATATATCCAAAATTAATTTCCTAACATCTAAAAATTTTCAACACACAATAATCCAGCATTTCATATATATGAAAAATCCTAATATATTTGAGGAATCCAGTTGGATCCCTCCAACCTGTTTTTCCTGCATCCACAGAGGTTAGACAACAATAAAAATACCAATCCCACTTTGAGGGGGATATCATGATATATATGGTCATCCGCTATTACCCAGGGTGCATAGGGTCTCGTTCATTGTAATGTGCAGGAATATCAGTCCAAATACTAATATATATATATATATATATATATATATATATATGCATGAATGTATGTATGTACTTATGTATTACGGTATATATTTAACATCCAATAGACAAAAATTTATAAATTCATCCAAATGACCAATAATTTAAATTCAACACCTATAAATTTACAAGCTATCCAAATGAGTGAGGTTTGACTCACCTTGATCTTCCAAAAAATTTAATCATTCGAATTCTATATTTTATTCCACTGCATAGTATTCGCCACTGCGAATCCGACGTGGCCCGATACTTTATAGTTTTTTTCTTGTATAAAAGTTATACAAATATTATAAGCATTTGATTTTAATGAATCAATTAAAATCATAAATTTCTAATTAACCCTTAATTAATTTTAAATTAATTTAACCAAAATATAAGATTAACCTCACCTCCTTATCTGCTCACATACGCTGCCAGGCTCGAGACCACGTTCTAGACCACTCACGGTTCCAGAACCCAAACTCCATCTCTCTGAAACCACGACTTGGCAGAACAAGCGCGACCCCCGCTCATCGAAACACCCTAGCTCACAGCCTCCTTGCCATAGCCTCGACCCATTTCCAAAGCCATCCTACTTCACTAAGGTTCAACCCGATTCCCCGATCCCCCACCAGTTACCATCAAAGTCACGTGCAACACCCTACCAACCACACGCACGCGTAAACATACACACCTTCAGATCGAACCCTTCTCTTCCCAAAATCCTCGTATGCGTGGTTCCCATGTCATATCGACTTTGCCCAAACCTCTGTTCGAGACGCCGATGCAAGTCGTCCCACGCGATTACCTCCTTCTCTTCTTCTTTTTAAACAGATACTCGATTGATTTGATTATTGAGAAGGGGAAGGAAAAATATGTTCGAACTGATTTGATTCGAATGAAGAAAGAAAGAAGAAGGAGGGGCTCGTGATTTTATATGTAGCGGCCATTCATTTTGAATAAACCATTTTTATTCTTTCGTTAGTTTTGAATTGAAAGAAGGAAAAGTAGAAAGACATGACTTATGAATGAAGGGTTGCATGTAAGGATGGGTGTACAGTGTTTTGAGCTGAGGGGTAAAAGTGCTGATGTGAAAATATTAGTCAAGTCAAATAAACATGTATATTTATTTTAAACTTAAATCGTCTCGATTTCGCAGCTTAAAACTTCAAACTCCTATCGAGTCATGCCGCTAGGCATTCATAATGATATACCCCTATTCTGAACGTATTTCAAAAGGTTTCAAGTCCTAATTCGATTGTAACGACCCAGTATTTTCAACCATTCGCATCCGAAGGACTTGAATCGTTCAAAATACTGCGTTGTAAAATAAATTTGGCAAAACTCAAGATATACAATAAATAAATCACAGAATCACATACACAGATATCAGAATCTCGCAGCGGAAATTAAAATTTAGTGGTTCATGAAGCCACTGATACAACTTTACAAAACAGAACTTACATTGTCTATAATACTCATTACAAAATTTAAAACATAAATAGAGATAGAGTCTTCAAAGTCTTGAATCCCAGAAAAGATAAAGGCTGAAACAACTTCCAACAGCACGAATGATCTACTGAGTGTCCTAGCTACGGAGAAGAAACTGAAGCTGCAACTCAGGCTGACCCGAGCGTACAATAAAACAAAACACTCGAGTCAGGACATACATACTTATATAATGTAAACTAAATCAAGTGTACTGTAATATATAGCAAGTAACTTAAAGGATGCTTGGGACCGCCCATCCTCTAAGGATCCGTTAAACTATTTACTATGTAGTATATTGCGCTATTATAATAGTGTCTATACTAAAATAAACATACTTTTAAATAGCGTTAAGGCTTTACATTTTCCACCTTAACACGTAATAGTCCCAGTAGTCCATCCAATATCATAGCTCCTCCTACTCGGGAAGCAACTAGAGGATACCACACGGGCTACGGGAGAAAACCAAACTCGTACAAGGCTCGATATGGTAGGTGACACGGCACAACTAGGCAATGCCAGGGTAGATATACCAATTGCTATCCGGACCGGTGGTAACGCGAAGCCGCAGCAACCGCCCACCTCGAACAACACTCCCAAATCAAGGGTGCACCCAAACAATCACATAAGCAATAGAATGGTATACGAAGAAGTGCGTTCGATCAGAGGAGCTACCTCATTAATCCGAGAATCGCTCCTGTTTTAGCCACCTTAAGCCAACTCACGGGAGTCGGGTCCACGTATATACCTTTCAAGAAACCGTCACCACCAACCCACTTCATTCTGGAATCTCCACCGCGTACACGGTTAGTCAAAGTGGTTTTCGGTATCGACAGAGAGTATGTCCATATCCGATCCCGGTCTCTTTGCCAACCAAACGTTATTATAACCCGTGGCCATTTAAAAGCAGTTTATACTTTAAACCAGAATAATCATTTCCATTTCAAAACTATAGATACGATATCATTTTTAAAAACCCAAAACAATATGATATCGTTATATTCAAATATAATTCCTTTCCAAAGCCATACTGTTTAAAATTTATAATATATGGAAACCAAATATTTGAATTATATCTTTAAAGCATAATATTTTGGAGATTTTACTTTAAAATCCATAACTCCCAAACACAATGGTTTGGATATTTAACGGTATATAGAATGAATGGGTTAACTTTATGGTTACTTTGTAAAGAAGATAATTTTCATAGCTTTACAAATATATTTCTTTATTTAAGATTTAAACCATAATTTAAATATCACTTTATGTTCCCAAAACCATTTCAATTTCTATATATATTCAATTTGGAGTATTTACTATTCAGAACTAAGTTTGGTTTTATTCTCTCAACAAATTAATGTTTTATTATTTAGTCTTGAATATTTCTATAAATAAACTCTAAATTTTAGTCATTAAATATTTTTAAAATTTACTTAGTACCAGAATATTCATCTTAAATTTATTAAGGAAAATCTAGTTATAAATATCCTATCTTAAGATTTCCAAACTTAATTATAAAATTAAAATTTATCTAATTCCATAAATTTTAAAACAATCAAATTCTAGATTCCATAGCACTTAGGAAATGTTACCTAAAGTTTGGGTAAAACTAGTCCAATTTCAAAAGATAGCATTTAATGCTGTAGTAGATTGTTTAACTAAATAAATATTTCCAAATATAACTTATTTATATTTATTTATTAACTGAAATCTTATTCTTTCAAAATCCCGATTTACCAAATAAGTTATATTCCATAATTTTATTCAAATATTTATTTATTTCTTTATTTATAACTTATTAAAAATCAATATAAATTCTTTTAAAGATATAAATCAAATATTTAACTTCCAAAATAATTTTAAATATTTCAGAAAATATTATAAGGACCACGGGCCTGTATATAGTTTTCTAGCCTAGGTCAAGTGATATGGATTTATATCATTTCAATCCGTAATTTATAAATACCCCGGGTTCTATCATTTCAAACCCGCAATCCCAAGTTTAACAGTTTAGCAGTTAACAGCATAATTTAACAATAATAATCATTTAGGCCTATCATTTCAGCCCATAACAATCTAAATTTAACAGGGAACTTGCAGTGGTGATTTAAGCAGTAAATAGACAATAACATAATATACTGCAGATATAATACAATATATAAATAACTGATGAGGTGTCAATTCAAATGGGGTCCATCATGCTATATTACACTACAGACAGATAATAGTGAAATACAATTTTACACATACACTTGCAATAATTTACTAAAATATAAATACGTATGTCTGGTGAGAAATACTCACCTGAGAATTGCAGAAAATTTGAATTTCAAAAATGACGATTCACCGGTAGAGACCGACAGAGGGAAACGATAAAATTTCTCGGATGTCGCCTAGATTCAAATCTAGCCAAAATTCAAATAATTTGAAACGCGACTTTAGAATTTATGGTCAAAGAAAAATTAGAATAGAACAAGGATTTGTTTGCTTTGCTCGACCATTCCACCGTGTAACGTGCCCAAGTATACCCAAAGCTGTGAACCGCTCTAACACAAAATTTTACGACGAAAAATTTTCCTAAACAACTACGGCAAAAATTGAACACGAATACACGTGCACCAAATTTTCTCCATGACCGTGATACGGATATATGCATGTACGTGCACCACTCTATGTTCATGCACACGGCAAAATTTTTTTTTTTCCTTTTGCAGCCTTCCCTTCTCATCCTTTCCGTTCCAAAACTTATAAAATTCTTTTTCTCTTTTCTCTTTGGTTTGCAAACTCCAGTTAACTTATAAATTTTTACAACTGGGCTTGCCCCTTTTTTTTTTTTCTTACATCAATTTCCAGACCCCTTGAATTCAGTTTCATTTTTAGTTTTAAACTTAAATTTTTTTTTTTTAAAACATTTCTATACAATATAAATTTTCTTAAATATAAACTTCCCAGGCTTCTGTACAGGTAGACCACTGCTTCGAGGCTGCTACAAATTGCTTCGAGCCAGACGAATGCTTCTTCGAGTCGGCTATGACAAAACTTCGGGTAAACCATGCTAAGACTTCGAGACAAAAATTTATGCATTTCTCTGTGTCTACTTTGGAGACAGCTGCTACCCCATCCAACTGCCTACCTACCTCCATTGTTAACAACTTCTACTCCAGTCTTCACCACTACAAATCCCAGTCATCCTTCAAAGTTGATCTCCACTGATGTGAGGGTGCGCAGGTGTACATATTGAACATGCACACTGGGAATCCCACTACAAGCTGCTTCAAAGACCATGCACTCAGTTCATATACTGATACTCTTCATCTTTATGCAAAGCATATGCCAAAATATGCAGACTCCATCAAAATCAGTGACCATAAACAACTGCCCATGTGATATGCTCCTGCCAAATCTCTGAAACTCCACCCAATGTCATGAATACAAACTAGAAAACTCACACCCTGACACTTACCTGACCTTTTGTGCACACTGTCTGAATTTACACATGTAGACTAACACTCACCTAAGTTTTTTTACTTAATTTACTCATATATATATTACCTATAGTTCTTCTTTTCTCAGCCTTATCAGACAGATTCTGCCTATTCAACCTTTATGTATGCAGACTAATCAAATCATGAATGCAAATCTAAAACTCACCTACTTCTAGTATCAACCACTGCAGCCATTTCCTCTCAGCTTATAGTGATACACAGGTGCACATTCACATCCAACATCCCATCTTCTAGCCTTTCCTGCCTAAGTGCCACTCCTAATACCCTTCTCAGTACTATTACCATCATCATTTACTCACCAAACCTATTTATTCCTCCTACTCCTACTTAGGCCTCGAACATACTCACACCAGACTGATCAACCCAAGCTTTCTGGTGCACACGTGCACATAGTGACACCCAAACCATGCCTAGATTTACAAATCTATTTATATATACAGACCACTTTAAACATAAATGCACTGACAACTCACCCATGCCTTCTACAACACCACTGTTTTATCTCATATATATATGCAAAAGTCTATGTCATATGTAACTGAAAATCATAGATGCTTATGCAGACTACTTGATGTGAATGCAAACAGAAACTCCCCTAAACCAGTGCTACCAAACCCCACTGAACAACCATGTTATATCATCTTTGCACCATTGCTTGCCTCTGTCCTATCTTACAAATATTCCTCCTATACTTTCTTGTTATATAACAACTATAGGCCTAGTTGATTCTCCTACTGGTCAGAGTTTCCAAACAATTTTGCATGCTCCTACTGTTCATATGGCTGTGATATATACACATGGTGATACACATAAACAACCAAGTCCAAAAATCTATGCTACAACTTTTCACGCAACCCAACTCTGTTTATGTACATAGAGATACAAATATGTATATCTTATCACACAGTTTGGGAGAAAAATGGCATAACACAGTGAAATGGCCGAGCCAGGCACAGATAGAACAACTTTATGAGAAAGAGGAAGGAAGAAAACATCAGTCAGGGAAAAAGAAAATAAACCATTTATTTACCTGATGGATGAATGAAGCCAGAGAATAGTCGAAAATGTGAAAGAACTGATGGGGTGGGTGTAGATATATAGGCAAATAACAGTGTGATATTTGAAGGCTGATGGTTTCCAGATTGAATGCTCGAACGTTATTTGATGAAAATTAAAACATGCATTGATTCTGGGGTTTATGGCTTGCGTGATCAAATGGGAGTTCAGTTTCTTAAAAATTGATTTTCGCATGAATTTCAAAGGGGAGCCGAGAGAGGTAGATGTGCAGAGATGATAAAGCGTGATCAAAGGAAAACAAGCCTAGTTCATAGTGTCAGTTTCAAACATATACGTGCTAATATGAATGCATTAGTTATAAAATATGGATCGTGATGTTTGGTAACCGGTGAAACAGAGAGTAAACAAAGTCTGATGTGCACGCATTGATTTCTACGTTATGTTTATAAATATGCAAATATAATTGCGTGATATAAGCCTGGATATAACGTTTTGTACGTTATTTTATGCTCATCTCATGTTTGGGAAAAATATATGAACTGGGTCTGGTTATAAGTTTGTATGTTACTTTATGTTTAATTTATTTAATTGATTTTAGTTTGAAACAATGAATGGAAAGGCAAAAATCTATGCAAAGAAACCTATACAAATTATTAAAACCAAAACTGACCATTTAAACCAAAGTAACGTTTGGAATAAAATACTGACTGATATTTTTTGTTCAAAAATATTTAAAACTTGATTTTTACACTACGTTAAACAGACGTAGGTTAAAACATCAAAAATTTTCACAAAATTCACATTTTAAAAACACACGTTTTGTTACGTTGCTTTATACCCTATAATTGACGCGTCTGTCAAACGCGAAATTTAACTGTTCAATCTTAGATTAAATTTTTCACAGATATTATTAAATTTATTGACATGAAAATATTTATAAAATATATCTCTAATTTAAACTATATTTTTAAACATAATTTATATAAATATATTTCAAAATTAAATAATTTAAAATAAAATAAATATCTAAAAACTAGGGCTGTTACACTCTCCCCCACTTAAGAACTTTTCGTCCTCGAAAAGGAACGAAGAAGAGAAATAAAGGAAGATAAGCTAGATAAACACGAACCTTAAACGAATAGTTCCGGATTTGAAGCACGAAGAAGATCTCCTAGAATCGGTTTTACCCTTTTCAGTTTGACCGTCAGTCTATGGGTGCTCAGGTCCCGATGAGTAACAAAGATTTCAAAGATTATAGAAAGATTTCTAAATAGACTGGTATAAGTAATAGCCTTTCCATTCTGTAGCAGATAGGAAACCAAGGATACTCAAAAATTGTTTGAAAATAAGAAAATAAATTTGAAATCATAATGCCTTTGAAATCATAATACTTTGAAAGTCATTTAAAATCTATAGATATTATCATTTGGAAATCATCCTACCAAAATCAAAACACTTTAAAAATAATCTTCATTTACTCAATTATAATTTTCCAAAACATTTTATTTTTAGAACAGCAGCACTTAAAATATGCTACAGCAGATATAATAATATTTCTAATTAGTTAAATTTCTGAAATATTCATCTGGATATCATTTACTTATATTTTATAAAACAACTTTTATGAATGGAATGTCCAACCTCATTTATTAAGTCAAAGTCCCTTATTTTACTTAACTCTTAATTTTAACCAATAAACTAACACTTTATTTGAAATTCCTATTTACCTCCATTAATCTTTTATAACTAAAATTTAAGTATATAACATTTATTATAACCACTCAAATTTTATTCCTAAAATTCTTTTATATTGTATATTATCCAAATTCATTTTTAACTTTTGAAAATCAAGGTAAGTTATATGAAATTGAGTATTATACAACTAAAACTTTCAAATTCAATTATCTCCAGTTGGAATTTCTTATTCAAAATTTTATTTCCCTTTTTTGAAATTTCTTAAGATAAAATTTTAAGAATTAAATTTCTGATTCCCCTCAAACCATTTACAGATAAATAAATACATATACATAATATATCTATATATATTAAGTCATATTTTAGAAATTCAAATCAATTAAAATCTCGAGGTAACACTGTAGCCAGACTACAGAAATGGTCTTTTCACTTCGAAACTCGAAAATGAATGTCGATGGTGCTGCAGTCATCACCGAAATTAATTTCCAGCGACAAAGAGAAAAGCACTAATTTTAAAATTTCTTGGAAACAAATTTCTATACAAAAATTACTTTAAATAATATATCCTTTAAAAATTTAAATCCAAGGTTTGAAACTATCAGAAATTAAATTCTCAAGTTCTTGTTTTAAATTCATTTCTGTTTCCAAATTAATTTATAACCATTGTTTTGTATTCAATTATTTATTTTAGCCAAAACACCCGGTTTACCAATCAAAAATAAATCAAAACTATTATCTCTTGACAAATAGTCAAATATAAAATTCTGAAAATTATACTCATATATATAGTATTAGATTTTATTTCTCAAATATAGAAATAAATTTTTCAAAACAAAGATAAAGATTCAAATTTTGATGAACTCAAATAATTCAAGATAAGTTGAAATCAGAAGTTCTGATAATTATATACCCGAATAAGGGACTGGGTAAGTCTATATAAATCGCGGACAACCTTGACCGGGTCAACCGTGACTTAAAGAGTCAGATCGATGTGGTTGAGTAAATCTATACTTGATCTGAAGAGATAGAGTTCAGAATAACCAAAGATACTAGCATATAAACCGAGGATAAATATGAATCCCTGGTGAGTCAATGCTACTGGTAAAGGAGTTTCACCCCTCTATTAGAATAATGGCGAGACCGCCAATTCACGATAAAGATCATCCGAAGTGGAATTATGGGATACTCCAGAATCTAAAGAAGATGAAAAATGAGGGACACGAATGAACTTCGGAACCGTAGGGAATGTTCCAAAAATTCGAAAAGAAAGTGGTTCCATCTAGTATGAAAGCGATTCTGTAAGTCCAATTTACCATATATTCTAAGTTTTGCCTAGAACCAAAGCTCTGATACCAGCTGTAACGACCCAGTATTTTCAACCATTCGCATCCGAAGGACTTGAATCGTTCAAAATACTGCGTTGTAAAATAAATTTGGCAAAACTCAAGATATACAATAAATAAATCACAGAATCACATACACAGATATCAGAATCTCGCAGCGGAAATTAAAATTTAGTGGTTCATGAAGCCACTGATACAACTTTACAAAACAGAACTTACATTGTCTATAATACTCATTACAAAATTTAAAACATAAATAGAGATAGAGTCTTCAAAGTCTTGAATCCCAGAAAAGATAAAGGCTGAAACAACTTCCAACAGCACGAATGATCTACTGAGTGTCCTAGCTACGGAGAAGAAACTGAAGCTGCAACTCAGGCTGACCCGAGCGTACAATAAAACAAAACACTCGAGTCAGGACATACATACTTATATAATGTAAACTAAATCAAGTGTACTGTAATATATAGCAAGTAACTTAAAGGATGCTTGGGACCGCCCATCCTCTAAGGATCCGTTAAACTATTTACTATGTAGTATATTGCGCTATTATAATAGTGTCTATACTAAAATAAACATACTTTTAAATAGCGTTAAGGCTTTACATTTTCCACCTTAACACGTAATAGTCCCAGTAGTCCATCCAATATCATAGCTCCTCCTACTCGGGAAGCAACTAGAGGATACCACACGGGCTACGGGAGAAAACCAAACTCGTACAAGGCTCGATATGGTAGGTGACACGGCACAACTAGGCAATGCCAGGGTAGATATACCAATTGCTATCCGGACCGGTGGTAACGCGAAGCCGCAGCAACCGCCCACCTCGAACAACACTCCCAAATCAAGGGTGCACCCAAACAATCACATAAGCAATAGAATGGTATACGAAGAAGTGCGTTCGATCAGAGGAGCTACCTCATTAATCCGAGAATCGCTCCTGTTTTAGCCACCTTAAGCCAACTCACGGGAGTCGGGTCCACGTATATACCTTTCAAGAAACCGTCACCACCAACCCACTTCATTCTGGAATCTCCACCGCGTACACGGTTAGTCAAAGTGGTTTTCGGTATCGACAGAGAGTATGTCCATATCCGATCCCGGTCTCTTTGCCAACCAAACGTTATTATAACCCGTGGCCATTTAAAAGCAGTTTATACTTTAAACCAGAATAATCATTTCCATTTCAAAACTATAGATACGATATCATTTTTAAAAACCCAAAACAATATGATATCGTTATATTCAAATATAATTCCTTTCCAAAGCCATACTGTTTAAAATTTATAATATATGGAAACCAAATATTTGAATTATATCTTTAAAGCATAATATTTTGGAGATTTTACTTTAAAATCCATAACTCCCAAACACAATGGTTTGGATATTTAACGGTATATAGAATGAATGGGTTAACTTTATGGTTACTTTGTAAAGAAGATAATTTTCATAGCTTTACAAATATATTTCTTTATTTAAGATTTAAACCATAATTTAAATATCACTTTATGTTCCCAAAACCATTTCAATTTCTATATATATTCAATTTGGAGTATTTACTATTCAGAACTAAGTTTGGTTTTATTCTCTCAACAAATTAATGTTTTATTATTTAGTCTTGAATATTTCTATAAATAAACTCTAAATTTTAGTCATTAAATATTTTTAAAATTTACTTAGTACCAGAATATTCATCTTAAATTTATTAAGGAAAATCTAGTTATAAATATCCTATCTTAAGATTTCCAAACTTAATTATAAAATTAAAATTTATCTAATTCCATAAATTTTAAAACAATCAAATTCTAGATTCCATAGCACTTAGGAAATGTTACCTAAAGTTTGGGTAAAACTAGTCCAATTTCAAAAGATAGCATTTAATGCTGTAGTAGATTGTTTAACTAAATAAATATTTCCAAATATAACTTATTTATATTTATTTATTAACTGAAATCTTATTCTTTCAAAATCCCGATTTACCAAATAAGTTATATTCCATAATTTTATTCAAATATTTATTTATTTCTTTATTTATAACTTATTAAAAATCAATATAAATTCTTTTAAAGATATAAATCAAATATTTAACTTCCAAAATAATTTTAAATATTTCAGAAAATATTATAAGGACCACGGGCCTGTATATAGTTTTCTAGCCTAGGTCAAGTGATATGGATTTATATCATTTCAATCCGTAATTTATAAATACCCCGGGTTCTATCATTTCAAACCCGCAATCCCAAGTTTAACAGTTTAGCAGTTAACAGCATAATTTAACAATAATAATCATTTAGGCCTATCATTTCAGCCCATAACAATCTAAATTTAACAGGGAACTTGCAGTGGTGATTTAAGCAGTAAATAGACAATAACATAATATACTGCAGATATAATACAATATATAAATAACTGATGAGGTGTCAATTCAAATGGGGTCCATCATGCTATATTACACTACAGACAGATAATAGTGAAATACAATTTTACACATACACTTGCAATAATTTACTAAAATATAAATACGTATGTCTGGTGAGAAATACTCACCTGAGAATTGCAGAAAATTTGAATTTCAAAAATGACGATTCACCGGTAGAGACCGACAGAGGGAAACGATAAAATTTCTCGGATGTCGCCTAGATTCAAATCTAGCCAAAATTCAAATAATTTGAAACGCGACTTTAGAATTTATGGTCAAAGAAAAATTAGAATAGAACAAGGATTTGTTTGCTTTGCTCGACCATTCCACCGTGTAACGTGCCCAAGTATACCCAAAGCTGTGAACCGCTCTAACACAAAATTTTACGACGAAAAATTTTCCTAAACAACTACGGCAAAAATTGAACACGAATACACGTGCACCAAATTTTCTCCATGACCGTGATACGGATATATGCATGTACGTGCACCACTCTATGTTCATGCACACGGCAAAATTTTTTTTTTTCCTTTTGCAGCCTTCCCTTCTCATCCTTTCCGTTCCAAAACTTATAAAATTCTTTTTCTCTTTTCTCTTTGGTTTGCAAACTCCAGTTAACTTATAAATTTTTACAACTGGGCTTGCCCCTTTTTTTTTTTTCTTACATCAATTTCCAGACCCCTTGAATTCAGTTTCATTTTTAGTTTTAAACTTAAATTTTTTTTTTTTTAAACATTTCTATACAATATAAATTTTCTTAAATATAAACTTCCCAGGCTTCTGTACAGGTAGACCACTGCTTCGAGGCTGCTACAAATTGCTTCGAGCCAGACGAATGCTTCTTCGAGTCGGCTATGACAAAACTTCGGGTAAACCATGCTAAGACTTCGAGACAAAAATTTATGCATTTCTCTGTGTCTACTTTGGAGACAGCTGCTACCCCATCCAACTGCCTACCTACCTCCATTGTTAACAACTTCTACTCCAGTCTTCACCACTACAAATCCCAGTCATCCTTCAAAGTTGATCTCCACTGATGTGAGGGTGCGCAGGTGTACATATTGAACATGCACACTGGGAATCCCACTACAAGCTGCTTCAAAGACCATGCACTCAGTTCATATACTGATACTCTTCATCTTTATGCAAAGCATATGCCAAAATATGCAGACTCCATCAAAATCAGTGACCATAAACAACTGCCCATGTGATATGCTCCTGCCAAATCTCTGAAACTCCACCCAATGTCATGAATACAAACTAGAAAACTCACACCCTGACACTTACCTGACCTTTTGTGCACACTGTCTGAATTTACACATGTAGACTAACACTCACCTAAGTTTTTTTACTTAATTTACTCATATATATATTACCTATAGTTCTTCTTTTCTCAGCCTTATCAGACAGATTCTGCCTATTCAACCTTTATGTATGCAGACTAATCAAATCATGAATGCAAATCTAAAACTCACCTACTTCTAGTATCAACCACTGCAGCCATTTCCTCTCAGCTTATAGTGATACACAGGTGCACATTCACATCCAACATCCCATCTTCTAGCCTTTCCTGCCTAAGTGCCACTCCTAATACCCTTCTCAGTACTATTACCATCATCATTTACTCACCAAACCTATTTATTCCTCCTACTCCTACTTAGGCCTCGAACATACTCACACCAGACTGATCAACCCAAGCTTTCTGGTGCACACGTGCACATAGTGACACCCAAACCATGCCTAGATTTACAAATCTATTTATATATACAGACCACTTTAAACATAAATGCACTGACAACTCACCCATGCCTTCTACAACACCACTGTTTTATCTCATATATATATGCAAAAGTCTATGTCATATGTAACTGAAAATCATAGATGCTTATGCAGACTACTTGATGTGAATGCAAACAGAAACTCCCCTAAACCAGTGCTACCAAACCCCACTGAACAACCATGTTATATCATCTTTGCACCATTGCTTGCCTCTGTCCTATCTTACAAATATTCCTCCTATACTTTCTTGTTATATAACAACTATAGGCCTAGTTGATTCTCCTACTGGTCAGAGTTTCCAAACAATTTTGCATGCTCCTACTGTTCATATGGCTGTGATATATACACATGGTGATACACATAAACAACCAAGTCCAAAAATCTATGCTACAACTTTTCACGCAACCCAACTCTGTTTATGTACATAGAGATACAAATATGTATATCTTATCACACAGTTTGGGAGAAAAATGGCATAACACAGTGAAATGGCCGAGCCAGGCACAGATAGAACAACTTTATGAGAAAGAGGAAGGAAGAAAACATCAGTCAGGGAAAAAGAAAATAAACCATTTATTTACCTGATGGATGAATGAAGCCAGAGAATAGTCGAAAATGTGAAAGAACTGATGGGGTGGGTGTAGATATATAGGCAAATAACAGTGTGATATTTGAAGGCTGATGGTTTCCAGATTGAATGCTCGAACGTTATTTGATGAAAATTAAAACATGCATTGATTCTGGGGTTTATGGCTTGCGTGATCAAATGGGAGTTCAGTTTCTTAAAAATTGATTTTCGCATGAATTTCAAAGTGGAGCCGAGAGAGGTAGATGTGCAGAGATGATAAAGCGTGATCAAAGGAAAACAAGCCTAGTTCATAGTGTCAGTTTCAAACATATACGTGCTAATATGAATGCATTAGTTATAAAATATGGATCGTGATGTTTGGTAACCGGTGAAACAGAGAGTAAACAAAGTCTGATGTGCACGCATTGATTTCTACGTTATGTTTATAAATATGCAAATATAATTGCGTGATATAAGCCTGGATATAACGTTTTGTACGTTATTTTATGCTCATCTCATGTTTGGGAAAAATATATGAACTGGGTCTGGTTATAAGTTTGTATGTTACTTTATGTTTAATTTATTTAATTGATTTTAGTTTGAAACAATGAATGGAAAGGCAAAAATCTATGCAAAGAAACCTATACAAATTATTAAAACCAAAACTGACCATTTAAACCAAAGTAACGTTTGGAATAAAATACTGACTGATATTTTTTGTTCAAAAATATTTAAAACTTGATTTTTACACTACGTTAAACAGACGTAGGTTAAAACATCAAAAATTTTCACAAAATTCACATTTTAAAAACACACGTTTTGTTACGTTGCTTTATACCCTATAATTGACGCGTCTGTCAAACGCGAAATTTAACTGTTCAATCTTAGATTAAATTTTTCACAGATATTATTAAATTTATTGACATGAAAATATTTATAAAATATATCTCTAATTTAAACTATATTTTTAAACATAATTTATATAAATATATTTCAAAATTAAATAATTTAAAATAAAATAAATATCTAAAAACTAGGGCTGTTACATCGATCGTATGAAGAAGATAGCTTTTTAAACCCAATTATTATATTAAATTTTTTATATAAGTTTCAATGCGTTTATATCCCGTACGACCATATGATAACTCCAAACACAACGAAATTTGAAATTCAATAATAACACACTATTATGAATCCAATATAATAGGTTTTGTCAAATTCCGAGACTGTACCTCGGAAGGCCATTTTTAAACGTCAATTTGAACCAACTATTTTTAAAATTAAACGGATCACTTTTAAATTCAATTTTAAAAATTTGCTATATTTATTATTAATATAAGTTTTACAAGCCTTTAAATTATTTTTATCTGGCTTAAAACTCCAGATTTACTATTTTAACCAATATTCAATTATAAACTTCAATAATTAAATTATCCAATAAAATGCTATATTCATACTAAATTTATTTTATATGTAACAATAAATAACAACAATTTTCATATTCAAAGACAATCTATAATTCAAATTCAAAATTTAAATCTATTTAAATATTCATAATTTACCGTCGAAAAATCTGGGTCGTTATGTATATAATATGGAAAAGATCTTTACAAAATAAACAAAACTATAATACATATATTGACATCAATCAGATTATACTAATCTATTTCAACCGGACCGTTATAACAGTCGATCCTTATATCTACTGATAATACGACCAACAAACGACACAATGGAATACAAAGAAATATATAGACATGTCTTGGACTGCCAGCTCGTCTCTTGGGCTCCAATGCATCCAAAGAAATCTATATATTTGCTCAGTTTGAACCGAGCATTATAATAAAATAACATCCGAGTCATTTTGGAATAACAGCATGAGAAAACACACCCAGTTGAATTTTTATGTTTCAAAAATCTTTTGAAAATAAAGGTATCTCGTAAGACCACATCACACATAAAATGGACAAGTTTTTACCTTACGATAACTACGATAACCAAAATAATTTCTATAAAAAATCCATTGATATTATAATAATATCCATGGATCAAAGTAAAATATGAATATAGCCGAAATACTTTCATATCATGTTTCAACATAGTTGGGCACAACTAAGTCCGTACGACACTTATAGGAGGATGGATTTCATACAATGATTGGGTTACTAGGGTACCACCCGTCATGGTGCATCCTCAGATAAAATAATACCGAGGTAGAACTTATCGACCCCTGTCAACATAGAACCGGCCTACCCATTACTTGATAGTAACGAATATAATCACCCTTGTTTAATAGGCCTCAAAGCATATAAAAGAAAGATAATATCGACTCTAGATAGGAATGATCATAACCTACTTGGGAGTGACCAACTTAGCCCAGCTGCATCTCCCATGTTTTAGTCATTCTCGGTTGATGAGACTTGAGGCTACGTTCTATCTCTATACAAAACTTCCCTCTTGGAATGCTAAAACTGCCCTTAAAGCAATAATTCAATGCCAACATTCATCCATTCAAGTTTGTTCTGGGATTGAACGAAACCGAAGGCACTACTACTACATCTATTTTGGAATCACTCCTAGGATTAGTAGCAAGCAGCTCTTTGACTTCAAAGAGCTATGTTTCCATCGTCTTCAAGATGTCTTTACTTTAAAACGCTTGAGTTGGATCAAAGTGGTTTTAGGATAATATATCCAATCCCTATTTCTTTGAAATATAATTTCTGGTACACTCAAACCCAGTTCTTTAGGAAATAAACAGTCAAAGAAAAGATTGAAGATCGGCTTCTAACCATTAGTGGATGGATTTCCTTATCATTTGTATTAGGAGAATAAAACGAGATTTATATGCACCGTACAACGTCACCAAAGATGAATGTGCCATATAACTAACGTGTTTCTCCTAGATATTTCCAAAGTTACATTTTTGGGTCCATATTTTGATAGTCGGTTATTTAACTATCCACAAACACACATCCAAATCACGGATTTATTTTCAAAAGGGAAAACCAGCATTGGTTAAACACATAAGCAACCCGTAGCCTCCTTAATTAATCTTTTCGTTAATTAAAATCACTTTGTGAATTACTTGTATAAAAATACCTTCACAAAGATATACCCACAAATCCCAATATTTTTGATACGTGGAAAAATATCCATATACTTATCTTAATGGTATAAGTATATTCACAAAACGGAGGAAGATTTCCTTTTCACACAATTCTAAAACAATTTATAAATTCCTGTATAAATCTCTAAACCCATTTATAATCCCATTCATTAGTATCTGAAATCATCTATAAAGCTCCTATTTATACATTCCTAAAATCATTTATAAGCCCTTTATAAATTCGTAAAACCATTTATAAAACTACTTTTATAAATCTACAAATCCATTTCTAAAATTCTTTTATAAATATCTAAAACTATTTATAAATTTTTTTACCCTTTAATTGATCTTCGTTTAGGCTTTCCAAACCATGTTATAAGAATCCTCTTATAAAACCCAAATCTATTTACAAAACTATATTTATATATCTCGAAAACTTTTATAAAAAAAATTCTTCATTTACTTTAAAAAACTGTTATACAATAATAAACATTATAAATAAAAAATAATTAACTTCAAAACACCTTAAAAATAACAATTCCAAAATGTTATTAATAATACAATAATAATCAATCTTTACCGTTTCTAAAAATAATAATAATTAATTTCCAAAACATTATTAATAATCATTATTATCAATTTCAAACCATATTAATTACTTAAATAACTAAATTTTCAAAATATTGAAATATTAATATATATATATATATATATATATCTTTAAAACAATATTAAATATAAATAAATAACCTTTAAAACAATATTAAACAATAGTTGAACACTTTAAATCATTTATAATGATTTAGAAAAGATAGAGAAAAAGGTTGGAGTGAAATAGAAATTAAATCCATTTAAAGTAAAATATTTTCGAAAACCATAAATTCAGATTTCAAATCTTTCTCCATCTCAAAACCTAATTCCAACCCAAATGGAAACTTGTAGTATTTTAAATTACTAATTTTAGGCCAATAACTACCAAGTGCTTAACCAATATTGCTATCGATTTTCTATCACTACTAGGTTCAGTTTTAAACATAAACAATGTCATAACCAATATTGTCCACAAATCAGGTTTCATATTCAGTAATCATATAACAGGAATATTATTGAAAACAATTCAACAATGGAGAGGAATCCTTTTGGATCCCTCTAACCTATCACCATGTGTGATGCCCTACCTCTATACTCACACTAGCCAAAGACATTACAAGGTAATGCCGTCGACTAGCATGAAGTATAAGGCTGTTAAGGAGAGACCATCTGTTTGATTGCTTTGTGCGAGTACCGATATGCCAGATAAAATATCACTTCCATTTCAAGAGGAAATCTGGCATACCAATACAAACTCAAAGCTACTACACAGTGGTTATGTGGTCTTCGAAAACAGATATAAAATAAGCATAACACAAAATCAGTCACAGATATTCATATCACAAAGGCGAAAACAGATATGAATATATCACATAGAAGTGTACATCAAAGTATTGGTCATACAAGACCCACTACATAAAAAAAGAACAGGTATAAGTGCTAGACAAAAGAATATGTTTACATCAAGGAGTCTCTATCTCGAATGTATATGAGCAAAAACTACTAAGCTAAAGTAGTTAGCCAAAAGTCAAAAACTAGTCCCAGCTAATAAGTCAAGTGGAAGCACCTGTAACACCTCGGTCTGACTCGAGTATTATTTAAGAATAAAAATAATAAATGGATTAGTCTAGCTATAAATATCATACAAAATGAGATAGGATAAGAGATAGAACGGAAATATATGATAACATTAAAAATCATACAATATCTTAAATCTACACGAAACACCAAAAAGAATGTCATATTCTTTAGCTTATTCACTAAACCTCAAATATTGATAAAGTTTATCAATACAAACCAAAAAAATAGGTGAAACACAAAAATTCCATAAATCAATAATTAGAAATCCAGAAAGCATAAAAAGGAGTGGAAGACCTATCACAAACGGAGCATAAAAACTAGCCAACACGTGTATCACAAATGGGTCGCTATCCCATAAAATGAGCCGGAGCTCCTCCAAACAGGGTATAGTCCCCCTTTGCCGACTATGGCCGAAGCTCCTCCTAACAGAGTATAGTCCCCCTTTGCAGACTATGAGCCGAAGCTCCTCCAAACAGGGTATAGTCCCACTTTGCAGACTATGAGCCGAAGCTCCTCCTAACAAGGTATAGTCCCCCTTTTGCGGACAAAGAGACATCGTACATCGCTAGTCTAAATCATCAAAGGATCAACACTGATCGATAAGTGTAAATTACACTAAGCTAATAAATAATTGAGTTTAGCTTCATGTCCCATAACCACTGGCTTAACTTAAATATTTATGAATACATTGTAGATTTCCCCTCGAAAATTGTCCCAAGATTTCAATCGAACAAGTCCAAGAATTAACCAATAAAGTAAATTCAAGCGTTTCATACCACTTGTTTTGCTAAGTCGTTTAATTAGATTTCTCGAACTAATGAGGTAAAGATTTTATATAATAATAGATTGAAAAACGGTTTTAAAAGCGAGCTTTGTATTAAAAATAAAGTTGAAATCATTTTTGTGGAAGAGTTTGAATATTTACTATTAGTATAGAAACCTTTGTATTTTAAAGTGACAAATCACAGAAATGATTGTAAAAACAACCAATCACCAAAAGATCACATTCGATGACGTGAATTAAAACCATAGAATTGATAACAAATCCATCAAATGGATATTCTCAAAAATCCATAAAAGAAGTCATCAAAGTCGATAAAAGTGATAAACAACCAATCAGATCAATACAAATCGATAAAAATCGGAAATCCACACAAAAATAGGCGAAATGGCAGAATTGCACAGAACCAGACGTTTGACCTGGTGTTCGGCCATTTTTTTTATATTTTTCCTTTTCTGTAAAATCTGTATAACCCCTAACCAGACGTCTAACTGGTTGAACCAGACGTCTTGTTCTTTTGTTTGCCATTTTATATTCTACGTTCGTTATATAATTTTTCCCAGGACCCCGACCAGATGTTTGAGTTTTTTAACTAGACATCTGGTCACCTGGACCTGGACAGAATTTGCCTAGGCCAAATGATGGCCAAATCGATTCGAAAGTGATCGGACGAGCGACGGAGACTAGGGATTTATGCCAAGCGACAACCCAATCTTATAGGCTCTTTGATACACCCCTAATATCATGTCCAAACATCCAAGATAGGATCTTTAAAGATTTTGACTTCAAAACACCAAAATTGAAAAATTCACCTAATCGGTTCAAATCTAAAGCAAATGAACATGAAATAGATGTTAGGAATTCATACCTAACAACAGTGAAAGCTACAGACATAGATATGAGTTCAAGAACTCGCCTTTAAACCCAAAAACAATGAATGAGAAGCTTTAAAACAAAGCAAAGATCAACCACTCTTCACTTCAACCCAATAAGCTCAAATCTAAGCTCATAAGCAAATATTTCCTAAGTTAGGATTTAGGAATTTCTGAAAATTGAAGGGAGATTGAGATGGAGAAGATGAAGAGGATGCTTACCTAAGCTTCTCTTTGATTTTTGGAGCTTGAATCTTGGATTTCCTAGTAATCTATGGTTTAGAAATTTTAATTTCCTCTTCTTTCCCCTATTTTCCTTTAGCTTGAGAGTGTTAGGAAAATAGAATGAATGAATGAAGAAGAGGTGGAGCTAGGATATTTTATTGGGTTAGTGGGCTGAAACCCAAAGCCCAATAGAAAAATAGCGAAATTCTTCTCAACTCCAAACATATCGATGCTTATACTCAAAAAGATAGCAAAAGTCATTTTAAACTCAATGAAAGTGGTCTCGAGTCCTAATTCGACTGTTTACAAAAAGTAGCATTTTAGGCTTTAATCCGACTAAATATGCTACATTTAAATAAAATATTTAAATATGCAATCATAAAATATGTGAGTTGTTACAGATTCCCCTCCTTAAAGAAATTGCGTCGTCACAATACGTAAGAAGAAAATAAAGAGTAACAAAAATACAAAGGCATAACAACACAAAAGAAAATTTTGAAATGAGAAGTTCATCTTAAGGAGCATGAGAGAGTAAGTCTGGATGTGTTTGCTCGATGAGTTCTCCAGATTTTCAAGAACAATCCTTAGGATTTGACGACCATTGAACTTTCACAAGCGGAACATCCTTATTATGAAGCTGTTTAACCTTCGTGGCATTGATACAAACAGGATGTTGCTCATAAGTCAAATTAGGTGAAACTTCAATTTCTTCAATAACATTGGGCTCAAGAATAAAATCAGAATCCCTAAGGCATTTCCGTAGTTGAGAGACGTGGAAAACATCATGAATAGAAGAAAATTGAGATAGTAATAAAAGGAGATAAGCCATGGAACCAATGCGTTTGGTGATGGAAAATGGACCAATGTATCGAGGTGCTAATTTTCCTGATCGACTGAAATGTACAACACCCTTCATATGTGAAACACGAATAAACATCAAATCTTCCACAGAAAATTCCAAATTCCATATTCGGTTACCGGCATAGGATTATTGTCCGCTTTAAGCCTCTTTCATCCTGTGATGAATAAGGTTAATCTTTTTTTGTGGAGTCACGAATAAAATCTGGACCTAAAACCAGCTTCTCACCGGCCTCTAGCCAACAAGAAGGAGATCGGCATGGCCTTCTGCAGAGTGCCTCGAAAGGTTCCATACCAATACTAGATTGGAAGCTATTATTGTAGGAAAACTCAACAAGAGAAATATGATCTTCCCAACTTCCACCAAAATCAAGAACACATGCACGAAGAAGATCTTCGAGAGTTTGATTCACACACTTGCTTTGTCCATCGGACTGAGGATGGTAAGCTGTGCTAAAATTAAGCTTCGTTCCGAAGGCTTTTTGAAGACTTTTCCAAAATCCACTAGTAAATATGGGATCACGATCGCTAATAATAAATGTAGGAACTCCATGCAGTTTAATAATTTCTCTTGTTGAATATGCGCTTATATGATTTTTGTTCGATGATAATAAACATATATACATTCGTTTAAATGTATTTGATAATATACTATTTTATTTTTCACAGAATAAATAAATATTTGCTGAATAAAATAAATAACACGGAATTTGAATTCAAACGAATATTTTATTCAAACAAATATTTATTACATCTTTGAATAGTACAATTTCAAGCTCTCACTATAACTATACAACTTTGATACAAATTCAATTACATCACTATTTTACATATCATCACCTCACTACATATCACTCACACTCATATTTATCTTCAACTGCATCCCAGTTTGAATCCAACATCTGAGAAATCTGCAAAAATATTTACTAACGCAGTAAAATTGAAAATAAAATATTTTTGCGATATAAGATAAAACGTGAATTTTGAAAATGATATTTGCCTCAGTTATTTGGGTTGTTCGTCATAATTTAAATTTGAATTCATCATACACGAACAACTTGTGACATACACAGTGTATTACTGTATATGCCACAAGGCCGTGCACGCCGATATATACACTTGATTGATTTACAGGGACAGGTGAGCACAGGTCAAACCCAAATGAAAAACCGGGTTCAACTCACGTGCAATAACATTGAAATCACGACACAAGCATAAGTTCAAATCCGAGTTTTGAAACTGGATTCAACACAAGGCGACATGACATGAATGCAATGAAGACCAACATCAAAATGGACTGCAACAATCATGGCAGTTCACATGACAAAAACAGTTGCAACATGGATATCACATGCATGAAACAGTGGAATGAACCAGTGATATATGCAAACAAAACAATACCACTGCAGATACAAATAGTGAACATGCAACCAGACCACAAAGACTCAAGCCAACATGAAACAAGACCAAGTCAGGCTACAACAGATGATCAACCTCAATGGACCAGTGATGCAACTAAGCACAAATCACTTACAACATGTATGCAGCCCAATATACCAGAGTACAACATCACACAATCAAACTACAACAGGCCAGAGGTGAAAACAATACAATACTGAAGTGATGAAGTGCATATAAACAACTGAAACACAGATGAATGCAAATACAGGAACTCGACAGGCACATATGAATACAAAGTACACACGTGCAACAGTTCATGTATGAAACAGAGGCAACAAGACTGTATGCAAGCAAAGCCTCTACATGGTGCAGCAGATATCGAGTGAAGGCTAGATAATCAAGACTCAAGTGAGTGAAAACTCAAGTAACAATGCAGAAGTGAAGTTAAGGTCTGACCACACATCAAATTTGCTATCAAGTACGCAGTAGCAAAGAAGTACTGATCAATGAATGCAACAAAACCAAGCATGATACAGGTGGACAGTGAAGGCAGCAACACACCACCAAGTAAATGCACAGCAAAAATAAGACCAAACTGCATAAGTGACCACAAAGACAGATGTGCATTTATCAAGAACATGAACATAGGATCAACACAGCCAAATGAAACACATCAAAGAAACTAGTCTCGACCAAATTCAGTAAGGCAATTCACCAATACAAACTCCAATGACTCAAGCAACATGTCCAGGTACAACATGACAATGCTCAAAGACACAGTACACATGTATGCAGTGACACATATACACATAAAGACCAACAATTATGCAATAGTGAAAAACACAAGTCAGTGGTGAAGCAACAACAATGAATCAGAGCCGTAATATACAATGCATACATGAGTCAGAGTAGTAATATAGGGAATCACATGAACAAATAACCAAACAACATCATGAGTGAAATTCAAGTACCAGTGAAGAAGATCGAAGACTACAAGATGAACGAAATTCAACAGTTCAGAGAAATTCACGAACCAAACAAAATACTAGCAAAACCAAAGTTGAACAAGTCAATCAAGTATTCACTGTGTTATACAGGTAAAATGAAAAAGTGCGTATCTTTGAAATGGTCATTACATAATCGAGCAAAGTCAAAATCGAAGTCGTGTCAACCAAGCATCAAAAATATGAAATTGACAAAGTTAGATTTTATCTCAATCATCCAAGTATAATCGAATGGCCAAAGCAAATCAGTAGACAAATTCAAACACAAATATACGAACACAAAAATAGGATTTCAAATCCTATATAAGCCCAATCATCATCGGCAGATTAATCATCGAGTTCAAGCATTCAATCAGAAAGCAAAAGGAATAAAAGTACTCACCAAAATTGTAATCGAACTCGATCAATCGAAGTAGCCGAAGCAAGGTACAAGGAGGTAGTCGATCGACAGGGCAGAAGGACGAAAATCACAAATTCGATCGATTAATATAATATCGGCATCTTCGATTCCAGCCCTAATTTATTGAAGGAAGAGGAACAAACAAGAGCCGAAGCCCTAATCTCAGAAGGAAGAACAAGCCAACATTATCACATACGAGTTAAAAGAAAAAGGCCGGCATAGTGAAATAATAAAAAAAGGGGATGAACTGTTTTAGTTTGGGCCAGCCTTTTTATTTTAAAAGGCTTTAGTTTCTTTTTAGGGCTGTTTTTTATTTACGTTGTTTTTAAATTTGTATTTTCATTTTTAAACCGTTTAAATTTCTAGTCGTGTGACTAGGGGACAAGCTACGTGGCGTAGCTTGAGAATTCGCAACTCGGTAGTTGAGTTGTGGCAGGGTTTTGAGCGTAGAGTTAGATAAGTCAATAGCGGGTATAGCGAGTTTATGTGTGTAAGCGAGGGACTATCTAATTTCTAGTAGAAACCTTGGGGGCAGCACGTAGGCAGGGTTTTGCCGAAGCTGGGTAAATTCTGTGTTGTTCTGTTTTATTCTGTTATTTTATATTCTGCGATATCTGTGCTGCTATTCTGTGATCTGAATTGAAATTAATTTATAAGCTTCTGCGATTAATTTTTATAATTTATACCATCACCCTATTCACCCCCCCTCTAGGGTGAAATCGATCCTACAAGTGGTATCAGAGCTAGGAACAAAAGCCATTTTTGTTTTAAAATTTTGATTTTACAAAAACCAATTTTCGTTTAAAAATTCGTGTTTCAAAAAATCGGTTTTTGTTTTAAAAATTTGAATTTTTGAAATGGCTTCTTTTAATAATGCTTTTGCAGAAGGTCAATCCATAGTTAGACCACCAATGTTCAATGGTGAATATGCTTACTGGAAAAATAGAATGCAAATTTTTCTGAAAACCATTGACGCTTGGAATATTGTTGAGACAGGTTATAGTATACCAACTATAACTGTAGATAATTAGGAAATAGAGAAACCAAAAGATCAATGGACAGATCTAGAAAATAGATTACAAAATGCTAATGCTAGAGCTATGAATTCTATTATCTGTCCATTGGATCAATTTGAATTTAATCGTGTCTCACATTGTCTAACTGCATAGGAAATATGGCACACACTAGAAGTGACTCACGAAGGAACATCTCAAGTCAAGGAATCTCGCCTTGCAATGCTAAGCAGCGAATACGAGAACTTCAAAATGGCGAAGGAAGAAAATGTCAAAGAGATGTACGGACGACTCTCCAATATCGTATACAAATCAAAAGCTCTCGGAAAAACATACACCGAATTAGAAATAGTCCGGAAAATCCTCAGAGTCCTTCCACGAAGCTTTGAAGCAAAAGTAACTTCCATACAAGAATCGAAAGATTTAAAACAACTTAAGGTTGAAGAACTCATCGGAAATCTCACCACTTATGAGCTAGAAATGAAATTCAAAGAAGAGCGTGAAGAAGGTGACACTCAAAAGAAATCAATAGCGCTCAAAGGAACTACCGAAAGTGATGATGATAACGACGATGATGATGGTGCAGAAGAACTAGAGCTGTTAATAAGGAAATTCAAAAAATGGAATCAGAAACATGGAAATTCAGCTCGAATTCAAAAAGCAAAAAGCAGAATAGCCAAAGCACTAGATTACTCAGAAGAACAAAAGTTTATTTGTTATAATTGCAACAAACCCGGCCATATCAAGCCCGATTGTCCACAAATTAAATCCAGCCATGGAAAGAAACAGAAAAAGAAAAGTTTTGCAGCCACTTGGGATGAAATAGACGAGAATGATCAAAGCACTGGCAGTGAAAGCGAAAAGGCAGAATTGTGTCTTCGAGGTGATACAACTGACAGTGACGATGACGAGCCAAGTGAGGTATCAAAACTTACCCATTCTGAGTTGCTTATATATTTTCATGAAGTAAATGGTTGTTTTGAACGACTTAGGGAAAAATACGCCAAACTTGAATCTCAAAAAGATACTTTGATAGAATGTAATAAATAACTTGATCAATTAGTTAAAACCTATCAAAGTAGGATCCCTAAGTGTGATAAGTGTCCAACATTTGAAAAGGAAATTAAAAAATCAGAAATCAATATAAAAACACTTGAAAATGAAATTCTGATTTTAAAGGAGAATGAAAATACTACGAGAGAGAATTCTATTAAAAAGTGCACACAATTGTTAAACGAAAATGAATCTCTCAAATCACAAGTCCAACAACTGTCTACTACTTTAGAAAAATTTTCCAAAAGTGAAAAATCATTAAATATGCTATTAGGAAAACAAACTGTTAATACGGTTAGACAAGGACTTGGATATAATAATTCGAAAATTGTTGAAAACAAGATTAATCAAGTTAATTTTATGTGCACAATTTGTAGAAAATTTGGACACGATCACAATAATTGTTGGTATAGACCCAAGCATGTGAAAACTATACCGATTTGGGTTCCAAAAGGCACAAATATAAAATCTCTCAAAGTTAAGCAAATTTGGGTGCCGAAGGGAACAATTATAAATAGTTTTGGGTCTTTACAAAATTGTTTTTCAAAATTTTCTGCCACTAACAACCATGGACCTATAAAAACAAATAGGTCACATAAATCTTTCATCGTGTAGGTGTGGTGGCAGGCTAAGGAACAACAATAGTGTTCTCTGGATTTTGGCTGTTCCAGAAACGCAACGGGCGACAAAGCTAAGTTCCTTAGCCTAGTATAAAGGTGACAGAATCACAACGGACAACAACGGAAAATATCGTAAAGGTAAAACAGGTAATGGTATGTTTTAAACGATATATTAAATGTGATAATCTGCACCGTATTCTGAATTAAAATCAGCCAATATTGAGATGATGATTTTGACTCTGACTTATTCAACATATTGGTCAATTATATTCTTATGCCAAAAACACTATAAAAATCTCTAGATTCTGTGAATTACTTCATATATATCAGTTTGGATTAAAAATAGTGTTTTGTTGGATATTACAATTGGTTATAATATGGCTAACTCTTTATTCACGGTTTTCTGATTATTTACACGGCTTCAATTCAGATTCAAAAGAATGTCATTTAAATTGTTGTTAAAATTGAGTTTGAAATTTTTGGTGCACACTTCATGGTTTGGTCAATCAAATTCAATTAATGATAATTTTGAGTGAGAGAGAAATTCAGATGCAGATTACACTGGTAATCCAGTTGATAGAAAAATTACTAGTGAAACGTGATTTTTGTTAAGACATTTAGTAACTGCATCGTTTTTCAAAGAAAATATCTGCATATTCTTCGTTTCAAATAATTTTCATATAGCAAAAAATTCTCTTTTAAAACCCCTGGAGAAAATCATGTTTGACCATAGTTTCAGGTTAGTCATTTTTGAAAAATTAATTTCATAATTATTTTTGAATTTGATTTTAAATGACTATTTTGACTAATCTGACTCCCTAATGTTTATCGAAAAGAAAAATAGTGATTGAAAAAGTGATGAGTGTTAATACTGATCAAATATTATGACTTGAGACGGTATAATCAATAAATTTCTTTAGAAATTTAAACAAGAGTTATAAAAATTTTTGTTGGTAAAAATTCCATGACCATCTCTATATCTATCATATTTCTAACGACCATCACTCATCAAAATTCTATATAGTTTGTCGATATGTGGTACTTTAAACAGGAATCGTTCGTTTTTCATTTTCACATTTTTTTTTAAAATAAAAAAAATTAATTAATAATAATAAAAAATAAATACCAAAGTATTAACTCTCATTTAAAAGTCCTCACGGTTATGCATGGGTGAATTACTTGGAATTTGTTATGTGCTTCCATGCTCATTTAAAAGTCCTCGCGGTTATGCATGTATGGAACGCATATCAAAAGTTGATTTGTAAAATAAACAAGTTGATTCTAATCCCATTTAAAAGTCCTCACGGTTATGCGTGGTTAGAAGATACTTGAATTCATTTTTTTTTAAAATAAAATTGGAATACTACTAATCTCATTTAAAAGTCCTAACGGTTATGCATGGTTAGTAGATATTCAAATTCCTGATATAAATATACCACAAATAGACACAACTGTATGGTTTTATATGATGACATCATTTCCATCATTCTAAAAGTGGAATATGCGCCTAACAAAATATTCATGATTTTTGTTTGACTTTTTATTGAAATTTAATATTTATATTCAATTGAGTTTTAATGTTGGATTGATATCGATTACTTTATCTCTATTTTCTCTAACACTATTATTCTTTTGCTGATAACAAAAGGGGGAGAGAAAAGTTAAGATTTTGTCAAATAAAATCAAGCAAAGGTCAAATAATTTTCCATTTTGCATCTAGACTCATTTGCATATTTTATTTGTATGCATATATGTAGGGGGAGTTTTGTGTAGAGAGGAAGCATTTAAATAGGGGGAGCAATTAGAGCATATCAATGATCAAATACATTTAACATAATCAAAATCTTAATCAAAATCTTAAATATATGTTTGTTATCATCAAAAAGGGGAGATTGTTGAATATGCGCTTATATGATTTTTGTTTGATGATAATAAACATATATACATTCGTTTAAATGTATTTGATAATATACTATTTTATTTTTCACAGAATAAATAAATATTTGATGAATAAAATAAATAACACGGAATTTGAATTCAAATGAATATTTTATTCAAACAAATATTTATTACATCTTTGAATAGTACAATTTCAAGCTCTCACTATAACTATACAACTTTGATACAAATTCAATTACATCACTATTTTACATATCATCACCTCACTACATATCACTCACACTCATATTTATCTTCAACTGCATCCCAGTTTGAATCCAGCATCTGAGAAATCTGCAAAAATATTTACTAACGCAGTAAAATTGAAAATAAAATATTTTTGCGATATAAGATAAAACGTGAATTTTGAAAATGATATTTGCCTCAGTTATTTGGGTTGTTCGTCATAATTTAAATTTGAATTCATCATACACGAACAACTTGTGACATACACAGTGTATTACTGTATATGCCACAAGGCCGTGCACGCCGATATATACACTTGATTTATTTACAGGGACAGGTGAGCAAAGGTCAAACCCAAATGAAAAACCGGGTTCAACTCACGTGCAATAACATTGAAAATCACGACACAAGCACAAGGTCAAATCTGAGTTTTGAAACTGGATTCAACACAAGACGACATGACATGAATGCAATGAAGACCAACATCAAAACGTACTGCAACAATCATGGCAGTTCACATGACAAAAACAGTTGCAACATGGATATCACATGCATGAAACAGTGGAATGAACCAGTGATATATGCAAACAAAACAATACCACTGCAGATACAAATAGTGAACATGCAACCAGACCACAAAGACTCAAGCCAACATGAAACAAGACCAAGTCAGGCTACAACAGATGATCAACCTCAATGGACCAGTGATGCAACTAAGCACAAATCACTTACAACATGTATGCAGCCCAATAGACCAGAGTACAACATCACACAATCAAACTACAACAGGCCAGAGGTGAAAACAATACAATACTGAAGTGATGAAGTGCATATAAACAACTGAAACACAGATGAATGCAAATACAGGAACTCGACAGGCACATATGAATACAAAGTACACACGTGCAACAGTTCATGTATGAAACAGAGGCAACAAGACTGTATGCAAGCAAAGCCTCTACATGGTGCAGCAGATATCAAGTGAAGGCTAGATAATCAAGACTCAAGTGAGTGAAAACTCAAGTAACAATGCAGAAGTGAAGTTAAGGTCTGACCACACATCAATTTGCTATCAAGTACGTAGTAGCAAAGAAGTACTGATCAATGAATGCAACAAAACCAAGCATGATACAGGTGGACAGTGAAGGCAGCAACACACCACCAAGTAAATGCACAGCAAAAATAAGACCAAACTGCATAAGTGACCACAAAGACAGATGTTCCTTTATCAAGAACATGAACATAGGATCAACACAGCCAAATGAAACACATCAAAGAAACTAGTCTCGACCAAATTCAGTAAGGCAATTCACCGATACAAACTCCAATGACTCAAGCAACATGTCCAGGTACAACATGACAATGCTCAAAGACACAGTACACATGTATGCAGTGACACATATACACATAAAGACCAACAATTATGCAATAGTGAAAAACACAAGTCAGTGGTGTAGCAACAACAATGAACCAGAGCCGTAATATACAATGCATACATGAGTCAGAGCAGTAATATAGGGAATCACATGAACAAATAACCAAACAACATCATGAGTAAAATTCAAGTGCCAGTGAAGAAGATCGAAGACTACAAGATGAACGAAATTCAACAGTTCAGAGAAATTCACGAACCAAACAAAATACTAGCAAAACCGAAGTTGAACAAGTCAATCAAGTATTCACTGTGTTATACAGGTAAAATGAAAAAGTGCGTATCTTTGAAATGGTCATTACATAATCGAGCAAAGTCAAAATCGAACCCGTGTCAACCAAGCATCAAAAATATGAAATTGACAAAGTCAGATTTTATCTCAATCATCCAAGTATAATCGAATGGCCAAAGCAAATCAGTAGACAAATTCAAACACAAATATACGAACGCAAAAATAGGATTTCAAATCCTATATAAGCCCAATCATCATCGGCAGATTAATCATCGAATTCAAGCATTCAATCAGAAAGCAAAAGGAATAAAAGTAATTACCAAAATTGTAATCGAACTCGATCAATCGAAGTAGCCGAAGCAAGGTACAAGGAGGCAGTCGATCGACAGGGCAGAAGGACGAAAATCACAAATTCGATCGATTAATATAATATCGGCATCTTCGATTCCAGCCCTAATTTATTGAAGGAAGAGGAACAAACAAGAGCCGAAGCCCTAATCTCAAAAGGAAGAACAAGCCGACATTATCACATACGAGATAAAAGAAAAAGGGCCGGCATAGTGAAATAATAAAAAAGGGGATGAACTGTTTTAGTTTGGGCCGGCCTTTTTATTTTAAAAGGCTTTAGTTTCTTTTTAGGGATGTTTTTTATTTACGTTGTTTTTAAATTTGTATTTTCATTTTTAAACCATTTAAATTTCTAGTCGTGTGACTAGGGGACAAGCTACGTGGCGTAGCTTGAGAATTCGCAACTCGGTAGTTGAGTTGTGGCAGGGTTTTGAGCGTAGAGTTAGATTAGTCAATAGCGGGTATAGCGAGTTTACGTGTGTAAGCGAGGGACTATATAATTTCTAGTAGAAACCTTGGGGGCAGCACGTAGGCAGGGTTTTGCCGAAGCTGGGTAAATTCTGTGTTGTTCTGTTTTATTCTGTTATTTTATATTCTGCGATATCTGTGCTGCTATTCTGTGATCTGAATTGAAATTAATTTATAAGCTTCTGCGATTAATTTTTATAATTTATACCATCACCCTATTCACCCCCCTCTAGGGTGAAATCGATCATACATCTCTAACATAGAGTTTGGCCAAAATAGGTGTGATCCGATTAGACCGAACGGGAATAAAATGGGCGGATTTTGTAAGCCTATCTACAATCACCCTTAAACTATCATGACCCGAACGAGAACGGGAAAGACTATCAATAAAGTCCATGAAAATTTGATCCCACTTCCAAAATGGAATGTCTAAAGGTTGTAATAAACCACCGGGCCTTTGATTCTCAGCCTTTATGAGTTGGCAAGTCATGGAACGCTCAATGAAGTTAGCAATGTCAGATTTCATTCCATCCCAATAATAAAGTCGTTTCATGTCCGCATACATTTTACTACTTTCGAGATGAATGGTAAATTTATATCGATGAGAATATTTTATAATGTCTTTACGAAGATTACTAATATTTGGCACGATGAGTCTACCAAATTTTTGTATCCGCCATGAGCATTGATCTCAAAGTCTTTCAAATCATCAATATTTCTATCCCTACAACTTTGGCTAAGATGAGCCAATTCGGGATCATGCTTTTGAGCATCCAGAATGCGGTCAAAAGGATATGGATGAGCCTCCATGCTACATAAAACAAGAGATAAACATGAATCAGATTCACGATCTCAAATCTCACAAGTGGATAAAGTCTCGAGGTCATTCCATTCAGATATCGTCGTCGAAACAACCGCTTGTTGCTTACGAATAAGGGCATCGGTAGCACGATTTCCCCTTCCGGGAGTATAAAGAATATCAAGATCATAAGATGCAAGGAACTCGAGCCAACGTTGTTGATGCAAATTAAGTTCCTTTTAAGAAAATAAATACTTCAAAGATTTATGATCGGCGTAGAGAACAAATTTCTCTCCTAAAAGATAATGAGCCAAATTCTAAGGGCACAAATAAAGGCCGCAAGCTCTAAATCATGAGTGGCATATCTAGTCTCAACAGGCTTTAATTGTCTAGAAGCATAAGCGATAACATGTTCCCTTTGCATGAGAATGGCTCGCAAACCAGCACTACTAGCATCGATATAAACAATAAAGTCTTGGTTCCCTTCGGGAATCACAAGAGTAGGAGCATTGAAAAGGAGTTCTTTTAATTTCTTAAAAGAAGTTTCACATTTTTCTGGCCAAATATACTTAACTCCCTTCTTTGTCAAACTAGTAAGAGGTGCGTAAATTTTAGAAAAGTCTTTTATGAACCAACGGTAATAGCCCGCCATCCAATCCAAGAAAGCTACGAATTTTCGTCACACTCTCCGGTCTATTCCAATTTTGAATCGCTTCGCTCTTTGAAGGATCCACGGAAATTCCAGATTCATAAATAATATTTCCTAGAAATTTTACACGAGATTGCTAAAAATGGCACTTAGAAATTTTTTCTTTCAATTGGTTACTCCTAAGAGTTTCCAATACAATCCGAAGATGTTTTTCATGCTCTTCCTCGGTTTTAGAATAAACAAGAATATCATCTATAAAGATGAGAACAAATCGATCGAGGAAGTCTTTTAAAACTCGATTTATAAGGTCAATGAAATAAGCTGGAGCACTCATTAACCCAAATGGCATAACAAGCCATTCATAAGAGCCATAATGAGTACAAAACGATGACAAAGGAATGCTATCCTCTGCAATACGAAGCTGATGAAAACCGGTTGCTAAGTCTAACTATGAAAAGACATTAGCACCGCAAAGTTGATCGAATAGATCATCAGTTCGAGGTAAGGGATATTTATTCTTAATGGTAAGAGCATTAAGCTTGCGGTAGTCAACGCAAAGCCTAAGTGTACCATCAGATTTCTTCATAAAGATAGCCGAAGATCCACATGGAGAGGAACTAGAACGAAAAAATTGTTTCGTTTCCAATTCGGATAATTTTTTATGCATCTCCTTATTTTTCTTATTGGACATACGATAAGAAGGATGATAATAGGTAAAGCTCATGAAATTAGATTAATTCTGAACTCGATTGCTCGCTTAGGTGGTAATCCCAAAACGGGATCAAATATGTCAGAAAATTCACGAACAGCGTGAGTGAGGGAAATTGTAACAAACAAGAATTTTCGACTTTCGAAAATCCGACATCGACACTCACTTTATCGACTGCCGAGAAATCGAAGGCCGAAAACCGAGATGTTATGGGTTTTAAAAGGAATTTAAGAAAAGAAAAAGAGAGAAAAAGAAGAAGAAAAAAAAAAAAAAAATAGAGGGAAAAGAAGATATTTGAAAACATAAAATTTCAAAATAGAAAAAGAGAATTTGAAAATAGAAGATAGAAGAATTTTAAAATAGAACGGGACAGAAAGAACAACAAAACAACAACAGAATCTCACAATTCGCAGCGGAACAACATATAATAATAAATGAATAATCTTTAAACAAAGAACTATATCAGTTATTACATTTTATACATTACATTACATCATATCATCAGAGTGTACAACATCATACAACAACAAACAGTGCAGCGGAAAAAGAAATACTATATAAACTAGTAATACGCCATGCCATCCAGCTTGCCTCCAACAACTCCAGAATATCCAGAATATCCTGATAAACCTTACTCTTGACTGCCCGTGTGGAAATTGGTGGGCACCCAGAGTTTAGGAAGGAAAACAATAAACTCCAAGTCAGTCATGTGACTGGTGTGAGAACTCAAAACAGTTTATTTAACTTTAAAATCAAAATAGAGGAATATTTTTAATCAATTCGCAATGCTTTTAAAAATGAGACTACCATAAGGCCTCCCGCACACACACACATGCAAACGCAAAATCGGAGGAGATTTCTCCTTATGATAGTCAAAGATGCTTGTTACGCATTTAAAATAACATTTGACATTATTACTAGTGCATAGTGTAGGAAATTATTTCGAAAGTAAAGATATAAATCTTAGCCAACATACGACCATTATCGTATGCCTACTATAGCTACTATCCAAACAGTGGTGACCACCATAAGTGAATAGCAGGTTCTACAACTAATACCGTACAAGTTTCGTATTGGGAATTGGATTTCCAACAAATGGTCAGGCCAAGGAACTTCCCATTGCCACTGAGAATGCCTCTGGAAAGACACCCCCGAGAACCAAACCGGAACTCTGCCAACACAAGGCCGGGTTACCCCTTAACTGGGTAACTACTGACACGAGCACGCCATTCCCCGGTCCTTTAGGACCTTTTCAACCGAGCGCTCGATATCCAACATCACACCATAATAAATAGAGTGTTTTCAACATGAGTAAGTATCTGGGCTCCATACCATGATACCACCCCTTTCTAGAAGGAAATGCACATACCCTAAGGGGAGCTACAGCAACCCCTAATAACCTTGCCGCATCTTTTCCTGTTTTGACCATTTCCGGGATGTGATGCTCGACGAAGTCACGTCCACAAAAACATACTTTATACAAAAGCCATGCTTTGGGTCAACAAATGATCAACACAATGATCACCAGGATAGACGATCAAATAAATGATCCTATCGCAAATAATCAACACAATGATCATTTCAGCATCACTCAGCATGTCACATTACCAAACTGGGAATATATCGCTGATAACTTCAACTATATAACCTCTGAGCTCGTACGTCTCAGAGAAGGGTGTTAAGCTAAAAGAATAAATTCTCCGCCACCACAGAAATATATTTGAAAGAAATCGGCTTTATATCTCAACTTGTAATGTCAGACACACAATCCATACAAGTCTGTTCCGGGCTCGAACAGAACCGAAGGCACTTACAAAGAAGTCCTTGAAATCCGGATATCACTAATCACGTTCGGACTTCCCATCACATATGGAGTCTCTATACCGGGGACCAGTCGATGCAAAGACATTCGACAAGAAACCCTTTCGTTTTCGAAAATATCCGGTCTTCAACACCGGTCTTCGAATGCAATTCATAACGACGTATCCCATATTCGGAATGGGTTATACGACCCCATGGTCCTTTCCCGGTTAACCCGAATAGTGAGCGCTTATTTTAAAAAAATAAGTGTGGCATTCAATTTCAAACAAATCACAACATGTACCATTTAAGGTAAATATCGATAGTCGGTTATTGAACTATCAATGGATATGCCAACATCACCAGATTCCAAATAATTTTTCAAATTATTTATTTTCCAAAATATCTTTAGAAGATATAAACTTTCCATACTTCAAAAATAAATCGATATTTATTTTTAAACCTATTTTCCCAATTCCATTTATAAATTCTATATTGAATTTATATTCCAAAATATTCATGAATATACAATTTCTATTATTCATTTCCAATTTATCTTCAGAAAGATAAATTCTCAAAACTTTACATTTCTCATTGGAAAAACAATTTCCATACTTATTTATTTTATAAGTAATCCACAAATTTATTTATTTTCAACCTTGGAAAATATTCCATATATTCTAATCGAAATTAAGTATATATTTCATTCTTTAAGGAAATCATTCACTTAACCATATTTATTTGGGCCAAAACGAATGTTGCGTAGAACATCGTTACGACAACCCAAAATCACCAGTATAGGGATTCGAAATAAAATAGATATATAAATCCCAATACTATACAAACATTTCCTTTCGGAAATTATCTATTATAACAACAGTGTTATAATCTATTATTTCCTTCAATTTCTCGAAAACATCTATTTCAACAATAAATGTTGAAATCTATGATTTCGAATCTCAATATATTTTAAAACATCGTTAGATTGTTTTAATTCTATTTAAAACATCACATTCCAAATAATTCTTTAACATAATATTCACTATATAAAAACGTGAATATATATTGTTAATAAATTTCATCACTTCTATTCATTTTAGTTTAAGGAATTATTCACTGTCTAAAACATGAATATAATTCCATAAATAAATTAGAACAGTTTACTTATCAAAATAAGTCATTTTCAATTTATAAAACAATGTTTATAAATTTCATTTCTATTTATTTTACAACAACTTCCTTTTATAAATTTCCTTTATAAATATATTCAATTTTATATCTCAATGATATACTAAAATTTCATATTATAAGTCAAACACTTATAATTTATTTGTTTATAAAATCGTTCCTCTAAACTTCACAAATCTATAAATCTTATAACTTCTAAGATTTATTTATTTATCCACATCTATTTCCTAAATAACTTTATAAATTTTATTTATAAAATTTATTTATAACTTCACCGTTTTAATTCTATAACTTTCATTCATTTGTGAAATTCATTCACAATTCTTTCTAATACTTATAAAAGCTCGTTTTGTAATCCCAATATTTTTAATTTATCAATATCCATTTATAAATCTTTTAATATAAAACAATTTATATTACTATTTTAAAACGTCTTTTATCTCCTTATAATTTCATCTTTTTAATTTATAAAATAATCAAATTTCATAAATTCTATAGATTTCATTCCTTTATGAAATTCATTTACAAATCATTCTATCACTTATAAAAGCTTGTTTTATAATTCAAGATATTCTAAATTCATAAATATCCACTTATAAATCTTTTAATATAAAACAATTTATATTATTACTTTAAACATCTTCAACTCTTTTATAATTTCATCATTCTGATTTATAAATTAAAATTTTATAAATCCTATTTTTAAACTTCTTATAATAAATTCAGAAAACCCAGTTCAAATTATTTTATAAAACCACTAATCCCATATTTTCAAAAATCAACTTTTAACTATATTTCTCAAAAATATAACTTTTATAACATTAAATTTATAACGTTTATTTATTTATAATGGATCAATCCCAAAAATATTATATAAACGTATATTTTCAAAAATCCCTTTAGAAATAAAAATCGTTGTTTTTAAATTTCAAAAATTTGATCTGATGATGCAACACATCAAATAGTCAAACACGATTTTCAAACATCATATATCATCCATGATAAACAATCAAATATCACAATATATGAAAATAAACAAACACTTGTGAGGAATCCAGTTGGATCCCTCCAACCTGTTTCCCTGCATCCACAGACATTAGCACAATACCATTCCGTTTCGAGACGGAATATCGCGGTATATGGGATTTTATAAATATATATCCGCTTACTAACGGCGCAATAGGGTCTCATCCACTAAAAGAAAATGCGGGAAATCAATCAACTGCAATATATACATATGCCAATATATATATATATTGCTATATATATAATATAATACCAATTCCACTTCGAGGTGGAATATCGCGGTATATGTGTGTACTAAATAACCTCCGCTTACTAACGGCGTATAGGGTCTATTCACATCCAATATATATATAACAATCATCATTCAAGCATTCAATCAACACAGTCAATCAATTTTAAATTTAACTATTTAAAATTCAAATAAACAATAAAAATTCCTTTTGAGTGAGAAGTTCTCACCTTTGCTTTTATTAGCAATCCATTTTCCCATCTTGACTCGATTTCTTGATTTATACCTAGTATAAATATTTTATACAATTCAATTAATATTCGAATCAATCGAATAAATCAAATTTTCATTTGACAAATTTTAATTCATCAGCGATTTCATTTTTAATAGTTAAATTAACTGATAGTTTTTATTTTTAAACCAATTTCTCGTTTAAACAAATTTATTTAACTAATTATTAAATTTTCTTTTAAACCAAATTCTTGTTAAATAAATTTATTTAACTAAACATTTTACTTTCAAACTAACTTTTCTTTTTAAAACTAAATTTTCTTCTCAAATACTTTGATTTAACAAAAATTAAATTCAAACTATTCTTTATAAATTCAAATCTTCATTTTATATAACATTTGGACAAATTGCATAATTTAATTGAATTTCTATCCAAATTTCTTATTCTTTTAAATAACTTTACAAATTTTCTAAAATAATTAATTTAAACAAGTTTCGCATATGTTTAAATTTAAATTAAAACAACTGTTGAATCTTAATTTTTTTTTTTCTGTCTACTTATCTATATATATGTCTGCAGATTTTTTTTTTTAAATAGATTCAAAAATTTAAAATTCTTTAAACTTGCAGTATATATGTATGTTATAAATGTTTATTAATTTAAATTAAATTGAATACTGCAAATTCAAAATTTTAATTAACAAAAAAAAATTTGATACCTCACTGCAGATTGGCCTCCATCGCGTGCGCACGCGCGACCGCCCCCAATTCCAGTCACATCCAACTTCGCGAGTCGCCTCACGCCGTTGCCTTGACGTTGCGATGCCGCCCCACGCGACCCCATGCTTCCAGTCGCGAAGCCCTAATTGCCGCTCGAGCCTCCACCAGTCGCGACACCAGACCCATCGCCGCCGCTGTTGCCGCTTGTCGCGCGCCTCTCCTACGCGCAAGCACGCGCGAGCGCGCTCCATCCTCGAACGTGTCGCCGCCTCGCCTCGTCACCACGGGTCGCCCCTAGCCTCACGAACTCAATCGCGAGATCCCCCTCTCCTTCACGTACGCGAGCGCGCGTTTCCTTTCCCCATTTTTTTTTTTTATTTGTTGATTTGAACGATAAAACTCTTGTTCGTGAATGACTTCAGGAAAGAAGAGGAAGGAGTGGTTTTAAACAAGTTCGGCCATTTCTTTGCACGATCTCTTCACGATTTCAGGCGCGATTTTAGGCTTAATTTAGGGAAGAGAACGTGATGCTGTGTTTTTCTCAATTTAAATTTTAAATTTAAATTGAATTCAATTTGATTTCGACGCGTTTATATGCCATGTGCTCACATATCAACTCAGAAAAATACGAAATTTGAAATCCGGCAATAATTTAATATTACGGACCCAATGGAACTGGTTTCGTCGAATTCCGAGACTGTGCCTCGGACGGCTATTTTTTTAAATTCGATTCAAACGATTCAATTTCAAAACTGAACGATTCACTTCCAAATTAAATTTCTGAAGCTTCTAAAATCTTCAATATTATCAATATGAATTTTACAATCTTTTGAAATATTTTTAATCGGCTTAAAATTGAAGATTCAAATTTTTATTCAACATTCAATCGATTAAATTCTATAATTTAATCGCCAAATTCAAAGTTATATTGAAAATTCAATCCAAACCATCATTCAAATATTTAAAATTAATTAAATATTTTCCAAATTAAATTGTTTAAAATTCTGGGTCGTTACAATCTCTCCCCCTTAAAAGAATTTCGTCCCGAAATTACAAGTTAAGAAGAATGCCCTTATCCCTTTTATTATTTTTCACAATTCAAATAGTTTTATCAACTTTCTAGCCTAAATCTTTTTACTAGAGATTCACTATCTTTTCAACTAGATTTCCAACTTTAATTATAGGTTTCAAACAACATTGTTTTACTAACCATTTAAATTCAAATTCAAATTCAAATTTCAAACTTTCAAATTTTTCTCAAAATTTTTCTAACACCCTAAATTTTCGAAAAATTTCGCCAGCGTTTCCTTTGCGCGGCTCGATCGGTACGACTACAGAATGGCACCACGGCCCCTCAGAATCAAAAAGAAAAGAGAAAAGCCAAGTGGCTAGAGAAGAAAGTCATCAAATCTCATATTAAAATTGAAATACGTACCTTTTTGTCGAGCTATTCAATTTTATCTTTGAAATCAAAATCTCAATTTCTTTATATACCTGTATAACCTGTATAATCTGCTAGTAGTAGCATCCAAATATCCAATTACAACATTCAAACCAATTTGCCAATTCTATTGCAAAATTTCCAATATATGTTTCTTATACGTTTTTACTTCACTATTGAAGTTACATATCCAATTTTATTCAATTTTACATTTCAATTCAATTCAAAATTTAAATTGAATTCAATTCACAATTTTAAATCTATTTGAATTAAATTCTCAATTCTAAATATTGAATTCTAACGATTAACTTTCATTTAGTAATTCACATTACTATTTTAAATTAGTTTCCTTCACCAATTCATTGAAATTTTCAATTCATCTCGATTTCACTTAATTACCAACAAAGGAAATTTCAATTAATTTCTTTTACTTACTTGAATTTATATACAAATTCAAATTCATCTTCAAATTTAGCTTACGACTAACTTTAATTTAACCAATTCAAATTCCAATTCATTAGTCCATGAATTAATAATTTATCAAGTTGGTTTACTTGAATTCAATCCATTTTATTTAATTCCATTACTAATGATAATAATTCAATATTATCACTTCTAACAATCATGCAATCATATACTATAATAATTCATAGAAAATCATTTCTTTTTCTATACAAAAAATAGTTTTGGACAAAAATTATTTTATTTACCCGATTCAAAAATAATTTTTATATTCACTAACAAATACGCGCTCATATCTATTATTACACTCAAACTCATTCTAGAGTACTGCTGACTCTATCTCTAATGAGTAATACCCAACAGAACCATGGTTGTCACTTAACCAACAGCTCTGATACCAAATGTAACAAACAAGAATTTTCGACTTTCGAAAATCCGACATCGACACTCACTTTATCGACTGCCGAGAAATCGAAGGCCGAAAACCGAGATGTTATGGGTTTTAAAAGGAATTTAAGAAAAGAAAAAGAGAGAAAAAGAAGAAGAAAAAAAAAAAAAAAAGAAAAATAGAGGGAAAAGAAGATATTTGAAAACAGAAAATTTCAAAATAGAAAAAGAGAATTTGAAAATAGAAGATAGAAGAATTTTAAAATAGAACGGGACAGAAAGAACAACAAAACAACAACAGAATCTCACAATTCGCAGCGGAACAACATATAATAATAAATGAATAATCTTTAAACAAAGAACTATATCAGTTATTACATTTTATACATTACATTACATCATATCATCAGAGTGTACAACATCATACAACAACAAACAGTGCAGCGGAAAAAGAAATACTATATAAACTAGTAATACGCCATGCCATCCAGCTTGCCTCCAACAACTCCAGAATATCCAGAATATCCTGATAAACCTTACTCTTGACTGCCCGTGTGGAAATTGGTGGGCACCCAGAGTTTAGGAAGGAAAACAATAAACTCCAAGTCAGTCATGTGACTGGTGTGAGAACTCAAAACAGTTTATTTAACTTTAAAATCAAAATAGAGGAATATTTTTAATCAATTCGCAATGCTTTTAAAAATGAGACTACCATAAGGCCTCCCGCACACACACACATGCAAACGCAGAATCGGAGGAGATTTCTCCTTATGATAGTCAAAGATGCTTGTTACGCATTTAAAATAACATTTGATATTATTACTAGTGCATAGTGTAGGAAATTATTTCGAAAGTAAAGATATAAATCTTAGCCAACATACGACCATTATCGTATGCCTACTATAGCTACTATCCAAACAGTGGTGACCACCATAAGTGAATAGCAGGTTCTACAACTAATACCGTACAAGTTTCGTATTGGGAATTGGATTTCCAACAAATGGTCAGGCCAAGGAACTTCCCATTGCCACTGAGAATGCCTCTGGAAAGACACCTCCGAGAACCAAACCGGAACTCTGCCAACACAAGGCCGGGTTACCCCTTAACTGGGTAACTACTGACACGAGCACGCCATTCCCCGGTCCTTTAGGACCTTTTCAACCGAGCGCTCGATATCCAACATCACACCATAATAAATAGAGTGTTTTCAACATGAGTAAGTATCTGGGCTCCATACCATGATACCACCCCTTTCCAGAAGGAAATGCACATACCCTAAGGGGAGCTACAGCAACCCCTAATAACCTTGCCGCATCTTTTCCTGTTTTGACCATTTCCGGGATGTGAGGCTCGACGAAGTCACGTCCACAAAAACATACTTTATACAAAAGCCATGCTTTGGGTCAACAAATGATCAACACAATGATCACCAGGATAGACGATCAAATAAATGATCCTATCGCAAATAATCAACACAATGATCATTTCAGCATCACTCAGCATGTCACATTACCAAACTGGGAATATATCGCTGATAACTTCAACTATATAACCTCTGAGCTCGTACGTCTTAGAGAAGGGTGTTAAGCTAAAAGAATAAATTCTCCGCCACCACAGAAATATATTTGAAAGAAATCGGCTTTATATCTCAACTTGTAATGTCAGACACACAATCCATACAAGTCTGTTCCGGGCTCGAACAGAACCGAAGGCACTTACAAAGAAGTCCTTGAAATCCGGATATTCACTAATCACGTTCGGACTTCCCATCACATATGGAGTCTCTATACCGGGGACCAGTCGATGCAAAGACATTCGACAAGAAACCCTTTCGTTTTCGAAAATATCCGGTCTTCAACACCGGTCTTCGAATGCAATTCATAACGACGTATCCCATATTCGGAATGGGTTATACGACCCCATGGTCCTTTCCCGGTTAACCCGAATAGTGAGCGCTTATTTAAAAAAAATAAGTGTGGCATTCAATTTCAAACAAATCACAACATGTACCATTTAAGGTAAATATCGATAGTCGGTTATTGAACTATCAATGGATATGCCAACATCACCAGATTCCAAATAATTTTTCAAATTATTTATTTTCCAAAATATCTTTAGAAGATATAAACTTTCCATACTTCAAAAATAAATCGATATTTATTTTTAAACCTATTTTCCCAATTCCATTTATAAATTCTATATTGAATTTATATTCCAAAATATTCATGAATATACAATTTCTATAATTCATTTCCAATTTATCTTCAGAAAGATAAATTCTCAAAACTTTACATTTCTCATTGGAAAAACAATTTCCATACTTATTTATTTTATAAGTAATCCACAAATTTATTTATTTTCAACCTTGGAAAATATTCCATATATTCTAATCGAAATTAAGTATATATTTCATTCTTTAAGGAAATCATTCACTTAACCATATTTATTTGGGCCAAAACGAATGTTGCGTAGAACATCGTTACGACAACCCAAAATCACCAGTATAGGGATTCGAAATAAAATAGATATATAAATCCCAATACTATACAAACATTTCCTTTCGGAAATTATCTATTATAACAACAGTGTTATAATCTATTATTTCCTTCAATTTCTCGAAAACATCTATTTCAACAATAAATGTTGAAATCTATGATTTCGAATCTCAATATATTTTAAAACATCGTTAGATTGTTTTAATTCTATTTAAAACATCACATTCCAAATAATTCTTTAACATAATATTCACTATATAAAAACGTGAATATATATTGTTAATAAATTTCATCACTTCTATTCATTTTAGTTTAAGGAATTATTCACTGTCTAAAACATGAATATAATTCCATAAATAAATTAGAACAGTTTACTTATCAAAATAAGTCATTTTCAATTTATAAAACAATGTTTATAAATTTCATTTCTATTTATTTTACAACAACTTCCTTTTATAAATTTCCTTTATAAATATATTCAATTTTATATCTCAATGATATACTAAAATTTCATATTATAAGTCAAACACTTATAATTTATTTGTTTATAAAATCGTTCCTCTAAACTTCACAAATCTATAAATCTTATAACTTCTAAGATTTATTTATTTATCCACATCTATTTCCTAAATAACTTTATAAATTTTATTTATAAAATTTATTTATAACTTCACCGTTTTAATTCTATAACTTTCATTCATTTGTGAAATTCATTCACAATTCTTTCTAATACTTATAAAAGCTCGTTTTGTAATCCCAATATTTTTAATTTATCAATATCCATTTATAAATCTTTTAATATAAAACAATTTATATTACTATTTTAAAACGTCTTTTAACTCCTTATAATTTCATCTTTTTAATTTATAAAATAATCAAATTTCATAAATTCTATAGATTTCATTCCTTTATGAAATTCATTTACAAATCATTCTATCACTTATAAAAGCTTGTTTTATAATTCAAGATATTCTAAATTCATAAATATCCACTTATAAATCTTTTAATATAAAACAATTTATATTATTACTTTAAACATCTTCAACTCTTTTATAATTTCATCATTCTGATTTATAAATTAAAATTTTATAAATCCTATTTTTAAACTTCTTATAATAAATTCAGAAAACCCAGTTCAAATTATTTTATAAAACCACCAATCCCATATTTTCAAAAATCAACTTTTAACTATATTTCTCAAAAATATAACTTTTATAACATTAAATTTATAACGTTTATTTATTTATAATGGATCAATCCCAAAAATATTATATAAACGTATATTTTCAAAAATCCCTTTAGAAATAAAAATCGTTGTTTTTAAATTTCAAAAATTTGATCCGATGATGCAACACATCAAATAGTCAAACACGATTTTCAAACATCATATATCATCCATGATAAACAATCAAATATCACAATATATGAAAATAAACAAACACTTGTGAGGAATCCAGTTGGATCCCTCCAACCTGTTTCCCTGCATCCACAGACATTAGCACAATACCATTCCGTTTCGAGACGGAATATCGCGGTATATGGGATTTTATAAATATATATCCGCTTACTAACGGCGCAATAGGGTCTCATCCGCTAAAAGAAAATGCGGGAAATCAATCAACTGCAATATATACATATGCCAATATATATATATTGCTATATATATAATATAATACCAATTCCACTTCGAGGTGGAATATCGCGGTATATGTGTGTACTAAATAACCTCCGCTTACTAACGGCGTATAGGGTCTATTCACATCCAATATATATATAACAATCATCATTCAAGCATTCAATCAACACAGTCAATCAATTTTAAATTTAACTATTTAAAATTCAAATAAACAATAAAAATTCCTTTTGAGTGAGAAGTTCTCACCTTTGCTTTTATTAGCAATCCATTTTCCCATCTTGACTCGATTTCTTGATTTATACCTAGTATAAATATTTTATACAATTCAATTAATATTCGAATCAATCGAATAAATCAAATTTTCATTTGACAAATTTTAATTCATCAGCGATTTCATTTTTAATAGTTAAATTAACTGATAGTTTTTATTTTTAAACCAATTTCTCGTTTAAACAAATTTATTTAACTAATTATTAAATTTTCTTTTAAACCAAATTCTTGTTAAATAAATTTATTTAACTAAACATTTTACTTTCAAACTAACTTTTCTTTTTAAAACTAAATTTTCTTCTCAAATACTTTGATTTAACAAAAATTAAATTCAAACTATTCTTTATAAATTCAAATCTTCATTTTATATAACATTTGGACAAATTGCATAATTTAATTGAATTTCTATCCAAATTTCTTATTCTTTTAAATAACTTTACAAATGTTCTAAAATAATTAATTTAAACAAGTTTCGCATATGTTTAAATTTAAATTAAAACAACTGTTGAATCTTAAATTTTTTTTTTTCTGTCTACTTATCTATATATATGTCTGCAGATTTTTTTTTTTAAATAGATTCAAAAATTTAAATTCTTTAAACTTGCAGTATATATGTATGTTATAAATGTTTATTAATTTAAATTAAATTGAATACTGCAAATTCAAAATTTTAATTAACAAAAAAAAATTTGATACCTCACTGCAGATTGGCCTCCATCGCGTGCGCACGCGCGACCGCCCCCAATTCCTGTCACATCCAACTTCGCGAGTCGCCTCACGCCGTTGCCTTGACGTTGCGATGCCGCCCCACGCGACCCCATGCTTCCAGTCGCGAAGCCCTAATTGCCGCTCGAGCCTCCACCAGTCGCGACACCAGACCCATCGCCGCCGCTGTTGCCGCTTGTCGCGCGCCTCTCCTACGCGCAAGCACGCGCGAGCGCGCTCCATCCTCGAACGTGTCGCCGCCTCGCCTCGTCACCACGAGTCGCCCCTAGCCTCACGAACTCAATCGCGAGATCCCCCTCTCCTTCACGTACGCGAGCGCGCGTTTCCTTTCCCCATTTTTTTTTTTTTATTTGTTGATTTGAACGATAAAACTCTTGTTCGTGAATGACTTCAGGAAAGAAGAGGAAGGAGTGGTTTTAAACAAGTTCGGCCATTTCTTTGCACGATCTCTTCACGATTTCAGGCGCGATTTTAGGCTTAATTTAGGGAAGAGAACGTGATGCTGTGTTTTTCTCAATTTAAATTTTAAATTTAAATTGAATTCAATTTGATTTCGACGCGTTTATATGCCATGTGCTCACATATCAACTCAGAAAAATACGAAATTTGAAATCCGGCAATAATTCAATATTACGGACCCAATGGAACTGGTTTCGTCGAATTCCGAGACTGTGCCTCGGACGGCTATTTTTTTAAATTCGATTCAAACGATTCAATTTCAAAACTGAACGATTCACTTCCAAATTAAATTTCTGAAGCTTCTAAAATCTTCAATATTATCAATATGAATTTTACAATCTTTTGAAATATTTTTAATCGGCTTAAAATTGAAGATTCAAATTTTTATTCAACATTCAATCGATTAAATTCTATAATTTAATCGCCAAATTCAAAGTTATATTGAAAATTCAATCCAAACCATCATTCAAATATTTAAAATTAATTAAATATTTTCCAAATTAAATTGTTTAAAATTCTGGGTCGTTACAATCTCTCCCCCTTAAAAGAATTTCGTCCCGAAATTACAAGTTAAGAAGAATGCCCTTATCCCTTTTATTATTTTTCACAATTCAAATAGTTTTATCAACTTTCTAGCCTAAATCTTTTTACTAGAGATTCACTATCTTTTCAACTAGATTTCCAACTTTAATTATAGGTTTCAAACAACATTGTTTTACTAACCATTTAAATTCAAATTCAAATTCAAATTTCAAACTTTCAAATTTTTCTCAAAATTTTTCTAACACCCTAAATTTTCGAAAAATTTCGCCAGCGTTTCCTTTGCGCGGCTCGATCGGTACGACTACAGAATGGCACCACGGCCCCTCAGAATCAAAAAGAAAAGAGAAAAGCCAAGTGGCTAGAGAAGAAAGTCATCAAATCTCATATTAAAATTGAAATACGTACCTTTTTGTCGAGCTATTCAATTTTATCTTTGAAATCAAAATCTCAATTTCTTTATATACCTGTATAACCTGTATAATCTGCTAGTAGTAGCATCCAAATATCCAATTACAACATTCAAACCAATTTGCCAATTCTATTGCAAAATTTCCAATATATGTTTCTTATACGTTTTTACTTCACTATTGAAGTTACATATCCAATTTTATTCAATTTTACATTTCAATTCAATTCAAAATTTAAATTGAATTCAATTCACAATTTTAAATCTATTTGAATTAAATTCTCAATTCTAAATATTGAATTCTAACGATTAACTTTCATTTAGTAATTCACATTACTATTTTAAATTAGTTTCCTTCACCAATTCATTGAAATTTTCAATTCATCTCGATTTCACTTAATTACCAACAAAGGAAATTTCAATTAATTTCTTTTACTTACTTGAATTTATATACAAATTCAAATTCATCTTCAAATTTAGCTTACGACTAACTTTAATTTAACCAATTCAAATTCCAATTCATTAGTCCATGAATTAATAATTTATCAAGTTGGTTTACTTGAATTCAATCCATTTTATTTAATTCCATTACTAATGATAATAATTCAATATTATCACTTCTAACAATCATGCAATCATATACTATAATAATTCATAGAAAATCATTTCTTTTTCTATACAAAAAATAGTTTTTGGCAAAAATTATTTTATTTACCCGATTCAAAAATAATTTTTATATTCACTAACAAATACGCGCTCATATCTATTATTACACTCAAACTCATTCTAGAGTACTGCTGACTCTATCTCTAATGAGTAATACCCAACAGAACCATGGTTGTCACTTAACCAACAGCTCTGATACCAAATGTAACAAACAAGAATTTTCGACTTTCGAAAATCCGACATCGACACTCACTTTATCGACTGCCGAGAAATCGAAGGCCGAAAACCGAGATGTTATGGGTTTTAAAAGGAATTTAAGAAAAGAAAAAGAGAGAAAAAGAAGAAGAAAAAAAAAAAAAAGAAAAATAGAGGGAAAAGAAGATATTTGAAAACAGAAAATTTCAAAATAGAAAAAGAGAATTTGAAAATAGAAGATAGAAGAATTTTAAAATAGAACGGGACAGAAAGAACAACAAAACAACAACAGAATCTCACAATTCGCAGCGGAACAACATATAATAATAAATGAATAATCTTTAAACAAAGAACTATATCAGTTATTACATTTTATACATTACATTACATCATATCATCAGAGTGTACAACATCATACAACAACAAACAGTGCAGCGGAAAAAGAAATACTATATAAACTAGTAATACGCCATGCCATCCAGCTTGCCTCCAACAACTCCAGAATATCCAGAATATCCTGATAAACCTTACTCTTGACTGCCCGTGTGGAAATTGGTGGGCACCCAGAGTTTAGGAAGGAAAACAATAAACTCCAAGTCAGTCATGTGACTGGTGTGAGAACTCAAAACAGTTTATTTAACTTTAAAATCAAAATAGAGGAATATTTTTAATCAATTCGCAATGCTTTTAAAAATGAGACTACCATAAGGCCTCCCGCACACACACACATGCAAACGCAGAATCGGAGGAGATTTCTCCTTATGATAGTCAAAGATGCTTGTTACGCATTTAAAATAACATTTGATATTATTACTAGTGCATAGTGTAGGAAATTATTTCGAAAGTAAAGATATAAATCTTAGCCAACATACGACCATTATCGTATGCCTACTATAGCTACTATCCAAACAGTGGTGACCACCATAAGTGAATAGCAGGTTCTACAACTAATACCGTACAAGTTTCGTATTGGGAATTGGATTTCCAACAAATGGTCAGGCCAAGGAACTTCCCATTGCCACTGAGAATGCCTCTGGAAAGACACCCCCGAGAACCAAACCGGAACTCTGCCAACACAAGGCCGGGTTACCCCTTAACTGGGTAACTACTGACACGAGCACGCCATTCCCCGGTCCTTTAGGACCTTTTCAACCGAGCGCTCGATATCCAACATCACACCATAATAAATAGAGTGTTTTCAACATGAGTAAGTATCTGGGCTCCATACCATGATACCACCCCTTTCCAGAAGGAAATGCACATACCCTAAGGGGAGCTACAGCAACCCCTAATAACCTTGCCGCTTCTTTTCCTGTTTTGACCATTTCCGGGATGTGAGGCTCGACGAAGTCACGTCCACAAAAACATACTTTATACAAAAGCCATGCTTTGGGTCAACAAATGATCAACACAATGATCACCAGGATAGACGATCAAATAAATGATCCTATCGCAAATAATCAACACAATGATCATTTCAGCATCACTCAGCATGTCACATTACCAAACTGGGAATATATCGCTGATAACTTCAACTATATAACCTCTGAGCTCGTACGTCTCAGAGAAGGGTGTTAAGCTAAAAGAATAAATTCTCCGCCACCACAGAAATATATTTGAAAGAAATCGGCTTTATATCTCAACTTGTAATGTCAGACACACAATCCATACAAGTCTGTTCCGGGCTCGAACAGAACCGAAGGCACTTACAAAGAAGTCCTTGAAATCCGGATATTCACTAATCACGTTCAGACTTCCCATCACATATGGAGTCTCTATACCGGGGACCAGTCGATGCAAAGACATTCGACAAGAAACCCTTTCGTTTTCGAAAATATCCGGTCTTCAACACCGGTCTTCGAATGCAATTCATAACGACGTATCCCATATTCGGAATGGGTTATACGACCCCATGGTCCTTTCCCGGTTAACCCGAATAGTGAGCGCTTATTTTAAAAAAATAAGTGTGGCATTCAATTTCAAACAAATCACAACATGTACCATTTAAGGTAAATATCGATAGTCGGTTATTGAACTATCAATGGATATGCCAACATCACCAGATTCCAAATAATTTTTCAAATTATTTATTTTCCAAAATATCTTTAGAAGATATAAACTTTCCATACTTCAAAAATAAATCGATATTTATTTTTAAACCTATTTTCCCAATTCCATTTATAAATTCTATATTGAATTTATATTCCAAAATATTCATGAATATACAATTTCTATTATTCATTTCCAATTTATCTTCAGAAAGATAAATTCTCAAAACTTTACATTTCTCATTGGAAAAACAATTTCCATACTTATTTATTTTATAAGTAATCCACAAATTTATTTATTTTCAACCTTGGAAAATATTCCATATATTCTAATCGAAATTAAGTATATATTTCATTCTTTAAGGAAATCATTCACTTAACCATATTTATTTGGGCCAAAACGAATGTTGTGTAGAACATCGTTACGACAACCCAAAATCACTAGTATAGGGATTCGAAATAAAATAGATATATAAATCCCAATACTATACAAACATTTCCTTTCGGAAATTATCTATTATAACAACAGTGTTATAATCTATTATTTCCTTCAATTTCTCGAAAACATCTATTTCAACAATAAATGTTGAAATCTATGATTTCGAATCTCAATATATTTTAAAACATCGTTAGATTGTTTTAATTCTATTTAAAACATCACATTCCAAATAATTCTTTAACATAATATTCACTATATAAAAACGTGAATATATATTGTTAATAAATTTCATCACTTCTATTCATTTTAGTTTAATGAATTATTCACTGTCTAAAACATGAATATAATTCCATAAATAAATTAGAACAGTTTACTTATCAAAATAAGTCATTTTCAATTTATAAAACAATGTTTATAAATTTCATTTCTATTTATTTTACAACAACTTCCTTTTATAAATTTCCTTTATAAATATATTCAATTTTATATCTCAATGATATACTAAAATTTCATATTATAAGTCAAACACTTATAATTTATTTGTTTATAAAATCGTTCCTCTAAACTTCACAAATCTATAAATCTTATAACTTCTAAGATTTATTTATTTATCCACATCTATTTCCTAAATAACTTTATAAATTTTATTTATAAAATTTATTTATAACTTCACCGTTTTAATTCTATAACTTTCATTCATTTGTGAAATTCATTCACAATTCTTTCTAATACTTATAAAAGCTCGTTTTGTAATCCCAATATTTTTAATTTATCAATATCCATTTATAAATCTTTTAATATAAAACAATTTATATTACTATTTTAAAACGTCTTTTAACTCCTTATAATTTCATCTTTTTAATTTATAAAATAATCAAATTTCATAAATTCTATAGATTTCATTCCTTTATGAAATTCATTTACAAATCATTCTATCACTTATAAAAGCTTGTTTTATAATTCAAGATATTCTAAATTCATAAATATCCACTTATAAATCTTTTAATATAAAACAATTTATATTATTACTTTAAACATCTTCAACTCTTTTATAATTTCATCATTCTGATTTATAAATTAAAATTTTATAAATCCTATTTTTAAACTTCTTATAATAAATTCAGAAAACCCAGTTCAAATTATTTTATAAAACCACTAATCCCATATTTTCAAAAATCAACTTTTAACTATATTTCTCAAAAATATAACTTTTATAACATTAAATTTATAACGTTTATTTATTTATAATGGATCAATCCCAAAAATATTATATAAACGTATATTTTCAAAAATCCCTTTAGAAATAAAAATCGTTGTTTTTAAATTTCAAAAATTTGATCCGATGATGCAACACATCAAATAGTCAAACACGATTTTCAAACATCATATATCATCCATGATAAACAATCAAATATCACAATATATGAAAATAAACAAACACTTGTGAGGAATCCAGTTGGATCCCTCCAACCTGTTTCCCTGCATCCACAGACATTAGCACAATACCATTCCGTTTCGAGACGGAATATCGCGGTATATGGGATTTTATAAATATATATCCGCTTACTAACGGCGCAATAGGGTCTCATCCGCTAAAAGAAAATGCGGGAAATCAATCAACTGCAATATATACATATGCCAATATATATATATTGCTATATATATAATATAATACCAATTCCACTTCGAGGTGGAATATCGCGGTATATGTGTGTACTAAATAACCTCCGCTTACTAACGGCGTATAGGGTCTATTCACATCCAATATATATATAACAATCATCATTCAAGCATTCAATCAACACAGTCAATCAATTTTAAATTTAACTATTTAAAATTCAAATAAACAATAAAAATTCCTTTTGAGTGAGAAGTTCTCACCTTTGCTTTTATTAGCAATCCATTTTCCCATCTTGACTCGATTTCTTGATTTATACCTAGTATAAATATTTTATACAATTCAATTAATATTCGAATCAATCGAATAAATCAAATTTTCATTTGACAAATTTTAATTCATCAGCGATTTCATTTTTAATAGTTAAATTAACTGATAGTTTTTATTTTTAAACCAATTTCTCGTTTAAACAAATTTATTTAACTAATTATTAAATTTTCTTTTAAACCAAATTCTTGTTAAATAAATTTATTTAACTAAACATTTTACTTTCAAACTAACTTTTCTTTTTAAAACTAAATTTTCTTCTCAAATACTTTGATTTAACAAAAATTAAATTCAAACTATTCTTTATAAATTCAAATCTTCATTTTATATAACATTTGGACAAATTGCATAATTTAATTGAATTTCTATCCAAATTTCTTATTCTTTTAAATAACTTTACAAATTTTCTAAAATAATTAATTTAAACAAGTTTCGCATATGTTTAAATTTAAATTAAAACAACTGTTGAATCTTAAATTTTTTTTTTTCTGTCTACTTATCTATATATATGTCTGCAGATTTTTTTTTTTTTTAAATAGATTCAAAAATTTAAAATTCTTTAAACTTGCAGTATATATGTATGTTATAAATGTTTATTAATTTAAATTAAATTGAATACTGCAAATTCAAAATTTTAATTAACAAAAAAAAATTTGATACCTCACTGCAGATTGGCCTCCATCGCGTGCGCACGCGCGACCGCCCCCAATTCCAGTCACATCCAACTTCGCGAGTCGCCTCACGCCGTTGCCTTGACGTTGCGATGCCGCCCCACGCGACCCCATGCTTCCAGTCGCGAAGCCCTAATTGCCGCTCGAGCCTCCACCAGTCGCGACACCAGACCCATCGCCGCCGCTGTTGCCGCTTGTCGCGCGCCTCTCCTACGCGCAAGCACGCGCGAGCGCGCTCCATCCTCGAACGTGTCGCCGCCTCGCCTCGTCACCACGAGTCGCCCCTAGCCTCACGAACTCAATCGCGAGATCCCCCTCTCCTTCACGTACGCGAGCGCGCGTTTCCTTTCCCCATTTTTTTTTTATTTGTTGATTTGAACGATAAAACTCTTGTTCGTGAATGACTTCAGGAAAGAAGAGGAAGGAGTGGTTTTAAACAAGTTCGGCCATTTCTTTGCACGATCTCTTCACGATTTCAGGCGCGATTTTAGGCTTAATTTAGGGAAGAGAACGTGATGCTGTGTTTTTCTCAATTTAAATTTTAAATTTAAATTGAATTCAATTTGATTTCGACGCGTTTATATGCCATGTGCTCACATATCAACTCAGAAAAATACGAAATTTGAAATCCGGCAATAATTCAATATTACGGACCCAATGGAACTGGTTTCGTCGAATTCCGAGACTGTGCCTCGGACGGCTATTTTTTTAAATTCGATTCAAACGATTCAATTTCAAAACTGAACGATTCACTTCCAAATTAAATTTCTGAAGCTTCTAAAATCTTCAATATTATCAATATGAATTTTACAATCTTTTGAAATATTTTTAATCGGCTTAAAATTGAAGATTCAAATTTTTATTCAACATTCAATCGATTAAATTCTATAATTTAATCGCCAAATTCAAAGTTATATTGAAAATTCAATCCAAACCATCATTCAAATATTTAAAATTAATTAAATATTTTCCAAATTAAATTGTTTAAAATTCTGGGTCGTTACAGAAATGACATCTTCCTCATCATCATTATCGTCATCATGTGGATTTAGAAAATATAAGGATGCCACCAAATTGGGATCCGAATCCTTAAGAACCATGGAAGTCTGCTTAACAGATTGAGGATGTCAAAGATTTATAGTCCTCTCAGGACATAGGATGTTGGCTTCATAACGGTTAAGCCAATTCATTCCCAAAATAATTACGAAACCTAGGTAACACATAACATGCAAATCGGCACGGAAAGCATAATCACACAAAATAATCTCGACGTCTCTACAAAATAAACTGACTGTTGCGAATCCACCAACTGGATTCGCAATTTTCAGTGAAGTCATCGAGCCCATAACATTTAAAGAAAAAGTATCAACAATTTCATTTGATATAGAAGAGTAAGATGCACCTGTGTCAAAAAGAACTCGAATAGGATGATTATGAAACATAATAATGCCATCAAGGATAGAATGAGAAATACCTTGACCAAGAGAAGTGTCGCTAGGGGTTTGCACAACATTTAGCTTTCCCTCCTTTTTACTTTGAAGTTTGGAACATGAAGATATATAATGATCCGAACTTTTATAGTATCGGCAAGAGATAGGCCTTGGACACCTATTTATACAGTGGTCCTTAGAACCACAATTGTAGCATTCTCCATGATTAGGGATTGGAATCTTTGCTACCGAAGTTGCTTGCTTCACTTTCTTATTAGGATTTGGACTTTTGAACTTAATAAAGGGATGCCTCTTCTTATTGATGTTGAAGTTCTTCTTGGCACCTACTACTTCAGCATCAATTTCTTTATCGTCCTCTTCAAGTCGAAGAGCGATATCAACAAGATGATCAAAATAGACTTCTAGTTTCAGATGTAAAGGCTTTTTGAGATTCTTATTCAAACCATAAACAAATCTATGATTTTTCATTAATGGGGTACTAATATACTCGAACCCATATTTAGAGAGGGATTCAAAAGATGCGACATAATCTATCACAGAAGATTCACCATGAACAAGGTCAATAAAGCGTCGAGCTAAAGTTACTTTCTCAACTTCCGGCACAAACTTCAACTCGAACCTTTCTCAAAATTGCTCCCAAGTAAGATCCACTTCAATAATTTCCAAAACCAAAAGCTCATACCAATCTAATGCTCTCTCCTAAAGCATGCTAGATGCCACTAGGACACGATGTAGATCTATAAGATTCATGCGATAAAAGATGCGATCGCATGTTCTAAGCCAAGCTTGGACTTCTATAATGCTTTGGAACCCTTCAATGGCCTTCCACCCAAATTGGTTTGATCACGCACAAGCGTGCAAACCCGAATTTAGGGTGAATAGGCCCAGGAATAGATCCAGTAGTTTGAGCATTCTTTACAAGATCCAAAAGCTGTTGGGTAGACATGAATACTCCATCCTGAGGAGTAGCACTGGATTGACCGGCGATGGGGCGGACATGTCTAACCATTTCTCTTCTTTAAGAAAGAAAGAAAGAAGAGGAAAAATGTTATTCTCAGAACGAATATCAAACAAAATTGATTGATAAAGCAAGACATCATAAAAGAAATTAGGATAGAACGGGTCCTAAGACTCAAATTAAATCCTAAGGCACGATTCCTAAGAGAAGCTTAGGACAGTGATCCTTTGTGACGACCCGAAATTTTCAAGCATTTAAAATCGGAATATTTAATTGATTTTAAATATTCAATATAATAATTTTAACTAGAATTACAAATATCGTTATTTGTTTGATAATTAAATAATAGAATTTAATTATTAGAAGTTGAGTAAATTGTTGAATCTCGAATTTCAAAGCTGTTGAATATAATTTGAAGGCTTGTAAAATTTATATTGATAGTCCTGAGTATAATAGAAGTTGTAAAATTGAAATTAACAGTGATTTGTTCAGTTTTAAAACTTTATAGTTTAAATTGAATTCAAAAATAGTCTTCCGAGGCACAGTCTCGGAATTCGATGAAACCAGTTCCATTGGATCCGTAATATTGTATTACAAGCGGATTTCAAATTTCGTTTTGATCGGAATTAGTGTGTGAGTGTACGAAATATTAACGTGCTAGGGATTTAATTGATAATAACCTAATAAAATTTAATTTAATTAATTAAGCTTCCTCTATACGCCATCCTTATCCATTCCTCAGCACGCTTCCTTTGCCTTCTCGAACACACTTTCCCTTATGCTGTTTCTTTTCGAACACGAGAACCCCCCTTCGGTTTAATCCCTTCCATTTTCTCAAAATCAAAATCGAAGCAAATTTTTTTGATAAATGGCCGAGCAATTACCCTCCCCAAATCGTTTAATTCCCCCAAATCATTTCGTTCAGGCGAGCAAAACAGAAAAAAATAAGAAAAAAAATTAATGGCCGAATTGTTTCCCCGAGTCGCAACCCCCTCTTCTTCAATTCACATAAAATCAAATCGTATTCCAATTCCTCCAGCCGAGTTTTTTTCTAAATCGAAGAAAATAAAATGGCCGCTACCCCTTTTATTTCTACCCGAACCCTAATTATTCACCCTCAGCTCCTAGTATAATCGACCCTCATTATTGGTGAGTGAGGCGTTGCGGGTGGTTCGCGCGAGTGGATAGCACGAAGGCAGGAAGGTTTGGCAACGTCGAGATGCTCGACGTTCGGTTTAGGGGACCAGGGGGTTTCTGCAGTTTGTCGCGGTAGGGAGGCATGGGGGTCTTGCGATTAGGGTTTGAATCATCGGCCGCGTGCGCGAATTGGGAATGGTTGGCGCCAGCGAGGTAGTCGCTTGAGTTCGTTTTCCGTGAGGTATTAGTTTTATTATTAATTTAGTTACATAAATGTTTATATATGGATGTTAAAAAAAATGATTGAAAGTAGTTCTGTTTTTAATATCTGCATATATAGTGACTAAATTGTTTAATAAGTAAATTTAATTTTTAGTTGGTAAAAATATTTTATTAAAAGGCAAATCATTCGTTTAAAATTAGATCTCTAGTTAAATAAATTTATAAAAGGGGGAATTTGTTCAATTAGTTCAAATATTAATAAATCCTCTAATGCTTATTCAAGGTCAAATCGAGAAAACAAGCGAGATGGATTGGGTTGCAAAGTAAAGGTCAAAGGTGAGTTAATCTCACTCCGTTAAAATAAAATTTAAATGATTAAATTTAAATAATTATTTGAATGGTTGAAATTGATTGTTGTGCTGTAGTGTGGTATATATTTGGAATTGGCATTTTATATTGTGCTAACATCTGTGGATGCAGGAAAAACAGGTTGGAGGGATCCAACTGGACCCCTCAACTTTATTTAATTATTCAATATCTTATGTTCTGAATATTTGATATTCTGCAATGAATTTTGTGAAATATTGAAGGCTATGGCTTGATTGATATAATCGGGCAATAATGAGTTACCAAATATATAAAATTGAGTTTGGGAATGAAAATAAAAGAAGTGAAATTGTAAGTAAATAATTATAGGAAAGTTGAATAAATTTATGAATGAACTGGAAAGGGAATAAAGTGACTTTAAAATTTTAATAAATAAATCTTGAGTATGGGAAGAAAAATTTAAATAAACAGGAAGTTAATAAAACCTAAACTTCATTGTTGTTGTTTAAAAGAACAAAACATTTATTGTAAATTTAGGACTTAAATTTATTTAAGAAGAATAAAGAAGGAATTGGGAATAACCTGAAATTTTGTACATTTCAGATAAAGGATTTAAAATCAAATTGAAAATAATAATAAAGTCCGTGATTAATGAATTTTGAAATGAACTGATAAGTAAGAAATTTATTTCAAACGGAATAAATTGGAATCAATTTGGAAAATTGATTTTAGTGATTGAGATTGGTAATTTCTCTCTGAATAACCAAGCACGTTTTCAAAGTAAATTATTAAATATAAATTAAAAGTTTAAAGTTGTTTTTAAGAAGTATGTTTTGGAAAATTTACTATTTCTAAATATTTCAATTCTAAAATAAGTATTTCCTTTTAATCTATTATAGCAATAATTATTTCAATCATTATAGCAGTAATTATTTAAAGAGTGACTTAGTATTTTATTTTTAAAAGTGAAAATCGAGTTTTATATTTTATTTAGCAACCTTATTTTCAAAAATTCATATAGTATGTATTTTTAATGAAACATTGAAGTAGTTTTAAAATAAATGTTTAAAAGTATATTTCAAAGTAAAGTGTTTTAAATTATTTTAGAAATCTAGTTTTGTGCTTGGTGATTTCAGAGAAGATAGAAATATTTGGGAAGTTTGTTCTGAAAAGAAAGATGGTTTTGAAACTGTTTTCAAAAGGATTGAGAATAGAAATATATCTTGCAAAGATATTTTGAGATAAATAAATAATTTGGGAAATTATTTATTGTTGGATGGTTGTTTGTGAATATAAATTGATAGTTAAATCACCGACTATCAATACTGGACAATGCGTTGATCGTTTCGAAGAGACCGGGATCGAAATTTATTTCTCGAAAACCACTTCGATCTAGTTTGTACGTTTCATGTAAACGATTTTGGATTCAAAGATGGAGCAGTGAAGTGCAAGGGCTAGTCGCTACTAATCCTGATGATATTTCCAAAATGGATGCAGTAGGAATAGTGCCTTCGGTTCCGTTCGAACCCGGGACGGACTTGTATGGATGAATTCTTGCGAAAACATCGTCAGGTAGAGGATAGGCATTCTAAGGGTTATATTCTAAAAAGATAACGCTTAGCCTCAAGCCTCATCAAATAGGAATGGCTGAAAATCAGGGGATATGCAGCAAGACTTCGTGGGTAGCTTCCACTGGAGGGTGAGGTCATCCCTGTCTAGACGTCCCTTTATTTCGGCTTAGTGGGCGGTTGCTGATCCTAACCGAAGGGTGATCTTGCTCGGGACTGTCCAGTGAGGGATGGTTCCGGTCTTGATGTTGCAGGGGAGTTAGGGTGGCTCCTCGGTACGCTGATCTAGACCAGGTACTGTGACAGGTGGTACCCCAGTGCCTAGCAATTAGTTGGAATCCATTTTCCCTACACGCCCGTACGGTTTTGATTGTGCCCAACCATTGCTGAAACGTGAGATGCAAGCATTTCAGCTAGATTCTATTTACTTTATATAGACACTATTATAATATCAGAGGATTTCTATAAAAGTTGTTTTAGCTATCGTAAGGTAAAAACCCGACATGTTTATTTGTGGCGTGGCCTTACGAGATGCTTTTGTTTTCAAAGGATTTTTGAAACTTTAATAATCAATTGGGTGTGATTTTCTCACGCTGGTAATCCAGACCGACTCGGGTGTTATTTAACTGTAATGCTCGGGTCAGATCGAGTATTATAGAATACAGGATGCTATGGAGCAGGAGAGGAGCTGGAGCCCGAGACGTATTATCTGTACATATATATATATATATATATATATATATATATATTCCGCTGCTGTGATTGTTTGGTATGTCTGATTGGTAATGGTTGATGTATGAGACACTGTGATGATATGATGTATAAAACAGTTATAAACTTCATTTTATGTAAAGTTATATATTTACTATTATATTTTATTCCGCTGCGACTGTGAGATTCTGATGTTGTTTAGTTCCTTCTTTTTCTACCTCTTCTTCTTTAACCCTAATGGTTCGTATTTCTGTTCCACTTGAGTTAATTGATGTAAAATAGTGTGGACTCAAGGGGTACGGATTTGCGAGTCGTTACACTTGGTATCAGAGCCAGGTTGGTGATAACCTTGGCTCTGGTGGGAGTTACTCATAAATTAGAGTCCGTAGTACTCTAGAATGAGTTTGAGCGTATTAATAGATATGAGCGCGTATTTGTTAGTGAATATAAATTGTTTTAATATTGTGTTGATTGGTTTATTGGGTGGCATAGGAACCTTCGTCGACACAGTCTGCGCAACTGTATTGAAGGGGTTTCTAAACACTTGAATAGAACAATCGACACAGTATTGTTTTAAAATGTGGGTAAATGAAATAATTTTACCCAAAAACATATTTTGATATGAAGAATAGTTTTTGAAAACTATTTAGTTAATATATGGTTGCTTGGATGTTAATTGGTTGTTAGGAATGATGATATTTAAAGTATTATCATTGTTAAGTGAAAATTTAACTAGAAATTGAAATATAACTAAAATTTAGGGGAATAAATTCATTATAAAATGAAATTTATAAATATGAATTATAAATTTAATTTATAAAATTGGAATATAATCAAATGAGCATTTATATGAGCATAAGCCGTGCAAATAAAGTATAGTTAAAATTGATTTAAGCAGGATTTGGAAATTTAAATCCCGGGAATTTGAAAGTGTTTATCGAAGTGTTTTGGAGATAAATAATAGCATTATTGTTTTGGAGATATTTTTGAATGGAAATTTGTTTTAAATGGATTTTGAAAGTGATATAGCATTGAAATCACTTGGATTATTGGAAAATAATTATGATGATGACGGCCGCATCATCAGTATTCATTTTCGAATTTCTAAGTGACGGATTGCTGCCAAAAATTGATTTGTTCAGAAAAGCTGGTTATTTTTGAAAATCTCAAAAGAAATTTGTTGGAAATAAAATTCCAGGATTGGTTTAAAATTTTTGAGAAGTGTGATTTTGAGATGTTGGAGATTTCAAAATGATTTGAAACCAAAGCCGGAGATTTAAAAATCCTGATAAGATAAGTTGTAAGCTTATAAATGGAAATGATTTTTAAATCAGGAAGAAATTTAAGCTTTGGATAGTGGAATGTAAATCTAAAGTGAAGAGTTAAAATGAAATTAACTTGGATTGATGAAATAAAAATATAACTCGATTGAAATTAATTGGATGGGCTAAAATTAATATCCAGTTGTATTCGAAGTAAGTTGAAATCGAATTGAGTTAAATAAATCCAAGTTAAAGTAAAATTGAGTTGGGATGAGAATTCAATTGAATTAATGAATGGAATTAAATTCTTAGTTGAACGAATGGGAAATAAATTGAATAAGGATTGGAATTGAAATAAATAAATTAGAATAACTTGTAAGAGAATTAAAAATCCATAGAAATAAAATATGCTTGGGCTATAAATAAATAGAAGGCTTGAGTTAAAATAAAAGATGAATATATTCAAGCCTAGAATGGGTGCGATTGTATGAAATATAAGTTGTGACTTATAAAATTGAAAATGGAATGCAAAGCCCAAAAAAATATATTGTTTGATGAATTGAAAAATAAAATAAAGATCAAAACTTGAATTATAAACTAAATTGAACTAAGAAAGTTAAATGGAGTGATATTTGGGATTAAAAAATTCAAATGTTGGATTATAGATAAGGGAAGAACTAATTGATAATAAATTAGTTAATGAAATGTGTAAATGGAGTTCAATGTAGTTAAATAGAAGTTGTATTGTAAGCTAATAATGAAGTTTGGAAATAAAACTCAAGTTATAAATCAAATTCGACTTGAATCATTAGTGAAGAAAATATAATTGAAAGTGGCCTTGCAATTAATTAAATGATTTGTGAATGAAATTGCAATGTAAGTTAATAAAATTGAATGGTAATTTTAAAAGTGAATGGTAGAATCAGAACTTGAGTTATAAACTAAAATTTAGCTTGAAGTGTTTAACAAATTAAATATAATTGGAAATGTGTCGAAAAAGGAAATTGAAATAGATTAAAATAGAAATGGTTTGAATGTGCAAATAAAATCCAAATAAGTGAAGATAACTTGGAAAATAGCCAGGTATTGAATGAGTTGAATCCGGAAAGTTAAATTTTATAATAACCAATCAAATGAAATTTGCATATTTAAAATGAGATTGGATTAAAATAGAATCAAGTTAAATTAAAAAGTGAACATGTTTGCATAATGAGAATGAGCTTAAGTATGAAATTTGAATAAATTGAAGTGAATTAACTTAAGCTAAATAAATGGAAGAAAGATGACTTGAATTCAACTTAAACTAAGTTCAATAATATTGGATTGGATTTAAATCAAATGAAAATAAATTCTAATAGGAACTTGAGATATGGTTTTGTGGGTTATAGGTAATATTTAGGGGAATGAAAATTTAAATGGATTGAGTGGGTAAACTAATTATATTGAATAAATAAATGATGAAATAAATAAGAATCAAATGCAATGTGGTTTAAATAGGTTGAGAAATGGTTATGGAATGAAATAGCTTGGATTGTCTTCGAGCTAAATAAAATAGTTTGGAATAAACAATTATGGAATGAAATGCAAATACATGGATTGTAAATGAAATTTAAATGGAGTGTGTCGAGCTAAATAAATGCTTGTGAATGGATTAAAATAAAAAAGGAAATTTAATTGGTAATGGAGGTGAACCTAAGTTGTTAATGGTTTTGAATGGACTAGTTTGGTTAATAAAATTGAAATGCAATGAAACTGAGAATATATGGATTGTGAATAAATCCGAAATGGAATAGAATTAAGTATAAATTGAGTTGAAATCAATTTAAATTGGTTATAAAACATAAAGACTTATTTATTCTCATAAATCTTGTCAAATTGCATAAAATAAATTGTCATTTGATGTAAGTAGAAGTAATTAAAATTCTTTGAATTAATAGGAGTGAAATAAATTAATTTTGAAAGCAATGGAATTAAATATGAATTGAGTTTGCTTAAGAATAAATTAAATGTAAGCGATTGAGTTTTGAACCATTCAAATTTGAATGAAATTGGTTTGTAAATTAATTGAAATAGTTGAATTGGTATGAAGTTGTAAAAATTGCTTACGGAAAATGATGGATGTGCATTTCTTTAGAATTCATATGTTTTAACCATTGCAACTAAGTGAAATATAGTAAACTGCATATATTTGGCACTTACATCTTTAAATTGAGTAAGTACAGGTACCTGGAACCCGTGTGGCTGGATTTAGTTGCATTAACTGCTAAATAAATAAGCTGCATGCTTAAAAATGCTAAATAAGGTACGCTTACGCAATAAAAATAGGAAATATGAACTGTTTTTGGTTTTTCCGACCGTGTGGGTCGATGTATATATATTTATCTCTTTTGTCAAATTGCAAAAGCTCCTCCGTATAAAGGGGACTCTGCCAAAAAATTTCCGAAATTTTGGGAGGTAGAAGATTTTTTGAAAATTTTTGGAGAATTTTTGTTAACGACAAAATGATTTCAAATTGGAAATTGACATAAGTTAGTAAATGAAACTAATTGAAGTAATGACATAAATTAGTTATAAATGGAAGATAAAATTTAAAGTTCAAAGTTGAAAATGAATGAAATTCATATGTAATGGGGAAATCAATTTGAATAGAAATAGATATTAACTAAAATGGTAAAGTGAAAACAAATAAAGAAGTATATAGAATGCTTATACTAACTTAAGAGGAAATGGTGAATTTTAAATGAAAATTGATACTACTAATATAATTCAAGTCAATATTGGAATAAATAGATATTGGCAGTTTGTAAGAAAGTTGATATGATGGTTTGAGAATATTGTGATTGGATATTAGTGCTGAACAGAATATGCAGGTATTATAAAAGGGAAAAGAAATGTGGATTTGATTTCAAGAGATAAATTTGAAATGCTCGACAAAAAGGTATGTATTTAAATTTGGTATGAAATTTGATTGGGATTTTGATTGAGCCACTTGGCCTTTTATTTTCTTTTCGGATTTGGGAGGCCGTAGAGCCATTTTGTAGTTGTACCGAGCTAGCCGTGCAAAGGAGACGCTGGCAAATTTTTTTTGGGAATTTAGGGAGTTAGAAAAATTTTGAGGAAATATTGATAATTCAAAATTTAGTTTGAATTATAATTTGAAAAGCTGAATAAGTAAGTTTTCTGAAAACTATAGAAGGTTTTGGAAAAGTTTGGAAAGTTAATAAGAATAATAATGGGTTTTTTATAAAGGATAGTTGATAAGGTGTTGAATTGTTAAGAAACTGATTGGTTTTGGGAAAAGTAAACGGGTATTGAACCATTCTTTCTAACTTGTAATTTCGGGGACGAAATTCTTTTAAGGGGGGAGGAATGTGACGACCCGGAATTTTCAAGCATTTAAAATCGGAATATTTAATTGATTTTAAATATTCAATATAATAATTTTAACTAGAATTACAAATATCGTTATTTGTTTGATAATTAAATAATAGAATTTAATTATTATAAGTTGAGTAAATTGTTGAATCTCGAATTTCAAACCTGTTGAATATAATTTGAAGGCTTGTAAAATTTATATTGATAGTCCTGAGTGTAATAGAAGTTGTAAAGTTGAAATTAACAGTGATTTGTTCAGTTTTAAAACTTTATAGTTTAAATTGAATTCAAAAATAGTCTTCCGAGGCACAGTCTCGGAATTCGATGAAACCAGTTCCATTGGATCCATAATATTGTATTACAAGCGGATTTCAAATTTCGTTTCGATCGGAATTAGTGTGTGAGTGTACGAAATATTAACGTCCTAGGGATTTAATTGATAATAACTTAATAAAATTTAATTTAATTAATTAAGCTTCCTCTATACGCCATCCTTATCCATTCCTCAGCACGCTTCCTTTGCCTTCTCGAACACACTTTCCCTTATGCTGTTTCTTTTCGAACACGAGAACCCCCCTTCGGTTTAATCCCTTCCATTTTCTCAAAATCAAAATCGAAGCAAATTTTTTTGATAAATGGCCGAGCAATTACCCTCCCAAAATCGTTTAATTCCCCAAAATCATTTCGTTTAGGCGAGCAAAACAGAAAAAAAAAATATAAGAAAAAAAAATTAATGGCCGAATTGTTTCCCCGAGTCGCAACCCCCTCTTCTTCAATTCACATAAAATCAAATCGTATTCGAATTCCTCCAGCCGAGTTTTTTTCTAAATCGAAGAAAATAAAATGGCCGCTACCCCTTTTATTTCTAACCGAACCCTAATTATTCACCCTCAGCTCCTAGTATAATCGACCCTCATTATTGGTGAGTGAGGCGTTGCGGGTGGTTCACGCGAGTGGATAGCACGAAGGCAGGAAGGTTTGGCAGCGTCGAGATGCTCGACGTTCGGTTTGGGGGACCAGGGGGTTGCTGCAGTTTGTCACGGTAGGGAGGCATGGGAGTCTTGCGATTAGGGTTTGGATCATCGGCCGCGTGCGCGAATTGGGAATGGTTAGCGCCAGCGAGGTAGTCGCTTGAGTTCGTTTTCCGTGAGGTATTAGTTTTATTATTAATTTAATTACATAAATGTTTATATATGGATGTTAAAAAAAATGATTGAAAGCAGTTCTGTTTTTAATATATGCATATATAGTGACTAAATTGTCTAATAAGTATATTTAATTTTTAGTTGGTAAAAATATTTTATTAAAAGGAAAATCATTCGTTTAAAATTAGATCTCTAGTTAAATAAATTTATAAAAGGGGGAATTTGTTCAATTAGTTCAAATATTAATAAAATCCTATAATGCTTATTCAAGGTCAAATCGAGAAAACAAGCGAGATGGATTGGGTTGCAAAGTAAAGGTCAAAGGTGAGTTAATCTCACTCCGTTAAAATAAAATTTAAATGATTAAATTTAAATAATTGTTTGAATGGTTGAAATTGATTGTTGTGCTGTAGTGTGGTTTATATTTGGAATTGGCATTTTATATTGTGCTAACATCTGTGGATGCAGGAAAAACAGGTTGGAGGGATCCAACTGGACCCCTCAACTTTATTTAATTATTCAATATCTTCTGTTCTGAATATTTGATATTCTGCAATGAATTTTGTGAAATATTGAAGGCTATGGCTTGATTGATATAATCGGGCAATAATGAGTTACCAAATATATAAAATTGAGTTTGGGAATGAAAATAAAAGAAGTGAAATTGTAAGTAAATAATTATAGGAAAGTTGAATAAATTTATGAATGAACTGGAAAGGGAATAAAGTGACTTTAAAATTTAAATAAATAAATCTTGTGTATGGGAAGAAAAATTTAAATAAATAGGAAGTTAATAAAACCTAAACTTCATTGTTGTTGTTTAAAAGAACAAAACATTTATTGTAAATTTAGGATTTAAATTTATTTAAGAAGAATAAAGAAGGAATTGGGAATAACCTGAAATTTTGTACATTTCAGATAAAGGATTTAAAATCAAATTGAAAATAATAATAAAGTCCATGATTAATGAATTTTGAAATGAACTGATAAGTAAGAAGTTTATTTCAAATGGAATAAATTGGAATCAATTTGGAAAATTGATTTAAGTGATTGAGATTGGAAATTTCTCTCTGAATAACCAAGCATGTTTTCAAAGTAAATTTTTAAATATAAATTAAAAGTTTAAAGTTGTTTTTAAGAAGTATGTTTTGGAAAATTTACTATTTCTAAATATTTAAATTCTAAAATAAGTATTTCCTTTTAATCTATTATAGCAATAATTATTTCAATCTATTATTGCAGTAATTATTTAAAGAGTGACTTAGTATCTTATTTCTAAAAGTGAAAATCTAGTTTTATATTTTATTTAGCAACCTTATTTTCAAAAATTCATATAGTATGTATTTTTAACGAATCATCGAAGTAGTTTTAAAATAAATGTTTTAAAGTATATTTCAAAGTAAAGTGTTTTAAATTATTTTAGAAATCTAGTTTTGTGCTTGGTGATTTCAGAGAAGATAGAAATATTTGGGAAGTTTGTTCTGAAAAGAAAGATGGTTTTGAAACTGTTTTCAAAAGGATTGAGAATAGAAATATATCTTGCAAAGATATTTTGAGATAAATAAATAATTTGGGAAATTATTTATTGTTGGATGGTTGTTTGTGAATATAAATTGATAGTTAAATCACCGACTATCAATACTGGGCATTGCGTTGATCGTTTTGAAGAGACCGGGATCGAGATTTATTTCTCGAAAACCACTTCGATCCGGTTTGTACGTTTCGTGTAAACGATTTTGGATTCGAAGATGGAGCAGTGAAGTGCAAGGGCTAGTCGCTACTAATCCTGAGGATATTTCCAAAATGGATGTAGTAGGAATAGTGCCTTCGGTTCCGTTCGAACCCGGGACGGACTTGTATGGATGAATGCTTGCGAAAACATCGTCAGGTGGACGATGGGCATTCTAAGGGTTATATTCTAAAAAGGTAACGCTTAGCCTCAAGCCTCATCAAATGAGAATGGCTGAAAATCAGGGGATATGCAGCAAGACTTCGTGGGTAGCCCCCATTGGAGGGTGAGGTCATCCCTGTCTAGATGTCCCTTTATTTCGGCTTAGTGGGCGGTTTCTGATCCCAACCGTGGGGTGATCTTGCTCGGGACTGTTCAGTAAGGGATGGTTCCGGTCTTGTGTTGCAGGGGAGTTAGGGTGGCTCTTCGGTACACTGATCTAGACCAGGTACTTTGACAGGTGGTACCCCAGTGCCTAGCCATTAGTTGGAATCCATTTTCCCTACGCGCCCCGTACGGTTTTGATTGTGCCCAACCATTGCTGAAACGTGAGATGCAAGCATTTCAGCTAGATTCTATTTACTTTCTATAGACACTATTATAATATTAGAGGATTTCTATAAAAGTTGTATTAGCTATCGTAAGGTAAAAACCCGACATGTTTATTTGTGGCGTGGTCTTACGAGATGCTTTTGTTTTCAAAGGATTTTTGAAACTTTAATAATCAATTGGGTGTGATTTTCTCACGCTGGTAATCCAAACTGACTCGGGTGTTATTTAACTGTAATGCTCGGGTCAGACCGAGTATTATAGAATACAGGATGCTATGGAGCAGGAGAGGAGCTGGAGCCCGAGACGTATTATCTGTACCTATATATATATTCCGCTGCTGTGATTGTTTGGTATGTCTGATTGGTAATGGTTGATGTATGAGACACTGTGATGATATGATGTATAAAACAGTTATAAACTTCATTTTGTGTAAAGTTATATATTTACTATTATATTTTATTCTGCTGCAACTGTGATATTCTGATGTTGTTTAGTTCCTTCTTTTTCTACCTCTTCTTCTTTAACCCTAATGGTTCGTATTTCTGTTCCACTTGAGTTAATTGATGTAAAATAGTGTGGACTCAAGGGGTATGGATTTGCGGGTCGTTACATCCTTGCTAGATTATTCTGTATTGTTTCGAATTTTGGCTCTGATAATAAGCTGTGATGCCCTACCTCTATACTCACACTAGCCAAGGACACCACGAGGTAATGCCGTCGACTAGCACGAAGAATAAGGTTGTTGATGTGCGACCATCTGTGTGATTGCTTTGTGCGAGTACCGATGTGCCAGATAAAATGTCACTTTGATTTCAAGAGGAACTCCGACATACCAATACAAACTCAAAGCAACTACACGGTGGCTATGTGGTCTTCCAAAAAAAATATAAAATAAGTATAACACAAAATCAGTCACAGATATTCATATCACAAAGGCGGAAACAGATATGAATATATCACATAGAAGTGTACATCAAAGTAGTGGTCATACAAGATCCACTACATCAAAAAAGAATAGGTATAAGTGCTAGACAAAAGAATATGTTTACATCAAGGAGTCTCTATCTCGAATGTATATGAGCAAAAAATACTAAGTTAAAGTAGTTAGCCAAAAGTCAGAAACTAGTCCCAGCTAATAAGTCAAGTGGAAGCACCTGTAACATCTTGGTCTGACCCGAGTATTATTTAAGGAGAAAAATAATAAACGGATCAGTCTAGCTATAAATATCATATGATGAGATAGGATGAGAGATAGAACAGAAATATATGATAACATTAAAAACCATACAATATTTCAAATCTACTCAAAACACCAAAAAGAATGTCATATTCTTTAGCTTATTCACCAAACCTCAATTATTGATAAAGATTATCAATACAAACCACTAAAATAGGTGAAACACAAAAATTCCGAAATCAATAATTAGAAATCTAGAAAGCATAAAATGGAGGGGAAGACTTATCACAAGTGGGAGCATAAAAACTCACCAACACGTGTATCACAAATGGGTCGCTATCCTATAAAATGAGCCGGAGCTCCTCCAAACAGGGTATAGTCCCCCTTTGTGGACTATGAGCCAAAGCTCCTCCTAACAGGGTATAGCCCCCCTTTGCGGACTATGAGCCCAAGCTCCTCCAAACAGGGTATAGTCCCCCTTTGCGGACTATATGCTGATGTTCCTCCTAACAGGGTATAGTCCCCTTTTTGCGGACAAAGAGACATCGCATATCGCTAGTCTAAATCACCAAAGGATCATCATTGATCGATAAGTGTAAATTACACTAAGCTAGTAAATAAATGAGTTTAGCTTTATGTCCCATAACCACTGGCTTAACTTAAATATTTATGAACAAATTGTAGATTTCCACTCGAAAATTGTCATAAGATTTCAATCGAACAAGTCCAAGAATTAACCGACAAAGTAAACACAATCGTTTCATACCACCTGTTTTGCTAAGTCATTTAATTATATTTGTCGAACAAATGAGTTAAAGGTTTGTATATACTAATAGATTGAAAAGCGGTTTTAAAAACGAGCTTTGTATTAAAAATAACGTTGAAATCATTTTTGTGGAAGAGTTTGAATATTTAATACTAGTATAGAAACCTTTCTATTTTAAAATGACAAATCATAGAAATGATTGTAAAAACAATCAATCACCAAAAATTCATATTCGATGACGTGAATTAAAACCATAGAAATCGATATCAAATCCATCAAATGGATATTCCCAAAAATCTAAAAAAGAAGTATCAAAGTTGATAAAAATAATAAACAACTAATCGGATGAATACAAATCGATAAAAATCAGAAATCCACACAAAAATAGCAAAATTCTAGAATTGCACAGAACCAGACGTCTGGTTGGATTGGCCAGACATCTGACCTGGGGTTCGGCCATTTTCTTTATATTTTTCCTTTTCTGTAAAATCTCCAGAACCCCTAACCAGACGTCTGACCGGTTGAACCAGACATCTGGTTCTTCTATCTGCCATTTTACTTTCTGCGTTCGTTATATAATTTTTCCAAGGACCCCTACCAAACGTCTGAGTTTTTCAACCAGACGTTTGGTCACCTGGACCTGGGCAGAATTTTCCTAGGCCAATGATAGCCAAATCGATTTGGAAGCAATCAGACGAGTGACCGAGACTAGGGATTTATGCCAAGCGAAAACCCAGCCTTATAGGCTCTTTGATACACCCCGAATATCATGTCCAAACATCCAAGATAGGTTGTTTAAAGATTTTGACTTCAAAACACCAAAATTGAAAAATTCACCAAATCAATTCAAATCAAAATCAAGTGAACATGAAATAGACGTAAGGAATTCATACTAACAACAATGAAAGATATAGACATAGATGTGAGTTCAAGAACTCACCTTTAAACCCAAAAACAACGACTGAGAAGCTTTAAAACGAAGGGAAGATCAACCACTCTTCACTTCAACTCAAGAAGCTCAAATCTAAGCTCATAAGCAAATATTTCATAAGTTAGGGTTTAGGAATTTCTAAAAATTGAAGGGAGATTGAGATGGAGAAGATGAAGAGGATGCTTACCCAAGCTTCTCTTTGATTTTTGGAGCTTGAATCTTGAATTTCCTAGTAATCTTGGGTTTTGGAATTTTAATTTCCTCTTCTTTACCCCATCTTCCTTTAGCTTGAGAGTGTTAGGAAACTATAATGAATGAATGAATGAATGAAGAGGGGGGTGGAGTCAGGGTATTTTATTTGGTTAGTGGGCTGAAACCCAAACCCAAAGCCTAATAGTTTAGTAGCGAAATTCTACTCAACTCCAAACATATCGATGTTTATACTCAAAAAGGACGCAAACATCGTTTTGAACTCAATGGAAGTGGTCACGAGTCCTAATTCGACTGTTTACAAAACGTAGCATGTCCGACTTTAATCCGACTAACGATGCTATATTTAATAAAATATTTAAATATACAATCGTAAAATATGTGAATTGTTACACCATGCATCAGAAACAGTATATAATCATATACTATGGGTCATCCGCCGCTAGGTGGGCATATATAAAAGGTCATCTACTCCAGAGGTGGGAATAAAACCAAACCAAATGATAAAACAGTAAATCATCCAAACATTCAATCGACTATTTTATTCAACTATATAATATTACTGGACAACCAAAAGGGTGAGTTTAACTCACTTAAATTTACACTTATCGCCGAGGCGTTCTGGATTCCGTCTGGATCGAACGACGTCCGATTTCAATGAAAAATTGTGCTAGCTCCAACCACCATCAAACCAATTCCATCTCGTAGTTCACGTCAAAACAATCCTAACATGACTGATCGCGTTTAATTCCGACCTAGTGTGTTCAAGATATTAAATTTACAATTCTTACGTCAGATAATAATATTTATTTCACTAATTACCATCATTAAACAATTATTAACCTTATTTAAATATATAACCCACCCTCTTAATCCCCTTCTCCATCTCGAGTAGGATTTCTAGGTAACCTAAATCGACCGCCTTCCCATTGTACCGCCACCACCTTGAATCGCCTGTCGCTGACGTAGTTACCGAGGGAAGCTCTGACTCCCCTCTTTCGATCGACCCTAGCCATGACAGCTCCACCACCACCACCAATCGTCGGAAATCGACGGATGCTTGATCGCACCATTCATCTCGAATTGCCGCCGCCATGTTGACCAAACGCCACCAAACTTCGCCAGTGCCTCGCCCATACCATACTCGACATATCCTCCTTAGGCCTCATTGATCAACTCTCGACGACGACACCGGAATTTTCCATAAATAGATTCTATGTTCAATTGAGAGCATCCACAACCTCGCCTCAAATGATGACAATCCAACCGTTGAATATCTTCGTCTTGGCCTTGCACACGTTTTGAAGACTTCGCTTGATTTTGCTCGTAGTGGCATCGATGATCGAGTGCTATTGGATGAGGCTATGCTCAATTCAAAATTTTCAAACCATTTTCTGGTTGTAAGCGAATTATATAAGGGGAAGGGGTATAGGATCGGTTAACGTGGAGGTATGGGCAGCATGTAGGGGTATGGCCGTGGTTTGGGTTAGGATGGTGAATTTATATTCTATATTCATAATATCTAACTCGATGCAGTCAAAAATCTCAAACCCCAAACGAGGTGTTCCACCTGGCATTCTGTAAGTGATGCCCTATTCCAAACACAATGGAACTAGTCTCGAGACCTAATTCGATCATATACAGAAGATAGCTTTTCAAACCCAGTTATATTATAATGATTTCTACAATTAATTTATGAGCGTTTCAAACTTGTATGACCGGACGATACGCCCGATCGCCATGAAATTCGTTAACATACAATAACTCACTATTATAGATCGAATGAAATTGGTTTTGTCGAAATCTGAGATAGTTCCCCGAAATGCTATTTTCACGCGTTACTTAAAACGAGTTATTATAAAACCAAATAAATCACTTTGATCTCCAAATTAAAAGATTAGCATTATCATTCTTATTTTTAAATAAGTATAAATAATATTTCCAAATCAGTTTTATCTATATCGAATCTAAGATTCAGTTATTTAACTATTCCAATTTTTTTAAATTCATTATTCAAATAAATCCCTATATTTAAAATTTAAGTTATTTGACTTATAAAGAAAATAATAATCCAATATTAGAAATCAATTAAATATTCCAAATTCACGTGACTAAAATCTTGGATCGTTACATTCTCCCCCTTTAAAAGAATTTCGTCCCCGAAATTAGCAAGTAAGAAAAATGCCCCGAACCCATTAACTTTCCAAAACCAATTAGTTGAAATAGACTTCCAAATTCTTTTAAGCCTTTAACACTCGAACATCAATTTCTTTAAACTTTTTTATTATCTTTTCTAAGTCTTTAAGTTCATTCATAGTTACTAACTAATACCATTCCGAGTTATAACATAAACATCAAATTTTAGTTACGAAAATCTTCCAAATCTCAAAAAAATTCAAACGCCTTAAATTTACGGAAAATTTTTCTAGCATCTCCTTTGCATGGTTCAATCGAATTTTTTTACAATATATATATAATCACAAATATAAGTCTCATCTTCAAAGATAAGGCATAAACTATAGGGAAAAATACGGTATGCAATCTGAGATATGTACCTTTTATTAGCATTAGCAAGCATATACAATCCATATAATATGAAAGATAGCTCCAAATGCGAAGCATACGGCATCTGCACCTACTAATCGCTCAACAACCAATGAGAACATGTATATAGAAAGAAATTGTAATGATCCACCTTTCTTACTACCAAAGACGGCACTTAATACAATCTCGATATTCGTGTGTCAACAATTTGTCATCTGAAAGAAAGATCATTAGGGGTGAAAAAAAAAGACAGAATAGAAGAAACTAAATAACACAGAATCTCACAACACGACGGAACAATGTATATTATTCAACATAATATATTACAAAGTCATTCAAAATGTTACATCAAAATAATACTAATACAAATTCTACCCTAAGACAGTTATAACAGCCTGTCCCTACCCAACTGATACAATATACATATAATACAATGGAAGATAAGGTAATAACTATCCATCGCTGAAGTCACCTGCTTTAAGCTCCTCCAAGATGAAGCTGTGAAAAACTTGAACTACTTGGCTGCCCATTCAAATTTGAGCACCTAAGAGTTATGAAAAGGGAAAACAAACTCCAAGTTAGACGTGAGTCTGGTGTGAGTAAAGCATAAGTCTTTAACTTTGTAAAAAAACCTTTAAATCAAAGGCATCTCATAAGACCATGTCGCACATGAACACGGTCGAGTTTTTACCTTATGATAACCAAAACATTTTTATATAAAATCCAGTGATATTATAATAATATCTAGGGTCAAAGTAAAATATGATAGCTGAAATGCTTGCATCTCACATTTCAACATATTTGAGTACATCTAAAACCGTAAAGGCACATATTGGAGAATGGATTCCATACTATGACAAGGTAAGAAACTACCTTCCCATGGTACATCTCTAGATAAAATGCACTGGGGTCTGATAAGAATATCTTATACCCCTGCCATACAGGAATGACCTACTACTTGACTAGTAGTACCGAAGATGATCGTCCCTTTCATTAATGCACCCCGAAGCATGCCTGAGTAGATAGTAATTGATCTAGATTTGGAATGACCATATCCTAGTGGGAGCGACCCACTTGGCCCTACCGCATGCCCGATCTTTGTCATTTCCCAGTTGATGAGGCTTGAGGATACATTTTACCTTTCATATAGCACTTCCCACTTGGAATGCTAACATTGCCCTCCAAGCAATAATGCATGCCAGCATTTATCCATACAAGTTATTCAGAAGATGGATAAACTTGGAATGCTAACATTGCCCTCCAAGCAATAATGCATGCCAGCATTTATCCGTACAAGTTATTCAGAAGATGGATAAACCAAAGGCACTACTTCTACTACATCCATTTTAGAATCATCCTTAGGATTAGTACCGAGCATCCCTTGCACTTCAAAGAGCTCCATTTTCAATATCATCATCATCAAGATGTCTCCACATTGAAACACTTGAGTTGGATCGAAGTGGTTTTCGAATAACGGATCTGATCCCAGCCTTTTTGAAACAACATTCGATAGTATTTGGAAAACTCAACCCCGATCCTTTGGGAAATAAATAGTCAAAGATAAGAGCGGAGATAACCCGCTAAACGTTGGTCAGTTGATTTTCTTATTATTTGTCTTAGGAGAACGTAATGAGATTTACATGCATAGTACAACATCATCGAAGATGACCGTGCCATATAACTCACGTGTTTCTCCTAGATATTTGAAAAGTAACATTTTGGGTCGATATCAGATAGTCGGTTATTTAAATATCAAATAAATAAACAACAACCAATTCCATTTGAGATTTATTTGTCCATGACAACCATTAAGCCTCAAAACATATCTTTATTTAATAAATCTCCTTTCAAAATATTTGTAAAACATTCATGTACTTATCTCTCTGACATAAGTAAACAGACAAAACATTTGCGAATAACTTCCTACTTCCAAATCATGTTAAAAGGATTAAACAAGTGTTGTTTAAATTGGAGGTAAGGATAACACTAAACACTATTCCTACGGTGTTAAGTATGGAACGGATGTTTCATACTACCATTTTTAAAAGGATAGTTTAGAGAAATCTATATCTCAAATTCTTTTTATACTTCTTTCGATAAATCCTTTTTATCAAATCTATTTCATTCATGAAATCTCTTTTACTTGAAATCCAAATCCATTTTAAAATGCTTTCCAAACTTTCAAATTCATTTATAAAACCCTTTTATAAATATTCAAATCAGTTATATAACTTCTTTAAAAACCTTTCCTGTTTAAACAACTTCTTAAATAACTCTAAATCAATTTAGCTTCTTTTAATAACCAAAACCATTTTATAAATCTCATTATTTATGAAATCTTCTTTGGTTAGAAACTCAAATCCATTTACCCAAAGCCTTTATAAATTTCCAAATTCCTTTGTAAAATTCTTTATAAAAACCTCTTTTTATAACATGGAAAACCATTCCCATTAGTTAAAACCATTTGCCAATCCTTTCTTTAAATATCTTGTTCAAATTGAAATTACTTTGAAATCATTTCAAAAAATTGGAAATATTTATCTTTACAAAATCAAACGGAGGCTTAGCAACCACAATAGTGCTTTTATTTTGATTTTACTTATCCGTGGCATCACAGAACAACATGTATATAAAGGATCAACACATAATCATCAATTAACTTAAGTAAATGTCCAAGTTAATTGTAATAGCAGAATGGTGTTTTGTTCTGCTAATAGATGTCATCTAGTTTTCCTAATCATATGGGGTTACTTAAGAGCAAGTGACACAAAAACCCTTGATTTAAAAAAAATTGAAAAGAAAGTAGTCAAAAACAGAACTTTAAAGTCAAAGCGATTTTAAAATAAATTAAAACGCTTGTAAATGAAAATCAAATCTTTGTTAAATAGTAAATAAACTCTATTTAAATGTAATTAAGCCTAATTCAAACACAATTAACTTTAATCAAAAATTAATTAAATAAAACCCTTTTTTAAATAATAATTAATTAGTAATATCTTAAATAAATAATAATTAATTAATACTTAATTAATAATTAAATAATAAGTAACTTTAATTAAGTAATAAATCATGATTAACTTAATTTACTAACATTTATGTTTAAATACCATTGTTAACAAACAATTAAGTGTCAAGTACCTTTATTAATTAGTTAATCAATTAATTAATCGTTAAATAAATAATTAATTAAATGTTTAAATAATTGTTCTCTAATTACTAAATTAAAATTTAGAAAAAAATTTCCAAAAATATTTTCAAGTGAAAACAAGTTTAGATTAGGAAAATAATTAGATTTTCCAAGCTGTGCGTAGAACGATCATCGCTATACGGATCCGTAATTTCAAAAACTTGAAATTTCCATTTTCTACCATTAAAAACTTCTCTTTGGACTCTTGTCTTATTTAAAACATGAAAATAAACTTTGAAACCAAATCAAAGTTTTAAAATTGAAAACATTTTGCATTGAAACAAAAATCAAATTTCGACAAAAAACGGATATCTACGTTGCATTTGGTTAGCGAATCGCTACCTTGTTGTCATGAACCCACATACATCAATTATAACATTCCAACATAATATCACATCATGACATTATAGAACCATCATAAATAAAGTACTACTTCACAATACTAACTAACTTTTCCAATATTCAAGTTATAATCTTTATCGCCTACTCAAACTTCGGCATAAGCTATCAACATACATGCATGCATACACAACATATAACATTACTACATACTCAATTAACATTCATAAATTTTACAACTTTAAAAAGTTTGTAACTTGAGTTTAAAACATGAACTTTACTCACCAAACTTTCTCTAAATCAAACTAAACTTGCCATCGACCTATGAACAAAGTGAAGATGCGGACCTTTGGAAGGCTAAATGGGCTCGACCTTGGACTAATTTGGCTTGACCATGGCTATAACAAGGCTCGGCCATGGATATAACAAGGCTCGGCCTGGTCTTTTGGTGGACATAGGTTTTTTTTAGTAGAGAATGGATTTGGAAGTGAAATGGAGAAGTTTAGTTATATTTTTACACTATTTTCGCTATCTTTTCTCTTAGGAATTTGGAGATGAAAGCCATTGAAATACATGAAGATAAAAAGAGGGTTTTGACATGAAAATGTAAATGGATAAAAAATAAGATGTAGGAATAAGAGGGGTATTTTTAGGCTTATGAATTTATTAAAATGTGTAAATAAAATAATACATGCATGCTTCCATGCACCCATACCTCCCCCTCCCTCACATATACATGTTACACCCCCAGGCAATGTTGTAGGGTACTTAAGGTATGGCATGACATTTGTATATATACAAGTGTGCTTATATGTATATGTAACAGCCCGAAAGATTTTTGACCTCGAAAATCCACACTAATACGTCCATTGTATAGAGTGCCGAGCAATCGAGTGCCGGAAACCCTAGACTATTAGGGTTAAGAATAAAAAGAGGTTGAAGAAGAAAAGAAAACAACAGATAGAATCTCACAATCACAGCGGAATAAACTATAATACAAAATAATAGCATTTTATACAAAGAAAAGCTGTAACTGTCAATATACATAAAAGATATCCTAATACAATAAATCTGGACAGTTATAATAACTTGTTCCTGAATGCTATATATACGGTCTATGATACATAGCAGAATCTAGTCAATACGTCTCTGCCATCCAGCTCGTTCCTGAGCTCCAGAACGTCCTAACCTGAAAATCTGTAATACTAGGTCTGACCCAAGCATTACAATAAAGTAACACCCGAGTAGGCTAGAAACCAGCGTTAGTAAAGCCATAATATCTAAGTGCGGATACTTATTCAAGTTAGTCAGATTTACTTAATTTCATTAAACTCCAGCCTACTAGACTCTATCATCAAACCCGTAAAGGTTTAAATAGATGTGGTCCAGGATAACCCTGATGTCCGATCCCGGTCTCTTCGAATCCAAGGGATAACTTCAAAGGGTTAAATTGTTTAAGATAAACAATTTATTACTTAGGGTGACAGTATTCAATTATAGGGATCTATTACAGACCTTTATTCCAAATAGAATCCGATCGGTCTTTCAGTCGGATCCCTCTAAAAACCCTACGTGCGGGTCTCCCTATTATTATCTTAAGTCCAATTAATTTAATTTGGAAATAAATATCCCACAAAATTAAGCAAAGATATAAATCGATAACCCACTTAACGATCCATACTCAATATCGATTTACTCAAGGCTTTAATTCACTTTGATTAACCGTATTCATTTTTATTTAAAACCAAATTTATTACAACTATTGATTTTATTTTAAATAAATTTTAGAAATCAATCAACCATCAACATATTTAAATTAACTTAGGGTTTCACTAATTTTAAAGTTTTAAATTACTTTACTTCCATTGACCACTAACTAATTATTTTTCAATTTATTATTAAGTAAGGGTATTAAAAAGTGTCTAATGAGATAAGACAAAGCTCCTACGTTTTTTTTTTTGTAAAAGCCAGGGATAAAGCCTAAGGAAAGTAGTTGAAAGAAATTTGACTTTGGAAAATACTTGAGACATTATATTGTTTTATTTTTTAAAAATGTATCGGCCCACTAGCCCAATAACCCGATATCCAGATTTCCCCTACCCTCTACTCTTCTCTTCTTTCAGTTTCTCCTCTATTCTTATGCATTTCCACTCAAACCTGTGCACACATGGATATGTGCACCTGCACATCAATGCCGTCCACCATCACTTGCCGTCGACTAACCACACAAGTCATCCATGACCACCATGTCGCCTCCATCCACCCAGACCCCCCGATTACATCGGCGTTTAAGTTTTTGCCATCACACCAAATGTGGATTCGAACTGGCATCGCCATTTCCCCCTCGTCACGCCGCTATACGCAACCACCACCCATCAGACTTCTGTTGGAGCTACGCCACTCTCTTACCTTCCAAGTCTCCCCTAGCGCAAGCTTGAAAATCCACCGCCCAGCCACCATCACCCCAAAACTGACCACGACCTCAAACCTGCCTTACCCTATAATGGCCTAAACCACCCACTATGCCTCATCGTAAATCGTCCCACTATTTTTCCCACACTCCACATCTCCATATCTTCCTTCTGAACCAACGCCGACCCCACCATCGCCTGTCTCGTCGAAATTTAACCCAAGACCAAAAACTGGTCATCCTTAATTTTCCCCTCCCATATACAAAATGAAATATCGTGAAACCGCCTCTAAAATTTAACATTTTCAATGACAATCACACTTATATAAACAAAAACTTAAAACATGAAGTTCGAATTCCTGCTATTTTGATTGTTTACTTTAAAAACATATATTTTTTATATTTATACCTTATAATATCCAACTAAACCACTTTTAAAACAAAGAAACGTCGAAAACAAACAGTTTTTCTTCTCACTTATAACCTAAATCTAATTAGGTTGAGAGGTAGGAAAATTTGAAGTTAGTCATGCCATTAAATTCGACAGAGCAGAGGTGAAGAAAAACATGTGCAGGCCTAAGCTTTTCTGGTTAAGCACTTGTATATATCCATTTATGAGAATATATATATATGGTACACGTATACTTATCAAGCATTGCTTTAATTCCCTACCAAAGCATATATATTACAGTATATAAAAGATTTAGATTTACTCACCTTCTACTGAACAGAGCAGTATTTATTTTCATTTTCTATTTTGATCCTCCTGTTTACTCGAGTTGTTTGTGATTTCTTCGAAGTTGTAATGGTAGATCTTTGTTTTCTTTCTACCTAAGTTTGTTCGAATCACAAAAATGAACAAGGAATGTGGATATATATATATATATATATATAAAGATGTAAGGGCTGAAGCTTGTTACAGCCTTTGATCCTTGTCTACTCATTTTTTTTTCTCTTCTTCATACGTGAACTTATCACTAGCCTACACTAGGTATATAGAAGAAAGAAGGGAACATGGAGGCAAAAAAGTGGCTATAGCTTGTATTGGCTATACATTTCATTTTCATTCTTTATACCTTGATTTGATTTCACATAAAAAAAAGTTTTGATGTTTGCCTTGATTTGATTTTACCTTTTAACTTAAGCCCGACCTGATTTTATATTTTATATGCTAGGCTTTAAATGCTTGTCTCCCCTTTTGTTTACAAGAATTTTTGTATGAATTTGATGTACGTATGCATGTATATATATATCCTTATGTATATACTTTCCCTTTTCCATCGTACAAATACAACACATGCCTCACATATATATTCATAAATATATTCTTCCATCATATATATATAATATGCATTCTTACCTTGTCATGCTTACCCTTTTTATTTCATATATTTAGATGTACACATGCTTATAGATATATGTATAAATATTTATCTTTCCCACAAGCATTGTTGTTATAATATGTATTCATACTTTTATGTTTTAAAGTCTCATCATTGTGAAGTTATGCATTCATGTGTGTGTGTGTGTGTGTGTGTGTGTATTTACCTACATATATACAATATATTCATATACATTACTTCCTATGGTTATATATACTTATATATATATATATTATCAACCACTAGAGTTTATATATTTTTCTATATATATATATATGTATGTATGTATGTATGTATTTTATCTTAATTAAATGATGGAGTTTATTATTTATTTTCTATGAGGCTTATCATACCAGAGATTTTATAACCCAGTATGAATTTGTATATATTCGGATACTTTTAGTTATTAGAAATTCGTTTGTTCGGCCCATCAAAATTGATATTCCGATAATTTAAATCGGTTAATTACCCAATTAACAGACGTTAAAAATCCGGATCGTCATAGTATATACATGCCCTTTTATAACATAATTTGTCACATCCTTGCTTAGGTATAAAATATATATAAGTTAATATACATAAGTATGCTTTATTAATACTAATATTAACATATATAAATGTGTGCATGTTGCACCAAGTTTGCATAATGTTTCCGACGACTTTTAGGTGTCGAGAAGTCAAAATTTCAGAAAACATTCTTCGGTCACATTTTCTATTTTTATTTGAAACATCTATATTGGTAAAATAAATTTGAAATTTTTCTATCATAATTATTAAATAATTAAAATAGGCTTATTTTCCAATAAAAATCCATTTATTGATTACACAAAATATATTTAGATAGCATGGCATTCAAAGTAGCAAAATCCTGGGTCGTTACAAATCAATTTTACCATCATTTGATATTATTTAAAAGATTTATATTTTAATTATAAAACCGATTATTTTAATATTTAAAATTTATTAAATATTCACAAATCAAGGCGGTAAAATTTTGGGTCTTTGCACTCTTCCCCCTTAAAAGAATTTCATCCCAAAAATTGTACCACAACCCTAATGCCTAGAAGTACTTAAACTATTCATCGGCTCGTATGATGCACATAGATCATTCCTATGTGAAATCTGGTTTGATCATTCACTTTAACACATAACCTCACTTTCGAACTAGTATCGCTCACCAGAATTCCTAGTGCGGACTTTGATCAGGCCTCTTAAATAGAAACCTCTGTTCTCCTTGCATAGCCATAAACTATGATAGACAACTTTGGTTCCACATAAGAACCCTCACCAACACTCGTGATCAAATATCAAGTGATAAATCCTTATTCAAAATGGTGTAAAAACACCTCCGGTCATATACTGGAATCTAGGATCGAGAACTATGTGAAAAGGAGAAATGATCTTCATACAACCTATGTACTAATCTAATGATTCTTATTATATAACTTCTTTCTACCATCCCATCATGCTTTATAAATATCAATTTTTAAATTTATTAACTTATATAATACCTTTCTACATACTAAGAGTATATAAAAACATCTGATTTTTAATTCTATTTAATTTTAACTATTAGATGTAGGCCAAAAATAATTTGGGTCGTGAAACTAAGTCGACCAAATCAACCTCTTTACCTTAATTGGTCGAGTAAGTAGCCAAGAAGAGTAGGATGCCGGTCTCCAATCTCCATCTTAGATCTACTTTTTCATAGACACTACTAAGTAAAAATATCTATTAGCCGGCCTAATAACATCAAATAATACTTCACATCCTAGATGTTAAAATCAAAAGATACGGTTTAAATAAACAAAGTTTATTAAATCCCTTTAGTAAATTTAACCTAATTTAAACTTCATTTATTAATCTACCTTATTAATCAAAATATATTTTTTTAAACACTTTCTTTAAAGGGATCCAAGAGCATAATAACCTTTTTTATTTCCAAAACCATTTTGAAAATACACATATAACCCGAGTAACCCCAAAACAATGTCAAGGAACTAGGTGCTACCAAATAGTATCATATACCCCTTTACTAAGAAGAGAAAAACCCAAGAGAAGTGTTTGACATCCGAACACATCTCTGTATTATCCCCTATTTGGAGGCTCGAAGCTAAGCGCTACAGATGCTGCAATCATCCATAGTATTGAATTTCGATGGCCAAATATGGTAATGTTAATGGTATTCATAATATCAGAAGCACATGAATATGAAACAAAATCACAGATTTCACAAAACAACATTTCTGATTACATTCATGTTTCATATCCAGATTACATAATCCCAATCGTTTCCCAGGTTCAGATAAAATATAATTATTACATAAATATACAAGAGCGACATATGAAGATGCCCCCTTGGTTGACCAGAGTACTATGTAGTCATATCTAACTTAATGCAACAAAGCATAATCAAACAAAATAAAATAGTAACTCTTAAATAGCTATTCATCGGCCATCTTCCCATCTCCGAAAGCTATATTTGTCAATCCTACTAAAACCTGAAAACCATAACCCTCTGTTTAATCAAATCAATTTTGAGCACCCGAGAGTTTAAGGCGAAAAACATAAACTTCGAGTCAGATATAAAGATGGATGTGAATAATACTACACATCTCGATTATTTGATATTGAAGGAGACCACGCCGCTTAGTGGAACGGGTTTCCACTCACTAATGTCCTTTTAAAACATATCTTTTGCAAATCATTTCTTGCAATCAAAACTAGTTAAAACTGTAAAGCATTATCATGCAAATATACATATCAGGTAACAAATGAACTATCTGTTCGAACACTATAGTTTTGTTTGTTTGACTACTAACCTTTGGCTTACTCGGGCCTAAAAGACAATATAAATAAAATAATCTAACAACTATTGGATACTCCTCTTCTGGACGGTCTGTCCCTAACTTATCTATTAGATACTCCTCTTTTGGACGGTCTGTTTGTAACGACCGGGCGATTTTCGACCCTCGGAAATCTACACTAATACGTCCACTGTATAGAGTGCCGAGCAATCGAGTGCAGAAAATAACAAGTTGTTAGGGTTAAGAAGAAAAGAGATAGACGAAGAAAAAGAAACAACAGCATAGAATCTCATAATCGCAGCGGAAAAAATATAATAAACAATAATAACTACAAAGAAAAGATGTAACTGTTGATATACAAATAAATTATCAGAGTACAGTGAACAACAAATAACCCCGGATAGTTAAAATAACTAGTACCTAAACGCTGAAAATACAGCCTATAATACACAGCGGAATATAGTCGAATACGAGCAATACGTCTCTGCCATCCTGCTTGCCTCTTGAGCTCCAAGAGTGCACTATCCTAAAATTCTGTAATACTCGGTTCTACCTGAGCATTGCAATAAAGTAACAACCGAGTCAGGCTAGAAACCAGCATGAGTAAAACACACTTAATTTGAAATACTTAAGTTATAAAATCTTTTGAAAACCAAGGTAACTCGTACAACATGACGAGTTTTATCTGATTATAACAAAATACATTTTCAAAAATCTGTCGATATTATAATGATGTCTAAGTACAGTTACTTATTTAAGATAGTTTGATTTTTGTGGAATTAACCCAATTCTAGCATATTAAACTTTATAGACAAACCCGTAAAGGTTCGTAGTGACTATCAAATCGAAGTGGTTTTGGATAATGCTGATATCTGATTCCGGTCTCTTCGAATCCAGCAATAATTTTTAAAGGGTAAATTGTTTAAAATAAATAATTTATATTTAGGTGACAATATTCACGAATGGTAAATTATTACAGATGTTTATTTCTAATAAAACGTGTCAACGTTTTTATTCCAACATTTCGATTCGTTTGGCTGCCAAATGCACAGACATGAATACTTGAAATGAGTATTCCACGGCAATAAGGCAAAACATAAATCATTAACTTAATTTAACGATTAATTGTTAAAATTAAACAATTCGCAAATTAGGGTTATATTAATTTTAATTGCTGAAACCATTTATATTATAAACCCAAAAATAATTATAAATTAAAGGAATTATAAAACGATTTACTTCTAGTTAATTAGAATTAAGCAATCCAAGCAATAACTATCCTATTTTATTAACCTAAGATTTAATTTATTAAGAATTAAATTAACTACTTACTTTAATTATTATAGATAACTAAGGTTTACTTTACAAAAAATAAATTAAGCTTAAATATTAGGAGATAGGTTTACAAGGCAAAGAGTTCCATGTTGATTTGATTTTTATAATGCTACCGAATTAGAGTTTTTTTATTTAAGTTATCATATAAAAATATACAAATTATTTTCTTTCTTCATTTCCTTTTATTTTTTCCTTTTCCTTTTCTTTCTTTTTTTATCTTCCCTTTTTTTTCTTCCTTCTTCTTTTGGCCCACCTACCCAGCCTAACTCTTCCCTTCTCCTTCTTTTCCCTTTTCCTGCCCCTTTCCTTTTCCCCTTCTCCACTGCACATAGTATCATGGTGCACGTGCACGTTCACCTCTGGCCATTAACTGCACCGCCGACCAACCTCGCAAATTACCATCGACCTCCCTACCACATTCCTTCACCTGTAACCACGAACGAGATCATCGTTCAAAAATCGCACACCCAACCCAAACCTTGAAATTTTCTCGCGCCTGCTAAACCACCTCACCACGCTACCTCCGACCTCCCACACCCACCTAGCCTTGTCCCCAACTTTGCTGCCACCTCCTCCATCTTTTTCCTCAGGTGCGCAACCCCCTCCTTTCCCCCTGACGCCACCATTCTCTCCGAACCTAAGCCATCCCAAAACCCATCACGAACCCTACTTCGACCTCGTCTTCCCTCCATACTCTACCAGAAATTGCCACACCATTTTTATTGGATGCCCCACCACCCAACTCTCCTCCATGCCGAACCCCATGCCACATAATAGCCTAGGTCGCCAGAATTACCCAAATTCCCAATTTCCGTTCAACTCGACATTACTTCCCCCATGCTTTATTAAAAATTACCAAACCAAGACTAAGATTAATAGTTTCCAATAACAGACAGGTCTATATAATCCAATCATTGAATCATGCCATTTGAATTTTAACACGACCTAAGCTACTTATTGTAAAATATGATTCCCTCTCTCTATACTTCATGTATCGAATGAAACAAATTTTAATATATTATATACTAAAAAACTAATGTCTTTTATTTTGGGATCACATTTTAAAAGAGGCTGGATAATGAGATTTTGATTTTTTTCAAGGTTGATGGTTACTGCTTTTTAACATAGAATATGTAACAGAGTTTTTTTTGGAAGAAGTACAGGGTGAACTACCATTTCTAACTTATATAAACTAAGTCATGTACATTCTAGAGATACATGTATACTTATCATATTGCAAAAATCCATTCATATTTTCTATTATGAAGATATATATATATATATATATATATATATATATATATATATATATGTTTCCAGTTAATAATACTAAAATGGTTGACTCACAGTTTCTGATGAAAAATGAAACACTGTTGTTTATGTTTTGATCTTCCTTCAGGCGTCGACTTTAGTAACTTAATCTTTTTTTTATTTTGTTTCATTTATTTGGATGTTAAAGTGAAGGTAACAAGCAATGGTATAAACAGAAGAGAATGGGAAGGCTGAAATTGTTTTACAGGCTTTCTTATCCCATTTTTTGACTTGATTAAATGTTTGGCTTGATTTGATTTATAAGCTGGATTTGATATTTTATGAAAGGCTTGATTCGCTATTTTATGTGCTTGACTTAATATGTTGTGATCTTGATTTTTAGTTTGCCATGATGGTGTCTCCCTATGTGTTTACAAATACATTCATATGTGTTGATATGTGTATACTTCTTATGTGTAAATTTTCCCATACTCTTGACCATGTGTATATGTTTGCCCTTTTTTCCATTTTTAAAATAATGTATGTATACATATATACATATTTATCTTCACACATATATGCATTTAATTGTTATTATAAAGTTTGTGCTTCCTTGTAGATATGTATACATTTATTTACACGTGTATTTACATTCTTCACATCCACTATTATATATACATATGCATATAGTTATGTATATCTTGTCACCACACACACACACACATATATGTATACATTTATGCAAATTTCCATATACATTAATTTATATTGCATATATATATATACACATAGTCTTATATGCATATATATATACATATATATGTACGTCATTAACTTGTATGTATTCATACACAATATATACCACCTTGAATTTTAATGGTGGAGTTTTATTTATATTTCTATAAAATTTATCATATTCAGATATTTTATTTAAAATTTGAATATAATTTTAAATCAATTTATAGATACAGATATTTTACTATCAGAAAATTTACCTATTTGACTTATAAAAATCAATATTTCAATAATTTCCATCAGCTTATTATGCCAGTATTCAATGGCTAAAATTCTGGGTCGTTACACCTTTCCTAAATTATCTTCTCACGGTGTCACCTGAACCTAATGGTTTTGTGGGCTCACTAATAACCTACCTCTGTACAAAATATATATCCCCTTCTGTGTGTAATAATAATTTTAGTATTATATGTGACAAAGCCCTACACACTGGAATTTTGCATGAAATTAGCTGGGGCTAATAGCTAATGTAAAGGGCGCGACCCTATACCAGTCCCATCTAGTTGTAACAACCCGCATATTTATCGAGTTTGTATTTAAATATTTTATTTAAATATTAACTCGTTAATCGGATTTTGGTCCGAAAAGCTACTTTTTGCAAACGGTCAAATTAGGACTCGAGACCACTTCCATTGAGTTCGAAATGCCGTTTAAAACTTTTTTTAAGTATAAACATCGATAGGTTTGGAGTTAGTGAAATTTCACTAACTTTTCCCGCTTTGGACTTTGGGTTAGTTTAGCCTATTAAGCCCAAGTTCCAACCCTCTTCTCCTCACTCTTCATAAATTTCCTAACTAATCAAGCTTTGGCATTAATGGTGGAGGGAATGGGAAATTAAAATTCCAAAACTCAAATTCAATTGCAATCCATCTTTCTACTCCAAATTCAAGAAGAAGACATTGGATTCAAGCTTCTTGTGCTTAGATAGAAGAAGGATTGATTCTTGCTTGCTTAAAACTTCATTTTCATTGATATTTGGTGCAAAGGTGAGATTTTTAACTCACATTATTGTCTATAACTATCTTGGGTTGTTGGGAATGATTCCCTATCACTTTAGCATGAATATTTGCTTTTGGTTTGGATTGGATTGGCGAAAAACTCCGATTTTTGGCGTTTTGGCGAAATTTCTGCATTTAGGTCGTTCTGGCCATTTTTAGGTCGTTCGGAGTTAGGTCGTGTGGGTCTTAGGTCGTAGGTCGCGTATGAGATAGCTCCTAGATCGTTCTGACCACTTTTCGTGTGTTCGGAGTTAGGTCGTTCACGACCTAGTACTTAGGTTGCTCGTGAGTTGGTGGCGTAGGTCGTAGGTCGTTTAACTCTTAGGTCGTTAGGCCTTGTGTGTGGAGTTAGGTCGCCTGCTTTCCTTAGGTCGTAAGTCGCGTGTGCTTTAGGTCGCTTGTGAGTTGGTGGCGTAGGTCGTAGGTCGTTTAACTCTTAGGTCGTTAGGCCTTGTGTGTGGAGTTAGGTCGCCTGCTTTCCTTAGGTCGTAAGTCGCGTGTGCTTTAGGTCGCGCACTTTCTTAGGACGCGAACCCTTTTAGGTCGTTGACCACGCTAGGTCGCTTGGCCTCTTCACTGCTTAGGTCGTTAAACCCTTCCTCTTTTGGGTCGCTCCCCTTTATTTCTTAGGTCGTTGTGGCCTTAGGTCGTGATATTTATAGGTCGCGGCAAAGTTAGGTCGCTCGACCCATGTTGCCGTTAGGTCGCTCGATCCTTATTGCCGATAGGTCGCGTGCTTTCTTAGGTCGCGCACCTTTAGGTCGCGTGTCCCCTCTACCTCGTTAGGTCGCAAAGAACTTTAGGTCGCACGACCTCCTTACCCACCAGGTCGCGCACTTAGTTAGGTCGCTCAGCCATTGTGTTAGGTCGCGTGAACCCTTAGGTCGTTAGACCTCATTTTGCTTTAGGTTGTAGGCCTCTTGCTTTCACTTAGGTCATACCGTTTTGTTGGGGCGCTGCCCCCTGGACCCCCGCGACCTGACCGGGCAGGTCGAACCCCGTAAGCGGTGGCGTTGCCCCCGCACCCCCACCTTGGGGGGTTGCCACCCCCCCTGGACCCCCCCTCCGTAGGGGATCTTATCTGAAAAACATTGAGCTGATTTCCTTGGATTTTATTCACATCTCCGTATGCGATCTTTGTGACTGATTGTTTCTACAATTGCTTCTGTGTTTTGTCACTTTATAATATAAAGGTTTCAATACTAGTAGTAAATATCAAAACTCTTTTAACAAACAATTTCAACTCTATTTTTAATAACTAAGCTCTTTTCTTAAACCGTTTTCCAATCTATTAGTATATACAAACCTTTACCTCACTCGGATGAGAAATCTAATTAAACGACTTAGTAAAACAAGTGGTATGAAACGCTTGCGTTCACTTCGTCGGTTAATTCTTGGACTTGTTCGATTGAACCTCTTGTGACAATTTTATTAGTGAAGATTTACAGTTTGTTCGTAAATATTTAAGTTAAGCAAGTGGTTATGGGACATGAAGCTAAACTTCTATATTTACTAGCATAGTGTAATTGACACTTCTCGTTGATCATGACGATCATTCTGATGATTTAGACTAGCAACTGTGCGATGTCTCTTGTTGCGAGGTTAGACTAGACACCACTTGTGTGATTCCACTCACACGTACCTTTTTGCTTTTTGGTTAGTCTGGACCTTAATCTGTGTGATTCCATTCACACATGTGGGGTAGCTCCCCTTGGTCTTCGGACCGTCATGTGATAGGCCTCTTTCCCTTTTCTATGATTTCTGGACTTCTTGCATTGATTTCTAGAATTTATGTCATTGACTTGTTATGAGTACAAGTTTGGGGTATGATGCCCTTTCCGAATCTTTGAGAAGATTCTTGTGATATTGATTATCTCTTATTGATTGATCTCCTGTTGATCATTATTTACATACTTATAGTGGTATGTCATTATTGATGTTTATGTTTATGCCATATCTTTTATGTTATATCATGTCATCTGATATTTATAGCTAGACTGACCCGTTTATTATTTTCTTAAATAATACTCGGGTCAGACCGAGATGTTACAGGTGCTTCTGCTTGACTTCTTCCCAGGGATTCATCACTCTGACTTTTGGCTAACTGTTTAGATTAGCAGTTTTTGTTGTATACACTTGAGATATAGACTCATAGTTGTATTCTTTTGTATAGCACGTGTTGCTATTCTTTTGTATTATCGTGGATCTTACTGACCACTACTCTGATGTACACTTTCATGTGTTAGTTATATATTCATATCTTCTTCCGCCTTTGTGATATGGATATCTGTGACTGATTTGTGATATGATTATTTCTATGTTTGTTTTCGAAGATTATTTATAGCCACCGTGTGATAAGCAATTACATGGATGGTCGCTCCTCAACAGCCTTATTCTCCGTGCTAGTTGACAGCACTACTCCGGAGTGTTCTTGGCTAGCGTGGGTATAGAGGTGGGGCGTCACACTAGTATTCTAATATCTAAGTCATTTTACTTAGGGTAATCTTTCCTTAAATTTTCCTTGAAAACCTTTTCTTCTCAAATTGATTTAAAACCTTTAAATCAAACTTAAACAAGGAAAGTATATACTCTATGCTTTACTCAAAATCACCTTTCCATATTATATATACTTTACTCAAATCTTTGTTGATGAAAACACTTAAACCTTTGAAAGTACCTCTTTCGAATCCATTGAAAATACCCCTTTCAAAACCAAGTAAACCCTTCTTTATAACCTAGGCCGAAAGGCCAAAACATTCCTATTGAAACCATTCATATAGACCTTCTAAAACCATTGAAAAACCTTTCCTTCGAAAGCTTTAAAAGCCTTAGACATCCTTCTTTAAAACCTATAAAATTGCCTTTTTCTATAACAACCCGGGATTTCGCATCAATCAATAATCGTCATTAAACGATTAATGTTGCTAGCTAATTGCTAATTGCTAATTGCTAATTGGAGTTTTAATCGGTTGAATTCTTTTATAAATTGGTTAAGTGTTGTTTGGGCTTTAAGTAAAATCTTGGCCATGTTTCCTTTTGGTATTGTGATACTTATCAAGGTCGATGTCGTTCCTTCATTTCTCATTTTTGAAAACCCTAAACTAAACAAAGGGAAAGAAATAACGGTGGCTTCTTCGTTCGTTCCTCATCCTCCCTTTATTTCCGCATCGCAAACTAAATCAAACGAAAGGAAAAAGTAGCCACTTGCTAGGGTTTCGATTTCGACCTCACTCGATTCTTTGTTGGCCTCGGCTTTGACTCTGGCTGTCGATCTTTGATTCGTGCTAAGGGAAACAAAGGTGAGTGATTTACACTTACATCTTAAATTCAAACCTTGTACTATGCTTCGCATTCGATTTGGTTCATCGTTGATGATTTCTGACTTGATTTTGACTTGGTTTGATTTCTTGTTTACTTGGTTTACACGGTTTTGATTTTCTTTGACACTGTCTTCTTTGCTCTCAAATTCGCTGGTATTCAAATTCATGTTGGCTTCGGCTTGCGATGTCGTTTATGCAATGATTTTGACTTTCGTGGTTGAACTGCAGTTGATTTCGTTTATATGATATCGCTTATGTGATGTCGTTTACTGTTGATTTCGTTTCTGGCCACCAGGATTTCGATTCCTGTTAACATCGGTCACTTGATTTGATTATGGGGATTTTTCAACATCACCAAACTTCGGCTTGTACCTTATTTACTTGCATTCTTAATATCTGATGCATTGTGATATTGTGCATTTCTTGTATCTATGTCATAGTGATGCATCAGGTTATTGTGGTTGAAGCTCGAACTCTGTTGGTTCGTCATTGTTGTTGAACTGTTCTCTGTAGCATATTTGGGTGTCTTCACTGTCGACTGATGCCTTTATTCCATGCATTCATGTCTCAGTGATGCATCAAGTTGTTCGCTGGACTTGTATTTGTAGTCTTCCTGGTGTTTTGCTTTAAGCTTCCCTGAGTTTGTTGTTTTTGACTGTTGCGATCTTGATTTGGATAAGGTCGATTTCATGAGACTTTGGCTATTTATTTGATATTGAACTGTTGACTTCGGTCACTTGACTGTGTATGCTCTGCATATACTCTCTAATACATGCATATTTGATTCGAACTGTACATTGGTTTTGAGTTTTGGTAGCACTAGAGTCTTTCTTGATTCACTGTTGCTACCTGGTCGTCATTGCATACATGTTGCAGCTTGATTTTATATTGTCATTGCTTGCATACATGTTGTACCTGTTATAGTTTGAGGCAAATCATATTCTCAAGTTGATTGTTCTTTGTTGCTTGATGCATTTTGGTGAGTACATGTCGACTTTGCTTGCATTATTCATTTCTCTGTTGCATAGTACATGAAGTACATGTCGACTTTGCTTGTTGCCTGGTTGACATGAATGGACTGCCTAGTCTTAGTTGTTTTGAGTTTCACCGCCTGGTTGTGATACCACTACCTTTGTGCATTTGGTCATTCGAGTTGACTTGCTTGTGCAGTTGTGTTGAGTCTGTGACTTCACCTTTTGCATTTTGTTGTAGTTTGATTTGGGTTGTAATTGCACCACTTTTGTCATGTTGAATGGAGTCACTGAAGCATCACCATCTGCGATCATACATAAATATATGTATGTTGTTGCACCATTGTTGTTTCACTGCTCTACTGGTTACCATTTACTTGAATTGTGTTTCTCTATGCAGCCCTGTTCATTTGAAACCCTGTTGCAATTGGGTTGGTGGCTGCATTAAGTTGTTTTCATGTGTGATCTTGTGGTGGCTGCAGTTTTTGGTTGCAGTTTGCCCTTGTATTCTTGTGGTGGCTGCAGTTTCCTTTTGTTTGCAGTTGTGTTGAGTCATGATAGCCGTGACTTGACCTCTGCAGTTTCGAGTGGCTGTTAATATTTGGAGTCATGATGTGCATCTTTGCATATTGATATTGCTTCATTTTTGTTGTACTAGTGCATTCTGTTGTACTTGTTTTTGCTAGTTAGAGCTTTACTTTTAAGGTATATCCTCTGATTTCAGGTGTATATCTGATTTTGGCAAGGCAGTGCACGCGTGCATGTACTGTAGCCAAATCAGAATTGACGTTTTAATTGATGATTTCAATCGCTTGAATTGTTTTGTGTGTCCAATTCAATATTTTGAAATTGTAATTTGATTTGTTTTGATTCGATCCTTCTGTTGTTGTCTAATTATCTATTTGATAATTAGATTATGAGTTTCTAGTTATTTATTTAATAATTAGATTTTGTTATTAATTTCGCTCTAGGCAATTCTGTTGTTTTCTAAATTATCTTCATTGATAACCCTTTCATTTATCTTCGTTGATAATTTGAAATTGTTGATTTGTTGTTTAACACTGTTACATGTTATATTTACCGTTATCTGATTTCCTTATTAAAGGATTGGATAGAAGAGATTTATTGTGACTGTCGTCTATTTGATTATTTAATTATTATTGTTTCCGTGCATTAATGATTGAGTTTGAATTAGACTGACCCGTGTATTATTATTTTTTGAATTTAATACTCAGGTCAGACCGAGTTATTTACAGGTTGTTGATATCTTACTTTGGGTTGTTGCTTGAGCTATGAAGTCTCTATATATCATTAGAGTAGTCGTTGTCATAGTATAGGAAGATATGTATTCATGTATATTATTCACGGTAATGTACTTGTATATGTAACTTCCAGAGTCGACAGTTATAGTTGTATCATATTTATTGTATCACATGTATTGTAACTGACATCAGTTATATATATGAGACTTTTTATTATCTGTTTTTCGCATTTAGCTGATCTGTGTTATTATTATATATATATTGTCCTAAACTATTATGAACCACTATAGTTCGTTTAATACTGGAATTGGGTATGTCGATGGGAGTAAATAAGTAAGAGATGAAAAATAAAAATATATACCACTCCTATCGAGATAGCCAGTACTAGTGTAAGGCCTAACTACGGATGGCCACTCCTATCCAGCCTTATTCTCAGTAATAACAGACAGTATTTCCTTTTAATACTCTTTGTTATTGTGAGCATAGAGGTGGGGCGTCGTAGTTGGTATCAGATCTAGGGGTTTATGGACGTAATATAAAACATAACATAGATGGAACATGTGTTACAACTATTTGTCGATATTTTTATTGTGCCTTGAGTCAAAACAAAAGTTTTGAAATTATGATGAAATTTTCAAATATCTTTATTTAAAAATAAAAGTGAAATTTGTATTCTATTTATCAGAGTGCGCAGCAGAAACAGTGAGACTATCTTCGCTGAGTACAGCTGATAACCTTTTTGATTTAAAAATCAAAATATGAAAATGAAATTAAATTCATTATGTTGTTACATAAGTGTGTCTATTTTTGTTTTCTTTGAAAATTTCGAATCCGATTTGAGGATTCGAAGCGATTGCAGTTATGTGATTTTGTTAAGATTTTTGCTGTTTTGAATTATCTTCATTGAAGAGATATTCAAGTGATTTCTTTGTTCATTTTGTAGTATGCATTCAAATTTGAGTTGCACGTTACCGCATTAATTTTACGTTGAACCGGTGTTTGGTTCAAACGTATTTTGTTGCCTTTATTTTTATAACGGGATCTTGACACCAATGCTAAATTTTTGAAGCATGGTGCTTTGTTGACATTTTTAATGAATGAAAATTCACTGGTATTATATTTTGATGTAAATTATTCCGATGAGATTTTGACGTTTAAAAATTAATGTCGCTTTGCCTTCAGTAACTGTCAAAATTTTAAAGTGGATTTTCAAGCAGTTATCCCGTAATGCTGATTTTGAGATCTGTTTTTACGATGTTTTGAGAAGTGCAATTTCCTTATCGAATTTGCTACAGATGTTGTTGTTTTAATCACATATTTTAAAAATCGTTTTAAAATAAAATTGTTTTCAAAATTTGTACACTTTGCGCTTTCAAAAGAATGAGGAAGCGATTTAAACGATTCAGCAAAATCGAGGACTATGAACCCTCACTTTTACTGATTCGCTTAATTCCGGACTTGTCCGTTTGAGAACGTAAAATGTTATTAATTTAAAATACACGATTTTGCACTTTCAAGGAAACGATGAAGAGAATTAAACTATTTAGTAAAACTCGAGGTATGGGACATATGCGTCTGCTATTTTGGTTAATTCCGGACTCGTTAATTGAAACATCAGATGTTTGATGATTTTGATGATTTTATTTGGCTTTCGAGCCACTCTGAGGGACCTTCGGGTCATATATTGGACCTTCGGGTCATATGATGGACCTTCGGGTTATTTGTTGGGCTTTCGGGCCACTCTGCTGGATCTTCGGGTCATTTGTTGGGCTTTCGGGCCACTCTGCGGACCTTCGGGTCAAATACCAGTACTAGACCTTCGGGTCACTCTGCGGACCTTCGGGTCATCTGATGGGCGCCAAAATTTATAGTACTTGGTAGGCTTCGGCCATCTGAGATGCACGTGCGGCGTAGCTAAAAACTCGCCATCTGAAGGAATCGATCCAACCTTTTATGTTGATTTTCTAGAGTATCTTAATCGATTTTTAGATATTTATTGTTTCTAATTATCTGCAGGTAATTAGATATTTTTTGATTTGAGTTCTAATTATCTTTGTTGATAATTAGATATTTGCTGATTTGAGTTCTAATTATCTTTGTTGATAATTAGATATTTGCTGATATGAGTTCTAATTATCTTTGTTGATAATTAGATATTTGCTGATTTGAGTTCGAATTATCTTGGTTGGTAATTAGATATTTGTTGTTTCTGATTATCGTTTTTGATAATTAGATAATTATTGTTTCTGATTATCGTTTTTGATAATTAGATATTTGAGGTTTCTGATTATCGTTTTTGATAATTCGATATTTTTTCTTTTTGATTATCGTTTTTGATAATTGGATATTTGTTGTTTCTGATTATCATTTTTGATAATTAGATATTTGTTGATTTGAGATTTCTGATTATCGTTTTTGATAATTAGATACTTGTTCATTTGATATATCTAATTATCATTTTTGATAATTAGATATTTGTTGATTTGTGTTTCTGATTATCATTTTTGATAATTGGATATTTGTTGATTTGAGATTTATGATTATCTTTTTTGATAATTAGATATTTGTTGATTTGAGATTTCTGATTATCGTTTTTGATAAATGGATATTTGTGATTTCTGATTATCGTTTTTGATAATTAGATATTTGTTGATTTGTGATTTCTTATTATCATTTTGGATAATTAGATATTTGTTGATTTGTGATTTCTGATTATCGTTTTTGATAATTGGATATTTATTGATTTGAGATTTCTGATTATCGTTTTTGATAATTAGATATTTGTTGATTTGAGATTTCTGATTATCGTTTTTGATAATTGGATATTTGTTGATTTGTGATTATCGTTTTTGATAATTAGTTATTTGTTGATTTGAGATTTCTGATTATCGTTTTTGATAATTGGATATTTGTGATTTCTGATTATCGTTTTTGATAATTAGATATTTGTTGATTTGAGATTTCTTATTATCGTTTTTGATAATTGGATATTTGTGATTTTTGATTATCGGTTTTGATAATTAGATATTTGTTGATTTGCGATTTCAGATTATCGTTTTTGATCATTGGATATTTATTGATTTGAGATTTCTGATTATCGTTTTTGATAAATGGATAATTGTGTTTTATGATTATCTACTTGATAATTAGATTTTTGTTTAGAATTTGTGAATTTCTTTTATGAAATTAAAAGATTTCTTTGGAGTTTGCGTACTTCACTATTATTTTTCTAGCTTAACCAGTTTATGTTAGAAAAATAATTGTTATTGACGACCTTAATTATGAAAATTGAGGGGACGCAATTTTTATAAGGAGGGAGTCGATAACAACCTGGGATTTCGCATCAATCAATAATCATCATTAAACGATTAATGTTGCTAGCTAATTGCTAATTGGAGTTTTAATCGGTTGAATTCTTTTAAAAATTGGTGAAGTGTTGTTTGGGCTATAAGTAAAATCTTGGCCACGTTTCCTTTTGGTATTGTGATACTTATCAAGGCCGATGTTGTTCCTTCATTTCTCATTTTTGAAAACCCTAAACTAAACAAAGGGAAAGAAATAATGGTGGCTTCTTCATTCATTCCTCCTCCTCCATCTATTTTCACATCGCAAACTAAATCAAACAAAAGGAAAAGGTACCCACTTGCTAGGGTTTCGATTTCGACCTCGCTCGATTCTTTGTTGGTCTCGGCTTCGACTCTGGCTGTCGATCTTTGATTCGTGCTAAGGGAAACAAAGGTGAGTGATTTACACTCACATTTTAAATTCAAACCTAGTACTATGCTTCGCGTTCGATTTGGTTTCGTCGTTGATGATTTCTGACTTGATTTTGACTTGGTTCGATTTCTTGTTTACTTGGTTTACACGGTTTTGATTTTCTTTGACACTGTCTTCTTTGCTCTCAAATTCGCTGGTATTCAAATTCATGTTGGCTTCGGCTTGCGATGTCCTTTATGCGATGATTTTGACTTTCGTGGTTGAACTGCAGTTGATTTCATTTATATGATATCACTTATGTGATGCCGTTTACTGTTGATTTCGTTTATGGCCACCAGGATTTCGATTCCTTTTAACATCGGTCACTTGATTTGATTATGGTGATTTTTCAACATCACTAGACTTCGGCTTGTACCTTATTTACTTGCATCCTTAATATCTGATGCATTGTGATATTGTGCATTTCTTTTATATATGTTACAGTGATGCATCAGGTTGTTGTGGTTGAAGCTCGAACTCTGTTGGTTCGTCATTGTTGTTGCACTGTTCTCTGTAGCATATTTGGGTGTCTTCACTGTCGACTGATGCCTTTATTCCATGCATTCATGTCTCAGTGATACATCAAGTTGTTCACTGGACTTGTATTTGTAGTCTTCATGGTGTGTGGCTTTAAGCTTCCCTGAGTTTGTTGTTTTTGATTGTTGCGATCTTGATTTGGATAAGGTCGATTTCATGAGACTTTCGCTATTTATTTGATATTGAACTGTTGACTTTGGTCATTTGACTGTATATGCTCTGCATATACTCTCTGATACATGCATATTTGATTCGAATTATAATTGGTTTTGATTTTCATGTTCACTGCTTGGTTTTGAGTTTTGGTAGCACTAGAGTCTTTCTTGATTCACTGTTGCTACCTGGTCGTCATTACGTACATGTTGCAGCTTGGTTTTATATTGTCACTGCATGCATACATGTTGTACTTGTTATAGTTTGGGACATATCATATTCTCAAGTTGACTGTTCTTTGTTGCTTGATGCATTTTGGTGAGTACATGTCGACTTTGCTTGCATTATTCATTTCTCTGTTCCATAGTACATGAAGTACATGTCGACTTTGCTTGTTGCCTGGTTGACATGAATGGACTGCCTAGTCTTGGTTGTTTTGAGTTTCACCGCCTGGTTGTGATACCACTACCTTTGTGCATTTGGTCATTCGAGTTGAGTTGCTTGTGCAGTTGTGTTGAGTCTGTGACTTGACCTTTTGCATTTTGTTGTAGTTTGATTTGGGTTGTAATTGCACCACTTTTGTCATGTTGAATGGAGTCACTGAAGCATCACCATCTGCGATCATACATAAATATATGTATGTTGTTGCACCATTGTTGTTTCACTGCTCTACTGGTTACCATTTACTTGAATTGTGTTTCTCTATGCAACCCTGTTCATTTGAAACCCTGTTGCAATTGGGTTGGTGGCTGCATTAAGTTGTTTTCATGTGTGATCTTGTGGTGGCTGTAGTTTTTGGTTGCAGTTTGCCCTTGTATTCTTGTGGTGGCTGCAGTTTCCTTTTGTTTGCAGTTGTGTTGAGTCATGATAGCCGTGACTTGACCTCTGCAGTTTCGAGTGGCTGTTAATATTTGGAGTCGTGATGTGCATCTTTGCATATTGATATTGCTTCATTTTTGTTGTACTAGTGCATTCTGTTGTACTTGTTTTTGCTAGTTAGATCTTTGCTTTTGAGGTATAGCCTCTGTTTTCAGGTGTATATCTGATTTTGGCGAGGCAGTGCACGCGTGCGTGTACTGCAGCCAAATCGGAATTGACGTTTTAATTGATGATTGCAATCGCTTGAATTGTTTTGTGTGTCCAATTCAATATTTTGAAATTGTAATTTGATTTGTTTTGATTCGATCCTTCTGTTGTTGTCTAATTATCTATTTGATAATTAGATTATGAGTTGCTAATTATTTATTTAATAATTAGATTTTGTTGTTAATTGCCGTCTAGGCAATTCTGTTGTTTTCTAAATTATCTTCATTGATAACCCTTTCATTTATCTTCGTTGATAATTTGAAATTGCTGATTTGTTGTTTAACACTGTTACATGTTATATTTACCGTTATCCGATTTCCTTATTAAAGGATTGGATAGGTGAGATTTATTGTGACTGTCGTCTATTTGATTATTTAATTATTATTGTTTCTGTGCATTAATGACTGAGTTTGAATTAGACTGACCCGTGTATTATTTTCTTCGGAATTTAATACTCGGGTCAGACCAAGTTATTTACAGGTTGTTGATATCTTACTTTGGGTTACTGCTTGAGCTATGAAGTCTCTTTATATCATTGGAGTAGTCGTTGTCATAGTATAGGAAGATATGTATTCATGTATATTATTCACGATAATATACCTGTATATGTAACTTCCAGAGTCTACAGTTATGGTTATATAATATGTAATGTATCACATGTACTGTATCTGACATCAGTTATATATATATATATATATGAGACTTTTTATTATCTGCGTTCCGCATTTAGCTGATCTTTGTTATTATTATATATATTGTCCTAAACTATTATGAACCATTGTAGTTCATTTTATACTGGAATTGGGTATGTCGATGGGAGTAAATAAATAAGAGATGAAAAATAAAAATATATACCACTCCTATCGAGATAGCCAGTACTAGTGTAAGGCCTAACTACGGATGGCTGCTCCTATCCAGCCTTATTCTTTGTAATAACAGACAGTATTTCCTTTTAATACTCTTTGTTATTGTGAGCATAGAGGTGGGGCGTCACAGAAACAGTTGGAAAACCTTTCCTTTCAGGCCTCTCGAAACAATTGGGGAACCACCCCTTAGAAACTTTTCTTTAAAACCTTTCAAAATCATCTAAACCTTGGTAAACGACAAACCTTTCGAAAGCATTTGGTTCAATTTAAAACATGTGGAAATACCTTTTGAAACCATTTAAAATTAACTCCTTCAAAATCTTTGAGTTCTACCTTCAACAGAGCAAAATGGCCATAAAATATTTAAGCCGAAAGCACTCTTTCGAAAGCTATTCCTAAGTAAAAAAGTGTTGGTGTCGAAACCAACCTTCCGAAAGCTTTGGAGAAGAGGCTAAGTTTTAAATCAAAGTATACCTTCCGAAACCATTGACTTCGAAAGGTAGATAAGCGGTAGCTATGGGTTTCGACCCCACTCGAAAGTATTTGCTTATAAAAAAGGCGCAACCCATTCGAAACCTTTCCTTGAAAACACTTTCCTCAACCAAAAGCCAACTTAGTGGAAAGCACTTTCTTCGAAAGCAAAGTAGGTGCATTTTCAATTTTAAACAAAGTCATGCTTCAACCCTACCAGAATCAATATTCTCGACCCAATACCTTTCGCCTTAGTCTAAATCACCATGTACCAAGTTATTGATACTATGTGCATTGGTTTCAATGGCAATGGAGGTGGCAGTACTTGGTCGGAACCCCTGTGTCGAAAGTGGTGAAACATGCTAAAAGCATGTAAAAACTGATTTTTACTTTAAAAACAATTTCTTTTCAACTAACCTGCCTTGTTTGCCAAAATATTATTGGTTGCTAATTTTCTTTTCTAAAAGTGCAGCCAATATTTCAAAAATAAACAATTTAGTTCATTTACAAAATTGCCCTTCTCCTTTTATAAATATATAAAACATTTAAGTCACATACCTTAAATAATTTTATATATCTATTAAAACAGTTAGGAAAATTCTACAAAAATTCCAAAAAATCATTTTAATATGTTTTCCAACATACAAAAATTTTTGATCCAAAACATAAATAACTTAGCGGTAAACTATTTAAACCCAAATAATTATTTTCTTCACTAGAAAATTTATATTGAATCCACATAAATTCAAAAAATTATGAAAATTGAAACACATCTCTAAACTATCATTTTCGGTCTAAATCTAAAACCGTAAGACATTTGGATGTCATTTAATAGTATTTTTTACATCAAAACATATCATAAAACTTATATGAATAAGCATAAATCATCAACAAGCATATATAAACATTTAATCACTCAAAAACATGGCATAATCATTAAAAATACTTCGGATTCATCTTAAAATCTAAAAAATTGGAAAAATGAGATGTAGTCATTATTCACCTTAACTTTCAGATTATGAAGTTTGAGATTTGAAGGGATTATGTTGATTAATCTTCTTTACTTTGCTTTCTTTATTTTCTTCTCGCTTAATGGTGGTTGGCCTCTATACTTTGATTTTTGATTTTGCAAATAAACATGTAAACACACACGACTAAGAGTTTAGGTTATTAGAATGATCTCTTTCCTATTTTACCCCTCCTTTATTTCATTTTAACTCTTCTTTAGTTCATTGGTTACACAGAAAGGCTTCCCTTATTAAAATCAAATCTGAATCCCCTAATCATCACATTATTTTATTTAATTTAGCTAATTAAATGTCCTAAATAATGTTACTAAAAATATAGGGTGTTACAATCTGTCGTCTTTAAAGAATTTCGTCCTTGAAATTACGATAAGGTACAGAACACATCAATCAAAAAGGTAAAATATATCATCAAACAAATCAGGATAAGCATGTCCAATGCTAATGTCAATCTCCTGTGTACAGTCTCTATCATCGTCGCTCCATTGGACTTTAACTAATCTGTCTGTCTTGTTCCTTAGCCTCTTCTCATCTATCGCGACTAACCAAACTGGCTTTCTATCTATAGTCAAGTTTGGTTCTGCTACTAAGTCATCTAAAACAGTCGGTGCTATAGTAGACTCTGGATCTCTAACATGCTTCCTTCGATGAGAAACATGAAAAACATCGTGGACTCCTGCCAAACTGCTTGGTAATTCTACTGTATATGCGAGTTTCCCGATCCTCTCTACAGTAGGAAATGGTCCTACGAATCTGGTGCCAACTTCCTAGGTTTTCCAAATCGAATCATACCCATCATCAGTGACACCTTAATAAACACATGATTCCCAACTGATAATTCTAAGTCCTTCCATCTTTTATTTACATAACTCTTTTGTCTAGACTGAGCTTTCTTCATCCTATTTTGAATTAGTTCAATCTTCTCTGCATCTTCTCTAACCAAGTCTGGACCAAGAACCAACCTATCTCCGTTCTCTAACCAATAAACTGGTGATATGCATGGCCTTCCATACAAAGCTTCAAACGGTGCCATCCTTATACTAGTATGATAACTGTTATTATACGAAAACTCAAGTGTAGATGGTTTTCCCATGATCCCTCGAAATCTAAAACAGAAGCTCGTAACAAATCCTCCAAGACATTGTTAACTCTTCCCCATTTGCCCATCAGTCTGTGGACGGTAAGCGGTATTCATCTTGAGCTTGGTTCCCAAAACATCTTGTAGACTCCTCAAGAACTCACTAGTGAACAAAGAATCTCGATCACTTGCTATATTACTAGGAATTCCAGGAAGTCTAACTATATTCTTCGTAAATAACTTAGCCAAATTAGGTGCCCTCTTGGTTGACTTGATTGGAATGAAATAAGCACTCTTAGTTAAGCTGTCCACTATGACCCATATACTTTCATTTCCTTTATTAGTCCTTGGCAACTCGTCTATGAAATCCATAGAAATAGAATCCCACTTCCATATCGGGATATCCAGTGGCTAAAAAACCCACTTGGCTTCTGATGTTCGTCTTTTACCTATTGGCAATTCATACATTGCTTCACCATAAGCCTACATCCTTCTTCATACCTTCCTAGAAAAAACTCCGCTTCATGTCCTGATACATCTTAGTTCCTCTCGAATGAATGGTGAACTTCGAACGATGGCATTCCTCCAAAACTTCTCTTCTTATGTCTCCCATATTCAAAACATATAACCTTCATTTCTTTCTTAACCACCCATTTTGGTCAAGACTAAAATCGCTTAAGTCATTGCTCTCGGTTCCATCCCCTAACTTTCTGATCCGTTCAGCCAACACTGGATCCTCCTCCTGTTTAGAAGCAAACCTTTCAATCACTATCGATCAAACTTCTAAACAAGCTAACACAACAGATTCTCCACTAGACCCAGCCTCAGATCTCCTCTGCACTCTGCAAGTCACAACACTTCCAAATCTTTCCATCTGCTATCATTGCCAACACTGCATTCTGATGCTTTCTACTAAGCGTATCTACAACCTTATTACCTTTCCCTGGTGTGTACTCAATCCCAAATCATAAGCAGCAATAAACTCTAACCATCTCTACTGTCTCATATTCAGCTCCTTCTGAGAAAACAAATAATTTAATGACTTATGATCCATATAAAGCTCAAACCTCTCTCCCAAAAGGTAATGTCTCCACACCTTCAATGCAAAAATCACCGCAGCTAATTCAAATCATGTGTTGGATATCTAACCTCATTTGGTGTAAGCTGTCGAGAAGCATGGGAAATTATTTACCTCTCTGCATCAACATTGCTCCTAATCCAGTTTCACATGCTTCTGTATAAACTACCAAGTCCTGATTCCCTTCCAGAACAACTAATACAAGTGCATAGGTCAATAAGTGTTTCAAGCTTTGGAATGCTTCATCACACTTATCGGTCCAAACAAACTTCACATCCTTTCGTTTTAACTTAGCCATCGGTGTGGCTATCCATGAAGAATCCTTAATGAGCCTCTTATACTATCCAGCCAATCCAAGAAAACTTTATATCTCGGTCACCATATTAGGTCTTTTTCGATTATTCATCACTTCAATCTTAGTCAGATCTACAGACAACCCTTTCTCTGATACTACATGACTAATAAACTTCACTTCCTTCTTCCAGAAATGACACTTCGGAAACTTTGCCTTTAGCTGATGCTGCCTTAGCATCTCAAGCACAGCTCTAAGATGAACATCATGCTCCCTTTCATCTCCAGAGTGTATCAAAATATAATCTTTGAACACCAATACAAACCTATCCAAGTGCTTTTGGAAAATTCAATTCATCAAATCTACAAAGAATGCCGGCGAGTTAGTTAGTCCAGACGGCATAACTAACCATTCGTACAATCCAGAACTAGTTCTAAACGTCATCAAAGGAATATTATCCTCTGCTACTCTAAGCTGATGGAAACCAGTTGCCAAATCCAATAGGAAAATACCTTAGCTCCACTCAAGTGGTCGAACAAATCGTCAATTCTAGGCAACGGATATCGATTCTTTATCGTCTTCTCATCCAACTTATGATAATTGATACATAATCTTAGCGATCCATCCGGCTTCTTAGCAAGCACCACGGTTGCTCCTTAAGGTGAACTACTAGGTCTAATAAAACTCTTGCTTTCCAAATCCACCAACAGTACCTTCAACTCCCTCATCTCGGTAGGTGTCATTCTGCTTGGCGGCCTACTCATTGGTTTTGCTCTTGGCGCTATATCTATCCGAAACTCAATGGCTCGTTTCGGTGGCAATCCCACTACACGCTCAAAAACACCCATGAATTCTCTAACCACGAAAACGTGAATCAACTCATCTTCCAACTCCACTACAACCAACAAAGCATTCACCTCAGAACTAGGGTTTTCTACGGTATATACAATCCGGTCACTATAGTCAGGGTGTCTAAGTGATATTTTCCTATCATGCAAAATATTCTAGCATTATACTTACATAACCAATCCGTACCCAAAATAATTCCAAACCCTACAATGTCAATTACATGCAATCTGCAAACAAAGGTATGACCTAACAAATCAAACTCTAGGTGGTCACACTTCATCCTAAGTGTCACATACCCTCCCATTGGATTTGTAACCCTTAAGGAAGTAACTAAATACGAGGGTTCTAGGTTAAGCTTACAACCAAACAATGAGATATAAAAAAATTCGATCCACCAGTATCAAACAGAACACTAACAGACATACCAGGAATCTGAAGCATACCTCCCAACACTGCCATCCCTTCTCCTGCTCTGTTGGTCCTAATGTAGCAGGTTCCAATGCAAATACTTTGCCCCTTCCATCCTTAGCAGGCTCTTTGCATTAATTCTTATAATGACCAATCTGATCGCAGTTGAAGCATCTGATGTTCTTCTTCCCGGTCACTTCCTTCGCCTTTCCAATACGACATTCATTCATGAAATGTCCTTTCTTATCGCACTAGAAGCAAACAACCTCAGACTTTCCCTTCTTTGCCGCTCCAACTTTTTGAGCACCCTTCTTATGAAAGAGCTTCCTTTTATGACTCTGCCTTACACGGACCCCTTTACCTTATTCTTTTCCAAAGAAGCAAGAATCTCCTCATGCCTCAATGCCATCTGTGCTACAACATCAGAAGGATACCTAATATGAGGTAATGTAGCTCTTGCCAACTCAGGCTTCAACCACCTTATGAACTTCTCATTCCTCTTCATTACGGTATCCATAGTGGCATGTCCATTCCTAGCCAACTCCTCGAACCTTCTAGAATATTCCAACACAATCATCTATCCCTGCTCCAACTCAGCAAACTTTATGAGGAAAGCAGACTACGCCATCATAGACACGAACCTCTCCTGGAACCTCCTCCAAAACTCAGCACACGTCATCGTTTCCTCATCCACTCCAGCTGTCACACTATTCCACCAAAATAAAGTTGTTCCTGAAGATGTCTTAAAGCAAGCCCCCTCTTCTGCTGAACCTCTCACAAAGCAACAACCAGTTCTCCACCTTAATGGCATCCTCAGTTTTGATAAATGGCTTCCCACTAAGCTTGACATAATCTCTGCTCAGGATAACATAGTTGTGTTGAATATACAAGTATATGGTTTTTGTTTGATGATAATAAACATATATATATATATATATATATTCACTTAAATGTATTTGTTAATGTACTATCTTATTTTTCACATAATTAAATAAATATTTAATGAATAAAATAGTAACATAGAATTTAAATTCAAACAGATATTTTATTCAAACAAATATTTTATTACAATTTTGAATAGTACAAATTTATGCTCTCACTATATATATATACAATTTTTGATTACAATACAATTTCAGTTACATCACAATTTTCCATTTATAATGTTCACCTCGCTACATTTCACTCATTCACTCGTATTTATCTACAACTCTAGTCGAGATTGAATCCAGCTTCTGAGTTATCTGCAAAATATTTGTGCAGATTAAAATAAAATGTGTATTTCAAAAATATTATTTTCCTTAGTTATTTGGGTAGTTCGTCATCATATTTATTTTGAATTCATCATACATGAATAGCTTGTGACACGCACAGTGTATCACTGTACATGCCACAAGTCCATGCACACCGATATACACTTGATAAAATTGCAAGGACAGGTGAGCATAAGGTCAAACCCAATCAAAAGCTAGGTTCAACTCAAGTGCAATAAAAATAAAGTCACGACATAAGCATAAGGTCAAAACCAAGCTATAAGCTGGATTCAACTCAGGTGCAATACGAAAAACAAATTCAGATGAAAGTGTACACATGAAGCCAACAACAGCAGAGGCTAGACAGTCCAACCAAACTAATGTACACATGAATAAAATTCAAGTCAGTGCACATCATTAATGACTAAAACAAGCCTCGACCAAAAATTCAATTGTATACGACAATGAACATATACAAAGCTCAAAAGCTCTAGATGGTATGTATCAAAACAACAAAGCACAATAAACTGAATACAAGAGCAGACCAGGTGAACAACATGATCTGGCTTGAATCGGTAAACAACATGTATACATGTATAGTGGCAATATGAAGCAATTCAATATTGAAGCAAGTACAATGAAAAAGTCAATAGTAGTGATGACCGAAGCAATTTCAAATGAACAGGTCAAGATTAATCCACAGCAAATGCAAAAAGTTTCAGACATGTATACATATTCATATGCAACCAGACCTCAACAGCATAGACTCGAAGAAAAGGAATTAAAGATGAATGCATATACATCAATGGTGAACTTATTTGAACAAGACTTGTATGCCACACATGAACCAATAACTTCAACCACAACTAGAACATGCATATCAAAGTGCAGACAAATTCCAAAATCATGATGAAGCCAGTGATAACAGATCACAAAACAATGTACCCAGGAACTCAATAATGACCATACTTATATGCAGGATTACAACTCAACAGTTCAACATGTTTAAATGTACACAGTTGAGTCATGAAACATTTTCAACCAGGTTAGTACAATATTGCAACAGAGATCAGATCAAGTGCAACAAGTAAGGTCGAATGCAGACTCAAGTAAACATACACTTGAAAAAAATGCAAGAGTAAAAGCTGTAGTTTAAATCGAAGCATGTGCAAAGCAATAGCAAACAAAACAAGCAGCTTCCACACGTGACAACAGTACAATGCAAAGTAGGATGAACTCAACAAGACAGTCGGTATAGACAGAGAATCATAAACATACATATATAGATGACTGAATACACATGTATACATATAACATGCAAGCAAACAAGTGCAGAATCAAATATAATGGCCATGTAAACACACACATATATACATAAATGTGTGTATGCATACAAGTGGTGAACAGAACATAAACGAGGCAAGCAACGCATTATAATGCAACACAGACTCAAGTACAAAATGTAAAAAATTAGAGGCTACCAAGGGCAGAGTTCACATGACAATTAGGCATGGTGAAAATGGAATGCATTAGAGTAACGAAATGTCCAGACCAGATTTTGAGATGACAATGTAGCTTCAAATGAAAACAAAGTCACCAACTTACATACAGTTCAAGCCAGCAAAAATTGGAACCAATTCAAGTCAAAGACAACATAAATACCTATGCAGTTCAAAGCAAAGCCGTGAAGATACAAGGAAAAATTTCCAAATGACCGAGTCGGGTGATATCAAAAATCAAGTCCAGTTTTAACATAAATGCTGAAGTCAACAAGCACAAAAAAGGAATCAAAGTCAAGTTTAAATGCCATAAAATCGAAACCATGGTGAGCAAGGAAAACATCGTCAAAGCAATTCAAAATCGTGATAATCAAGCTCAGAAAATATACGAATAAAACAGGTCAGGAATAATTATCAACACCCAAGTTTAATCGAACAGCCAAGTATATGAATTGACGAATTCAAATAGATCTATACGAATGAAATTTTAGGATTTCGATTCCTATTTAAACCGTAACATCATCGACGTATAGAAATCATCGAGTTCAAGTAAATTAACAAGTGAAGCAAAGAGCTTAAAGCACATACCAAATTCAATTCGAACACGATCAAATTGAATTGATCGAAATCATCATAGCTAGAGGATCAATTGTCCAAGCCAAATAGTGGAGATAATCACTGCGATTAATCATATACAGGTGGCGATTCAACTAATTAGAAGCCCTAATTTCAGATCGAAGAAGGAGCGAGAAGCAGCCATTTTTTTTCAAAGAAAAAGGATACGGCCGATAGTATAAAAGAAAGAGGCGGATTAATTTTTTATCTCTTTGTTTTTTGTTTGGGCTGGTTCCTTTATTAATTTGGGCTTTAGTTAAATTAGGGTTTTTTGTTTTTAATTGTTTTTTAAATTTGTATTTTCTCTTTTAAACTTTTGTAAATTCTAGTCGTGTGACTAGGGGATGAACTATGGTGGTGCAGTTCGAGAATTCGCAACTCGGTGGCTGAGTTGTGGCAGGGTTTTGAGCGTAGAGGTAGGTTAGTCAATAGAGGGTGCCGCAGGTTTACGTGTGTAAGCATCGAACTACTTAATTTCTAGTAGAAATGTTGAGGGCAACTCGTAGGCAGGGTTTGGACGAAGCTGGGTAAATCTATGTTGTTCTATTTCTACATTTTTATTCTGTTATTATCCATGCTGCGATTATTCTTGTATATCTATGTTGCAATTATTCTATATACTTCCGCATTAAATTTTTGTAATTTATAGTATTACCCTATTCAGCCGCCCTCTAGGGTGAAATCGATCCTGCAAGTTGTTGAACACTGGAGCATCCTCAACTCCTACTCGAGGATTTCCTCCAACCATTCCAGCAGCAATTTCTGCTTACATCATGTTCATGAAAAATTGATACATAGCTCTTATATCCACTTGTGGGACTCCAACACCAACATTCTCCACTTATGCTTGACCGTGGTTCTTCTGGTATTCGGTCTGGCATTACCATTTGCGGTGGCGCTTCCTCTAAAATTCACTCTTCCAGTTCAAGCGTCCATATCTATATTCGAGCCTCATGAAATATAGAAGAATAGCTTAAGAGAGATAGGAGAATAAGGATATAGCGTATACTTATATATAGCTAATAAAAGTACGTTACTATGTCATTATCCCATACCTCTATCTTACTCTAATTCATTAGGATTATGTTTCCAAAAATCATTTTTAGTTAAAGCTTTTCATAAACCTATGCATTGATACGAAGTTATAACATTCCCTATCTGGAGGCCTAAAGCTAAGTGCTACAGATGTTGCAGACATCCATAATATTAACTTCCAATGACCAAATAAGGTAATGTTAATGGTATCCATAATATCAGAAGCACATAAATATGAAACAAAATCATAGATTTCACGAAAACAACATTTCTGATTACATTTCATAAAACATGCTTCATATCCAGATTACATAATCCCAATCATTTCCCAGGTTTAGATAAAATGTAATTATTACATAATACGCCAAAAGCGACATATGAAGATGTACAGTTGGTTGACCAGAGTACTATATAGTCATATCTAACTTAATACAACACAGCGGAATCAAACAAAATAAAAAACAACTCCTGAATAGCTATTCGTCAGTCACCTGCTCGTCTCTGGAAGCTTTAGTCATCAATCCTTCTAAAAACAGAAAAACTTAATCCTCGGTCTACTCAAATCAATTTTGAGCACCAGAGAGCTTAAGGGAAAAAACATAAACTTCGAGTCAGACATAAAGTCTGGTGTGAAAAATACTATACATCTCGGTTATTTGATATTAAGTGAGACCACGCTGCTAGCCGAACGGGTTTCCCCTCATTGATATCCTTTTAAAACATATCTTTTGCAAATCATTTCCTGCAACCAAAACTGGTTAAAACTGTAAAGCATTATCATGTAACCATACATATTAGGTAACAAATGAACCATCTATTCGAACATTATAGTTTTTTAGCTAACTCGGGCCTACCGGACAATGTAAATAGAATAATATAACACCTGTTAGATACTCCTATTCTGGACGATCTGTCCCTAACTTATTTGTTAGATACTCCTTTTCTAAATGGTCTATCCCAAACTTATCTTCTACCAGGGTCACCTGATCCCAATGGTTTTGTGGGCTCACCAATGACCTATCTCTATACAAATGTATATTCCCTTCTGCATGTAATCATAATTTTAGTCTTACCTATGACAAAGCCCTACACACCGGAATTTCAGGCTAAATTAGTTGGAACTAATTGCTAATGTATAGGGTGCGACCCTATAACAGTCCCATCCGGTTTTCTAATATCTGAGTCATTTTACTTTTGACAATCTTCCCTTAAATTTTCCTTGAAAACCTTTTCTTCTAAAATTGATTTAAAACCCTTAAATCAAACTTAAACAAGGAAATTATATACTCTATGCTTTACTTAAAATCACCTTGCCATGTCATATATACTTTTAATCGAATCATTGTTGATGAAAACATTTAAATCTTTGGAAGTACCCCTTTCGAATCCGTTGAAAGTTCCCTTTTCGAAACCAAGTAAACCCTTCTTTATAACCTTGGCCGAAAGGCCAAAACATTCCTTTCGAAACCATTCATATAGACGTTTCAAAACCATGGAAAAACTTTCTCTTTGAAAGATTTAAAAGCCTTGGACATCCTTCTTTAAAATCTTTAAACATTGCTTTCCAAAACAGTTAGGAAACCTTTCCTTTCAGACCTTTCAAAACCATTGGGGAACCACACCTTAAAAATCTTTCTTTAAAACATTTAGAAAGCATCAAAATCTTTGTAAACAAAAAACATTTCAAAAGCATTGGGTTTAATTTAAAACACATGGAAACACCTTTTGAAATCATTTAAAATTAACTCTTTCGAAACCTTTGGGTTCTACCTTTAACAGAGCAAAAGGGTCATAAAATATTTAAGTCGGGAGCACTCTTTCCAAAGCTATTCCAAAGTAAAGAAGTGTTAGTGTCGAAACCAACCGTTCGAAAGCTTTGGAGAAGTGGCTAAGTTTTGAGACAAAGTATACCTTCTGAAACCATTAATTTCGAAAGGTAGAAAAGCAGCAGCTAGGGGTTTCGACCCTAATCGAAAGCATTTGCTTAAAACAAAAGGCGCAACCCATTCAAAACATTTCCTTTAAAACATTTAACTCAACCGATAGCCAACCAAGTCAAAATCACTTCCTTTTAAAGTAAGGAAGGCGCATTTTCAATTTAAAACAAGGTTATGCTTCGACCCCATCGGAACGTACGGTCTCGACCCAGTACCTTTTGCCTTAGTCCAATTCACTCTGCACCAAGTTATTGATACTATGTGCATTGGTTTCGATGGAAATGAAGGTGGCAATACTTGGTCAGAACACCTGTTCTGAAAGTGGCAAAACATTCCAAAAATATGTAAAAGCTTATTTTTACTTTAAAAGAATTTCTTTTTAACTAACCTACCTTGTTTGTCAAAATATTATTGGTTGTTAATTTTCTTTTCTAAAAATGCTGCCAATATTTCAAATATAAACAATTTAATTTTTTTACAAAATACCCCTTCTTCTTTTATAAATGCATAAAACATTTAAGTCCTAAACCTTAAATAATTTTATATATCTATTAAAAAACTAAGGAAAATTCTACAAAATTCCAGAAAATCATTTTCAATATGTTTTCCAACATATATTAATTTCAGACCCAAACATAAATAGTTTTCATAAATTATTTTAAACCCAAATAATCATTTTTTTTACTAGAGGATTTATACTAAATCTACATAAATACAGAAAATTATGAAAATTGAAATCCGTCTATAAATTACCATTTCTGATCTAAATCAAAAGTCGCAAGACATTTGGGTGTCATTTAATAAGGGTTTTACATCAAAACATATCATAAAACCTATATAAATAAGCATATATGAACATTTAATCATTCAAAAACATGGCATAATCATGAAAAACACTTCGAATTCATCTTAAAATAAAAAAGAATTAGAAAAATGGGATGAAGTCATTATTCACCTTAGCTTTGAGATTATGGGGTTTGAGATTTGAATGGATTAAGTTGATTATTCGTCTATCCTTTGCTTTATTTATCTTCTTCTTGCTTAATGGTGGCCTGCCTCTATACTTTGATTTTTAATTTTGCAAATGAACGTGTTGTTATCCCGCGTTTTGGTTAAAGCTGGAATATCAACAAAGCGGTTGGAAAGAATGGATACCAGGATTGAAAATTGATTGGAAATGAGGCTGTGATCGATGTCATCAAAATTTGGCCGAGCTCCAATCATGGCGGGATCAATTGGGAATGATGATCAAGGCTAAGAAAGGCTATATTTAAAATTTCAGGTCAATCGAAGTTCGTATGCTCGAGATATGCATGGATCAATGTTGGAAGGAATTGGTTTGGTATCGATACTGTTCGTATCCATGCGTTTCGTATCGCGTTTCGTATCGATGCCCATGGATACGAACAAGACGCTCAAATCGATCAGATAGAGAGGATAAGCAGATTTCGACTCGATGCAGTGGACTCGGATTGGATAGGTAGGCGTGTGATGGTTTGTTCCACTCGGGGCTGTCCGACTCAATGCCTTCGTATCCATCCAGAAGATGTAGTGTGTATCCCTGCCTCGTTCGTATCCATGAAAAACCGTACTTCGTATCCATCCTCACGCACCTTCTTCATATCGATCCTATCACCTAATGTTACTTCGCATCGATCAACACGTATAGGATCGATACGAAGTGCACAACCGGCACCGATACGAACTGACACGAATTCATGGATATGGATAAGACCGATACAAACTAATGGATTCGAAATATTGGGTTCGAAGCACGTTTTGAACACGAATGAGAAGCAAGCATGATCTCGGGGATGAAGCATTCAACTTGGCATGAAAATGGGATCGAGTCTTAGAAATAGCACCACGTCACCGATGCACACATGCTTATTGTCGACAGGAATAAGCATCGATACGAATCGATCGATGCAGACCAGACGACATTGAGGAAACTACATTGTATCGATCATATCTCGAGATCTACAAGTCTAAATGATATGAAATTTTCACAGGAGCTTACGTACAACCTAAGTAACGTTCATAGAAAATTTCAACTCGATTGGATCAAATCTTGATCAATATGAAATTGGTTCGTATCGATCACGGATCGAGCCGAAACTTCATTGGATCTAGCACGTGGGCCCACTCCCGTACCAGATGAAGTCTCCTGAAGTTTGAGCGAGATTTGCATGGAGCACATATAAATAGAACTTCAGAGCCCATAGAAAAAGGATCTTTTGGCTATCCGACTCCAGACTCTGCCGAAAATACTTTTGCACTATTAAGCTAATGTTGTACTCGAATTTGTTTATTGTGATCCGGTGTAATCAGCTATAACCAGTAAGGAAAGTCAATAAAAGATTAACTTTTGTAGTGGAAGTCGGCCGGAGATAGCTAAACCACTATAAATCTTGTGCCGCGGTTAATTTCTTTCCGTTTTAAGTTTGTGAATCTTCATTTTTATTCTCTACATAACTTAGATCTGTGATTGGTGATCATTTATTGTCGATCTGTGTTCGTACACTGGTGCTTTCAAGATATTTGGGGTTTGTGACCAATTTTGGTGCAAACACGTGTAAAACATAAACGACTAAGTGTTTAGGGTATTAGAATGATCTCTTTCCTATTTTACCCCTCCTCTATTTCATCTTTAATTCATTGGTTACATGGCATGACTACCCCTTATTAAAATAAAATCTCAAACCCCTAATTATTACATTATTTTATTTTATTTAGCTAATTAAATGTCCTAAATAAAATTACTAAAAATATGGGGTTTTACTATCTCTTGTCCTTTTTTAATCATTTTCGACACATTCTTGACTATTTAATAAAAATATTTCTTCTTTTTCCAAATTTACTCTTAAAACAGTAATATTTATAGACAAATAGTTTTTAACAAAATCAACCTCTTGCTTTGGATTCATTCGGATTTGAAATTGTTTCGATTTGTACAATACAAAGGGATAATTTACTAAGTGCACTATCCTATCTGCCCAAGCAAACATTCAACTGTCACTTAGAAGATTATTCTGATCATTACAAAAACGATTAAGACTTATTCCCAATCTGTCTAAAGAAAACCTTACGCTCAACTTTATTTTAAAATATCCATATTTTAAAATATCTTTAAGAAAAATTACTGCTATTTTTCAAAATCATTTGGAATTTATCAAAGCCACTAAAATTTAACATTCTCAAAACACTTTCATTTTTAAAACATATTTAATAGTTTTGATTTGTAAAATCATGTCTCTTAATTAATCTTGTAAAATTATCTGAAGATTTTCTTTTAATAAACACCTTTATTAAAATTCAAATTTTAGCACTACATATCGACGAATTCCTTATAGTCAAATTATGAAACTTAATTCACAAGGTGTTCATTTCAATGTTCCCACAAATTCTATCTACCTAACCCATGATGGAAGGAAACATATTATTAAATCTGACAATAGTCAATGCTCGAAACTAGACTAGCATGACTAGCTAAACCCTAAAGGCTAATCATTTAAATATTATTAACTCCTAACCTATTATCCTCAAAGATAACTACATTGATTTTGAAAATCATCACTTTTTATATGTAGGAAATATTTTACTTGGTAAAATTATTTCATTAACCAAATTTAAAACAATATTATGTCACTTTAAGTTATTCAAGTGTTTACGAAATCCCTATTGATAACGTTGATCAAGCGCATCAACCAGAATTGTTAAACCACTCAATAGGTTAAACAACACAATATAAAACATTTTTATTCACTAAAAAACACACGCACTCATGTACTTATTACACTCAGATTCATTCTAGGGCACTACTAACCCTATCTATAGTGAGTTTACCCCACCAAAGCCTAAGTGTTCGCTTAACCTAAGCTTTGATACCAAATGTAATGATCCGCATTTCTTACTACCAAAGATCACACTTAATGCTTCATCGATATTCATGCGTAGATCATTTAGTCATCCGAAAGATAGCTCATTAGGAGTGAAAGAATGAAAGTCAGAATAGAAGAAACTAAACAACATAGAATCTCACAATGCGATGGAATAATATATATTACTCAACATAATATATTACAAAGTGATTTCAAAATGCTACACCAGAGTCATACTAATACAAATTATACCCATGGACGGTTATAATAGCCTGTCCCTACCTAACAGATACAATTTAAGATAATATAGCGAAAGACAAGGTAATAACTAGCTATCAATGAAGCCACCTACTCCTAGCTACTCCAGGGTGAATCTACGGAAAACCTAAACTACTTGGCTACCCATTCAAATTTGAGAACCTAAGAGTTTAGGGAAAGGGAAAATAAACTCTAGGTCGGACATGGGTCTAGTGTGAGTAAAGCATGAGCCTTTAACTTTATAAAAACCTTTAAATCAAAGGAAACTTGTAAGACCACACGGCGCATAAACACCGATGGGTTTCTACCTTACGATAACCAAAACATTTCTATATAAAATTCAGTGATATTATAATAATGTCTAGGGGTCAAATTAAAATATTAATAGAGCCGAAATCTTGCATCTCACATTTCAACATATTTGGGTACATCTAAAACCACAAAGGTACGTATTGGAGAATGGATTAAATACTATGACAAGGTAAGAAACTACCTTCCGATGGTACTTCTCTAGATAAAATTCACCAAGGCCTAACAAGAACATCTTGTACCCCTTCCATACAATACTGGCCTACCACTTAACTAATAGCACCGAATATGATCACCCCTTTCATTAATGGTCACTGAAGCATACATAAGTAGATAGTAATCGATCTAGATTTGGAATGACCATACCCTGATGGGAGCGACCCATTGGGCCCTACTACATGCCTGATTTTTATCATCTCCCGGTTGATGAGGCTTGAGGCTATGTTTCACCTTTCATATAGCACTGCCCACTTGGGATGCTAATAGTGCCCTCAGGCAATAATGCAATGCCAACATTCATTCATACAAGTTGTGCAGAAGATGGACAAACTGAAGGCACTAATTCTACTACACCTATTTTGGAATCATCCTCAGGATTAGTAGCAAGCAGCCCTTGCACTTCAAAGAGCTCCATCTTTAATTTCATCATCTTTAAAATGCCTTCACTTTGAATCGCTTGAGTTGGATTGAAATGGTTTCCAGATAATGGATCTGAACTCGGCCTCTTCGAAACGACATTCGATAGTTTCTGGTAAACTCAACCCTAGTTCTTTGGAAAATAAATAGTGAAAGATAAGAGCGAGATTACCTCCAAACCGTTAGTGGATGGATTTTCTCATTAATTATCCTAAGATAATGAAACGAGTTTTATACGCACAGTACAACATCATCGGAGATAACCGTGCCTATAACTCACGTGTTTCTCCAAGATATTTTCAAAGTTACATTATAGGTCCATATTTGCTAGTCGATTATTTAACTATCACATAAACAAACAATGCCAATTCCATTTAAGATTTATTTATCCATAGCCACCACTAAGCCTCAAAACAAATCTTTATTTAGTAAATCTCTTTTCAAATCGTTTGTTCAAAACATTCACATATTTATCTCTTTTACAGAAGTATACATATAAAACATTTGTGAGTAATTTCTTACTTCCAAATCATGTTAAAAGTATTAAATAAATGTTGTTTAAATTGGAGGTAAGGACAAAAATATCCATTTTTAAACGGACAGTTTAGAGAAACCCATATCTCTTTTTATAGTTCTTTCGATAAATCATTTTGATCAAATATATTCCATTCATGAAATCTCTTTTACTTGAAATCCAAATCCATTTTAAAATGCTTTCTAAACTTCTAAATTCATTTATAATACCCTTTTATAAATATTCAAAATCATTATATAACTTCTTTACAAACCTTTCATGTTTAAACAACTTTTTAAATAACTCTAAATCAAATTAGCTTCCTTCGATACGCAAAACCATTTACCCAAAGCCTTTCATAAATTTCCAAATTCCTTTATACAATTATATATAAAAACTTCTTTTTATAACATGGAAAACCATTCTCGTAAGTTAAAAACATCTTTGGTAAAACCATTTGTCAATTCATTCTTTAAATATCTTATTCAAGTTGAATTAACTTTGAAATCATTTCAAAAAGAAAATGAAATATTTATTTTTATGAAATCAAATAGAGGCTTAGCAACCACATTGGTGCTTTTATTTTGGTTTTACTTATCAATGGCATCACATAACAACAGGTATTTAAAGGATTAACACATAACCATCAATCAACTTAAGTAAATGTCCAAGTTAATTATAATAGCAGAATGGTGTTTTGTTCTGCTAATAGATCTCATTTAATTTTCCAAATCATATGGGGTTACTTAAGGGTAAGTGACACAGAAATCCCTTGATTTAAAAAAAAAATGAAAAAAAAACAATTTAAAACAAAACTTTAAACTCAATGCGATTTTAAAATAAATTAAAAACCTTGTAAATGAGATTCAAATCTTTGTTAAATAGTAATTAAAATATAATTAAAGGTAACTAAACCTTAATTAAACCTTACGAAAACATAATTAACTTTAATCAAAGATTAACTAAATAAAACCGCTTTTTTAAAATAATAATTTATTAATAATTATCTTCAATAAATAATAATTAAATAATAATTAAATAATAATTAACTTTAATTATGTAACAAATCATGGTTAACTTAATTGATTAACGTCTAAGTTTAAAAACCATTATTAACCAATAATTAAGTACTAATTACCTTTATTAATTAACTAATAAATTAAGTAATCGTTAAATAATTAAGTAATTAAATAATTGTTCCCTGATTACTAAATTAAAGTTTGAAAATATTTCCAAAAAGATTTTTAAGCTAGAACAAGTTTAGATTAGAAAAATAGTTAGATTTTCGAACCGCGCATGTAGCGACAATCGCTATACGGACCCGTAATTTCAAAAACTTGAACTTTCCTTTTTCTAACTTTTAAAACATCCCTTTTGAACTCCTATCTTATTTAAAATATGAAAATAAACTTTGAAACCAAAATCAAAGTTTTAAACTTGAAACATTCCGCTTTGAAACAAAAATCAAACTTTCGAGAAAAAGCAGATTTTTACGTTGCTTTTGGTTAGCGAATCGCTACCTTGTTGTCATGAACCCGCATACAATAGTTATAACATTCCAACATAATATCATATCGTAACATTATAGCACCATCATAAACAAAGTATCACTTCACAATACTAACTAACTTTTCCAATATTCAAGTTATGATCTTTATCGCCTACTCAAACTTTGGCATAAGCAATCAACACCAAATCAACATACATGCATGCATACACAACATATAACATTACCACATATTCAATTAACATTTAACATATAAAATTTAAAACTCCAAGTTATAACTTGAGTTTAAAACATGAACCTTACTCACCAAACTTTCACTAAATCAAGCTAAACTTGCTCTCGACCAAGCTCGCTTGCTTCTACCTCAACAAAATGAAGATGTGGACCGTAAGAAGGCAGAATGGACTCATGGTTGGAGCAATATGGCTCGGCCATGGCTAGAACAAGGCTCAGCCTTGGTGGGTTTTGGTGGATATGGGTTTTGTTTAGTTAAGAATGGATTTGGAAGTGAAATGAAGAAGTTTACTTATATTTTTAAATTATTTTCTCTATGTTTCTCTTAGGAATTTGGAGGTTTAAGCCATTGAAATAAATGAAGATACGAAGAGGGTTTTGATATGAAAATGTAAACGAAAACAAAGAAGAGGATGTGTGAATGAGAGGGGTATATATAGGCTTAGGAATATGTAAAAATATGTAAAGTGACTTAATGAAATAATACATACATGTATGCATGCACCCATACCTCCCCTCTCCCTCACATATACACGCTACCCCCCTCCTAGGCCATGTTGTAGGGTACTTATGGTATGGTGTGGCATTTATATATATATAAGTGTTTTAATATATATATATAAATATATATATATATATGCCTTTTATAACATAATTTGTCATATCCATGCTTAAGTATAAAAATATATATAAGTTAATATACATAAGTATGCTTTATAACTTAAATATGTATAAAATATACATAGATCGGAAATGAAATAGGTACCCAAAGTTAGATCACCGCCTATCTCTGATCCTATAGTTACTCCTGCCGTGGAACAATGTTGGAAACACTTGCTGACTCTGATACTGACTCCATCGAAGATGTTATTTACTGGGAACCTGAAGAGAAATCATGGGTACATGGGGAGTCGAAAATGAGGTATGACCCGCAAAAGCATTGCTATCACATGTTCTTGAGTGGCGAAGATGAGTCTAGATGGCTGGTGTATTATGTTGAGGTTATGGGTCTATCTCTCACGACCGCTGGTATTGATGGTGCATATAATTAATGGCATTTCTTAGACCCTACATGGGACCGAATTTATCTCTACTCTACTCTCTTGAGGTCACATGATCCGTATTTGGCTATGTACTTTCCTACTATTTAGCATGTTATAAGTCCAGGTACTAATGTTGATATCAGTGATGACAGGGGGGATTTATGTCCTTCCAAGCAGTCTAGACGCTTAGTCTAGCTCATGTTTCTCATTTGTTTACGTATTAAGTGGAATGACCGCTATAAAATTAGATTAAGCTATTCTGTGCATGTACAGAACACCTATTCCTTATTATATACATAGTGGCACAGCCCACTATAAAGCCGGCTTAGCTTTGCTAAAAAACATATAAAAATATGTGCATGTTGCACCAAGTGTGCACAATGTTTCCAACGACTTTCGGGTGTCGAGAAGTCGAAATTTCGAAAAACGTTCTTCGTTCACATTTTCTATTTTTATTTGTACTATCTATATTGGTAAAAAAATTGAAAAATATTTTATCATCATTATTAAATAATTAGAATAGGTTTGTTTGCTAATAAAAATCCATTTATTGATTATATAAAATATATTTAAATAGCCTATTTCAAAGTGGCAAAATCCTAGGTCGTTACAAATCTATTTTACCATCATTTGTTATTATTTAAAAGAGTTACATTTTAATTATAAAACCTATTATTTTAATATTTAAAATTTATTAAATATTCATAAATCAAGACAGTAAAATCCTGGGTCGCAGTAATATCAATTTATAACATTGACTATACAATAACCATTTGCAAATGTAGGAAATGCAACTAGAGAAACCATCAATCAAATAATATCCATTCAATTAATTCATAACCATATCAATTTTCATATTTCAATGTCAACATTTAATCTATTGAAGCTCGTATGATGACATATACCATCCATATGCAATATCAAATCCGATCACTCGTTCGATCACACAATTTCACTTCCGAACTAGTATCGTTCACACGACTACCCTACTGCGGACTCAGACACGGTTCCCTGATTAGAAACCACCATTCTCCTTGCATAGCCATATACTATGATAGAGAATATTAGAACCAATCAAAAATCCATATTCAGTATTAACTGTCGAGAATCGAGTGAAAAAATCTAACTAGGGCCGATGTAAATCATCTCGAAATCATGTACTCGAATCTGGATCAAAAAGATATGCGAATAAAATAATATACGTACAACTTACGTATCCGTTTCAGTTGATTTCCCCTTATATCCCATTCTTTTTTAAGTTCTTTTATTTACAATCATTTCATTACTTAGTATATTTCTTTCAATACTAAGTCACTTAAGAATCATTCCATCCAATTTTGCATAACTTTGTTATAAACATTTTATACAATAATTCTCATGTTTATTATGACTTTACAACTTTAGTTCATATCCATTTTAAATCAATATTCAATTTAACTTATTTATTAATTCAATTCAATATTCAATTCTATCAAACAACCTCCTAAACCATATTCAGTTCACTACTTTTTTTAATTAGCTCATTTCATTAATTCATTTCAAATCATAATCAATTTCATTTCAAAAACTATTTCATTTAACTTAACTTAAAGTTCAGTTTAGCTTTAAATTTTCTTTTCTTAACATCCATATCCAAAAAATTTAAACTTTGCCTTAAATTATTATTCCTCAATTTAAAAGTTACACCAACTGATTTCTTATAATTTCAACGAAATACTTAAATAGAAAATTTTAGAATTTAAACACTTTGTTTTATTTCAACTATTTTGAAATAATACATAATGTTATATATATCTCTTTTTGTATTACAAATCATATTTTGGGTTTAAATCAAAACTTATTTACGAAAAAAATCTCCTATGGTAGCAATTCCTTTCTTGGAAACCCAAAAGTGAACTTCGATGATGCTTTAGTCATCATCGAAATGATTTTCCAACGGCCAAAGTGAGCTTAGTGCTTTCTAAACACTTTTAAATTACATTTTAAAATATTTCCATTCATTCCAAATAATATTATTATCAAAACTATGAAAAACAATTTTCAAAATCAACGGGATTTAAATTCTCAAATTCTCAGCTTTTAATCTTTTTTATTTACAAATCATATTTATAAAGTTTCCCTTATATATAATTTCACTTTAGTTGTATAAAACCATTTCATAATTATTTATCTTTGTTTACATTATAATAATAATAACTTTTGTTAGAATAAAAAAACAAATGATAATAATCAAATATTATCATTCACTAACAACCAAACACACCATATATACTATAATAATTTCTGAAAAATTATTCCTTCATATATAAAATATAATCAAGGTAAAATTATTTCGTTTACCCAATTTCAAAACAATACTATGTCGAATTGCTCTATTCAAGTGTTTAGAGATCTCTATCAATAACATTAACTACTCATATTGACCAAAATCTATAGGCCACTCAATAGATCAACCAACACAATACAATACATTGTTATATCACTAACAAATACGTTCTTATATACATATACACTCAAACTCATTCTAGCGTGCTACTGACCCTATCTGTAATGAGAAATCCCCACCAAAGCCAAGGTTCTCGCTTAATTTTGTGCTCTGATACCAAGTGTAACGAATAGGAATATTTGACCCTCTAAATTGATATTAATACGTCCACTGTATTATGTGCCGAGCAATCGAATGCCAAAAAACCCAATTGTTAGGAGAAAAGAAGAAGGAAGAAGACAAGAAGACTAAAAGGAGAGGAAAATAAAACTAAACAACATAGAATCTCACAACGCAATGGATAATATATAATACGAAAAAGATCTTTACAAAAGAAACAAAACTATAATACACACACAAACATCAATCAGAGTATACTAATCTATTTCAGCCCGGACAGTTATAACAACCTATCCTCACAACTGCGATAATACAACCAACAGACAACACAGTGGAACATAAAAAAATATGTAGATACATCTTGGACTTCTAACTCGTCTCCTGAGCTCCAATGCATCCAAAGCAATCTGTAAATATGCATGGTCTAACCTAAGCACTATAATAAAATAACACCGAGTCAGTCCGACCCAGCATTATAATAAAATAACACCTGAGTTAATCTGGAAAACCAACATGAGAAAATACACCCAGTTGAATTTTTTATGTTTCAAAAATCATTTGAAAATTAAAGTATCTTGTAAGACTATGCCGCATATAAATACAGATGAGTTTTTACCTTACGATAACCAAACAATTTCGATAGAAAATCTATTGATAACATAATAATTTATAGGGATCAAAGTAAAATATGAATATAGCTAAAATGCTTGCATATCATGTTTCAGCTAGTTGGATGTAACTAAGTCCGTATGGCACTTATTGGAGGATGGATTCCATTTAATGATTGGCTATTAGGGTACTGCCCATCACGGTGCATCTATACATAAAATAACACCGAAGTCAAACTTATCGACCTTTGGCAAAACAGAATAGGCCTACCTCTTACTATATAGTATCAAATATGATCACTCCTTGTTTAATGGGCCCCAAAGCATACAAATGGGAGATAATATAAACTCTAGATAGGGATGATCACACCCTACTCAGGAGCAACCCACTTAGCCGTATTGGTGTAGGAATTTTGCATTGGGATGTGAAAAAGTTGGGTTTGTGGGTTGGCGATTGGTGAAAGGGGATGACATTGGGGTAGTGCTAGTTAGCAAAGGAGGTTGAGATGAACTGGACAAAGACAGCGACATGTGCTATCATGGCATGGTAGTGGAGGATTTTCCAGTCAAAAGTGGCAAATTTCGACTGTGCATGGATTCGACGATGTTGGGAATTTTTTAAATAAGCCCCTATACTATATTAAATTTTAAACACTGAAACTTCAAAGCTTAATAACTTTGCATACAAACTCTGATTCATGAGCGGTTTCTTTGTTAGACTCAATGCAGAATTCCAAATGATTTGGCATTAGGTTTACTAAGTTTGAAGGATGTTTCATGTTTGTAGGAGTGCGATGGTATGGAATATTTAATTTAATTAATTGAATTTTAATTATAAAACATGTATTTCTTGATGAAAAATCATATTTGTTGTGTATGCTATGATGTATGGATGATTATTACTTATTACTATATATCAAATGTGTTGTATCTTGGGTCCATCTTTATTGTTGAGTATTGTATTACTGTATTTTTAATTGTAATTAATTTTTGATTTAAATTATGACTATAATTAATTAAAATAAAATGGATTAAATTATGTAATATGGGGAAAATAAGATAAAGATGTGATTATTTATAGTTGTGACGACCCGGAATTTTTAAGCCCTTTAAATTGGAATATTTAATCGATTTTAAATATTCAATAGTATAATTTTAACTTGAATAACGAGTATCAAAACTTATTTGATAATTTAAATTATTGAAATAAATGATTAGAAGTTGGGTAAATTGTCGAACCTAGAATTTTAAGTCTGTTAAAAATAATTTGAAGGCTTATAAAATTTATATTGATAACATTTAAGATAATAGAAGTTATAAAATTGAAATTAACAGTTGTTTGTTCAGTTTTAAAATTTTATCGTTTGAATCGATATTTAAAAATAGCCTTCCGAGGCACAGTCTCGTAATTTGACGAAACTAGATCCATTGGGTCCGTAAAATTGAATTATTATCGGATTTCAAATTTCGTATTGATCGGAGTTGTCGTGTGATCATACGATAGGTAAACGCATTGAAATCTATATCGAATTCAATTTAAATTTATATTTATATTGGTCAACATCAGCCTACATTCCTTCCCATCATAACTTTTCCCTTTCACATTCGAAGTACCATAGCCGACAATCTTCTGAAGCAAGCTGTTTCTCTTCGTTTTAAAATCCCACTGTCTCCTTCCATTCAGAATGAATTAACTTCAAAATAATAAATGGACGAGTTTAAAAATAACAATCGTTCTTCCTCAAAATTTCATTTTCCCCTTTCCTTCACTTTGTAGTTCGATGCCCTAAGTAAGAGAACAGAATCGAATTCAATTTCTATGGCCCCGTTCCTTCTTTTCTACCGTACCTCCATCTTAAAAAAAAACTAAAGGTGAAATCAAATTTCTATCGGCAGCAGGAATCGATCGAACTCCTCTCCAGTAATCACTCCCAAGGATCGAATCTTCTAGGGTTCGATGCTCGAATCCGACCTTGAATCGAATCGCTTAGGGAAGGACGTCGTAGGTGCATTGGGTCGAAGAAGGTGTGTTCGCGATTTCTGGTGGGAGGCCGCCAATGTGGAGATTCGATGGTAAAGTCGATTTGGGGATTATCGTGCTTTTTGAAGAATCGAGTGGGTTGTGTTGTCGGCAGCGATAGCGTTTGGCTAGAAGTGGTCGAAGCGGCTGCTACATAGTGAGGTTGGGAAGCTCGAGCTTGGTTCTGGGGATTTCAGATCATGTTCGTCGATCGCGGTAAGGTATTCGCTTGTTATCTCTTTCAGTTTGAATCAATTTGAAATAATACATATGTGAATATATGTAAGTTTTTTTAAGATATAATTTGTTAATGTTGAACAGAAAAAAATATATAATAATATATAATGATATGTAGTTTCAGTTTTAATATACAAGCAGGAAATAAAATAAAATTTTAATCTTAATAAAGAGTTCCAGCGGTAGGAATTTTGGAAAATATGTTGGAGTTCACATTAGGTGGACTTATCCAGATTTTATGGATATAATCAGTTTCAAGAAGGTAATTATCTATGTTGATTTTGGGCAAATATGGAAATATCGGGATGTTGTAGAGCTATTTGAAATTATAAATATACATATAAAACCTGCTTGGGTGTTTAAAAATAATGTATTTTGAAATTCTATTTATTTAATAATTTTTGTAACTTCAAAATTTATTTATTTAGGAAGTTTAGTTTAAATAAAATAATTAGTTATTTTAAATAAGGTGTTATAGTGATTAATCTGATCAATAAACTTATTTAATTTATCTTAGTTACAAAAAGGAGTTTCTAAAAGAAAATGTTAGTTTAAAAATAAATTATTAGTTTAAAATAAATTTATTTAAACGATAAATGATTATTCGATTGTTCGAATATTAATAAAATCATATAATTGTTTATTCAAGGTCAAAATCGGAAAACCCAGTACAATAATGAAGTGGATTGCAAATTAAAAGGCAAAGGTGAGTTAATCTCACTCAGTTTAAAATTAAATTTAAAATGATTAAATTTAACAATTGTTTGAATGGTTGAATGAATTGATGAGATATAGTATGATATTGTGGAATTGGTATATTATATTGTGCTGACGTTTGTGGATGCAGGAAAAAACAGGTTGGAGGGATCCAACTGGGTCCCTCATCATATATATATATATATATATATATATATGTATGTATGTATGTATGTATTGTTTCTTTATTCTCTGTTATGCTTTGGGAATATTCTATGATGAATTACGTGGAAATATTGAATGCTATAGTTGCTTGGATATATTCTGGACTCTAAGTTATCAAATTATATAGCATTGGATTTTTGGAAAGAAATAATAAAAAGAGTAAATTTTTAAGAAAATAATTATAAAGAATGTGAATAAACTAAAATGAATTGGATAAAACACTAATTAATAAATTATGTGTGTGGAAAGGAATTTCTGAATAAATAGAAAGTTAAGAAAACTTAAACTTCAATGTTACTGTTTAAAAAAAAAACAATTATTTTAAATTTAGGATTTAAATTATTTAAGAAGAATAAAGAAGAAATTGGGAATAACCTGAAATTTGTATATTTCAGCTAAAGGATTTAAAAATCAAACTGAAAATAATAATAAAGTCCATAATTAATTGAATTTCGAAATGAACGGATAAGTAAGGAAATTTATTTCAAAGGAAATAAATTGGGAATCAATTTGGAAAATTGATTTAAGTGGTTGAAGTTGGAATTCTCCCTGGATAACTAAGTACATTTTCAAGTAAATTTTTAAATACAAGTTATTAGTTTTAAAATTGTTTTAAAAGGTATGTTTTGAAAATTTAATATTTCTAACATTTAAATTCTAAAGTAAGTATTTTCTCAAATCTATTATAGTAGTAATTATTTTAAAAAAAATGAAAATGACTTGGTATTTTGTTTCAAAAGTGGAAATCTAGTTTTATTTTTTTTAAGTAACTTTATTTTCAAATATTCATGTAAGATGTATTTTTGACAAATTATTAAAGTAGTTTTAATTTAAAAGTTTTTAAAGTATATTTCAAAGTAAAGTGTTTTAAATTATTTTTTAAAATCTAGTTTTGTGCTTGGTAATTTCAGAGGAGATAGAAAAATATTTGGGAAGTTTATTCTGAAAGGAAAGTTGGTTTTGAAACTGTTTTCAAAGGATTGAAAATAGAAATATATCTTGTGAAGATATTTTTGAGATTAATAAATAATTTAGGAAATTATTTATTGGTTGATGGTTGTTTGTGAATATTAATTGATAGTTAAATAACCGACTATCAATATTGGCCAAATGCGTTGATCGTTTCGAAGAGACCGGGATCGAGATTTATTTCTCGAAAACCACTTCGATCCGGTTTGTACGTTTCGTGTAAACGATTTTGGATTCGAAGATGGAGCAGTGAAGTGCAAGGGCTAGTCGCTACTAATCCTGAGGATATTTCCAAAAATGGATGTAGTAGGAATAGTGCCTTCGGTTCCGTTCGAACCTGGGACGGACTTGTATGGATGAATGCTTGCGAAACATCGTCAGGTGGACGATGGGCATTCAAAGGAAAATTGTTCTATAAAGGTAACGCTTAGTCTCAAGCCTCATCAAATGGGAATGACTGAAAATCAGGGGATATGCAGTGAGGCTAGGTGGGTAGCACCCAAGCAGGGTGAGGCCACTCCAGTCTAGATGTCCCTTTTTATTTTTCGGCTTAGTGGGCGGTTGCTGATCCCAACCGCGGGGTGATCTCACTCGGGATTATCTAGTAAGGGATAGTCCTGGCCTTGTGTTGTAGAGGAGCGGGCGTACCCCTCGGTACGGTGATCTAGGCCCCGTACTGTGACAGGTGGTACCCCAGTGCCTAGTCATTGGTTGAAAATCCATTCTCCCTACGAGCCTTGTACGAGTTTTGTTTGTATTACCCACTCTGTGGCTAGTAGCTGGAATTTAATGATGTAACAATTTCGGCTATTTTTATAAGTATTTGTATATAGACCCTATTATAATATCAGAGGATTTCTATAAAATTTGTTTTAGCTATCGTAAGGTAAAAACCCAACATGTTTATTTGTGGCGTGGTGTTACGAGATGCTTTTGTTTTCAAAGGATTTTTGAAACTTTAATAATCAATTGGGTGTGATTTTCTCACGCTGGTATTCCAGACTGACTTGGGTGTTATTTAACTGTAATGCTCGGGTCAGACCGAGTATTATAGGATACAGGATATGATGCTGTGGAGCTCCGTAGACGAGCTGGATGACGGAACGTACTCTCGTACTTGTATATTTATATACGTATTCCGCTGTGTTGAGTTGTTGTGTACCCATTTGTATGATATTAATGTTGAGTTGTGATTGATGTACTCTGATTGATGTAATATATAAACAGAGATATATTTGATTGAGTAAAGATTATTTATTATCTATTATATTTTATTCCGCTGTGATAGTTAGATTCTGTTGTTGTTTTCTATTTTCTTCTCCTACCTCTTCTTCTTTAACCTAAAATGGTTCGTATTTCTGTACAACTTGAGTTGATTGCTGTAGAACAGTGTTGACTCAAGGGGTACGGATTTGCGGGCTGTTACAATTGGTATCAGAGCTTTGGTTGGAGATAAGCTTAGCTCTGGTGGGAATTACTCATTTAAATTAGAGTCTATAGTACTCTATAATGAGTTTGAGCGTATTAATAGATATGAGCACGTATTTGTTAGTGAATATAAATTGTTTTGATATTGTGTTGATTGATTTATTGAGTGGCATATGAACCTTCGTCGACACAGTCTGTGCAACTGTATTGAAGGGGTTTCTAAACACTTGAATAGAGCAATCGACACGGTATTGTTTTAAATATGGGTAAATGAAATAATTTTACCCAAAAACATATTTGATATAAAAAAATATTTTTTTAAAACTATGTAGCTAATATATGGCTGCTTGGATGTTAGAAATGATAATATTAAAGTATTATCATTGTTAAGTGGAAATTTAACTAGAAATTGAAAATATAATCGAAGTTTAAGGGAATAAATTCATTATAAAATGAAACTTATAAATATGAATTATAATTGTAATTTATAAATTGAAATATAATCAAATAAGAATTTGTATGAGCATAAGCTGTGCAAATGAATTATAGTAAAATTGATTTAAGCAGGATTGGAAAATTTAAATCCTGGAGATTTTGGAAGTGTTTTGAAAATAAATAATAGCACAATTGTTGTTTTTGGAGATATTTCTGAAAGGAAAAATTTGTTTTAAAATGGATTTTGAATGTGATATAGCATTGAAATCACTCGGATTATTGGGAAATAATTCTGATGGTGACGGCCGCGTCATCAGTTTTCATTTTCGAATTTCTGAGTAACAGATTGCTACCAAATTGATTTGTTCAGGAAAACCTGTTTGTTTTTGAAATTTCAAAGGGAAATTGTTGAAATCAAAAGCCAGGGTTGCTCTAATTTTTGAGAAGTGTGATTTTGAAAAGTTGGAGATTTCAAAATAATTTGAAACCAAAGCCGGGTGTTTAAAAACAATTCTGAGGAGATAGGTTGTAAGCTTATAAATTGAGATGATTTTTATAAGCTTGAATGTTGGAATGTAAATTTAAGGAGGAAAGTTAAAAATGAAATTAACTTTGATTGGAGAATAAAAACCTAACTAGATTGAAATTAATTAATTAATTAATTAGGCTGAAAAATAATATCCAGTAGTTTTTCGAATTAAGTTGAAATCGAATTGAGTTAAATAAAACTGAGTTAAAATAAAATTGAGTTGGAATAAGAATTCTATTGAATTATTGAATGGAATTAAATTCTTACCTGGATAAATGGAAATTAAAATTGGATAAGGATTGGATTAAATAAATTAGAATAACTTGTGATAGATTAAAAATGCATGGAATAAAATATGCTTGAGTTATAAGTAAGCTTAAGACTTGGGTTAAAAATAAAAGAAGAATACGTTCAAACCTATAATGAATAGAGTTGTGAAAATAATAAGTGGAGACTTCTAAAATTTGAAAAGTGGGATAGAAAACCCAAAATAAATATTTTTGATTGATTTTAAAAAAAAAGAGAAAAACCAGAACTGAATTATAAAACAAATTGAACTTAAGAAAATTTTATGAACAGATTTTGAGATTAAAATTAAGTTCTGGATTATAAGTTGAGAAAAGATTATTTAGATAGTGAAATATGTAATGAGAACTCAATGCAGTTAAATAAAAGCTGAATTGGTAAGTTAATATTGAGTTTAGAAATAAACTCAAGTTATAACTCAAGTTCGACTTGAATCATTAGTGGAAATAAAATGTAAATGAATGAATTAAAAACTGAAAGTTTAAATTTATAATAATTACTCAAATGAAATTGAATTGTGAGTTAATAAAATTGGATAGCAAATTAAAAGATGAATAGTTGAATCAAAATTTGAGTCATTAATTAAAATTCGATTTGAAGTGTTAACAAATTAAATATAATTGAAGCTGTTGCCAAATAAAAGAAAATTGGATTTAAATGGTAATGATAGGTATTGCAAATAAAATCCAATTCGAGTTTAAATGAGTTAAGTATGTACTTGGATATTGTTTTGATAAATTGAGAAGGTGAATTAAAATTTAATAGAATTTGGTTAGGTGAGAATCAAATGGAAGTGAATTTAAGTTGAAGTGAATAAATTGAGTAAATTAACTTAAGTTAAGAATAATTAAAAGCTCGACTACGAGTAATAATGGAAGACCATTAAATTAAAGCTTAGGTTGAATTAATTCGGGAATGGTTAGTAATATGCAAGCATGGAATGTGTCGAGTTAAACAAATGGTTTTAAATGGAACATATGCATAATTGAAATTTACTTAAACCAAATGAAATCTAGTTGAATAGAAATTTAAATAGAAGTGAAAATAAAATTCAACTTGGAATAAAGTGAAGAAATTTAAAAATTTAAAAATTTCGAAAATTAAATGGATTGTGATTAAATGGGAAAATGGAAATTTAATTTGGATTTGGAGGAGTGGTTCACTGTTGAATGTTGTAACTTCTTGTTGCTGTGATTGTGATGGTAGTGGGAGGTGTATTGGTAGATGTAAGATAACAGATGAGGTTGCAAGTGGTATCCAATAAATAACTACACTCAGCTAAGACTTGGTAGCTTATTTGTTAATGTAGGTTGGGTTTATTTTATGTTCAAAAAATCTGAAATGGAGTATTTTGCAACCAGAGGAGTTGAAACCATATTGGTCTGTTTAAATGTTGTAACTAATATGCGTGGCCTGCACCTTCTGATGAAGGTTTGTACACTTCAGTTTTTCTTACCTATAAACATCTAAAAACTGAGATGTTTGTTGAAAGAGATATTATAATTGGAAAATGCAGTAATTAGATGTAAATGAAGATGTAACTCAAAGAACTCATTTATCATGATATCAAATAAGTATTGAGTGGATTTAAGAAATTGAATTAAATTAAATAAAATTCTATGAAACATTGCAAGTAAATAAAATTGAATTTTTTTTAAAATCAATTGAAGTAATATGGGTTTATTTAAAATTAAAAATGAATTGAATGTAAGCAAGTGGGTGTAAACCATTCAAATTGAATGAAAATGGTTTATAAATTAATTGTAAACAATTGAATTGATATGAAACTATATAAATTGCTTACGGAAAATAATTGGTGTGCATTTCTTTTAGAATTCATTTGTTTAACAATTGCAAATAAGTGAAATGTTGTTAACCTTCATATATTTGGCACTTACATGTTTAAATTGAGTAAGTACAGGTACCTGGAAGCCGTATGGTTGGATTTGGTAGTGCTATTTGCTAAAAATAATAAGCCGTTTGCTTAAAATGCTAAATAAGGTACGCTTACGCAATAAAAATAGGAAATATGAACTGTTTTTGGTTTTTCCGACCGGGTGGGTCGATGTATATATATTTATCTCTTTTGTTAAATTGCAAAAGCTCCTCCGTACATAGGAGACTCTGCCAAAAATTTTCAGAAATTTTGGGAGTTAGAAATTTTTTGAAGATTTTTGAAAATTTAGTTAACCTTAAAACGATTTCAAACTGGAAATTGAAATAAGTTAGTAAATGAAACTAATTAAAATAATGACATGAATTAGTAATCAATGACCAATAAAAATCTATATATTCTGAGTTAAAGATGAATTGAATTCGTATGAAAATGGAAGAATCAAGTTGAATAGAAATAGATATAAACTAAAGTGGAAGATGAAAATAAATATAAGGAGCATATAAAATGCTTGAACTAAACTTAAGAGGGAATGGTGAAGTCTTAAATGGAAATTGATACTACCAATGTAATTTAAGTCAATATTGGAATGAATAGATGTTGACATTTTGTGAGAAAGTCGATAAAATGTTTTGGGAATATTGTGATTGGATATTGGTTCTAAACAGGATATGTAGGTAATATAAAAGGAAAAAAGAAAAGAAAAGAAAAGAAATTGGATTTGATTTCAAGAGATAAATTTGAATTGCCCAACAAAAGGTATGTATTTAAATTTGGTATGAAATTTGATTGGGATTTGGATTTGGATTGAGCCACTTGGCGTTTTGTTTTCTTTTTGGATTTGGGAGGCCGTAGAGCCATTTTGTAGGTGTACCGAGTCAGCCGCGCAAAGGAGACGCTGGGGAAATTTTTCGGAAATTTAGAGAGTTAGAAAATTTTGAGAAAATTTTGAAATTTCAAAATATGGTTTTAAATTAAAACTTAATTGGTTAAACAAATAGTACAGTTTGAAACTATGGGAGAGTTGAGAAGTTAATAAAAATAATAATGGTCTTTTCTAAGAAGATAGTTGGTAAGATGTTGAATTGTTAGAAACTATTTGGTTTTGGGAAAAGTAAACAAGTTTTGGACCATTCTTCCTAGCTAGTAATTTCGGGGACGAAATTCTTTTAAGGGGGGAGGAATATGACGACCAGGAATTTTTAAGCCCTTTAAATCGGAATATTTAATCGATTTTAAATATTCAATAGTATAATTTTGACTTGAATAACGAGTATCACAACTTATTTGATAATTTAAATTATTGAAATAAATGATTAGAAGTTGGGTAAATTGTTGAATCTAGAATTTTAAGTCTGTTAAAAATAATTTGAAGGCTTATAAAATTTATATTGATAACATTTAAGATAATAGAAGTTGTAAAATTGAAATTAACCGTGGTTTGTTCAGTTTTAAAATTTTATCGTTTGAATCGATATTTAAAAATAGCCTTCCGAGGCACAGTCTCGTAATTTGACGAAACCAGTTCCATTGGGTCCGTAATATTGAATTATTATCGGATTTCAAATTTCGTATTGATCGGAGTTGTCGTGTGATCGTACGATAGGTAAACGCATTGAAATCTATATTGAATTCAATTTAAATTTATATTTATATTGGTCAACATCATCCTACATTACTTCCCATCATAACTTTTCCCTTTCACATTCGAAGTACTGTAGCCGACAATCTTCTGAAGCAAGCTGTTTATCTTCGTTTTAAAATCCCACTATCTCCTTCCATTCAGAATGAATTAACTTCAAAATAATAAAATGGCCGAGTTTAAAAATAACAATCGTTCTTCCTCAAAATTTCATTTTTCCCTTTCCTTCACTTTGCAGTTCGATGCCCTAAGTAAGAGAACAGAATCGAATTCAATTTCTATGGCCCCGTTCCTTCTTTTCTACCGTACCTCCATCTTAAAAAAATAAAATAAAGGTGAAATCAAATTTCTATCGGCAGCAGGAATCGATCGAACTCCTCTCCAGTAATCACTCCCAAGAATCGAATCTTCTAGGGTTCGATGCTCGAATCCGACCTTGAATCGAATCACTTAGGGAAGGACGTCGTAGGTGCATTGGGTCGAAGAAGGTGTGTTCGCGATTTCTGGTGGGAGGCCGCCAACGTGGAGATTCGAAGGTAAAGTCGATTTGGGGATTATCGTGCTGTTTGAAGAATCGAGTGGGTTGTGTTGTCGGCGGCGATAGCGTTTGGTTAGAAGTGGTCGAAGCGGCTGCTACATGGTGAGGTTGGGAAGCTCGCGCTTGGTTCTGGGGATTTCAGATCGTGTTCGTCGATCGCGGTAAGGTAGTCGCCTGTTATCTCTTTCAGTTTGAATCAATTTGAAATAATACATATGTGAATATATGTAAGTTTTTTTTAAGATATAATTTGTTAATGTTGAACAAAAAAAATATAATAATATATAATGATATGTAGTTTCATTTTTAATATACAAGCAGGAAATAAAATAAAAATTTAATCGTAATAAAGAGTTTCAGCAGTAGGAATTTTGGAAAATATGTTGGAGTTCACATTAGGTGGACTTATCCAAATTTTATGGATATAATCAGTTTCAAGAAGCTAATTATATATGTTGATTTTGGGCAAATATGGAAATATCGGGATGTTGTAGAGCTATTTGAAATTATAAATATACATATAAAACCTGCTTGGGTGTTTAAAAATAAGGTATTTTGAAATTCTATTTATTTAATAATTTTTGTAACTTCAAAATTTATTTATTTAGGAAGTTTAGCTTAAATAAAATAATTAGTTATTTTAAATAAGGTGTTATAGTGATTAATCTGATCAATAAACTTATTTAATTTATCTTAGTTACAAAAAGGGGTTTCTAAAAGAAAATGTTAGTTTAAAAATAAATTATTAGTTTAAAATAAATTTATTTAAACGATAAATGATTATTCGATTGTTCGAATATTAATAAAATCATATAATTGTTTATTCAAGGTCAAAATCGGAAAACCCAGGACAATAATGAAGTGGATTGCAAATTAAAAGGCAAAGGTGAGTTAATCTCACTCAGTTTAAAATTAAATTTAAAATGATTAAATTTAACAATTGTTTGAATGGTTGAATGAATTGATGAGATATAGTATGATATTGTGGAATTGGTATATTATATTGTGCTGACGTTTGTGGATGCAGGAAAAAACAGGTTGGAGGGATCCAATTGGGTCCCTCATCATATATATATATATATATATATATATATATATATATATTGTTTCTTTATTCTCTGTTATGCTTTGGGAATATTCTGTGATGAATTATATGGAAATATTGAATGCTATAGTTGCTTGGATATATTCTGGACTCTAAGTTATCAAATTATATAGCATTGGATTTTTGGAAAGAAATAATAAAAAGAGTAAATTTTTAAGAAAATAATTATAAAGAATGTGAATAAACTAAAATGAAATGGATAAAACGCTAATTAATAAATTATGTGCGTGGAAAGGAATTTATGAATAAGCAGAAAGTTAAGAAAACTTAAACTTCAATGTTACTGTTTAAAAAAAACAATTATTTTAAATTTAGGATTTAAATTACTTAAGAAGAATAAAGAAGAAATTGGGAATAACCTGAAATTTGTATATTTCAGCTAAAGGATTTAAAAAGCAAACTGAAAATAATAATAAAGTCCATAATTAATTGAATTTCGAAATGAACGGATAAGTAAGGAAATTTATTTCAAAGGAAATAAATTGAGAATCAATTTGGAAAATTGATTTAAGGGGTTGAAGTTGGAATTCTCCCTGGATAACTAAGTACATTTTCAAGTAAATTTTTAAATACAAGTTTTTAGTTTTAAAATTGTTTTAAAAGGTATGTTTTGAAAATTTATTATTTCTAACATTTAAATTCTAAAGTAAGTATTTTCTCAAATCTATTATAGTGGTCATTATTTAAAAAAAAAATGAAAATGACTTGGTATTTTGTTTCAAAAGTGGAAATCTAGTTTTATTTTTTTTAAGTAACTTTATTTTCAGATATTCATGTAAGATGTATTTTTGACAAATTATTAAAGTAGTTTTAATTTAAAAGTTTTTAAAGTATATTTCAAAGTAAAGTGTTTTAAATTATTTTTTAAAATCTAGTTTTGTGCTTGGTAATTTCAGAGGAGATAGAAAAATATTTGGGAAGTTTATTCTGAAAGGAAAGTTGGTTTTGAAACTGTTTTCAAAGGATTGAAAATAGAAATATATCTTGTGAAGATATTTTTGAGATTAATAAATAATTTGGGAAATTATTTATTGGTTGATGGTTGTTTGTGAATATTAATTGATAGTTAAATAACCGACTATCAATATTGGCCAAATGCGTTGATCGTTTCGAAGAGACCGGGATCGAGATTTATTTCTCGTAAACCACTTCGATCCGGTTTGTACGTTTTGTGTAAACGATTTTGGATTCGAAGATGAGCAGTGAAGTGCAAGGGCTAGTCGCTACTAATCTTGAGGATATTTCCAAAAATGGATGTAGTAGGAATAGTGCCTTCGGTTCCGTTCGAACCTGGGACAGACTTGTATGGATGAATGCTTGCGAAACATCGTCAGGTGGACGATGGGCATTCAAAGGAAAATTGTTCTATAAAGGTAACGCTTAGCCTCAAGCCTCATCAAATGGGAATGACTGAAAATCAGGGGATATGCAGCAAGGCTAGGTGGGTAGCACCCAAGCAGGGTGAGGTCACTCCAGTCTAGATGTCCCTTTTTATTTTTCGGCTTAGTGGACGGTTGCTGATCCCAACCGCGGGGTGATCTCACTCGGGATTATCCAGTAAGGGATAGTCCCGGCCTTGTGTTGTAGGGGAGCGGGAGTACTCCTCGGTACGGTGATCTAGGCCCCGTACTGTGACAGGTGGTACCCCAGTGCCTAGTCATTGGTTGGAAATCCATTCTCCCTACGAGCCTTGTACGAGTTTTGTTTGTATTACCCACTCTTTGGCTAGTAGCTGGAATTTAATAATGTAACAATTTCGGCTATTTTATAAGTATTTGTATATAGACCCTATTATAATATCAGAGGATTTCTATAAAAATTGTTTTAGCTATCGTAAGGTAAAAACCCGACATGTTTGTTTGTGGTGTGGTATTACGAGATGCTTCTGTTTTCAAAGGATTTTTGAAACTTTAATAATCAATTGGGTGTGATTTTCTCACGCTGGTATTCCAGACTGACTCGGGTGTTATTTAACTGTAATGCTCGGGTCAGACCGAGTATTATAGGATACAGGATATGATGCTGTGGAGCCCCGGAGACGAGTTGGATGACGAAGCGTACTCTCGTACTTGTATATTTATATACGTATTCCGCTGTGTTGAGTTGTTGTGTACCCATTTGTATGATATTAATGTTGAGTTGTGATTGATGTACTCTGATTGATGTAATATATAAACAGAGATATATTTGATTGAGTAAAGATTATTTATTATCTATTATATTTTATTCCGCTGCGATGGTTAGATTCTGTTGTTGTTTTCTATTTTCTTCTCCTACCACTTCTTCTTTAACCTAAAATGGTTCGTATTTCTATACAACTTGAGTTGATTGTTGTAGAACAGTGTTGATTCAAGGGGTACGGATTTGCGGGCTGTTACAATAGTTTTGTGTGATGTTTGTAAATAACAGTGATTGAATGAAATAAAACAAAAGGAAGAAATTTAATAGGGTTATTATTTGCAAATTTTCTATAATAAAAGAAATATATTTTGGAATAAATTTAAAATGTTTATCATTGTTATTTAATAAAGTGAAATTTTATAAATAATAATATGGATTTCGGCAAAATTTTATGATATTTTAAGTAAATGACAAAAGGCTCATTTTACAGTATTCACAATATGAGATACTATTATTATTATTTAAGTAATGAAAGAAGACTTTTTATGAATAATGGTAGTAATAAATAAACGTTTTTTCAAAAGTATTTTGGGTAAAATGATTACAGGTATGAGATAAATGATAATGATTGGTTTCTAAACTATTACAATGGCTTTAAAATATATTATTATCAGTTTGACGTAAAATAATGATATCACTACTTTGAAAATTAATTTGATGTAAAATGCTTTTTTGGTTATAAAAATATGATGCATTGATGTATATTACGGTTTTGGAAGAATTATTATTGTTTTTGGGGTGAATAAATAAAGGCAACTTTAAAATAAATAATAACAAAATGATTGTATACTTAAATTAATAATATATTATTTGACGATTGTTTGAATGTGTGATTAATTGTTGTCTGTAATTATCACATATGTTTGATGTTTAATGATGGTATCGCATTTTGATGAGTGTGTGATATTTTACCATTATTTCTACTAGCCGATGGGTGTTAATTATGGTTAATTGATTATGTGTGTGGTGTTACTAATATTGATTGGATTAGTATAAATTTAATGATATTGACGATTGTGTTACTATTGTGTAGTGGTTAGTATACACTGGATGATTTATACTTGTATTGATGACGTGTTACTATAGTTGATGACTAGTATGTATGTAAGTACATTTATGTTGTTCTTCTTGTATGATGATTGGGGTTGATATCGTGTGTCATTGATGTTGAATAGATAATTATGCTATTGTTGCCATTACCTATATGATGATCTGCTATGATGGACTAGTCGGAAGGTTGTTTTATGCTTCTACTATTTACATTGGTTGTGATGATTAAAATATTTGCATCGGTTGCAGTAGTTGTGATGGTTGCATCGATGTTATGGTTTTTATTGTTTTTATGTACTAACAAGTATTTGGATGTAGGAGAAGTGTAGAAAGCAAAAATATATGTGCTTGGTCTCCCAAAAAGGGCACACTGCCAGTCTTTTCCTATGCAATAGCTATCGAGCCTATGACTTAGTGTATAGGGTTAGATGTAGTCCAAACATGGATTAAAGATTTTTTTTCCTTTTTTATCTATATATAAATGTGTATTTATAAGTTTTCAAGTGAAAGCAAAGAAAGGTGCAAAGGGTCTTGAAGGAGCCATATCCATAGGGTAGATCGGTATGTCTGTTACATCGAAATTTTAAAGTTTTTATTTTTATAATTGATGTATGGAAAAATGTATAGTGTTTAATATATTGAATTTGTGTAACATTTAATTATTGATATAGGATTGTATATATATGTTGATGTTTAAATTCTGCTATGAGATTTCCCTTCTTATGTCCGTTGTTTTACATTTTTAATTTTTATCTACCCATGGTCCACTGCTTTTAATATTCAAAATTAGCTATAAGCATATTTTGATTTCATTTATTATTGATTTTAAATGTTAAAAATAGGGGTAGTCATAATGGGGGTAAGTTCTTGTAATGACCGTCTTGGGATACAAGCAAATCTTTGGCATTTATTACACCTGCGAATGAATTTATGCGCATTATATAGCACAATTGGCCAATAATAACCTTGCCTTAGTATTTTCTTAGCTAGCTTTGTTTCTCCTAAGTGATCTCCGCAGTATCCCTTATGAACTTCCCTAAATGATTTTGATTCTCTCTTATTTAGTGACATACCAAATGTGGGGGTCGAATATCCCCTTTTATAAAGTATTACATCGAAGAAAGTGAAGTAGGAGGCTTGATATCTAACTTTTCTACCTGCATTATTGTCTGTTAGTAAAGTCCCTTTAAGAACCGCTTGACGAGGGTCGTCCAAGACTCCACATCATCTTATTGCATTAATAATGTAGTTTGATCACCATAGGGTTTATTTGGTTCAAACTGAATTATCACGGTCTGATCCATTACACATTATGCTTGTGTTAGTACCAAGATTTGAGTTACCTTTAAAATGCTAGGTCCAACCAAGTGTCCCATAGAAACTGCCTTCGTTTCTTGTTCAACTTTGGCTCTCACAAGTTTGGCTAAAGAATCTGCTGGAGAATTCTCTACTCTAGGAATCTGCTCTATGTCAAATAGTTCAAACTGAGCCAATAGTTCATTGGATAGCTCAACTACTCAGCCAAGGTAGGTTCTTTGGTTTGGTAACTTCCCTATGCTTGGTCTATAATAAGTTGGGAATCACTGTGAACTTTAATATGTTTTACCTTCATTACCAGCACCAGTTTAATCCCAATGATGAGTGCTTTATATTCTGTGACGTTACTCGTTGCTTTAGATTTAAGTTGGACTGTGCCATACAATTTATGTTAGTCTAAAGTAATAAGCATGTATCCAATACTTGCCCCTTGTACATTAATGCTCCATTAACATATAGTTACCACAATTGTGAAGGTTGTATTGCTTCTTTATTTTGCTGCTCTATTGGTGTAATACATTCCACTATGAAGTCAGCTAAGGTTGACCTTTGATCACATTCTTTTGCAAGTAGGAAGTGTCATATTAACTGAGTTCGACCACCTGCTTTAATAGACGACCTAATATTTGTAGCATTTGCAAAATTTGTTTAAATGATCAATTTGTTAGCATTTTAATGGAGGATGCGCTTAGAAATAAGGCCTCGGTTTCCTTGCCATGATTAGTAAGTTATAAGCTAACTTTGTATTAGAGAATAAATCCTCTCTACCCTAGATAAATGTTTGATTGTGAAGCATATTAGTCTTTTCACCACTACATCTTCTCATACTATAGTTATGCTTATGGCTTGATTAGTTATAGCTAAATATATGAACATATCCACACCTTGGACTGGTTTTGAGAGTATTGGTGGATTGGCTAAATGATCTTACAACATTTGGAATGCAGCTTTACATTCTTCTATCCATAATAAGTTCCTGCCTTTCTTGATTTGATCATAGAATGGAAAACACTTAACAGTAGCCTTAGACATAAACTGCTTAGAGGATCCACCTTCCTTTTTAAGCTCATGATGTCTTTATGGGAACTTCTCTTTTTGATGGAGTCAATTTTCCCATGTTTTGTTGATATTCATCTAGTGCTTACAATGTGACCAAAGAACTTTCCTGAATGCGTTATGAAATTACACTTCAGAGGGATTAGTTGCATTCCATATTTCCTTAACTTTGTGAAGGTCTCTTCCTGGTCTTACACGTTGTTTGAGGCTGCTTTAGACTTTACAAGAATATCATCGATGTAGACTTCAACGTTCTTCCCAATCTGATCTTTGAACATCATGTTGACCACCTTTGGTATGTTGCCCCTACATTCTTTTGCCTATATGGTATCACCTTGTAGCAGTACAACCCTTTATATGTGATAAAACTTGTGTGCTCTTGATCTGCTTCGAACATAGCTATCTGGTTGCAGCCTAAACAAGCATCAATAAACATTAGCAGTTCATGTCCGCTAGTAGCATCAATTAACTAATTGATTCTGGGTTGGGGAAACTATTATTGGGGAAAGGTTTGTTGAGGTTAGTGATGTCAATGTAGGTTTTGTACTTACTATTTGACTTCTTACTAAGACCAGATCTGTTATCCATTTTGGTAATATACTTCTCGGATGAACCTGTTTACCTTTGGTTTTTTGACTTCTTTATGCAGAGTATTATATTTTTCTTGATCCAAGATACATCGTTTTCGTCTTATAGGATATGCATCTAGATCAATGTTGACAGCATGATAGATAGTGGACGGATCAATCCTAGCCATATTTGAATGGGTCCAAGCAAATACATCGGAGGATCTTTTCAAGAAATTAATCAATTTTGAATGTAGTTCGTTGCTTAAGTTCTTTTCAGCTTTTACCACTTTGGCAGGGTCTAAAGAGTCTAGTTGAACATCTTCTAAATCATCAATTGGCTTTTGATCCTTCTCCTTCATTCCGTCTAAGATCTACTTCATATTCTATTTCATGCAGCTTGATGAAGTGATGCTTTCTTGGTTTTGAGCAGTGTTGGATAAGTACTATACATTGATTCATATCTATCTATTCCTATTATAGGTAGATAGTCTCTTTTTCCTTCCTCGCAGATACTATAACTGTAGATTGAGCTGCTTTAGTATCTACTTTAGTACTAAGTGCCAATTCAATTTTTGAACTAGCTTCTTATTTATTAACAAGAACTAGAGGAGACAACAATATAACATTAAAAAAATTATTTCCATAATTCAGAGTCACATTATAAATATCTTTAGCCAACAATTATTCTCCTCTTCACTTCCTTTTCCCGATGGGTTGTGGAATTTCATAAGTAAATATTTTTCTAAAATAACTGCTCATACATCTATCAAGAAGGCTTCCATTGTATAGAGAATGTCGATCTATGATCAAAAAGCTCGCATAAAAGGACCCATGTAATGACACGGCTCTAGCTATGACAACAAGTCAAGCCATGCCATTAGAAAATTTGTAGTATTATTGAAGCTCTACATTGGTTTTGGGCTAGGCTTTAATACTTCAACTGGAATCTTCACCTTATCATATGTAGATCTAGAACTAACGTTAACTAAGCTTCTTGAATTGACAAAAAAACTTTCTCCATGGTGCAGTTGGAGATTTGCATGGTGGTAACCATTGGGCCTTGATGGGGAAAGTAATTTAGTTGAGTCTATAGAAGTAAATTTGTTATCTATAGTGCACTTTTGCTTGATATGAAACATTGTCCTTGGCCCAGTTCGTTCCACTTAAATATACCTTTGCCGCTTTTCTTTTCCATGGTCTATGACGTAAGGTCCTCTTTGGATGGAAGTGATGAGGTTGATAAGATTTCCTACCAAGGCTGCATGTAGGTCCAAGGATTGACTAAGTGTTCGAGCTGTTGTACTATCTTTGTAAAAGGTAATTAGGTATCTTTTTGGATCAATTTTTCAATTTCATTCTTCATATGACGACACTTGTCGATGTAGTGGCTGTCACCTTGTGAAAGAGATAGTATGCCCTCTTTATTCTGCTATGGGTTCTTTCCCTTATTCAGGACATTCTAGGTCGGCCCTGTTATAGTCATCTCATAAATGAACCTAGAATTATGTGTCAAGGCGGTTTTGTTGTGAATTTAAATTCACTCTGTTATTTAGAAGGTGGGTTACTGTACATGTCTGCCACATTATTTCTTTCTTTTTGAGTTGGAGTAGTTCTTTCTAAAGGTACTCCATCACGGCTTTAGCTTCTTCAGTTCATATATCCTACTAGCCCTTTCATATAAGGCCATTATACTTTTTTAGGGTTTCCTGATATTCCTGTCCCATAAGTGCATATTCTTTTTTATCCCAGAATGTGCCGCCATGAGCAAAGATGCTTCACTGGCTACTCATATCCTTATTGCTACTGATTTAAAGCACTTGATGATGCTGCATAGGCTTTCATTGTCCCTTTGTTATGCAGGACAAAGTATTACGATCTGGAGAGACTTCTTTCCTTGTGTTGAACTGCCTACGGACGTCGGTTGAAAATTGTGCCCAAGAGTAGATCTCCTCAAGTAGGTTTCTCATGAACCATTTAGAAGCTGCTCCAGAAAAAATTTGCTAGAAATAGTTTGTAATAGGCTAGCCTTCTAACCTTTAATTTATCCATGTGATACTCAAACGTGCACCGATTATCATCTAGGATCGATGATTCACCGTATTTCTCAATTTTAGGGGATTTAAAACTATTAGGGAGGTCTGCTTCAGTGATAGCTTCACCGAATGGAGAGGAGCTTTCCTTACTTCCCCCTCCTTTGTTATTTTGCTAATATAATTTTGATACTACTTTGTGCTGGCTTTAAGTTTCCGTATCTCCTCATCTTTGGTACTTACTCATGACGAGCCACCTTGCAAACTGAGGTAGCCACATCTTTGTCTTACGCAACATGAGTACTGCGCTTTTCAAGTAGCAATGGGTTAATATTAGTTGGCTTGGTTTCTATGTTAGGGTTGATCTGGGATTGGCTTTTGGATTTTGGCCTTAAGCTCAATAAACTAGCTTCATCATTTATCACTTGCACTGACTGTGGAACATAGGAACATTAACGGTGAGATGCAAATCTAGGGTGTTGGCTAGCTTAGGTGAAGGATATTAGGATATCGGTTTCGCAATCCCAGTCATTTCGCGTTAACTTAGGTTGCAAATATGTTGTGGACTACATATATGGGGCCACCTATGATTTTTTATGGTGGGCCCATTAGTTTAGAGGAGGAGATGAAGATTATTTTAATAGTTTTGCAGCTAAATGGTCAGCTTCTATTAGGGGAGGTGTAGAAAAACTTTCTAGATTGCATTTTTTGAATAGAGGGGTTATAGTGATTAAGGATAAAGTATTTCTTAGATAAATTATACTGGGGCTTAGCTCTCCTTCTAGCGCTAATATAAAATATTTGGGTGCCCGAAGTCCCCTTCGCATCTCCCACTCATGCATCAAGATGCATGACATCTCTCTTATAATATGTTGACTATAGGTTCAAAAGAACAGAATTAGTGGATAACCTAGAGCAATTTAGGAGTTAAACAGGTCCCCCACATTAGAAGAAAGCACATATGTCCAACAATTGAACACCAAATGCTCAACTTGCAAATTTATAAATAATTGTCAGCATTGCCAAGATAAAAAGTGAAAATATAGCAAACAATAACATTGATAAGCAAAATAAACTGCACTATGTTACTAGAAGGTCAGCATGACCCAAAATTATCAATAGACTCACAAAGACCCCTCTTTGCAAATGGAGTCACCATACTTCAACAAGACTGTTCCACCATTTCAATGTCAATTTGTGCCCTCATTTTAAAGTCGAACTGCACCACAACTTCAAAGACGATCTACGCCACCACTTTAACGAAGAACCGCTTTGCTACCATTTAATAAAATTGCGCCAATGACATACATTGTGGACAATGTGTTTTCCACAACAGTCAAGTCAAGCATCATCACGACTTATGTTAAATGTGTTGCTACATACAAACTATGATGAGACAACTTGACAAGAAAGCACAAGACAACTTACACATCCGACCCTGATCTCCACATATTAAATTCAAAGTTCCCTCCTAGAGCTAAATTCAAAGTCCCCTCCTATAGCCAAATATTCCCGCCTAAAGTGAATTCTCCTACCTATATCCATTTTAACAGTCCATGCATAATGTATTAGGTTCATGGATGGATATCACACTGAAAGATCTAATAGCAAAGGAGGAATACGAGGTTATGATATTCACTTTTACTATAAAGGGGAAGGCATTGTCATAAAGAAAAGGGATCACATTTCTTTTATTTTCTCTAAATTACATACTATAAAAAGTTGTACTCTCTCTATTAAAATCCAAAATAATTTTCCTTAGAAGAATATAAGAGAAAAATAATTGATCCATGGATGTAGGATTCCTTGAGTTCGAACCACGTAAATCTTTATGTCTCTTACTTTTTAGCATTTATTACCTTCTTCATGTACTAGATTTTGTTTAATTTTGATTGAATTGATAACTAAATTGAAGTTGATATTTTAAGAAATAGTTAAAATGCTCATACCTAATTGTGTAAGCTTAAGCAACATAATTACTTCATTCTAAAGAAAATTTAAAATCAATTAAATTCATTAATTCCTAATTACTGAAGCATTCAGCACTGTAATTACTTCATAAATAAGTTAGTGCCGTGAGAATGGAAAATCCCACTAATAATGATACTTCCTTGATTGAGGAACTTTGCAAGGAGAGGGTTAGGTGGGTGGGTTATGGCAGATATCATTGTGAAGTGCTTGATCGATGTTTTTAGTTAGCCTAACCTTGACTTAGATTTCTTCTAAAATCATAATGACATTGTTCCAATAATGAAGGATGTTGGTGATCCATGGGCTGGCACTAATTATGATCCTAAAATCACACTTGGTAATGCCTCTTGCCACTCATCCTTTATAATTACAGAGTTGACCGACCCACTAGCTAGTTTACATCCTCGAGGTACCTCTTTCCATTATCTTCGTTTATAGTCCAACCTTCTCGTCATATTAGGAAGGGAGTTATGACTAGTATTCCATTCAAGTCCGAATCAGATTTGTAATTGTAGTTTCGTATAGTAGTGATTATTATCTTTCTTCAGTACATACTTGTGATATCTTTATAATTGTCATAAGTATATAAATAAAGCATGTCAATTAAAGTTTCATTTTTAGATAGTGAGCTTTGTGTAGATTCTTGATTCATATCTTTATTTGTACTTTTTATTGCATGCCTTGTTTTCTTTCATCCTTTTCCACAACTTTTTTGAATGTAATATTTATTACGCTCAGTCCATGTTTTCTGAACCTTTCCTTTAGCATCCATATTTTGATGTGCGCTTGGCACGATCTGCTCTGTCTGTGATGCAGAATATTTGAATTATGTTTGACTGAGTAGCCAGGATGTGTATTTACAAACCATTCTATTTATTCACATGATTTTTGACACCAATTTAGGCCATCTAATGTCCCCATGTCCAGTGTAGTTTGATAGAAAAGTTGAGTTATGTATATTATAACTCTATGATTTTGTATTTTTTTTATTACTACTAGTTTGATCTATTTGATATCCCTATCCAGTATATCTTGGCTAAGAACCTAAAAGTGTAGTGGATCTAAGTATATATAATATATAAATAACATACTAGGTTAACTAGAGATAAATTAAAAAAATTGCATACCAGGATTTTTATACTGGTTCGGATCAACGTCTGACATCCAGTTCCAAAATCTCTATTCTGGCATTGTACCCACTGACTCTAACATTCCTTATTTTGAGACCTAACAAACGATGCGCATGTTGTAATTATCCATAGTATTAATTTTTGGTGATGAAATGTGGTTATGTTAATCATATATAACATTAGAAGCAAATGAATATGAAACTTTTCAAAACTCAATTTATTAAATAAAATTTCACATTTCATTTCAAAATAAGATTTCATATTCATTACATAATCTCATTCGACCCCTCATCCAAAGAAAATATAATTATTACAAAGTATTTCAAGAGCGAAATATGAATATTCCCCCTTGGATGATCAGAGTCTAATACTTGGAAATTATACAACTTGTCATTACATTCATTAAGAAAAATGAAAACAACACAACATATAAAATAAAGCTTCTAAATAGCTATCTTGCCTCCTACACATCTTTAGAAGCTTATTTGTCAAACTGAAATCCTAAAATCCTTACTCCTGACCTACTCAAATGAGCACCTGAGAGTTTAATGGGAAAAACAAAAACTTTGGGTCAGAAAAACAGTTTGGTGTGAATAATAATATACCATCTCGAACCAAACAAATATCTAGTAAGACTACGTCATCGGGCAAAATGGGTTTTCCCCTCTTTAATATCTAATCAACATATGTCAACCACAAATCATGCTCCTATATCTACAGGGATTAGAATATAAAATAAACATGATCATATGCATGCATGCAACATGGGTAAGTCTGACTAATCTGTTAACGTAGGGTTATGCATTCCCACGGTTTACTCAATCTCCCCATAAAGGGACCAACTGTCTCAGGTCATAGTTTTCCCATGATTACTAAGAACCTATTAGTTTTCATAGGCCAACTAACAACCTATCTCTAGATAAAGTTATTAGGTCTCCAAATATGGGTACGAGGTATTAGGACAGTCTGTCCTTAATTTAGCTTAACTACATATACCGAAGTCTCCAGCTACGGTTAGGAGAATAAAATAATAATAATCCCCAGATACGGTTAGGAGAAACATCTAATGCTCCAAATACAATTAGGAGTTACCAACAATGCTCTAGATAGTGTTAGGAGTCTTTCATCAATCTTATGTGAGCATATAGAGCTACTATTTCCTTCATGTGTGTGAACATCCTTTTATCCCACCAACCCTACGCACTGGAATCACGGACCTTTACCAATCAAGGGCTAATGGCTAAAGCATAGAGCACTGCCCTACACCACATTAAACTTATTATCGGGTTTTAATCGTATCTTTTGATCAATCTAAGGCATCCTAACACAATTTGACCTTTTTGATATTCTAGATGCAATTTTGTTAACTCAGGAGTTTAATCCGACTATACTCACTACTGGGATAACTTAGCTAGTACTTTTACCCTTAAACCTTTCCCAAAATATAGTTATGGGTCATGATAATGTGAGTATGACAATAACTGATATCGAAAATAGTGGTATGCGACATCATTAAAACCTGAGTGAAGACTTGTAGCATCAATGTTGTAAGTTATAGATTTCAAACAAATAAACAAGGGAGGTCGGAATAATTCTGGTCGGTTATGAGATCACCATGACCACATTGATTTGATGCTGAAGACTTTATACTATATGGTCAACCTGAACAGATTCATTCCATGCCATCATAGTTGTAGCGACCCGATATTTTCAACCATTCGCATCCGCACATATCGGACTTGAATTGCTCAAAATACCGCGTTGTAAATAAAATTTGGCAAATCTCAGAATATACAGTAAATACATAATCACAGATCACAGACACAGAGTATTTAATAATGCAGCGGAATTTAAAAGAAATAGTAGTTCATGAAGCTACTATATAAAAATAAGATACATCAGAGTTAAACATGATACAACAAAAAGGAACAAGATACATCAGGTACAAATCAGAATACATCACTGAAATCACTGGATACAGAAAGCAAAATAGATGGCTAGATCTTCAAGAAAAGCTCCAACTCCGAAGGTGAATCTTGAATGCTAACTCACTCAATCTGACTCGAGCGTAAAGCAAAATACAAAACACTCGAGTCCGGACATAAATACTTATGAACTGTAACAAAAATGCATCAGTAACTTAAAGGATGCTTGGGATCGCCCATCCTTTAAGGATCCGTTAAACTATTTACTATGTAGTAATATTGCGCTACTATAATAATGTCTACAGTAAAATAAACATACTTTTAAATAGCGTTCCGGGCTACCCATATCACCCTTCACACATAATAGTCCCAGTAGTCCATCCAATATCATGCCATCTCCACTCCGGGTGACTGTCAGAGGATACCACACGGGCTACGGGACAAAAACAAACTCGTAGTAAAGGCTCGGTATGGTAGGTGACACGGCACACAAGGCAATGCCAGGGTAGATATACCAATTACGCACACGGGCTGGTGGTAACGCAGCAGCCACATACGCTCACCTCGGAACACACTCCCAATCAAAATCGGAGGATGGCCATCTAATCAATCACTAGTAAGAGTATAGTATCGAAGGAATGTGTCCGACCAGAGGTGCTACCTCCTTTGGCCCGAGATCGCTCCTGTTTTAGCCACTTTATGCCAACTCACGGGAGTTGGGTCCACGTAATATACCTCAAGAACGTCGCCACCATCCTACTTCATTCTGGAATCTCCACCGCGTACACGGTTGTTAAAGTGGTTTTCGGAGTTGGCAGAGAGTATGACAACTTCCGATCCCGGTCTCTTTAACAACCAAACGTTATTATAACGCCGTGGTCATTTCAAAATAGTTTATATTTCAAAAGGATCAAATCATTTCATTTCAAAACTATATTCCTTTCAAAATAGTTTACGCCTCGAAACCAAAACCATTTTTATTTCAAAACTATTTATTCGATCAAAATAGTTTATACTTCGAAACCAAAATCATTTTTATTTCAAAACTATATTCAAATCAAGATAGTTTATACTTTATCATTTCCATCTCAAACCTATATTCACTTCTAAAAATCATAATACTTTCAAAGTTATAACTCTTTCGAAACCAAAATACTTAAAATCATTACACTTTGAAAATCATAACATTCTGAAATCATACATTTGAAATCACGAAACATTCATTTAATTCTTTACATTTTACAAATTTATTTCCAATTTAATTCAAAATTTCAAATTTCCAATTTAATTCAAATCAAACCATCAATTACAATTCTATTCAGTTTTCTAACAAAACATTTCAAATCTTATAAATTTCAAATATAGATTTGATCTACAAAATAAGCTATCCAATTTTAATATGTTTCCAAACTTTAATATCCCACATTTCAAAACTAAACTTTATAATTCCGTATATTCATATCTCAAATCTAATTTCATTATTATGTAGTTTTGAAATATTCATTTCATAAATCCAATATTATTAAAATAAACTTAAATTACAATTAAACCAAATATCTTTTCATACAAATATAAACTTCAAATATTCCTTTATCAAATAAAGCAAAATCAAATATCATTCAACATTCACATTCTTTATTAAAATAAAGATCAAATCATTTCCACACCATTTCAAAATCATTAAAATATTACATCCTTTTAGAACTTCATAATCAAATCATTATTTGAATTCAAATCCAAATATTCAAAGTTAAATATCATTTAAAAATCAAATATGTCATTCACTTATTATTTCAAACATCATTACCAAAAATACATTCCAAAATTCCATTCAAAAATTCATTTATTATATTACATTTCATTCCATTTAACACATAACCAAGTAAACTTTATTTAAATTTAAATTCAATTTAAATTCCTTAAAAATTCAAATTTAAATATTCAAAACTTCTAAAATTTCACAGATAATCCATTTCAAAAGTTAAATTATTTAACACTTTAAAATATAGCCCAAACAGTGTTAAAATCTATAACATTTCAAAACATTGTCAAATTATAGCAACGACAGCATTTATAAAGTGCTATAGTAGCTTATATTTTTCAAAATGGTTTATTTCAAGAATAGCGACATTTATAAAATGTCGTAATAGATATTTAGTTATTTCAAACATTGTTAGATTCAAAACAATAGCATTAAAATGCTGTCAAAAGACTAAAGCATTTTGAAAATGCTATAAAATTCCAGATTTCATTTTAGCTTTTCAAAAATAATAATAAAACTCCAAATTTTATTATTACAACTTAAAAATCATATTTCTAGACTTCAAAATTTCACATTTAAAATCATTTTAACATATGATTTAACACAATAAAATTTTAAGATCAAATATTCAATTTTGCAAACTCCATTCATTTATTAAGTCAAAATTCACTGTTTATTAATTTATAAATTTAATAAACTTAAAATTTTACTTCATATATCATTTCAAAACTTTAAATTTGATTTCCATTATTTATTTACATCTTAAAATAAATTTTAAAGTCAAACGTCACATTTACTCCAAATTTACATACTTAAATTCACTTAAATTCACAATTTCAAGATTTAATATTTAACTTTCTTAAAACCATAATATATATATTTTAAATCAAAATTTCATACTTTTGAAAATACATATTTAAAAAAAAATCATTTAAAAATATGCCACGGGGTCTGTATATAATTTTCTAACCTAGGTCAAGTGATACGGATATATATCATTTCAATCCGTAATTTACAAAGAAAACCGGGTTTTATCATTTCAAACCCGCAATCCCAAGTCAAATAAAATACAATAAAAATCGCTTAGGCCTATCAATTCAGCCCATGACGATTTTTTCCTAATCTAAAGTCCGTTTGGGTATGTATCATTTCAACCCATAGTGATTCTATTCTAACAGGGAACTTGCAGTGTGAATATATGCATAAACAATATAAACAATGTCAATGTCACAATATAATGTCATATATCAGATGTCAGGTTATAATTAACAGTTTTAACATGGTAACAACATGGCATAACATATCATATAATCATAATTAACTTGCATAAACATTTTATATTACTAAACACTTGTCATCAATTCACTATTTCATAAGTATAAATGTCAGAGTGAGAAAGACTCACCTTTTCGAAGCTAGAGACCAAAACAACAAACACAAGAGCGATTCCAAAAGCACGATAAACACGATTTGAATTGAATGAATGGAAAGCCTTGAAAATGATCTTGTATACAACAAATAAACAAGACCATATAAACATATGCATACAATACAAATATGAATTTAAACGAAATGGAAATTTTAAATCAACAAAGAACATTACCCAGCTTTAACACGAAAGTGCCTGACCACGACAACATGGCTTGTCACATGATCAAATGGGCTTGTTCTCATGACGCTAGGCTCGGCATAGGTGTCAACATGACTTGGGTTTAGCATCAAACACATAGCAACAAGTGGGTGAAGATGGAGGAGTTACAACATGAAGCATACTAAGGGTCAAGGCAACAATAGGTAGGGTTTTGGTGCATTTTTGGCTCGACCAAAAGCAAGTGAGGCTCGGCCAAAGGAAAGTACAGGTCTGGACAGTGGGGAGTGATGGTATAGCAGCACCAAAAAGTCATGTAGTTGCTGGTGGTGGTGGTTCTAGAGGTGGCCAAAGTGTATAGGAAGAGGTAGGTGATATTTTATGGCTAGGCTAGCATAGTTTCAAGGAGTTTTTGTGCAAATTTAAGGTGCTTGCATCATCTAGCGATCACGACCTGACATGGACAGAGGAGAGGCTGATGTTGCAGCTGGAGATGGAGGAGGTGATGGTCGGTGATGATGGTGGAGAGTGGGGCCAAGCAAAGTTTTGCAAAGGAGGAAGCAAAATCATTGAAATTGTGAAGAAGAGAAGAGATAAAGGAAGCCATTTGCAATTTTATTTGTTTCTTCTCATGCCGTGAGTTTTGTTTGAGGAAGAGGAGAATATTTCACGTGAATGCTGAAAGAAATTCACGGCTAAAGCAAGAGATGTGAATGGTTAAAGCAATGAAGTGAAAAGGCAAGAAAACGAAAAAACAGAATGCAAAAAGGCTTAAGCAAATAAAAGGTCACTAAACTCTTCAAATTTCCAATATTTCTTTTTAAATTTTATATAACTTTAAAATATATATAAATTCAGATAAAATAAGAAAATTTAGTAAAAAAAAAATATTAATTATTAATTATATATAGTTTAATTAAATAAAACAGCAAAATTTGCAACTAGTCTTGAAAATATGAAAAATAAGTGCAATGAACTTGGGAAAATTTTTACGTACTTAAAAATATTTATAAATAAAGATAATAACACAAAATAAAAAGAAAATCACAAAAATAATTTAATAAATTTTAATTTAAATATAGTTTAGATGAAGAAAATAGCAGAAAAAGGAAAACAGCCTTTTAAAAATAGGAAATCATCATAGTAAATTTTAGAAAAATTCTATTGTCATTTCAAAAATATTTAAAAGTCAAAATATACATAATATAACATATTAAAACATATTAAAATAAAATGTGACGAAGAAAAATAAAATTTATACAATTTAAAATAACAAAATTGCAAAATAAACAATTTATACTCAAAATTGAAATGTACATATCTTTTGCAGTTTAACTCCGTTTTCCACGAAACAAAAAGCAATGTTCAAGTTATTAAATCTATTTTCATAATAAAAGATAAAATTTAAAATTTCAAACTTTTAAATTTTTAAGTTAAAAGTCAAAGTTTGACTATTTTGACCAAAATCAACATTTTCTGGAAATATTCAATTTATGCATGTTTGAAATTCTAATCCACATCAAAATCAACATTTATATTTCAATTAACAAAATATATTAATTTTAATAAATAAAATGAAGTTTTTAAATTAGGAATTTAAATTAAAACAAATTAAAATATACAATTACAATAATAAAAAAATACAGGGTTGTTACACTCTCCCCACTCAAAACTTTTCGTCCCCGAAAAAGAATGAGGTACGGGAAAGCACAGAAAAAGATTGAATGAAATAGTATTAAGACAAGATGACAAGAAGATTAAAATTATACCTGATAACTGTTGCTATAGGTAAGTTTAACAATGTGGAGATGATCTTTCCAAGATCTTCCAGAATCAAGAACACAAGCATGAAAAGAATCTTTTAGAATCTGATTCACCCTTCCCGTTTGACCGACGGTCTGTGGATGGCAAGCGGTGCTTAGATTCAAAGATGAGTGCCAAAGATTATTAAAGATTTTAGAAAGATTTCTAAACATACTGGTATATGCAATAGCCTCCCATTCTGTAGCAAGATAAGGGAAATTAGGACAACCAAAAGATAGTTTGAAAAACAAAATAAAATAATAAATTTAAAACCATAAAATTTCAACTTAAACTGAAAATTAATTTTACATAAGTCAAATAAATCTTAAGCATCTCTAATTTCATTATCTTATCATCCAATTATCTTAAATTAACAAATCCCTAAAATCATGTATTTGAAAAATCTTTTATTATACTCAAAATGTGCCAAATAAAATTTAATTCTTCTTCACTACTAATTAAAATTAAATTTATTTCTCTCAATATATTTTATTACCTATGTTAAATATACTCACACTCATTGCAACTGCCTTAAATTTCTTCTTAGTTCCTTTATCATCATTTTATATTGTAAATTATTCCATTACCCTTTTTCTTTATTTACCTCTGTTAATCCTTTTATAACTAAAATTTAAGTATATAACATTTATAATAACCACTCAAATTTTATTGATAAAAATCCTTTTTTTTATATTGTTTATTATCCAATTACATATTCAACTTTTGAAAACTAAGGTAAGTTATATTGGAATGAAATTGTGTATTATACAAATAAAACTTTCTAATTAAATTATTTCAAGCTTGAATATTAATCCAAATCTTGGAATTATACTTAGAAATTATCTTTGAAGAAAAAAAATTTAGGAATTAAATTTCCGATAAATTCCAAACTATTTAGAGATAAAAAAATGCTCATATACTATATATATATATATATATATATATATATATATATATCCATTCAAATTTAATCATATATCAGCATATGTTATAAATCCATTCTTATTTTAGAAATTAAAATCAATTAAATTTTCCCAAAACAAAACTGTAGCAAGACTACAGAATGGTCTCTTCACTTCGAAACTCGAAAATGAACGTCGATGATGCTGCAGTCATCACCGAAATTATTTTCCAGCGACAAAAAGAAGAGCACTAAATTTAAATTTAAAATTCTTTGGAAACAAATTTCTATTCGAAAATACTTTAAATAATATATCCTTTAAAACTTTAAACACAAAGTTTGAAATCCATCGGAAATTAAATTCTCAAATTCTTGTTTTACATTCATTTTAAATTTCCAAATAAATTTATAACCATGTTTTATAGTTCAATTAGATATATGAAACAATAGAAAATGATATATAAAATCAAATATTATTTCTTAACTACCAATTCAAATAAAATCCAGATAAAGATTTATAATATAGTTACAAAATTTATTTCACAAAATTTATTTCATTACTAAATTTTAAAAACATATTGTGTCAGTTTGCTCTGTTCAAGTGTTTTGGAAATCTTATCGATAGCGTTGATCAGACGAATCGATTAGAAACCCAAATCAACATCAACAACTCAAACAACACAATATATAAAACATTTTAAATATTAGTTTACAAATACACTTCAAGAATAATTTGAAGATAAGTTGGAAACAAAGATGAGATGATTAAATAACAGAATAGGGAGATGGATGAGTTTATATAAATCGCGGGCAACCTTAACCGGGTCAACCGTGACTTAAAGAATAAGATCGATGTGGATTTTTTGGGTAAATCGACATTCGATCTCAAGATGTAGAGTTCGAAATTATAAGAGATACTAGCATCTAAACCGAGGATATAGAATCTCTGGTGAATCGATATTGTTGTAAAGGGGTTTTCCCCCTTTACAAATAAATTTGAGGTTGGCGAGACCGCCGACTCATTATGAAGATCTTTTGAAGTGGAGTTATGGGATACTCCAGAAACAAAAGAAGATAAACAGTGAGGGACATGAATGGATTTTGGAACCACAGGGAATGTTCCAAAATTCAAAGGAATCGAGTCAAAAAGGAAGAGGTTTAAACTCGAATGAAAGTGATTCTGTAAATACATTTACCCTATATACTGAGTTTTGCCTAGAGCTACCAAAGCTCTGATACCAACTGTAACGACCCGATATTTTCAACTATTCGCATCCGCACATGTCGGACTTGAATTGCTCAAAATACCGCGTTGTAAATAAAATTTGGCAAATCTCAGAATATACAGTAAATACATAATCACAGATCACAGACACAGAGTATTTAATAATGCAGCGGAATTTAAAAGAAATAGTAGTTCATGAAGCTACTATATAAAAATAAGATACATCAGAGTTAAACATGATACAACAAAAAGGAACAAGATACATCAGGTACAAATCAGAATACATCACTGAAATCACTGGATATAGAAAGCAAAATAGATGGCTGGATCTTCAAGGAAAGCTCCAACTCCGAAGGTGAATCTTGAATGCTAACTCACTCAATCTGACTCGAGCATTAAGCAAAATACAAAACACTCGAGTCAGGACATAAATACTTATGAACTGTAAATAAACTCAAGTGAACAGTAACAAAAATGCATCAGTAACTTAAAGGATGCTTGGGATCGCCCATCCTTTAAGGATCCGTTAAACTATTTACTATGTAGTAATATTGCGCTACTATAATAATGTCCACAGTAAAATAAACATACTTTTAAATAGCGTTCCGGGCTAGCCATATCACCCTTCACACATAATAGTCCCAGTAGTCCATCCAATATCATGCCATCTCCACTCCGGGTGACTGTCAGAGGATACCACACGGGCTACGGGAGAAAAACAAACTCGTAGTAAAGGCTCGGTATGGTAGGTGACACGGCACACAAGGCAATGCCAGGGTAGATATACCAATTACGCACACGGGCTGGTGGTAACGCAGCAGCCACATACGCCCACCTCGGAACACACTCCCAATCAAAATCGGAGGATTGACATCTAATCAATCACCAGTAAGAGTATAGTATCGAAGGAATGTGTCCGACCAGAGGTGCTACCTCCTTTGGCCCGAGATCGCTCCTGTTTTAGCCACCTTATGCCAACTCACGGGAGTTGGGTCCACGTAATATACCTCAAGAACGTCGCCACCATCCTACTTCATTCTGGAATCTTCACCGCGTACACGGTTGTTAAAGTGGTTTTCGGAGTTGGTAGAGAGTATGACAACTTCCGATCTCGGTCTCTTTAACAACCAAACGTTATTATAACGCCGTGGTCATTTCAAAATAGTTTATATTTCAAAAGGATCAAATCATTTCATTTCAAAACTATATTCCTTTCAAAATAGTTTACGCCTCGAAACCAAAACCATTTTTATTTCAAAACTATTTATTCGATCAAAATAGTTTATACTTCGAAACCAAAATCATTTTTATTTCAAAACTATATTCAAATCAAGATAGTTTATACTTTATCATTTCCATCTCAAACCTATATTCACTTCTAAAAATCATAATACTTTCAAAGTTATAACTCTTTCGAAATCAAAATACTTAAAATCATTACACTTTGAAAATCATAACATTCTGAAATCATACATTTGAAATCATGAAACATTCATTTAATTCTTTACATTTTACAAATTTATTTCCAATTTAATTCAAAATTTCAAATTTCCAATTTAATTCAAATCAAACCATCAATTTCAATTCAATTCAGTTTTCTAACAAAACATTTCAAATCTTATAAATTTCAAATATAGATTTGATCTACAAAATAAGCTATCCAATTTTAATATGTTTCCAAACTTTAATATCCCACATTTCAAAACTAAACTTTATAATTCCATATATTCATATCTCAAATCTAATTTCATTATTATGTAGTTTTGAAATATTCATTTCATAAATCCAATATTATTAAAATAAATTTAAATTACAATTAAACCAAATATCTTTTCATACAAATATAAACTTCAAATATTCCTTTATCAAATAAAGCAAAATCAAATATCATTCAACATTCACATTCTTTATTAAAATAAAGATCAAATCATTTCCAGACCATTTCAAAATCATTAAAATATTACATCCTTTTTGAACTTCATAATCAAATCATTATTTGAATTCAAATCCAAATATTCAAAGTTAAATATCATTTAAAAATCAAATATGTCATTCATTTATTATTTCAAACATCATTACCAAAAATACATTCCAAAATTCCATTCAAAAATTCATTTATTATATTACATTTCATTCCGTTTAACACATAACCAAGAAAACTTTATTTAAATTCAAATTCAATTTAAATTCCTTAAAAATTCAAATTTAAATATTCAAAACTTATAAAATTTCACAGATAATCCATTTCAAAAGTTAAATTATTTAACACTTTAAAATATAGCCCAAACAGTGTTAAAATCTATAACATTTCAAAACATTGTCAAATTATAACAACGACAGCATTTATAAAGTGCTATAGTAGCTTATATTTTTCAAAATGGTTTATTTCAAGAATAGCGACATTTATAAAATGTCGTAATAGATATTTAGTTATTTCAAACATTGTTAGATTCAAAACAATAGCATTAAAATGCTGTCAAAAGACTAAAGCATTTTGAAAATGCTATAAAATTCCAGATTTCATTTTAGCTTTTCAAAAATAATAATAAAACTCCAAATTTTATTATTACAACTTAAAAATCATATTTCTAGACTTCAAAATTTCACATTTAAAATCATTTTAACATATGATTTAACACAATAAAATTTTAAGATCAAATATTCAATTTTGCAAACTCCATTCATTTATTAAGTCAAAATTCACTGTTTTTTAATTTATAAATTTAATAAACTTAAAATTTTACTTCAAATATCATTTCAAAACTTTAAATTTGATTTCCATTATTTATTTACATCTTAAAATAAAATTTAGAGTCAAACGTCACATTTACTCCAAATTTACATACTTGAATTCACTTAAATTCACAATTTCGAGATTTAATATTTAACTTTCTTAAAACCATAATATATATATTTTAAATCAAAATTTCATACTTTTGAAAATACATATTAAAAAAAATCATTTAAAAATATACCACGGAGTCTGTATATAATTTTCTAACCTAGGTCAAGTGATACGGATATATATCATTTCAATCCGTAATTTACAAAGAAAACAGTGTTTTATCATTTCAAACCCGCAATCCCAAGTCAAATAAAATATAATAAAAATCGCTTAGGCCTATCATTTCAGCCCATAACGATTTTTTCCTAATCTAAAGTCCGTTTGGGTATGTATCATTTCAACCCATAGTGATTCTATTCTAACAGGGACTTGAAGTGTGAATATATGCATAAACAATATAAACAATGTCAATGTCACAATATAATGTCATATATCAGATGTCAGGTTATAATTAACAGTTTTAACATGGTAACAACATGGCATAGCATATCATATAATCATAATTAACTTGCATAAACATTTTATATTACTAAACACTTGTCATCAATTCACTATTTCATAAGTATAAATGTCAGAGTGAGAAAGACTCACCTTTTCGAAGCTAGAGACCAAAACAACAAACACAAGAGCGATTCCAAAAGCACGATAAACACGATTTGAATTGAATGAATGGAAAGCCTTGATAATCATCTTGTATACAACAAATAAAAAAGTCCATATAAACATATGCATACAATACAAATATGAATTTAAACGAAATGGAAATTTTAAATCAACAAAGAACATTACCCAGCTTTAACACGAAAGTGACTGACCACGACAACATGGCTTGTCACATGATCAAATGGGCTTGTTCTCATGACGCTAGGCTCGGCATAGGTGTCAACATGACTTGGGTTTAGCATCAAACACATAGCAACAAGTGGATGAAGATGGAGGAGTTACAACATGAAGCATACTAAGGGTCAAGGCAACAATAGGTAGGGTTTTGGTGCATTTTTGGCTCGACCAAAAGCAAGTGAGGCTCGGCCAAAGGAAAGTACAGGTCTGGATAGTGGGGAGTGATGGTATAGCGGCACCAAAAAGTCATGTAGTTGCTGGTGGTGGTGGTTCTAGGGGTGGCCAAAGTGTATAGGAAGAGGTAGGTGATGTTTTATGGCTAGGCTAGCATGGTTTCAAGGAGTTTTTGTGCAAATTTAAGGTGCTTGCATCATCTAATGATCACGACCTGACATGGACAGAGGAGAGGCTGATGTTTCAGCTGGAGATGGAGGAGGTGATGGTCGGTGATGATGGTGGAGAGTGGGGCCAAGCAAAGTTTTGCAAAGGAGGAAGCAAAATCATTGAAATTGTGAAGAAGAGAAGAGATAAAGGAAGCCATTTGCAATTTTATTTGTTTCTTCTCATGCCGTGAGTTTTGTTTGAGGAAGAGGAGAATATTTCACGTGAATGCTGAAAGAAATTCACGGCTAAAGCAAGAGATGTGAACGGTTAAAGCAATGAAGTGAAAAGGCAAGAAAACGAAAAAACAGAATGCAAAAAGGCTTAAGCAAATAAAAGGTCACTAAACTCTTCAAATTTCCAATATTTCTTTTTAAATTTTATATAAATTTAAAATATATATAAATTCAGATAAAATACGAAAATTTAGTATAAAAAAATTAATTATTAATTTTATATAGTTTAATTAAATAAAACAGCAAAATTTGCAACTAGTCTTGAAAATATGAAAAATAAGTGCAATGAACTTGGGAAAATTTTTATGTACTTAAAAATATTTATAAATAAAGATAATAACACAAAATAAAGAGGAAATCACAAAAATAAATAAATAAATTTTAATTTAAATATATTTTAAATGAAGAAAATAGCAGAAAAAGGAAAACAGCCTTTTAAAAATAGGAAATCATCATAGTAAATTTAAGAAAAATTCTATTATCATTTCAAAAATATTTAAAAGTCAAAATATACATAATATAACATATTAAAACATATTAAAATAAAATATGACAAAGAAAAATAAAATTTATACAATTTAAAATAACAAAATTGCAAAATAAACAATTTATACTCAAAATTGAAATGTACATATCTTTTGCAGTTTAACTCCGTTTTCCACGAAACAAAAAGCAATGTTCAAGTTATTAAATTATTTTCATAATAAAAGATAAAATTTAAAATTTCAAACTTTTAAATTTTTAAGTTAAAAGTCAAAGTTTGACTATTTTGACCAAAATCAACATTTTCTGGAAATATTCAATTTATGCATGTTTGAAATTCTAATCCACATCAAAATCAACATTTATATTTCAATTAACAAAATATATTAATTTTAATAAATAAAATAAAGTTTTTAAATTAGGAATTTAAATTAAAACAAATTAAAATATACAATTACAATAATCAGAAAATACAGGGTTGTTACAATAGTTGATATCATATGCAACCATTCACATTGATGTCAGAATCTATAGTGGTGACACAAATGTCGGCCATTACCTGGGGTTCGGTATTCTATTGGCATCATGGAAATATCATAATTAATATAAAAACTGTTTTATTTCTATTATAAGCAATTAATTTTCACTAACTCTTAACCCTTGTCAATTTTCTGTTGGTTAAAAATAAACTTTATCAATTTCTTTTTAGAAAACTGCCACAAAATTGTTCTTTTTCCCTAAAACCCATTTCGAATCCAATAAATAATATTAACCATTTATCTTTATTTATTTCTAGCTCAATAAACTCATATAAAATCATAATACATGGGAAAAATCCCCAAAATTCTCTAAGAATCAGAATCCACATATCTTTAACATATAAAAATTTAACAAATAAATGCCCTTTGCTCCGTAGGATATTCATAAAATATTCCTTTAATTTAAAATATTATGAAAATTAAACCTATCTTCAAAATTATGGTTTTCACAACATATCCGAAAACCAAATCAATTGGAGACCAAAAACTTAGGTTTTGCTCTTAGAACCTATCATAATAATTCCATAAAAATTCTGGTCAAACAATGGTATAAACAATCATGGCATGATATATGATCATCAACAATTCAAAATCAATTAAAATCTGAGAATAAAACACGTAAATATGAGATGGTTTTACTATTATTAACCTTAGATTAGATAAAAAAATTGAGATTTGATATAGAGATATGTTTTTCTAAGCTTTTTCACTTAATTTGCTTTAGTTTTCCTCTTCTAATCTCCCTAGTAACGGGCGGCCTCTTCTCTTTAGCTTTATATTCTTTTGGTGTTGTAAAATGAGAATGAATGACAAGGTGAGAGCTTAAGGGATAAGGCAATTTTCCTATTTTTCTCCTCTCATTTATTCTTCTCTATATTAATTTTAAACAATCTTATTAGTTGATTTGTTAAAGCCTAACTCAATTAATTATCAAATCTCAATCCTAAATGGAAACATGCACATCTGTGTGCATGTGCACACCACAAACGGCCCTCGTCACTTGCCGCCGACCACCACGGCGTGTCATCCACGACCATGCCATCATGTCCACCAACATGAAACTCGTAGCTACGCTCCACCCTATTGATTCGACCTCCTACCCAAAAACTGGAACAACCACCCACCTAAAATCGCCTCAACACGATGACTTAAACCCCCATCAACCACCAGATGTTGCTTGAAACTTCCACGTTCCCTCCTCTATCATCTCCCCATGGACCACACTCTCCTCTCCCCCTCTGCAATTCGCCATTCTCACCAACACGACACCCTACCAAAAACAACTCTAAACCCTAGATCGGCCTCGCCCACTAACCCACACTATAATAAATCACCATCGTTTTCCCCTGATGCCCCTCCGGCCAATGCCCCTCCATGCCAGCCGCCTCGCCCTGAAATCGACCTTTTTGCCTTAATTTGACCACAAGCCCAATTCCGACCACCCCTTGCTTCCTTCCTACACACGGCCTTAAAAATCCTCAAACCCATGCCAAAAATCCTATTTTTCAAAGACGATTCCACCCACACAATCTTTTTATTAAATTACAATGTTTGATTTTTTAACATACCTTGACTTCTTACTGTAAAATCTGCTTCCACCTGACTATACTCGATAAAATCGAATAGAACAAAGTTTAGTATATTATTTTAAAATATACTAAACTCAAAAATAAACATCCTTTATTTTGGAACTATATTTTAAAACTAATTGGATTTCGAGTTACTAATTTTTAAAGGTAAAAACTTTACCTGTTTATCAAAAAACGAATAAAAACAGAGGCTAGTACAGTATCTTTCTTGGTTACAGGTTTGTCTAGCTTGCATTTACAAAAGTATATATATACCTGGTTACCTTGTATACTTATCAAAAGTAAGGATTCATTCAAATATATTGATATGCAGATATACATAATGACTAGAACAAAACTTGGTATGTTTTGGTAATCACTGTTAGATAAATATAGATGAACCTGTTGCTTGCTTGTCACCTTCTACACTTTTACTGACTTGATTTTTTTTCTTCACTCAATGGCAGCATTCTCCTCTTATTTGATATTTTTGATTACTACAAGATGTACTCGGCCTGTACATATAAAAGAAGATGAAGTGTACAGTACAAGTTTGTACATGTATAGGCTATTTTTATTCTTTTTTTCATTTTCTTATTTTCTTTTTGATTTGATAAAAACTGATTTGATTCCCTTAAATTGAATGATTTGATTTAATAAAAGATGATTTGATTTCATATGACTTGATTTTGAAATTTTTCATGATGATGTTCACTTGCATGTTTACATGTACATTCATGTGAATTGATACATACATACATACATACATATATCCTTATGTGTATCTTTTCCTTTTTCCATTTTTATAATAATTTATATATATACATATATACATATATGTTTCTACATATATGCACTTAATGGTTATCAAAAAGCTTGTGCTTCCTTAGAGATATGTGTACATTTATTTACTCTTCTATTCACATTCTTCACATTCACTATTATATATATACATATACTTATGTATATCTTGTCATCGCGCGCACACACACACATATATATATATACACTTATGCAAATTTCCTTATTCATTACTTTATATGGCACACATATATATATACATACTCTTATATGCTTGTATATATTTTTAATTATCATAAAGCTTATATATATATATATTCCATTATGAGGCTTTTTCATGTACATACCTATATATGCACTATTTTACATAACATACATACATATATTTTTCCTTACATACGTTTGTCATCACATGCATACATTCACTTATACATATTCTCATATACATTGCTTATGCATATTTTGATATTATATATATATATATAATCATATTTATACAAAGTTTTCTATATTTTACTTCAAATGGGCGTATATACATATACATACATTTATATACTTATATATATTATCTAACACCATAAAGCTTGTACACATATATATATATGGGTATTTTATCTTTATTTAAATGGTGGAGCATATATATACATACAACTGTAATATTTATCGTATCTAGAATTTTTCATTATAATTTAAAATTAAATATAGTTTTTAATCAATATATATATATATATATATTCAGATATTTAAATATCAGAAAATATATTTATTCGACTAATAAAAGTTATATTCCAATAATTACAATTAGTTAATTGCCCAACAATAGACGTCAGAAAATCCAGGTTGTTACATTCCTCCTCCCTTAGAACTTTTCATCCTCGAAAAGGAACGAAGCGAGAATTTTAATTTCTTTGATGTTTATTATTAACTAATCATCTCTAAACATTTTAACTCTTTAAGCTTTAATTATACAATTTAAAACATTTTGCATCCTATAGTATTACCAAATTATTTTTATAAAAATATTTTTCATAACTCGATGTCTAAACAAGTCCATCCTTGTTCTCACAGAAATTTATTCATATTGATCAGGCGTAGGACTGAAAATATGTAAGTACTTAGTAGACTTGTTTTCAACACCCAGTGAAAATACTTGAAAATCTCTTCTCAAAAATGCTATGGAAAGCATCACGCCCTGCATGGATCGTAGTTAGCACAATAATTGCGTCGCCATCCCAGCGAAATCCACAAGAAAACTGTAGGCATCCGGACCTCTCGACTTTCGCCATGGAAACTACACAGATCGCAGCTACACCCAGGGTTGCATTGCCATCACGGCAAAACCCATGTAACTGTAGGCATCAGCGCCACTCCAATTATGCTGCCAAACGAAATTTTACCACATAGATCGCAGACTACACCAGTCAAACCCAATGTAGACTGTAGGCACTCACTGCCACATGAATTCTGCTATGGAACCACATATATCGTAATCTACCAATGTTACGTTGCTCTCCCAGCAAAATCAAATGTAGATTGTAGGCAATCACTACCACCCGACTTACACTATGGAACGCAGTTACAACAAGGGTTACGTTGCCATCCCAACCAAACCCAATGTAACAGTAGGCATCAGCGCCACTCGACTTACCCAACCTAGTAATGATCATCAGGAACTCAAGTTTTGTCTGGACGTCCTCTGGGATCCCAATTTCATTGAACCCGCCCTTAGGGTTCTAGGCAGAACCACCTAGTGGATCTCCTAGTATAAGTTTTGACTCTCAATGGGGGTTCCTTTTTTTCCATAACTTTCTCATAACATATCATACTATATACATATATAGTACCTTTCAAATCATAGTCTTTATATGCATCACATATAAACTTCATTTACACAAAATCGATATCTTCAAAATCGATAGTTCTTAAATTTGGTTACAAAATTTCCAAAATTGACTTTAAGCCTAAATCAAAAGTCTCCAAAAATCACTGGTGCCCAAAACCTTTTCAGTTTTATTCCCATATATACATAAAATTACTCTTTCAACTCGAATAATTCCTGAATCAAAAATTTTCTGAGTCCACTTCATACTTATATAAACTCCATTTAGCATTTCAATTATCTTTCAAAGATCGTTTTCTCCTGATCATAAATCCAACAAGGGGAAGTTTGAATATATAACCAAAATTTATATTCTCTTTAATGCCAAATCAAATTTTCAAGTTCGATTTATTTACAAAGTTATTTGTCACATTTCTTACTTCTTACCAGGTAAGTTTCAGTTATAGTACTATCCAACCTTCATTTTAAGATCGTTATATTTTTCAATATACTATTTTACTTCAAAAATCATTTTTACCTTAATATTCCAATTTTAGTTCCAACTTAGCATTGCTTCGAATTTCCATTAGGGTTATAACTTCAATCTATCCCAATTAGTATTTAAATCCATGATTTAAATAGAATTAATTTCCACTCTGACCAGTTTGAATTTAGAAAATAGATTGAATAGTTTTAAAATAGTTAAATAGTTAATATCAGATAGTTTAAGTTTTAGAAGAATGGTTTGTGTAGTAAAAGGCTTGGAAAAATTAAAATAATTTGAACTATTTAAGAAGATAGATTTCAAGACAATTTATATTAAAATAAATAGTTTTACAGTCAAATTGATTCAATTCCCAATATCCAATTCAAATCAACTATCAATTTCCACTTCCATTTAAATTGATTCAATCCAGATTCCAATTTGAATTAACTTCGATTCCTATTTCGAATCAAATCAATTCTCAGTTTGAATTCAAACTAATTGAACTTCGATTTCAATTCCAATTAATTCAATTCAATTCCAATTTCGAATTAATTTCAATTCCATTCTCAAACTTAAACCTTTTCGATTATATAAATTCAAGTTTGGTTTTCAAAGTATTGATTAATCGCTTAAATCAAGTTAACCTTTAATATTTAATTTAACAACCCAAGTCCTTAAAATAATTCAATTCTAAGCCCAAATTTAAAATATTCATTTCAATTACCTCTATGTAAACTTATTTTAAGGTTTGAATAAGAGCTCAAGTCTTTTTAGAACAAATCAAATTTCAAAATTCAATTGATTTCCCAATTATACTTCAAACCTTTAAACTTGATTCTTTAAACAATTTTTGGTTGACAAGTTTGTTTTAACATTTCAAACTTAAGTTCAAAATGATTTCATCCTATAAGTTCATTTTTATTTCTTAAAATCAAAATCTTTTAAATAATTTCAAATCAAAATTTTATTTCCATTTAATTTTAGGAATGGATACATATCATTTCAACCCACTTCTTAATTTATCTGAAATAATCCAATTTACATTTTTATATACTGTCAATAACAAACAGGATGATAGCAGGGTATGTCAAAGTAAATAAACATCCAAATTATCTAAAACATCAATCAATAGTATCCATCATACATTTTTAGAATTCGAAACTCGTTTTATTTCAAAAATAGTTTTGAAATTATTCATATATACATAACTTCCTTTTTCAATTTAACCCATATAACTTCCATAAGTTAAACCTTAATTCCATCTTGCAATCTCCCATTTCAGGCTATAAGTTCAAAACTTATTTAACTTGCCGTGAGTTAAATTCTATTTTTTTAATCCATTTAGACTTCTCAATTTAAATGTTTACCTCCCAAATTCAATTCTTGTTAATATCACCTCCCACTTATAAGTTCAAAAACTTATTTTTCTTTGGGTTATACTTTTCATTTTCCAAAGGGGGATTTCAAAATTCAAACATCAATATTTATTTCAAATCAACTTTGAAATTACATATATCCACATATATATACATATATTCCATTCACAAATCAAATCACGCTTTAATTTTTTAACCATTTTTGGTTTTTAATCCAAAAAAATTCATCTTCAAAACAACTCTTGTTTTAAAACAAAGATTTCTATATTCAAAAATATTCTAAATAATATCATTTATTATCTTCTTCAACACTTTGAAACAAATTTTTAAAATTTCCGGGACTAGATTCAAAACTTCACACTTAAGATCCATTTTAAATCTAACTAAATTTTATAAGTCACATTTATAAATTCAGCTTATATAATTTCACTTCCATAAAATATTTCACCCTATTTCATCATTGTTTATTCCGTAATAAACATCCTTTTATTAAGACACAATAACCAATTTATGATAATAATCAATATTATCATATCTAGAAACCAAACATATCATATATTCCATCATAGTTTTCTGAGAAAAAAGAAATCAGGATAAACTCATTCTATTTCAAAACACTTTTGAAAAAAATTCTCGAAATCTTCAGGATTTAAAATTCTATTCTTGAGTTTTTTTGTTTTTTTAGCTTAACTCATTTGCCTAAGTTATTCCTATCAAATTTTCCATTTGGTTATATATGTTTTACCACTTAAGTCTTATCTTTTTATCTAATTTCAATAACAACCAATCAACTTAATATACTAGAATAATCTATAAAAAAATTCATTTATATCAAAATAAAATATAATTGTAAAAATTATTTAAAAATCATTTTTAAAATCATTATATATGAAAATAAAAAGTACGCCCCCATATATACTACACTCAACTCATTCTAGGGTACTACTAACCCTATCTTTAATGAGTAATCCCCACCAGAGCCAAGGTTCTCGCTTAACCTTCAGCCTGATACCACGTGTAACGACCGGGTGATTTTCGACCCCCGAAAATTGACACTAATACATCCACTGTATAGACTGCCCAACAATCAACTGTCGAAAATACCAGATTGTTAGGGTTAAGAAGAAAAGAGATAGAAGAAGAAACAGAAAACAACAGCATAGAATTTCACAATAGCAGCACTTTATACAGGGGAAAAGCTATAACTGTTAAATGCATACAAGTTATCAGAGTACAACCATTAACGAATAAATCTGGATAGTTATAATAACTTGTCCCTAAATGCTAGCTATACAGCATATAATACACAGTGGAATATAATCAATGCGTCTTTGCCATCCAGCCCGTCTCCTGAGCTCCAAAGCGTCCAAACCCATAAAATCTGTAATACTTGGTCTAACCCGAGCATTACAATAAAGTAACACCCGAGTCAGGCTGAAAAGCAGCGTGGGTAAAACCACTAAATTGAAATAATTAAGTTATGAAAATCTTTGAAACCCAGGTAACTCATATAAACCCAACGGGTCATCATCTTCCTTCAAACCAAACATTTTCCGAAATCCATCAACATAGAATATTGTCTAAATTCAATATTTATTTAAAATAGTCAAATTTTTTTTGAAATTTATCCAGTTCCAGCCTATTAAACTCTATAATCGAACCCATAAAGGTTCTTCGTGATATTCAAAATGAGGCGGTTCCGGATAACACTGATATCTAATCCGGGTCTCTTCGAATCCAAGCAATAAATTTTGCAGGGTAAATTGTTAAAATAACAATTTATATTTAAGGTGACAAATTCAAATATGGGAAATTATTATAGATTTTTATTTCAAATAAAAACATATCACCATTTTAATCTAACTATTTTAACTTATCTGACCATATGGTGGCACAGACGAGGATAATTGAAACGAATATCCAATAGAGTTAAGCCGAGATATAGATCGTTAGCTAATTTAACGATCAACCAACAGTTCACTCGTTATGGTTCAATTTGCCTTGATTAACTATATCCATTTATATTTAAATCCAAATTAATTTTTTTTAAACATCAATCTTTAGTTAATTAAAATTTAGCACTCTATTCAATATCCAACTTTGTTAATTTATATAAATTTTAAAAGTCAAATAATAATAATTAATTACCCGTTGAATTTAAAATACCATTGAACTTAAAACTATGGATTTAAATTAACAATAGGTTTTCAGTATAAATAAAAATGAGAATATAAAAATTATCATATATGAAAATCCTATTTCTCTTCACTTTCCTTTTTCCTTTCTTCCTTTCTTTTTCCCTTCTCTTTTTTTCCTTTCTCTTTTCCTTCAATTTTTCTTTGCCCTAGCCGGCCTAACTTCACCTTCTCCTTTCTTCCATTTCCTTCTTTTTTTTAGCTCTTACTTCTCCCTCCCTTCTACTCGACTCGACCGAAACGCGTACATCTGTGTCCACGTGCATACCACCAACGGCCCTCGTCACATGTCGTTGACCACCGCCGCGAGTCACCCATGACCATGCCATCACGTCCACCTACCTAAAACTTGTAGGTATGCTTCACCCTACAGATTCGACCTCCTAGCCAAAAACTGGAACAAGCACCCACCTAAAATCGGCTCGACACAATGACCCAAAGCCCCATCAACCACCAAACGTTGCATGAAACTTCCATGTTTCCTCCTCTATCATCTCCCCTTGGACCACACTCTCCTCTCCCCATCTACAACTCGCCATTCCCAATAACACGACATCCCACCAAAAACAACTCTAAACCTTAAATCGGCCTCGCCACTCTAACCCACACTTAAGAAAATCATCCACCATTTTTCCATGATGCCCCTTCGACCAATGCCACTCTATGTCAGCCGCCTCGCCGTGAAATTGACCCTATCGCCTGAATTTGACCACACGCCCAATTTCGACCACCCCTTGTTTCCTCCCAACACACGGCCTTAAAAGTCCTCAAACCCGTGCCAAAAATCATATTGTTCAAAGACGATTCCACCCACATAATCTTTTTATGTAATTACGATGTTTGGTTTTTGACCATACCTTGACTTCTTACTCTAAAACCTACTTCCACCTGACTATACTCGATAAAATCAAATAGAATTTTTTGAAAATATACTAAACTCAAAAATAAACATCCTTTGTTTTGGAACTAAGTTTTATCAAGTTACTGATTTTTAAAGGGAAAAGCTTTACCAGTTTATAAAAAAAATAAACAGAGGCTAGTATAGTATCTTTCTTGGTTAAGGTTTGTCTAGATTGCATTTACAAAAGTATGTATACATGGTTACCTTGTATACTTATCACAAGTAAGGATTCATTCAAATCTACTGATATGCAGATATACATAATGACTGGAACAAAGCTTGGTATGTTTTGGTACTCACTGTTAGATAAATATAGATGAACCTGTTGCTTGCTTGTCACCTTCTTCACTTTTACTGACTTGATTTTTTTCTTCACTTAATGGAAGATTTACTTTAATGGCAGCATTCTCCTCTTGTTTGATATTTTTTTTATTACAAATATCCTACTCCATCATCAACCTTTTGACTGCCTACAAAAGTCCGCTGCGTTAGGCCTGTAATGCAAAAGTAGTCAAGCATACTCTCTTGATAGAATAGCTACAGACCTGCCTCCGGGGTGTGCCTTCATTAGGCCTACCCCAGAGGGCCATCCTAGAGTATCCTCACGTCCCTTGAAGTTTCGTACTTCCTTCTATCCCAAGATAACTAAGTTGGACGTTCTCCTTCTGTACTGAAATCTATATGAACTTCTTCGTCAGGTTCTTCATCCTTTAGGCTGCTCCAAACGCATCTTACCATTTTATTAGACCATATGTCTAGTATTTATTATGTGTTTAGTTTAATTTTCTTATTATGTTGGCTACTTATTTACCCTAATCATCAGGCCCAGCCTCATCTATGTGTGAGACAATCAATCCTAGACCTGAAAGGAAATGCTGCCGGTACATGCCACTTCTATTATTTTTCTTACTAACTAAATCCAAGATCTATGTTTGATAAAATAAGCCTCTTCTATTTCTTTCTTTTTAAATTATAACCTCTGTGTTACAATTATACTTGCAGTTGTTATTTTTATATTCTTTTCTTTCTTTTATAACCTACATGTTATAAATGTAATTGCAAGTGTCTCTTTTCTATTCTAGTTTGTCTTCTTCTATTATGATACTAAATTCTCTTTAGTTCTCTTATATTATATGACAGTCTTAGCTTAGGACTACGTCCAACTATCACAAATTACTTATCATAATAACTACTTTACGTTTTATTCTACTATCGCGTAGTAAATGCAGATCTTGTCATATATTCTGTTTATTGTTTCTAGTCTTGTCAAATATTGACTTGATTATTTCTTCTTCTTTAATTTCTTTAATGCTTCACGTTATTCACCTTTATTCTAGGAAGTAGTTCTATTCTATTTGGTTGGTTGCAAAAACTCTGCTAAAAATTCAATTCTATATTTTAATACTAAATAATGCTGTAAACAGTAATTCGTAACTGCAAGATATTTTCTTTTATTATTTCTTTAATTGTTAGGTAATGCAAAATACAGTGATGTCTCTACTTAGCACCAATTCTACTTTCCTTGCTTTTATTCTTGTAATTACGTTTATTGTAATTCTAATATTAAACCATGGAAATATATTCCTTTCTCTAAATCAACCAACTAATCTATTACTAACTTCCAAATCAAGTTATTACATTTTTCCTTTTAATTTATTTATCCTATTTTAGCATAATTTATTGTAAATTTATTACTTTTAGGCTTATACCTTTCTCTATAACCGTTAAGCCTAATATTATTCATATTTAATTGGATTCCTTTCTTTCTTTTCCATATAAATAATAATTAAATATAAGTTCTCTTATAAAATTTATAGTTTCAACATAACTAATTAGTAGACTAATTACTGAAATTAATGCTAAATTAACATATTTAGCGGGAATGTAGCGATAATATATCATAAACGTAAAAGATACATAATTTAAATCCACTCGCCTGTCGTCCTTAGCTTTACTCCATGGCATTTTTGATGCCCTTCTAAGGCGTCTAATGTTTTTATTAAGAAGATTTTCTCCCTAGAAATATTTTCTATTTCAGGTTCAGCCTCAGAAAATGAACCCAATTGGGAGAAAATCTGACTATGAGAAAGCAGCTAGGCCTAAGGTTCAATTTATAGGAGAGTTTGGGGATCTCAGACCATAGGATTTTAGGATTGAATTTGGTGCAACCACATCACATGCTTGTTGTGAATCGTTGGATTTAGAAAACAACGGTTGAGATTGAACAAAAATTGAATTAAATAAGTTTGGCACGTACTTGGACGAATTGTCTTCCGGAACAAAATGCGGGTCCCCGAAAACCCATGAACGTGGAAATATATGGTCTCCTCTTAAACCATGGAGGGATAACGAGTCAGGACATCGTAAAACTCCATCGCCTTCTACATAAATTATATTTGTTATTGTATGTATCTATGTTTATTTGTTATTTCACAACAATAATATTATTTTTTGATTTGTTATAAAAATTCGAGAAATAAGCAAAACCATCAAATTTTAGGCTATTTTTAGGCGAACGGATTATTTCAGACGTCTGACTACGGACTTCAGACGTCTGACATAATGATATACGTCTAAATTTTACGCACTGTGGATATGTCAGACATCTGATATACCCCCTAGACGTCTGAAAATTTGCTCTCTCTCCTCAAAAATATAAATTAGAGAATTTCAGACGTCTGATACTCAACGCAGACTTCTGACTTAGTTCTCTACCACGAAGTTTTTCAAAAATAACCTAATCCAGATGTCTGATTTTTATACCCAAATGTCTGATAAATTTCTCTGCCTATCTAATTTTACTAACTCGATCAAAACAGACGTCTATACCAAAAACCAAACGTCTGAATTTATCTACTGTACTCAATTTAGGGCAAACCAGACGTATGATTTACAATCCAGACATCTGAAATCCAATTGACCCTTTAAATTAACCCAAATAACGTCATTTTTCACCTTCATCTCAAAATTTTCATTTGTGATTTCACTATAACGATTTTCCTCTTCAATAATTCGTCTTTTAACGCGAAGATAAAATCACAATGCCTCCTAGAACAAAGAATACTAAGATTTCAAAACGAAAATAAGACCAACCGACCTCATCTTCAAATACTTAAGCATGCTCCGATGATAAGATCGAAAGGTGGATGAATAGAGCGCCACATTCTATTAAGAGGTATGAAGATATCCAAAATAAAGAACTCCATATAGGTCCATTCTATATTCTCCTCAAATTTCCTATGTATGATTTGGATGAACTATGTGAAAATGCCAGGTTGGAAGCCTTAATTTCATTCACTTCTAATGACATCCAAATAGACCAATTAGCGATATTTCTATTCCATGCGAATTTAGATAGTACTTCAGTGTGGAACACTGAAGATGAGGATAACTGGCTCTTGTCTAGCATGTATGGAAACACGATTAGATTAACTCCGGGCATAATAGGTAGAACCCTAGGATGCTCAGACACAGGGGAAGATTTATAGAACATTCCCAATATGCGCTTCAAGCCACGGAACAATATTACTCATCAAATTTGGGAGGACGAAATGCCAAAATTTGCCTCCAAATATCTACGTCCAAAAGCTCGACTCCTAACTCGAATGATAATCAATACAATTGTTCCACGTATAGGAAGTCACGAGCAAATAATCGAATTAGACACAAAGCCCGATATGCTCTATTTAGTGGAACAAGGGTGAATCGGGCCAAATTCATCTTAGACGAGCTAAAGCATTTTTGGACTCGATCAAGGCCATCAATTATTTACCCAATATACATTATGAGACTTCGTCGTGCACATAACATTCCATCCAACCTATCGACCTTCGAAGAAACCTCACCAAAATATGCTTCCACCAAATTTTTCTCCCTTATGCACCTACCCGAGATTCCCCTAGAATTCATATCCTTCGAACATTGGACGCACAATCGTCAATCTAAACGAGTTGAGGCTCCACCTCCACCACACATTGAACCATCTCAAGAGAAGGAACGACATCAAGAAGCAACTCCACCTCCTCCTGCACCATTTGATTATCCGGGACAAGATGAGATTATGGAGACTCGAATGAATACAAATCCAAACGAAAGTGTTCGAGATCTCATCCTTCGAAACCAACATATACTATCTCAAAATCAAAAACTTTTAGCTAAGCGAATTGACAACTTCGAAACATCATTTGCTACATGCCTAGCCACAGTTGAAGAATCCCTTTCAACTGTCTTGTCGGTTCTTAAAAAAGTACTACAACGGGTTCGTGGTCCAACACCACCTTCTGAAGATTGGCCAACCCCAATACCTTCTCCTCCCGCAAAACATTCCAAACTCTCTGAGGATGAACCTCTCAAGCAAGCTTTGACATCTCCTATAAAGGCTAGCACTTCTGGAAAAGAAGAACCAAAGGAAGATGATCAAAATAAAGCTTCTTCAAAGGAATCATAGATGTTGGGAATCATAGATTTTTTTGGGATATTAAATTTTTGTACGAATGACAAAATCCATGTATGTAATCAAATTTCGACGTATTAATGAAATTTTCTTTTTGTTTGACGACTGGTTTCAAGTTTATAATTCTTTTTGATAATGCCCAAGAGGGAGAAATATAAGTATAATCATGAAACATTGAAAATAAGCACATATTCAGGGGGAGATTTATAATCTATATATAAGTACGTTGAATAGTTGTCATCATAAAAAAGGGGGAGATTGTTAGGAAATCAATTCTATGGTTTTGATGATAACAATTATACAATGGAAATTGAATATGCGTATATATCTCTATTTACAGGTAATGTCAAAATAACATCACCAAAGAGACAAGAACAAGACTCAAAAGAAGTATCAAGAGGCTACAAGTCGATAGAATCAGAAGAGCAATGACACAGACACAAGGAAAGAAACATGCACAAGTTCAGTCGCCTGGGTGCACTAGCCAGACGTCTGATTGAATCCTTTGGTTCGCAAATCAGACAGAATCAAACGTCTGGTTAATTTACTCAGACGTCTGAAAAGCAACCATATACAAAAAAAATATAAGAGTCAGACGTTTGAAACATTTTCCAAACATCTGATTTTGAACTGTGTGTTTTGCGGGTCAACCTATCGATCGACCCATAGGCTTTACTTTTTTTTTTCGATTAATTCTGATTTTTGTTTTCTCACGTAAATTCTTCAAATTAACTCGGATTTCGACAAGTTATATATGAAAATTCATCAGAAAATCACTATGAACACAATGGTATAATTTTCGAGGCCATATTCTGACAATTTTAAAAATCTTTATTTTCATCGTTCATCGTTATTTGATTATTTAATTTTCGAAAAATGCGGGGTGTTACATTCTATCACCCTTTAAGAAATTTCGTCCTCGAAATTCGACATGGGTAAAATTATGCAATTCCTTGCATCAATCACATCCATGTTGCGTACGTCCAATTTTACGACCATTTGTGTCCTTATGCAAAGTGTCATTCAACATAAAATATATGCATGTACATGAATTTCTAAGCGGTACCACCTATATGAATGCTTTTCTTCTTTAAAAAATCCTCTTTAAAATATGATGCAAACATCCTAAATATACTTGCAATTTTTATATGAATGCAATCTTTTGAAAACTCAAAACTTTTTTCATCCAATTTTTCCCACGCTCCTGCAGAGTAGGGGCGTAGTTCAACGAATTTTACATCCAAATCCTACGACACAACTTTTATTATATGAATTTCAGAGAAATCTAATTTTTCGAACTCGATTTATTATGTCAGAAAGAAGGTAGAAAATAAAAAATCCTCGCATTTGTCTGTTTTACTTTTTCGCTCCTCTTTCTCCATACTTGGAACTTATGCTGTATTCTATAAAAATCTCTATTTTCTTTCCCAAGCACGGTTTACATAAGAAAAACTTTCTTTTCAAATTCTCATTTATTTTTATTGGCATTTCTGTCACTTTCTTTAGATTTACTGTTCTTTTTTTAGTTTCTCTTATCTGCTTTTACTTTTCTTTAATGTAGTAACTAAACACAGCTATCATCTAGGGCTAGGTGGCCTAGGACCATGTCCTCTCTGACATAGAAAGGTCCTACTCTAGGAATCCAAGAAACTCATATGCTCATCCTACCACCTATTCTCGTTACTAACTTACGTTGTATTACTCATGATGAATAAGATCTATTCTTCTCTTTCATTCCATCCCCAAAAAGGGATAATACCGTAGCGGATAAGGTTTCAATCTGTGCAGTCTTTATCTAAAAAGGCAACTAAGCTTGGGAAAAATTTCTCTTCACCTTTACCTTTTATTTCCCCAACTAAGGTCTACACCTATCCCAACCATGCGTGTTTTACCGTCTTACCAATATCATTTCACTATTCTTCTATAGTCTATACATATGAAGCAACATTCCTATGTTCTCACTAGTGTCCTATACACTTTACGGGAACTTTTATTACTACTACTATAATCACTACTATAGTCTTACACTTTTTCCGTCATGCTTAGGAAATGATTCATATCTACTCCATATTTCAAAGTTTGGTTTGATATTTATCATTTCATTTCAAAAATTAAAGCTTCAAAATTTTTGAAACATCAAATCCCAAAATTCTTGCCTTTAAAAGTGTTACTTCGAAGTTTCTATTAAATTCAAAGGTACTTGGTTACTTAACATTTATCTTTCTAGACTTGCATCTTTATGGCTCTTTGAATTTAAATTATTCCCCAAACCTAGAGGGGAAAATCTACAAATTCTAAGTTCAAAACTTATTCCTTTTTTTCTATTAAAGACCTTTACAGCTTTCCATAAAAAATGGATTTTTAAATTTAACTGTTTACTAAGTTTTTCTCTTTCAAAAACTTATTTACTTTTTCACCAAACCATTTTTCTTTAAAACATGCCTTTCCTGTCCTTAAAACATTTTTTTCTTGATTTCCTAAAATGTCATCACATGTTTTCAAAACATCCTATTTTCATAAATTTTTCAAATTTTCAAAATTACAAAAACTGGAGTAGATAAGAACAATTATTTTATCAAAAATCCCTTAACTTTCTTACTCTTCCAATTACCTAACGTTGAAAGAGTTTCTAACTTACTACAAATGGGGACTTTCTATAAAGGCAAGAAATCAATGTGCATAATCAATGGAAAAATATGAAATTTCCATTGCTTAGCTTTCCTGCTAAGGCTCTCTATAATATCCCTCCTAACTAACATGGTCTTTAATTATTACACTTATTATTACACCTAATGGTTTTATATCTTAATGTATTAGAACTACTTTCTATTATGAGAAACCGTTAATGCTAGAACCTTCTATGAATCCTTTAAAAGAGGATTTCATGTTTATGTGAAATTACAAGGTACTTATTTTATATTTTATCGAAATGGGCTATACAAAATATGGTGCTTTCCATACCTTATACATATCTTTCACGTATTCCTTATAACTTGCACAAAACATATTTATTTGTGATCCATAGAAAATTATATCGTTATTCATTTCATTCCAATCGATTAAAGTATGTTTAATCTATATTCACTTACAATAGGCATTTCCTACGAAATTTATTAATTTCCTAATATTTAACTTAAACCTTCTTCTTTTTTCATAGAATAACTCAATTTCAAAATTGTTTTAATATTTTCATAACTAGAAAACATTTCCTTATACTTATTAGAATCATAAGTGTACTTACAAACCACTTTAGTTCTATACTTAGAAATTATCTTCAAAACACATTATTTTATTTGGGTCAAAGCAGATGTTGCGTAAAATACCATTACTACAACCCAAAAAAACTAGTATATGGATTCAATTAAAATAAATATTAATAAATTCCATATGCTATGTAAAAACATTTCCTTTGGGAGTCACTTACTGTAACAATATTGTCATAATGTATGCTTCCCTTATTTTTCATGAAAACATCTATTACAACAGTAAATGTTGTAACCTACGTTTTCGATACTTAACACACTCTAGGTTTTTATAGTTAAAATGTTTTCTTACCTACAAAGAAACTAGCGAGCTATACATGCTCTATAATTCTTCAAAAAGAATTTCACTTTTAACAAAATTTACATCATATACAAACCAATTAAATTTCATGCCCTTTTTTTCAAAAACCCAATATTTACTTCCTTAAACATACTAATTAACAGTTATATTTTTCAACTTTTCAATTCTAAAAGTTTCATTTTATTGGGCTAGACATAAAGTGGATTTTCTTGTTACTACCCTAGGAATACCCTTCCTAAACCTTGGAAATTTCATTTCTTTACTAAAATCTCTTATTCCTTTGAAAATAAAAATACTCTTCCTACTATCCCTAGGGAACTTTCACACTTCCTATAACATATGGATACCTATCTTCTCTCAAAACATAGCTTATTGTACATTATAAATCGACAATAACATAGGGCTCAACATCCTTAGGTCATCCCAAACCTAACTAGCAAACTATGCACAAATAGACTTCTAAAAACTTTCCATATGTTAAAATTTATAATTAGGGACAGTTTGGATTTTAGTACATAATATATTCATATTTTATTCAAAAATACAAATATGTTCATTCATATTTCATAATTTACTTAGGATGAAACACCCCCACACCCCTTAATATAATCGAAAAGGGCAGATAAAGAATGTGGTGCGCTATAGTTATAGCTAAAACATCATAGAGACTAAAATTCACAAGACAAGTCAAAAACAGCGAAAACATTTAAAAAATAACTTGATATTCAAAATTAAACTTCATAAATTATGTCATAAAAGAGAGAATGTCTCAAATACCAAATAGACATGTCTTATGAAGAATATAATCTCAGTCACATCATCAGAGTACATAAACAATAAAAATCATCCCTCTCATAAAGTACTAGTACATCCAAAGTCAAATGAAAAAACTGAAAGAAGAAGAATACAAAAAGAATGAGAAAGCTCTGCAAATGGGTCTTTAAGAAATCCGAATCTACTATCCTTGCCTCTGCTGGCCTATGGGGGAAAAGAGGAAATAGAGGAGTGGGTCAGACTATAAGTCTAGTGAGTGAAAGTAACTACTAGTATTTTTAAGCAAGATAAAGATAATAGACTTAGCAACAGTTCTAGTACAAAAGCAAATAGAGGAAAGATAAAACTGGGATAAAATACTATTAAACTGCTTGATTTGATTGTGGTTGTTTGCACTTGTCTTAAATTGCGGTGATTAGGGTGAAATCCTAATCCTATTTTAATTAGGCTGAATCCTAATTCTTCTCATTGATCGGTCTTCTATCTCTGTTGTGCCACTGTGAGCTAGTCCCATTCTTTTGGTCCCACAGCAAAAGACACATGTTTAGCGCTTGAAATGCAGTAGCGAATTACAACCCTAATCGATGTTGCACACTCAGTCATCGTTGGTATACACTCACTATTACCCCCCCTCTTGTGACTTGTTACTCAACCTGTTAGCATAAGCATGCCCAGCTTCACCTAATCTGTTGTGAGACCATCAGTTCTAGCCTGAAAGGGTCGTGCCCAGCCTCACCTAAGTGTTTTTTGAGACCATCGGTACTAGTCTGAAAGGGAATGCTGTTGATATAGGTCCTAACAAACAAAATCTAGTTGCGCCCCTTACCCAAATCCCCCCATTTGAGCTTCTATCTATTGGCTACTAATTTACCCTGTGTCCCAGCCTCACCTAACTATTATGAGACTATCAGTCCTAGTCTTAAAGGGTCATACCCAGCCTCACCTAATCTGTTGTGAGACCATCAGTCCTAGTCTGAAAGGGTATGCTATTGGTATGGGCCCTATTTCTGTTCTTACTTATTAACTTAGTGTAAGTTTTAAAATAAACCTCTTCTGTTATTTCTACTCTATTTGCTTACTAACTTAAATCTAAGTCATTCAAATAAGCCTTTTCTGTTATCACTGTTGTATTTGCTTATTAACTTAATTATAAGTCTTTAAAATAATCCTTTTCTATTATCATACTATATTTTCTTATTAACTTAATTATAAGTCTTAAAATAAGCCTTTTCTATTATTTCTAATTATAACCAATGTTATAATTTTCTTATTAACTTAGTCAAAGTTTTAAAATTAGCCTTTCTGTTCTTTTTTGCTTAATTATAACCTACATTATAATTGTTATTCTTCTTTTCTATCTTTTTAGTTATAACCACTAGTTAAAAACATGTTTGCAAATGTCTTAAATTTTCCAATTTAAGCCTATCTTCTTTTTATTCTAGTCTTTCTTATTTTACATCTAGTTTCTGCAATTTAGTGTTTAATTCTATTTAATCCATATTTGCTAATTAATCTCCTTTTATTATTTTATTCACGTAAAAAGGAATAAAAAGAAACTAACATTTATAGGTTAAATTCTAACGTAAAAAAGGATGTAAATAAATTCAAATAACAGTAAATAACTGAAAATAGCTGAACAAAAATAAACGAATAAAATAGACTGAAAAGAACTATAAAAACTAGTGGTAAATAACTAATATAGAAATTGTCACAAAATTGCAGAAAAACTACAACTATTGAGGATCTTATTATTTTAAATTGCTTAAAAGTCTAAAATAATTACTAAACACTCACATGTGATCCTTATCTCTATTCCTTGGTCTTCTTGATCCACTTCTAGAGCGTAGAATATTTTTATCAAAAAGTTTCCTCCTTAGAAAATTTTCTATTCAGGGTCCAGCCTCTGGCAATGAACCTAAATTGGAGAAAATCTAAATGAGAAAAATAGTTAGGTCTAGTGTCTTATTTATATTGTAGTTTAGGGATGTCAGACCATTGGATTTGAAGATTAAATCTGGTGCAATCACGTCATAGGCTCGCTAGGAACCGTCAGATGGAAGCACAAACGCATAAGATTGGAGAGAAGTTCAAAAATACGTCATCTTTTAATCTGGATGAATGCTCGTCCAAATACAAGGGAAGGTCGACCTTGGTGTCGACCCAAGAGTGCTAGGGAATGACCTATAGGTCGACCTAGCAATAGTGAGGGTCGACCCTATGGTCGGCCTGACCTTGTGTGTGTGTGTCTATATATATATATATATATATATATATATATATATATATATTTGTTTTCTTCAATTCTTGTTTATTTTGTAACTTCTTCGTTTTAGCTCCGATTTTGACAAACTATATATGAAAATTGACCAGAAAATTACCATGGGCACAATGGTGCAACTCCCGTGGCTTAGTTCTGATAATTTCACAACGTATTTCATTATTTAATTAAATTTTTAATTAATTATTATAGCTTAAATTTTGGGTTGTTACATTCTCCCATCCTTAAAGGATTTCGTCTCCGAAATCTCTAAGGAAAGAAGAATGAAATAAATATTTTTATCCAAATTATACAACCATATATTCAACCATCATCCATTGTCTTTAAGCTTTCTAATGCAATTTATGTTATATGCAATAACGTATTGTCAATGTCTCTAACTAATGCAATAGATTAAGCGGTCTACTGATTCAGTCGGCCTCCTTTTTATGCAATCGTGTTTGTGCCATGTATCCAAATGAATGCAAATTTCCTAACGATAATTGATAGTTCTATATGCGTGCTTCAATCATCATCAAAATGCAACAATCATATGATAATCATCCATTTGTAGCAACCATGAAAAATAAAAATAAAAATAAAATGCAAATGCGCACACATCCATATGCATATGTTTTAGTGACCTAGTTAGGCCGAGCCCTAAGAGATAATAGTGCCTAGTGTATATATATGCATCCATTAGCATCCACTAGCAAACACTTGCAACCACTAGCGTCCATCATATATAACATGTTCTAGTAACATGTTTACATTCAGTCCTACCATCCATAGGTTAAATCCTAAGATCTACCCTCCCAAACGATACTAAAGGAAATAACATATTCAAAACTAAAGATGGAAATAGGAAATTCAAAACGTACCCTCGAAAAGAAACAGATAAGAGATATGTATTTTCTCTTAAGCCTCCCACGTAGTGTCTTCAATGCGGTCTTCCTACTGCACCTTAACCGAATATACTTCTTTATTCCTAAGCTCCTTGATATCATGCCCAACGATCTTGGTAGGAATGCGACAAACTGATGCTTCTCTCTCCACTTCAACTTCCTTGAGTTGACTAGGTTCCACTACCTCTGCTGAATCATGTAGGCACTTTCTCAAGTGTGAAACATGGAATACATCATGAACTCCTACGAGCCTTTCGGGTAGCTTTATCTGATACACCATCTTCCCTAATCTTTCCACAGTGGGGAACGGTCCTACGAATCAGGGAGCAAGTTTCCCATTTTCCAAATCTCACTACCTTTCTTAGCGGAGATACCTTAATGAAAACCAAGTCTCCTATTTCGAACTCAATATCCCTTCTCCACTTATCCCCATAGGATTTCTATCTATCTTGGGTCGTCTTCATTCTCCTCTTAATCAAATCAACCTTTTCGGAAGTCTCTCTAACCATGTTGGGACCAAGTAGCAATCTCTCTGTAGACTCCAACCAACATGAAGGCGACTTGCATGGTCTTCCATACAAAGCTTCAAAAGGTGCCATTTCGATGCTAGCTTGAAAATTGTTATTATATGTGAACTCCATTAAAGGAAGATGCTCCTTCCAAGTTCCTCCAAAATCAAGAATGCACATCCCTAACAAATCCTTAAGAACTCTATTGACTCTCTCTGGTTGGTCGTCCTTCTGAGGGTGATAGGCCGTACTCAATCTAAGATGTGTTCCTAAAGCCTCTTGCAAGCTTCTCCAAAACTCTCTAGTAAAGATAGGGTCTTTATCGCTCACTATGCTAGAGGGAACTCCATGAAGTCGGACTATCTCATGAATGTATAAGGATGCTAAATAAGGTGTCATCCTCTTACTCTTAATCAGAATAAAGTGGGCGCTCTTAGTCAAACGATGCACAATCACCCAAATACTGGTATTCCCCTTCCTAGATCGAGGTAAACCATCTATGAAGTCCATCGAAACAATATCCCACTTCCATTTGGGTACATCCAATGGTTGAAGCAATCCATCGGGCTTCTACTGCTCTGCCTTAACTCTTTGGCATACAAGACACTTAGCTACAAACTATGCTACATCCTTCTTCTTGCCACTCCAATAAAATACTCTCTTCGTGTCCCTACACATCTTATCACCTCCTGGATGAATAGTCATTCGAGAGTGGTGTGCTTCTGCTAGCACTGCTCTCATCAAATCACTAGTGCGAGGGTCACAAAGTCTTCCGTTTCTCCTTAGCCACCCTTTACTATAAATGGAATAGTGTTGGAGACGTCTAGAGACCTCTCCTCTGCTAATTCTCTCTAGAATATCCATAAGCTTTGAATCTTCTCGCTGCCGTGAGCCAATCTGATCTATGAGGGAAGGCTTAACCTCATGTGCTGCTAATAATCCAGAGGTAATGTCCATAGAGGGCTTAAAATCAAAGGTGAAAATAAACTCTAGGCTTTTCCACTCCACAAACATTGGACTAAGGGTTTCTTTCTTCCTACTTAACACATCTGCAACCACGTACCCTTTACCAAGGGTATATGCTGTCTCAAAGTCATATGATGCTCGAAACTCCATCCAACGTCGTCACCTTAAGTTTAAATCCTTTTGTGAGAACAGGTACTTCAACGATTTATGGTTAGTTAAAAGCTCAAACCTCTCTCCTATCAAGTAATGTCTCCAAGGCTTGAGCACAAAAACAATAGCAGCTAACTCCAAATCATGGGTAAGGTGGCTCTTCTCATGAGTCCTCAACTGTCTACTTCTATAGCATACTACCCTTCCTTCTTGCATCAATACTGCCCCAAGACCCATCCCACATGCATCAAAGTATACTGTAAAAGGCTTAGCTCCATCGGATAAAACTAACACTTTTGCACTAATAAGGGTCCTCTTTAGCATCGTGAAGGAATCCTCACAATCTACGTCCCACATGAATGCCGCGTTCTTCTTAGTGAGGCGAGTAAGCGGTGCTGAAATCTAAGCAAAATCTCTAATAAACTTCCTATAATTCCAGGCAAACCTAGGAAGCTTCTAACTTTGGTAACGTTCTTAGGGGCCTTCCAATCTTGTACTGCTACAACCTTAGAAGGATCAACAGCTAAACCCTCTCTTGAGACTACATGCCCTATGAAACGCACCTCCTCATGCCAAAAGTGACACTTTGTGAACTTTGCTTTCAACCGATGAACGCGAAGTGTACGAAGATCCTCCTCATGATGAACAGTGTAACGACCCATAATTTTCGATAATTAAAATTTGTTAATTTAATAAAGGTTTGTGATTTAATGTTGGAAGAAATAAAAAATTTTGATTTAACAAAAAGAATATAACTGGAATGAAACGTAATAGTATTAATTTAATCTATAATTGGTTTAAATGTAATTCGAACTAATTGAAATGATTACAAAGTTAAAATGGGTTATAGATTAATTATAATAATTTCTGTATTAATTGATAATTGGATTTAAAGAATAATTGATAATTTATATGTTGATAAATCAATGAAATAGTATGTAACTAATTATAATTGATAAAAATAGTTTTGTGGTAGTAGTTATGACATGTGTGTGTAGATAATAAACTTACAAATGTTATTAAACATAGAAATGGTGACAATTGTTATCTGTTACCAATTTATTTAACCAATTACAAATAAATGTTACATTAATGTGAGTTAAGACAATAACTGCAAATTGTGAATGCTGTAAAATGTATAGAAATGTTAAATATATTTACAAGGCAATAATTGATGTAATAAAAAGAGTGAAACAAAGATAATTAATTTATTAGGATTTAAAATTATAATAAAGATTGAAAAAAATTGATGTAATTGAAATATGGCAACTAATAATGGTAAAAGATGATAATTATATAATATTATTGTAATTAGATATAAACCAATGTAACTATGTTCATAAAGTAATGTTTGATTGAATAAAAACGATTGAAATCAAATCAAATCAATTTATTGGAATTAAATTATAATTAATTGGATTTAGTTACAGTAGAAAGTGAACACTGTAATTAGTGTAATAATCAACATTGAATTGACATGTAAAATTGATTTAAATTATTGTAAATGTCCAAGTAATCAAAAATGATAGAAATTGTTGGTCTAAATTTGAAGTTTAAAAATTGATTTAATTGATTTAATAATAATTTAATTAATTAACGTAAAAATAGCCATTTTGGCCAGTGACTTGGAATCTGATGAAACCAGTTTCATCGGATCTGTAACAGTGAATTATTATAGGATTTCAAGTTTCGTAGCAATCAGACTAGTCGTTTGATCGTATGGGCTTGAAACGCGCAGAAATCAATTTAATTAATTCAATTGAAATCAATCTGAAATAAGCTAATTTTAAAGCAACTTCTTCATGCGATAGAATGAGGACCTAATACCTATTCCATTGAATTAAAAATATCAAAAACATCTATTTTGATATATGGGATGACCCATTTTCATTTCGAAGACAGAACGGGGTTTAGGGTCGTAATCGTCAATTCAAATCTATTCGGATGCTTATTCATTTTTTATCAGGCTTCGTTAATATATATAGTCTTGTTCTATACCGCAGCAGCCTTTCATTTCTCATTACAGTACGTACAGAAGTTTCTGTCACTTCTCTTTTCTCAATGGCTGAAAACCCTAAATTCCCCATTTCAATTTCAATTTCAATTCAAAATTTAACTTCAAAATCAAATCCCTCCAAACCCTATCATATTATATATTGATTTGAAGCTCTTAACGAGCGCAAGTCAAATCTATAGTTTTTTTCAATTTGGGTTTCTATATGGCCAGAATTGGGTGATTTAATCTTGGTCGTCCTTTGATGGTTGTTGGTTCCAACGGTGGATTTGTAGTGATTTGTCGATCGAAAGGTGGCAGTGGGTAGAGGTTGTCTAGACGACTGCATCCATATGGCTACCTCGACCTAAAAGTGTTTGGATTCGCAGCAATTAGATGTCAAAGGGGGGAGATGCCATTCATTTTCTGGCAAACTGGTCGACTGTGGCCGTTGTGGTGGTGGCCAGTGGAGCGTCTTAGGGTGGCGAACTCGCTGGCAGTGTCAGATCTGACCCTAGGCGTTGGTAGTGACATGCATTCGTGATTACGGGCGGCTGAGGCTTGTGTTCGATCGTGTACAGGGTTCAGACATTAGTGTTCGCATATGATGAGATGACGTGGCGGTGAGTGTTTGTTTTGTTTTTATTTAATTTGAATTTAATTTCAAACGTTCTAATCATCATAACTTTTGCATATGAACTCAAATTTGGACGTGGTTTCTTATGTTGGGATCGTATTGAAATTTCGTACATTTTGACATAGGTTTGGATGAATTCTAAGACAGTTTGAATTTTGGACCTAAATTGGATTTTAATTCGATTTAAAATCAAAGGCGAGTGTTTGACCTACTCACCAACTACTAGATTTTCTTATGTTGGTTAAATTAAATTTATGATGTAATTACAAATTAATCGATTGATGTTTGGTATGTTTAAATTTTCATTCTAGTTAAATTTGACTTTTATTTCATTTATCATCATTTAATTTAATATTGAATTTAATTGTCAATTTAATACCTGTTAATGATAATCAGTTATCTATTGATGTTTATTGATTGATTTGGATGATGATTGTGATGGATGTTTGATTGTTGATATTGGACGAGTGGATGCTGTATTTTATATTGTTATAACACTACAAGTTCCCTATGGGTTGAAATGATACATACCCGAATGATCTATAGATTAGGGAAAAATCGCTGTGGGTTGAAATGATAGACTCGAGAGATTTTATGGATTTTTATTTAATTCGGGATTGCTGTTTGAAATGACATATAACCGTAAAATTTAAAATTGCGGATTGAAATGATAAATATCTATATCGCTTGACCATAGGTAGAAAATTATATGCTGACACTGGGTTGGTTAAATTAAGTGAATTTCAATTCTTTCAAAAAAAGAATTCAGTTAATAGGCATTTTGAAATAGAAATTGCTTTATGTAAACTGAATTATTTTCGATAATCCAAGTGTTAATGCTGAAATTGGAATTGATTTAATGAATTGTTCAAAGGATTTAAATTGGAATTTCAAAGTTGAAGTGGCAAAAATAAATGATTTACCAGAATTGAGCCATTGAACGTTTGGATATAACTTTAAAATCTATCTTAAACTAATTTATACTATTCTATCAATTTAAACTATTTGATTTTAATCTATTATAACCTATTTAAAACAATTTAATCTATTTTACCTATTTTAAACTAATTAAATTTATTTAATCTATTTTAAATCTATTTAATATAATTTAAATCTGTTTAATCTATTTTAAATTTGTATAATCTATTTAAAATCTATTTAATATAATTTAAATCTATTTAATCTATATTTAATCTATTATATCATTTCAAATCTATTTAAATCATTTTAAATCTAATTAAATAAATTTAATTATATTTAAACTACTTTTACTATTTAAACTGTTTTAATCTATTCAAACTATTTTCAAACTATTAAAACTATTCATGACTATCTAAACTATTTTCTAAAATTTCAAACTGTGTAAAGTTGAAGTATTTATATTTAAATCTTTGATGATGATACAACGTAAGTTGTAATTTGGAATTCATACCTTTTGAAAATGACATATTTGAGTAATATGATGATTTTAGAACAGGGATTTAATTAGCCTATCTTATCGATAAATTCAAAAATGAATATGACTTTGAGAGTAAATATGATTTTTGAAAGTGATATGATTTCAATTGTGATATGATTTCGAAAGTGATTTTGAGAATATGATATTTTGATAATCAAATTTTGAATTGACTTTTTTGAAATGTAAAAGAACCATCTGGTGTGAAATAAGCATTTGGTTGTTAAAGAGACCGGGATCGGATATTGTCATACTCTCTGCCAATACCGAAAACCACTTTAACAACTATGTACGTGCTGGAGATTTCAGAAATGAAGTAGGATGTTTAGCGAATAATTTGTGTATGAGGTATTTACGTGACCTTGACTCCCGTGAGTCAGCTTAGATGTGACTAAAACATGAGCTATACCTAAGCCAAATGAGGTCATTTGTAACGACCCGTTAAATTAATAATATTTAATAAATTAAATTAATATGATTTCTAATTTGTTTAAGAATAAATGTAGAAATTTGGTATAGTAGTTGTAACCTAGTGTAACAATAAAATTTTATGACAATAGATTTGGATAATGTAATTTGTCACTTTTTGTTAAAAGTAAATTTTAAGAAATCAATAAATGTTGAATTGAGAATATTAATAAAAAATATTAACTAAAATGAGATTCATTAATATAAAATCAGTAGTGAAGATGTCACCTTTGGTTGTAATAAAGGTGAATGCTATTAGTGGATGTCAACACTTAATAAAATTTATTTAGAATAAAAAGAATTTAAATGCATGTTTGAATAGAGTATTAAATTGATAGATTAAGCGTAAGTAATTAGAATTTAACCCTATAAGATATGGAACTGAATGTATGAATATAATTTTGTAGAAATAGTTAATTAACAACTTATTTGTGCATACCCAATTTAATATAAATAACAAAAGGGCTAGCACTTGATGTGCCTAAGTATTAATATATTGGAACTATAATAAAATAGAGAGTTTGGTAGTAAATAGAAATAAAAAGACCGTTATTAACTAGTAAATTAATAAATGGATTCTAACAATAGGTAGTAATTAATGCGTGTATATTGGGCATTTGCGGATTACCAATTTTTCTACCTATTCATATAATTTATTTATGTAAATCTAAACCTATGGCAACATTTTGTTAATAAATGTTGGAAGTGAATTTGAATATATCAAAGGATAACAAGTGTTTAGGTTAACCATTTATTTTATTTAGTTAAGAGGGGAAATAGATTGAAATAAAGCTAATTTATTTTTTTTTGGTTGTTAATGGGTATAGTTAAATAAGGAGAAGTTATAGGAAGTAAAACGCGCACTAATGAGATGTAATATAATTCCAAAGTTATTTATACCCACAAATAGGTTAATTACTGTATAGAAAGAGTCTAAATCAATAAATGAATTTATTAAGATTACATTTATAACCTTTATGCTGATTTAAGTTCAATTAATTTATTTGATTAAATAGTGCAGTAGCGTAGTTTTGTGCGGTTGTTGAAATAGCTAATTCTTTTAGGTGAAGTTAAGGCTAATTCTATGTATATATTTGACCTATTGTTGATATAGATTCTAGGAAGCAGGATCTATTGATTAAATGGAGTATCAGATTCAATAATTGCATTTATCGCATAAATAAAGAGAATATAACGGTTAAATTTGGCGTTATTGAAATTAAAAAGGAATGGGGGAATAATAATTTGAAATCATTGCAATAGATATTAATTTAAGGTTACCTTAAATAAATTAAGGTAATAAATGGAGGATAGTGTAAATATCTTTATAATACGATGATTTGTGTAGTTAGGGTAGTTTTGATTTGTCACTTAAGATGGAGGATTTTTATAAAATGTAATAAATGCAGTTTAAATTAAGGCATTGACGTTTGGGTATTTAAGAAGTGATAAACTAAAATTTATTTATTTATTTGAAAATTTGCAATCCAATTTGTGGATTTATTGCAAATAAGTGAAATTTGTGTTTAACCATTACATCGATAGGAATAAATTAAATTTAAGGTTATATTAATAAAATTTGGACTAGAGAAATGATATGAATCGGTTTTAGAAGCCTTAAATATAAAATGGGAAGTAGACGAGATTTCACGTTACAACCATTTTTAAAAAAATCCTGATGTATGTAGAAATATTTATGAAATATAACGTAAACCAATGTTGAATCAAAAGAATAGAGTCAACACTTATTTATTCATTTAATGTGATATAACTACGAGTATGATTTATTGCAAATTACATGGAAATCTAATATATAGGACATTACCTAAAAAGGAAGAGTAGATAAAATTTATGATAAACATATTTGTATATGAAGGTTATTGATTTAAGGAGAAATTGGGCAAGTTTTATGTATTTGGGTTAAGTGCAACCTTTAATAGATAAATTTAGTGCAATTAAAGAAATTGACAATTAATATTTCGATAACCTAAAATTTGATGGGATAAGAACATTTGGGTAATGAAGGGATGACAAATATTAGCTATGATTTTAGAAGGAATTAAATAGATAATGGGAAGATTAAAATCAGGTTCTAAGCAATAATTATTAAATAATAGAAGTTTAGGAGTAAAGTGAGATAATTGAAAATTTTAATCATTCATATAAGTCATTTGTTTATTAATACGAGTTAGCTAATAAATTTAACTTGGGCAATACCTATATACTGGAAACACATTTGTAAAGTGTAATTAATTGAATTTGGTGAATTGGGAATGAATCCAAGGTTATAGGAATTGATGTAATACTACGCAAATAAAAGGTAACTGCATAAAATTAATGTTTCGTAATAAATTGGAATTGATAATTAAGTAGGAATGGGTTTGAATTTGACAAAAAGGAAAATTTATTATTTGCTTACCCATCTATTCAGTCTATTAAATTTGATCAGATCCATTTGCAATTAAACGAATTTATTTACAAGTTAGTATGTATTTAGCTGATAACTATAAACCAATTAGGGCAATTGGGTATATATATTACCAGTTAAGTTATATAAGATAATGGTTGACTTAATTAAGGGAGTTTATGTAATAATTTCATTTATTTTGTAAGTGGAAATAAAACGTTAATGATAACAAGTATTCAAAATTTACCATCTATTTAGTATATTAAGTATAATTGATAATCAACTGCAGCAAGTAATAAATAATAAATACGTAACGTTAAATGAAGTAATATTTGAAATTTAATATTTAGAAACTATGTAAATATAAGTGCAGATGAAATTGGGGATATTTACATATTGAAATATGAATCCAATGATAAATCAATCTAATTGACAATAAATAATGGAAAGTAAATTTAATTAAATTTTGGAAATTTAATATATATACAGTTATAAACCCTAGCTCCATCCTATTGTCATTTGCTGTATATTCATTTCTTCATCTCCTTCTCCTCCTCAAATGGTTGCAAAACCCAGATCTACTTCAATCCAAATTTCAATGAAAATGCAAACACTTCAGAAAAATTCCACAAAAAATATATGTTAATGTTCTCGAGGCACGTAATCTACTGGTGCAATTCGTTTTCTATTTTGAACATTCGTTTGACCAGAATTAACTCAAACAGTCCGTGACCATTCATCATCGTCGTCGCAAACTTCGTCGGATCGTCAAACCTTTTCTGGGTTTTGTAGAGTAGACGATGGGGATCGCATCTATATGGTTTTTGTGTCGATTCAATGGTTAGATCGTCATAGATCTTCGATTAGGGTTTCTGGAAGGGGGCCGCGTGCGTTTCTGGGAATAGAAGGAGTGACGTGGCACATATATTTGTAAGTGATGAAGGTGTGTCGTTTTATTTATTTTCAATTTTGAATTCAATCATCATTTTTCGCCATAACTTTCTCATACGAAGTCGGATTCACACGAAATTTCTTTTGTTAGGATCGTAATTTAATTCCGGATTTGATGACGCTGGTTTGGACGAATTCCGAGAAGGGCAAATTTTTGGGTTTAAATCGAATTTAAATTTGGTTTAAATTCAAAAGGTGAGTGTTTTAACCCACTCACAACTACTAGAAGCTTTTATGTTTGTTAAATTAATTTTAGAAATGAATAGAAATTTATTTATGAGTATTTGGCATGTTTATTTCACTCATATTTGTTGAATTGCATTTATTGAATTTAATTGTTAATTTCATTTATTTATTGACAGTTAGAATTTGTGTTTGCCTATAAACTGCTAGTTAACAGTTATATAGATTATTACTGAATATAAACTGTTAGATTAATAGTTGTTAAATTTAATCTGAATAAAATTGCCAGTTATTACCTGTTATATATTATCAAATATAAATTGTTATTGATTGATATTGCTTGATGATTTTGATTGGATGATGGGTGTTGTTGATGGATGTTTTATTGTATATCATTAAATTGCAAATTATCATGCATATTTCCTTTCATTCGGGATTGTGGTTTGAAATGATATACAACCGCAAAATTTTATATCTTTTAAATTGCGGATTGAAATGATAAATATCCGTATCACTTGACCATAGGATAGAAAATTATATACAGGCACCGCGGTCTATATATAACTATTTTAATGTGATTTCTATGGTTTGGATGGAATACGGTTTATAATAATCTTAAATTTTATATTGTATAAATATTTTTCTTCCATATATATATACATATGAAGTTGAAAACTTTGAAATTAAAAGGTGTATAAAAATCTTTATTAAAAATGGAAGAAAATTAAAAAAAATGGAGTTTAATAATTTATATCATATGTTTAAATGTTAAGTTTGGAAATTTTAAGATATGATATTTATAATTGGATTTTTCCTAAAATAAATTGAAATGAATAATCTAGTATAATTTGAATTGGGAAAAATATATATATTTTATTACTAGAAATTGAAGTCTTATTTTTTATGGATTTTATATGAATATTCAAGACTAATTAATAGAACAATTGATTTGTTGAAAGCATAAAATCCAACTTTAGTTTGAAATATTGATACTCAAAATGGATATACGTATATATAAATAAGTTGAAGTGGTTTTGGAACTTGAGAGAGATAATATAAATTTTAGTTTAGACTTTAATAAAGAAATGTATTTGTAAAGCCATGAGAACTATTTTCTTTACAAAGTAACATTTAAGTTAAACCATTTAATTCATATACCGTTGAATATCCAAACCATTCAAGTTTTAAAAGTTATGGTTTTAAATTATGAATTTTGAAATATTATGCTTTGAAAGGATATTTGGCTTTCAGACGTTATAAATTTTAAAGCATTTGGATTTTTGAAAGGGTTTATATTTGGGATAAAGGATATCATATTGTTTTGGGTTTTAAAATGATATCGTATTCATAATTTTAAAATGGAAATGTTTATTCTGGTTTTATAGTATGAGCTATTTTTAAATGACCGCGGTGTTATAATAACGATGGGTTGGCAAAGAGACCGGGATCGGATATGGACATACTCTCTGTCGATACCGAAAACCACTTTGACTAACCGTGTACGCGGTGGAGATTCCAGAATGAAGTAGGTGGTGGCGACGTTTCCTGTAAGGTAAATACGTGGACCCGACTCCCGTGAGTTGGCATAAGGTGGCTAAAATAGGAGCGATTCTCAGGCCAATGAGGTCATTCCTCTGATCGGACCCTCCTCTTCGATATTATACTTTGACTTGGATTGATTCAGTGGCCACTTCTATATTTTGATTTTGGGGAGTTAGTCCGAGGTGGGCGGTAACTGCGGCTACGCGTTTCCACCAGTCTGGATAGCAATTGGTATATCTACCCTGGCATTGCCTAGTTGTGCCGTGTCACCTACCATACCGAGCCTTTACTACGAGTTTCTATTTGTGTCGTACCTATGGAGTATCCTCTGGTAGCTTCCCGATCAGGAGGTATTACGGTACTGTATAGACTATTGGCATTATTTGTGTTAAGGGCTATATGGGTAACCCCTTAACGCTATTAAAAAGTAAGTTTATTTTATAAATAGACACTATTATAATAGCGCAATATACTACATAGTAAATAGTTTAACGGATCCTTAGGAGATGTAAATCCCGAACATCTCTTGAGTTACTGTACTCATATTTATTTCTGTTAATTTAACTCACATAAGATCTTTTAGTTCTGACTCGAGTGTTTTTGTCTTTTCAAAAATGCTCGGGTCAGTCCGAGCGTTTCAGGATTTCAAGATTTAGCTCTGGAGGACGAAGACGAAGATTTATAATATTATTATTTATACTAGTGCACTACACACTGTTCCGCTACATTGTTATTGGTATGTGTAACTCTGATATGTATTATATAAATGGTTTTGTAAACAGATTTATAAACTATATATTTGATTATTATATTTTATCCTTCCGCTGTGAGATTCTGTTTTGTTTTTATTTCTTCTCTGTTTTTCTTATTTACCCCATAACAATCCGCCCTTGCGTATGCTTTGAATTGGCACGTGTGTCGGTTTAAATTGTGCGAAAAGGTGGGATGTTATAGTTGGTATCAGAGCCAGGTTTAGCGATAAACTTTGGCTTTGTGGGGTTTGACTATTTGTTAATAGGGTAGTAATACCCTATGGGAGTCGCTGAGAGTATATATATGAGAGAGCGTATTTGTTAGTTTTATAAAAAGATTTTGATATTGTGTTAATCTGTTCCACTTTGTATTTATAAATTCTGGTTGATGCATGGGATGCTATGTCATCAATAGGGATTTCTAAACACTTAATTAGGACAGACCAACATAATATTTGTTTTAATATAGGTGAATGAAATAATTTTGCCTATTATATTTTCTATATATAAAAATATTTTTATAAAGATATATATATATTTGGTTGCTATAGATTGGGTGTTAGGTAATAAAATATTTATAATAATTGAAGCTAAGCTGAAATTATAATAAATCAAATTGGAGATTTTTGAACTTAAGTCCGGGATTTTGAAATCTGCTTTCAAAGGATTTATGAAATATAATGATTTGGTTTATAAATATTTTCTTATATAAATATTTAGTATAATTCGAAGGAATTGGTTTAAAGAGGATTTTGAAGAAAATAAGTTTGTACTTTCCTCTCTGTCGCTGGAAAATAATTTCGGTGATGACGGCCGCATCATCGACTTTAATTTCGAGTTTCGAAGGGAAAGGTCACTGTAGTAAATTCTACTGCAGATTTGTTTTGAAATTATTTAAAATTTTAATTGTTTAAAGGTAATTAGAGATATAAAAGTTGTAAGAAATTAATTATCTATTATTTTAAAGAAATTTTGGAATTTGACCCGGTATTAATTCTTGAATTTCCATTAATTAGTTGTAAAAATTTAGGTTAGTGAAATAAAAGAAGCAATCAATGAATTAAAAGGGTTACTGTAATTAAATATTATAGAAAGTGGGTAATTAAACTGTTACTACTATTAAATATAATGGAAACTTCCACATTAAATAAATAAATGAGATTAAAGGTAAGTTGAAATTGTAGGTTATAAAACAAATATGTAACAACCCGCATATTTATCGATTTTATATTTAAATATTTTATCGTTCGTCGGATTTTGGTCCGAAAAACTACCTTTTGCATACGGTCGAATTAGGACTCGAAACCACCTCCATTGAGTTCAATGCCGTTTGCGACCTTTTTGAGTATAAGCTTCGATATGTTTGGAGAAAGTTGATTTCTGCTACTTTTTACTTTGGGTTTGGTTTTTGGGCTCAACCCTATGTTAAATTATGCTCAAATCTGAGCCACTCTTCCCCACTCACCCTCATTCTCTTCTCATTTCAGTTTTTAGAGTGTTAATGATGGAGAGGAAAAAGAATTAAAACTCCAAGCCCTAACTTCCTTAGCAAATCCATCTCCTTGCTCCAAACTCAAGAAGAACTACTTGGTAAGCATCTCCTTCACCTTCTCCAACTCTTTCTCCATTCAATTTCAGAAATTTCCTAAACCTAATTTTGGGAATGTTTCTCTTTTAAGCTTAGATTCAAGCTTCTAGTGTTGAGATTGAAGAGTGCTTGTTCTTGCCATTGCTTTCAAGCTTCATCTTCATAAATTTTAGTTCAAAGGTGAGATTTTTATCTCACATCTATGACTATAATTATCTTTGGTTGTTGGGTATGAATTCCTAACACTTCTTCATGTGCATTTTCTCTTGATTTGGATAGGTTTTGTGAATATTCCAATTTTTGGGTTTTTAAGTCAAATTTGTGTAAAATCCTTTTATGGATGTTTGATCATGCTTTTGGTGATGCATCGAGGAGCATATAGGGCCGGGTTGCCGATTGGCATAAACCCTTAGAGCCAATGTTCGTCCGATTGCATTTTGGAAGAGTTTGCTCTTCATTTGATTAAGGCTGAAAAACAGCCCAGGCATGATTCAGTCGACTGAAATCTCTGTTCAGTCGACTGAACCTGAAACCCGAGAGTTTCCAGGCATGATTCAGTCGACTGAAAATCTCTGCACAGTCGACTGAAACTGGAAACAGAAAGTTTCCTGAACCTGGAAAATTTCCATGTACAGGGTCAGTCGACTGAAAATCTCTGTTCAGTCGACTGAACCTGCTGTTTGAGTCCAATTTGCCTTTTTGGATTGAATTTCCAATTTAAATCGATTCGTATGATCCTATTTATTGTCATCATTTATTATCATCTTTGATGACTTATTTTCTTTGGGAATTTTAGATATATCCACTTCGATGGATCCTTTATCGATTTCATTGGATTTTATTCACATCTTCGAATGTGATCTTTGTGATTGATTGTTTCTACAATCCCCCTTGTGCTTTGTCACTTTAAAAATATAAAGGTTTTCTATACTAGTAGTAAATATCAAAACTCTTTCCTCAAACGATTTCAATACTATTAATACCAAATTCGTTTATAAAACCGTTTTCCAATCCATTAGTATATATAAACCTTTACCTCACTCGTATGAGAAATCTAATTAAACGACTTAGTAAAACGAGTGGTATGAAACGCTTGCGTTTACTTCGTCGGTTAATTCTTGGACTTGTTCGATTGAACCTCTTGTGACAATTTTCTAGTGGAGATCTACAATTTGTTCGTAAATATTTAAGTTAAGCTAGTGGTTATGGGACATGAGGCTAAGCTCATATATTTACTAGCTTATTGTAATTGACACTTCTCTTTGATCATGACGATCATTTTAGGTTTTTGACTAGCATCATGCTATGTCTTTGTGATTTGGTTCATCGGACGTCCCGCTGTACGACGTCGTTGTTCCCTTTGATTGTGATTTGGTTCATCGGATGTCCCGCTGTACGACGTCGTTGATCCTTTCCTTGTGATTTCTGGATCTCGTGTGTTGAATTCTGGAATTTATGTTTCACCAACTTTTACGATGGGCATTGATATATGTGTCATATATTGTGGCTTGGTGAATGAAATTAGGAGTATGACATTCCTTTTTATCTTGAGTAGATTATTGTGATATTGATTAATCTCTTGTTGATTTTCAATTACTATTTTATCACAGCTTGGCATTGTGATTATTATATGTTTATGTCATATCTCTTATTATATATCACTTCATCTGATATTTATAGCTAGACTGCTCCATTTATTATTTTCTTATTAAATAATACTCGGGTCAGACCAAGATGTTACAGGTGCGTCGGCTTGACTTCTCTCTTGGGATTGATCCCTCTGACTTTTGGCTAACTACTTAGATTAGTAGTTTTTGTTGTATACATTTGAGATTTAGACTCCTTGATGTATACTTATACTTTTGTCTAGCACTTGTAACTATTCTTTTGTGATATTGTGGATCTTTTTAGACCACTACTCTGATGTACACTTTCTAGTGTAATATTCATATCTTATTCCGCCTTTGTGATATGAATTGTCTGTGACTGATTTATGTTATGTTTATTTCTATATTTGTTTCCGAAGAAATTATAGCCACTGTGTAGTAGCTTTGAGTTTGTATCGGTATGTCGGATTTCCTCTTGAGATGAAAAGTTATATTTTTATCCGGTATATCGGTACTCGCCCAAAGCAATTATACAGATGGTCGCTCCTCAACAGCCTTATTCTCCGTGCTAGTTGACAACATTCACAGTAATGTTCTTGGCTAGCGTGGGTATAGAGGTGGGGCGTCACAGCTTGGTATCAGAGCCAAACTTCGGAACAATGTAGAATAATTTAGCAAGGATCATGTCCTAAGTCTTTCTTAGGAGTTGTGCTTTAGGATTTTATTCGGGTCTTCGTACCGTTCTATCCTACTTTCTTTTATGATTCCTTGTTTTATCTATCAAGATTGCTTGATATTCATTTTGAGAATAACATTTTCCTCTTCTTTCTTTCTTTCTTAAAGAAGAGAAATGGTTAGACCAGGCCGTCCCAGCGCCGGTCAATCTAGTGCTACTACCCAGGATGGAGTATTTATGTCTGCTCAACAACTTTTGGATCTCGTAAAGAATCATGTGTTTATCTATGCTTTGAGTAAGAACCCCGAAATGGTTCTACCTTTGAAACTTGAAGTTTCTTTCAATCAGCTTGTGGATGTTACTCTTCTTCATGGCGAGATTGGTAAAGGAAGTGTTTGTGATATTGGGACTTCCAAGAAGAGGCATATTAAGTTCAAGAGCCTTAATCCCAATAAGAGAGTGAAGCAAACTACTTTTGTAGCAGAGACTCCAATCCCTTATCGTGGAGGATGCTACAATTGTAATTCTAGGGAACACTATGCGAATATGTGTCCAAAACCCCATTCTTGTCGCTATTGCAAGAAACCGGGTCATCTTTTATCTGCATGTCCCAAACTTTTGAATAAGGACATGAGAAAGCTAAATATTGTGCAAGCCCCTAGCAACTCTTCTCTTAGTCAAGGTATTTTACATTTAATCCTTGATGACATTTGCTTTGTGATTATCTTGTTCATGTTCTTTTTGATATAGTTTCCATCTCACTATTTTATATCAAGAAGAACTTGTTGATTCTTTCATTTTAAACATTTTTGGGCTTGATGACTTCTTTGAGGATTGTGAATCCGGATGGTAGATCCGCAACACTCAATTTGCTTTTGTTTAGATGTCGAGATTGTTTTATGTGACTTTTCTTTCTGAGCCGATATTTACTTTGGCTTCGGAATTGATTTTTTTTGAAAGGATCGGCTTAATCATTGTGAAGTCCATATCCTATTTTTCGGGTGGACTATTCGTCTTCGACATTTTCAATCTGTTAAGCAGATTTCTATTTTTTTCCTTTATGATTTTGATTCCAACTTGATGGCATCATTTTATTCCTTAAGCCCACTTATAAGGAAAGTGTTATTTCTCTCATTCATGTAGTTTGAGAAATTTTCCGGTATTTTTGAGTTTGTCTTAGGATTATCACCTAAGAAATCTTTTGTGGGCTGTTAAGGTCTTTTCAGCTTGACTTTACCACCGGCTTTCGTTTGCTACGAGTTGCGGAAATTAGCATTCCACTTACCGCATTCCGTACTCATCATGATTCTTATGAATGACTTATTTTGTCATTCAATTTGTCCAACTTATTTCATCCATTTTATAAATCGAATATTCTATGAATATTTCGATGAGACCATTCTTGTATTTATTGATTTTGGATGAAAATAGTAATTTAAAATTTTGCAAATCTTTTTCATAAGATTTATTTATAAGTAAAACTGGATTTTGCTCTTGAAACGAACAAAGAATATTCTTAAAACTTTTTAAGAGATTTATTTATCCTATAAAATATGATTTTGTAATTGTATTGCCCGTTGAGTGCTTTAAGAATTTTGGTCGATGCGCTTGATCAACGTTATCGATAGGAATCTCCTAAACGCTTTGATGAGACAGTCAGAGACGATAGATTGACTTGTAAAAATGTAAATTTTTCTAGAAAGATTATTACATAATGATAAATGTAATTTTGGAAGTTTTAACTTTTCGGGAAAGAGAATTATTTAAAAGAAGTCCTTTCTTTTCGATATTCTTATTCTTTCTTGTGATTCCTGAAGGGGAACCAAGACTTTGCTATTTGTACCGATACTAGTCGTATTGGTTTGGAATGCCATTCTCTTGCAAAGGAGAACGTTCTATCACTTGTGCTTCTAAATCATTATAGCTTCTCGGGACTAGATATGCCACTTATGATCTAGTGCTCTCGGCTAATGTTTTGCCTTTGGAATTTGACATCATCATATTTGGGTGAGAAATTCATTCTCTATCTCGATCATAAATCTTTGGAATATTTATGTTCTCTTAAGGAACTGCTCGTAGACTCGAGTTCCTGACATCTTATGATCATGATATTCCTTTTTATTCCCGAAAGGGAAATCGTGTTGCCAATGCGCTTTGTCGTAGGCAACAAGTAGTTGATTCTTTGATGTTGTCTGAATGGAATTATTTTTCTATCAAGTTCATCGGACGTTTTGGTATACTTCGTTTATTGAGCTTTATCTCGTTCCTTTTAAGGACTAGCGTCCGATGTCCTTTTATTATGTTCGGTTCATTGGACGTACCGTTTTTGTACTACGTCGGTGTTCCGAAAATCATTCGGGTTTTGATTCATCGGATGTACCGTTGTACTACATCGATGTCTTTGCTTTTTGATTCATCGGATGTACCGTTTGTACTACATCGATGTCTTTGCTATTTGATTCATCGGATGTACCGTTTGTACTGCATCGATGTCTTTTCTTTTGATTCATCGGATGTACCGTTGTACTACATCGATGTCTTTGCTTTTGATTCATCGGATGTACCGTTGTACTACATCGATGTCTTTGCGTTTGATTCATCGGATGTACCGTTTGTACTACATCGATGTCTTTTCTTTTGATTCATCGGATGTACCGTTGTACTACATCGATGTCTTTGCTTTTTGATTCATCGGATGTACCGTTTGTACTACATCGATGTCTTTGCTATTTGATTCATCGGATGTACCATTTGTACTACATCGATGTCTTTTCTTTTGATTCATCGGATGTACCGTTGTACTACATCAAAGTCTTTGCTTTTGATTCATCGGATGTACCGTTGTACTACATCGATGTCTTTGCGTTTGATTCATCGGATGTACCGTTTGTACTACATCGATGTCTTTTCTTTTGATTCATCGGATGTACCGTTGTACTACATCGATGTCTTTGCTTTTGATTCATCGGATGTACCGTTGTACTACATCGATGTCTTTGCGTTTGATTCATCGGATGTACCGTTGTACTACATCGATGTCTTTTCTTTTGATTCATCGGATGTACCGTTTGTACTACATCGATGTCTTTTCTTTTGATTCATCGGATGTACCGTTGTACTACATCGATGTCTTTGCTTTTGATTCATCGGATGTACCGTTGTACTACATCGATGTCTTTGCGTTTGATTCATCGGATGTACCTTTGTACTACATCGATGCCTTTTCTTTTGATTCATCGGATGTACCGTTGTACTACATCGATGTCTTTGCTTTTGATTCATCGGATGTACCGTTGTACTACATCGATGTCTTTTCTTTTGATTCATCGGATGTACCGTTTGTACTACATCGATGTCTTTGCTATTTGATTCATCGGATGTACCGTTTGTACTACATCGATGTCTTTTCTTTTGATTCATCGGATGTACCGTTGTACTACATCGATGTCTTTGCTTTTGATTCATCGGATGTACCGTTGTACTACATCGATGTCTTTGCGTTTGATTCATCGGATGTACCGTTTGCACTACATCGATGTCTTTTCTTTTGATTCATCGGATGTACCGTTGTACTACATCGATGTCTTTGCTTTTTGATTCATCGGATGTACCGTTTGTACTACATCGATGTCTTTGCTATTTGATTCATCGGATGTACCGTTTGTACTACATCGATGTCTTTTCTTTTGATTCATCGGATGTACCGTTGTACTACATCGATGTCTTTGCTTTTGATTCATCGGATGTACTGTTGTACTACATCGATGTCTTTGCGTTTGATTCATCGGATGTACCGTTTGTACTACATCGATGTCTTTTCTTTTGATTCATCGGATGTACCGTTGTACTACATCGATGTCTTTGCTTTTGATTCATCGGATGTACCGTTGTACTACATCGATGTCTTTGCTGTTTGATTCATCGGATGTACCGTTGTACTACATCGATGTCTTTTCTTTTGATTCATCGGATGTACCGTTTGTACTACATCGATGTCTTTGCTATTTGATTCGTCGGATGTACCGTTTGTACTACATCGATGTCTTTTCTTTTGATTCATCGGATGTACCGTTGTACTACATCGATGTCTTTGCTTTTGATTCATCGGATGTACCGTTGTACTACATCGATGTCTTTGCGTTTGATTCATCGGATGTACCGTTTGTACTACATCGATGTCTTTTCTTTTGATTCATCGAATGTACCGTTGTACTACATCGATGTCTTTGCTTTTGATTCATCGGATGTACCGTTGTGCTACATCGATGTCTTTTCTTTTGATTCATCGGATGTACCGTTTGTACTACATCGATGTCTTTGCTATTTGATTCATCGGATGTACCGTTTGTACTACATCGATGTCTTTTCTTTTGATTCATCGGATGTACCGTCGTACTACATCGATGTCTTTGCTTTTGATTCATCGGATGTACCGTCGTACTACATCGATGTCTTTGCGTTTGATTCATCGGATGTATCGTTTGTACTACATCGATGTCTTTTCTTTTGATTCATCGGATGTACCGTTGTACTACATCGATGTCATTGCTTTTGATTCATCGGATGTACCGTTGTACTACATCGATGTCTTTTCTTTTGATTCATCGGATGTACCGTTGTACTACATCGATGTCTTTGCTATTTGATTCATCGGATGTACCGTTGTACTACATCGATGTCTTTTCTTTTGATTCATCGGATGTACCGTTGTACTACATCGATGTCTTTGCTTTTGATTCATCGGATGTACCATTTGTACTACATCGATGCCATTGCTATTTGATTCATCGGATGTACCGTTTGTACTACATCGATGTCTTTGCTATTTGATTCATCGGATGTACCGTTTGTACTACATCGATGTCTTTGCTTTTTGATTCATCGGATGTACCGTTTGTACTACATCGATGTCTTTGCTTTTTGATTCATCGGATGTACCGTTTGTACTACATCGATGTCTTTGCTTTTGATTCATCGGATGTACCGTTGTACTACATCGATGTCTTTGCTTTTGATTCATCGGATGTATCGTTTGTACTACATCGATGTCTTTGCTATTTGATTCATCGGATGTACCGTTTGTACTACATCGATGTCTTTGCTATTTGATTCATCGGATGTACCGTTGTACTACATCGATGTCTTTGCTTTTGATTCATCGGATGTACCGTTTGTACTACATCGATGTCTTAGCTTTTGATTCGTCGGATGTACCGTTTGTACTACATCGATGTCTTAGCTTTTGATTCGTCGGATGTACCGTTTGTACTACATCGATGTCTTAGCTTTTGATTCATCGGATGTACCGTTTGTACTACATCGATGTCTTTGCTTGGGTTCATTGGGCGTACCGTTTTTGTACTACGCTGATGTCCCAAATTGTTTGAGTTTCTAGTTTCTCGGGCATACCGTTTTTGTACTACGCCGTTGCACCGGCTCAATTTTCTGCTATTCTTGACGTTCACCACGTCTTTTATCTACGGGAATGCCTTAGGGATTCCGGTTTTCATTCTTGAGCCCGGTGTTATTGTGGAAATTGAAGTTTCACCAGATTTCTTGCTAACTCTTTTGTGCACTTTAGGGTGAACTTCCTATTTCAAATTTTCTTTTGTGTTAATATGCTTCTATGGTTGTTACTTCATATATTTCCTTCTTACTTATTGCGAGGACGCAATTTCTTTAAGGAGGTTAGTCTGTAACAACCCGCATATTTATCGATTTTATATTTAAATATTTTATCGTTCGTCGGATTTTGGTCCGGAAAGCTACTTTTTGCATACGGTCGAATTAGGACTCGAAACCACCTCCATTGAGTTCAAAATGCCGTTTGCGACCTTTTTGAGTATAAGCTTCGATATGTTTGGAGAAAGTTGATTTCTGCTACTTTTTACTTTGGATTTGGTTTTTGGGCTCAACCCTATGTTAACTTATGCTCAAATCTGAGCCACTCTTCCCCACTCACCCTCATTCTCTTCTCATTTCAGTTTTTAGAGTGTTAATGGTGGAGAGGAAAAAGAATTAAAACTCCAAGCCCTAACTTCCTTAGCAAATCCATCTCCTTGCTCCAAACTCAAGAAGAACTACTTGGTAAGCATCTCCTTCACCTTCTCCAACTCTTTCTCCATTCAATTTCAGAAATTTCCTAAACCTAATTTTGTGAATGTTTCTCTTTTAAGCTTAGATTCAAGCTTCTAGTGTTGAGATTGAAGAGTGCTTGTTCTTGCCATTGCTTTCAAGCTTCATCTTCATAAATTTTAGTTCAAAGGTGAGATTTTTATCTCACATCTATGACTATAATTATCTTTGGTTGTTGGGTATGAATTCCTAACACTTCTTCATGTGCATTTGCTCTTGATTTGGATTGGTTTTGTGAATATTCCAATTTTTAGGTTTTTAAGTCAAATTTGTGTAAAATCCTTTTATGGATGTTTGATCATGCTTTTGGTGATGCATCGAGGAGCATATAGGGCCGGGTTGCCGATTGGCATAAACCCTTAGAGCCAATGTTCGTCCGATTGCATTTTGGAAGAGTTTGCTCTTCATTTGATTAAGGCTGAAAAACAGCCCAGGCATGATTCAGTCGACTGAAATCTCTGTTCAGTCGACTGAACCTGAAACCCGAGAGTTTCCAAGCATGATTCAGTCGACTGAAAATCTCTGCACAGTCGACTGAAACTGGAAACAGAAAGTTTTCTGAACCTGGAAAATTTCCATGTACAGGGTCAGTCGACTGAAAATCTCTGTTCAGTCGACTGAACCTGCTGTTTGAGTCCAATTTGCCTTTTTGGATTGAATTTCCAATTTAAATCGATTCGTGGTGATCCTATTTATTGTCATTATTTATTGTCATCTTTGATGACTTATTTTCTTTGGGAATTTTAGATATATCCACTTCGATGGATCCTTTATCGATTTCATTGGATTTTATTCACATCTTCGAATGTGATCTTTGTGATTGATTGTTTCTACAATCCCCCTTGTGCTTTGTCACTTTAAAAATATAAAGGTTTTCTATACTAGTAGTAAATATCAAAACTCTTTCCTCAAACGATTTCAATACTATTAATACCAAATTCGTTTATATAACCGTTTTCCAATCCATTAGTATATATAAACCTTTACCTCACTCGTATGAGAAATCTAATTAAACGACTTAGTAAAACGAGTGGTATGAAACGCTTGCGTTTACTTCGTCGGTTAATTCTTGGACTTGTTCGATTGAACCTCTTGTGACAATTTTCTAGTGGAGATCTACAATTTGTTCGTAAATATTTAAGTTAAGCTAGTGGTTATGGGACATGAGGCTAAGCTCATATATTTACTAGCTTATTGTAATTGACACTTCTCTTTGATCATGACGATCATTTTAGGTTTTTGACTAGCATCGTGCTATGTCTTTGTGATTTGGTTCATCGGACGTCCCGCTGTACGACGTCGTTGTTCCCTTTGATTGTGATTTGGTTCATCGGATGTCCCGCTGTACGACGTCGTTGATCCTTTCCTTGTGATTTCTGGATCTCGTGTGTTGAATTCTGGAATTTATGTTTCACCAACTTTTACGATGGGCATTGATATATGTGTCATATATTGTGGCTTGGTGAATGAAATTAGGAGTATGACATTCCTTTTTATCTTGAGTAGATTATTGTGATATTGATTAATCTCTTGTTGATTTTCAATTACTATTTTATCACAGCTTGGCATTGTGATTATTATATGTTTATGTCATATCTCTTATTATATATCACTTCATCTGATATTTATAGCTAGACTGATCCGTTTATTATTTTCTTATTAAATAATACTCGGGTCAGACCGAGATGTTACAGGTGCGTCGGCTTGACTTCTCTCTTGGGATTGATCCCTCTGACTTTTGGCTAACTACTTAGATTAGTAGTTTTTGTTGTATACATTTGAGATTTAGACTCCTTGATGTATACTTATACTTTTGTCTAGCACTTGTAACTATTCTTTTGTGATATTGTGGATCTTTTTAGACCACTACTCTGATGTACACTTTCTAGTGTAATATTCATATCTTATTCCGCCTTTGTGATATGAATTGTCTGTGACTGATTTATGTTATGTTTATTTCTATATTTGTTTCCGAAGAAATTATAGCCACTGTGTAGTAGCTTTGAGTTTGTATCGGTATGTCGGATTTCCTCTTGAGATGAAAAGTTATATTTTTATCCGGTATATCGGTACTCGCCCAAAGCAATTATACAGATGGTCGCTCCTCAACAGCCTTATTCTCCGTGCTAGTTGACAGCATTCACAGTAATGTTCTTGGCTAGCGTGGGTATAGAGGTGGGGCGTCACAAAATATATATTAATTAAAGGAAGGAAAAGAAACTTGTAAATTTTCACTTACATTCTTAAAATATAAATAACTTACCATAAAATAAAAGTTGCAATTGCTAGTAAGAAAGTGTAAAGGGAAATCTTACAAGTGAAGCTTGAGGTAATTAAAGTATTCAATTAATTGCTGTTAAAACTTATGCTAAATCGGAAATTTTACTATATAAGAAAGGTAAGTAGAATAAATGGGTGATATAAACTTTAGTCAATAAATTGGAACACAAATATGATAATTTTGTAATAAATGAAAATGAAAATTGTAAGAAGTAAAGGGATCGCTCCATAAATGAAAGAAAGAAAATCAAACCACTGAAGCATGAAAAAAATGTATGATGAGTAATTTGGTTGTTGGGTTGAATTGTTATTGTTTGATTTATGTTGTTGGGTAAGGAATTTGAATTTGTCGGATGAATAAATAATCTATCTATGTTCCATCTAAGACTGTTGAGTAAAGGATGCACTTGATAGTTAATTTCATTTCATACAAATTTCAAGTTTGAACCCAAACAACTATTTGTTTGACGGATTAAATGGTTGCTTTGTTTGTGTATGTATGTTGTTTGTAAGGTTGATGGTTGTTGAATTGTTTGGTTGATTAATGATTGAATCCACTTGAATAGTTCACTTTAAAATAAATATTTAACCTTTTAGATTATATAAGTGAATACAGGTGATGGAAGCAACTGCTACTGCTTTTGGTTCCATAATAATAAGCGTATATTGCCCGACAAATAGGTACGTTTTCGGATTACGTTTAAAGCGCTATTTTTCCCATGTTGGGATATAATATTTTGATAATATATGTAATATATTTGTATATTTTGATATTATATTTTCTCCCGAGCCTCACCGTACAAAGGAGACTCTGTCAAAAAATTTCGTAAATTTTGGACTTAGAATTTTGTGAAAATATTTTCCCAACTTTAATAATTAAGTATAGAATAATATAATGATTATAAACAGGTATATTTTATTTAAGAAAATAAATTTAGTAAATTATTGTTATAAGTTAATATTTGGAATAAGATGTACTGTTTTATTCTTCCTTCTCCCTTCTTTTTCCTTTTCGGGGACGAAAAGTTTTGAGTGGGGGAGATTGTAACGACCCGTTAAATTAATAATATTTAATAAATTAAATTAATATGATTTCTAATTTGTTTAAGAATAAATGTAGAAATTTGGTATAGTAGTTGTAACCTAGTGTAACAATAAAATTTTATGACAATAGATTTGGATAATGTAATTTGTCACTTTTTGTTAAAAGTAAATTTTAAGAAATCAATAAATGTTGAATTGAGAATATTAATAAAAAATATTAACTTAAATGAGATTCATTAATATAAAATCAGTAGTGAAGATGTCACCTTTGGTTGTAATAAAGGTGAATGCTATTAGTGGATGTCAACACTTAATAAAATTTATTTAGAATAAAAAGAATTTAAATGCATGTTTGAATAGAGTATTAAATTGATAGATTAAGCGTAAGTAATTAGAATTTAACCCTATAAGATATGGAACTGAATGTATGAATATAATTTTGTAGAAATAGTTAATTAACAGCTTATTTGTGCATACCCAATTTAATATAAATAACAAAAGGGCTAGCACTTGATGTGCCTAAGTATTAATATATTGGAATTATAATAAAATAGAGAGTTTGGTAGTAAATAGAAATAAAAAGACCGTTATTAACTAGTAAATTAATAAATGGATTCTAACAATAGGTAGTAATTAATGCGTGTATATTGGGCATTTGCGGATTACCAATTTTTCTACCTATTCATATAATTTATTTATGTAAATCTAAACCTATGGCAACATTTTGTTAATAAATGTTGGAAGTGAATTTGAATATATCAAAGGATAACAAGTGTTTAGGTTAACCATTTATTTTATTTAGTTAAGAGGGGAAATAGATTGAAATAAAGCTAATTTAATTTTTTTTGGTTGTTAATGGGTATAGTTAAATAAGGAGAAGTTATAGGAAGTAAAACGCGCACTAATGAGATGTAATATAATTCCAAAGTTATTTATACCCACAAATAAGTTAATTACTGTATAGAAAGAGTCTAAATCAATAAATGAGTTTATTAAGATTACATTTATAACCTTTATGCTGATTTAAGTTCAATTAATTTATTTGATTAAATAGTGCAGTAGCGTAGTTTTGTGCGGTAGTTGATCTAATTCTTTTAGGTGAAGTTAAGGCTAATTCTATGTATATATTTGACCTATTGTTGATATAGATTCTAGGAAGCAGGATCTATTGATTAAATGGAGTATTAGATTCAATAATTGCATTTATCGCATAAATAAAGAGAATATAACGGTTAAATTTGGCGTTATTGAAATTAAAAAGGAATGGGGGAATAATAATTTGAAATCATTGCAATAGATATTAATTTAAGGTTACCTTAAATAAATTAAGGTAATAAATGGAGGATAGTGTAAATATCTTTATAATACGATGATTTGTGTAGTTAGGGTAGTTTTGATTTGTCACTTAAGATGGAGGATTTTTATAAAATGTAATAAATGCAGTTTAAATTAAGGCATTGACGTTTGGGTATTTAAGAAGTGATAAACAAAAATTTATTTATTTATTTGAAAATTTGCAATCCAATTTGTGGATTTATTGCAAATAAGTGAAATTTGTGTTTAACCATTACATCGATAGGAATAAATTAAATTTAAGGTTATATTAATAAAATTTGGACTAGAGAAATGATATGAATCGGTTTTAGAAGCCTTAAATATAAAATGGGAAGTAGACGAGATTTCACGTTACAACCATTTTAAAAAAAATCCTGATGTATGTAGAAATATTTATGAAATATAACGTAAACCAATGTTGAATCAAAAGAATAGAGTCAACACTTATTTATTCATTTAATGTGATATAACTACGAGTATGATTTATTGCAAGTTACATGGAAATCTAATATATAGGACATTACCTAAAAAGGAAGAGTAGATAAAATTTATGATAAACATATTTGTATATGAAGGTTATTGATTTAAGGAGAAATTGGGCAAGTTTTATGTATTTGGGTTAAGTGCAACCTTTAATAGATAAATTTAGTGCAATTAAAGAAATTGACAATTAATATTTCGATAACCTAAAATTTGATGGGATAAGAACATTTGGGTAATGAAGGGATGACAAATATTAGCTATGATTTTAGAAAGAATTAAATAGATAATGGGAAGATTAAAATCAGGTTCTAAGCAATAATTATTAAATAACAGAAGTTTAGGAGTAAAGTGAGATAATTGAAAATTTTAATCATTCATATAAGTCATTTGTTTATTAATATGAGTTAGCTAATAAATTTAACTTGGGCAATACCTATATATTGGAAACACATTTGTAAAGTGTAATTAATTGAATTTGGTGAATTGGGAATGAATCCAAGGTTATAGGAATTGATGTAATACTACGCAAATAAAAGGTAACTGCATAAAATCAATGTTTCGTAATAAATTGGAATTGATAATTAAGTAGGAATGGGTTTAAATTTGACAAAAAGGAAAATTTATTATTTGCTTACCCATCTATTCAGTCTATTAAATTTGATCAGATCCATTTGCAATTAAACGAATTTATTTACAAGTTAGTATGTATTTAGCTGATAACTATAAACCAATTAGGGAAATTGGGTATATATATTACCAGTTAAGTTATATAAGATAATGGTTGACTTAATTAAGGGAGTTTATGTAATAATTTCATTTATTTTGTAAGTGGAAATAAAACGTTAATGATAACAAGAATTCAAAATTTACCATCTATTTAGTATATTAAGTATAATTGATAATCAACTGCAGCAAGTAATAAATAATAAATACGTAACGTTAAATGAAGTAATATTTGAAATTTAATATTTAGAAACTATGTAAATATAAGTGCAGATGAAATTGGGGATATTTACATATTGAAATATGAATCCAATGATAAATCAATCTAATTGACAATAAATAATGGAAAGTAAATTTAATTAAATTTTGGAAATTTAATATATATACAGTTATAAACCCTAGCTCCATCCTATTGTCATTTGTTGTATATTCATTTCTTCATCTCCTTCTCCTCCTCAAATGGTTGCAAAACCCAGATCTACTTCAATCCAAATTTCAATGAAAATGCAAACACTTCAGGAAAATTCCACAAAAAATATATGTTAATGTTCTCGAGGCACGTAATATACTGGTGCAATTCATTTTCTATTTTGAACATTCGTTTGACCAGAATTAATTCAAACAGTCCGTGACCATTCATCATCGTCGTCGCAAACTTCGTCGGATCGTCAAACCTTTTCTGGGTTTTGTAGAGTAGACGATGGGGATCGCATCTATATGGTTTTTGTGTCGATTCAATGGTTAGATCGTCGTAGATCTTCGATTAGGGTTTCTGGAAGGGGGCCGCGTGCGTTTCTGGGAATAGAAGGAGTGACGTGGCACATATATTTGTAAGTGATGAATGTGTGTCGTTTTATTTATTTTCAATTTTGAATTCAATCATCATTTTTCGCCATAACTTTCTCATACGAAGTCGGATTCACACGAAATTTCTTTTGTTAGGATCGTAATTTAATTCCGGATTTGATGACGCTAGTTTGGACGAATTCCGAGAAGGGCAAATTTTTGGGTTTAAATCGAATTTAAATTCGATTTAAATTCAAAAGGTGAGTGTTTTAACCCACTCACAACTACTAGAAGCTTTTATGTTTGTTAAATTAATTTTAGAAATGAATAGAAATTTATTTATGAGTATTTGGCATGTTTATTTCACTCATATTTGTTGAATTGCATTTATTGAATTTAACTGTTAATTTCATTTATTTATTGACAGTTAGAATTTGTGTTTGCCTATAAACTGCTAGTTAACAGTTATATAGATTATTACTGAATATAAACTGTTAGATTAATAGTTGTTAAATTTAATCTGAATAAAATTGCCAGTTATTACCTGTTATATATTATCAAATATAAATTGTTATTGATTGATATTGCTTGATGATTTTGATTGGATGATGGGTGTTGTTGATGGATGTTTTATTGTATATCATTAAATTGCAAATTATCATGCATATTTCCTTTCATTCGGGATTGTGGTTTGAAATGATATACAACCGCAAAATTTTATATCTTTTAAATTGCGGATTGAAATGATAAATATCCGTATCACTTGACCATAGGATAGAAAATTATATACAGGCACCGCGGTCTATATATAACTATTTTAAAGTGATTTCTATGGTTTGGATGGAATACGGTTTATAATAATCTTAAATTTTATATTGTATAAATATTTTTCTTCCATATATATATATACATATGAAGTTGAAAATTTTGAAATTAAAAGGTGTATAAAAATCTTTATTAAAAATGGAAGAAAATTAAAAAAATGGAGTTTAATAATTTATATCATATGTTTAAATGTTAAGTTTGGAAATTTTAAGATATGATATTTATAATTGGATTTTTCCTAAAATAAATTGAAATGAATAATCTAGTATAATTTGAATTGGAAAAAATATATATATATTATTACCAGAAATTGAAGTCTTATTTTTTATGGATTTTATATGAATATTCAAGACTAATTAATAGAACAATTGATTTGTTGAAAGCATAAAATCCAACTTTAGTTTGAAATATTGATATTCAAAATGGATATACGTATATATAAATAAGTTGAAGTGGTTTTGGAACTTGAGAGAGATAATATAAATTTTGGTTTAGACTTTAATAAAGAAATGTATTTGTAAAGCCATGAGAACTATTTTCTTTACAAAGTAACATTTAAGTTAAACCATTTAATTCATATACCGTTGAATATCCAAACCATTCAAGTTTTAAAAGTTATGGTTTTAAATTATGAATTTTGAAATATTATGCTTTGAGAGGATATTTGGCTTTCAGACGTTATAAATTTTAAAGCATTTGGATTTTTGAAAGGGTTTATATTTGGGATAAAGGATATCATATTGTTTTGGGTTTTAAAATGATATCGTATTCATAATTTTAAAATGGAAATGTTTATTCTGGTTTTAAAGTATGAGCTATTTTTAAATGACCGCGGTGTTATAATAATGATGGGTTGGCAAAGAGACCGGGATCGGATATGGACATACTCTCTCTATCGATATCGAAAACCACTTTGACTAACCGTGTACGCAGTGGAGATTCCAGAATGAAGTAGGTGGTGGCGACGTTTCCTGTAAGGTAAATACGTGGACCCGACTCCCGTGAGTTGGCATAAGGTGGCTAAAACAGGAGCGATTCTCAGGCCAATGAGGTCATTCCTCTGATCGGACCCTCCTCTTCGATATTATACTTTGACTTGGATTGATTCAGTGGCCACTTCTATATTTTGATTTTGGGGAGTTAGTCCGAGGTGGGCGGTAACTGCGGCTACGCGTTTCCACCAGCCTGGATAGCAATTGGTATATCTACCCTGGCATTGCCTAGTTGTGCCGTGTCACCTACCATACCGAGCCTTTACTACGAGTTTCTATTTGTGTCGTACCTATGTAGTATCCTCTGGTAGCTTCCCGATCAGGAGGTATTACGGTACTGTATAGACTATTGGCATTATTTGTGTTAAGGGCTATATGGGTAACCCCTTAACGCTATTAAAAAGTAAGTTTATTTTATAAATAGACACTATTATAATAGCGCAATATACTACATAGTAAATAGTTTAACGGATCCTTAGGAGATGTAAATCCCGAACATCTCTTGAGTTACTGTACTCATATTTATTTCTGTTAATTTAACTCACATAAGATCTTTTAGTTCTGAGTCGAGTGTTTTTGTCTTTTCAAAAACGCTCGGGTCAATCCGAGCGTTTCAGGATTTCAAGATTTAGCTCTGGAGGACGAAGACGAAGATTTATAATATTATTATTTATACTAGTGCACTACACACTGTTCCGCTGCATTGTTATTGGTATGTGTAACTCTGATATGTATTATATAAATGGTTTTGTAAACAGATCTAGAAACTGTATATTTGATTATTATATTTTATCCTTCCGCTGTGAGATTCTGTTTTGTTTTTATTTCTTCTCTGTTTTTCTTATTTACCCCATAACAATCCGCCCTTGCGTATGCTTTGAATTGGCACGTGTGTCGGTTTAAATTGTGCGAAAAGGTGGGATGTTACATCATTCCTTCGATCTGACATGCTTCTTCGATACCATATTATGACCTGGTGATGATTTAGTGGCCACCCTTGATTTTGATTTGGGAGCGTGTTTCGAGGTGGGCGGTAGTAGCTGCTACGCGTTACCACCAGTCTGGTTCTACAATTGGTATATCTACCCTAGCATTGCTTCGAATGCCATATTCATATGCCCTAGAGCGCCTTCTATGAGTTTGTTTTGTACAGTATCTATGGGGTGCCCTTTGGGTAAACTACTGGTTTGATGGAGCTTACGGCATTGTATAGACTACGGGAATATGTAAAATGTGTTAAGGGGGATATGGGTAACGCCTTAATGCTATTTTAATACTTTACTTTACTGTAGACACTATTATAATAGCGTATTGTACTATATAGTATATGGTTTAACGGATCCTTACGAGATGGTAATCCCGAACATCTCTTAAGTTATTGAACCCACGTTAGAAACTGGAAAGCAGATGTCAAACCCCGCAAAAATCTATAACACCGTTACACTCATATCTATTTACTGTTGATTTAACTTACATAAGATCTTTTAGTTCCGACTCGAGTGTTTTGTCTTTTCAATTCGCTCGGGTCAGTCTGAGCTTTTCAGTTTATCGAAGACTGCTTTCTGGAGGATGAAGACGAAGATTCTGTACTATTATTACATATTATATGTATTCCACTACATCATGCTATTCCGTTGCATTTATTTATTTAATATTTTATTTGTATGTAACTCTGATCTGTATTTTAAAAGAATATTCAATGTTTTTTGTAAATAGCTTCATGAACTATTTATTTAATTATTATATTTTGTCATTCTGCTGCGAGATTCTGTATTTGTTTTGTTTCTTTCTCTGCTTTTTCTAATTTACCCTATAACAATCTGCCCTTTTGAATGGTTTGAGTCTGAGTGTGTGTCTCGTTCAAAAAGGCAGGTTGTTACATTTGGTATCAAACTTTGGTTTAGTGATAAACTTAGCTTTGTGGGGTCTGGCTCTTTACAAATAGGGTAGTAATACCCTAGAATGAGTCATTGATTGTATATTTGAGGGAGTGTATTTGTTAGTGTTATAAAAGGTTTTGTATTGTGTTAATTTACTGTAATGACCCAGAATTAGACCACTTTACAATATACTATTTAAAATGATTTTAAATATAAAATATAAAATGTTTTATGATTCAAATAATATTAGATAGGATTTGGAAGGAGAAGTATACACAAAAATAGTAACATTTACCTATATCGACAAAAGTGACAAAATGCTTATTTTAGAAAAGTAAGTTTCAATGGTTAAATAAATTATTTTAATTTATTTAAGAGTGTTTTTGTATTTTTAAATAACATTATACAAATTGATTTTAAAATTTGGTTTACATAAATAAATAGTTTAACTAAACCGTCAAAATGTGACCGTAAAACATTTTGTCGAAAATCAACGTTTTGTCGATTAAAAGTTGCCACAACGTTGTCACACCTTTATTTTCTTATATAAGAACATATATTCAAATATATAAGTATTAGTTAATTTGCTAATCTAGTCTACTTTTTACTAAACATACCTAGAAAATTCTAGAATGTAATTAATAAAAAGTAAGCATAAAAAGACAAATAGTGTTATAAAAGACAAAAAGCAAACATCAAATCAAACAAACATAATTATTATATTCTTTACTTAATACTTAAATGAAAATGACATAAATAAATAATTTGAAATGTGATGTTAAGTGTTGAAAAAATAAGGTTGCTTAAAAAGTAAGTAAATGGTATTTTGGTCATTTTACATAATAATATTTCATTTCAAACTTTTTTCTATAAATACCTACCGCTTCTTTCACAAATTTCACCCACTTTCCATTCTTCTTCTTCTTCCTTTTCTAAGATCTCTTCTTCTTCTTCCTTAGAGCTTTAATGGTTTCATCTCTTCCATTTCCTTATTAACTTTTTCAAAACGATATCAAATAAAGTCAAAACTCCACCTAACTTTGCCAAAGACCTTAGAATATCATCATAACATATTTTAGCATCTAAGAAGTGAAGAAATGATGAAGGAAGGGGATGATCAAGGGAAGGCCGAGCCCTATTGATGTTGTTGGAATGTTTGGCCAAGAGCAAAGAAGAAGGAAAGGCTTATGGTCGAGAGCAAGTGGAAGGGAAGTGATGGCCGAGCACTAAAAAGTGAGGTGGAGTTCTTTAGATGATGGTTTGGTGAAGTTAAGATGATTTAGTGAAGTGTTGGATTGAATGGATGTTGGTAGGAAGTTAAACGATTTGGTTAAAGGTGAGTACTAGTATTTTAAGTTACTAATTCCTAAAAATATTTCAAGTTAATAACATGAAAAGTTGTTATATGTTGATGATTAAATGTTTGATAACTTGGTTGATATTATGGTTGATTATATGTTTGTAATATGGATGATAATTTGGTTTAATAAATGATAAGAGAAATAGTTAGTAAGCATAGTTAATAAAATGAGAATTAAATCCATACAAATGTGTATATGGAAATTATTTAACCTCTTAATGATTTAAAAATATTTAAAACGATTGAAAATGATATTATAATAATATGATATTATAATATGAAATGAAAAATGAGTTTGAAATGATAAAAATATTGTTTCAAACAAGCTAAAATAGTTTAAATATGGTTTAAAACAAATTTGAAGTGTTTCGGACGAGTTCTGAGACAATTCACAAAATTGGTCAAAATCAAGCTCGTCGCGTAGTGGCAGTTCGTAAATTTCGACCCGTAATTTTAAATTAACGTAGAGAATGATTTATAAGACAGATTTCTTCGAAATAAAAATTATTTAGTCCACAATGATAATAGTTTTCCAACGAAGAAAGAAAATCAAAATTTTATCAAGTAGATTTTAAAATATGTCCAAAATAATTTTCTAAAAAACATCGCGGTTTTGCATTCGGAATCCAAAAAGGGATTTCTTTATAAATAATATATTTAAATGATTAAAAATTTGAAATAAATTTGATAAATGTATTAAAATGGTTTAAAAGAGATCTGGAATGGAAGATACGAATTTTCAAATATTAAAAAGTCATTTAAATCAAATAAGCTTATAAAGCACATTCCGCGGCACTTTTCTACTGCCGTTTCTACGACTCTTTAAAAGAATGCTTAAACTTAACGATTTTTTCTAGAATCAATTATGAATGTTTTTAAAAAGGAAATTAAGAGTTTAAAAGATAATTTGGAATCTTATAATCAATTCCAAAATAAAGCTAATAACTGTGTATGCGGGAACGACTAGTACATTCGTCCCGCCTGTGAGAGCTAAACGATACAAGAAAGTGTGTAACTAAGGTTAGGGATAAAGCAACCAGTGCCCTGAACTTACCTGGCCTTCGCTTTATCTTTTAGATGAGGGGTGGAATAGATCCAAAGGAAAGCCCAAATGCTCTAAAAGATCATACTTAAATTTTTCCAAAATAAAATAAAAGAAACAAATTCTTAGAATATTAATTAACCACTTAACACCTTTTATCGATGATTAGCACGAAGGAACCAGGATCAGATTTGGGTGATTTCTATTTGAAAAACCGGGATCAGATTTGGATGATTCCTATCCGAAAACCCCTTCATACTAATTTTCAAAATTAAACATATTGAAGACAAAGATTTTCATAATGTAGGATTACTTGCTATTAGTCCCTAGAGGTGAAATTTACCATATTTAAAGTGGCAGTAGTGCTCTATTATGAAAATCTTCGATTTGAAAGATTATGATTTGATGTTAAGAAAGAAATCTTTGATTAAAATTTAATGAATGATTTGGGAATATTTTCCTTAAGTTAAAAGTTACAACTTGAATATAAGAAATCTTTGATTAAAATTTAAAAGAATGATTTGGAAACGTTTTCCTAAGTAAAATAGAAAATGATTTAGAATTATTCCAGGATTTAAGAATGGTTTAAATAAACCAAATGATTTGATAAATGAGGCTTAATGATTTCATATACTCTTGAAAAGAAAATGGAATAAATTAAAAAGAATATATCTAAGAAAGATATTTGATTTAAATAAAAGATGAATTAATTGATTGATGATTGATATCCACCTATGAACTTAACATCTTTTAAGGCGATGATTGGTTTCGAAGGAATTAGGGTCGGATTTGGGTGATCTCTATCCGAAGACCACTTTGAACCAATGTATACGTTCAAAAGTGGAGACATGTTGAAGACGATCATTATTAAAGACCAAGGATCTTCGTAGCGTGTGGACTGCTTATTGACATGCTATGGGTCGCTCCCATTATAGAGTTATTTATAGCAGTGGTCTCGTCGTGGTGGAGATTTTTCGGATTGCAACGGCCTCTCGCCTAGTAATGGCCGAGGAAAGTGCCCTCAGTTTCATTCAGTCCTAGAATGAACATGTGTGGATGAATGTATGACAATGCATTTTTGAGACACAACGTTTGATTTTTACAAATGTACATCTGCTTGGTGGCGGAGAAGGAAACTTTTCTTAACTTAACACCATTCTCTGAGACATACGAGCTCAAACGTTGTATGCTTGTGGCAGTCAAATAGTGATCAAAGGAATGGCAGTGTGGCATTCAAAATGGAACCTGTTACGATCAAAGCGTGGTTTTGTGTGAAAAGCGTGATTTTGAACAAATTGATCGTAGCCTCGCGAGCCTCACACCCCAGTTATGATGGGATTCTGTGTGGGCAGATGTATGCTTGCATTTCGGATAGCAGTGATTTGGAGTTCAAATGTTCTGAGCCTTAGGTACCAGATACATCTGGGCCTCATGGCAGGGATGCGCGAAGTTTGAGTCCTTGGATGTTATTCGTAGATTGTATCTCCTTTTAGCCATTTGTGTTCTTGTATAATGGCGTCTGAGTCTTGGACGTAAGCCATGGATACAAATTCATCTTTTTGTGAGTTCCCTGTCATGTTGGAAATCCAATCCCAATACGAGATTTATAGTTCTGATTGTAGTCTCAAAATAGCTGTAATGACTTGCAAACATTCCAGCTACCCCTTTTCGTATCCGTTAGGTATATTACTTGACCCAATCTGGATATATTACCTTAGACTTAGTCCGAGTATTGATACCTTATTTAAATAAGTTTATTTGAAAAGTGTTTTTAATAGAAAGTCATAAAAAATAACATCAAGAGTATTTTGGTATAAAAGTGTTTTGGTTTTCATAAGGTAAAAATCTGTCCGAGTTTATGTGTCGGCGTAGTCTTATAAGATACCCTTCTTTCGAATGTTTTGATAACATGGTCATTTTAAATTTTGAGTATCTCACACTGGTTTATCATGCCTGATCTGGGTATTTTTAATACTAGGATCAGATCCGAGTAGTTTTAGGTTGAGTTGAATACGGTTGGAGTTTCCAGAGGAGAGCTGGAGATCTTCATCATCGTATGGACGTATTATATTATCCATTACATCTATTGCATTTGTTTAGTTGTTTTCAGTATTTGTAAGGATAGAGGTTTATAGCTGTTCAGGCAGTAGACTCTAATATTGTAACATCCCGCCTTTTCGCACACTTTAAACCGACACACGTGCCAATTCAAAACATAACGGAAGGACTTGTTATGGGGTAAATAAGAAAAACAGAGAAGAAATAAAAACAAAATAGAATCTCACAGCGGAAGGATAAAATATAATAATAAATATACAGTTCAAAACAGTTTACAAACACTTGATTTGCTTTATTCAATAAATATCAGAGTTACACCTACCAATACAATCAATGCAGCGGAACAATATGAGTGGTGCAATACTATAGAAAATAATAATACGACTCCTTCGTCTTCGTCCTTCAAAGCTAAAGTCTTCGATCCTGAAACGCTCGGACTGACCCGAGCGAATTTGAAAAGACAAAAACACTCGAGTCAGACTAAAAGATCTTATGTGAGTTAAATTAACAGAAATAAATATGAGTACAGTAACTCAAGAGATGTTCGGGATTTACATCTCCTAAGGATCCGTTAAACTATTTACTATGTAGTATATTGCGCTATTATAGTAGTGTCTATTTATAAAATAAACTTACTTTTAAATAGCGTTAAGGCTTTACATTTTCCACCTTAACACATTTATATATTCCCATAGTCTATACAGTACCGTAATCTCCCCCGTACTGGGCGTCGTCAGAGGGCACTCCATAGGTATGGTACAAAACATAACTCGTAGTAAAGGCTCGGTATGGTAGGTGACACGGCACAACAAGGCAATGCCAGGGTAGATATACCAATTGCGTACCCAGGCTGATGGAAACGCGTAGCCGCAGTTACCGCCCACCTCGAACAAACTCCCCAAAATCAAATAAAAGTGGCCACTGAATCAATCCAAAGTCATAGTATAATATCGAAGAGGAGTGTCCGATCAGAGGAATGACCTCATTGGCCTGGGAATAGCTCCTGTTTTAGCCACCTTATGCCAACTCACGGGAGTTGGGTCCACGTATTTACCTTACAGGAAACGTCGCCACCACCTACTTCATTCTGGAATCTCCACCGCGTACACGGTTAGTCAAAGTGGTTTTCGGTATCGACAGAGAGTATATCCATATCCGATCCCGGTCTCTTTGCCAACCCATCGATATTATAACACCGCGGTCATTTAAAAATAGTTTATACTTTAAAACCAGAATAAACATTTCCATCTTAAAATTATGAATACGATATCATTTTAAAACCCAAACAATATGATATCATTTATCCCAAATATAAATCTTTTCCAAAAATCATAATGCTTTAAAATTTATAACGTCTGAAAATCAAATATTTTCAAAGCATAGTATTTTGAAAATCATAATTTAAAACCATAACTTCTAAAACTTGAATGGTTTGGACATTCAACGGTATATGAATTAAATGGTTTAACTTAAATGTTACTTTGTAAAGAAAATAATTCTCATGGCTTTACAAATACATTTCTTTATTAAAGTCTAAACCAAAATTTATATTATCTCTCTCAAGTTCCAAAACCACTTCAATTTATTTATATATACGTATATCCATTTTGAGTATCAATATTTCAAACTAAAGTTGGATTTTATTCTTTCAACAAATCAATTGTTCTATTAATTAGTCTTGAATATTCATATAAAATCCATAAATAATAAGACTTCAATTTCTAGTAATAAAATATATATATTTTTCCCAATTCAAATTATACTAGAATATTCATTTCAATTTATTTGGGAAAAATCCAATTATAAATATCATATCTTAAAATTTCCAAACTTAACATTTAAACATATGATATAAATTATTAAACTCCATTTTCTTAATTTTCTTCCATTTTTAATAAAGATTTTTATACACCTTTTAATTTCAAAATTTTCAACTTCATATGTATATATATATGGAAGAAAAATATTTATACAATATAAAATTTAAGATTATTATAAACCGTATTCCATCCAAACCATAGAAATCACATTAAAATAGTTATATATAGACCGCGGTGCCTGTATATAATTTTTTATCCTATGGTCAAGCGATACGGATATTTATCATTTCAATCCGCAATTTAAAAGATATAAAATTTTGCGGTTGTATATCATTTCAAACCACAATCCCGAATGAAAGGAAATATGCATGAAAATTTGCAATTTAATGATATACAATAAAACATCCATCAACATCACCCATCATCCAGTCACAATCATCAAGCAATATCAATCAATAACAATTTATATTTGATAATATATAACAGGTAATAACTGGTAATTTTATTCAGATTAAATTTAACAACTATTAATCTAACAGTTTATATTCAGTAATAATCTATATAACTGTTAACTAGCAGTTTATAGGCAAACAAATAAATTCTAACTATCAATTAATACGCAATAAATAAATTAAATTAACAGTTAAATTTAATAAATGCAATTCAACAAATATGAATAAAATAAACATGCCAAATACTCATAAATAAATTTCTATTCATTTCTAAAATTAATTTAACAAACATAAAAGCTTCTAGTAGTTGTGAGTGGGTTTGAACACTCACCTTTTGAATTTAAATCGAATTTAAATTCGATTTAAACCCAAAAATTTGCCCTTCTCGGAATTCGTCCAAACCAGCGTCATCAAATTCGAAATTAAATTACGATCCTAACAAAAGAAATTTCGTGTGAATCCGACTTCGTATGAGAAAGTTATGGCGAAAAATGATGATTGAATTCAAAATTGAAAATAAATAAAACGACACACAAACCCAATAGATGCGATCCCCATCGTCCACTCTACAAAACCCAGAAAGGGTTTGACGATCCGACGAAGTTTGCGACGACGATGATGAATGGTCACGGACTGTTTGAATGAATTCTGGTCAAACGAATGTTCAAAACAGAAAACGAATTGCACCAGTAGATTACGTGCCTCGAGAACATTAACATATATTTTTTTGTGGAATTTTTCTGAAGTGTTTGCATTTTCATTGAAATTTGGATTGAAGTAGATCTAGGTTTTGCAACCATTTGAGGAGGAGAAGGAGATGAAGAAATGAATATACAGCAAATGACAATAGGATGGAGCTAGGGTTTATAACTGTATATATATATTAAATTCCAAAATTTAATTAAATTTACTTTCCATTATTTATTGTCAATTAGATTGATTTATCATTGGATTCATATTTCAATATGTAAATATCTCCAATTTCATCTGCACTTATATTTACATAGTTTCTAAATATTAAATTTCAAATATTACTTCATTTAACGTTACGTATTTATTATTTATTACTTGCTGCAGTTGATTATCAATTATACTTAATATACTAAATAGATGGTAAATTTTGAATACTTGTTATCATTAACGTTTTATTTCCACTTACAAAATAAATGAAATTATTACATAAACTCCCTTAATTAAGTCAACCATTATCTTATATAACTTAACTGGTAATATATATACCCAATTGCCCTAATTGGTTTATAGTTATCAGCTAAATACATACTAACTTGTAAATAAATTCATTTAATTGCAAATGGATCTGATCAAATTTAATAGATTGAATAGATGGGTAAGCAAATAATAAATTTTCCTTTTTGTCAAATTCAAACCCATTCCTACTTAATTATCAATTACAATTTATTACGAAACATTGATTTTATGCAGTTACCTTTTATTTGCGTAGTATTACATCAATTCCTATAACCTTGGATTCATTCCCAATTCACCAAATTCAATTAATTACACTTTACAAATGTGTTTCCAATATATAGGTATTGCCCAAGTTAAATTTATTAGCTAACTCATATTAATAAACAAATGACTTATATGAATGATTAAAATTTTCAATTATCTCACTTTACTCCTAAACTTCTGTTATTTAATAATTATTGCTTAGAACCTGATTTTAATCTTCCCATTATCTATTTAATTCCTTCTAGAATCATAGCTAATATTTGTCATCCCTTCATTACCCAAATGTTCTTATCCCATCAAATTTTAAGTTATCGAAATATTAAATGTCAATTTCTTTAATTGCACTAAATTTATCTATTAAAGGTTGCACTTAACCCAATTACATAAAACTTGCCCATTTTCTCCTTAAATCAATAACCTTCATATACAAATATGTTTATCATAAATTTTATCTACTCTTCCTTTTTAGGTAATGTCCTATATATTAGATTTCCATGTAATTTGCAATAAATCATACTCGTAGTTATATCACATTAAATGAATAAATAAGTGTTGACTCTATTCTTTTGATTCAACATTGGTTTGCGTTATATTTCATTAATATTTCTACATACATCAGGATTTTTAAAAATGGTTGTAACGTGAAATCTCGTCTACTTCCCATTTTATATTTAAGGCTTCTAAAACCGATTCATATCATTTCTCTAGTCCAAATTTTATTAATATAACCTTAAATTTAATTTATTCCTATCGATGTAATAGTTAAACACAAATTTCACTTATTTGCAATAAATCCACAAATTGGATTTCAAATTTTCAAATAAATAAATAAATTTTAGTTTATCACTTCTTAAATACTCAAACGTCAATGCCTTAATTTAAACTGCATTTATTACATTTTATAAAAATCCTCCATCTTAAGTGACAAATCAAAACTACCCTAACTACACAAATCATCGTATTATAAAGATATTTACACTATCCTCCATTTATTACCTTAATTTATTTAAGGTAACCTTAAATTAAGATCTATTGCAATGATTTCAAATTATTATTTCCTCATTTCTTTTTAATTTCAATAACGCCAAATTTAACCGTTATATTCTCTTTATTTATGCGATAAATGCAATTATTGAATCTAATACTCCATTTAATTAATAGATCCTGCTTCCTAGAATCTATATCAACAATAGGTCAAATATATACATAGAATTAGCCTTAACTTCACCTAAAAGAATTAGCTATTTCAACTACCGCACAAAACTACGCTACTGCACTATTTAATCAAATAAATTAATTGAACTTAAATCAGCATAAAGGTTATAAAATTATAAATGTAATCTTAATAAATTCATTTATTGATTTAGACTCTTTCTATACAGTAATTAACCTATTTGTGGGTATAAATAACTTTGGAATTATATTACATCTCATTAGTGCGCGTTTTATTTCCTATAACTTCTCCTTATTTAACTATACCCATTAACAACCAAAAAAATTAAATTAGCTTTATTTCAATCTATTTCCCTTCTTAACTAAATAAAATAAATGGTTAACCTAAACACTTGTTATCCTTTGATATATTCAAATTCACTTCCAACATTTATTAACAAAATGTTGCCATAGGTTTAGATTTACATAAATAAATTATATGAATTGGTGGAAAAATTGGTAATCCGCAAATGCCCAATATACACGCATTAATTACTACCTATTGTTAGAATCCATTTATTAATTTACTAGTTAATAACGGTCTTTTTATTTCTATTTACTACCAAACTCTCTATTTTATTATAGTTCCAATATATTAATACTTAGGCACATCAAGTGCTAGCCCTTTTGTTATTTATATTAAATTGGGTATGCACAAATAAGCTGTTAATTAACTATTTCTACAAAATTATATTCATACATTCAGTTCCATATCTTATAGGGTTAAATTCTAATTACTTACGCTTAATCTATCAATTTAATACTCTATTCAAACATGCATTTAAATTCTTTTTATTCTAAATAAATTTTATTAAGTGTTGACATCCACTAATAGCATTCACCTTTATTACAATCAAAGGTGACATCTTCACTACTGATTTTATATTAATGAATCTCATTTTAGTTAATATTTTTTTTATTAATATTCTCAATTCAACATTTATTGATTTCTTAAAATTTACTTTTAACAAAAAGTGACAAATTACATTATCCAAATCTATTGTCATAAAATTTTATTGTTACACTAGGTTACAACTACTATACCAAATTTCTACATTTATTCTTAAACAAATTAGAAATTATATTAATTTAATTTATTAAATATTATTAATTTAACGGGTCGTTACAATCTCCCCCACTCAAAACTTTTCGTCCCCGAAAAGGAAAAAGAAGGGAGAAGGAAGAATAAAACAGTACATCTTATTCCAAATATTAACTTATAACAATAATTTACTAAATTTATTTTCTTAAATAAAATATACCTGTTTATAATCATTATATTATTTTATACTTAATTATTAAAGTTGGGAAAATATTTTCACAAAATTCTAAGTCCAAAATTTACGGAAAATTTTGGCAGGGTCTCCTTTGTACGGAGAGACTCTGGAGAAAATATAATATCAAAATATACAAATATATTACATATATTATCAAAATATTATATCCAACACGGAAAAATAGCGCTTTAAACGTAATCCGAAAACGTACCTATTTGTCGGGCAATATACGCTTATTATTTTGGAACCAAAAGCAATAGCAGTTGCTTCCATCACCTGTATTCACTTATATAATCTAAAAGGTTAAATATTTATTTTAAAGTGAACTATTCAAGTGGATTCAATCATTAATCAACCAAACAATTCAACAACCATCAACCTTACAAACAACATACATACACAACAAAGCAACAATTTAATCCATCAACCAAATAGTTGTTTGGGTTCAAACTTGAAATTTGTATAAAATGAAATTAACTATCAAGTGCATCCTTTACTCAACAGTCTTAGATGGAACAAAGATAGATACTTATTCATTTAACCACTTCAAATTTCTTACCCAACAACATAAATCAAACAACACAATTCAAACCAACACCCAAATTTATTTATTATACATTTATCTCATGCTTCAATGGTTTGATTTTCTTTCTTTCATTTATGGAGTGATTTCTTTATTTCTTACAAATTTTCATTTTCCATTTATCACAAAATTCATTATATTTGTATTCCAATTTATTTACTAAAGTTTCTATCATCTATTTATACTACTTACCTTTACTTATAGTAAAATTTCCAATTTAATTTAAGTCTACACAATTAATTCTCATTAATAATAGCAAATTAATAGAATACCTTTATTACCTTACTCTTCACTAGTAAGATTTCCCCTTACATTTTCCTACTAACATTTGCAACTTTTTATTATATGGTAAGTTATGTATGTTTTAAGAATGTAAGTGAAAATTTACAAGTTTCTTCTCCATTCCTTTAGTTAATACATATTTGTTTTATAAATTACAATTTCAACTTACCTTTAATTTCAACTCTTTTAATTCATTGATTACTTCTTTTATTTCACTAACCTAAATTTTTACAACTAATTAATGGAAATTCAAGAATTAATACCGGGTCAAATTCCAAAATTTCTTTAAAATAATAGATAATTAAATTCTTACAACTTTTATATCTCTAATTACCTTTAAACAATTAAAATTTCAAATAATTTCAAAACAAATCTGCAGTAGAATTTACTACAGTGGCCTTTCCCTTCGAAACTCGAAAATGAAAGTCGATGATGCGGCCGTCATCACTGAAATTATTTTCCAGCGACAGAGAGGAAAGTACAAACTTATTTTCTTCAAAATCCTCTTTAAACCAATTCCTTCGAATTATACTAAATATTTATATAAGAAAATATTTATAAACCAAATCATTATATTTCATAAATCCTTTGAAAGAAGATTTCAAAAATCCCGGACTTAAGTTCTAAAATCTCCAATTTGATTTATTAAAATTCAACTTAGCTTTAATTCATTACAAATATTTTTATTACCTAACACCCAACTATAGCAACCAAATATATATATATATCTTTATAAAAATATTTTTATATATAGAAAATATAATAGGCAAAATTATTTCATTCACCTATATTAAAATAAATATTATGTCGGTCTGTCCTAATTAAGTGTTTAGAAATCCCTATTGATGACATAGAGTCCCATGCATCAACCAGAATTTATAAATACAAAGTGGAACAGATTAACACAATATCAAAATCTTTTATTAATACTAACAAATACGCTCTCTCATATATATATATATACACTCAGCGACTCCCATAGGGTATTACTACCCTATTAATAAAGAGTCAAACCCCACAAAGCCAAGGTTTATCGCTAAACCAAAGCTCTGATACCAACTGTAACATCCCGCCTTTACGCACACTTTAAACCGACACACGTGCCAATTCAAAACATAACGGAAGGACGGATTGTTATGGGGTAAATAAGAAAAACAGAGAAGAAATAAAAACAAAATAGAATCTCACAGCGGAAGGATAAAATATAATAATAAATATACAGTTCAAAACAGTTTACAAACACTTGATTTGCTTTATTCAATAAATATCAGAGTTACACCTACCAATGCAATCAATGCAGCGGAACAGTATGAGTGGTGCAATACTATAGAAAATAATAATACGACTCCTTCGTCTTCGTCCTTCAAAGCTAAAGTCTTCGATCCTGAAATGCTCGGACTGACCCGAGCGAATTTGAAAAGACAAAAACACTCGAGTCAGACTAAAAGATCTTATGTGAGTTAAATTAACAGAAATAAATATGAGTACAGTAACTCAAGAGATGTTCGGGATTTACATCTCCTAAGGATCCGTTAAACTATTTACTATGTAGTATATTGCGCTATTATAGTAGTGTCTATTTATAAAATAAACTTACTTTTAAATAGCGTTAAGGCTTTACATTTTCCACCTTAACACATTTATATATTCCCATAGTCTATACAGTACCGTAATCTCCCCCGTACTGGGCGTCGTCAGAGGGCACTCCATAGGTATGGTACAAAACATAACTCGTAGTAAAGGCTCGGTATGGTAGGTGACACGGCACAACAAGGCAATGCCAGGGTAGATATACCAATTGCGTACCCAGGCTGATGGAAACGCGTAGCCGCAGTTACCGCCCACCTCGAACAAACTCCCCAAAATCAAATAAAAGTGGCCACTGAATCAATCCAAAGTCATAGTATAATATCGAAGAGGAGTGTCCGATCAGAGGAATGACCTCATTGGCCTGGGAATAGCTCCTGTTTTAGCCACCTTATGCCAACTCACGGGAGTTGGGTCCACGTATTTACCTTACAGGAAACGTCGCCACCACCTACTTCATTTTGGAATCTCCATCGCGTACACGGTTAGTCAAAGTGGTTTTCGGTATCGACAGAGTGTATGTCCATATCCGATCCCGGTCTCTTTGCCAACCCATCGATATTATAACACCGCGGTCATTTAAAAATAGTTTATACTTTAAAACCAGAATAAACATTTCCATCTTAAAATTATGAATACGATATCATTTTAAAACCCAAACAATATGATATCATTTATCCCAAATATAAATCTTTTCCAAAAATCATAATGCTTTAAAATTTATAACGTCTGAAAATCAAATATTTTCAAAGCATAGTATTTTGAAAATCATAATTTAAAACCATAACTTCTAAAACTTGAATGGTTTGGACATTCAACGGTATATGAATTAAATGGTTTAACTTAAATGTTACTTTGTAAAGAAAATAGTTCTCATGGCTTTACAAATACATTTCTTTATTAAAGTCTAAACCAAAATTTATATTATCTCTCTCAAGTTCCAAAACCACTTCAATTTATTTATATATACGTATATCCATTTTGAGTATCAATATTTCAAACTAAAGTTGGATTTTATTCTTTCAACAAATCAATTGTTCTATTAATTAGTCTTGAATATTCATATAAAATCCATAAATAATAAGACTTCAATTTCTAGTAATAAAATATATATATTTTTCCCAATTCAAATTATACTAGAATATTCATTTCAATTTATTTGGGAAAAATCCAATTATAAATATCATATCTTAAAATTTCCAAACTTAACATTTAAACATATGATATAAATTATTAAACTCCATTTTCTTAATTTTCTTCCATTTTTAATAAAGATTTTTATACACCTTTTAATTTCAAAATTTTCAACTTCATATGTATATATATATGGAAGAAAAATATTTATACAATATAAAATTTAAGATTATTATAAACCGTATTCCATCCAAACCATAGAAATCACATTAAAATAGTTATATATAGACCGCGGTGCCTGTATATAATTTTCTATCCTATGGTCAAGTGATACGGATATTTATCATTTCAATCCGCAATTTAAAAGATATAAAATTTTGCGGTTGTATATCATTTCAAACCACAATCCCGAATGAAAGGAAATATGCATGAAAATTTTCAATTTAATGATATACAATAAAACATCCATCAACATCACCCATCATCCAATCATAATCATCAAGCAATATCAATCAATAACAATTTATATTTGATAATATATAACAGGTAATAACTGGTAATTTTATTCAGATTAAATTTAACAACTATTAATCTAACAGTTTATATTCAGTAATAATCTATATAACTGTTAACTAGCAGTTTATAGGCAAACAAATAAATTCTAACTATCAATTAATACGCAATAAATAAATTAAATTAACAGTTAAATTTAATAAATGCAATTCAACAAATATGAATAAAATAAACATGCCAAATACTCATAAATAAATTTCTATTCATTTCTAAAATTAATTTAACAAACATAAAAGCTTCTAGTAGTTGTGAGTGGGTTTGAACACTCACCTTTTGAATTTAAATCGAATTTAAATTCGATTTAAACCCAAAAATTTGCCCTTCTCGGAATTTGTCCAAACCAGCGTCACCAAATCCGGAATTAAATTACGATCCTAATAAAAGAAATTTCGTGTGAATCCGACTTCGTATGAGAAAGTTATGGCGAAAAATGATGATTGAATTCAAAATTGAAAATAAATAAAACGGCACACAAACCCAATAGATGCGATCCCCATCGTCCACTCTACAAAACCCAGAAAGGGTTTGACGATCCGACGAAGTTTGCGACGACGATGATGAATGGTCACGGACTGTTTGAATGAATTCTGGTCAAACGAATGTTCAAAACAGAAAACGAATTGCACCAGTAGATTACGTGCCTCGAGAACATTAACATATATTTTTTTGTGGAATTTTTCTGAAGTGTTTGCATTTTCATTGAAATTTGGATTGAAGTAGATCTAGGTTTTGCAACCATTTGAGGAGGAGAAGGAGATGAAGAAATGAATATACAGCAAATGACAATAGGATGGAGCTAGGGTTTATAACTGTATATATATATTAAATTCCAAAATTTAATTAAATTTACTTTCCATTATTTATTGTCAATTAGATTGATTTATCATTGGATTCATATTTCAATATGTAAATATCTCCAATTTCATCTGCACTTATATTTACATAGTTTCTAAATATTAAATTTCAAATATTACTTCATTTAACGTTACGTATTTATTATTTATTACTTGCTGCAGTTGATTATCAATTATACTTAATATACTAAATAGATGGTAAATTTTGAATACTTGTTATCATTAACGTTTTATTTCCACTTACAAAATAAATGAAATTATTACATAAACTCCCTTAATTAAGTCAACCATTATCTTATATAACTTAACTGGTAATATATATACCCAATTGCCCTAATTGGTTTATAGTTATCAGCTAAATACATACTAACTTGTAAATAAATTCGTTTAATTGCAAATGGATCTGATCAAATTTAATAGATTGAATAGATGGGTAAGCAAATAATAAATTTTCCTTTTTGTCAAATTCAAACCCATTCCTACTTAATTATCAATTACAATTTATTACGAAACATTGATTTTATGCAGTTACCTTTTATTTGCGTAGTATTACATCAATTCCTATAACCTTAGATTCATTCCCAATTCACCAAATTCAATTAATTACACTTTACAAATGTGTTTCCAATATATAGGTATTGCCCAAGTTAAATTTATTAGCTAACTCATACTAATAAAAAAATGACTTATATGAATGATTAAAATTTTCAATTATCTCACTTTACTCCTAAACTTCTGTTATTTAATAATTATTGCTTAGAACCTGATTTTAATCTTCCCATTATCTATTTAATTCCTTCTAGAATCATAGCTAATATTTGTCATCCCTTCATTACCCAAATGTTCTTATCCCATCAAATTTTAAGTTATCGAAATATTAAATGTCAATTTCTTTAATTGCACTAAATTTATCTATTAAAGGTTGCACTTAACCCAATTACATAAAACTTGCCCAATTTCTCCTTAAATCAATAACCTTCATATACAAATATGTTTATCATAAATTTTATCTACTCTTCCTTTTTAGGTAATGTCCTATATATTAGATTTCCATGTAATTTGCAATAAATCATACTCGTAGTTATATCACATTAAATGAATAAATAAGTGTTGACTCTATTCTTTTGATTCAACATTGGTTTACGTTATATTTCATTAATATTTCTACATACATCAGGATTTTTAAAAATGGTTGTAACGTGAAATCTCGTCTACTTCCCATTTTATATTTAAGGCTTCTAAAACCGATTCATATCATTTCTCTAGTCCAAATTTAATTTATTCCTATCGATGTAATGGTTAAACACAAATTTCACTTATTTGCAATAAATCCACAAATTGGATTTCAAATTTTCAAATAAATAAATAAATTTTAGTTTATCACTTCTTAAATACCCAAACGTCAATGCCTTAATTTAAACTGCATTTATTACATTTTATAAAAATCCTCCATCTTAAGTGACAAATCAAAACTACCCTAACTACACAAATCATCGTATTATAAAGATATTTACACTATCCTCCATTTATTACCTTAATTTATTTAAGGTAACCTTAAATTAATATCTATTGCAATGATTTCAAATTATTATTCCCTCATTTCTTTTTAATTTCAATAACGCCAAATTTAACCATTATATTCTCTTTATTTATGCGATAAATGCAATTATTGAATCTAATACTCCATTTAATTAATAGATCCTGCTTCCTAGAATCTATATCAACAATAGGTCAAATATATACATAGAATTAGCCTTAACTTCACCTAAAAGAATTAGCTATTTCAACTACCGCACAAAACTACGCTACTGCACTATTTAATCAAATAAATTAATTGAACTTAAATCAGCATAAAGGTTATAAAATTATAAATGTAATCTTAATAAATTCATTTATTGATTTAGACTCTTTCTATACAGTAATTAACCTATTTGTGGGTATAAATAACTTTGGAATTATATTACATCTCATTAGTGCGCGTTTTATTTCCTATAACTTCTCCTTATTTAACTATACCCATTAACAACCAAAAAAATTAAATTAGCTTTATTTCAATCTATTTCCCTTCTTAACTAAATAAAATAAATGGTTAACCTAAACACTTGTTATCCTTTGATATATTCAAATTCACTTCCAACATTTATTAACAAAATGTTGCCATAGGTTTAGATTTACATAAATAAATTATATGAATAAGTGGAAAAATTGGTAATCCGCAAATGCCCAATATACACGCATTAATTACTACCTATTGTTAGAATCCATTTATTAATTTACTAGTTAATAACGGTCTTTTTATTTCTATTTACTGCCAAACTCTCTATTTTATTATAGTTCCAATATATTAATACTTAGGCACATCAAGTGCTAGCCCTTTTGTTATTTATATTAAATTGGGTATGCACAAATAAGCTGTTAATTAACTATTTCTACAAAATTATATTCATACATTCAGTTCCATATCTTATAGGGTTAAATTCTAATTACTTACGCTTAATCTATCAATTTAATACTCTATTCAAACATGCATTTAAATTCTTTTTATTCTAAATAAATTTTATTAAGTGTTGACATCCACTAATAGCATTCACCTTTATTACAACCAAAGGTGACATCTTCACTACTGATTTTATATTAATGAATCTCATTTTAGTTAATATTTTTTTATTAATGTTCTCAATTCAACATTTATTGATTTCTTAAAATTTACTTTTAACAAAAAGTGACAAATTACATTATCCAAATCTATTGTCATAAAATTTTATTGTTACACTAGGTTACAACTACTATACCAAATTTCTACATTTATTCTTAAACAAATTAGAAATTATATTAATTTAATTTATTAAATATTATTAATTTAACGGGTCGTTACAAATATTGTATTTTAAAATTTTCCATTGTAAAGATTATTATTGAAATAATATATGTTATTCCATTCGTGTGAGATTCTGTTCTATCTTTATTTTCTTTCTACCCTTAGTGATCCGTCTTTTCATGCAATTTGAGTTAGACATGTGTGGTTTATTATCAATTCAAATGGTACGAAAAACGGTTCATTATATTTTTTCATTTTGTATTTATAAATTCTGGTCGGTGCGTAGGACGATATGATTTCGATAGGGATTTCTAAAAACTTAATAGGGCAGACCAACACAATACTTGTTTTGAAATATAGGTAAATAAAATAATTTTGTCTATTATATATTTTGTATATAAAATAATAATATTTTATACATGATATAGTTCGATGTAGTATATTGTTTGTTAGGTAGAGGAATTTTATAAATATTGATTTAAAAATAGTATTTACAAATAAAGTAAATATAAATTGGAAGTTTAGAACTGAAGTTCTGGGATTTTTGAAAATTTCTTTCGAAAGATTTTGGAATATAATATTAGTATTATTTAGAAGTATTTTCAGATAGAAATATTTCAATACGATTTGAAAGGAATTTTTTAAAATAAATTTTTTGAAGGAAATAAGTTCTATACTCCCTTCTCTTTCGCTGGAAAATAATTTCGGTGTTGAGTGCACGCATCATTAACGTTCATTTTCGAGTTTCTAAGTGAGTAGACGGTTGTAGTGGTTTTACTACACCTTTTTTTGATAAACAAATCTTAAATTTTAATTTCTAAATATGATTTGATCTATAAAGGATATATATATATATGTATGTATGTATGTATGTATGTATGTATGTATATTATTTTCTAAATGACTAAAATGAACATGGAGTTTAGTTCGTAGATTTTTTTGGTAATTAGTACTTTCAATTATTATAATGAATGGAATCTTGACTATATTAATAATTGCAAACTTCTAAAATGATAATAAAAAATTTGATGTTAAAATGATTAATGATATATATAAGATACTAAAATTATGTAAACTGTAAGTAAATTGGAGATTGGAAACAAGAAATGGTAACTATTGAATGTTTCTTAATTAAATATATAAGAGAAACCTGAGTAATATTCAATTGCATTCTAAAAGACATATATATATATATATATATATATATATATATATATAACTTACCAAAATTATTAAAAGTTGAAATGTTAATAAGAATATGTAATAGAATATTACACAAGTAAAACATGGAAAAAAATGAAGTATTCATCGGACTTATTTTTTTAAGGTATTTTAATGTTATATAAATTATTATAAACTGAAGTTAATAGTTTAAAATGCTACTAATTAAATGAAATAAAAGTGAATAATGTAAGAAAATGATTATAAACTTAAGTATACACTTTAAGCTATCTATAATAAAATAGAATGGTAAAGTTGAATAATGTAAGTAAATAATTATAAACTTGAATTAATACAAAAACCATTTATAATTAAAATGAGTACTGTATATAAATTGAATGATTATAACTTCAGAAACCATTGAAATAACTTAGAAATGGAGTTAATATTCAATAATACTATATATGGAAGAATGGATATGAAAAAGAAATAATCTATAAATGGTGAATTAAATTGTAAAGAAACTTACCTAATAATGTATAATCCAATAATTGAAAAGAAAAAATAACTTCTTTAAGCAATGAATGCAAGGTAATAAAATGAAAAAAATGGCGTTATATAAATAAACAAGAAATGAACTTCTGTAAGTAATAACGAATGTGAATTAATGAAAATAAACATTATATGAATGAGAAAGAAAGGTAAAGCATGAAGAAAAAAGGGAAATCAAACTAAATTGTAAATGTGAAGTAAGCTGAATTAAAATGTACACAATACTTCAATAATGAATTCATTTATGATCTAAATAAATTGAAATGGATATAACTTATGTAAGTAAAGAATGTAAATTAATGAAATAAGCCTTACTTGAATATATGGAAATTAAAATTTTGTAAGTAATGAACATGAATTAAAGAAAATCATTGTATGCAAAAAAATGAACAATAAATGATGTGGAAAAGATAAATAGAGTAAACTTAAAAATGTGTTGAATTCTTTGTTTGTTGGGCTTATGGATTGGTTGGGAAATGATACTTCTATTTTGTCTAGGGATGTATAAATAATCTATAAAGTTATATACGACTGTTTAGTGTATGGTTTACTTCATAGTTATTTATCATTTTATATGATTAGAAGCTCTAAACCCGAACAAACCATTTGTTTTGGTTGCTATGGATGAATGATTGCTCTCTTTGTTGAAAATGATGTTTGTACTGTTGTTTGCAATGATTATTGTTATATGGTGATATTTTGTTTGTTATTTAGTGAAACAACTTAAATATTTCCCTTTTATATAATTATTAAATTCTTTGGATTATATAAGTGAGATACAGGTATGGAAGCAATAGCTACTGCTTTTAGTTTCATAAAATAAGCATTGTTTTTCCGATTGGTACGTTCTCATATTACGGTTTTCTAGCGATATTATATTATTTCCTGTGGTTTGGGATATTTTATTTTGAAAATATGTGATATATATTGTATTATTGATATTACTATTTCTCCCAGACCTCTCTGTACAAAGCAGACTCTACCGAAATTTTTCGTTAAATTTGGACTTCGAAAATTTTATGGAATCTTTTTCAAACTTTTATTTACTTGAATATAAAGGAGTTAATTGTTTAGAAATTGATATATTTTATTTAAATTTTTTAATTATGTAAATTAATTGTTTATAAATTTAATATTGTGAATAAGATATATTGATTGCTTAATTTTTTCTTTTCCTTTCTTTTCCCATTTCGATGACGAAAATTTTTGAGTGGGGGAGAGTGTAAAGACCCATAATTTTCGATAATTAAAATTTGTTAATTTAATAAAGATTTGTGATTTAATGTTGAGAGAAATAAAAATTTGTGATTTAACAAAAAGGATATAACTAGAACGAAATGTAATAGTATTAATTTAAGGTAATCTATAATTGCTTTAAATGTAAATCCAACTAATTAAAATGATTACAAGTTATAATTGGTTGTAGATTTTAAATTAATTATAATAATGTGTGTATTAATTGATAATTGGACTTAAAGAATAAGGTAATTTAAAAGTTGATAAATCAATGAAAAGTATGTAACTAATTGTAATTGATAAAAGTAGTGTTGTGGTAGTAGTTATGACATTTGTGTATAGATAATAAATAGATAATAAACTTACAAACGTTATTAAACATAGAAATGGTGACAATTGTTATTTGTTACCAATTTATTTAATCAATTACAAATAAATGTAAATAAATGTTACATTAAAGTGAGTTAAGACAATAACTGCAAATTGTGAATGCCTTAAAATTTATAGAAATGTTAATTATGTTTACAAGGCAATAATTGATGTAATCAAAAGAGTGAAGCAAAGATAAATTAATTTATTGGGATTTAAAATTATAATAAAGAGTGAAAAAAATTGATGTAATTGAAATATGGCAATTAATAATGGTAAAAAAACGATAATTGTAGAATACTAGTGCAATAAGATATAAACTAATGTAACTATGTCCATAAAGTAATGTTTGATTGAATAAAAAGGATTAAAATCAAATCAAATCAATTTATTCGAATTAAATTATAACTAATTGGATTTAATTATCGTTGAAATTGAACACTGTAATTAGTGTAATAATCAACACTGAATTGACAAGTAAAATTAATTTAAATTATTGTAACTATCCAAGTAATCAAAAATAATGGAAATTGTTGGTCATTAAATTTGAAATTTAAAAAGTGATTCAATTGATTTAATAATAACTTAATTAATTTACGTACAAATAGTCATTTTGGCCACTGACTCGGATTTCGGCGAAACTAGTTTCATCGGGTCCATAACGATGAATTGTAATGGGATTTCAAGTTTCGTACCAATCAGACTAGTCGTTTGATCGTACGGACTTAAAACGCACGGAATCAGTTTAATAAATTAAATTGAAATTAATTTAAAATAAGCTGATTTTAAAGAAAATTCTTCAACAATGGAATTTGGACTTCAAACATGTTCCATTGAATTCAAAAATATCGAAAACATCAATTTTGATATATGGGATGACCCATTTTCGTACCGGAGACAGAACGGCTTTTAGGGTCGTAATCGTCAATTTGAATCTATTCGGATGCTCATTCATTTCTTATCAGGATTCGTTAGTATATATATAGTCTTGTTCTAAACCCTAGCAGCCTTTCATTTCTCATTACAGTATGTACATAAGTTTCTGTCGCTCCTCTTTTCGCAATGGCTAAAAACCCTAAATTCCCCATTTCAATTTCAATTCAAAATTCAACTTCAAAATCAAATCCCACCAAACCCTATCATATTATATATCTACTAGAAGCTCTCGATGAGCGCAAGTCAAATCTGTAGTTTTTTTTTGATTTAGGTTTCTATGTGGTCATAATTGGATGATTTAATCTCGACCGTCCTTTGGTGGTTGTTGGTTTCGACCGTGGATTTGTAGCGATTTGCCGATCGAAAGGTGGCAGTGGGTAGAGGTCGTCCAGGAGACTGCATCCACATAGCTACCTTGACCTAAAAGTGTTTGATTCGTGGCAATTGGAGGTCGAAGGGGGACGACGTCGTTCATTTTTTGGCAAACTAGGTCAATCGCTGCCATCGTGGTAGTGGCTAGTGGGGCGTCTTGGGGTGGCAAACTCGTAGGCGGTGTCAGATCTAACCCTAAGAGTTGGTGGTGGCGTGCGTTCATTCGTGATTGCTAGCGGCCGAGGCTTGTATTCGATTGTGTACAGGGTTGAGACATTAGGGTTCGCGTATGATTAGATGACGTGGCGGTGAGTGTTTGTTTTGTTTTTATTTTATTTAAATTTAATTTCAAATGTTCTAATCATCATAACTTCTGCATATAAACTCGGATTTGGACGCGGTATTTTGCGTTGGGATCATATTAAAATTTCAAACATTTTGACGTGGGTTGGGATAAATTCAGAGATTGTTTGAATTTTGGGCCTTAATTGGATTTTAATTCGATTTAAAATCGAAGTTGAGTGTTTGACCCACTCACAACTACTAGATTTTCTTATGTTGGTTAAATTAAATTTATGAAATGATTAGAAATTGATTGATATTTGGTATGTTTAAATTTTCATTCTAGTTAAATTTGAATTTTATTTCATTTACCATCATTTAATTTAGTATTGAATTTAATTATCAATTTAATACCTATTAATGATTATTGGTTATCTATTGATGTTTATTGATCGATTTGGATGATGATTGTGTTGGACGTTTGATTGTAGATATTGGATGACTGGATGTTGTATTTTATATTATTATAACACTATAAGTTCCCTATGGGATGAAATGATACATACCCGAAAGATATATAGAGTAGGAAAAAATCGCTATGGGTTGAAATGATGGACTTGAGTGATTTTATGGATTTTTTATTTAATTCGGGATTGCGGTTTGAAATGATATATAACTGTAAAATTTAAAATTATGGATTGAATGATAAATATTCGTGTCACTTGACTATAGGGTAGAAAATTATATCGTACACTGGATTGGTTAAATTAAATGATTTTCAATTCTTCAAAAAAATTGAATTCTGTTAATAGGAATTTTGAAATAGAAATTGATTTATATAAACTGAATTATTTTCGATAATCCAAGTGTTAACGCTGAAATTGGAATTGATTTAATGAATAGTTCAAAGGATTTAAATTGGAATTTCAAAGTTGAAGTGGCAAAAATAAATGAATTTATCAGAATTGAGTTATTGAATGTTTGGATTTAACTTTGAAATCTATCTTAAACTAATTTAAACTATTCTATCAATTTAAACTATTTTAGTTTATTTTAATCTATTATAACCTATTTAATACAGTTTAATCTATTTACCTATTTTAAACTAATTAAATTTATTTAATCTATTTCAAATCTATGTAATATAATTTAAATCTATTTAATCTATTTTAAATTTATTTGATCTATTTAAAATTTACTTAATATAATTTAAATCTATTTAATCTATATTTAGTCTATTTAAATCATTTCAAATCTATTTAAATAATTTTAAATCTAATTAAATTAAATTTAAATCTATTTAAACTACTTTTACTATTTAAACTATTTTAATCTATTCAAACCATTAAAACTATTTATGATTATCTAAACTATTTTCTAAAATTTCAGACTACGTAAAGTTGAAATATTTATATTTAAATCCTTGATGATGATACAACCTAAGTTGTAATTTGGAATTGATACGTTTGAAAAATGACATATTTGAATACTATAATATTTTGGATCAAGGATTTAATTAACCTATCTTTTCAATAAATTCAAAAATGAATATGATTTCGAGAGTAAATATGATTTTGAAAGTGAAATGATTTCAAATGTGATATGATTTTGAAAGTGATTTTGAGAATATGATATTTTGATTATCAAATTTTGAATTGACTTCTTTGAAATGTAAAAGAACCATCCGGTGTGAAATAAAAGTTTGGTTGTTAAAGAGATCGAGATCGGATATTGTCATACTCTATGCCAATATCGAAAACCACTTTAACAACAGTGTACGTGGAATGAAGTAAGATGGTTAAGCGAACGATTTCTGTATGAGGTATTTACATGACCCTGACGCACGTGAGTCAGCTTAGATGTGAACTAAACTAGGAGCTATACCTGGGCTAAGTGAGGTCATTCCTTCGATAGGACATGCTTCTTCGATACCTTTTTATGACTTTGTGATGATTTGGTGGCCACCCCTAGATTTTGATTTGGGAGTGTGTTCCGAGGTGGGCAGTAGTAGCTGTTATGCGTTACCATCCGTCCGGTTCTGCAATTGGTATATCTACCCTGGAATTGCCTTGAGTGCCATGTTCACTTGCCCTAGAATGCCTTCTACGAGTTTATTTTGTACCGTACCTATGGGGTGTCCTCTGGGTAAACCACCGGTTTGGTGAAGCTTACGACATTGTATAGACTACGGAAATATATAAAATTTGTTAAGGAGGATATGGGTAATGCCTTAACGCTATTTTAATATTTTACTTTACTGTAGAAATTATTATAATAGAGTATTGTACTACATAGTAGATAATTTAGCGGGTCCTTAGGAGATGGTAATCCCGAACATCTCTTAAGTTATTGCACTCACGTTGGATACTGGATAGGAGATGTCAAACCCCGTGAACCTCTCTGTCGCTGTTACAATCATATCTATTTACTGTTGATTTAACTTACATAAGATCTTTTAGCTTTGACTTAAGTGTTTTGTCTTTTTAATTCGCTTGGTCGGTCTGAGTTTTTCAGTTTATCGAAGACTACCTTCTGGAGGATGAGGATGAAGATTCTGTACTATTATTACGTATTATACGTATTCCACTGCATCATGTTGTTCCGCTGCATTTATTTATTATTTATTTTATTTATATGTGACTCTGATCTGTATTATAAAAGAATAATCAATGTTATTTGTAAACAGCTTCATGAACTGTTTATTTGATTATTATATTTTGTCATTTCGCTCGAGATTCTGTATTTGTTTTCTTTGTTTCTCTGCTTTTTCTTATTTACCCCATAACAATATGCTCTTTTGAATGGTTCGTGTAACAACCCAAATTTTTTAATAAGTATTTTAATTCATTTGATTTAAAACTTTGGTGTTTAATTATTTAAAATTTGAATTTTGGAAATTTTTCTCGAATGATGTTGGAATTGGTTATAAATTATTTGCCCAAATATAATAAACACAAAAAAAATTCTGGAATTTTAGATTTTGGGTCGAACTTTGACTTCAATTGATTTTTTTTAAAAATTTAATTTCTAATCTTTTATTTAAAACAGTATGTATTTATAACATTTGTTCTTCTTTTTTTCATTTAATTCTAATCTATACTTTGTAAGTTGAGTAATATATAACGTTTTAAAAAGTAATTAATTTATACGTTTTATTTTATATGTTTCTATATCCATATTCTTATTTATTTCCTATGGTGTTTATATAAACTTTATGTTATTTATTGAATTGTTTCTTTTAAATATATCTTTATTAAATGGATAGGAAACAAATCAACTAAGATACGTTACTTTGTTTTTAATTTTGGACATACGTTTCATTTTATTTCCTCCTTTATATTGCCCACCCTTTTGATCTCCTACCATAGATGTTCCTTGATTGTAGTCGTACAATCTAAACCCTACCCGCCTCCAACACTATCATTCATGTGAAAAAAAACATCTCATCTTCATTTGTCTCCAGGGAGAAACACTGTAAGTCCATGACTTCTTACTTTTACCTTTTCTTTTATTTTTCTTGTGCTTTCTTCATGGAATTCTCGGCCTCCACCCTTATTCCAACCACCGTCTCCTCTCCTCCTCCACCATGACCTACCATCACTTCTCCACTCACGGCCATGAAACCCTAGACCCCAATATCCATCACCAAGTCAAGTTAAAACCCTAGCCGAGCCCAAAACTCCTCAAAAATTGCTTTCCTTGTTCATTTCATGTGTAGCCTACCCTTTTCCACGTTCCTCAAGCCATGACCGTGAGTACTTGACCCATACCCAAGCCTACATGACTCAAACCCACCATGGTCAAGCTATGGGTGTGAGGCGAGCTTATAAGGGTGGTAGCCAAGCCCACTTGACGATTTATTCCATTTGTTTCACTTTAATGCATTTTATCCTTTGATTTAATAAAAAATTTGTGTTTAATTTTGTTCTCATGGTTTAATCCATATTGGTTTGTGGAAAATCATATATTTATAATTGTTTATTTATTTGAATTTCAAGATCTGAATTTGGTTGTTACCCCTTCCCAAATCTTGTCGTGTCTTCTCATGCTTTTCGGTGTGTGGATCTTTCTGTTTTAATTGATCTCTAACGTCTATAAGGTGAGTTATTCACTCTAGACATTGCGTACTTATATTATTGTGAATTGATGACAAGTAAATCTGTATGAATTGATATATTATTCATATACGCCTGTGATGTGATTTTATGATGTTAAATCATGTTTATAAAATTTGTTGCATCCTCAAATATGAGATGTTATATTTAACTGTTCATTGTATTTCTGCATCTCACACTGCAAGTTCCCTTATCACTATGGGTTGAAATGATACATACTCAAACGGACTTTAGAATAGGGAAAAATCATTATGGGTCGAAATGATAGGCTCGAGTGATTTTTATTGCATTTATTTTCCTTGGGATTGCGGGTTTGAAATGATGGAACCCAGTTTTTTCTTTTTTTTACGGCTTGAAATGATATATTATCCGTATCACTTGACCTAAGTTAAAAAATATTATACAGACCCGTGGTTATTTAAAAAAGTATTATTTTGAGGTATTAAGTATTTTGAAATATTAAATATGAAACTTTAGTAAAAAGTGGATTAAATGATTTAAAGAAATTGTATAGTTATTTTCTATAAGTCAAGTGTGTAAATAAATAATGGAAAAAGTGTATTTTGAATAGGCCTTAATTTAGAATTTGGAAATTTGGTTTAAATGGAAATTTAAGTTAGATAAATAAATGGAAATTAAATTTATTTAGGAGATAGGTATGTTAAATAAAATATTAAGTTATTGGTTGAAATAAAAGTTAAGAAATTTATAAAGTATTGAATCAACAATTGGATTTTATTCTAAATTGGATATTTATTAATAAAATGTTATTTTATTAAAATTTATAATTTAAACAACATCCAAATAAAAATTTATGAAAAGTGGAATAAGTTGGATACGTAAAAAATGAGAATATTGTTTTAAAAAGGGTATAACAGAAATCATAGCGGTTCAGAAATGCTATGGAAATTTGAACTATGGTTGAAAATACACTAAAAAGACCTATAACAGCATTTCTGAAGTGTTGTGATATTGGAAATTTGAACTATGGCTGAAAATACACTAAAAAGACCTGTAACAGCATTTCTGAAGTGCTGTAATTCTGGAAATTTGAATTATGGCTGAAAATACACTAAAAAGACCTATAATAGCATTTCTGAAGTGTTGTAATTCTGGAAATTTGAACTATCGTTGAAAATACACTAAAAGACCGATAACAGCATTTCTGAAGTGTTGTAAATTCTGTAAATTTAAACTATGGCTAAAAATACACTAAAAGACCTATAACAGCACTCCTAAGGTGCTGTAGTTTCTGAATTTGAACTATGCTTAGATATATGCTAAATATACCTATCGCAGCACTTTATAAGTGCTGCAGTTTTGAAAATTTCAATGCTTTGAAATGTTGGAATTGAACTAATAAACTTAGAAATTGCTAAAATTCTAGAAATTGAATAATTGATTTGAAAGGATAACTACTTCATATTTAAATGGTTTAAATGAATTATTTTGATTTGCAATATAAACCATTTTTGAAAATTTAAAACCATGGGTAGTAATAACGTTGGTTGTTAAAGAGACCGGGAACGGATATAGGCATACTTTTTGTCGATACCAAAAACCACTTTGACAACCGTGAATGCGGTGGAGATTCCAGAATGAAGTAGGATGGCGGCGACGTTCTGTTGAGGTATGTATGTGGAACCGACTCCCATGAGTTGGAATAAGGTGGCTAAAACAGGAGCGATCGATGGGCTAAGGAGGTAGCACCTCTTATCGGACGCACTTCTTCGTATGTCATTCGATTACTTTATGATTGTTTGGTGCACATCTTTGATTTGGGAGTGTGGTTCGAGGTGGGCGGTAGTAGCTGCTACGCGTTACCACCGATCCGGAAGCGTAATTTGTATATCTACCTTGGCATTGCCTAGTTGTGCCGTGTCATCTACTCTAGCGAGCCTTGTACGAGTTTGGTTTTCTCCCATAGCCCATAGAGTATTTATGGTAGTCTCCTGATCTGGAGATGCACTGATAGTGGATGGACTACTAGGAGTACTGTTGTGTTAAGGGGAAGATTGGGTAACTCCTTAACGCTATTTAAAAGTAAGTTTATTTTACTATAGACATTATTATAGTAGCGAAATATTACTACGTAGTAAATAGTTTAATGGATCCTTAGAGGATGGGCGGTCCCAAGCATCCTTTAAGTTGCTTGTACATTTAATTGTAGTTCACTTGAGTTGGTTTACATTTTATAAATATGTATGTCCTGACTTGAGTGTTTGTGTATTTCTTATGCACGGGTCAGCCTGAGTATCACAGCTTAGATCTATCTTCTGGAAGCTAGAGATTTCTGGATTCATCTGCTTATCAAGTTATTGTCTATTTCAGTTTCAATATTTCCATTTCAACTCATGTATTAGAGACATATATAATTGGGATTTTCTACTATATTGTTTTAGAATTGTATTTGATTTTTAGACTATGTATTTTGGTACTTGTTTTGAGTTTGAGTTGTAGTGGCTTCATCAACCACTATGGTTATGTTTATTTCCGCTGCAAGTTATTCTGATTTTATCCGTGTCTGTGATTCTGTGATTGGTTTTACTTGCTCCAAATTATATTACAATTTACCGTTTTGAAGTATTCAAGTCAGACATGTGTGGATTATTGTCGATTTGAATGGTCCAAAATAGTGGGCCGTTACAGTTGGTATTAGAGCTTAGGTTTTAGGCAAACCTTAGCCTGTAGAGAAAAAACTCATTAGAGATAGGGTAGAAATGCCCTAGAATGAGTGAAATCAATCTAGGAATCCCTTCTTTGCGAGAGAACGTATTTTAAAGTATAACTTCTTCCTTTCCTATCCACCTTATTGGAAATCTTCTTGTTTTGTAGTATTTTGATGTAAAAAGCTTCTTGTCTTGCAAATTTTTCTAACTTCTTCCTTTCTTATCCACCTTATTGGAAATTTCATTGTTCGGGATATTTAATTCCCGCTGAATCTTATCCAGTTTTATCTAATCTTATCTTTGTTTTCTCAATTTTTTTCCTCTTCCCTAGAATTCATTCTTGGTCTTTTTCGGGATGGATCGTAGGAGTGCAAGAGGTAGGGGACAGATGCTGCCCCAGTCAGGTTCACTAAGCTTTGCAAGGAATATACTGAGCTTGGTGGCACCAAGTTCACAGGATCTGAGAGCATCATTGAAGCTCAACAATGGTTGATGGATTTGGAGAGAATCTTCTCATGTCTTTAGATCACTAATGCCCAGCAGTGTCAGTTGGAAGCTTGTCAATTAAAAGGAGTAGCTTTGGATTAGTAGCAGTCTGTCACAGCTCTCACCGCTAAGGCTGACATTTCTTGAGAAAAATTTCGGTATCATCTCCTGTTTGTTCAAAATTTGTTTCAGTTTCTCCTTTTGAAATTTGTCTTCTATCCTTTATCATGCTTTAGGGATGCTTTTCTAGTGAAGTGGATGCCTGAGGCAGGGAAATCTCGGCTGTATCGGGAATTTATGGATTTGAAGCAAGGTGATATGTCTTTTGCTGAATATGAGAGGAAGTTCAATGAGCTATCAAAGTTTGGCCTTAATCTGATTGACACTCCTCTCAAGAAGAATGAGAATTCATTGCTGGTGCACGCCCAGAGTACTATGATCGCCTCATAGCCCATATGCATTGTCCTTTCACCACTCTAATGGATATGGCCATCAGATATGAGAACCCCACTTTAAAGGATCCTCAAGTTGCCCGTTCTGCTCCATCTCAGTCTTCTTCTTGAAGTTCCAAGAAGAGGAAGCCCCACTTCCACCATCAGAGGAACCAGAACAAGACTCCAAGGTTGGGATCATCTTCCTTATGACAGAGGTAGTCGATTGATCTATTTGCCATTATTTGCTACAGATGTGATCAGAAGGGACATTACGCTAATAATTATCCTACATTGGGTGCTGATATTCCTCCAGCTCAGTTGACTAGGCGACACCTCTGCCACATTTGTCTGTAGCCTGGACATTTCAAAAAGGACTGCCCTACCCAGAAGAAGGGCAAGTCATCAGGTATCTTTGCTGTGACTTCTGCATCCTCTCTGGCTCCACCTCCTGCATATGTTCCTGCTCCTGCTCCTAGTGATGACCAAGGTACACTTCAGGGTTCTTTTTCCCTGTTTAACTTTCCTATTCGTGTTCTCTTCAATATGGGAGCTTCCCATAGCTTTATTTATGTGGATCTTCGTAATAAATTTGAGCATCTTCTTTAGCCTGAGTTTGCTTCTATGCTTTTGTGTGTTTCAAATCCTATTGGTGGTCCTACGAACCTTAGTAGGATTTGTAGAAATGTGAAACTCTTCTTTTCTAGCTATCAGTTTTCCGTTGATTTCTATGTTTTGGGTTTTGACGCTTTTGGTCTACTGCTTGGAAGTGATTGGTTGAAGTGGCATGATCCTATGTCTTTCGTAGTTCCCGAACTGTCTCTCTTATTGGTGATAAAGGTGATTCTTTGGTTATTCAGTGTAGCTTTCCCCAGGATTTCGCGGGCAGCTTTATTTATTCTTTTGATTCGTCTCCTGGTGATCTTGACTCAACTCATGTCGTCAAATTATATCCCGATGTATTTGGTGAAGTCACTTCTTTACCTCCTAAGTGGGAAATTGATTTTCGTATTGATCTTTTCCTGGAGCTCGACCTGTAGTTCTCCCACCTAGAAGAATGGCACCCCGGGAGAAGGTTGAGCTAAGGAAGCAAATTAGGACTTGCTCTCCAAGGCTCTAATCAGACCAAGCTATTCAGAACGGGGAGCAACAGTGGTTTTCATCACTAAGTCCGATGGTTCCTTGAGGATGTGTGTTGAATATAGGGAGCTGAACAAGCTCACTATGAAAAAGAGATATCCTATGCCTCGCATTAATGATATGTCTGATCAGCTCTATGGAGCCACTGTTTTCTCTCAGCTTGATCTTGCCATAGGATTCCACCAGCTCAGAGTTGTTGAGGAAAGTATTCCCAAGACTGCTTTCCATACTGAGAATGGCTTCTATGAATGGTTAGTCATGCCTTTTGGTTTGACTAATTCTCCTGCTTTCTTTGTTGATTTGATGAATCATGTCTTTCGTGATGTGCTTAATAAATTTGTTCTAGTCTTTGTTGATGATATCCTTGTCTTCTCCAAGACAAAGGAAGAGTATGAGTTGCATTTGAAATATGTTCTAGAGACTCTTCGAAATCACCAGTTGAAGGCTAAATTCTCCAAATGCCATTTCTGGAGAGGTAAAGTCCGATTTCTCGAACATATTGTTTCTAGTGATGGAGTTTCTGTTGATCCAGTCAAGATCGATGCGATCAATGTAAGTCCTTTCTTTCTTCTCTTTCTTTAATTTGATCTTTCTATCCTTTCTGGGGTCCTTATTTCTTCCTATTCTACTACAGGATTGGGAAACTCCTAAGTCTCCAACTGATATTCGCAGTTTTCTGGGCCTGGCCGGTTACTATCGGAGGTTCATTGAGAACTTTTCTCGAATTTCTACACCTCTCACTGCTTTGACTCACAAGAATGCTAAGTTTATATGGAATGATAAGTGTAAAGCTGCCTTCAATGAGTTAAAGAGTAAGCTTACTTCCGCACCAGTGCTTACCATTCCAAATGGAAATGAGGGATTAACGGTTTATACTGATGCTTGCCGTGAGGGTTTAGGAGCTGTTCTGATGCAAGATGGGAAGGTGATTGCCCATGCTAGCCGCCAATTGAAGAACCATGAGGCCAATTATGTAGCCCATGATCTAAAATTGCTTGTTGTGGTCTTTGCTTTGAAGCTTTGGAGGCACCATCTCTTGGGCGCTAAGTTTGAGCTCTTCACTGATCATCAGTCTTTGAAGTATATCTTCACCCAGAAGGATTTGAATCAGAGACAAGTTCGGTGGCTTGAGTTCCTTGCTTCTTATGATCTAGACATTACCTATACTCCCAGTAAAGCTAATGTTGTGGCCAATGCTTTAAGTCGGAAGAAGACTATGTTGTGTCAGCTTGTTATTTCTTCTTCTCCTCTTTTGGATCGTATCATGGTAAGTAGGATGAGGATGAGATGCTTAGGCGTATGAAGGAGACTGTTCGTTGTAAGGTTGGTGGTAGTAGTTCTGATGGTGGTGGAGCTCAGATCGATGATAGAAGGATTTTGAGGATTAATAATCGGATTTGTGTCTCGAATGTTGATGGATTGAGGCAGGAGTTACTTCGGGAGCATCATCGATCCAGACTTTCTATTCATCCTGTTGTGACGAAGATGTATTAGGATATGAGGAAGCTTTATCGGTGGAGAGGTATGAAGCGGGATATCTCTATCTTTGTTAGTAGGTTTGCGACTTGTCAACAAGTCAAGGCAGATCACCAGAAGACCCCTGGTTTGTTGCTGCCCCTTAAGGTTCCCAATTGGAAATGGGAACAGGTTTCCATGGATTTTATTGATGGATTGCCTAGGTCTAGGAGCGTTAATGAGAGAATCTGGGTTATTATGGATATACTGACCAAGTCCGCCCATTTTATTCCAGTCAAATCTACCCATTCTGCTTCTAGCTTATCTGAGATCTACATGTGGGAGATTGTTCGCCTCCATGGTGTTCCCCTTAGCGTTGTTTGTGATCGAGACCCTATCTTTACCGGTCATTTTTGGAAAGCTTTCCAGGAATCTTTGTGTAACGACCTGTAAATTTTCGATAATTAAAATAGCTAATTAATAAGATTTCATGATTTAATGTTAGAAAAAAAAATTTGTAATTCGTTTGAAATAATAATAACTGGAATGAATTGCAACAATAATTATCCAAGTAATGAAAAATAAAAGCTACTTAGTGAATGCCTTTGCAATCAAAAGTTGAATAGGATAATGAATGTTGAATTCATTGGGTATAATAGAGTAATTGATTGATAAGTAAAATCTATTTAAAATCAAATATTGAATATTGAACAGGTAAATTGTTTAAATTAAATACTTAAAACTTATTGAATAATTGAATAACTGTAAAATGAAAATAGTGTTCTAAATTGTGAATTGGTTTTAAAAGTTGAATCTTATAAGTTCAATTTCAAAATTTCAAAAGATAGTGATTTAAGAATAATCAAATTGTTTAAATTTAATATTACAAATGTTTGAATAATTAAATTCCGAATTTGATATGATTAATTTGATATTGAAATTTAATATATGAAAATAGAGTGAATAATTGAAATTTGATTTAATATGATTCAAATTGGTTTCCAAAGTGAATGTAAGTTATATCGGGATTATAATAGAGTTAATAACATTTTAAAATTGGAATTTATTGGATAATTGAATAACATGTTTAATATGATTAAAACTGATTTGTAAAATTTTATTTTATCATATTAAAGTTAGAATGATGTTGTGGAACTTTTAAAATCGAATTAAAAGTAAATTTGTGAAAATTGAATATTTTAATATTTAATTATCGACTGAAAATAGTTAATTTTCGAACAGTCTCAGAATTGGACGAAACTAGTTCCATTGGATCCGTAATAGTTTGTTATTATCGGATTTCAATTTTCGTAGCAATCGGAGTTTTCGTTTGACCGTGGCAGCTCGAAACGCATAGAAATTGTTTTAATATTAATTTGACAAGTTAAAATAGTCATTTTTCAAACAGTCTCAGATTTTGACGAAACCATTTTCATCGGATCCGTAATATGATATTATTGTAAGGTTTCAAATTTCGTGTCAATCGGATTTATCGTTTGTCCGGGGCAAGCCAAAACGCCTAGAAATTAGTTTAAATCGATTTAACTCGCACAGACGATCGAATTAGCTTCCGAAACCTGTTCCATTGTGTCCGGAACGTGGGATAAACCCTAAAAACGTCGGTTACTGTGCGTAAATCAGAGTTTGGAAATTCCGGAATGAATAGTGTTTTGAATATTTTCTATATAAGCCCCTTTTATTTCATTTTTTGCAAAAATAAACAACCCTAGGGTTTCAAAATACTCAGCCGCCGTTCATATTAACTAATGGCCGAAAATCTCCTAACTTCCCCCTTTGATTTCTTCAAATCCGTTCATCAATTCAAGAAATCTTCAACATGAAAAATGTAGAGCACGTTGTGAACTGCGTATTCAACGGCCACGATCGAATTTGAGGCGTTGGATCATCGGCAAATCGAGTTCAAAGGCCGGCCGTTCTTCACGTTATTCGAGAAGAAATAAAGCACCGGGTGGGGCCGGTCACTGTGCGCAGGGAGTAGGCGGTGGCGGCTTCGATGTGGCATCCTCCGATCGTCTTCAAGCTTCGTGTGGAGGGAGGATAATTGGATTCAAAAATGGAGGCATGGGTTCATCGCGTACGAGAGATGCCTAGAAGTTTCACGTGTACAATTGGGAAGAAGATCTCGTACGGGCCAGATCTGATGAAAGCAAATTCGAATGGTCCAGATGGTTTGGGTTAGAATTAAAATAAAAGTTGTATATTAATTTTTATAAAAATTTGTGTAAACTTCTAAATATCATAACTTGTTGATGCGGTCCGTTCTGGACGAAACGAAGTGCATTGGGTTCGTATCGTCGAGCACTACGCAATGGAGCTGGATTGGAGTCGTTTGGAGCTAGTGAAAATTTCGGGTAAAATTAAACGCTCGTTTAATTTTATTCGCAATAAAACGCTGGAACTGCATTGAAATCAAGGTGAGTGTTTTATAACGCTCACAACGTACTAAATATCTTTATGCTAGTTATATTTGACATTATGAAGTGTTATGATTTTATTTGTCGTTGTTTGATAGAATTTAGTTGTCATATAGTTTGTCATTTGAATTAACCGTTGAAAAATTAAAATGACAGTTAAATTGAAATTAAAATTGAATTGCGATTAATTACCTGACATTGATAATTATGAAACTGCCATGAATTGTATTGTCTATTGGATGATGTATTTTGATGGATGTTATTGGTTGATATTTAAATGTTTGGATGTTTATTTGCTTATATATACTGTTATGCATACATATGACACTGTGATTGGTTTAAGTAATATATACTCATCCCTGACATTTAATTGAAATAAATAATTACTTGGCCATAGGATAGAAAATTATATACGGACATCGAATTGGCTAAATTAATAATTTTAAAAATCGTCGATTTGAAATTTATTTAAATGTTTTGATTTAACAGTTATAAATAGAAATCAATTTATAGAAATCGAATTTATCGAAAAAAAAATGAGTTTGGAATGTTGAAATAAATTTTGGTTAAAAGAAATTGTTAAATAATTAAAGTGGAGACTTTGGAATTTAAAATCGAGATATGATTAAATTTCGAAATTTGATTTGTATAAAGATTTAACCTTAATTCGAGCTTTGAATATTACTAAGTAAAAGTGATATTAAAATGATATTTTGAAATCGAGCTTGGAATTGAACCATATTTGAAATTTGGATTTAAACTTGAATATTGATGGATAATTTTGTTAAGTGTTATAAATGGATATTTTTGAAAAATCAAGCTCCAAATCGATATAAATTGAAATTGAATTAATTGAAAGTGAATATAAAATTGAATAAATTTGAAGTCAAAGTTGACGTTGATTGAATCGAAATCGAAATTGAATCGGTAGAACGGAAATTGAAATTGTTTTGAATTGGGAATTTATAATTGAAATGGTTTGGTTTTGAAGCTGTTTTATTTTGTTTTCCAAATTACTCAGTTATATAAACCATTTTGAATACTTAAACTATTTTAATCTATTTCAAATCTATTTAACCCGATTTAAATTATCTTAAACTAATTTATCTATTTCAAATCCATTTTAAGATTTTAAGTATTTTAACTATTTTAATTATTTAAAACCACTTTTAAAACTACTTAAAACTATTTTCTAAAATTCCAAACTGGTTAATAAGGTGAAATGTTATGTTTAGATCTTGAATTTGAATACGAATTGGATTCAATGAAGTTGCAACCTAAATTGAAATTCGAAATGATTTTGAAATCGAAATGAGATATTGATGCGAAAATTAATTTTTGAAACGAAATCTTACATTTGAATAGATACGATGATATTTGAAATGGATTTGATTTTTGAAGCGAATATGATATTTTGATATCAATTATGAATCGATTTGAAATGTAAAAGAGTCAACGGTGTAATAATACGTAGTTATTAAAGAGACCGGGATCGGATGTGGACATACTCTCTGTCGATACCGAAAACCACTTTAATACTATTATACGCAGAGTGTTGATCCAGAATGAAGTGGATGGTTTGGTGAACGCGTTGACTGAAGAAAGAGAACGATATTGGATGACCCCTGACATGACTAAAACAGGAGCCGCGCCGGGCCATTGAGGTTCGCCACCACTAGCGGACACACTACTTCGATACCATATCTATTACATTTGTGATTCGATTTGGGTGCACCCTTGATTTGAGAGTGTTGTTTCGCGGTGTTGGGGTAGCTGCTGGCTATGCCCAACATCAGTCCGGATCACGCAACTACTAGTATCCTAGTTGGTATCGCATCATGTACCTTGTCATATTGATTATCCTATTCGCGACCACTACGTTTTGTTTTGTGTTATACCTATGGGGTACCCTCTGATAACCACCAGTTTACGGTGGGGCTTACGGTGCTGTATAGGCTATGGCATTATAAAAATGTGTTAAGGGGGATTATGGTAACGCCTTAACGCTATTTTGATACTTTATATTACTGATAGGCATTATCTACTTAGCGTACATTACTACATAGTAGATAGTTTAACGGATCCTTGAGAGATGGAAAATCCCGTAACATCTTTTAAGTTATTGCACGCACGTTGACACTGGATAGGAGATGTCAAACCCCGTAAACATCTCTGACGCCGTTACACTCATATTTATTTACGATTGATTTAACTTTCATAAGGATATTTTAGTCCTGACTCGAGTGTTTTGTCTTTTCATTACGCTCGAGTCAGTCCTGAGTTTTTCAGCTTATTGAAGATCTATTCTGGAGGACGAAGACGAAGATTTGGTATTCTATTACTATTATTATCTTTGCATCACGCTGTCTGGTGCATTATTTTATTTGTTCTGTTGTATATGTATAACTCTGATAAATGTTGTATAAATAATTGTCAAAGTATAGTAAACAGCTTCATGAACTGTTTATTTGACTATCATATTTTATCGTTCCGCTGCGAGATACTGTGTTGTTTCATTTCCTTTATTTCTCTTTCTTTTCTTTTCTTATTTACCCCAATAACCATCTGCCCTTTTGAATGGTTTGAAATCGGCATGTGTATTTGATCGTCGGTTTAAACTGTCCAAAAAAGGCGGGTCGTTACAGTTGGTATCAGAGCTTTGGTTTAGCGATAACCTTAGCTTTGTGGGGTCTGACTCTTTATAAATAGGGTAGTAATACCCTATGATGAGTCGTTGAGTGTATATATATGAGAGAGCGTATTTGTTAGTGATATAAAATGTTTTATATTATGTCAGTTGATTTGTTGAGTGGCTTATGGATTCTGGTCAATACGAGTAATTAACGTCATTGATAGGGATCTCTAAACACTCGAACAGAACAATTCGACATAGTATTGTTTTGAAATTGGGTAAATGAAATAATTTTTCTCTAATTATATTTTTGTATATAAAGAAAAAATTTCAGAAATTATTGTGACTTATCTAGCTTACCTGGTTGTTAGGAATGATAATATTGGTCATTATCATTAATTGGATATTGTAATATAATAAATAAGGTGAATTACAAGATGAACGATGATAAAACACTTGTGGAATGTTTTAAGAAAGAAAATCCTATAAGAATATTTTATAAAGGTGACTTATAAATTAAAATAGATTTAAATTGGAAAATATTGAATTCAAGACCCGGGGACTTTTAAAATGGTTTTCAAAGCTTTGAAGAAAATATATTGTGATATTGGTTGGAAAATATTTATGGGAAATATTTTGAAAGGATTTTTAAGAAGGAATGAATTAAGTACTCCTCTCTTCTGTCGCTGGAAAATAATTTCAGTGATGACTGCGCAGCATCATCGACATTCATTTTCGAGTCTCAAAGTGGGGGAGACTTCTAAGAAGCTTTGTTTTATCGAAATTATTTTGGGTAAATGGGTTTTGTTTTAAACTCCAAAGGTATGATTTGATATATTTAAAAGGATATACGTATATATGTTTATTTCAAACGATTTGGAAAGAACCGGGCATTTAAAATTCCAAGTTCTGTTAATTAATAATTTTCAAATTATTTGAATGAAATGTGAATAACCAGAATTTATAAAATAAGAAGGTTAAAATATCTAAGCTATTGTTTGGGAAAACTTTAAAGTGAAAGGTCAAGAGGGTTTAAACAAATTAAATTTGTAAACATTCTAATTAAGAAAAATGAAATTCTATAAATTTGTATAATACCAAAATTACATTCTGATAACATATAACAAGACTTACCAAATGTTAAAAGTTAAAATGACGTTTTGGATATGTAATGAGATATTATATAGATAAACAGAACCTGAAAGTAATTGAAATATACAAGTAAGGAAAACTCAAAAGGAATTAAAATGTATATAAATGGAAAATTTGGTTGTGATAAAAATTATAAAAACTTAAATATAACATGAAATGATGAATGGATAAATGAAACAAGTAAGTGAACTTAAGAAAGAAGACAAATGAATTGTATAATATCTTTGCAAATAGGTTATAGAAAATAAATATAAATTGCAAAGGGATTGGAACCTTTAAGATAACTGTAAACTAAGAAAAATCATTTATGAGAAGTTAGACTTTTATGGAATGACTATAAACTAGAGTGATGATTAATAAAATGTTCCACAAATAAATTTGTATTAACTAAAACTATGAATATGAAGTAAATGTAAACAAAAGAATTTCGTATAGCTAAGAATCAATTGGAAAATTGAATTTGAATTTAATTAAATTATATTGAATGTTTAAAATGAACTTGAGTAAGCAAATTCTATGATATGATGTTTAAGAAAAGATAAATGTTAAAGGATATGATATGTAAAGAAATGAATATACTAACTGAATAATGGATTGTGAACAATTAATTGTAAAATAAAATTAAAGCCAATAAAATAATTTAGTATAGATAAATTGGATAGAAATCCATTGGAAGGTAATACGTGAGATTGTACGTATATTATTTTATTCGCATAACGATTTGATCCAAATTCGAGCACAAAATTTCGAGATGATTTATATCGATCCAAGTTAGGATTTTTCACTCGATTTTCGACGGCGAACCCTGGATGTGGATTTTTGGTTTGATTCTAAAATTCTCTAGCATGGTATATGGCTATGCAAGGAGAGTAACGGTTTCCAATCAAGGAACCAAATCTGAGTCCGCACTAGAGAGTCGGGTGAACGATACTAGTTGGAAGTGAAATTGTGTGATCGAATAAGCGATTAGATTGATATTGCTCACGGATGATATATGTACGGCTTACGGACATACTCTCTGTCGATACCGAAAACCACTTTAATACTATTATACGCGGAGTGTTGATCCAGAATGAAGTGGATGGTTTGGTGAACGCGTTGACTGAAGAAAGAGAACGATATTGGATGACCCCTGACATGACTAAAACAGGAGCCGCGTCGGGCCATTGAGGTTCGCCACCTCTAGCGGACACACTTCTTCGATACCATATCTATTACATTTGTGATTCGATTTGGGTGCACCCTTGATTTGGGAGTGTTGTTTCGCGGTGTTGGGGTAGCTGCTGGCTATGCCCAACATCAGTCCGGATCACGCAACTACTAGTATCCTAGTTGGTATCGCCTCATGTACCTTGTCATACTGATTATCCTATTCGCGACTACTACGTTTTGTTTTGTGTTATACCTATGGGGTACCCTCTGATAACCACCAGTTTACGGTGGGGCTTACGGTGCTGTATAGGCTATGGCATTATAAAAATGTGTTAAGGGGGATTAGGGTAACGCCTTAACGCTATTTTGATACTTTATATTACTGATAGGCATTATCTACTTAGTGTACATTACTACATAGTAGATAGTTTAACGGATCCTTGAGAGATGGAAAATCCCGTAACATCTTTTAAGTTATTGCACGCACGTTGACACTGAATAGGAGATGTCAAACCCCTAAACATCTCTGACGCCGTTACACTCATATTTATTTACGATTGATTTAACTTTCATAAGGATATTTTAGTCCTGACTCGAGTGTTTTCTCTTTTCATTACGCTCGAGTCAGTCCTGAGTTTTTCAGCTTATTGAAGATCTATTCTGGAGGACGAAGACGAAGATTTGGTATTCTATTACTATTATTATCTTTGCATCATGCTGTCTGGTGCATTATTTTATTTGTTCTGTTGTATATGTATAACTCTGATAAATGTTGTATAAATAATTGTCAAAGTATAGTAAACAGCTTCATGAACTGTTTATTTGACTATTATATTTTATCGTTCCGCTGCGAGATTCTGTGTTGTTTCATTTCCTTTATTTCTCTTTCTTTTCTTTTCTTATTTACCCCAATAACCATCTGCCCTTTTGAATGGTTTGAAATCGGCATGTGTATTTGATCATCGGTTTAAACTGTTCAAAAAAGGCGGGTCGTTACACTTTGGGCACTCGTATGATTCTGAGCACTGCTTATCGTCCATAGACCGACAGTCAAACGGAAAGAGTGAATCAGATTCTAGAGGATCTTCTTCGAGCTTATGTTCTTGATTATGGAGGATCTTGGGAAGATCATCTCCACCTCGTTGAATTTACCTATAACAATAGTTATCAGGCTAGTATTGAGATGTCTCTGTTTGTTGCTCTTTGCGAAAGACCTGGTAGATCTTCATCTTGTTGGATTGAATCCGGTAATCGGTTGGTTCTTGGTCCTATATGATTTTGGACGCTTCAGAGAGGATTGAGGAGATTAAGAGGAAGATGAGGATTACTTAGGATAGGTAAAAGAAGTATGATGATCGGCGTAGGAGGAGTTTGGAGTTTGCTGTTGGTGATTTGGTTTTCCTTAAGGTCTCTCCCTTAAGGAATGTGATTCGGTTTGGTCGTAGGGGGAAGCTTGCTCCTAAGTTTGTTGGTCCCTTCCGTATCTTGGAAAGGATTGATTCTCTTGCTTATCGTCTGGATTTTCTTGAGAAGCTTTCTGGAGTACATAATGTATTCCACGTATCGCATCTTCATCAGTATCTGCATGACCCATCTTTGGTTATCCAGCTTTCTGTTCTTGATAGTTTGGGTATCGAGCCTAATCTGACTATGGAGAGGAAGCCACTTCGTATCATCGATCGAGGTACAAAACAGCTAAAAAGGAAATCTATCAATCTGGTCAGAGTACAATGGACCATTGATGATCGGGATTGTACCTAGGAACGGAGGAGTGCATACGTGCTTTGAATCCGGAATTGTTTATTTCAGGAATTTTTGCTTTGCTATCTTATCTTCCTTTGTTTCCCTCTTTCGTTCCTTTTCGAGGATGAAAAGTTTTGAGTGGGGGAGAGTGTAACAAACCAAAATTTTTAATAAGTATTTTAATTCATTTTATTTAAAACTTTGGTGTTTAATTATTTAAAAATTGAATTTTGGAAATTTTTTCCGAATGATGTTGGAATAGGTTATAAATTATTTGCCCAAATATAATAAATATAAACAATGTATGAAATTTTAGATTTTAGGTCAAACATTGACTTTAAATAAAAAAAAATTAAATTTAAAATTTTAATTTCTAATCTTTTATTTAAAACTTTATATATTTATAACATTTTTCTGCTTTTTTTTAATTTAATTCTGATCTATAATTTGTAAATTGAGTAATATATAACGTTGTAAAAAGCAATTAATTTATACGTTTTATTTTATATGTTTCTATATCCATCTTCTTATTTATTTCCTATGGTGTTTATATAAACTTTATGTTATTTATTGAATTGTTTCTTTTACATATATCTTTGTTAAATGGGTTAGGAAACAAATCAATTAAGATACATTACTTTGTTTTTAATTTTGGACATACATTTCAATTTTATTTCCTGCCTTTATATTGCCCACCCTTTTGATCTCCTACCATAGACGTTCCTTGATTATAGCCGTACACTCTAAACCCTAGCCGCCTCCAACACTATCATTCACGTGGAAAAAACATCTCATCTTCATTTGTCTCCAAGGAGAAACACTGTAAGTCCATGGCTTCTTTCTTTTACGTTTTCTTCTATTTTTCTTGTGCTTTCTTCATGGAATTCTCGGCCTCCACCCTTATTCCAACCACCATCTCCTCTCCTCCTCCACCATGACCTACCATCACTTCTCCACTCATTCCCATGAAACCCTAGAACCCAATATCCATTACCAAGTCAAGTTAAAACCCTAACCAATCCCAAAACTCCTCAAAAATTGCTTGCCTTATTCATTTCCATGTGTAGCCTACCCTTTTCCACCTTCCTCAAGCCATGTCCATGAGTACATGACCCATACCCAAGCCTACATGACACAACCAACCATCGCTGAGCCTATGGGTGATGAGGCGTAGCCTATAAGGGTGGTAGCCAAGCCTAGTTGATGATTTATTCCATTTGTTTCACTTTAATGCATTTTATCCTTTGATTTAATAAAAAAATTGTGTTGAATTTTGTTCTCATGGTTTAATCCATATTGGTCTGTGGAAAATCATATATTTATCATTTTTTATTTATTTGAATTTCAAGATCTGGATTTGGTTGTTACCCCTTCCCAAATCTTGTTGTGTCTTCTCGTGCTTTTCGGTGTGTGGATCTTTCTATTTTAATTGATCTCTAGCATCTATATGGTGAGTTATTCACTCTAGACATTGCGTACTTATATTATTGTGAATTGATGACAAGTAAATCTGTATGAATTCATATATTATTCATATATGCATATGATGTATTTTTCGATGTTAAATCATGTTTATAAAATTTGTTGCATCCTCAAATATGAGATGTTATATTTAACTGTTCATTTTATTTCTGCATCTCACGCTGCAAGTTCCCTTATCACTATGGGTTGAAATGATACATACCCGAACGGACTTTAGAATAAGAAAAAATCATTACGGACTGAAATGATAGGCTCGAGTGATTTTTATTGCGTTTGTTTTCCTTGGGATTGTGGGTTTGAAATGATAGAACTCGGTTTTTTTCTTTTTTACGGATTGAAATGATATATTATCCGTATCACTTGACCTAAGTTAGAAAATATTATACAGACCCGTGGTTATTTTGAAAAAGTATTATTTTGAGGTATTTAGTATTTTGAAATATTAAATATGAAATTTTAGTAAAAATTGGATTAAATGATTTAAAGAAATTGTACAGTTATTTTTTGTAAGTCAAGTGTGTAAATAAATAATGGAAAAAGTGTATTTTGAATAGGCCTTAATTTGGAATTTGGAAATTTGGTATAAATGGAAATTTAAGTTAGATAAATAAATGGAAATTAAATTTATTTAGGAGATAGGCATGTTAAATAAAATATTAAGTTATTGGTTGAAATAAAAGTTAAGAAATTTATAAAGTATTAAATCAACAAATGGATTTTATTCTAAATTGGATATTTATTAATAAAATGTTATTTTATTAAAATTTATAAATTAAATAATATCCATATAAAAATTTGTGAAAAGTGGAATAAATTGGATAGGTAAAAATGAGAATATTGTTTTAAAAAGGGTATAACAAAAATCTTAGCGGTTCAGAAATTCTATGGAAATTTGAACTATGGCTGAAAATACACTAAAAAGACCTATAACAGCAATTCTGAAGTGCTGTAATTATGGAAATTTGAACTATGGCTGAAAATACACTAAAAAGACCTAGAACAGCATTTTTGAAGGGCTGTAATTCTGGAAATGTGAACTATGGCTGAAAATACACTAAAAAGACCTATAATAGCATTTCTGAAGTGCTGTAAATCCTGTAAATTTGGACTATGGCTGAAAATACACTAAAAGACCTATAACAGCACTCCCAAAGTGCTGCAGTTTCTGAATTTGAACTGTGCTTGGATATATACTAAATATACCTATCGCGGCACTTTATAAGTGCTGCAGTTTTGAAAATTTCAATGCTTTGAAATGTTGGAATTGAACTAATGAACTTAGAAATTTCTGAAACTATAGAAATTGAGTAATTGATTTGAAAGGATAACTACTTCATATTTAAATGGTTTAAATGAATTATTTTGATTTGGAATATAAACCATTTTCGAAAATTTATAACCACGGGTAGTAATAACTTGGTTGTTAAAAAGACCGTGATCGGATATGAGCGTACTCTCTATCGATACCGAAAAATACTTTGACAACCGTGTACGCGGTGGAGATTCCAAAATGGAGTAGGATGGCGGCGATGTTCTGTTGATGTATGTGCGTAGACCCGACTCCCGTGACTTGGCATAAGATGGCTAAAACAGGAGCGATCGACGGACTAAGGAGGTAGCACCTCTTATCGGACGCACTTCTTCGTATGCCATTCTATTACTTTGTGATTCTTTGGTGCGCACCTTTGATTCGGGAGTCTGGTTCGAGGTGGACGATAGTAGCTGCTACGAATTACCACCGGTATGGAAACGTAATTAATATATCTACCTTGGCATTGCCTAGTTGTGCCGTGTCACCTACCCTAGCGAGCCTTGTACGAGTTTAGTTTTCGCCCGTAGCCCGTGGAGTATTTAGGGCAGTCTCCCAATTTGGAGATGCGCTGATACTGGATGGACTACTGGGACTACTATTGTGCTAAGAGGGAGATTGGGTAACTCCTTAATGTTATTTAAAAGTAAGTTTAGTTTACTATATACATTATTATAATAGCAAAATATTACTACATAGTAAATAGTTTAACGGATCCTTAGAGGATGGGCGGTCCCAAGCATCCTTTAAGTTGCTTGTACATTTAATTGCAGTTCAATTGATTTTGTTTACATTTATAAGTACGTATGTCCTAACTCGAGTGTTTGTGTATTTCTTACACTCGGGTCAACCTGAGTATCACACCTTGGATCTATCTTCTGGAAGCTAGAGATTTTTGGAGTCATCTGCTTATCAAGTTGTTTATTTTGATTTCAATATTTCCATTTCAACTCATGTATTAGAGACATATATAATTAGGATTTTCTACTATATTGTTTCATAACTGTATTTGATTTTCAGACTATGAATTTTGGTACTTGTTTTGAGTTTGAGTTGTAGCGGCTTCATGAACCACTATGGTTATGTTTATTTCCGCTGAGTTATTCTAATTTTATCTATGTTTGTGATTCTGTGATTGGTTTTACTTGCTCCAAATTATATTATAATCTACTATTTTGAAGTATTCAAGTCAGACATTTGTGTATTATTGTCGATTTGAATGGTCCAGAATAGTGGGTTGTTACAGTTTGAGTCTGATGTGCGTGTTTGCTTAAAACGTTTAAAAAAGGTAGGTTGTTACAAACAACATGCTCTTCCATACTCCTGGAAAACACCAAAATGTTGTCCACAAATACTACCATGAACTTATTTAGGACATCTTGAGAAATACAGCTCATCAGATCTACAAAATAGGCTGGGGCATTGGTTTGCCCAAATGGCATAACCAACCACTCAAAGAATCCATTGGGTGTTCTAAATGTTGTCTTGTCTATGCTATAGTCAGTGACCCTATGCTGATGAAATCCAGTAGACAAATCAAGCTAAGAAAATACTAAAGAGCCAACCAACTGATCGAAAAGATCATCCATCCTAGAAAGTGGGTAACTGTTCTTCTTCGTGAGCTTACTTAATTCTCTATAGTCTCCACAATGTCAAAGGGAATCATCCGCCTTCGTGGCGAAGACGACTCGCACTCCCCACTCAGATATGCTCTGTCTGATGAAACCTTTCTCCAATAGTTCACCAATCTTCTTACTTAACTCCTTCCTCTTCCTAGGAGCCATATGTCTCACGGGCAATGCCAATGGCTTAGCATTGTCATTCAGATAGATCCTAAAGTTGATCTCTCTCTTATGGGGTAGTCCCCTAACTTCCTCAAAAACGTCTGGGAAGTCTCTAGCGACTTGAACGAAATCTAGTTCTCCTAGTAATGAATCAAGGGAATAAAGGAAGCTCAACATAATCCTCGAGAGTCCTGCCGCTGCATGTCTCTAGTCTGACGACTCTCCTCTCGTAGACCAATTCGCTCCATAAGTGGATAGCCAATCCATCCCCAAAATCAACCCATGTACCGAAAATTCCAATACATAGGCATCACAATCAAACTATATGCCTAGTATAAAAATTCAAATCCCTACAAATCATGGATAAATGTGCCAATCCTCCTATAGGGTTTGAAACAACTTTAGGGTCTACTGCTATAGAAATATCTAAGTGCAAACAATCAATCAAGGAACAAGAAATGAAAGAATGCGATGCTCCAGAATCAAAAAGAGTCCGAATAGAAAAACCTGAAATAGAGATCAAACCATTTACAAAGACATTCTTACCTTTATCCGGTCCACTGCTAGAAGGTGTTACATCCAAAGCCTGCACTTGCGATGTAGGTGCGCCTGCTCTTTACCCATCCTCTAAGGACAAGCTCTGCTAAGATAACCAGACTGTCCACAATTGTAACACCTCCCCTTCATCGTATCCTTCTTGCAGTCCTTTGTGAAATGACCGACCAATCCACAACTATGACATTTCTCACCCTTCTTGATCTGCTTTTGAGGTCCTCCTCCTTTGTTCCTATCCTTATCCTTTTTATTCTTCCACCACTACTTCTTAGAATTCTCTTACATAGGAACCTCCTTAAGCTGTCCTTCCTTAATAGCATCAGACATGAGTGCCATCTCCATAAGTGACTCATACATCGCTCCCATCGGTACATGAGTCAATAACAACCCTTAAAGAGGCTGATTCAATCCCTTAACAAACTTCAAGGCCTTCTTGTGTGGTGTATTAACTAGCTCCATCCCAAACCGTGACAACTCATTAAATTGATTTATATACTCCACCAAAAACTCCCTTGCTTCAGATTAATAAAATTCGCTAATTGCATGCTTTACTCGGCTTTTGACAAGAATTTCTCTCAAACCTTTCCCTAAATCCAAACCAACCAATGTATCTTCATTCCATCTCCATTATCTCCCACCAATAAGAAGCATCTCCATTCTACTGCCAAGATGCAAGCTGAACTCTCTAGCGGTCTTCCAGTCCTAACAGCTCGAATATCTGCTCTGTATTCCTCAACCAAGCTCGTGCCTCCATGAAATACTTCATGCCGAAAAACATCTTGCCTCCTAGATTGACGAAGTCCTTGCATAACTTAGAAAAATTGGCTGCTACAAGTGGATTAATGGGATCTTCACCCACTGGTGCTGGATTGGGTGCTTGCCCTTGCACCTCTGGTATTGTAGCTTGGAGGTATCTTCGAAACCAGCCAGGGACTTGGAAACCCTCTGGAAGGTTTGGGGCGTCCGTCATTCTATGCAAAGAAAAGAAAATTTAGGCTCGAAAGAAGGTTGAACTGGACTTTGAGGGGATTTTTATAATAACTCTTTTATACTTGAAAACCATTTCTATAATAAGAGTTTCTTTCTGGAAAAAAATTTAGTTTAAAGATAATTTATTTTTGAAAAATACTTTACTTTTAAAACAAGATTTTAGGAATCCTATAACCTTAAGCTCTGATACTAAGCGAAACACCCCACACCTCGTAGTATACCCAAAGAGGACACACTAAAGAATGTGGTACGTTATAGGCATAGCTAAAACATCATAAAGACTAAGATTCACAAGACAAATAAAAAATAGCAGAAACATTTAAATAATAACTTGATATTCAAAATTAAACTTCATAAATTAATGTCGTAAAACAGTCTCAAATACCAAATACACATGTCTTATGAAAAATATAATCTCAGTCACATCATTAGTGTACATAAACAATAAAAATCATCCCTCTCATAAAGTACTAGTACATCCAAAGTCAAATGAAAAGAAAACTGAAAGTAAAAGAATACATGAAGAATGAGAAAGCTCTGCAAATGGGTCTCCAAGAAATCTAAATCTATTTTCTTTGCCTCTGCTGGCCTATGGGGGAAAAGGGAAAATAGAGGAGTAGGTCAGACTATAAATCTGATGAGTGAAAGTAACTACTAGTATTTTTAAGCAAGATAAAGATAATAGACTTAGCAATTGTTCTAGTATAAAAGAAAATAAAGGAAAGATAAAACTGAGACAAAGTACTGTTTAACTGTTTGCTTGGATTGTGATTGTTTGCACTTGTCTTAGATTGTTGTGATTACGCTAAAATCCTAATCCTATTTTAATTAGGTTGAATCCTAATTGTACCCATTGATCGGCATGCTATCTTATTTGTGCCATTGTGAGCTAGTTCCATCCTATGGGTCCCATAGCAAAAGACACATGTTTAATACTTGGAACGCAATAGCGAATTACAACCCTAATCGATGTTGCATGCTCGGTCACCGTTGGTACACACTAACTATCGCCCCCTTCTTGTGACCTCTTACTCACCCTATCAGCATAAGTGTGCCCAGCCTCATCTAATCTGTTGTGAGACCATCAGTTCTAGCCCGAAAGGGTCCTACCCTGCCTCACCTTAGTGTTTTGTGAAACCATCAGTACTAGTTTGAAAGGGAATGTTGTTGGTACGAGTCCTAACCAAAAAAAATCTAGTTGCTCCCCTTACCCAAATCCCCCATTTGAGCTCTAATTGTTGGCCACTTATTTACCCTTTGTCTCAGCCTCACCTAACTATTATGAGACCATCAGTCCTAGTCTAAAAGAGTCCTACCCAGCCTCACCTAATTTGTTGTGAGGCCATCAATCCTAATCTGGAAGGGAATTCTATTGGTATGGTCCTATTTATGTTCTTGCTTATTAACTTAGTGTAAGTTTTAAAATAATATCTCTTCTGTTATTTCTGCTCTGTTTTCTTATTAACTTAATCTAAATCTTTAAAATAAGCCTTTTCTGTTATCTCTGCTGTATTCGCTTATTAACTTAATTATAAGTCTTTAAAATGCTTTTTCTGTTATCTCTGTTATATTTGCTTATTAACTTAATTATAAGCCTTAAAATAAGCCTTTTCTGTTATTTCTAATTATAACCTATGTTATAATTTGCTTATTAACTTAGTCAAAGTTTTAAAATAAACCTTTATATTTGTTTTTCTTAATTATAACCTACGTTATAATAGTTATTCTTCTTTTCTATCTTTTTAGTTATAACCACTAATTATAAACATGCTTGCAAATGGTTTAAATTTATCTATTTCGGTTTATCTTCTTTTTATTACAGTCTTTCTTATTTTACATCTAGTTTCTATAAATTTAGTATTTAATTCTATTTAATCCATATTTGCGAATTATTCTCTTTTTATTATTTTATCCGCACAAAAAGAAATAAAAAGAAACTTACATTTACAGGCTGAATTCTAACGTAAAATAGATGTAAATAAATGCAAATAACAGTAAAAAACTGTAAATAACTAAAAATAATTGAATAAAATAGTTGAATAAAAATAAATAAATAAAATAAACTGAAAAGAACTTTAAAAACTAACTGCAAATAACTTAAATAGAAATTTTCTCAAAATTGCAAAAAAACAACAACTATTGAGAATCCCTTTATTTTAAATTACTTAAAAGTCTAAAATAATTATTAAACACTCACATGTGGTCCTTAGCTCTATTCCTTGTCTTCCTTGATCCATTTCTGGAGCGTGGAATATTTTGTCAAAAAGATTTCCTCCTTAGAAAATTTTTATATATAGGGTCCAGCCTCTAGCAATGAACCCAAATAGGAGAAAATCTGAACGAGAAAAATAGCTAGGCCGTATGGACAGAATGCCTAGAATTTAGATCCTTGGCTCCAGGTTCTTGGATATTGGGGGTGATTTTAATGTTACGCGCTTCATAGGAGAATGTTCTCCTAGGGTAGGTGTAACATCCCGGTATTTTCAACCATTCGCATCCACACATGTCGGACTTGAATTGCTCATAATATTATATTGTTAATTTATATTTGGCAAAACTCGACATATACAGCAAATAAATCAATCACAGAATCACAGACACAGAGTAATATAATAATAATGCAGCGGAATAGATAAATAGTAGTTCATGAAGCTACTATATAAACAACAGAGTTTGAAATAAAATACAACAGAATATCTCAGACTGATGACATCTCTGAACAAATCAACTGGAAATGCTGAATCGATAGTTGGATCTCCAAGCGAAGCTCCAAAATCCAAAGATGAGTCTCAAATGCTTATCACTTAGTCTGACTGAGTGTAAAGCAAAACACAAACACTTGAGTTAGGATTAACATTCTTATATCAATAAATCCAACTCAAGTGAAATATCAACTGAAATACAAGTAACTCAAAGGATGTTTGGGATAACCATTCTCTAAGAATCCATGGAACTAAATGTCATATACACCGTGGTCATTTCAAACTAATTTATACTTCAAAACCAAAATATCATTTCCATTTCAAATATATCTATTTTCAAATTATAGCGCTTTCAAAGTTAAAACACTTTCGAAACCCAACACACTTTGAAATCATAAATCTTTGGAAAACCATAACTTTGAAATCATAATTTCCACCACTTAAACAGTTTAGATATTAATAATAGTATATAAAAGAAAATAGTTTATAAAATACAATAGTTTATATTAAAAAAATTAGTATATTAAAATAGTGTATGTTTAAAAATAGTTTTATATTAAAATAGCACATATATATTTTAAATAATTTATAAAGTACAATATTTATAATTTCCTCAAATTTCACACATCGATTCAAATCAACTCAAATTCAAAATTCAAATTTAATTCAGTCTCAATTCATTAATTTCAATTCAATTCATTTTCTAAGTAAACAATTTTAGATTATATCGATTTCAAATATAGATTTGAACCATAAAATAAACCATTTAAATTTCAGTATATTTCAAAGCTTTAAATATTCAACATTTTCAAAACTAAATTTACAGTTTCATATAGATCTTGATTTAACTTCATTATTATTTACTCTTGAAATATTGACTTAATAAATTCAATATTATTTAAATAACCTTAAATTACATTTTACTAAATATTTCCATCAATTTATTTAAATATGAAATATTCATTAAATTACTTAAATCAAAATCAAGTTATAAAATCATATCTTTAAATTTCAAATTTAATAGTTTCAAAATGATTTAATTAAATAAAAATCTTAATTGAATACAATTTCAAATAAATTTCAAATTTATCTTCCTAACCTTAACTTATAAAATCATTATAAAAATCTATTTTTAAAATAAAATTTTAAATAAATACTTATACATATTATATATAAATTAAATCAAACATTATTAAACTAAAGCTTATTATTAAATCTACTTTATATTAGAACTTATTTATACATAAAACATTTTCAATATTAAATTAAACCATATGTATTTCCTTTCAAAACCATAGAGATTATTTTCGAAATATTTATATATAGATCGACGGTGTCTATACAAAAATTTCTATCCCATGGTCAAGTGATACAGATATTTATCATTTCAATCCGTAATTTAAATATATACGGGTATATATCATTTAAACCCACAATCCCAAGTTCAATTCAACGAAAATCGCTTGGGTTTTTCATTTCAACCCATAAAGATTTCCTCCTATTCTACAGATCATTCGGGTATGTATCATTTCAACCCATAGTGAATTCTATACTAATAGGAAAACTTGCAGAGTGACAACAGAAATAAAAATAATACAACATGCATATATAAATAACATATAATGGTGTCAGATGTCACAGGTGAACGCATACAGATAATAGCATATATATATAGCAATGTAAATAACTAACATCAACATATTTCAGTTGTCGTTTCAATTGAAATCAAATTTAATAGATATAAGGACGTTAATCGTGAGTGATTGCTCAGCTTTCGAGGCTAGAGAATATAGAATATGACACGGATATGCACACTGATATGGACATTGAAATTGAATTACGAATCCAAGCAAAATCGGCATGAATTCAATGATCAAAGCTGATGATAGGAATTGATGGAACAAATCAGAACGGGGTCGATGAAGATAATTGGTATAAGTGAATTTATATATATAGCTATATATAACTATTTATATATAAAAATCATATTTTAAATTTAAACACATATTAAACTAGATGCATATGTATTTCAAAATCATTGTTTATATTAAAACTCAAATATTAAAGTCAGACATATATATATAATAATATTGAATCCATACATTAAAAACTTAACAGTTCAACATATATATTTATATAATTTATAAAATCAACCCACAAATCAAAAGTTTAAAACTGATACACACACACTATATGTTATATTTAAAACAATATATATAAGACTCTTGACACAATACAGTACTGTAACTTATATATACACACATTAAAATCAACTTCCTTATTTTATCAAGATCATTACAAAATTTAACACATATATTTAAGCATATGTATTATATTAAAATTTCAGTACAATAGATCACTTCTTATAACTATTATATTGTATGTAAACTGTCCATATACTTATATAACCGATATATAATTCAAGAATCATTGTATATATATATATATATATATATATATATATATATATATATATATATAAACTCAACTATAAAAGAGAAAAGTATAAAACTAAATCATAACTGTAAAACATATATGTAACATACCTTTCAATCAAGTATGTAACAGGAACTAATAGCTTTATAAACATTATATATGTAAACAAATATATACGTTAATATATATATATATATATATCCACTTACAAAAACTACTAAATATTAATATATAATACTGTAAATATTGTATACTTACAAATTAAAATAGTATTTTATGCTTAAACCATATACAAAGCAGCATGCAAATATATGTTATATTTCAAATACATTCTTTAAATCTTAAAACCAATACTTGATTTAAACACACGCAGCAACATTTGAAACCACTGCATACACACACACACACACACACACATATACTGAAAAAATGTTCAAAGCCAATCTCTTTTTAAATATAATATAAACTTTTCATATAAATCAAAATATAGCTAACATACCTGGACAACATATATGCAACAGTATACGTTATATAAAATATCAAAACATGTTTTCAGTCAAAGCATATTTCCTTCACATATTAAAACAATCATAGCAAACATATATATATCTATATATAGATTTCATCTTACTATACTTAAATCTATTAACCCATGCAAATTATGAAACTCAATAGAAATATGTATATCCTAATATATATGTAAAATATAGATATATATACCTGTAGGAAGAAAGAGAATGAAGTTCGGCTAGAAGTTATAGGAGAAAGGATTGACGGGGTTTGGCCAAAAGAAGGTGGAAGGAAGATAAGAGGGGAAAGCGAGAGGGGGGGGGGTCGGGTTTGAATGAAGCGGTCAGGTGGCGGGTTATTCGGTGCGGAGGCTTGGGGTGAGCGCGAGTGGGAGGAGGAAACAAGGCACGGGAGTGGAGGTTGCGGTGCTGGAGGTTCCTCGTCGTGGAGGGTAGGGGCTTCAAATGGCGGCGAGCACGAATTTGGAAAGAACAAAGCTACAGGAATAATCAATATATATATATATATATATATATCTGTTTGAAAGAGGAGAAGGACGTGTGTCAGCGTATAATATATATAAGTAAATCAAAAGAAGAGGAATAGAACGAACGAACCGACATAAAAATTAAATAGTGGAAAAATAAAAACGAGTACTATGATTTTTCAGAATATTAATGGCTAGCCTATTAGATTAAATGGCTAGGAACTGAAAAGGCAGAGGAAAACGGACAGCTGTATAATAAATTGAAATGATGGATTAGTAACAACAGTCCGTTGATTCAACAAAAGTTATTAAAGCAGTTTATTATATTGCTTAGGCTGCACGTTTAGATTTGAAAAAGCAAAGGGAAGTGAAAAGACACTAATTTGGTACTGTTACAATGGACCGTTACCATTGTTTCCATCATGTAACGGACCTTGTTAACCGACACCTTGGCCCGACTACAAAACGACAGTTGAAGATATTTTTATTAACACTAGACAAGGTTCCGACCAAGAGGAGCCTGGTAGCATACGGGTTTGATGCAGTCAACATATTTGGCATTTAGGCATGGTTCGGCAAGAATGGTTCGGCACACATCGCTCGGTTCAGATGGCTCGGCAAGCCTCATTCGACACAAGCTTCATTCGGCAAGCCTCGTTCGGCACAAGCCTCAATCAGTACGAACGCATCGTTCGGCATCAATGGGCGTTCGGCATGGGATAGCGTCCAGCATCTAGGAGCATTCGGCATCGAGAAACACTCGGTATTGAATACCGTTCGTCCAGAGAAGGACGCTCGGCATAAGATCATTCTACGACCAAAGAATTGTTCGGCCTCATATCGTTCGGCCTAGCCATAGTTCGGCCTAGCCATCGTTCGGCCAAGACATTGGTCCGGCTTCTAGCCTCGTTCGGCACAAGTGCTCCCTACGGTAGTCAGTATGGTCGGCCTCATCTTGTTCGGCTAAAGGAGAACGTTCGGCTAAAGGAGATCGTTCGGCTAAAGGAGAACGTTCGGCTAAAGGAGAACGTTCGGCTAAAGGAGATAGTTCGGCTAAAGGAGAACGTTCGGCTAAAGGAGAACGTTCGGCTAAAGGAGATCGTTCGGCTAAAGGAGATCGTTCGGCCTCTCTGGTTCGGCGCATAGAGACCACTCCATTTGGGCCGAGTTATTCAGCTGCCAGGCCTGCCAGGGAAGTCCAACCAACCTTCGTCTATAAATAGAGGGGCAGGGGCACAGAAAAAAGGGAGGATATTTGAGAGGACACTGGGGAGACTCTGCCATTTTCAAGACTCATTCCAGACTTATTTCTTTTACTTTTGCAATTGTATTCTAGTAACTAAAAACGGATTGTATCTGTAATCACCCATCAAGGAAATCAATGGAAATCAACTTCAAAGTGGATGTAGGCAGTGACGCCGAACCACTATAAATTTTGTGTTCTTCTTCTATGCATTTAAATTTACACTCTATTCTCTGTTTTAGTGTACTTTCTTCATTAATCTCTCCACACAAACTTTCTAAGGGTGTTAGTGACCAATTTTGGTGCTAACATTTTGGTGCTTTCACTGAGAATTGAATTCTCAGCTTGATTGGATCTCATCGTCTACTAGTGGATTTCCATATTCACGAGATAAATCCAGTTGTCTACTAGAAAACTTCCTATTCTGCTCAGATTTGAAAGAAATCTAAAGGAAGCTGATAGCCGTAGATTGATTCACTGATGTACGCAAGATTTGGTGATTGGATGTTGAAGTTTGCACTCAAGTTGAATGAAGGCCGACCCTCCTCTGAAGGCAATTCAGCCGATCCCCATAGAAAAGGCGTATGCCGATCGCCCCAGAAAAGGCATATGCCGACCGCTTCAGAAAAAGTCTATGCCGAATGCTTTAGAAAAATTCTACGCTGACCGCTTTAAGAAAGGCATGCATCGATCTCTCCAGAAAAGGTCTATGCTGACCGCTGCAAAAAAGGTGTATGCCGATCTGCCTTGGCCAATCCACTCTCGGCCGATCCATCTTGGCCGACCTGCCTCGGCCGAGCCACTTTGGCCGATCCATCTTGGCCGACCTACCTCGGCCGAGCCACTCTTGGCCGATCCGCCTTGGCCGAGCCACTTTGGCCGATCCATCTTGGCCGACCTACCTTGGCCGAGCCACTCTTGGCCGATCCATCTTGGCCGACCTACCTTGGCCGAGCCACTTTGGCCGATCCATCTTGGCTGACTACCTTGGTCGACCAACCTTGGCCGATCCACCTTGGCTGATCCACCTTGGCCGACCCACCTTGGCCGACCCACCTTGACTGACCTACCTTGGCCGATCCACTTTGGCCTATCCACCTTAGCCGAATAATCTTGTATGCCGAGCAACTTTATCATGCCGATCGAAACTTAAGTTACATTGGTCTCTTATACAAACCCTATTTTTTTTTAAAAAAATCGAGGAGAAGCCCCCCCGAACCTTAACCGCAGCGTAGTGCCTTCAGATAGTGAATTCAAAACTCAACTTAATAAAGGAACATCATATATAATTCCCTTACATCCACTGATCGACCAGGGCATAGAGGTTCTAGCGACAACTTCTGAACGGCAACAAGGGAACGGACAAACAACCGCAACTCAAACGATACTCTCAAAGGGATATCATACTGATCATCCTTGAGGAGAATCAACCTCCATAAATATTTTAGCAGCCAGTCAGCTGGAGAGCCTCCAACGACCATGGATCGTCTCTAAGACAAAAATGAATCTAAACCAAAGTGTGTAAGAGCGGAACAGACTAAGAAAAATAACAATGAAGGCCCGTTTGCTAAGGATGTAGATCCCAGTAGCCGAAACAAGACCTCAAAATTCGACTCATATGCTCAAAGATTTAATTGACAACCTCTACTTGAAGGCTCATGACTCGGAGTGGTACTGGAAACCAACCTCGAGAGAGTACACTAAAGTCTAAAGAAAATCAGGGGAATGTTGTATATAGCCAGATGCTCACTGATCCTAACACGGGCGATTACAAGCACCTCCGAGGTGTGATCGAAAAGCTGATATGGAAAGGAAAGCTTCAATAGTATGTACAAGTCATGCAGAATGGCGGGCAGCGAATATCCGATGCCTATTAATAAAGGGCTATGATTATCAATTGGACTGCTGACGGCCGACATCCCTTTGAAAGGAGCCAGGGGCAAAGTCGAATAGCGAGCACACGATGCTGCTTCACTTATCAATGAGATTTATTCTAATCTTCTTTGAATTATTTCCAAATCTATTTCTATTTTAATTGTTCTATGAAGTACGAATAACTTGAACTAAACTACTTTCAAAACGACGCAGGTGACAAGGTACTCAGATTTGGTTGCCAATCAATCCACGCAGACCATGATCGGAAAGTGTGGAGTTACATCCATACGGGCATAATTCAATCGCTCATCACCAATCATGTTCCTTTAATTTGGGGCCAAGAACTAGAGATTGAAAAGCTTATACGATTAGAGCCCAAATACAAAGTCAACATGACTGACCATCCATTCATTGGCCTCCACGTTTGACTTGGAGACCTGAACAAGGGTTGGAATGAGTATGGCCCGATCGTCCACTCAAATCAAGTCATAGAAAAAAGTTCGACAAAATAAAGAGGCCTCTTCTGAATCTCGGTGATGCCAAGATCTGTCTAGAGTGGATGTGATTTGATCATCTACACATCAAATCCTACCTTCAACACAAAAGGTTATTCGAAAGCTCGACTTGAAGTAGTTGTGGTGGACTGCCTACTCATTAACCATCGCTATCAATGCATAGGCATGAATGCACCTTGGAACATATGCAACTTACTTTGTCTACTCAACAATCTATTATCCTTATTTTCTAGAAGGAGATACAGAGAAAATTATAAGAGATTTTGTATCTAACCCAACATGGATGTGATCCAACCATCTGTCATATACCTCCTTCCTTGACTTGATTGGAAGAGCTATAATCACCAAGAAGATGACTTGATTGTAAGAAGATTACTCTCAGTCCCTAGAGTGCGGACTAGAGTATAAGAGACTAAAACCTCCAAGTCCCCAGAGTGCGGACTGGAGTATAAACAACTTAAACCTTCAAGTCCCCAGAGCACGGACAGGAGTACTCTAAGTCCCCAGAGTGCGGACTCGAGTATAAACGACTTAAACCTCCAAGTCTCCAGAGTGCGGACTGGAGTACTCTAAGTCCCCAGAGTGCGGACTCGAGTATAAACGACTTAAACCTCGAAGTCCCCAGAGTGCGAATTGGGGTAATCTAAGTCCCCAGAGTGCGGACTCGAGTATAAAAGACTCGAACCTCCAAGTCCCCAGAGCGCGGACTTGAGTACTCTAAGTCCCCAAAGTGCGGACTCGAGTATAAAAGACTCAAACCTCCAAGTCCTCAGAGCGCGGACTGGGTACTCTAAGTCCCCAGAATGCATACTCGAGTATAAATGACTTAAACCTCCAAGTCCCCCAGAGTGCGGACTAGAGTACTCTAAGTCCCCAGAGTGCGGACTCGAGTATAAACGACTTAAACCTCCTAGTCCCCAGAGTGCGGACTAGAGTACTCTAAGTCCCCAGAGTGCAGAGTCGAGTATAAACGACTCGAACCTCCAAGTCCCCAGAGCGCGGACTCGAGTACTCTAAGTCCCCAGAGTGTGGACTCGAGTATAAACGACTCAAATCTCCAAGTCCCCGGAGTGCGGACTAGAGTATAAACGACTCAAAATCTCCTAGTCCCCGGAGTGCGGACTGGAGTACTCTGAGTCCCCAGAGTGTGGACCAGAGTATAAACGACTCAAAATCTCCAAGTCCCCGGAGTGCGGAGTGGAGTACTCTAAGTTCCTAGAGTGTGGACCAGAGTATAAACGACTCAAAATCTCCAAGTCCTCGGAGTGCGGACTCGATTACTCTCAGTCCCTAGAGTGCAGACTAGAGTATAAGCGACTAAAATCTCCAAGTCCCCGAAGTGCGGACTGGAGTACTCTCAGTCCCCAGAGTGCGTACTAGAGTATAAACGACGCAAAATCTCCTAGTCCCCGGAGTGCGGACTGGAGTACTCTGAGTCCCCAGAGTGTGGACCACAGTATAAACGACTCAAAATCTCCAAGTCTCCGGAGTGCGGACTGGAGTACTCTGAGTCCCCAGAGTGCGGACCAGAGTATAAACAACTCAAAATCTCCAAGTCCTCGGAGTGAGGACTCGATTACTCTAGTCCCCAGAGTGCGGACTAGAGTATAAGCGACTTAAATCTCCAAGTTCCCTGAAGCGGACTAGAGTACTCTCAGTCCCCTGAGCATTGACTAGAGTATAAATGGCTTAAAAACCTCTACATCCCCTGAGTGTGGACTAAAGTACTCTCACTCCCCAGAATGCGGACCAGAGCATAAACGAATTGACAAAAATCTCTGCATCCCGAACTGTGGACTAAAGTATAAACCGTTCGACAAATCTCTAAGTCCCCAGAGCATGGACCAAAGGATGAACACAAATTGGGCGCGAGTCGAACGAGGGGAGAATAGCACTAAGTCACCAGAATGCAGAGTGGTGTATAAACATTGACAAATAGATGAGTGGATTCTGACCATTCTCTATTCCGCAAACTTCGACCGAAAATCGACGGGAGGATTATTAACTCGCTAAGGACGAAGCTCGACAATCCAACTAGTGGCCTGGCTAAATCAATGCTGGGAGCAGGGATACAAATCACTAAAAGCTGAATACAACAGCTTACTATAGCTCTAGCTTGGCGTTCTTTATAACTTAAGGCAACGACTACATGGAGGCCTCAATACAGAACTAATCGAAACGGCATCCAAAGCTACGAGCAACCGGCTATATAATACCTCATATCGAGGGTTAATACCGATCCGCACTAAGCACATACGAATGTGACTGGGATGTTCCTTGAAAAACTATAACTTCCAGAGTGTGGAAAGGAGAGTAAACCATGAAGATTTTGTCAAAAATTATCCAGCACCCTCCTTCGATCCATTAGGAGGAGTATGAAACTAGATGGGCATGACCCGACTGCATTTGTAGCCAACTTTACCTCGAGATCTGATTATAGAACATGAACCAAAGTGGACGTGGATGACAGTCCAGTGTTTGAATTACGCCCTAAAACTGACGAGGCATCAAAGTATTCCTCTTGGAATGCAAAACCTCGATAAAATCCAAGATAGGTGAGACCCCGTCTCCCATCGACTGACCTGGTCCCCGGTTCAACGGGAAAGAGAGTAATGCTAAAGTGGGCATGGCTGACCTTCCTACTTATCGGTATGTGCCCCAGACCTGGGGGCACGAGCGAGAAGCAAGATGAATGTGAACCGACTATTCACCGATCACCTCTATGTCTTTGGAGTTTAGGTGAGAATATAAACATAGCTAGGACAAGACTCAACCGTCCATGCAGTACAATTATCAACCCGAGACTGGGAGCAGACGCATGGTCATCCAAAGACTAGCTATGATAGCTCAGTATTGAAATTTATATATAGTGCTTACAGCTACTCAAGGCTACAACCGAAAAGGATGCCTAGAGATGGAATCATTAAATCGATACCTTAACTCATGAGCAATTGAGTTTCACTCCAACCCGAAGGACGGGTAAAGGATCATGAATACATTGAATAGAAAGTGTGTTACTCGAATATACAAGCAAATTCAAACTCATAGCAAGATTCAGCTATAGGTTGCACGCAACTTAAGGCTGACCCCTACTCGACATTTCCTTCAATGCCCTTTTAAGCCTGATCTTTGGCCATTTGCTGATAATCTATTAGAGCATTCAGAGCCCTTCACTATTTGACTTAATAACTCAAGACAAGACTCCAGGATTTGACCAGAGTAACCATCAACATTGGCCGTCCCAACCATATTTCACATCGAATGTTATGCAAAATAGTTACATCTGAACTCAAAGAATCTGGGATGGCACCTGCTGAGCTGACGATTGACATACCAGTTAGCCGGGATGACCCATCACGAGTCCTTAAGATTGGATCGCAACTCGATCCATCATTGGCAGAAGATCTCACTGATTTCCTCCGAGCGAACCTAGACGTTTTCGCTTGGACACATTCTGATATGTGCGGATTTCTCCCGCTATTGCGAGTCATATTTTGAACATAGACCCGAAATACGTCCCTGTAAAACAAAAAAGGGAAGGCATGGACCTAGAGAGGTCTGCTGCTCTCAGTGAGGAGGTGGACAAACTCAAAGCCAATGGGTTCGTCCGCGATGCCCTCTACCCTGAGTGGGTTTCTAACCCTACGCTTGTGAGGAAAGCAAACAGGAAGTGGAGAACTTGTGTTGATTACTCTGATCTGAATAAAGCATGTCTGAAGGATAGTTTCCCTTTATCTAGAATCGACCAGCTCGTCCACTCTACAACCGGACACGAATTATTGTCTTTTATGGATGCGTATTCGAGATAGAATCACATCCCGATGCACATTCTAGACCAAGAACACACAAGTTTCGTCAGAGATGTGGGGCTATATTACTATGAAGTAATGCCTTTTGGATTGAAAAACGCGGGAGCAGCTTATCTGCATCTGGTGAATCGAATGTTTAAAGACCAGATTGATAGAGCGATGAAAGTCTATGTGGATGATATGCTCATGAAGAAATGGCAATCAAACGACCACATCCGAGACCTAGCGGAGATGTTTGATATACTCAGGCATTATGAAATGAAAATCAATCCTTTGAAGTATTCATTTGGCATAGCGTCGGGAAAGTTTTTGGGTTTCATTGTGAATGCGTGGGGAATCGAAGCTAACCCAGAGAAGATTCAAGCTATCTGAGACATACAAGTACCCAGAACTATGAAGCTAGTACAAAGCTTGAATGGGAAGGTGGCTGCGCTGAGTTGATTCATATCTAGAGCTACAGACAAGTGTATTCCTTTCTTCGATATGATAAAGAAAGGAAAGAGGAATTTTGAGTGGACATCCGATTGTGAGGAAGCATTCCGAGCTCTGGTAAGGCATTTGGAAAGTCCCCCGGTGCTATCGAAACCAATAGACCACAAAATGTTGTATGTGTACTTGGTAGTATCCCAGTATGTTATCAGTACGGCTTTGGTCCGCGAAGAGGACCGAGTTCAAAAGCCAGTTTACCATGTTAGTAAACGTTTGACGGGGGCAGAAAGAAATTAGCCCAAGGTCGAGAAATTAGCCTATTGCTTGGTGATTGCATCACGCAAGCTTCGCCCATATTTTCAGGCGCACTCAATCAGTGTTTACACAGATCAACCCTTGCGACAGGTACTCCAACAACCAGAAACTTCTGAAAGGATGTTAAAATGGAATATCGACTTGTGTCAGTCCGATATTACCTACCTGCCACGAAGGACCATACAGGGGCAAAACTTGCATACTTCATTGCTGAATTCACTGCGTCATACGACGCAAACGGCCACAATGTCATACCTCTCGTTCGATGGAAGATGAATACCGATGGGGCATCTAACGACCGTTGTTTGGGGGCTGGCATAGTTCTTGTGACTCCTGAAACCGATCAGTTTGTTATGCTTTGAAGCTTGAATTACCAGCAACAAATAACAAAGCCAAGTATGAAACATTGATTTCCGGCTTAAGACTCATCAAAGAACTAGGAGTAAGATCGGTTGAAATCTTTTGCGACTCGCAACGGGTGGTGTACCAAGTGCGGGGAGACTACCAAGCAAGGGGCAGAGACTTGCCCCGTATTTTGTCAGAGTTCAGGAGCTGCTAGAGAATCTCGAGTATTATGATATTTCACATGTCCCGCATGAGAAAAACAGAGCAGCCGATTCATTGGCAAAATTTGCAAGCAATGGCGATGCGCAACAGATGAGATTGTTTCCCGTTCAAACCTTACATGCTTCGAGTATAAATATGATGGAGGTAGATTTCGTGTTAGAAACTGAAATCGATAAGGAATCGTGGATGACCCCATTTAAGCAATATTTACTACTTGGGGTCTTACCCGAAAGAAGGAGCAAAAGACGACAAGTCATTCGTAAGGCTTCGCGATATGTAATGGAGAGTGGAATAACGTATCGAAGGGGATTTTCGACCCCCTTACTCCAGTGCATAGCCCATAATGAGATAAAACGAGTCCTAAAGGAAGTCTATGAAAAAGAATGTGGCGATAGCATTAAGGGGAAAACCATGATAAAGAAAATACTCTGCTACAAGTATTGCTGGCCAACTATCAATCCAGATGTGGTTGATCATGCTAGACAATGCGATGAGTGCAAGATGTTTGTAAAAAATCCAAGAACCCCGTCGATGGAAATTACTCAAATGGCTAGTCTATAGCCGTTTGCCACTTTGGGGCATTGAAATCATCTTCTTGGTGCGAAATACACCATCATAGCAGTTGTTTACTTCACCAAATAGGCAGACAAATAACTTTTAGCCACAACCAAAAAAAAAAATCAACCTCACTGTCTGTAACGTCATCTGTCCTTATGACCTTCTATGATCTATTATTATTGCAAATGGAAAGGTTGAAGATGTGAACAAAATCTAAAGCCTGTTCTGAAGAGAAGTTTGGAAAAGGCTAGAGGCAAGTGGGTGGATGAACTCCCAACAACACTATGGGCTTATAGAACTACCCATGGGTCCGTGACTGGCCGTACTCCATTCACCCTGGCTTACTGCTTTGAGAAAATACAAACAAGGAATCGCAATTGAATTGCAATTAAACTAGATGGAATTGGCAATGAATTATGAGCATATAAAACACACCTGACAGCCAATGGCAAGAACATGTACCCGAAAATGCATGTGTACATCCGAAAAAAGTTCGACTTCTTGAAATCAGCAGAAAATTGAATTCTCACTTAAGGTTATTACGAAAGACTAGATCAAATTGCCGAAGCTTACTAGCCCTATAGAACCAGACACGGATGGCCACTGATGAACTACAACCCTGGATTTATAATATTAGGAATCGACCAAGCGTCATGACGACCAAAGAAGGATATAACACCTTGGGAGGATAAAATTGAAGGATAATGACTATTTAAGCAACATGATGGATTTCTTTCTGGAGACATGGAATGCTCGCTGATTCAAAGCATGTCGTGTTGCTTCACACGACACACTTTGGGGGGCAAGTGTTAGTCGGCACCTTGGCCTGGCTACAAAACGACAGTTGAAGATATTATTATTAGCACTAGACAAGGTTCCGACCAAGATGAGCCTGGTACCATACGGGTTTGATGCGGTCAACATGTTTGGCATTTAGGCATGATTTGGCAAGAATGGTTCGGCACACGTCGCTCGGTCCAGATGGCTCGGCAAGCCTCGTTCGGCACAAGCTTCGTTCGGCAAGCCTCGTTTGGCACAAGCCTCATTCGGTACGAACGCATCGTTCGGCATCAATGGGCGTTCGGCATAGGATAGTGTCCGGCATCTAGGAGCATTCGGATCGAGAAACACTCGGTATTGATTACCGTTCGACCAGAGAAGGACGCTTGGCATAAGATCGTTCTACGACCAAAGAATCGTTCGGCCTAGCCATCGTTCGGCCTAGCCATAGTTCGGCCTAGCCATTCGGCCAAGACATTGGTCCGGCTTCTAGCCTCGTTCGGCACAAGTGTTCCTTACGGTAGTCAGTATGTTCGGCCTCATCTTGTTTGGCTAAAGGAGAATGTTCGGCTAAAGGAGATCGTTCGGCTAAAGGAGAACGTTCGGCTAAAGGAGAACGTTTGGCTAAAGGAGATCGTTCGGCTAAAGGTGATTGTTTGGCCTCTCTGGTTCGGCGCATAGAGACAACTCCGTTTGGGCCGAGTTATTCAGCTGTCAGGCCTGCTAGGGAAGTCCAACCCACCTTCGTCTATAAATAGAGGGGCAGAGGCATAGAAAAAAGGGAGGAGATTTGAGAGAACACTGGGGAGACTCTGCCATTTTCAAGACTCATTCCAGACTTATTTCTTTTACTTTTGCAATTGTATTCTAGTAACTAAAAACAGATTGTATCTATAATCACCCATCAAGGAAATCAATGGAAATCAACTTTAAAGTGGTTGTAGGCAGTTACGTCGAACCACTATAAATTTGGCGTTCTTGTTCTATGCATTCAAATTTACACTCTGTTCTCTGTTTTAGTTTACTTTCTTCATTAATCTCTCTACACAATCTTTCTAAGGGTGTTAGTGACCAATTTTGGTGCTAACAAAACTTAAAACACATAATTGAATGTACCGTAGAGATCAGCATGATGAGATGACCAAAATAGTATACAGGTATCAGTAGTACGATCATCCTATCAAAAGTCAATAATAGGTACTGAAAATGCTACTAATTTGCCAGAATTAAGATAAACGGAGCAATAGTAGTTAAAATTTGAAGAAACGAAATATAACGTCTCACTCAGAAGATGATTTACAAATTTATTATGTAAAAATATTCAGGTTTGGAAAACATTTTATTATCATCAAATATTAACTGATTTAAATTTAAATAAAATTACTCAATAAAATAAACTTTCATATTATCTAATGAAATTTTTTCAGTTGTTATGTTAAAATAGACATATGCCAAATATTAAAATTTTATTTGCAAATATTATTATTTAAAATTTCACAAAAATTCAGTTAATTACGTTACTGAAACCAATTAAAATTTACGAGTCGTTACAGTAGGGGATTACTCTGCTATGGAGGAATTCAATCAATTTATTATTAATTCTAATTTGATTGAGATCCCTCTTTCAAATAGAGATTTTACATGTAGTAATGCTAGGGAGTCTCCATTTATGGCTCTTCTTGATAGATTTTTCGTTAGTGATGAGATTAAGATAAATTTCCAATCTGTAGAGTTTCAGGTCTAGCTTACACGTACTCAGATCATTGTCATATTATCCTCACTTGTGAGCATCATAGAGTTATTAATAGTTATTTTAAATTTGAAAAGATGTGGCTTTTGGATTCAAATTTCTCGAACCTAATTAATTGTAAATGGATTTCTTTGAGTTATTATAATATTAGAATTAAGGATAATTCTGCAAAATCTTTTGTTTCAAAACTTAGGGATCTTAGGATTTTTCTAAAAATTGGAACAAACATATTTTTGGAAATATAAAAATCAAAAAAAGATAATATTCTTAACGAGATGCTTAAAATTAATAAGATAGAAGAATCTAGACAACTAAATTTAGGTGAACATAATGTTCTTGCCAATCTAAAAGATGAACTTAATTCTATTTTAGAAAAGAAGGAGGTTATGGGGAAGCAGAGATCCGGAATCCAATGGATCAACGAAGGAGATAATAATACTAAATTTTTCCATAATATAGCTAATGGAAAAAATTGTAGCAATACAATTAACTTTATTATTGTTAATAATAAAGATTTAGTTGATCAAAGAGATCTTACAAGGCTTTTAAAGATTATTATAAGGATATTTTTGGTATAGAAACAAACACAGAATTAACATTAGATGGAATGATTTGTATCCGTCCGATTCTATTGTTGATCTATCTGAGTTAGATAATCCTTTATGAGGAAATCAAAAAAGCTATCAACAACTTGCTAGGTGATAAATCCCTGGGCCCAGATGGGTTCCCAATTTTATTTTATAAACTTTTTGGGATGTTTTAAAACTTGATGTAGTTAATATGTTTGACGATTTTTATAATTGTAATTTGCAATTAGGGAGATTTAATTATGAAAATGTTATTTTATTACACAAAAAAGCAGGAGCTAAAAACCTAAAAGATTTTAGACATGTCTCTTTGATTAATTGTTCTATTAAAATTATTTCTAAAGTTCTAGCTAATAGACTTAGTATAAAAATTAATGATTTAATTGATTGTTCACAATCGGCATTTATTAAAGGGAGAAATATCACCGATGGAGTGGCTATTGTTCAAGAATACATTAATCACTGTTGTAAGAATAATATAACTTTTGCGATTTTAAAACTGGACTTCGCAAAAGCTTTTGATTCGATAGATTGGGATTTTCTTGTAGATACCTTTCATGCTAGAGGTTTTGGTCATAGATGCATCAGCTGGATTATGAATTTGCTTAGAACTGGTAACTCTAATATTATGGTTAATGGTATATTAGGTAATAAAGTTCAATCTAAGCGAGGTTTAAGGCAAGGGAAACCTTTATCGCCTTTATTATGTAACTTAGTTGCGGATGTCTTTACTAATATTATTAAAAGAGTAGTTGATAATGGTTCTCTAGGATGTGTAGGCAATGACATATCGCGTTATGGTATATCGGTCCTCCAATTTGCCGATGATACCTTGCTTTTTTCCTCCCATTTACCTAGACACATTATCACCCTTAAGTTTGTTTTATACGGTTTTGAACTTCTATCAGGTTTAAAAATAAATTTTGATAAAAGTTCCGTTTTAGTTTTAAATGATTTTGAAAAAGTTGAAAAATTTGTCTCTAATACTCTAAATTGCAAAAGTATGAACTTGCCATTTGAACATCTTGGTTTTGTGATTATACCTACCAAACTCAAACATGATGACCGATTTATAATCATTGATAAAGTCAAAATAGGATTTCTAACTGGATTGGAAGATTATTATCTAGAGTAGGTAGATTAGTTTCAAAAATTCTATTTTATCCGCCCTCCTAATTTATTGGATGTCCATGCATCTATTTCCACATTGGGTAATTGATAAAATACACAAAATTAGAAGAGATTTCTTATGGAGTGGGGAAAAATTGTAATAATAGCATAAAATGATTAGTAAATTGGGAAACAATTTATAAAGCCAAAACGAAGGTGGCTTAAGAGTAATTAATTTGCGTAATATGAATTTGTCCTTACTAGGTAAATGGTTATGAAAGATTAAGGATATTAATGATAACGCTACTTGGAAAGGGACCATTTCTAAATATTACTATAATAGTAGTAGCAATTTATATCAAATTACGTCTCCAGTCGCTCAAAATCTATCTAATTTTCAGAAATCCATTTTAAAATGTCATGAGATTTTTAACCCGGTATTAATACGATAGTTCATTCAGGTAATTGTACTTCTTTCTTGCATGACCTTTGGATTTTCATTTTACCTCTTAAGATAGAATTTAAAGAGCTTTATGAAATCTGTAATTTTAAGTTTGCTTTAATTATTGAAGTTTTTTCTCTTGAAAATGATCCTCCTTGGAATTTTAGTTTTAACGGAATTTTAGTAGATTCAACTCTTAGGCAATTTTCTTTGCTTTATGCTAGATTAAATCTTTGTAATATTGATAATGATATTATTAGTTGGGAATGGGATAAGAGTAAGAAATATACTTCCAATTCTTTTTACAGATTTATTAATTTTTAGGGTATAATAAATACCTCTTTTAAGTTTATATAGAAATCTAATGCTCCTTCTAAATCTAAAATTCACATGTGGTTAATACTGCATGGAAAATTTAATACTATAGAATTTTTAAAGAGAAAAAACATCCAAAATGATAATAAATGTTATTTTTGTAATCTGCATTTTGAAGATATTAAACATATATACTATGATTGCATGGATTCTTATTACATTCTAAATAATACTCTTAAAAATTTTAACTTTAATATAATAACTAAAATTTCTGACTGCAACTTCTACTGGGATAATTTAGATTTAGGTTCAAAACGAATACCAGATTCTTAATAGACACTTTATTCATTATTATTTATTGGTATATTTGGTTTGAAAGAAATCAAAGAATATTTAATAATAATAATAATAATAATAATAATAATAGTCACTTTAATAAATTGATTTTTACAATTTCTTCATTTTGTTTTAATTGGATTTCTAATCCCAAATATAAATTAGCTAAAAATTACCTATTTAAAGGGTATCTTAATAAGGTTACTTATAATATTGACCTATTTAAACACAATAATAATATTTTTAACATTAACAATAGTATTATTAATATATTTTTCAAACTTATACGACGATCTCACTGTTAATCATAACTTACTTATGATCAAAGTTTTATAAGAATTTTTTAAGATTTGTTTCAATTATTGTACTAGTCATTGTTGGTATTAGTTTATAAATCTTTTAATTCTTTAGTATTTGTCCAGTTAGTCTTATTTAGGTTTATTATTTCCTACCTCATTCATACATACATACATATATATATATATATATATATATGTATGTATACAAATTATATAAATATACATATATATATGTATCATTCTAACTTTTTTCTTAGTCATTCTTCAAACGCAGGTATGGGTGGTAAGGTGTTAGGTTCACTTTGTTGGTACTCATGTCTTCATATTGCAGAGAGGTCATCAGAGCAGAGTTTTCCTTTTAGGACCGCTAGCAGTTCCACCTCAGATACAGACACCTTCATCTTCATTGTGGCATTCTATTTTCAAGAGGATCTACTCTTCTGTTTGGCACTTCTTCCATTTGTACAGAGTCTTCAGAGCAGATTTTCCATTTTGTATCATTTTCAGTTCCACTTCAGAGTAGTTTCTTTTCCAATCCTTTCGAACTAGAAGCATGGAGCTTCCTTCTTATTTTGTGATGATATCCAGTATTGTTGGATTTTCTTTAGTTTTTAGGTACTTCTAACACCTTAATATCGGGCGGTGGCCATGCCGGAGCTCGATATTGGGGTGTGATGAGTAGTGGCCTTGTCGGAACTCATCTTAGGGGTACCTGAGTTTTTTCGATACCTGTATCTAGTTTTGTTACCTACTAGGCATGTTGGCAGCGCCTTATTTTGTGATATATATAGTTGCATTTGTGCTCCCTATTTATAGAGGATCACACATTTTTCTCAAAAAAGAAAAAGAAAAATAGCCAGGCCTAGGTTCTTATTTATAGCACTGTTTAGAGATCTCAAACAATTGGATCTGAAGATTAAATCTGGTGCAACCACGTCATAGGCTCGCTGGGAACCATCGGATGGAAGCACGAATGCACAGGATTGGAGAGAAGTTGAAAAATACGTCATCTTTTAATCTGGACGAATGCTTGTCCAAATACAAGGGTGGGTCAACCTTGGTATCGACCCAGGCATGCTAAGGGTCGACCTACAGGTCAACCTAGCAACAGTGAGGACCGACCCTTGGGTCGACCTGACCTTGTGTGTGTGTGTGTTCGTTTTCTTCAATTCTCGTTTATTTCATAACTTCTTTATTTTAGCTCGTATTTTGACAAATTATATATGGAAATTGACTAGAAAATTACCATGGACACAATAGTGCAACTCTCATGGCCAAATTCTAATAATTTCACAAACTTATTTTATTATTTAGTTAATTCGTCAACTAATTATTATTATAGCTTAAATTTTAGGTTTTACATAGGATAGGACTTACTAACCTAAGCTCTGATATCAAACATAACAACCCAAATTCCAATGGATCCGGATTTTTTGCAAAAATGCTAAAATCCAAGCCCACTGAAGCCCAAGTTGGGTATCTGGTATCTTGCAAAGAGGCAAAGATAAGTATGTCAGGGGTCAAATAAATATGTCACAGCGAAACTGACTAAAATATAATAGTAAGTAAATACTCACCAAGGTAATTACACTTTTTAAAAATATGTCACAAAGCTGGATAATCTCTGCCTTCTATCTAACCTGTGGGATGTTATGATGAGGGTGTCAGAACTAAAATTCCGGTGAATGAAAAAATTATACACTTCTAAGCATAATTCTACATATATCGTTCTATTTCTATTTCTGTTATGTTAGGTTTATTGGGTTTATAATACTCTCGCCTATGTCCGTGAATCATGCCCATCTACTCCCTAGTAGATTAAGACCTAATAATCAATATATACATACATATATATACATACATACATACATATATATATATATATATATATATATATATGTAGCTACATACCCAAAGACCGCATCGGTCCTAGGTACTACCCGTTGTACCTTTCGTATTAACTTCATTGTCTCACTGCTAGAGCGTAATGAAACTACATCTGTAAAGGACAGCTTCGTGAGGCCTACAATATAGATGTTCCATCATCTATTATGAAAACATAACACTGCGTCTGCACTAGCTTATACTAGTGCTCGGACATCCACATTGTACTACCTAGTGCATACCTTGAGGACTTTATGTAATCGTTCTGTCTACTCCCTGAATCCCGCCAACAAGGTCTATATTGTACAGAACTCAGTCAAGGATTTTCTATATCTATAAAGGTCTGCTTCGTTAGGCCTACAATATAGATATTCTACTTAGTCTGTCTCTTTTCTCATCATGACTATGGTCCCATGCAGCACCCCCCTCAACTAATCAAAAGATCTCTCAAGAGCTAAGTGGTTGTGCCCTACTGCAAACAATTTAAACATCCAATTGGCTGCGCCCCTAATTCAATGTCTCGATAGTGAAAGAATCATTAGCTTGTAGCTTTAACTCTAGTTTTTCCCGAACTTGCTTCTATTTATGATGGCTTGATCTCCGCATGCAACTATCCTTTTTGGTCTTACCCACTAAAACCTACTCGTAACTGGGAGTATGGTGTCATACTAATATCCTGCTCCATCATCAACCTTTTGACTGCTTACAAAGGTCCTTTTCGTTAGGCCTGCAATGCAAAAGCAGTCAAGGCATACTCTCTTGATGGAACACCTATAAACCCGCATACGAGGGTGCAGTTTCATTAGGCCTACCCTAGAGGGCCATCCTAGAGTATACTCATGTCTCGTTGAAGTCTCGTACTTCCTTCCAGCCCAAGCTAACTAAGTTGAACGTGCTCCTTCGGTACTGAAACCTATGTTGAACTGCTTCGTCGAGCTCTTCATCCTTTGGGCTGTTCCAAACGCATCATGCAATTTTATTACACCCTATGTCTAATCTTTTATTATGTGTTTAGTTTACTTTTCATTTTCTGTTAGCTAATTATTTACCCTAATCAACAAGCCTAGCCCCATCTATGTGTGAGTACATCGGTCTTAGACCAGAAAGGGAATACTGCCAATACGGGCCACTTCTATTATTTTTCTTATTAACTTAATCCAAGATCTAAGTTTGCTAAAATAAGCCCCTTCTATTTCTTTCTTTTTTAATTATACCTTCGTGTTACAATTATACTTGCAATTGTTACTTTTATATTCTTTCCTGTCTTTTGCAACCTATATGTTACAAAAGTAACCACAAGTGTCTCTTTTCTATTCTAGTCTGTCTTCTTTTATTAAGATACTAAATTCTCTTTAGTTCTCTTATATTATATGACAGTATTAGCTTGGGACTACGTCCAACTATCACAAATTACTTATCATAATAACTACTTTACTTTTTATTCTACTATCTGCGTAGTAAATGCAGATCTAGTCACATATTCTGTTTATTGTTTCTAGTCTTGTCAAATATTAACTTGATTATTTCTTGTTCTTTAATTTCTTTGACGCTTCACGTTATTCTCTTTTATTCTAGGAAGTAGTTCTATTCTATTTGGTTGGTTACAAAAATTGTGCTAAAAATCCATTTCCATATTTTAATATTAAATAATTTCATTATTTCTTTAATTGCTGGGTAATGCAAAATAAAATGATGTCTCTATTTTGCACTAATTCCACTTTCTTTGCTTTTATTCTTGCAATTACGCTTATTTTATTTCTAATATTAAACCATGGAAATGTATTCCTTTTTTTCTAAATCAACCAACTAATCTATCACTAACTTTCAAATCAGGTTATTAGATTTATCCCTTTTAATTTATTTCTCCCATTTAGGGTAATTTACTGTAAATTTCTTACTTTTAGGCTTATGCCTTTCTCTATAACTGTTAAGCCTAATATTATTCATATTTAATTCGATTCCTTTCTTTCTTTTCCATATAAATAATAATTAAATATAAGTTATCTTATAAAATTTACAGTTTCAACATAACTAGTTAGTAGACTAATTACTGAAATAAATGCTGAATTAACATATTTAATGGGAATCTAACGATAATATATCATAAACTAAAAGATATATAATTTAAATATACTCATCTGTCGTCCTTAGCTTTACTTCATGGCCTTTCTGGATCCCCTTCTAAGGCGTCTGATGTTTTTATTAAGAAGATATTCTCCCTGGAAATATTTTCTATTTAGGGTTCAGCCTCAGGCAATGAACCCAGTTGGGAGAGAATCTGATTGTAAGGAAGTAGTTAGGCCTAGGGTTCTATTTATATGGGAGTTTGGAGTCTCAGACCATCGGTTTTAGGATTGAATCTGATGCAACCACGTCATAGGCTTGTTGAAAATCATTGGATTTAGAAAATAACGGTTGAGATTGCATAAAAATTGAATTAAATAAGTTCGGCATATGGACGAATTGTCGTCCAAGACAAAACGCGGGTCGACTTGTATGTTTGCTGGTCGACTATGTGTTTTGCGGGTCGACCTGTGTGTTTTGCGGGTCGACGTATGGGTTGACCCATATGCCTTACAATCTTTTTTCTGATTAATTCTAATTTTTTCTCTCTCGTAACTTGTTCATATTAACTCGAATTTCGATAAGTTATATATGGAAATTGATTAGAAAATCACCAAGAACATAATGGTATAAGTTTTAAGGCTATATTCTAACAATTCCAAAATATGTATTTTCACTGTTCATCGTTATTTAATTATTTCATTATCTAAAAATATGGGGTGTTACACTCCTCCTTCTTCAGCCCCCTGGTTCCTCAACTCAACCCCTTCCTTATCTCCTCCCTCTTCCTCTGAACATACTTGGATTCCCTTTTCAAAACCCTACCTCACAACATTGGCAAGTATACGCCTGTTCAGATGGATCTATCTTTCATTGGTGATGCGATGATACCACCAGCAAATGTAATTAAAGTAGGATCTGATGTATGGAATGATTACGTGGTAGGTTTTTTCCTAGACAAACCTCTTTCTTATACTTCTATAATTGAACATCTTAAAAGAAAATGGAGACTGTGTGGTAATATAAAAAATCTGATGGAAATGTGTTTCTATTCCTCATCTCTGATGTATAATAAGGAGTGACCCAATAATCATGAGGAGTAAACTGTTCATAATCAAGCAATAGGATCCTTGCATCAGTAATGTGAGTGGTTCGATAAGGGTAGTGCTTGTTTGGGTGTAGTTTTACAACATCCCTATCTTTGCCTACTCGCCTACAGGGATCAACGGGCTTGCCAATCATTTGGGTAGATTAGTTTGTCTAGGTGAATCCACTGAAAAGAAGAGAGGGTACATTATGATAAGTGTTTAATTGAAATCTCTCCCAATCATAAACTACTTGATGCATTTCATGTTCAATGCCTTGATGGAACTACTCAAATGATATAAGTGCATTACATATGGAAACCTGGCATATGTGTCACATGTAAAGTATTTGGTCATAAATCTGTTGATTGCCAAAATGCAGTGTTGGTTGAAGCCAACAATGAAGTAAGTTCAGAAAATGATGAGGTGATGAATGTCAAAACAGGTGCTGATACCAACAGAAACAAAGTAAATCCATATATTGAATTTGAAAATAAAAGAATTTGGAGGAAAGTTGACAATAAGAAAAAGAAAAATGCTAATTCTTTTAAAATCAATTAAGTAACAACTCAAGCAAATGGAACAAGTGACAAAACAAGTCCACCGAAAGAAATCAATGCAATGGAATTAAATAGAAACACTAATACTAGTAAAAGGTCAACTCCAACCATAGAAATCCACAATGTTCAGCTAGGAAATAGGTTTGATGTTTTAAACTCTTATGAGGATAGAAAAATAAATACTACAAATGAAGAATATATACCTGCAAATGATGTTGACGGTTTGCAAGAGGAAGTGATAATAATAAATGACCATGATGATAAAGTAGGGCAAAGTGAAAATGAAAAGTTTGATGTCCAAGTGAATGGAATAAAAGAAAATTACATGCATGAAACTGTTCACGCAGCAATAAATAAAACATTGCATCCGCATGTGAGACAAAAAGAAACCGTCGATCCTAATTTTCATAAAGTTATTCCTAAAATGTCCTCTTCATCATTAAATCCTTCAATCAATTCACCTCCTCCCATGCCTTATGCTCCACATCTTGCCAATTTACATTCTCCACTACTTCCAAACCTTGCATGTATTCATAACTCCTCCACCACTGCCACATCTCCCCTTCTGGGTTCTTCTGACATGCACACCGACACATTTAAGTCCCCTATGACTTCATACACGCACTATGTCACTCACAAGCCTCCGTCCTCTTCTAATCCTATCTACTAATTAAACCTTCCGCTTATAGGAAAAGAATCAATCTTCACATCTCCAATCCCTATTCTAGATCATGATATTGATGTTCCACCTGCTACGAAATCATATTTAGAAAATGTAAAAGCATCTTTTCAAAAGAAGAAATCTTCAACAAATCTAGAGAATAATTCTAGCTCAAAAAAAAGAAAACATCAATCTCCAAAGCCTCAACCAATTCTAAACATGCGTTGCCAAGAAATAAAGCCAAATGTATCTCCTCGTCCCCTTCTCCAATTGACTCTGATGTCGATTCTGACTCATCAGCATAAATATACCCTAACTCAATAACTACCACTTCTAAAAGAAGTACCAGAAGCTTGAAAAACAACCCCAAAGAGTTTAATTAATGTAGAATAATATTGCTACATGGAACATCAGAGGAGCATACAAGGGCATTAAACTTGATCAAATTAAGAAGCTTATACATGAAAATCATCTATCTCTCATCTCCATTTAAAAAACTGAACTCACCTCCTTACTTTCTTTTAGAGCCGCAAATTATATTAAACCAGCATGGCAATCCCTCACAAATCACGCTGAGGCCCCTTATTATAGACTCCTCATCCTATATAACCCTTTAATTTTTTTTCATTAACTCCTCTTCTTTTTGATAGACAATTTATACACACCCATGCTTGTCACATTCCTACCTCCACTTCAATGTATTTCGCATTCATCTATGCTTATAACTCCATCTCTCAATGGAGAAAACTACATGAACTCTTACCTCCCCTAAGATAAGAGACACACCCATGGATTTCCATTGGTGATTATAACTGCTGGTTCCAACCCTCTCATAAATCGGGTGGAAATCCATTATCCATCAAGGAATTATCTCCTATGCTTGAAATAATAAAGAACTCTTCACTCTATGAAATTCCATCCAATGGTTCCCTTTTTACTAGGAATAATTAATATACTTTTGCATCTTGCACCCTAACTAAGATTGATCATGGCTTCATGAACTTTAAAACCTTATCTCTATGGACCTCTATTCAAATTCACATTCCTATGCCTCTCTTATCTGACCATCGCTCCTTGATCTTGTCTTTTGGGAATGCTGCATTTAATAAAAATGTTAATATCAAAAAAAATTGACGAATGGCTACAACATGACTCTCTATTTCAGGTTGTTAAAGTTGCTTGGAGAACAATTACTTCTGGAAACCCTATGCTCAAATTTCAAAGGAAGCTACGAAACACTAAAACTGCCTTGAGAATATGGTCCAAAGAAATATATAGCACTAAACTCTCAACTGAAATAACTAATAAATTTGAACAGGTTCAAAATCAAAATCATGCAATCCAACCTTGATCCCAGTCTAAGTATTCTTGAATTTGATTTAACCAATTAACATGAAGTTGCCTTAACCTATTAAGCCAGTATGAACAAACAAAAATTAAGAGAGGATCGGTCCTCGTTTAGAGACAGAAATTAAACGTTTTATCATGCTGCTCTAAAAATAAAGCAAACAAAATCGAACATTCATCAAATTGATGATTCAAATGGATCCATCTACTCCACTCCTCCTCAAGTTGATGAAGCCTTCTTACACTATTATCACACTCTCCTTGGAGGTCCTCCCATAGACATTGAATCTACTTTCATTCAGTACCTATCTCTCCCTACCATTTAATACGAATGCAAACAATCCTCACATCTCCAATATCTGATGAAGAAACAAAGAACTCCTTCTACTCCATGAGAAAATCTGCCAGTGGTAGCCCTGATGGGTTCAATGCATCTTTCTTCATCCATTTCTGGCCTATCATTTCATCTGATGCTCGAAGATGTTCATAAATTTTTCAATAAAAGCAAGATGCTGAGCTCAATCAACTCTACTAACCTTGTGCTTGTTCCTAAGGTTGACAACCCTATAAATGTCATACAGTTTGGGCATATTGCCTGCTGTAATGTGATATACAAAAGTATCTCTAGGATTTTGGCTTCTAGGCTCAAAGTTGTCCTTCAACATATAATATCTCCAAATCGCGTTGCTTATCTTCTCAAGAGGAACAATGTGTTATTGACACATGAGCTACTTAATGGCTACACCTCCAAAAATATATCTCCACGTGCAATGCTTAAAATTGACATAAAGAAAGCATTTGATTCGGTTAACTAGTCTACCCTAATAACCATCCTTCACAACATGAATTTTCCCTCCAAATTCTCTAATTGGATCTATCTGTGTATCTCTACTATTAGATATATATTAGTTTTCAATGCTCATAATGTAGGATATTTTAAAGGGGAAAATGGTTTGCATCGGGGGATCCTATTTCCTCTTATTTGTTTATTTACATTATTAAAACCCTAACCGTAGCTTTCAAACACCAGGTTCAAACCAGACAATTCATCCCTCACCCAAAATGCAGATCTCCTTTGATCACCTGTTTAGCTTTCGCTGATGATCTAATTATATTTACAAAACCCTCTGTTCACTCTCTAAACTCCATAATAAACACTCTCAACTCCTTCTACAAACTTACTGGTCTTATGATGAACCCTAAAAATCCCATATTTTATTAGCTGGTATTCCTCAGATCAGATAGAAATGTGCCATCAAATAACCAACATGCTTCCTTTGAATTTCCAAATGTTCTACTTTGGGATTCCTCTAGCTTCCAAATGAATTTCCCTAACTCAATGCCTTCCATTAAATGAGAAAATCACTTCTGTTCTAGGAAGATGGGAAACTGAATTCTTGTCCTAACCAGCAAGTCTCGTCATTATTAATTCCACAATATTGTCTATGATAGTGTATTGGTGTAAAATATTTCTCCTTCCAACAAAACTCATCACAGTGATTAGAACTGCTATAATATGTTTCCTATGGTCTGGATCAATATGTACCATGAAACTTTCTCCCATTGCATTTGAAAAACTGTAAATACCCAAAAGCAAAGGTGGTTTAGGCATCACGAACTTGAAGAGATGGAACATGGAAGCTCTCTCAAACCATTTTGACAACTTAATAAATAACACAAACCCCTTATGTGTTGCCTGGTGTACCAAGTACAATCTTAAAGATAAAGAATTCTGGTTAGTGAAGGTTAAGCAATCGGACAGCTGGGTGTGGAAGACAATGCTAAACATGAGAGATGTTCTTCGTCCTCATCATAAACTCAAACTTTAAACAAGCAGTTCTGCAAAATTTTAGCCTGACCCATGGTTGCATAAGGGCTGATTCTTTTAAACTCTATGACTCATGAAGAGCTGCTAACCAGTGGTATCCGTAGAAATGCCAAGGCAGCTTCTTACATAAGGCAAGGCTTGGTCTGTCTTCCATCTTCTACTTATGATTCAGTCAACCATAGGAGGACTACCCATAACAATATTCACTACTCCCTTGCTGACTTTGACTCCTATATTTGGTTAGATGGCAATGGTACTCATTCCACACATGGAATATATATTGCTTTAAATGGCAGTGCCACACATGCTAAGTTCCCATGGTACAAGAGAATCTGGAACAAATACACAAGTGAGAAATTAAATTTCATGCTATGGAAGACTTTTAAAAATGCTTTGCACACTATGGACAATCTTGAGAGAAAGGGAGTTATAACTGCAACTTATTGTGTCAACTTTGAGGAAGGAAGATGTACATCATATATACTTTGCTTTCCCCTATTCGAATTACATATGGAAGAAAATTAAGGTCAAAGGAGGTTTGATCAGCCTGTTTGAGACAACAAGGAGGAATGGTCCAACATTTACAGGGCAACACGATGGAAGGGTCCTTTTATTTATGTTCTTCTAATCTTACTCAAGATTACAGTGAAAGAAATTTGGAAAGAAAGAAATGATAGAACTTTTGGTACTAAGAGGAGAAACAAGAAAAATAGGATCAATTGCATAAGCCGTGATAATGCTTATTGTAACGACCCGATATTTTCAACCATTCGCATCCACACATGTCGGACTTGAATTGCTCAAAATACCGCGTTGTAAATAAAATTTGGCAAATCTCAGAATATACAGTAAATACATAATCACATATCACAGACACAGAGTATTTAATAATGCAGCGGAATTTAAAAGAAATAGTAGTTCATGAAGCTACTATATAAAAATAAGATACATCAGAGTTAAACATGATACAACAAAAAGTAACAAGATACATCAGGTACAAATCAGAATACATCACTGAAATCACTGGATACAGAAAGCAAAATAGATGGCTGGATCTTCAAGGAAAGCTCCAACTCCGAAGGTGAATCTTGAATGCTAACTCACTCAATCTGACTCGAGCGTAAAGAAAATACAAAACACTCGAGTCAGGACATAAATACTTATGAACTGTAAATAAACTCAAGTGAACAGTAACAAAAATGCATCAGTAACTTAAAGGATGCTTGGGATCGCCCATCCTTTAAGGATCCGTTAAACTATTTACTATGTAGTAATATTGCGCTACTATAATAATGTCTACAGTAAAATAAACATACTTTTAAATAGCGTTCCGGGCTACCCATATCACCCTTCACACATAATAGTCCCAGTAGTCCATCCAATATCATGCCATCTCCACTCCGGGTGACTGTCAGAGGATACCACACGGGCTACGGGAGAAAACAAACTCGTAGTAAATGCTCGGTATGGTAGGTGACACGGCACACAAGGCAATGCCAGGGTAGATATACCAATTACGCACACGGGCTGGTGGTAACGCAGCAGCCACATACGCCCACCTCGGAACACACTCCCAATCAAAATCGGGGGATGGCCATCTAATCAATCACCAGTAAGAGTATAGTATCGAAGGAATGTGTCCGACCAGAGGTGCTACCTCCTTTGGCCCGAGATCGCTCCTGTTTTAGCCACCTTATGCCAACTCACGGGAGTTGGGTCCACGTAATATACCTCAAGAACGTCGCCACCATCCTACTTCATTCTGGAATCTCCACCGCGTACACGGTTGTTAAAGTGGTTTTCGGAGTTGGCAGAGAGTATGACAACTTCCGATCTCGGTCTCTTTAACAACCAAACGTTATTATAACGCCGTGGTCATTTCAAAATAGTTTATATTTCAAAAGGATAAAATCATTTCATTTCAAAACTATATTTCTTTCAAAATAGTTTACGCCTCGAAACCAAAACCATTTTTATTTCAAAACTATTTATTCGATCAAAATAGTTTATACTTCGAAACCAAAATCATTTTTATTTCAAAACTATTCAAATCAAGATAGTTTATACTTTATCATTTCCATCTCAAACCTATATTCACTTCTAAAAATCATAATACTTTCAAAGTTATAACTCTTTCGAAACCAAAATACTTAAAATCATTACACTTGGAAAATCATAATATTCTGAAATCATACATTTGAAATCATGAAACATTCATTTAATTCTTTACATTTTACAAATTTATTTCCAATTTAATTCAAAATTTCAAATTTCCAATTTAATTCAAATCAAACCATCAATTTCAATTCAATTCAGTTTTCTAACAAAACATTTCAAATCTTATAAATTTCAAATATAGATTTGATCTACAAAATAAGCTATCCAATTTTAATATGTTTCCAAACTTTAATATCCCACATTTCAAAACTAAACTTTATAATTCCATATATTCATATCTCAAATCTAATTTCATTATTATGTAGTTTTGAAATATTCATTTCATAAATCCAATATTATTAAAATAAACTTAAATTACAATTAAACCAAATATCTTTTCATACAAATATGAACTTCAAATATTCCTTTATCAAATAAAGCAAAATCAAATATCATTCAACATTCACATTCTTTATTAAAATAAAGATCAAATCATTTCCACACCATTTCAAAATCATTAAAATATTACATCCTTTTAGAACTTCATAATAAAATCTTTATTTGAATTCAAATCCAAATATTCAAAGTTAAATATCATTTAAAAATCAAATACGTCATTCATTTATTATTTCAAACATCATTACCAAAATACATTCCAAAATTCCATTCAAAAATTCATTTATTATATTACATTTCATTCCGTTTAACACATAACCAAGTAAACTTTATTTAAATTCAAATTCAATTTAAATTCCTTAAAAATTCAAATTTTAATATTCAAAACTTCTAAAATTTCACAGATAATCCATTTCAAAGTTAAATTATTTAACACTTTAAAATATAACTCAAACAGTGTTAAAATCTATAACATTTCAAAACATTGTCAAATTATAGCAACGACAGCATTTATAAAGTGCTATTGTAGCTTATATTTTCCAAAATGGTTTATTTCAAGAATAGCGACATTTATAAAATATCGTAATAGATATTTAGTTATTTCAAATATTTTTAGATTCAAAACAATAGCATTAAAATGCTGTTAAAAGACTAAAGCATTTTGAAAATGCTATAAAATTCCAGGTTTCATTTTAGCTTTTCAAAAATAATAATAAAACTCCAAATTTTATTATTACAACTTGAAAATCATATTTCTAGACTTCAAAATTTCACACTTAAAATCATTTTAACATATGATTTAACACAATAAAATTTTAAGATCAAATATTCAATTTTGCAAACTCCATTCATTTATGAAGTCAAAATTCACTGTTTATTAATTTATAAATTTAATAAACTTAAAATTTTACTTCAAATATCATTTAAAAACTTTAAATTTAATTTCCATTATTTATTTACATCTTAAAATAAAATTTAAAGTCAAACGTCACATTTACTCCAAATTTACATACTTGAATTCACTTAAATTCACAATTTCAAGATTTAATATTTAACTTTCTTAAAACCATAATATATATATTTTAAATCAAAATTTCATACTTTTGAAAATACATATTTTAAAAAAAAATCATTTAAAAATATACCACGGGGTCTGTATACCATTTTCTAACCTAGGTCAAGTGATACGGATATATATCATTTCAATCCGCAGTTTACAAAGAAAACCCGGGTTCTATCATTTCAAACCCGCAATCCCAAGTCAAATAAAATAGAATAAAAATCGCTCAGGCCTATCATTTCAGCCCATAACGATTTTTTCCTATCCTAAAGTCCATTTGGGTATGTATCATTTCAATCCATAGTGATTCTATTCTAACAGGGAACTTGCAGTGTGAATATATGCATAAACAATATAAACAATGTCAGTGTCACAATATAATGTCATATATCACATGTCAGGTGATAATTAACAGTTTTAACATGGTAATAACATGGCATAGCATATCATATGATCATCATTAACTTGCATAATATTTTATATTACTAAACACTTGTCATCAATTCACTATTTCATAAGTATAAATGTCAGAGTGAGAAAGACTCACCTTTTCGAAGCTAGAGACCAAAACAACAAACACAAGAGCGATTCCAAAAGCACGATAAACACGATTTGAATTGAATGAATGGAAAACCTTGATAATGATCTTGTATACAACAAATAAACAAGACCATATAAACATATGCATACAATACAAATATGAATTTAAACGAAATGGAAATTTTAAATCAACAAAGAACATTACCCAGCTTTAACACGAAAGTGCCTGACCACGACAACATGGCTTGTCACATGATCAAATGGGCTTATTCTCATGACGCTAGGCTCGGCATAGGTGTCAACATGACTTGGGTTTAGCATCAAAACACATAGCAACAAGTGGATGAAGATGGAGGAGTTACAACATGAAGCATACTAAGGGTCAAGGCAACAATAGGTAGGGTTTTGGTGCATTTTTGGCTCGACCAAAAGCAAGTGAGGCTCGGCCAAAGGAAAGTACAGGTCTGGACAGTGGGGAGTGATGGTATAGCAGCACCAAAAAGTCATGTAGTTGCTGGTGATGGTGGTTCTAGGGGTGGGCAAAGTGTATAGGAAGAGGTAGGTGATGTTTTATGGCTAGGCTAGCATAGTTTCAAGGAGTTTTTGTGCAAATTTAAGGTGCTTGCATCATCTAATGATCACGACCTGACATGGACAGAGGAGAGGCTGATGTTGCAGCTAGAGATGGAGGAGGTGATGGTCGGTGATGATGGTGGAGAGTGGGGCCAAGCAAAGTTTTGCAAAGGAGGAAGCAAAATCATTGAAATTGTGAAGAAGAGAAGAGATAAAGGAAGCCATTTGCAATTTTATTTGTTTCTTCTCATGCCGTGAGTTTTGTTTGAGGAAGAGGAGAATATTTCACGTGAATGCTGAAAGAAATTCATGGCTAAAGCAAGAGATGCGAACGGTTAAAGCAATGAAGTGAAAAGGCAAGAAAACGAAAAGACAGAATGCAAAAAGACTTAAACAAATAAAAGGTCACTAAACTCTTCAAATTTCCAATATTTCTTTTTAAATTTTATATAACTTTAAAATATATATAAATTCAGATAAAATATGAAAATTTAGTAAAAAAAAAATTATTAATTATTAATTATATATATTTTAATTAAATAAAACAGCAAAATTTGCAACTAGTCTTGAAAATATGAAAAATAAGTGCAATGAACTTGGGAAAATTTTTATGTACTTAAAAATATTTATAAATAAAGATAAGAACACAAAATAAAAAGGAAATCACAAAAATAAATAAATTTTAATTTAAATATAGTTTAGATGAAGAAAATAGCAGAAAAAGGAAAACAGCCTTTTAAAAATAGGAAATCATCATACTAAATTTTAGAAAAATTCTATTATCATTTCAAAAATATTTAAAATTCAAAATATACATAATATAACATATTAAAACATATTAAAATAAAATATGACAAAGAAAAATAAAATTTATACAATTTAAAATAACAAAATTGCAAAATAAACAATTTATACTCAAAATTGAAATGTACATATCTTTTGCAGTTTAACTCCGTTTTCCACGAAACAAAAAGCAATGTTCGAGTTATTAAATCTATTTTCATAATAAAAGATAAAATTTAAAATTTCAAACTTTTAAATCTTTAAGTTAAAAGTCAAAGTTTGACTATTTTGACCAAAATCAACATTTTCTGGAAATATTCAATTTTTGCATGTTTGAAATTCTAATCCACATCAAAATCAACATTTATATTTCAATTAACAAAATATATTAATTTTAATAAATAAAATAAAGTTTTTAAATTAGGAATTTAAATTAAAATAATTAAAATATACAATTACAATAATCAGAAAATACAGGGTTGTTACACTCTCCCCCACTCAAAACTTTTCGTCCCCGAAAAGGAATGAGGTACGGGAAAGCACAGAAAAAGATTGAATGAAATAGTATTAAGACAATATGACAAGAAGATTAAAATTATACCTGATAACTGTTGCTATAGGTAAGTTTAACAATGTAGAGATGATCTTTCCAAGATCTTCCAGAATCAAGAACACAAGCATGAAAAGAATCTTTTAGAATCTGATTCACCCTTCCCGTTTGACCGACGGTCTGTGGATGGTAAGCGGTGCTTAGATTCAAAGATGAGTGCCAAAGGTTATTAAAGATTTTAGAAAGATTTCTAAACAGACTGGTATATGCAATAGCCTCCCATTCTGTAGCAAGATAAGGGAAATTAGGACAACCAAAAGATAGTTTGAAAAAACAAAATAAAATAATAAATTTAAAACCATAAAATTTGAACTTAAACTGAAAATTAATTTTACATAAGTCAAATAAATCTTAAGCATCTCTAATTTCATTATCTTATCATCCAATTATCTTAAATTAACAAATCCCTAAAATCATGTATTTGAAAAATCTTTTATTATACTCAAAATGTGCCAAATAAAATTTAATTCTTCTTCACTACTAATTAAAATTAAATTTATTCATCTCAATATATTTTATTACCTATGTTAAATATACTCACACTCATTGCAACTGCCTTAAATTTATTCTTAGTTCCTTTATCATCATTTTATATTGTAAATTATTCCATTACCCTTTTTCTTTATTTACCTCTGTTAATCCTTTTATAACTAAAATTTAAGTATATAACATTTATAATAACCACTCAAATTTTATTTATAAAAATCCTTTTTTTTATATTGTATATTATCCAATTACATATTCAACTTTTGAAAACTAAGGTAAGTTATATTGGAATGAAATTGTGTATTATACAAATAAAACTTTCTAATTAAATTATTTCAAGCTTGAATATTAATCCAAATCTTGAAATTATACTTAGAAATTATCTTTGAAGATAAAATTTAGGAATTAAATTTCCGATAAATTCCAAACTATTTAGAGATAAATAAATGCAAATATACTATATATATATATATCCATTCAAATTTAAATCATATATCAACATAAGTTATAAATCCAGTATTATTTAAGAAATTCAAATCAATTAAATTTCCAAAACAAACCTGTAGCAAGGCTACAGAATGGTCTCTTCACTTCGAAACTCGAAAATGAATGTCGATGATGCTGCAGTCATCACCGAAATTATTTTCCAGCGACAAAGAGAAGAGCACAAAATTTTGAACTTTAAAATTCTTTGGAAACAAATTTCTACTTGAAAATACATTAAATAGTACATTCTTTAAAACTTTAAACACAAGGTTTGGAAGCATTGGAAATTAAATTCCCAAATTCTTGTTTAAATTCATTTTAAATTTCCAAATAAATTTATAACCATGTTCATAGTTCACTTATTTATAAATGAAACAAGAGATAATGATATATAAAACCAAATATTATTTCTTAACAACCATTCAATAAAATTCAGAAAAGATTTATAATATAGTTACAAAATTTATTTCACAAAATTATTTCATTACTAAATTTTAAAAACATATTGTGTCAGTTTGATCTATTCAAGTGTTTTGGAAATCTTATCGATAGCGTTGATCAGACGAATCGATTAGAAACCCAAATCAACATCAACAACTCAAAAAACACAATATATAAAACATTTTAAATATTAGTTTAAAATTACACTTCAAGAATGATTTGAAGATAAGTTGGAAACAAAGATGAGATAATTAAATAACAGAACAGAAAGATGGATAAGCTTATATAAATCGCAGGCAACCTTAACCGGGTCAACCGTGACTTAAAGAATAAGACCGATGTGGATTTCTTAGGTAAATCGACATTCGATCTCAAGATGTAGAGTTCGAAATTATAAGAGATACTAGCATCTAAACCGAGGATATAGAATCTCTGGTGAATCGATGTTGTTGTAAAGGAGTTTTCCCCCTTAACAAATAAATTTGAGGTTGGCGAGACCGCCGACTCATTATGAAGATCTTTTGAAGTGGAGTTATGGGATACTCCAGAAACAAAAGAAGATAAATAGTGAGGGACACGAATGGATTTTGGAACCACAGGGAATGTTCCAAAATTCAAAGGAATCGAGTCAAAAAGGAAGAGATTCAAACTTGAATGAAAGTGATTCTGTAGATACATTTACCCTATATACTGAGTTTTGCCTAGAGCTACCAAAGCTCTGATACCAACTGTAACGACCCGATATTTTCAACCATTCGCATCCACACATGTCGGACTTGAATTGATCAAAATACCGCGTTGTAAATAAAATTTGGCAAATCTCAGAATATACAGTAAATACATAATCACAGATCACAGACACAGAGTATTTAATAGTGCAGCGGAATTTAAAAGAAATAGTAGTTCATGAAGCTACTATATAAAAATAAGATGCATTAGAGTTAAACATGATACAACAAAAAGTAACAAGATACATCAGGTACAAATCAGAATACATCACTGAAATCACTGGATACAGAAAGCAAAATAGATGGCTGGATCTTCAAGGAAAGCTGCAAATCCGAAGGTGAATTTTGAATGCTAACTCACTCAATCTGACTCGAGCGTAAAGAAAAATACAAAACACTCGAGTCAGGACATAAATACTTATGAACTGTAAATAAACTCAAGTGAACAGTAACAAAATTGCATCAGTAACTTAAAGGATGCTTGGGATCGCCCATCCTTTAAGGATCCGTTAAACTATTTACTATGTAGTAATATTGCGCTACTATAATAATGTCTACAGTAAAATAAACATACTTTTAAATAGCGTTCCGGGCTACCCATATCACCCTTCACACATAATAGTCTCAGTAGTCCATCCAATATCATGCCATCTCCACTCCGGGTGACTGTCAGAGGATACCACACGGGCTACGGGAGAAAACAAACTCGTAGTAAATGCTCGGTATGGTAGGTGACACGGCACACAAGGCAATGCCAGGGTAGATATACCAATTACGCACACGGGCTGGTGGTAACGCAGCAGCCACATACGCCCACCTCGGAACACACTCCCAATCAAAATCGGAGGACGGCCATCTAATCAATCACCAGTAAGAGTATAGTATCGAAGGAATGTGTCCGACCAGAGGTGCTACCTCCTTTGGCCCGAGATCGCTCCTGTTTTAGCCACCTTATGCCAACTCACGGGAGTTGGGTCCACGTAATATACCTCAAGAACGTCGCCACCATCCTACTTCATTCTGGAATCTCCACCGCATACACGGTTGTTAAAGTGGTTTTCGGAGTTGGCAGAGAGTATGACAACTTCCGATCTCGGTCCCTTTAACAACCAAACGTTATTATAACGCCGTGGTCATTTCAAAATAGTTTATATTTCAAAAGGATCAAATCATTTCATTTCAAAACTATATTCCTTTCAAAATAGTTTACGCCTCGAAACCAAAACCATTTTTATTTCAAAACTATTTATTCGATCAAAATAGTTTATACTTCGAAACCAAAATCATTTTTATTTCAAAACTATATTCAAATCAAGATAGTTTATACTTTATCATTTCCATCTCAAACCTATATTCACTTCTAAAAATCATAATACTTTCAAAATTATAACTCTTTCGAAACCAAAATACTTAAAATCATTACACTTTGAAAATCATAATATTCTGAAATCATACATTTGAAATCATGAAACATTCGTTTAATTCTTTACATTTTACAAATTTATTTCCAATTTAATTCAAAATTTCAAATTTCCAATTTAATTCAAATCAAACCATCAATTTCAATTCAATTCAGTTTTCTAACAAAACATTTCAAATCTTATAAATTTCAAATATAGATTTGATCTACAAAATAAGCTATCCAATTTTAATATGTTTCCAAACTTTAATATCCCATATTTCAAAACTAAACTTTATAATTCCATATATTCATATCTCAAATCTAATTTCATTATTATGTAGTTTTGAAATATTCATTTCATAAATCCAATATTATTAAAATAAACTTAAATTACAATTAAACCAAATATCTTTTCATACAAATATGAACTTCAAATATTCCTTTATCAAATAAAGCAAAATCAAATATCATTCAACATTCACATTCTTTATTAAAATAAAGATCAAATCATTTCCACACCATTTCAAAATCATTAAAATATTACATCCTTTTAGAACTTCATAATCAAATCATTATTTGAATTCAAATCCAAATATTCAAAGTTAAATATCATTTAAAAATCAAATATGTCATTCATTTATTATTTCAAACATCATTACCAAAATACATTCCAAAATTCCATTCAAAAATTCATTTATTATATTACATTTCATTCCGTTTAACACATAACCAAGTAAACTTTATTTAAATTCAAATTCAATTTAAATTCCTTAAAAATTCAAATTTTAATATTCAAAACTTCTAAAATTTCACAGATAATCCATTTCAAAGTTAAATTATTTAACACTTTAAAATATAACTCAAACAGTGTTAAAATCTATAACATTTCAAAACATTGTCAAATTATAGCAACGACAGCATTTATAAAGTGCTATCGTAGCTTATAGTTTCCAAAATGGTTTATTTCAAGAATAGCGACATTTATAAAATGTCGTAATAGATATTTAGTTATTTCAAACATTTTTAGATTCAAAACAATAGCATTAAAATGCTGTCAAAAGACTAAAGCATTTTGAAAATGCTATAAAATTCCAGGTTTCATTTTAGCTTTTCAAAAATAATAATAAAACTCCAAATTTTATTATTACAACTTGAAAATCATATTTCTAGACTTCAAAATTTCACACTTAAAATCATTGTAATATATGATTTAACACAATAAAATTTTAAGATCAAATATTCAATTTTGCAAACTTCATTCATTTATTAAGTCAAAATTCACTGTTTATTAATTTATAAATTTAATAAACTTAAAATTTTACTTCAAATATCATTTAAAAACTTTAAATTTAATTTCCATTATTTATTTACATCTTAAAATAAAATTTAAAGTCAAACGTCACATTTACTCCAAATTTACATACTTGAATTCACTTAAATTCACATTTTCAAGATTTAATATTTAACTTTCTTAAAACCATAATATATATATATTTTAAATCAAAATTTCATACTTTTGAAAATACATATTTTAAAAAAAAATCATTTAAAAATATACCACGGGGTCTGTATACCATTTTCTAACCTAGGTCAAGTGATACGGATATATATCATTTCAATCCGCAGTTTACAAAGAAAACCCGGGTTCTATCATTTCAAACCCGCAATCCCAAGTCAAATAAAATAGAATAAAAATCGCTCAGGCCTATCATTTCAGCCCATAACGATTTTTTCCTATCCTAAAGTCCATTTGGGTATGTATCATTTCAATCCATAGTGATTCTATTCTAACAGGGAACTTGCAGTGTGAATATATGCATAAACAATATAAACAATGTCAGTGTCACAATATAATGTCATATATCACATGTCAGGTGATAATTAACAATTTTAACATGGTAATAACATGGCATAGCATATCATATGATCATCATTAACTTGCATAACATTTTATATTACTAAACACTTGTCATCAATTCACTATTTCATAAGTATAAATGTCAGAGTGAGAAAGACTCACCTTTTCGAAGCTAGAGACCAAAACAACAAACACAAGAGCGATTCCAAAAGCACGATAAACACGATTTGAATTGAATGAATGGAAAGCCTTGATAATGATCTTGTATACAACAAATAAACAAGACCACATAAACATATGCATACAATACAAATATGAATTTAAACGAAATGGAAATTTTAAATCAACAAAGAACATTACCCAGCTTTAACACGAAAGTGCCTGACCACGACAACATGGCTTGTCACATGATCAAATGGGCTTGTTCTCATGACGCTAGGCTCGGCATAGGTGTCAACATGACTTGGGTTTAGCATCAAAACACATAGCAACAAGTGGATGAAGATGGAGGAGTTACAACATGAAGCATACTAAGGGTCAAGGCAACAATAGGTAGGGTTTTGGTGCATTTTTGGCTCGACCAAAAGCAAGTGAGGCTCGGCCAAAGGAAAGTATAGGTCTGTACAGTGGGGAGTGATGGTATAGCAGCACCAAAAAGTCATGTAGTTGCTGGTGGTGGTGGTTCTAGGGGTGGCCAAAGTGTATAGGAAGAGGTAGGTGATGTTTTATGGCTAGGCTAGCATAGTTTCAAGGAGTTTTTGTGCAAATTTAAGGTGCTTGCATCATCTAATGATCACGACCTGACATGGACCGAGGAGAGGCTGATGTTGCAGCTGGAGATGGAGGAGGTGATGGTCGGTGATGATGGTGGAGAGTGGGGCCAAGCAAAGTTTTGCAAAGGAGGAAGCAAAATCATTGAAATTGTGAAGAAGAGAAGAGATAAAGGAATCCATTTGCAATTTTATTTGTTTCTTCTCATGCCGTGAGTTTCGTTTGAGGAAGAGGAGAATATTTCATGTGAATGCTGAAAGAAATTCACGGCTAAAGCAAGAGATGTGAACGGTTAAAGCAATGAAGTGAAAAGGCAAGAAAACGAAAAGACAGAATGCAAAAAGGCTTAAGCAAATAAGAGGTCACTAAACTCTTCAAATTTCCAATATTTCTTTTTAAATTTTATATAACTTTAAAATATATATAAATTCAGATAAAATACGAAAATTTAGTAAAAAAAAAATTATTAATTATTAATTATATATAGTTTAATTAAATAAAACAGCAAAATTTGCAACTAGTCTTGAAAATATGAAAAATAAGTGCAATGAACTTGGGAAAATTTTTATGTACTTAAAAATATTTATAAATAAAGATAGGAACACAAAATAAAAAGGAAATCACAAAAATAAATAAATTTTAATTTAAATATAGTTTAGATGAAGAAAATAGCAGAAAAAGGAAAACAGCCTTTTAAAAATAGGAAATCATCATAGTAAATTTTAGAAAAATTCTATTATCATTTCAAAAATATTTAAAAGTCAAAATATACATAATATAACATATTAAAACATATTAAAATAAAATATGACAAAGAAAAATAAAATGTATACAATTTAAAATAACAAAATTGCAAAATAAACAATTTATACTCAAAATTGAAATGTACATATCTTTTGCAGTTTAACTCCGTTTTCCACGAAACAAAAAGCAATGTTCGATTTATTAAATCTATTTTCATAATAAAAGATAAAATTTCAAATTTCAAATTTTTAAATCTTTAATTTAAAAGTCAAAGTTTGACTATTTTGACCAAAATCAACATTTTCTGGAAATATTCAATTTATGCATGTTTGAAATTCTAATCCACATCAAAATCAACATTTATATTTCAATTAAAAAAATATATTAATCTTAATAAATAAAATAAAGTTTTTAAATTAGGAATTTAAATTAAAATAATTAAAGTATATAATTACAATAATTAGAAAATACATGGTTGTTACACTTATTCCATGAAATTGTTCACTCTATGCTTATTAGATCCTGTCTTTATTCCTTGGATAAGTTAGACTTTGTTGGTAGTTATGTTTGTTTTTTTGCTTTCTCCTATTTTTATTTTTATTTTTTGATAGTTCTTCCTTGTTGTATCTCTGTAATTTTATGTTTGTAAGTACGGTCTTACATGGTATAAATATATGGTAGGGGTCATTCAACCCCGCTAATTTTGCCAAAAAAGTACTTAATTAATAATTAATCATTTACTTAATTAATAATTAATTATAAATAAATATTTCTTAGTTAATAATTAATTAAAATTTAATCTCATACTTAATCGATAATAAATCAAAAATTAATCTTACTTTAAAAGATAATTAATTAATATTAATCTTTACTTAATTATAATTAATAAATCTTACTTAATAATAAATTAATAATTAATTACCAAAAAATTTAATTAATTTATAATTAGTAAATAAATATTAATTAACCATCTTAATATTTAATAAGTTCAGAAAAAATTTACAGCGTATATTTAAGAGTAAAAACTCTAATTTGCAAAAAGTGAACTTTTACCGAAACTGCATCCATAGCGACTATCGCTACATTGACCATAACTTGAAATTTTGTTTTGGCTTTACTTTGTGAAAACATAACACTTGAAAGCTTGCTAACTTTTAAAAACATAAATTAAGTGTTTATAAAAGTGGAAACAATGTTTGAAACTTTAAATTGATTTTGATTTCAAAACTAAAAACCATAGTTTTACACAAGGATTCCATGTCGCTTAAACCAGTAAAGGTTCTAACAATCTTAACATATAAATACATATTAATGTTCATAGCATACAAACCATATCACAAACCATAAACACATATAACGATCCAAACTTTATCACATAAAGATCATAACTTGCAATTTACAACCTTTTTGACTTCATTTCAAGTCAATAACCAATACCATATAAAAGCACATATAAACGCATGTATAATCATATAAAACAACATCACATTTCATCAAATCATCCAATAAAACATAGTTATAAGTAAAGCAAAATAAAAAGGTTAAAACTTGTAAAAGATGTGAGCTTTACTCACCAAAAGCTCCCAAAATCAAGGCAAATTTCTAATATATTTCGAATCGATCTAAACTTAGCTTTTATGTAGAAAAACAAGATTTTGTGGACTTAAAAATGGCAAGGTGGTTCGGCCCAGGGTGGGTAGGCTTGGCCTAGGGTAGCAAGGTGGGATTTTTGAACTTTTTTTGAAAAGAAGGGGTTGTAGGAAGAGAAAGAATTGTTTTAAACAAGTTTTAAAGGATAAAAGTGGAAAAACAAGATTTTTAAAACTTGGAAATAAAACTACGGAAGCCATAAAAGTATTTTGCAAAAGCTTAAGGAAGTTTTAGAAGATGAGAATGAAGTGAAAAATGAGGGAGAAATTAATTGAATTTGTTTTTATAAAAAAGGGATAAAATGAACTACCATATTGCCCTTAATGTGCCTACACTCCACAAATACCTTGCCACTTCATCAACCTTGTCCCCCTCCCTACAACTCATGAAAATCATGTTCCCCTTGTCCTCCTTTGAGCCAATATGCAAAACACTATTTGTACTTATGTTTTCAATGTCATTTCCACCTTAAACACCTTTTTAAAACTTATTTTATTTTTCATAACAAGTCACATCAACATTTTTTATATTCTTGAGTATATGTGTGTGTGTGTGTGTATGTCTATGTATTAAAGCATATCCTAATTATTTTGTAAATGAATGTATATGTGTAAACTTATATTATAGTGTTTACACGTTTCTAAACACTTATAACCGACGAAAAGTTGAAAATTCGAAGAACGAATTTCAGTCACACTTTCGATTTTCCTTCGAATGAATTATTTTTGTAAACTAATTTTGAGAACTATTTTACCATCACTATTTATTATTGAAAAGAGTTTTATTTTAATTATAAAATCTATTTTTTAAATATTTAAAATTAATTAAATATTCACAAATCAAAGTGGTGATATTCTAAGTCGTTACACTTTCCTCCCTAAAAAGAATTTCGACCCTGAAATTTTACCCTAACCCTAATCCAGGTACTTTTAACACTATGCGTCAATTCGTATGATGTGCATAAATCATTCCTATGTAAAATCTGATTCGATCACTCACTCAAATACATAGCTTTACTTCTGTATTAGTATTTCTTGTCATAGTGAGGACTCCGGTCAGGATTTTTAGTTAGAAACCTCCATTCTCCTTACATACTATGATAGAAAATTTTCGTTCCATATTAAGAACCCTCACACAGTGGTCGCTGTCATTGGAACGGTGTGAAACAGCTCAAGTCATTTACTCGAATCTTGGATCATGAATTATATGAAAAAGAGGAAGGATCTACTTACAACTTACATACTTATCTTATTTGTTCTTGCTACCAAACAAGTTCCTATCCTTCTAAAAATATTTATGAAAACATTGTTATAAAAATTTCAACTTAGGTTCAAGAATTTCTAAATCGTACAACTTATTAATGAAACCTTTCATAAAATTATTTTAATCTATTAACTTATATAATACTCTCCTACATCTCAAGAGTATACACAAAACATTAGAATTTTATAATTTTGTTCAACTCATTCTATTCAGATATAGACCCAAAATAATTTTGGGTTCTAAAATCGAGTCTACCTATACAACTCTTCACTCACTTGGTATGGTAAGTAGCTAATAAGACTAGGATGCTAGTCTCCAAACTCTGTCCTAGAGTCTACTTTTCCTTAGACACCTTTGAGGCAAAAATGTTTATTAGGCGGCCCAATAACATCAAATGATTTTTCATATCCTAGATGTTAAAGTCAAAAGACACACTTTAATAATATAAAGTTTATTAAATCTCCTTATTAAATGTAGCCAATTAAAAACTTCATTTAACCCACCCTTTAACCAAGGTAACTTTTTATTTTGAAAACCTTTTTTTTCCTTTAAAAAACTTAAAAGCACAATAACTGGGTTCTATTCAAAACTTTTGATATAATACGTTATTTTTAACCCTTAGAAAATATACATATAGCCCAAGTAACTCCAAAATGATATCAAGTAACTAGTTACTAACAAATAATATCATATATACCTTTTATCAAGAAGGGTAATACTCAAGAGCAGTGTTTACCATCCATCTCCTGCCCATTTTTAGTCACTTTCGAGTCACTCGAACTAGTTAATTATAAAAATACTTCTTCCTTTTAAATCTCTCTTTGAAATAATACTATATATATTTGTTTACAACTGAATGGTTTTTAAACAAAGTATTTATTGTCCACTTGCTTTGGATTCATTCGGATTTAAACTCGTTTCAACGGACAACGACAAAGAGAATAATATAGTGGGTGCAATGTCACATCCGCCTAAGAAAACATCTGATTGTCACTTAGAAGGTTATTAAGATCATCACAAAATAGATCAAGACTCATTTCTTGAATCGTCTAAAGAAAAATCTTACTCTCAACTCCCCTCCAAAACATTTATACCTTAAAATATTTTTTAGTAATACTATTTTTTTTCAAGAATCATTGGAAAATTTTGTCAAAACCACCGAGACTTATATTCTCCACAAATCCATCTTATTTTAAAAATCTATTTTATAATCTTGATTTATAAAATCAACTTTCTATAAAATCAACTGAATATTTCTTTTAAATAAACAGCATATATTAAAATCCAATTTTAAACCAACATATCTTCGAACGCCTTATAGTCAAATTGTGAAACTTAATTCACAAGGTGTTTTCTTCAATATTTCCCAAAGTTTATACCTACCCAACCCCTGTTTTAAAAAGAAATGTATATAAATGTATAAAGTGTAGCAAATGCTCTAGACTAGGCGATCATGACTAATTAACAATAATTGATAATAATTGAATATTATCATTCTAACAACCAAACACACCATATATAACTGTATTAATGTCTGAAAATTATTATTTTCATATATAAAATGTAATCTAGGTAAAATTATTTCATTTACCCTAATTTCAAAATGTGTTAGTTTGCCTTGTTTAAGTGTTTAGAAAACCCTAGTGATACAGTTGTACCTTCCGTACTGACCAGAATTCATAAACCACTCGACAAGTAAATTCATACAATATAAAACATTTTTATAGCACTAACAAATACGCACTATATATATACACTCAAACTCGTTCTAGGATATTACTAATCATATTTCTAATGAGTTACTTATTCTAGGGCATTACTAACCCAATATATAATTAATTTATGGCATCATGACCTAGGTGTTTGCTCAACCTAAGCTCTGATACCATGTTGTAATGATCCACCATTCTTACACCTAAAGACGACACTTAATACACCTCGGTGCTCATTAGCCTATCATTTAATTGTCTGAAAGAAGGGCCATTTAGGGTTAAAGAAAGAAAATACAAAACAGAACCTCACATCATAACGAGAGATATAAAATATACACAAGATCTCTACAAAAGGAAATTATCTTTATTATAAACAACATCAGAGTACACTAACTTACTATCAACCTAGACAGTTATAATAGCATGTCCTTGCAATTGCTGATAAATATAGACAAGAACAAAACAAATAGAACAACAGAAGAATATAAGGTACATGAATACGTCTTGGAGAATCCAGCTCGTCTCTTGAAAGCTCCAAAGCATCCAGCTAAATCTATAAAATATGCTTGTGCTGACCCGAGCATTATAAGAAAATAATGCGTGGATCAATCTGGTAAATCAACGTGAGAAAGCTCAATCAAATCATACTGATTTCTATATTTGAAAACCTATAGAAGGTATATCGTAAGACCACATCGCACATAAATACATATGAGTTTTTACCTTACGATAACCAAACCATTTTTATTATAAAAATCAAGTGATATTATAATAATGTCTATGGATTTATAATATCAATAATCAAGTAGCAATTATGTGTGTACATCACAACAATAATAAGTATATAATTAAAAACTGAAGGTGCTTATTGGAGAATGGATTCCTACAAATGGCAAGGTAGGGGACTACCTTTCAAAAACAATACACCTCTAAATAAAATGTACTATGAGCTGCAGTTACCTTTGCAACCCTACCAACACAGGACCGGCATACCCATGACTGGATAGTACCGAATATGTCATCACTCCGGTTGTTCCCAACCATTATAGAGAGCTCTCATGCACAACTAGATCCATAATATGATAATCTAGAAAGGTGATGACACACCGTTATGGTGAGCGTCCACATAGTCCGGCTGCATCTACCCTGTTTTAACCATTTTCGAGGTGTGAGGCTCGTGAGATAACGATTTACCCACCTTTAGTAGTTTCCACTTGGAATGCTAACACTACCCTCTAGGCAGAAATGCAGTGTCAGCATTCATGTAACAGACCGAGATTATCGACCCTCGAAAATCGACATCAATACGTCCACTGCATTATATGCCGAGCAATCGAATGCTGGAAAACCAGATAGTTAGGGGAGGGATAAAGAAAAGGTAGAAGAAAAAGAAACAACAACACAGAATCTTGGTTCACAGCGGAATAATATATAATAGATAATAACATGTCTTTATATAAAAAGAGCTAAACTGTTAATTATACATACCACTATATAAGTATAATAAATCAACAACTCAATACTGTACAGTTATAATAACTTGTCATCACTGGTGCTGAATATATAGCTAATAATATATAGCGGAATATAATCAAGTACATGTAATACGTCTTTGTCATTCGGCTTGTCTCTTGAGCTCCATAGCATCCTAACCTGAACCTATAATACTCGGTCTGACACAAGCATTATAATAAAATAACACCCGAGTCAGTCTGCAAAACCAGCGTAGGAAAAATACACTCAATTTGAATTATTATCGTTATAAAAATCTTTTCAAAAACAAAGGTTCTTCATAAGACCACGTCACACATAAACACGATGGGTTTTTACCTTACGATAACCAAAACATTTATATCAAAATTGTGACGCCCCACCTCTATACCCACGCTAGCCAAGAACATTACTGTGAATGCTGTCAACTAGCACGGAGAATAAGGCTGTTGAGGAGCGACCATCTGTATAATTTCTTTGGGCGAGTACCGATATACCGGATAAAAATATAACTTTTCATCTCAAGAGGAAATCCGACATACCGATACAAACTCAAAGCTACTACACAGTGGCTATAATTTCTTCAGAAACAAATATAGAAATAAACATAACATAAATCAGTCACAGACAATTCATATCACAAAGGCGGAATAAGATATGAATATTACACTAGAAAGTGTACATCAGAGTAGTGGTCTAAAAAGATCCACAATATCACAAAAGAATAGTTACACGAACTACACAAAAGAATAAGTATACATTAAGGAGTCTATATCTCAAATGTATACAACAAAATAACTACTAATCTAAGTAGTTAACCCAAAAAGTCAAGGAGTTAATCCCGGATGAGAAGTCAAGCAGAAGCACCTGTAACATCTCGGTCTGACCCGAGTATTATTTAATAAGAAAATAATAAACGGATCAGTCTAACTATAAATATCAGATAAAACGATATAGAATAAGAGATATGACTAAACACATAATAATCACAATGCCGAGCTGTGATATATATATATATATATATATATATATATATATACTTAGTTGATAATCATCAAGAGATTAATCAATGTCACCAAATCTACACAAGAATCAAAGAAACGTCATACTCCTTATTTCGTTCACCATACCATAAATATTGACGATAATATCAATGTCAATCACAAAAGTCAATGACACACAAATTCCAGAAGACTACACAAGAAATCCAGAAATCACAAAAGTCAATGACACACAAATTCACCAATGCACAAATATTGATAAAACTTATCAATGGAAATCACGAAAATTGGTGAAACACAAATTCTAGGAATCTACACAAGAAATCCAGAAATCACAAAGGGGGGAAGGCCTATCACAAACGGGAGCATAAAGCCCACCAACACGTGTATCACAAACGGAACGCTAATTCCATGGTCGCTAACCATCACAAATTGAGCCGAAGCTCCACAAACGGCCCGAAGACCATGGGTTGCTACCCCATCACAAATTGATTCGAAACTCCACAAAATGGGGTTTAGTCTCCCTCGCAGACAAAGAGACATCGCACATTGCTAGTCTAAATCACAAAGATGATCGTCATGATCAACGAGAAGTGTCGATTACACTAAGCTAGTAAATATATGAGTTTAGCTTCATGTCCCATAACCACTTGCTTAACTTAAATATTTACGAACAAACTGTAAATCTCCACTAGAAAATTGTCACAAGAGGTTCAATCGAACAAGTCCAAGAATTAACCAATAAAGTAAACGCAAGCGTTTCATACCACTTATTTTACTAAGCCGTTTAATTAGATTTCTCATACGAGTGAGGTAAAGGTTTGTATATACTAATAGATTGGAAAACGGTTTTATAAACGAATTTGGTATTAAAATAGTATTGAAATCGTTTGAGGAAAGAGTTTTGATATTTTCTACTAGTATAGAAAACCTTTATATTTTTAAAGTGACAAATCACGAAGAAGATTATAAGAACAATCAATCACAAAAATTCACATACGAAGACGTGAATAAAATCCAAAGAAATCGATAAAGGATCCATCGAAATGGATATTCAAAAATCCCTAAAAATAGTCATCAAAGTCATAATAGATGATAACAACAAATAGGATTATCACGAATCGATTTAAATTGGAATTTCAATCCAAAAAGGCAAATTGGACTCAAACAGCAGGTTCAGTCGACTAAACAGAGATTTTCAGTCGACTGACCCTGTACATGGAAATTTTCCAGGTTTAGGAAACTTTCTGTTTCCAGTTTCAGTCGACTGTGCAGAGTTTTTCAGTCGACTGAATCATGCCTGGAAACTCTCGGGTTTCAGGTTCAGTCGACTGAACAGAGATTTTCAGTCGACTGAATCATGCCTGGGCTGTTTTTCAACCTTATTCAAATGAAGAGCAAACTCTTCCAAAATGCAACCGGACGGACATTGGCTCTAAGGGTTTATGCCAATCGGCAACCCGACCCTATATGCTCCTCGGTGCATCACTAAAAGCATGATCAAACATCCATAAAAGGATTTTACACAAATTTGGTTTAAAAACCCAAAAAATTGGAATATTCACAAAACCAATCCAAATCAAGAGCAAATGCACTTGAATAAGTGTTAGGAATTCATACCCAACAACCAAAGATAATTATAGTCATAGATGTGAGATAAAAATCTCACCTTTTCACAAAATCGAACAAGAAGAAGCTTGAAAGCAAATGGAGAATCAACCTCTCTTCAATCACAACCCAAATGAGCTTGAATCTAAGCTCAAAAACAAGAACATTCCCGAAATTAGGTTTAGGAATTTCTGAAATTGGGAAGAGAATAAGTTGGAGAAGAAGAAGAGAAGCTTACCAATGGGTTCTTCTTGAGTTTGGAGCAAGGAATTTGATTTGCAAGAGAAACTAGGGTTTTGGAATTTTAATTTCCAATCTCTCCCACCATTAACACTCTAAAAACTGAAATGAGAAGAGAATGAGGGTGAGTGGGGAAGAGTGGCTCAGATTTGAGCATAAGTTGACATAGGGTTGAGCCCAAAAACCAAACCCAAAGTAAAAAGTAGCAGAAATCAACTTTCTCCAAACATATCGAAGCTTATACTCAAAAAGGTCGCAAACGGCATTTTAAACTCAATGGGAGTGGTCCCGAGCCCTAATTCGACCGTATGCAAAAAGTAGCTTTTCGGACTAAAATCCGACTAACGATAAAATATTTAAATATAAAATCCAAATATGCGGGTTGTTACAGACTCCCCTCCTTAAAGAAATTGCGTCCTCGCAATATTACAAGAAGAAGATATATAGTAACAACCATAAAAGCATATTCAACACAAAAGAAGTTTGAAATAAGAAGTTCACCTCAAAGAGCACGAGAAAGTAAGTCCGGATGTGTACGCTCGATGTACTCTCTAGGTTCCCAAGAACAATCCTTAGGATTTGAAGACCATTGAACTTTAACAAGCGGAACATCTTTATTTCGAATTCGTTTGACTTCCGAAGCAATGATACGAATAGGATGTTGCTTATAAGTTAAATTAGGCGAAACTTCAATCTCTTCCACAACACCGGGCTCAAGAATAGAATCGGAATCTCGAAGACATTTCCGAAGTTGAGAAACGTGAAACACGTCATGCATAGCAGAAAACTGAGCCGGTAATAAAAGGCGATAAGCCATGGAACCAATACGTTCATTGATAGGAAATGGCCCAATATATCGAGGCGCTAACTTTCCCGATCGACTGAAACGTACAACACCCTTCATAGGTGAAACACGAATGAACACTAGATCTCCCACAGAAAATTCTAACTTCCTTCTCCGGTTATCGGCATAGGATTTTTGTCTACTCTGGGCTTCTTTCATCCTATGACGAATAAGATCAATCTTTTCTGTGGAGTCATGAATAAGATCTGGACCAAAAACTAGCTTCTCACCGGCCTCAAGCCAACAAGAAGGAGATCGGCATGGCCTTCCGTAGAGTGCCTCAAAAGGTGCCATACCAATACTAGATTGGAAGCTATTATTATAGGAAAATTCAACAAGTGAAATATGATCTTCCCAACTTCCACCAAAATCAAGAACACAAGCACGAAGAAGATCTTCAAGAGTTTGATTCACACGCTCGGTTTGTCCATCGGACTAGGGATGATAAGCGGTGCTAAAATTAAGCTTCGTTCCCAAAGCTTTTTGAAGACTCTTCCAAAATCCACTAGTAAACAATGGATCACGATCACTAACAATTGAAGTAGGAACCCCATGCAATTTAACAATCTCTTTAATAAAGAGTTTGGCCAAAAGAGGAACGGTTCGGTTAGACCGAACGGGAATAAAATGGGCAGATTTAGTAAGTCTATCAACAATTACCCATAAGCTATCATAACCCGATCGAGAACGGGGAAGGCCATCTATAAAATCCATGGAAATTTGATCCCACTTCCAAACTGGAATTTCTAAAGGTTGCAATAACCCTCCGGGCCTTTGATGTTCGGCCTTAACGAGTTGGCAAGTCATGCAATGTTTAACGAAGTTAGCGATGTCAAGTTTCATTCCCTCCTAATAATAAAGTCGCTTCATATCCGCGTACATTTTACTACTACTGGGATGAATGGTAAATTTAGAGTGATGAGAATCTTCTAAAATATCTTTACGAAGATCCCTATCATTTGGCACGATAAGTCTACCAAATTTCCGAATGCCGCGACGAAAACCGATATTAAAGTCTTTCAAACCTTCAATATCAATTTTATCCTTAATATTTTGGCGAAGAAGAACCAATTCAGTATCTAGCCTTTGAGCTTCAAGAATGCGGTCTAAAAGAGATGGATGAGCCTCAAGGCTACATAAAAGAAATGATGAGCATAAATCGAAAACACGGTCTCGAATTTCGCAAGTGGATAAGATCTCGAGATCGTTCCATTCGGATATCATCATAGAAACAACAGCTTGTTGTTTACGGCTAAGAGCATCGGCGACACGATTACCCTTACCGGGAGTATAAAGAATATCAAGATCATATGGTGCAAGAAATTCGAGCCAACGCTGTTGACGTAAATTAAGTTCCTTTTGAGAGAATAAATATTTCAAAGACTTATGATCTGTGTAAAGAACAAATTTCTCTCCCACGAGATAGTGACGCCAAATCCGAAGAGCAAAAACAATAGCCGCGAGCTCTAAATCATGAGTGGCATATCTAGTCTCAGCAGGCTTTAATTGCCTAGAAGCATAAGCAATAACGCGTTCCTTTTGCATAAGAACGACACCCAAACCAATGCGACTAGCATCGGTATAAACAACGAAATCTTGATTCCCATCGGGAATAACAAGAATAGGAGCATCGGAAAGAAGTTCTTTTAATTTCTGAAAAGAAGCTTCACATTTGTCCGACCAAATGTATTTAACACCTTTCTTCGTCAAGCTAGTGAGAGGCATGGAAATCTTAGAAAAGTCTTTAATAAAACGACGGTAATAGCCCGCCAATCCTAGAAAACTACGAATCTCTGTCACACTCTTCGGTCTCTTCCAATCTTGAATCGCTTCAATCTTTGAAGGATCCACGGAAATTCCGGATTCAGAAATAATGTGACCGAGAAACTTCACACGAGATTGCCAAAAGTGGCACTTAGAAAATTTTGCCTTTAATTGATTACTCCTAAGAGTTTCCAACACAATCCGAAGATGTTTTTCATGCTCCTCCTCGGTTTTAGAATAAACAAGAATATCATCGATAAAGATGAGAACAAACCGGTCGAGAAAGTCTTTAAAAACTCGATTCATTAGGTCAACGAAATAAGCCGGGGCATTTGTTAACCCAAATGGCATAACAAGCCATTCATAAGATCCATACCGAGTACGGAACGATGTCAAAGGAATGCTATCCTCTGCAATACGAAGCTGATGAAAACCGGTAGCCAAGTCCAATTGTGAAAAGACTCTAGCACCACTAAGTTGATCGAATAGATCATCAATCCGAGGTAAAGGATATTTATTTTTGATAGTCAGATCATTAAGCTTGCGGTAGTCAACGCAAAGCCTAAGTGTACCATCGGATTTCTTCACAAAAATAACTGAAGCTCCCCAAGGCGAGGAACTAGAGCGAATAAATTGCTTCGTTTCCAATTCAGATAATTGTTTACGCATCTCCTCGTTTTCTTTACTGGACATACGATAAGGAGGACGAGTGATAGGTTGAGCTCCCGGAATAAGATTAATTCTGAACTCAATTGCTCGCTTAGGTGGTAATCCTAAAACGGGCTCGAATACGTCGGAAAATTCACAAACGACGTGAATAAGAGAAATAATATCACCCTCATCATCATCATCGTCATCACGAGGATTTAAAGAATATAAAGATGCAACCAAAGCAGAATCTGAATCTTTAAGAATAACAGAAACCTGATTAACAGATTGAGGATGTCGAAGATGAATAGTCCGCTCAGGACATAGGATATGAGCTTCATAACGGTTAAGCCAATCCATTCCCAAAATCATTCCAAAGCCTAAATAACGCATGACATGCAAATCGGCTCGGAAAGATAAATCACACAAAATAATCTCGACATCTTTACACAATAAACTGATTGTTGCGGATCCACCAACCGGATTCGCAATTCCCAAAGAAGTCACTAAACACAAAACATCCAAAGAAAAGGTATCAACAAGTTCTTTTGATATAAAAGAATGGGACGCACCCGTATCAAAAAGAACTCGAATAGGATGATCATGAAACAAAATAATTCCATCTAGAATAGAATGAGAAATACCTTGGCCACGAGATGTGTTGCCAGGGGCTTGAGCAACATTTAACTTTCCCTCCTTCCTGCCCTGAAGCTTGGGGCATGAAGATATAACATGACCGGGAACTTTGCAGTAGCGACAAGAAAGAGACTTTGGGCACTTGTTCGCATAATGGTCCTTCGAACCACAATTATAGCATTCCCCACGACCAAAGGAAGAAGTCTTTGCCACGGAGGTTGCTTGCTTCCCTTTCTTATTGGGATAAGGGCCTTTAAATATGTTTGACCTCTTCTTGTTGTTGAAGCTGGGTTTGGAACCCACTACTTCAACATCATTCTCCCTATCCGCCTCTTCAAGACGAAGAGCGATATCAACTAGTTGGTCGAAAAAAACTTCTAACTATAGAAGTAATGGCTTCTTGAGACTTTTGTTTAAGCCATAAACGAATCTCTGATTCTTCTTAAGAGGGGTGTTGATGTATTCAACCCCATATTTGGAAAGCGACTCGAAGGAGGCGACGTAATCAGTCACGGATGAATCACCTTGAACAAGGTCTATAAATCGTCGAGCCAATGTCACTTTTTCTGCTTCTGGTACGAATTTCAACTCGAAGCGTTCTCGGAATTTCTCCCAGGTGAGATCCGCTTCATTAATCTCAGAAATAAGAAGCTCGTACCAATCCAATGCTCTTTCTCGGAGCATACTAGAGGCCACCTGAACTCGGTGAAGGTCAATAAGATTCATGCGCGAAAAGATGCGATCGCATGTTCTTAGCCAAGCCTGTACTTCAATAACAGTTTCGGAACCTTTGAATGGCTCTGGGACGGCCTGGTCTAGACATTTCTCTTCCTTTAGGAAGAAAGAAGAAGAAGAAAAGGTTATTCACAAAATGAATATCAAGCAATCTTGATAGATAAAACAAGGAATCATAAAAGAAAATAGGATAGGACGGTACGAAGACCCGAATAAAATCCTAAAGCACGACTCCTAAGATGGACTTAGGACGATGATCCTTGTCATAATATTCCATATTGTTCCGAAGTTTGGCTCTGATACCAAGCTGTGACGCCCCACCTCTATACCCACGCTAGCCAAGAACATTACTGTGAATGCTGTCAACTAGCACGGAGAATAAGGCTGTTGAGGAGCGACCATCTGTATAATTTCTTTGGGCGAGTACCGATATACCGGATAAAAATATAACTTTTCATCTCAAGAGGAAATCCGACATACCGATACAAACTCAAATCTACTACACAGTGGCTATAATTTCTTCGGAAACAAATATAGAAATAAACATAACATAAATCAGTCACAGACAATTCATATCACAAAGGCGGAATAAGATATGAATATTACACTAGAAAGTGTACATCGGAGTAGTGGTCTAAAAAGATCCACAATATCACAAAAGAATAGTTACACGAACTACACAAAAGAATAAGTATACATTAAGGAGTCTATATCTCAAATGTATACAACAAAATAACTACTAATCTAAGTAGTTAACCCAAAAAGTCAAGGAGTTAATCCCGGATGAGAAGTCAAGCAGAAGCACCTGTAACATCTCGGTCTGACCCGAGTATTATTTAATAAGAAAATAATAAACGGATCAGTCTAACTATAAATATCAGATGAAACGATATAGAATAAGAGATATGACTAAACACATAATAATCACAATGCCGAGCTGTGATATATATATATATATATATATATATATATATATATATATATACTTAGTTGATAATCATCAAGAGATTAATCAATGTCACCAAATCTACACAAGAATCAAAGAAACGTCATACTCCTTATTTCGTTCACCATACCATAAATATTGACGATAATATCAATGTCAATCACAAAAGTCAATGACACACAAATTCCAGAAGACTACACAAGAAATCCAGAAATCACAAAAGTCAATGACACACAAATTCACCAATGCACAAATATTGATAAAACTTATCAATGGAAATCACGAAAATTGGTGAAACACAAATTCTAGGAATCTACACAAGAAATCCAGAAATCACAAAGGGGGGAAGGCCTATCACAAACGGGAGCATAAAGCCCACCAACACGTGTATCACAAACGGAACGCTAATTCCATGGTCGCTAACCATCACAAATTGAGCCGAAGCTCCACAAACGGCCCGAAGACCATGGGTTGCTACCCCATCACAAATTGATTCGAAACTCCACAAAACGGGGTTTAGTCTCCCTCGCAGACAAAGAGACATCGCACATTGCTAGTCTAAATCACAAAGATGATCGTCATGATCAACGAGAAGTGTCGATTACACTAAGCTAGTAAATATATGAGTTTAGCTTCATGTCCCATAACCACTTGCTTAACTTAAATATTTACGAACAAACTGTAAATCTCCACTAGAAAATTGTCACAAGAGGTTCAATCGAACAAGTCCAAGAATTAACCAACAAAGTAAACGCAAGCGTTTCATACCACTTGTTTTACTAAGCCGTTTAATTAGATTTCTCATACGAGTGAGGTAAAGGTTTGTATATACTAATAGATTGGAAAACGGTTTTATAAACGAATTTGGTATTAAAATAGTATTGAAATCGTTTGAGGAAAGAGTTTTGATATTTTATACTAGTATAGAAAACCTTTATATTTTTAAAGTGACAAATCACGAAGAAGATTGTAAGAACAATCAATCACAAAAATTCACATACGAAGACGTGAATAAAATCCAAAGAAATCGATAAAGGATCCATCGAAATGGATATTCAAAAATCCCTAAAAATAGTCATCAAAGTCATAATAGATGATAACAACAAATAGGATTATCACGAATCGATTTAAATTGGAATTTCAATCCAAAAAGGCAAATTGGACTCAAACAGCAGGTTCAGTCGACTGAACAGAGATTTTCAGTCGACTGACCCTGTACATGGAAATTTTCCAGGTTCAGGAAACTTTCTGTTTCCAGTTTCAGTCGACTGTGCAGAGTTTTTCAGTCGACTGAATCATGCCTGGAAACTCTCGGGTTTCAGGTTCAGTCGACTGAACAGAGATTTTCAGTCGACTGAATCATGCCTGGGCTGTTTTTCAACCTTATTCAAATGAAGAGCAAACTCTTCCAAAATGCAACCGGACGGACATTGGCTCTAAGGGTTTATGCCAATCGGCAACCCGGCCCTATATGCTCCTCGGTGCATCACTAAAAGCATGATCAAACATCCATAAAAGGATTTTACACAAATTTGGTTTAAAAACCCAAAAAATTGGAATATTCACAAAACCAATCCAAATCAAGAGCAAATGCACTTGAATAAGTGTTAGGAATTCATACCCAACAACCAAAGATAATTATAGTCATAGATGTGAGATAAAAATCTCACATTTTCACAAAATCGAACAAGAAGAAGCTTGAAAGCAAATGGAGAATCAACCTCTCTTCAATCACAACCCAAATGAGCTTGAATCTAAGCTCAAAAACAAGAACATTCCCGAAATTAGGTTTAGGAATTTCTGAAATTGGGAAGAGAATAAGTTGGAGAAGAAGAAGAGAAGCTTACCAATGGGTTCTTCTTGAGTTTGGAGCAAGGAATTTGATTTGCAAGAGAAACTAGGGTTTTGGAATTTTAATTTCCAATCTCTCCCACCATTAACACTCTAAAAACTGAAATGAGAAGAGAATGAGGGTGAGTGGGGAAGAGTGGCTCAGATTTGAGCATAAGTTGACATAGGGTTGAGCCCAAAAACCAAACCCAAAGTAAAAAGTAGCAGAAATCAACTTTCTCCAAACATATCGAAGCTTATACTCAAAAAGGTCGCAAACGGCATTTTAAACTCAATGGGAGTGGTCCCGAGCCCTAATTCGACCGTATGCAAAAAGTAGCTTTTCGGACTAAAATCCGACTAACGATAAAATATTTAAATATAAAATCCAAATATGCGGGTTGTTACAGACTCCCCTCCTTAAAGAAATTCGTCCTCGCAATATTACAAGAAGAAGATATATAGTAACAACCATAAAAGCATATTCAACACAAAAGAAGTTTGAAATAAGAAGTTCACCTCAAAGAGCACGAGAAAGTAAGTCCGGATGTGTACGCTCGATGTACTCTCTAGGTTCCCAAGAACAATCCTTAGGATTTGAAGACCATTGAACTTTAACAAGCGGAACATCTTTATTTCGAATTCGTTTGACTTCCGAAGCAATGATACGAATAGGATGTTGCTCATAAGTTAAATTAGGCGAAACTTCAATCTCTTCCACAACACCAGGCTCAAGAATAGAATCGGAATCTCGAAGACATTTCCGAAGTTGAGAAACGTGAAACACGTCATGCATAGCAGAAAACTGAGCCGGTAATAAAAGGCGATAAGCCATGGAACCAATACGTTCATTGATAGGAAATGGCCCAATATATCGAGGCGCTAACTTTCCCGATCGACTGAAACGTACAACACCCTTCATAGGTGAAACACGAATGAACACTAGATCTCCCACAGAAAATTCTAACTTCCTTCTCCGGTTATCGGCATAGGATTTTTGTCTACTCTGGGCTTCTTTCATCCTATGACGAATAAGATCAATCTTTTCTGTGGAGTCATGAATAAGATCTGGACCAAAAACTAGCTTCTCACCGGCCTCAAGCCAACAAGAAGGAGATCGGCATGGCCTTCCGTAGAGTGCCTCAAAAGGTGTCATACCAATACTAGATTGGAAGCTATTATTATAGGAAAATTCAACAAGTGAAATATGATCTTCCCAACTTCCACCAAAATCAAGAACACAAGCACGAAGAAGATCTTCAAGAGTTTGATTCACACGCTCGGTTTGTCCATCGGACTGGGGATGATAAGCGGTGCTAAAATTAAGCTTCGTTCCCAAAGCTTTTTGAAGACTCTTCCAAAATCCACTAGTAAACAATGGATCACGATCACTAACAATTGAAGTAGGAACCCCATGCAATTTAACAATCTCTTTAATAAAGAGTTTGGCCAAAAGAGGAACGGTTCGGTTAGACCGAACGGGAATAAAATGGGCGGATTTAGTAAGTCTATCAACAATTACCCATAAGCTATCATAACCCGATCGAGAACGGGGAAGGCCATCTATAAAATCCATGGAAATTTGATTCCACTTCCAAACTGGAATTTCTAAAGGTTGCAATAACCCTCCGGGCCTTTGATGTTCGGCCTTAACGAGTTGGCAAGTCATGCAATGTTTAAAGAAGTTAGCGATGTCAAGTTTCATTCCCTCCCAATAATAAAGTCGCTTCATATCCGCGTACATTTTACTACTACCGGGATGAATGGTAAATTTAGAGTGATGAGAATCTTCTAAAATATCTTTACGAAGATCCCTATCATTTGGCACGATAAGTCTACCAAATTTCCGAACGCCGCGACGAAAACCGATATTAAAGTCTTTCAAACCTTCAATATCAATTTTATCCCTAATATTTCGGCCAAGAAGAACCAATTCAGTATCTAGCCTTTGAGCTTCAAGAATGCGGTCTAAAAGAGATGGATGAGCCTCAAGGCTACATAAAAGAAATGATGAGCATAAATCGAAAACACGGTCTCGAATTTCGCAAGTGGATAAGATCTCGAGATCGTTCCATTCGGATATCATCATAGAAACAACAGCTTGTTGTTTACGGCTAAGAGCATCGGCGACACGATTACCCTTACCGGGAGTATAAAGAATATCAAGATCATATGGTGCAAGAAATTCGAGCCAACGCTGTTGACGTAAATTAAGTTCCTTTTGAGAGAATAAATATTTCAAAGACTTATGATCTGTGTAAAGAACAAATTTCTCTCCCACGAGATAGTGACGCCAAATCCGAAGAGCAAAAACAATAGCCGCGAGCTCTAAATCATGAGTGGCATATCTAGTCTCAGCAGGCTTTAATTGCCTAGAAGCATAAGCAATAACGCGTTCCTTTTGCATAAGAACGACACCCAAACCAATGCGACTAGCATCGGTATAAACAACGAAATCTTGATTCCCATCGGGAATAACAAGAATAGGAGCATCGGAAAGAAGTTCTTTTAATTTCTGAAAAGAAGCTTCACATTTGTCCGACCAAATGTATTTAACACCTTTCTTCGTCAAGCTAGTGAGAGGCATGGAAATCTTAGAAAAGTCTTTAATAAAACGACGGTAATAGCCCGCCAATCCAAGAAAACTACGAATCTCTGTCACACTCTCCGGTCTCTTCCAATCTTGAATCGCTTCAATCTTTGAAGGATCCACGGAAATTCCGGATTCAGAAATAATGTGACCGAGAAACTTCACACGAGATTGCCAAAAGTGGCACTTAGAAAATTTTGCCTTTAATTGATTACTCCTAAGAGTTTCCAACACAATCCGAAGATGTTTTTCATGCTCCTCCTCGGTTTTAGAATAAACAAGAATATCATCGATAAAGATGAGAACAAATCGGTCGAGAAAGTCTTTAAAAACTCGATTCATTAGGTCAACGAAATAAACCGGGGCATTTGTTAACCCAAATGGCATAACAAGCCATTCATAAGATCCATACCGAGTACGGAACGATGTCAAAGGAATGCTATCCTCTGCAATACGAAGCTGATGAAAACCGGTAGCCAAGTCCAATTGTGAAAAGACTCTAGCACCACTAAGTTGATCGAATAGATCATCAATCCGAGGTAAAGGATATTTATTTTTGATAGTAAGATCATTAAGCTTGCGGTAGTCAACGCAAAGCCTAAGTGTACCATCGGATTTCTTCACAAAACTAGCTGAAGCTCCCCAAGGCGAGGAACTAGAGCGAATAAATTGCTTCGTTTCCAATTCAGATAATTGTTTACGCATCTCCTCGTTTTCTTTACTGGACATACGATAAGGAGGACGAGTGATAGGTTGAGCTCCCGGAATAAGATTAATTCTGAACTCAATTGCTCGCTTAGGTGGTAATCCTAAAACGGGCTCGAATACGTCGGAAAATTCACAAACGACGTGAATAAGAGAAATAATATCACCCTCATCATCATCATCGTCATCACGAGGATTTAAAGAATATAAAGATGCAACCAAAGCAGAATCTGAATCTTTAAGAATAACAGAAACCTGATTAACAGATTGAGGATGTCGAAGATGAATAGTCCGCTCAGGACATAGGATATGAGCTTCATAACGGTTAAGCCAATCCATTCCCAAAATCATTCCAAAGCCTAAATAACGCATGACATGCAAATCGGCTCGGAAAGATAAATCACACAAAATAATCTCGACATCTTTACACAATAAACTGATTGTTGCGGATCCACCAACCGGATTCGCAATTCTCAAAGAAGTCGCTAAACACAAAACATCCAAAGAAAAGGTATCAACAAGTTCTTTTTATATAAAAGAATGGGACGCACCCGTATCAAAAAGAACTCGAATAGGATGATCATGAAACAAAATAATTCCATCTAGAATAGAATGAGAAATACCTTGGCCACGAGATGTGTTGCCAGGGGCTTGAGCAACATTTAACTTTCCCTCCTTCCTGCCCTGAAGCTTGGGGCATGAAGATATAACATGACCGGGAACTTTGCAGTAGCGACAAGAAAGAGACTTTGGGCACTTGTTCGCATAATGGTCCTTCGAACCACAATTATAGCATTCCCCACGACCAAAGGAAGAAGTCTTTGCCACGGAGGTTGCTTGCTTCCCTTTCTTATTGGGATAAGGGCCTTTAAATATGTTTGACCTCTTCTTGTTGTTGAAGCTGGGTTTGGAACCCACTACTTCAACATCATTCTCCCTATCCGCCTCTTCAAGACGAAGAGCGATATCAACTAGTTGGTCGAAAGAAACTTCTAACTTTAGAAGTAATGGCTTCTTGAGACTTTTTTTTAAGCCATAAACGAATCTCTGATTCTTCTTAAGAGGGGTGTTGATGTATTCAACCCCATATTTGGAAAGCGACTCGAAGGAGGCGACATAATCAGTCACGGATGAATCACCTTGAACAAGGTCTATAAATCGTCGAGCCAATGTCACTTTTTCTGCTTCTGGTACGAATTTCAACTCGAAGCGTTCTCGGAATTTCTCCCAGGTGAGATCCGCTTCATTAATCTCAGAAATAAGAAGCTCGTACCAATCCAATGCTCTTTCTCGGAGCATACTAGAGGCCACCTGAACTCGGTGAAGGTCAATAAGATTCATGCGCGAAAAGATGCGATCGCATGTTCTTAGCCAAGCCTGTACTTCAATAACAGTTTCGGAACCTTTGAATGGCTCTGGGACGGCCTGGTCTAGACATTTCTCTTCCTTTAGGAAGAAAGAAGAAGAAGAAAAGGTTATTCACAAAATGAATATCAAGCAATCTTGATAGATAAAACAAGGAATCATAAAAGAAAATAGGATAGGACGGTACGAAGACCCGAATAAAATCCTAAAGCACGACTCCTAAGATGGACTTAGGACGATGATCCTTGTCATAATATTCCATATTGTTCCGAAGTTTGGCTCTGATACCAAGCTGTGACGCCCCACCTCTATACCCACGCTAGCCAAGAACATTACTGTGAATGCTGTCAACTAGCACGGAGAATAAGGCTGTTGAGGAGCGACCATCTATATAATTTCTTTGGGCGAGTACCGATATACCGGATAAAAATATAACTTTTCATCTCAAGAGGAAATCCGACTTACCGATACAAACTCAAAGCTACTACACAGTGGCTATAATTTCTTCGGAAACAAATATAGAAATAAACATAACATAAATCAGTCACAGACAATTCATATCACAAAGGCGGAATAAGATATGAATATTACACTAGAAAGTGTACATCAGAGTAGTGGTCTAAAAAGATCCACAATATCACAAAAGAATAGTTACACGAACTACACAAAAGAATAAGTATACATTAAGGAGTCTATATCTCAAATGTATACAACAAAATAACTACTAATCTAAGTAGTTAACCCAAAAAGTCAAGGAGTTAATCCCGGATGAGAAGTCAAGCAGAAGCACCTGTAACATCTCGGTCTGACCCGAGTATTATTTAATAAGAAAATAATAAACGGATCAGTCTAACTATAAATATCAGATGAAACGATATAGAATAAGAGATATGACTAAACACATAATAATCACAATGCCGAGCTGTGATATATATATATATATATATATATATATATATACTTAGTTGATAATCATCAAGAGATTAATCAATGTCACCAAATCTACACAAGAATCAAAGAAACGTCATACTCCTTATTTCGTTCACCATACCATAAATATTGACGATAATATCAATGTCAATCACAAAAGTCAATGACACACAAATTCCAGAAGACTACACAAGAAATCCAGAAATCACAAAAGTCAATGACACACAAATTCACCAATGCACAAATATTGATAAAACTTATCAATGGAAATCACGAAAATTGGTGAAACACAAATTCTAGGAATCTACACAAGAAATCCAGAAATCACAAAGGGGGGAAGGCCTATCACAAACGGGAGCATAAAGCCCACCAACACGTGTATCACAAACGGAACGCTAATTCCATGGTCGCTAACCATCACAAATTGAGCCGAAGCTCCACAAACGGCCCGAAGACCATGGGTTGCTACCCCATCACAAATTAATTCGAAACTCCACAAAACGGGGTTTAGTCTCCCTCGCACACAAAGAGACATCGCACATTGCTAGTCAAAATCACAAAGATGATCGTCATGATCAACGAGAAGTGTCGATTACACTAAGCTAGTAAATATATGAGTTTAGCTTCATGTCCCATAACCACTTGCTTAACTTAAATATTTACGAACAAACTGTAAATCTCCACTAGAAAATTGTCACAAGAGGTTCAATCGAACAAGTCCAATAATTAACCAACAAAGTAAACGCAAGCGTTTCATACCACTTGTTTTACTAAGCCGTTTAATTAGATTTCTCATACGAGTGAGGTAAAGGTTTGTATATATTAATAGATTGGAAAACGGTTTTATAAACGAATTTGGTATCAAAATAGTATTGAAATCGTTTGAGGAAAGAGTTTTGATATTTTCTACTAGTATAGAAAACCTTTATATTTTTAAAGTGACAAATCACGAAGAAGATTGTAAGAACAATCAATCACAAAAATTCACATACGAATACGTGAATAAAATCCAAAGAAATTGATAAAGGATCCATCGAAATGGATATTCAAAAATCCCTAAAAATAGTCGTCAAAGTCATAATAGATGATAACAACAAATAGGATTATCACGAATCGATTTAAATTGGAATTTCAATCCAAAAAGGCAAATTGGACTCAAACAGCAGGTTCAGTTGACTGAACAGAGATTTTCAGTCGACTGACCTTGTACATGAAAATTTTCCAGGTTCAGGAAACTTTCTGTTTCCAGTTTCAGTCGAATGTGCAGAGTTTTTCAGTCGACTGAATCATGCCTGGAAACTCTCGGGTTTCAGGTTCAGTCGACTGAACAGAGATTTTCAGTCGACTAAATCATGCCTGGGCTGTTTTTCAACCTTATTCAAATGAAGAGCAAACTCTTCCAAAATGCAACCGGACGGACATTGGCTCTAAGGGTTTATGCCAATCGGCAACCCGGCCCTATATGCTCCTCGGTGCATCACTAAAAGCATGATCAAACATCCATAAAAGGATTTTACACAAATTTGGTTTAAAAACCCAAAAAATTGGAATATTCACAAAACCAATCCAAATCAAGAGCAAATGCACTTGAATAAGTGTTAGGAATTCATACCCAACAACCAAAGATAATTATAGTCATAGATGTGAGATAAAAATCTCACCTTTTCACAAAATCGAACAAGAAGAAGCTTGAAAGCAAATGGAGAATCAACCTCTCTTCAATCACAACCCAAATGAGCTTGAATCTAAGCTCAAAAACAAGAACATTCCCGAAATTAGGTTTAGGAATTTCTGAAATTGGGAAGAGAATAAGTTGGAGAAGAAGAAGAGAAGCTTACCAATGGGTTCTTCTTGAGTTTGGAGCAAGGAATTTGATTTGCAAGAGAAACTAGGGTTTTGGAATTTTAATTTCCAATCTCTCCCACCATTAACACTCTAAAAACTGAAATGAGAAGAGAATGAGGGTGAGTGGGGAAGAGTGGCTCAGATTTGAGCATAAGTTGACATAGGGTTGAGCCCAAAAACCAAACCCAAAGTAAAAAGTAGCAGAAATCAACTTTCTCCAAACATATCGAAGCTTATACTCAAAAAGGTCGCAAACGGCATTTTAAACTCAATGGGAGTGGTCCCGAGCCCTAATTCGACCGTATGCAAAAAGTAGCTTTTCGGACTAAAATCCGACTAACGATAAAATATTTAAATATAAAATCCAAATGTGCGGGTTGTTACAAAAATCATCTGATATTATAATAGTGTCTAAGTACAAATACTTATTTAAATGGCCGAAATGTTACATTGTTAAATTCCAACATTCTAGGCTCTACAACCAAAACCGTAAAGGCACGTATTGAAAAATGGATTTCCATAAATGAGTAGGCACTAGGGTACCATCTATCATAGTACACATCTAGAAAAATGTACCAAGGACCTCGCCGGGATCCCCTACAACACAAGACCAGCCATATCCTTAACTTGGATAGAATCGAATATGTTATCACCATGGTTGTTCCCACCCTTATCGAAAGCACTTTTCCATGCACCACCGTATCCATAATTCATAATATATTCGAGGGTATCTAGAAAGGTGATAACATACTCTAATTGGGTGCGACCCACTTAGCCTTGTTGCATCTCCCTTGATTTTCAGTCATTTCAGTTGATGAGGCGTGAGGCTACGATTACCTTTTTAAGGAATTCTCACTTAGAATGCTCATTGTCCTCACATGACAATATACTGATAGCATTCATCCATACAAGTCCATTCTAGGTCTAAACGAAATAGACGACACTATTCTTACTACATCTATTTTAGAATCATCCTCAGGATTAGTAGCTATTAGCCCTTGAACTTCAATGCTCCAACTTTGATTCCATGCTCTTGTCTTCACATCGAAAGCGTATTCATTGGATCCAAGTGGTTTTTGGATAACTTCGCCTATCCCGGTCTCTTCGAAACAACATTCAATATTTTCGGTAAACTAAACCCCGGTTATTTAGGAAATAAACAGATGAAAATAAGATCGAAGATCACCTCCTAATCGTTAGTGGACGGATTTCCTTATCATCGTCCTAGAAGAACGAAACGAGTTTATACATACAGTATAGCGCCTTCGACGGTAACTATACCATATAATCCTTGGGTTTCTTCTAAATATTTTCAAAATTATGTTTTTAGTCTAGATTTGATAATCGGTTATTTAACTATCAAATAAACAACATTCAACCAAAGAGTTCATTTTCCACTAAAAACATTAAGTCTTATTTAATTTTAATTTTAATAAATTAAATCTCTTTATCAAATGATATATACTTATTTCATCAGAGTAAGTATGTTCACTAACCATTCTTTTCAAAAAATATTTGAAAACTTTTAAAAATAAATATGGAAAGCACCATGCGGTATCAGCCGTGGATTCTCAGCTCAATGATTATGTTTCTGTCCCAGAGAAATCCAAACTTAACTGTAGGCACTCTTTGCTCCCAGTTTCGCCATGAAAGTATACCATAACTTTTCGAAAAAAATATTTAATAATTAAATATACTATTAAAACAATTAAAATAATTACATAACTTTGAAGCAATAATTGATTCTGATTTATTAATTAAATTCAATCGATTTACAAGACTTGTCTATAAACTTATAATTCATTTTGACAATTTAAAAGTATTTAAATAACTAATTTTTTGAAATACTTTTGAAAACTTTAATTTGCCTAGTTTAATAATAAAAAATCCTCTTTTTAAACAAACTCAACTTCTTGATAAAAGTATATTTTTCAATCTTAATATAACCAATCTAGTATTTAAAAATCTCTCTCGATTTATCACCAATCGATTTACGTCCCCAACTTCATAAATCCCTTTATCACATTTCTAAAAGAAAATTATATCCTTTCTTTTTAAACCGATTTACCCATCTCATCATAAATTCTTAACGTGAATTATATCTTCAATTTATCAAATAAATCATTTCACTCTATTTATAAACATTTTTATAAATCCCATAATCTCCTTTCTAGTTTATAACGGTTGCACATCATTTAAATCCATTATAAATGGATTTCTAAATTAAATTCCATTTAGAAATCAATTTTCTTAAACAACTAACTATATTCCAAAACCAACCAAATCTCGATTTTACTTCCATCTTGTAATTTAGAGGTCTTATTTAAGATCTAATATAATCAATTTTATATTTATATCCAAATTCCCTTCTATTTCCCACTCTACTAAAAATCTTGATTTTAAAAACCTTTTATATTTAAACAGGTATCACTTAAAATTTATTATTTAAAATCCTTTATATACATTATCCCAAAATCTTCATTTTAAATATCATGGAATAGTCAAGTACAAAGTCGAACGATTTATTTTATCCAAATAAATTTCTTTAATCAATCCAAAATTCAATATAAATATTTCCCTTCCAAAAATCCCTTTTTAATTTCTTTTCAAATTCAAAATATGTATTTATGGAATTTTAAAATACCAAAATCTAGGCCAGTGATACCATAGCATCTAATAATTCAAATCACACTATAATCTATCACAGATTATTCAAACATATCATATACCACTATATATGAAATTAAATTCAACATTTTTGAGGAATCCAGTTGGATCCCTACAACCTGTTTTCCTGCAACCACAGATGTTAGAATAACATAAAATACCAATCCTGCTTCGAGGCGAGATATCGCGGTATATAGGATCATCCGCTATAATGCGGCGAGCATAGGGTCTCATCCGCTAAAATATGCGGGAACATCAATCCAACTACTAATATATATACACTACTATATATATAATAACATCCAAACTGATAATAATAATCAAATTCAACCAGGCATCCAATAGTTAATTTTACCGTTTAAAATTAAATAGTAATCCAAAAATGAGTGAGACTAACTCACTTTGATTTTTTATTGTCACTTTCACGTTCTGTTTTCAATTAAGTTCGAACGGGTTTGAATTTATTTGAAAATTCTACAAGCTCCGAATTCGACCAAACTGATTCCAGATCAAAGATCTCCTTAATACGAACCCAACGCGACCAACCACATTGGATTTCGATCTAAAATGAATAAGATATTCAATTTATAAGTTTTTAATGATTTTATTTTAAACAATAAATTATATAAACTATTTTTTTTAAAAGAAAATCCATTACGCACTGTTACAAGACCTGGCCCAAATTAAGCTTTCCTCCCCAATGCTCTGTAGCCTAAGCATGAAGAAACAAACCGCCATGCACGTTCAACTGATACGAAACTTTGGCCATCAACTCGACGCTCTGACCGTGCCAATAGCCTCGCAGTCGAAATCTCCAACTTCTCCAACCCTCACCTTCACTTTCAACCCCTCACAAAAAATCATGATAACGTAGGTGACACTCGTCCCCTGTTAGTTTACAAACCACTACAAAGTATCGCTACCTCCCAAATTGATCACCTAGATGCTATTTCACGTTGCGATCATGAATCCAGGTTCACACAACCACATCGACCCCTAAAATTCGAGACAGTCTTAACCCTAGTCACGGCTACTCTAAATCGAACATCCCAAAACTTGGCAGCACCCTACAGATCATATACCCATTCGAAGCTCATCGAGAAATATGAATTTTAAAACAAGTTTTGACGTTTCTCGTTGAGTATATTATGAGAAACAATTTTTTTGAAGCTTGATATTTTTTATTCTAACTATAAAATGCTCTACGTGTTTAAAAGGAGAGGGAGACATGTTTTAAATGGCACGGTAGGTAGTAGGGTGGCTGGGAAAAGAAAGAAAGTAAGCTGATGTGAATATGGTCAAGTCAATATATATATATATATATATATATATATATATATATAAAATTTAAATTTTCAAATTATATCGATTACGTTACTTAAAATATCGAACCCCTATCGAGGCATGCCACTAGGGGTTTATAATGTTATACCCTTATCTCGAAAGCAATGAAAAAGGTTTCGAGTCCAAATTCGATCATATGGAGAAGATAGCTTTTTGGACCCAATTATTATATTGAATTTCCGCTATTAAATTCAGCGCATTTCCATTTCGAGCGATCAAACAATAACTTCAAACGCCATGAAATTTAAAATCCGATTATAATGCACTATTGCGGATCCAATGGAACTGGTTTCATCAAATTCTGAGACTGCGCCTCGGAAGGCTTTTTTTATATGTTAATTTAAACGAGTTATTTTTTTTCAAAACCGAACAAATTACTTTTAAATTCAATTTAAAAAGTTTTATTGTCTTCATTCTTATTAATATAAATTTAATAAGCCTTTAAATTATTTTTGTCAAGCTTAAAACTCAAGATTCAATTGTTTAAGTAAGTTCCAATTATTAAATTATCCAATAAATTCATATATTTGAAATTCAAGTTAAAAATTAACATTTAAATATTAAAAATCAATTAAATATTCCTATTTCAAATAGCCAAAATTCTTGGTCGTTACATTCTTGCCTCTAAAAGAATTTTGCGCTTGAAATTGCCATGGTAAGAAGAATGGTCCAAAACCCATTATCTTTTCCTAAAGCCAATCAGTTGAAACTACTTCCCAAAACAAATTTGTCGAAACCATCATTTTTAATAATTCCTAAATTCATCATAGATTCCAAATAATATTATTTACTCAACCATTTTAAGTTATAATCCAAAATCAAATTTTAGTTATAAAAAAAAATCCTTCAAATATTCTAACTCCTAAAATTTTCGAAAAATTTCGCCAGCGACTCCTTTGCGCAATTAGATCTAAACAACTACAAATCACTTCTATGGGACCAAATCATGAAAAGAAAAAAAAAGCTAAGTGGCTCAATCATCAAATCCAAACAACAATTTAAACCTGCACCTTTTTATCGTGTAATCTGAATTTTCTTGATTTTAAATACCTGCATAATTACTTACCAATAATATCAAATCGTTCAAAATCAATTTATCCAGCCTTTTCAATTTTCAATATTTCCTTTACTAAAGCCCATTATGTACATATATCATCCGTACGCTATATCAAGTCTGATCACTTACTCGATCACACAATTTCACTTCTGAACTAGTATCGTTCACACAACTTTCTGGTGCTGACTCAGATCAGATTCCTTGATCAGAAACCGTCATTCTCCTTGCATAGCCATCCACTATGACAGAAAATTCTAGAATCGATCAAAAATCCATATCCAGTGTTCGCCGTTGAGAATCGAGCGAAAAATCTTAGCTCAGACCGATATAAATTATCTCGAAATTCTATGCTCGAATCTGGATCAAGCTGTCATGCAAATAAAATAATATACGTACAACTTACATATTTATTTCAATTGACTCTTGGCTATACCAATTTTTTTATTCATTTCATTTATGTTCACTTACTCACAATTATCATTCTCACTTATATTTCACATTCACTTGGTGTATCCTTTTAATACCAATTTCAATTAAGGATTTCACTATCAAATTTTCATAAGTCTATCATCAACATTTTATACAAAAGTCTTTATGTTTATTACCACTTCATAACTTAAGTTTATATGCATCTATATTCAAATTAAATTCCAATTCCATTTAACTTACAAATTAAATTAATTAGTTCATCCACTAATTTATTTTCAATCTGAATAAAATTCCATTTCCAACAATTACTCCATCCAGCCTAACTTAGGCTATTTCCAAATTTCACTCTTATTTAACTTAATTTAAGTTAAATTCTATTTCAAAATCAAATTTGAAATTTTTATAAGTTATCAAACTTACTCATATTCCATAAAACATTTTAAATCAAAACTCCAGAGTTTAAACAATTTCTTAAATATTTAAAATCATTTTTGAAATCAAATATACACACACATAAGATCCCTTGGTATATCAAAACATTCTTTTGCATTTCAAACCAAAACCAGTTTTACCAAACAAACTCCAATTAATTGCGATTTCTCTATTGGAAACTCGAAAATGAACATCGATGATGCTGCAGTCATCACTGAAATTATTTTCCAATGATCGAAGTGAATACAGTGCTTTTATTTCTTTTAAAATTCTTTTAAATATTTCCAATTCAAAAATATTCTCCAAATAATACCACTATTATTTTCCAAGACTTTGAAAAATATTTCAAAACCAACTAGAATTAAATTCCCAAATTCCCAGCCTTTAAACCTTTTAACAAATCATATTTAAATATACTTCGGGAATTTCATTTTATTTCAAATTATAAATCACATTTACAAAATCATATATACATAATTCCATTTCGTTATATGAAATTATTTCTTAACTTTTGATTAGAATATCAACCTTTATTCAATCACCACAACAACAAATGATAATAGTTTAACATTATCATTTCCTAACAACCAAGCATACCATATACAGCATGATAATTTATGGAAAATTATTCTTTTCATATATAAAAATAATCTGGGTAAAATTATTTCGTTTACCCCATTTCAAAATAATACCATGTCGAATTGTTCTGTTTAAGTGTTTAGATATCCTTATCAATAATGTTAATTACTCGTGTTGACCAAAATCCAAAAGCCACTCAATAAATCAAACAACACAATATAAAAAAATATTATATCACCAACAAATATATGCTCATATCTATTAATAAACTCAAACTCATTCTGGGGTGCTACTGACCCTATCCCTAATGAGTTACCCCATCAAAACCAAGGTTCTTGCTTAAACTTCAGCTCTGATACCAAGTGTAACGGGCCGAGATTTTCGACCCTCGAAAATCGATATCAATATGTCCACTGTATTACATGCCGAGCAATCGAATGCCAGAAAACCCGATAGTTAGCGGAAAGAAAAAGAAGAGGTAGAAGAAAAAAGAAACAACAACACAGAATCTCGCAATCGTAGCAGAACAATATATAATAGATAGTAACATGTCTTTATACAAAAAGAGCTAAATTGTTAATTATACATACCATTATCAAGGTGTAATAAATCAACAACTCAATACTGGATAGTTATAATAACTTGTCCTCATTAGTACTGAATATCAACCTACAATATACAGTGGAATATAACCATGCACGTGTAATACGTCTTCGTCATCCGGCTCATCTCTTAAGCTTCATAGCATCCTTACCAGAACCTGTAATACTCGGTTTGACCTGAGCATTAAAATAAAATGGAACCCGAGTCAGTCTGGAAAACCAGCGTCAGAAAAACACACTTAATTTGAATTATTACCTTTATAAAAATTCTTTGAAAAACAAAGGTATCTCGTAAGACTACGTCACATATAAACACAACGGGTTTTTACCTTACGATAACCAAAAAAATTTATATCAAAATCATCTGATATTATAATAGTTTCTAAGTATAAGTACTTATTCAAATAGCCGAAATCGTTACATTATTAAATTCCAAAATACTAGGCTCTATAACCAAAACCGTAAAGGCATGTATTGGAAAATGGATTTCCATACAATGACTAGGCACTGGAGTACCACCTATCATAGTACATATCTAGAAAAATGTACCGAGGACCTCGCCGGGATCCCCTACAACACAAGACCACTCCTATCCCTAACCTGCATAGAACCGAATATGTTATCACCCTGGGTGTTCCTACCATTATTGAGAGCTCTTTTCCGTGCACGACCGTATCCATAATTAATAATATATCCAAGGGTATCTAGAATGGTGATAACATACCCTAATTGGGTGTGACCCACTTAGCCTTGTTGCATATATCCTAATTTTCAGTCATTCCGATTGATGAGGCTTGAGGCTATGATTACCTTTTTAAGGAATTTTCACTTAGAATGCTCATTGTCCTCCCAAGACAATGTACTAATAGCATTCATCAATACAAGTCTGTTCTATGTCTGAACGAAACCGAAGGCACTTTTCCTACTACCTCCATTTTGGAATCATTCCTCATGATTTGTAGCGATAAGCTCTTGCACTTCAATTCTCCAACTTCGATTCCATGCTCTTGTCTTCACTTTGAAAATGTATTCGTTGGATCAAAATGGTTTTCGGATACTTATCCAATCCCGATCTCTTTGAAACAGCGTTCGACATTTCCGACAAATTCAACCCCGGTTGTTTAAGAAATAAACAGACGAAAATAATATCGAAGATCACCTCCTACCGTTAGTGGACGGATTTCCTTATCATCATCCTAGAAGAACGAAATGAGTTTATACATATAGTCCATCACCTTCGATGGTAACTGTACTATATAATCATCATGTTTCTCCTAAATATTTCCAAAGTTATGTTTTTAGTCGAGATTTGATAGTCGGTTATTTAACTATCAAATAAACAACCAAAGAGTTCATTTTCCACTGAAAACACTAAGTCTTATTTAATTTATATTTTAATAAATTAAATCTCTTTATCAAAAGGTATATACTTATCTTATCGGAGTAAGTACGTTCATTCTTTTCAAAAATATTTGAAACTTTTTAAAATAAATATGGAAAGCAACATGCAGTATCAACCATGGATTCGCAGCTCAATGATTACGTCTCTATTCTAGAAAATCCAAACTTAACTATAGGCACTCTCTGCTTCCCGATTTCGCTATGAAAGTATACCATTAATTTTCGAAAACTTTATTTAATAATTAAATATACCTTTAAAACAATTAAAATAATTACATAACTTTGAAACAATAATTAATTCTGATTTATTAATAAAATTCTATCGATTTACAAGACTAGTTTAAAAAACTTATAATTCATTTTGACAATCTAAAAGTATTAAAATAACTAATTTTCTGAAATACTTTTAAACACTTTTAAATTTCCTAGTTTAATAATAAAAAAATCCTCTTTTAAAAGTAAACTCAAATTCACGATAAAAGTATATTTTTCAATCCCAATATGACCAATCTAGTATTTATAAATCTCTCTCGATTTATCACTAATCGATTTACGTCCCCAACTTCATAAATCTCTTTTTCACATTTCCAAAAGAAAAATCTATCTTTTTTTAAACCGATTTACGCATCTCATCATAAATTCCTAACATGAATTTATATCTTCAATTTATCAAATGAAAGTCATTTCTCTCAATTTATAAACATTGTTTATAAATCCCATAATCTCATTTCCAGTTTATAGCGGTTTCACATCACTTAAATCCAATATAAATGGATTTCTAAATTAAATTCCATTTCAAATCAATTTTCTTAAATAACCAACTATATCCCAAAACCAACCAAATCTCGATTTTACTTCCATCTCATAATTTAGAAGTCTTATTTAAGATCTAATATAACCAATTTTATATTTATATCTAAATTCCTTTCTATTTCCCAATCTACTAAAAATCTTGATTTTAAAAACCTTTTCTACTTAAACAGGTATCACTTAAGTTTTATTATTTAAAATCCTTTATATACATTATCCCAAAATCTTCATTTTAAATATCATGGAATAGTCAAGTACAAAGTCAAACCATTTATTTTATCCAAATAAATTTCTTTAATCAATCCAAAATTCAATATAAATATTTCACTTCCAAAATCCCTTTTTAATTTTTTTTCAAATTAAAAATATGTATTTATGGTATTTTAAAATACCAAAATCAAGGCCAGTGATACCACATCATTCAATAAATTTAAATCACACTATAATTATCACAGATTATTCAGACATATCGTATACCACTATATTTAAAATTAAATTCAATATTTTTTAGAAATCCAGTTGGATCCCTCCAACTTATTTTTCCGCAACCATAGATGTTAGAACAACATAAATACCAATCCCACTTCGAGGCGGGATATCGCGATATATGGGGTCATTTGCTAAAATATGCAGGAATATCAATCCAACTACTAATATATATACTACTATATATATAATAACATCCAAACTGATAATAATTATCAAATTCAACCAGGCATCCAATAATTAATTTTACAGTTTAAAATTAACTAGTAATACAAAAATGAGTGAGATTAACTCGCCTTGATTTTTTTATTGTCCCTTTCACATTCTGTTTTCAATTAAGTTCGAATGTGTTTGAATTTATCTAAAAATTCTGCAAGCTCTGAATTCGACCAAACTGATTCCAGAGCAAAGATATCCGTAATACAAACCCAACGCGACTGACGGCGTTGGATTTCGATCTAAAACGAATAAGGTATTCAATTTATAAGTTTTTAACGATTTTATTTTAAACAATAAATTATATAAACCATTTTTAAAAAAAAGCCAATTACCCATTGTTACAAGACCTGGCCTAAATCAATCTTTCCTCCCCATTGCTCTATTGCCTGAGCATGAAGAAAAAAACCACCATGCACATTCAATTAATACAAAGCTCGGGCCTTCAACTCAACGCTCTGACTATGCCTATAGCCTCGCCATCAAAATCTCCACCTTCTCCAACCCTCGCATTTACTTATCACCCATCACAGCAAATTGCAACATCGTAGGTGACGCTCGTCCCCTGTCAGTTTGCAAACCACCATAAATTATCACTCCTTCCCAAATTGATCACCGAGATGCTATTTCACCTTGCGATCATGAATCCGAGTTCACACAACCACAACGACCCCTAAAACTCGAGATAGCCTTCACCCTAGTCACGGCTACTCAAATCGAACATCCCAAAACTTTGCTGCCCTTACAAATCATATACCCATTCGAAGGTCATCGAGAAATATGAATTTTAAAACAAGTTTTGATGTTTCTCGTTGAGTATATTGTGAGAGAAAAAAAAAATTGAAGCTTGATTTATTTTTTTCTTCTAACTGTAACATTCTCTATGTGTTTAAAAGGAGAGGGAGATGTATTTTAAATAGCACAGTAGGTAGTGGGGTGGCTGGGAAAAGAAAGAAATTAAGCTGATGTGAATATGGTCAAGTCGATAAATATATATTATTTAAATTTTCAAATTATCTCGATTGCGTAACTTAAAATCTCAAACCCCTATCGAGGCATGCCACTAGGCGTTTATAATGTTATACTCCTATCCCAAACGCAATGGAAAATGTTTCGAGTCCAAATTCGATCGCATAGAGATGATAGCTTTTTGTAACTAATTATTATATTGAATTTTCGATATTAAATTCAGCATGTTTCCATTCCGAGCAATCAAACAATAACTCCAAACACTATGAAATTTGAAATATGATAATAATACATTATTACGGTTCCAATGGAACTGGTCTCGTCGAATTCTGAGACTATGCCCCAAAAGGCTATTTTTATATATTAATTTAAACGAGCTATTTTTTTAATATCGAACAAATCACTTTTAGATTCAATTTAAAAAGTTTTATTATCTACTTTTTATTAATATAAATTTAATAAGCCTTTAAATTATTTTATCAAGCTTAAAACTCAAAATTCAATTGTTCAAGTAAATTCCAATTATTAAATTATCCAATAAATCATTATATTTGAAATTCAAGTTAAAAATTAACAATTAAATATTAAAAATTAATTAAATATTCCAATTTCAAATAACCAAAATTCCAGGTCGTTACAATTCATTCATACAAATTCGTTCTAGGTCTGAATGAAACAGAAGGCACTACCTCTACTACATCCATTTTGGAATTACCCTTAGGATTAATTGTAAGTAGCCTTGATTCCATACTCTTCAAGATGTCTTCAATTTAAAATGCTTTAGTTGTATCGAAGTGGTTTCAGATAATTTATACTTATCCGATTCCAGTCGCTCCGAACCAACAATTGATGATTTTTGGTTGACTCATTCCCGGTTCTTTTGGAAATAAGCGGACTATACCAGAGCCTTAAAGGATCTCTAATATGTCCCTTAAAGCTAGAGACGTTTCACCCAAATAAGTTCTTGTAAGGAAACTCAAGCCATATGAATACGTGAAGCTCTTATTTACTTCCTAGGTCAAAACTGGCCAAGATTTGATAGTCAGTTCTTACACTATCAAATATACAAACAACAACAATTTAGATATTTAATTACCCATAGCAATCACTAAGCCTTAAAATAGATCTTTCGTTTATACTAAATCTCTTTCCAAAATATTTATCATAATATTCATATACTTATCTTACTGGCATAAGTATATTCACAAAACATTGTGAAAGGTTTCTTAAAAATCATAATAAAAGGATTGCAACAAAAGTTATTTAAATTGAAGATAAGGATAACCTCAAACACTATTCCTTCGGTTTTAAGCATGGAATGAAAGTTCCACACCACCATAATTAAGAAGGTCAGTCAAGGAAAATCCAAATCTCATATTCTTTAATAAATTTCTTCTATAAATCCTTTTAATAAATCTCTTTCGTTTATGGAAATCTCCTTTAACAAAACTCCAAATCTATTTCTAAAATTCCTTTGTATATCTCCAAGTTTGTTTATAAAACTCTTTTTCAAATATCAAAACCATTTATAAAACTTTTTCTTAAATTTCGGTCTCCTTTCAATTTATAAAACTCCTTTTGTTAACTTTCCTTATTTAAAACAAGTTTCTTTAATAAGCTTTAATTAATAAAGTTCCTTTGATAAATAAATCAATTATTTAAAACATTTAAACAAGTTACTATTTGAACATCATTTATTTAATCATCCTTAAATCTCATTAGAAAATAATGATTTTAAACAATCATTCAACAAGTATTAAATTAACTTCAAACATTTTAATGCAATAATTTCTTAATCATCCTTTATATATCTTGTTTAAAATGGTAATAAATTTTAAACCGTTTATAAAATGAAATATTTGACTTCAGAAAATAAAAATACGGCTCAGTGACCACGGTGGTTCTCATTTAATTCAGTTTAAATTTCCAGTTATAACATGCGTGTTTATATAACAAGCAGATATGTAAAAGGAATCAACCAATAACGGTCAATCAACATATAGATAAATGTTCAAGTTACCATAGTAGCAGAATTAGTTTTAATTTCCGCTTAACATACGTTAAACATAATCTAGTTGATGAATTATGGCAGAATCGTGATTTATTCTACCAAACAGATGTCCAATATAACATAATTAGCAGAAAGGTGTCATATTTTGCTAAACAGATGACATTGGGTTTTATATTCATTAGAGGTTACTTTGAGGTAATTGACAAAAAAATCCCTTAAAATTTAAACTTTCTTAAAAAATAATTTCTTTAAAACAAACTCGACTTTGGGAGAATAGAAGATTTAAAAATTAAATGCTTTATTAACTCATCATTAAATCTTAATTAAAACTTAACTTAACTTAATTACAAATTAAGAAAAAATTAAAACTTTAATTATTCAATAATTAATAAATAATTAGACCTTAATTACCTAATTATAAATAAATAATTAACCTTTACTTAAAAATTAGTTAATAAATAATCCTTTACTATATTAATAATTAAGTAAAAAATCTTGCTTGGTTAATAATTAATTAAAATTTAATGCTATACTTAATAAATAAATAATTAAAAAATTATCTTACTTTAAAACATAATTAATTAATGTAACGATCCACCTTTCTGATCCCTAGAAACGACACTTAACACATCATCAGGGTTCGTGTGTCGTTGCACAAGCATTAGAAAGATGAATCGTAGTGAGGTAAAATAAAGAATAGAATAGCAAACCTCACAACGAAGCTGCAAAATAATCCATAGCAGTCAATAGTACATCAGGTAACACCTTAACAGGGATTTATCAAAGTTACACAAAAGTACTACAAATAAGCTTAAGCAGTTATAAACCCTGCCTTTACATATGCTGAAACAAAATACACTTACACAAACAAGATAATACAGCGGAATAGATAACTAAGAAGATGAAAGCCTCCTGCTCGAACGTCGTCTTTAAAAGAGCCCAACAAAGAACAGCTACTCTCGAACTACTCAACTAAAATGAGTGCCCGAGAATTTAAGGGAAAACCAAACAACTCGGGTCAGACGATATGTCTGGTATGAGTAAAACATTAAAATAATAGGAATGAAATTAAACACAAACATGTGTGACCATGCCGCCGAAAACAAAACGGGTTTATTCTCACATGAATCAACATCCAAATGTAAAGAATAGCTAATAATCAAACTCCACGAAGAGTGGTTGACTCTTCCTCATGCAAATAAGGAAATAAATTTGAAGGTTCGAATCAAACAAGAAAAGGAAAATCTCCAAAAAATGACTAGGAGGGTGCATCCCCTTAAAAGAAGTATACCTATAGAAATATACTTGAAAACCCCGGGAACTCCAAGCCAAACCCTGCTAATCCTTATCAAGAATCCAAGCATCTCACAACTTAATGCACGAAACCGAATCTAATCTAGATGAGATGTGAAAATGCCTAATGGGAGCAATCCCACATAACTTGGCCCCAAAAAACAATGCTTTGATTTAGTTATTTTCTACAAAGGATAACAAAGCTCTATGGAGCAACATATCGTCTTAGAATAACGCTAACAAAGAAGCTGAAATAATCGATAGCTGACAAACCAACTACTGAGGATATAAAACTATCGTATATGGAAGTTAAGTCTTGTATACTTACCACCACCCATCGACTTCAAATTTGTACTATTTCTTGGTTAACAATAGTACCAGACATGTTAAGGCAGTGTTACCTCAAAGCCATGTCTCACGATTATTCTTAACTTTCGAAATAGCGAAAAGTATACTTCTTCGATGTTTAGTGCTAATTACACAAATAGTTATTTCCATATAAATGAATCACTTTATGGAAATTAATTCATTTCCATAAATGAATTAAACATTTTCTTTTAAGAAACCGAACTCGTACTTGGCTTAACACTAAAATTATTAACTTTAAAACATTTTGTTGATAAAGTCCTCTAACTCCAAAACATCACTAAAAAGGATTTAATAACTTAAAATATTCTTATTGCCTTTATTAATCAACTTTAAAACTTCACTAATTAAGTTGATAAATTCACTTTAATGCCTTTAATAAAAAGGGTAAATCGTCTTTAAATCATCATTGATTCAATTAATAAATAATACTATTTAATAATTAAATTAATTATTAAATAATCAAATATCATTTTTTTAAAATGATAAATCAATGTAAAATATCATTAAAAGAAAGATTAATTAATGTTAAAACAAGTTGATTTCCTTTAAAGTCATTAATTTATAAGATTAATAAAAAACATCATTAGTTAATATATTAATTAAATCTAATCCATCATTATCAAAAGATTAATTAGCCTTAAACATCATGAAATAAAATGATTAATTAAGTTTAAAACGTCATTAAATAAGTAATCAGTTAAATTTAAAACACATCATTTATAAGTTAATTAGTTATCCTTAATCCTTAATCCTTATTAATTAAATGATTAATTAATTAAATTAAATAATAATTATTAAAACAATTAATTATTTTTGAAAACATCATTAATCATAAACATGCTTAACTTGTAAAGTAATTACAAACACGATAATGAAATCAAACAGTTTTTATAAAAGGTGATTTTCCGAAAGTGTCGATATAACGACTATCGCTATACGGGGAGTTCGAAATTCGAGTATATGACATTATCAATAGAACCAACCATCATAAAGCAAGGGCATGAACACATATATAAGGTAATTGGCTATGATAAAACATGTAATAAGTATTTACCAGCAATATAATTACTTTAGCCATAAACTTTTCATATTTGCTTACTACACGCAAACTAACTTCCAAATGCGACAACTTTTGCAACATTGACTAAACAAACTTCCAAGCCATCACTATACATATACAAAAATCATTCATAGATCATAATTATGAACATAAATATAGTTTAAAACTTTTGGTTTAAGGTTGAAACTTTGCTCACAAAAACACTTCTAACTTAAACGGATCACCACAACAAGTTGTCGAACTAAAGCACTATCGTCATGACACCTTAACTTGGACTTTTGGGCCCTTAATAGGCTAGTTTTGGGTTCAGCCTGAGCAATATGGGGCTCAGTCTTGGGGTTTGGAGGTGGACCTTTGGCTTTGGTAGAGGAGTGTTTGTAGGTGAATATATGGAGTTTAACTTGATTTTTAGAAGCGTATTTACTAGTTTTTGGCTTGGGAATTTCTCCTAGAAGCCATGAAAGTATTCATGTATATGAAGAGATAAGAAATGAAGGTAGAAATGAATATGTAAAGTGGAAAATGTGTGAAGATGACGAGTATTTATAGGAAAAAGAGATGCGGTGGTGATTAAAATAACTTATTAATATAAAATAACAAAATGTATTCATGTAACATGCTTCCATGCCTCCCACATTACCTTACAGCACACGTTACCCCCTTAGGTCCACCTACACCATGCTTTAGGTACTTGTTTAGGTTATAGTTAGGGTATTTAATTAATTTCCTAAGGTTATTTAATATATTTTTGTGTATTTAATGTCAAATCAAGTTTTATATTTAAACTAAGTTTGATTATTAATTTTAATACATTGATTATATTATCACATGACATATATGCATGTGTGTGCATGTGTATAAGAGTGATACAAAATGTGCACAATGTTTTCGTTGACTGTTTCGATGCCAAAAAGTCAAATATTCGAAAACCGTTTTTCAGTCACATTTTCTATTTTTATTTGATCTAATTATTTTGTTAAAAAAATTGGAAAATGATTTTATTATCATTAATTAATGTTTAAAATATGTTTATTTAGTTATTAAAATCCATTATTCAAATATTTAAAAAATGATTTAAATATTCATATGCAAATCGATTAATTTACGGGTCGTTACACTTTTCCCCTTAGGAGAATTTCGTTCCCGAAATTAATACACCAAAGACAATCCAAAAGGTATGTATTATACTTTGAAATTCATATAAAATCCAAAGAAACTATCCCATACAGGAACATACATAACGCATTCAAACAACAAACAACTAACTTGATATTACATCAGGGTAAGTTTCCCTAATATGATTCTCAGTCTCCCAAGTACAATCGTCGGGATCATCACTCCATTGAACCTTCACAAGCTTAACCACCTAGTTCCTCAATATCCTTTTATCCCGATCTACAATATGAACTGGATGTTGGATTACTGTCAAATTCGATTCTATTTCCAAGTCTTCTTGAACAGATGTCTCAACAATCAAAGATGGATCATGGACATGCTTTCTCAGATGAGATATATGAAAGACATTTTGAACTTCTGACAATCTTTCAGGCAATTCTACTCCATTGGTCAACGATCCAATTCCATTAAGGATTCTAAATGGTCCAATGAATCTAGGTGCTAGCTTTCCTGCTTATTTGAATCTGACAACTCCTTTAATCGAGGAAACTTTCACTAATACCAAATACCCGATCGCAAACTCAAAGTCCCTTCTCTATTGATCGGCATAACTTTTCTATTGATCCTAGGCTTCTTTCATCCTTTCCTTGATCATAGCCATTTTCTCTGATGCTTCTTGAATTATTTCGGGTCTAAGAATTAGTCGATATCCAGTCTCAACCCAACATGAAGGTGATTTACATGGCCATCTATACAAAGCCTCGTAGGGTGCTATGCCAATGCTTGCTTGGTAACTATTGTTATAAGAGAACTCTATCAAACATAGATGATCTTCCCACGAACCTCCAAAATCCAAAATGCATGCTCTCAAGATATCCTCCAAAATTTGCTTCACCCTTTCAGTTTATCCATCTGTATGCGGCTGTTAAGCCGTGCTCAAATTCAATTTTGTCCCTGAAGCGGCTTCCAATGCTCCCAAAATCAACTGGTGAAGATGGGATCTCGATCACTAACTATACTTACTAGAATTCCATGCAGTTGAACGGTCTCTCTCAAATAAATCCCTGCCGAAAAAGCTTTGACTTCACTAGAATAAAGTGGACGTTCTTTGTTAATCGATCTACAATTATCCAACTCCTTCGTTACCTCTTCTTGTTCTAGGCAACCCATCGATAAAGTCCATGAGTACTTTCCCCCCACTTCCAATTCGGTATCTCCAATGGTTGGAGTAACCCAATAGTCTTCTGCTAATCACTCTTGATCTGTTGATAATTAACACATCGGCTTACGAAAATTGAAATGTCTTTCTTCATCTCTTTCCATAAAAAGGTCTTCTTCATATTCTGAAACATTTTAGTTACTATTGGGTGAATAGATAACCTTAACCGATGGAACTCTATCAGCACATCCTGCCTAATTCCATTAACATCAGGCACATAAATCCATCCATTCATTTTTAAAATGCCTCAGGAATCAATTTAAAAACTAAAAACAATTCCCTATGTAACATTCCTCTTAAGTTGAGCTAGAATAAGGTCTTCTTCTTCGAAATAATAAACTCTCTCCATTAGTGCTGGCTTAACTTCCAAAGTTGTAATTGTCGCCACATTCCTACTTAACGCATCTGCAACGGCGTTTGCTTTCCCTGGGGTATAATGAATCTCTAGGTCATAAGACGTGAGAAATTCCAGCCATCATTGCTATCTCAAGTTTAAGTTGGTAAAAAGATACTTTAATGACTTGTGATCTGTATATAATTCAAACTTTGCACCCAAAAGATAGTGCCTCCACACCTTTAATGCAAAGACAACTACCAAAAGCTCCAAATCATGCGTAGCCTAATTCTTCTCATGAGTTTTCAATTGTCCACTTGCATATACTATTATTTACCATTCTGCATCAAAACTGCTCCCAATCTGATCCTACAAGCATCCGTGTAAACTGTTAATCCTTCACTCCCATCTGGAATAGTTAAAATGGGAGCACTTGTCAATTTCTCCTTTAACTCTATGAATGCTTGATCGCACTTAGATGTACAAACAAACTTAGCCTCTTTCTTCATCAACTTTATTAGATGAGAAGCAACCTTTTGAGAATTCTTTAATAAACCTTCTATAGAAACCTACAATCCAAAGAAACTCCCGACCACCGTAGAATTTTCAGGTTTCTTCCAATCTTGAACTGCAACTACTTTAGCTGGGTCCACTGATATGTCTTCTCCTAAAACTATGTGCCCTAGAAATCTAACTTCAGATTTTCAAAAATGGTAGTCAGAAAACTGTTCATATCAAAATTGGACACAACACTCTTCTGATGTGTTTGAAGAGAAAAAATGAGGAGAATAAATGTAAAATGAAGCAGATCTAACAAACACACTAATAAACATATAAGAAAATGCACAGAAATACATGGATTTAGAGTGGTTCGACGAATTTCCTATGCCCACTATGAAATGACTGATGTTTATTGAACTTTACTTGCTGATTATAAAAGATTACAACAATACAACTAAAGTTTGATAAAGATTTCGACAGAGTATCGGCATAAAGAGGACCAAAAGTCCCTTTTCTAGATGCATATGGCTATTATTTATAGGCATGGGCGGAAAATATCTTGCCCAGATCTCGAGGGACTACTTCTCTCATGTGGATGGGCCCACTGGATCGAGTTCAGGTTGTTTTGACTCGATCTAGGAGCGATACGAATGGAATTCTTATCCATCAAGAATTGATCCTTTTGGGCTAAAATTTATCTGGTACATTCTTGATGTTGTAGGCAAGCTCCTGTGAAAATTTGATGGCATTTGGACTTGTAGATCTCGATTTATGATCCATGCAAGTTTGGATTTGCATGACATTGTCGTCTTCGTATCAATACTATTTCGCATCAGTCTGCGTGGCTTTGTCCATATCGATGCTTGCATGCTGTTAGCGCCAAAATTGGTCACTAACACCCAAATCCAAGTGAAAGTACCAAACCACAATCACAGTTCACGGGTAGGATGTATGTAGAGGATATTTAATATGAAGAATAACAGAAATTAAAATGAAAGCGGTAAAGACACGGAATTTATAGTGGTTCGGCTAACTCTGGCCTACGTCCACTCCAGTAATTTCTTTTTTATTGCTGTAACAATCGATTACAGTTACAAAGTGATAGGCTAGCCTTAGCCTTAGGGGATAGAAAGTTAGAGAACAGGAGAAAGAATCAGGATCCCTTTTCTGAACCCCCACATGCTGTATTTATTGGCAAATCCTGAGTTGTTGGGCCTTTGCGTGATTCAGGCCCACCGAGTTTATGGCTGGTCCACATATGCCGAGCCATGTAATGCCGATCCATCAATGCCGAACGTTCCATGCCGAACGAAGAGTCTGGAGGAAGAATGCCGAACGAAGTCTGATAGAATAATGCCGGACGAGGCATTTGAGTGATGCATGCCGATCGATGCTGGGGTGAGGTGTGCCGAGCGCACTTTGATGCCGAGTTCAAATGCCGAGTGGAAGATGCCGAGTGAAAGAATGCCGGACGTACTTCAATGCCGAGTACAAATGCCGAGTGGAGGATGCCGAGTGAAGGAATGCCGGACGTACATAAATGCCGAATATGCCGAACAAACTATCATGCCGAACAGACCTAAATGCCGAACACAAGCAAATGCCGAATGTACTTAACATGCCGATCATACATAAATACCAGACCTATCTTCATGTCGAACATAGTTAGCATCCCGGGCATAATTAAGTGCCGAGCACACATAAATGCCGGACATATACAAATGCCGAACATACTCTCCTTGCCCAATTTCATAACTGGTCTTCTGCCTAATCAATTTATGTCGAATGATTGCCAATGCCGAACCATATTTCCTAGACCCAAACCATAGTTGATTCATCTTTATCCAATCATATTTCCATCTCCTAAGCACGTTGCGTCATCCATCCATCCAGTCGACTGAATCCATCGTACACCAGCCTTGACGAACGCGCAACCGATTAAGTTAAACCCGCATGTCCATGGCCTGGTAAAAAGGTGGATTAACACTTGCCCCCCAAAACATGCCTTGCTATTGGAAGGTGTGTTTTGAATAGCCTCAAATCTGATATCCAAAGTCCACATCCTTTTTGTAACCATATCATCAAATCCATGACCTCTCCGGGCTTAATCTTGATTTTGTAGACCTCGCCGGGTCGTGTTATCCTGTTCCAGCCTTGACTTTTCCATCACGGGCATGTATGTTCTCCGGCCTCGACTCTCCGGTCAAAGACTTTTATATTCTCCGGCCTTGACTCTCCGGTCAAGGACTTTTTATATTCTCCGGCCTCGACTCTTCGGTCAAGGACTTTTTATATTCTCCGGCCTGGACTCTCCGGTCAAGGACTCTTTATATTCTCCGGCCTCGACTCTCCGGTCAAGGACTTTTTATATTCTCCGGCCTGGACTCTCCGGTCAAGGACTCTTTATATTCTCCGGCCTCGACTCTCCGGTCAAGGACCTTTTATATTCTCCGCCCTTGACTCTCCGGTCAAGGACTTCTTATATTCTCCGGCCTCGACTCTCTGGTCAAGGACTTCTTATATTCTCCGGCCTCGACTCTCCGGTCAAGGACTTTTTATACTCTCCGGCCTCGACTCTCCGGTCAAGGACTTTTTATATTCTGCCCGAGTCCATTTCTTCGCTCTCCGGCGAAGGGACTCGTAACTTGTGACCATTGCCCCGTCTCTCCGGTCGGGGCAGTATTTATAAAACCTGAACTGTTTTTTACATTGAACCAAAACCAAATATAAAACCAGAAATCCGTATCAAAAATCAAACATCCAAACCAGAATGGGAAACCAAGAAAAAACCAACCAAATCGGGAGTTCAATCCAAACTCCAAAGCCATACCAAAGAAAAGTAAATGTCCGAAATACGAAAGAGAGAACAAATCCGTATCAAAAAATCAAACATCCAAACCAGAATGGGAAACCAAGAAAAAACCAACCAAATCGGGAGTTCAATCCAAACTCCAAAGCCATACCAAAGAAAAGTAGATGTCCGAAATACGAAAGAGAGAACAAATCCGTATCAAAAAATCAAACATCCAAACCAGAATGGGAAACCAAGAAAAAACCAACCAAATCGGGAGTTCAATCCAAACTCCAAAGCCATACCAAATAAAAGTAAATGTCCGAAATACAAAAGAGAGAACCAAAGTTTGCAGAAAACTAGAAAGAAAGCAGAATTTCATAGACTCAAGTAGTACGGTTTTCAGTTATCTCAGAGCACGCCTAGGGACCGTCCTCAATCCCGTATGTGTGTAAGTGACCTAGCCATATTACTTTGAGTTCTATTACTTATTCAAAACCATAAACCTGTTTGCGCAGATCTAGTGCCATCTCCATTCAAGGTAGGTGGTGTTTTTTTTTCATGGATTGGTCCAACATTTCCTGGTGGTATGCCCCCGAATCTATATCCATCCAGATTGATAGTCGTCTGCTGATTGGGGGTTGCCCCCTGCTGAGCCATTTCATCTGCTTGCTGGTTGAGCATTTCTGATCCAGCTACATGGATCTGAGTTCCGGCATTTCCTGCTCGCGTAATGTTGTCTGAGAAGAGCTTGTGTGACCTCCTCTTGTCTTTTCATCATGACTTCCATTTCCTCTCTGGTGATGTAGATGGATGCTCCTCCCGCTCCATTTCTAGAAGAAGTCTCTTGACTTTCCTCCTGATTGCTCGTTTATATCACTTGCTTCTTTACTAATGGTCTAGCCATTGCTCCTTTAAATCCAAGTTTCTAACTCCAAAATTCCTGAGTTCAATTCTCAGTGGAAGCACCAAAATGTTAGCGCCAAAATTGGTCAATAACACCCAAATCCAAGTGAAAGTACCAAACCACAATCACAGTTCACAGGTAGGATGTATGTAGAGGATATTTAATATGAAGAATAACAGAAATTAAAATGAAAGCGGTAAAGACACGGAATTTATAGTGGTTCGGCTAACTCTGGCCTACGTCCACTCCAGTAATTTCTTTTTTATTGCTGTAACAATCGATTACAGTTGCAAAGTGATAGGCTAGCCTTAGCCTTAGGGGATAGAAAGTTAGAGAGCAGGAGAGAGAATCAGGATCCCTTTTCTGAACCCCTACATGCTGTATTTTTAGGCAAATCCTGAGTTGTTGGGCCTTTGCGTGATTCAGGCCCACCGAGTTTATGGCTGGTTCACATATGCCGAGCCATGTAATGCCGATCCATCAATGCCGAACGTTCCATGCCGAACGAAGCGTCTGGAGGAAGAATGCCGAACGAAGTCTGATAGAATAATGCCGGACGAGGCATTTGAGTGATGCATGCCGATCGATGCTGGGGTGAGGTGTGCCGAGCGCACTTTAATGCCGAGTTCAAATGTCGAGTGGAAAATGCCGAGTGAAAGAATGCCGGACGTACTTCAATGCCGAGTACAAATGTCGAGTGGAGGATGCCGAGTGAAGGAATGTCGGACGTACATCAATGCCGAATATGCCGAACAAACTATCATGCCGAACAGACCTAAATGCCGAACACAAGCAAATGCCGAATGTACTTAACATGCCGATCATACATAAATACCGGACCTATCTTCATGTCGAACATAGTTAGCATGTCGGGCATAATTAAGTGCCGAGCACACATAAATGCCGGACATATACAAATGCCGAACATACTCTCCCTGCCCAATTTCATAACTGGTCTTCTGCCTAATCAATTTATGCCGAATGATTGCCAATGCCGAACCATATTTCCTAGACCCAAACCATAGTTGATTCATCTTTATCCAATCATATTTCCATCTCCTAAGCATGTTGCGTCATCCATCCATCCAGTCGACCGAATCCATCGTACACCAGCCTTGACGAACGTGCAACTGATTAAGTTAAACCTGCATGTCCATGGCCTGGTAAAAAGGCGGGTTAACACATGCAACTTTGTATCGATGGATGGAGGCCGCCTTCATATCAATGCTTCATGTTGCCTTCTTCGTATCGATCGATGGTTGTCACTATTTGTATCGATGGTGGGAGATCGATATAAGGAGGATGAAGGGAGACTGATACGAAATGGACATTGGTTGATGGATACGAAGTGTTGTTAACATGATAGATATGAAGTAGCTTCATTTTGATGGATACGAAGGAAGTTAGTGGGTGTAACGACCCATAAATTTTCGGTAATTAAATTTCTTAATTTAACGAGTTTTTGGTAACTTAGTATTTAAGAAATCAAAAATTTAGTGAATTATTAATGGAAATAATAACTTGGATAAGATTGGTAAATTAATTTTTAATAACTGGAATGTAACAGTATAAATGTAAGTTAATTTTTAATAACTTGGATGTAATTCCAATAAGTGAAACAATGTAAATGTTAATTTTATTCTTATTGTAATAAAAGAATGTTACCAAGATGAAGTGATTAATTTGATTCAAAATCTTAATTAATGTGTGCATTAATTTTTAAAGGGAATATAAAAGATAAATTAATAATTTCAAATGTTGACTTACTAATAAAATAATGTATAATGAATGCAAATGAAATAAATTAGTGTATGAACTAATGGTGGCGCTTGTTGTAAGCTAATAAGTAAATTAAAACGTAATAGTGCTAATTTAGGGTAATAATAAATAGGTTGAATGAAATGACAATTAATGAATTTATTAAAATTGTAAAGTTATAATACAATATATGGTAATTGGTTGAGAAGAATGAACATACAAGTATTATAAAGAGTATATTGGTGACAAATGGTTGTTGTTACCACTTACTTTATCAATTTCAAATAAAGGTAATTAAATACTACTTTAATGAAAATTAATAATAACGGAAAGTGTGGGTGTAATTAAAATAGAAACGTAAACTTATTATAAGGTAGTAATTGGTGTAATAGAAAGCATGAGACCAAGTTAGTAAATTTATTGGGAATATTAAATGTAAGTGGATGTATATTAATGTAATGACGTAATGCAAACTAATTTAGCATAATCCAAATTAATTGAAAACAATTGCAATAAATGTAAGTAAATATTACAAGAGTATGGATTTAAGGTAATATTTGGTATTAAGGTATGGTTAGTGATTTATGAATGAATTGATAATTAAAATTTAAGGTAGTGATGTTAATATAATATTTATCCAACTTAAGATGTAAATAAGTGTGTATTAACGTAATGGAATAAAATTAGCATTATAGATGGAATTATAATCTGGATTGATAACTAACGAACTTATAAATGCAGTCAGAAAAAAATAGGTGGCAAAATTAATATAGGTTTTTTATTCATTTAGTGGGTAAATAAACTTTGGAAATCAATTACAATAAATCCAAATTAACGTTCCGTTAATATAAATTTAAGTAATGTTATTTTTATTCATAATATGAATTGGTTGATTTAAAGAATGGAAACCCAGACTTTATTTATTTAGTTGAAATGTAAAGTTCAATAATTGAATTAATTGCAATTAAATGAAATTGAATACAGCTAAATAAAACGTTATCTGAAATGAAGATGGAATATAAGGAAATTTATGGAATAGTTTTGAATCCAATGGTAAACCCATCTATTGACAATAATGAATGGAATATTATTGGTTAATTTAATTAAATGGAAAGTTTGGGAATTTTATTTATAATTTTGAATTTAATGAAATTGAAAGTTAACACTGAAATTTATAAATTAATCACCTCTAAATTGACAATCAAATTTGTTTAAATCATTGTAAATGATTGAGGAATCATAAGTGATGAAATTTGTCAATTTTCGAAAAATTTAAAATTTGATTTAATTAGCTGATTTATTTATTTAATTAATTAGTGGAAAAATAGCCATTTTGGCCACTGACCCGGATTTCGACGAAACTAGCTTCATCAGATCCGTAACGGTGAATTATTGTTGGATCTCAAGTTTCGTAGTGATCGAACTTGTCGTTTGATCGTACGGACTCGAAACGCCTTGAAATCGAAATCAATTTGAAAAATATTGATTTTAGCATAACTTCTTCATACGATGGAATTTGGACTTGAAACCTTTTCCACTACGTTTAAAATATTTCAAAACATCTATTTTGATATATGGGTTGACCCAATTTCGTTCCGGAATCAGAATGGGCTTATTGGGCCACTTTGTCGTTGGCGCGTACATCTAATAGATCCGATCCATTCTATTTCAACTTTCTCTATAAATACTCTGTTATAAACCCTAAACTACCTCTATTCCTCATTTTGTTCTATTAGCTCATCTTTCCAATGGCTGCAAACCCTAATTTCCAAAATACAAAACCAAATCAAATCCAAAGCTAAAATTTCAAACTCCACAGATTTTGCCAAATTATATATCATCGGAAAGCTCTCGAAGAGTTCATCTCGATTCTGAGATTCGTTTTTCAATTCGATGCATTGGTTGTCCAGAAATTGATGAATAATTTGCGTATGTTCATCGCGGACGATCAACGTCGATGGATCGTAAAATTTATGATACCATCGCGTAGAGGGGGCCTGCGGAGTTCATCAACATATCTGGTTCGTCGTTTCATCGGTTAGATTGACAAGTTTAATTCGATTAGGGTTAAGTGTCATGCGGTGGCTGCCCCCTTTTAGGCGATCTGAGGTGGTGGTTTTGGGCTTGGCAGGCGCGACGTGGAGAGGGAAGTCATCAGGTAATGGCCGGCGTTTATTCCTGGGGCAGGTGGCGCATGGTTTAGGATGGTCTGCGGCTTCGATTTTCTTTGGGCCGAACACGTTAGGGTAGGGGGAAGATGAAGACGCATTTTCTCGTTTGCTGACGTGTGGGGTAAATGTGACTTGTTCATTTATTGTTTATTTATTCTAATTTAAATCATGAAATGTTCTAACGTGAATAACTTTCACATACGAGATCCAATTCACGCACGGTTTACCCCGCTAGGTTCGTATTGGAATCCCGGAAATTTTGGCGTACGTTTGGATGGATTTGGAAACTGTTAAATTTCTGGGTTTAAATTCAATTTAAATTCAAAAAGGTGAGTGTTTTAACCCACGCACAACTTATAAAATTTCTTATGTTTGGTAAATTAATTCATATTGTGATTATGCATTTATTTATGGCTGTTTCGTATATTTTTAGTCATCATCTCAGTTAATCGCATTTATTGAAATTAAATCGTTATTTAATTTATTATACAACTGCCAGTAATTACCTGTAATATATATTCAGTTATATATTGATATTGATTGATTGTTTGGTATGATGATTGTGATGGATGTATGATTTTATGATGGATGAATGGATGTTTTATTTATATCATCATAATATGCAAGTTGTTATGCATTTATTTCATTCTGGATTGTGGTTTGAAATGATATATAACCGTATTTTATTTTAAATTACGGATTGAAATGATAAATATCCGTATCACTTGACCATATGATAGAAAATTGTATACAAACACCGTCGGTCTATATATATATATATATATATATATATATATATATATATATATATATATAAATATATATATATATATATATAAAAATATTTGAAATGATTTCTATGGTTTTATAAAGAAATATACGGGTTATATAAATGTTGATTTTTGATGTTATATAAACGTCAAATTTATTATTGATTCTAGCTATATATAAATATGCTTTGAAATATAAAATAAGCCCAATAATAAAGTTTGATTATCTTATATAATTTGGTTTAATGAATATTGATTTTTGAGATTATATAAATATTATTTTTATATAAAGTTGAATGCTTGAATTTAAGCTATGTATAACTTGTCAAATAAAAATTAAGTTTAATAATAGAGTTTGATTTTCATAAAAATAAATGTGAGTAAGTATTTAAATTTTATTTTTATATAGAGTGTATAATGATTTAAATAAATTAAGGTTGGGAGATAAGTTGGAGATTTATTTGAAACTGAAATTATTTAAGAATTAAACTCTAGAAGGTTGATGTGAAATTTATTAAATTGAGAATTTTAAAGGTATAAATTATTATAACTTGATTTTGGGTCTAGGTGAACTAAATGATTATTTCAAGTATAAATGAATTAAAGAAAATATTTAGTTATTTGAAATTTGAGTTTTGTTCAAATGAAATGGATTTATTATGTAAAATATTTCAAAACTAAATAATAAAAGATTTGAATTTCGAATCTAAATTATCAAATTTAGTTTTGGAATTTTGGAATATTAAAGCCTTGAAATATATCGAAATTGAAATGTTTTATCGAAATTGAAATGTTTCAAAATTATGAATTTCAAAGTATTATGGTTTAAGAGTGTTATAATTCAAATGTTTGGTTTCAAGGTATATAGATTTTGGTAGTGCTATGATTTTGGAAAAGGATATATTTTGAAATAAAAATGATATCAAAATGATTTGGATTTTTAAAATAGAAATGATATTGCATTTCTATAGTTTGAAATGGATGTTATATTCTGGTTTTGAAGTAAAATTATTTTGAAATGACCGCGGTGTTATAATAACATTTGGTTGTTAAAGAGACCGGGATCAGAAGTTGTAATACTCTCTGCCAACTCCTAAAACCACTTTAACAACCGTGTATGCGGTGAAGATTCCATAATGAAGTAGGATGGTGGCAGTGTTTCCTTTGAGGTAAATACGTGGACCCAACTCTCGTGAGTTGGCATAAGGTGGCTAAAACAGGAGCGATCGATGGGTTAATGAGGTAGTGCCTTTGATCGGACACATCCCTTCGATATTATACTATGACTTTTGGATTGATTCGGTGGCCGCTTTTGATTTTTTTATTCGGGGGTATGGCTCGAGGTGGGCGGTAGCTGCGTGCTACAAGTTACCACCGACCCGGAAGCGTAATTGGTATATCTACCCTGACATTACCTAGTTGTGTCGTATTACCTACCCTAGCGCGCCTTGTACGAGTTTGGTTTTCTCCCGTATCCCATATGGTATCCTCTGGCGGCTTCCTGATCAGGAGGGACTATGATATTGGATGGACTACTGGGACTATTATGTGTTAAGGGATATATGGGTAGCCCCTTAATGCTATTAAAAAGTAAATTTATTTTACAAATAGACATTATTATAATAGCGAAATATTATTACATAGTAAATAGTTTACCGAATCCTTAGAAGATGTGAATCCCGAGCATCTCTTAAGTCATTGCACTTATATTTATTTCTGTTGATTTAACTCACATAAGGTCTTTTAGTTCTGACTCGAGTGTTTTGTCTTTTCAATTCGCTCGGGTCAGTCCGAGCATTTCAGGATCGAAGACTTTATTCCTGGAGGACGAAGACGAAGATTTCATTATTATTAATATATTATATTGTTCCACTACACACTGTATTCCGCTACATCGATTATTATTCGTTGGTATGTGCAACTCGGATATGTATTGTATAAATAAAATCAAATGTTTATAAAACAGCTTCATGAACTGTATATTTGATTATTATATTTTATTGTTCTGCTGTAAGATTCTATTTTGTTTTTTTTCTCTCCCAGTTTTTTTCTTATTTACCACATAACAAACCGCCCTTCTGTATGGTTTAAGTCTGACGTGTGTGGTTTATCGTCGATTTAAAACGTGTGAAAAGGCGGGGCGTTACATCTGGTATCAGAGCGGGGTTTAGCGATAAACCTTAGCTTTGTGGGGTTTGACTCTTTATTAATAGGGTAGTAATACCCTATGATGAGTCACTGAGTGTATATATATGAGAGAGCGTATTTGTTAGTGTTATAAAAAGGTTTTAATATTGTGTTAATTTGTTCCGTTTTTTATTTATAAATTCTGGTTGATGCATGGGACGTTATGACATCAATAGAGATTTCTACACACTTAATAGGACAGACTGACATAACATTTGGTCTTAATATAGGTGAATGAAATAATTTTGCCTATTATATTTTCTATATATATAAAGTAAATTTTTATAAAGGTTATATTTGGTTGTATTATATTGGTTGTTAGGTAATGAAATTTATAAATAATAGTTGAAATGAGATTGAAAACAAAATAAATGGAAATTGGAAATTTTAGAACTTAAGTTCCGGAATTTTGAAAATTTCTTCCAAGTGATTTTGGAATATAACAATAATATTATTAGAAGTATTTTATGATATAAATATTTCAATATAATTTGAAAGAATTGTTTTAGAAAGAAACTTTGAAAAGAAATAAGTTCTATACTCCCCTCTCTGTCGCTGGAAAATAATTTCGGTGATGGCGGCCGCATCATCGACATTCATTTTCGAGTTTCGAAGTGGGAAGGCCACTGTAGTAGTTTACTGTAGATTTATTTTGATAAACAAATGTAAATTTTAAATTGTTTTAAATATAATTGGATATATAAGCTGTAAGTATATACATTTATTTATTATTTTAAAATAATTTGAAATTTAACCCGGTATTTAGTTCTTAAGTTTTCGTTATTTAATAGTTCAATTATTGTAGTGATATGGAAAGTAACTAATTAATAATTAGAACTTTTAAACAAAATAAGAGATTTAATGCTAAGTTTTAAATGGAATTAAAAGAAATTTGATTGTGTAACCCATAAACAAATGATACGATTATTGAACAGTAAAAAGAAATAAAAGGCAAATTAAAGGGATAAATTATTATAGGAATGAAAAGGAAATCAAACAACAAATATATGAAAATGAGTTTAATAAATTAACTTGATCCATTGTTTGAAATTTTTGTTTGTTTGATTTATGGTTGTTTGGGCAAGGATACTTTAAATTTGCTTGGATGTGAAACGACCCGCAAATCCGTACCCCTTGAGTCAACACTATTCTACAACAATCAACTCAAGTTGTATAGAAATACGAACCATTTGGGTTAAAGAAGAAGAGGTAGAAGAAGAAAACTAGAAAACAACAACAGAATCTAACCATCGCAGCGGAATAAAAATATAATAGATAGTAAATAATCTTTACACCAAAAATCAAATATCTCTGTTTATATATTACATCATCAGAGTACATCAATCATAGCTCAACATCAATGACATACAAATGGATACACAATAACTCAACACAGCAGATTATATGTATATAAACAAGTACGAGAGTACGTATCGTCATCCAGCTCGTCTCCTGAGCTCCACAGCATCACATCCTGTATTCTATAATACTCGGTCTGACCCGAGCATTACAGTTACATAACACCCGAGTCAGTCTGGAATACTAGCGTGAGAAAATCACACCCAATTGATTATTACAGTTTCAAAAATCCTTTGAAAATAAAAGCATCTCGTAAGACCACGCCACAAATAAACATGTCGGGTTTTTACCTTACGATAGCTAAAACAATTTTTATAGAAATCCTCTGATATTATAATAGGGTCTATACACAAATACTTATAAAATAGACGAAATTGTTACATGATTAAATTCTAGCTACTAGCCACAGAGTGGGTAATACAAACAAAACTCGTACAAGGCTCGTAGGCACAATGGATTTCCAACTAATGACAAGGCACTGGGGTACCACCTGTCACAGTACGGGGCCTAGATCACCGTACCGAGGAGTACGCCCGCTCCCCTGCAACATAAGGCCGAACTCATCCCTTACTGGACAGTTCCGAATAAGATCACCCCACGGTTGGGATCAGCAACCGCACCACTAAGCCGAATAAAAAGGGACATCTAGACAGGGATGACCTTACTCTTAAGTGAGGGCTACCCACGAAGCCTTGCTGCATATCCCCTGATTTCAGTCATTCCCAGTTGATGAGGCTTGAGGCTAAGCGTTACCTTTTTAGAACAAATCCCTTAGAATGCCCATCGTCCACCTGACGATGTTTCGCAAGCATTCATCCATACAAGTCCGTCCCGGGTTCGAACGGAACCGAAGGCACTATTACTACTACATCCATTTTGGAAATATCCTCAGGATTAGTAGCGACTAGCCCTTGCACTTCACTGCTCCATCTTCGACTTCGAACACGTTTCACGAAACGTACAAACCGGATCGAAGTGGTTCTCGAGAAATAAATCTCGATCCCGGTCTCTTCGAAACGATCAGCGCATTTGTCCAATATTGATAGTCGATGATTTAACTATCAATTTATATTCACAAACATCCATCAAACAATAAATAATTTCCCAAATTATTTATTAACCTTAAAATATCTTCACACGATATATTTCTATTCTCAAAACCCTTTGAAAACAGTTTTCAAAACTATCTTCCCTTCTCAGAATAAATTCCAAGTATTTCTATTTCCACTGGAATTACGAAGCACAAGATTTTAGATTTTTAAATAATTTAAAAACACTTTATTGTAAAATATATTTAACATACAATATAGAAAAATTACTTTAGTACTTAATTTAAAATAATACTCTAGAAATATCTAAAATAAGGTTACCTTATTACTATACATTAGATTTTCTTCTTTAAACAAAATACTAAATCATTCTATAAACAATTATTACGATAATAGATTAACAAATTACTTACTTTAGAATTTACTTTAACATATTTAACTTAAAACTACTTCAATAATTAATTAAAAATATATACTATAAGAATATATGAAAATAAGGTTACTTTATAAATATAAGCTAGGTTTTCACCTTTTAAACAGAATTACTAAGTCACTCTTTATAAATTATTACTAGGTAATAGATTTGAATAAATATTTACTCTAGAATTTAAACATTTAGAAATAATAAATTTCCAAGAACATACTTTGTAAAACAACATTAAAAATTTACTTTGAAAACGTACTTGGCTATCCAAAGGAATATACTTCTCTTCACAACCTTTAAAAATAAATCACTATTATTTTTAAACAATTTTTCCCATTCCTTTAATAAATTCCCACCTTGAATTTATTCTTCCAAATATCCAATTTCAAACACTTAAATCAATTTCCAAATTGATTTCCAATTTACTTCATTTATTCCAAAATCCTTTAATTTCAGATTTATTCCTTAATTATGATTTAAAATACTTTTAATTGAAATACCAATTTTAGATTTCTCAATTTACTTCTTATTTCTTTAGATAAATTTAAAACTTTAAGTTTTAAAATAATTCTTTATTCCTTTAAAATAATATCACTTGATTTTACAATTCATTAATTACTGTTTATTCAAACCCCTTTCTTTTCATACTCAAAGTTATTTATTAGTATTTAACATACTTCTATTTCTTTTCCAATTCATTCTAAATTTATTAAATTTTCTAAGATTATTTCGTTCACTACTTTACTTCCTTTATTTTCTTCCCAAAACCTAATTTATATATTTTTGGTAATTCATTATTCCCAAATATATCCAATCAAATTATAACATTCAATATTCCAATATATTCATCATAGAATATCAAGTAATCACAACAGAGAATATTAAATAATAAATGTTGAGGGATCCAGTTGGATCCCTCCAACCTGTTTTCCCTGCATCCACAGATGTTAGCACAACATATAATACCAATTTCAAATATAAACTATACTATACAGCACGTCCATCAATTCAACCATTTAAACATTGATTTAAATTTAATCATTTAAAATTCAAATTTTAAACTGAGTGAGATTAACTCACCTTTGCTTTTTTTTGCAATCCACCTCAATATTGCCTTGGTTCTCTCGATTTATAACCTACAGCCTACCCCAGCTAGTTCAACTCCTCCACCAACCTGCACGCACTCAGCCTCGAAGTCCACAAGCCAACAACCAAACCCGCTGCAATCCCTACTTGCGCTCGGCCTCGCACTGTAGCCCAAATTCGAGCTCGAGCCCCGAAGTCCAAAACGCCTAAAGCCTAGCTTCCCAACCCTACGAACTTGCGGCCATCAGAAACCTCTTCTGCTTCCTTCTCAGCCATAGCCGCATCACTTTTAATCGATGCAAACTCTTTCACCAACGAACCAACCTCCACCGATCGCCGCTTCACATACGAACGCACACCAATCTAGTTCGAATACCCTCAAAGGCGATTTGAGGGACACGATGGATTAGAGCCAGAAATTGGAAAAGGGAGTCGCGACGTGAATCGGAAACGAAGGAGATCGGCTCGATTCCGAGAATTGTATTTGGAACGCGATTTTTTTATATATATATACGGTTCATCGAAAGAACTGAAGAAGAGGGGAGGGGAACGAGGTTAATTTGAGAGGATCTTAGGTTATCGGCCATTGATTTTCTTTTCTTTGAAGCTTTGAATCAGCAATTGCTTTTATAAAGGAGAAGGAAACGATGATTGTGTTTTTGACAATTGCGTGATGTTTATAAAAGAGGGAACGTGATGGAAAGAAAGGCTGCGTGTTGAAGTGGGAAGAAAAGCAGTGATGTGAATAAAGTTTCGGTTGATGGTGATTTGTACGTGAATATATAAATATATAAATAAAATTTTAAATTGAATTTTCCGATCTAAATTTCCAACGCGTTTATATGTCGTACGCTCACACAACAACTCCGATCAATACGAAATTTGAAATTTGATAATAATTCAATATTACGGATCCAATGGAACTGGTTTCGTCCAATTCCGAGACTGTGCCTCAGAAAGCTATTTTTAAATTCAATTTAAACGATAAAATTTTCAAAACCGAACTAATCACTTTTAGATACAATTTTAACACTTCTACTATCTTCAGTACTATCAATATAAATTTTACAAGCCTTCAAATAATTTTTAACAGGCTTAAAACTGAAGATTCAACAATTTACCCAATTTCTAATTATTAAGTTCTATTATTTAATTATCAAATAAATGGCGATATTTGTAATTTAAGTTAAGATCGCTTTATTGAATATTTAAAATCAATTAAATATTCCGATTTTAAATGCTCGAAAATTCCGCGTCGTCGCATTCCTCTCCCCTTAAAAGAATTTCGTCCTCGAAATTATTAGTTACGAAGAATGGTCCAATACCCATTACTTTCCCAAAACCAAACAATTCAACATCTAACCAACTATCTTTTTATAAAAGACCATTATCATTTTTATTAACTTCTCAACTCTCCCATAGTTTCCAACTATACTATTGGTTTAACCATTCAAGTTTCAATTTAAAACCAAATTTTGAATTATCAAAATTTTCTCCAAATTTTTCTAACTCCCTAAATTCCCAAAAAAATTCGTCAGCGTCTCCTTTGCGCGGCTAGCTCGGTACAACAACAAAACGACTCTACGGCCTCCCAAATCCAAAAAGAAAACAAAAGGCCAAGTGGCTCGATCCAAAAACCCAATCAAATTTCATAGAAATTTAAACACATACCTTTTGTCGAGCAATTCAAATTTATTATCTGAAATCAAAATCAATTCTCTTTTTCCTTTATATTAACTGCATATCCTGCTTAGCACTAATATCCAATTACAATATTCCCAAAACATTTTATCGACTCACTTACAGATGTCAATATCTATTAACTCAAATACTAACTTGGATTATATTTGAAATATCAATTTCCAATTGAGAATGCCTTATTCCTTACTTAAGCTAGTATAAGCATTTATGTGTTTCTTATATTTATTTCCATCTTACCACTTTAGTTTATATCCATTTCCATTCACATTGATTCTTTCATTTCCATACGAATTCAATTTATTTTTAACTTTAAATATTGAATTTTATTTTTAATTTATAACTAATTCATGTCATTATTTTAGTTAGTTTCATTTACTAATTAATTTTAGTTTCCAATTTAAATTCGTTTTGTCATTAACAAAAATTCTCCAAAAATTTTCAAAAATTTTCTAACTCCCAAAATTATCGAAAATTTTTGGCAGAGTCTCCTTTGTACGGAGGAGCTTTTGCAATTTGACAAAAGAGATAAATATATATACATCGACCCACACGGTCGGAAAAACCAAAAACAGTTCATATTTCCTATTTTAATTGCGTAGGCGTACCTTATTTAGCAATTTAAGCAAGCGGCTTATTATTTTTAGCAAATAGCACAACCAAATCCAGCCACACGGCTTCTAGGTACCTGTACCTACTCAATTTAAACGTGTAAGTACGATATATATGAAGTTTAACAACATTTTACTTATTGCAACAGTTAAACACATGCATTCTAAAAGTAATTCACACCAAACATTTTCCCGTAAGCAACTTATACAATTTTCATATTAATTCCACTATTCCAATTAATTTATAACCATTTCATTCAATCTGAATGGCTTAAAAACTCAATCGCTTACATTTAATTTATTTTTAAGCAAACCGAACTCATATTTAATCCAATTGCTTTCAAAATCAATTTATTTTACTCCCATCAATTCATAGAATTTTAATTACTTCCATTAATATCAAATGACAATTTATTCTATGCAAATTTGATGAGATCTATGTGAATAAATAAGTACTTATGTTTTATAACCAATTTAAATTGATCTCAACCAAATTTATACTTAATTCTATTCCATTTTAAATTTATTCACGATCCATATATTCTTATTTTCATTGCATTTCAGATTTGAATCCATTCATTTGCATTTCATTTTATTATCCAAATCAGTTCATTATTCAAACAGGTTCCATTCAAAATCATTCGATCAAGCTCGACACATTCTGTTTAAAATTCATTCCATTTTTGTTTATTCCAACTATTTTATTTAACTCCGGAACAGTCCAGGCTATTCCATTCAATAACTATTTCTCAACTTATTTAAACCACACTTCATTTTGACTCTTATTTATTCCATCCATTTATTTATTCAATATAATTAGTTTGTCCACTCAATTCATTTTAAATTTTCATTTCCTTAAATATTATTTATAACCCACCAAATTTTATTTCGATTCAAATTTATTTTCACTTGATTTAAATCCAACCCAATATCATTACACTTAGTTTTAAGTTGAATTCAATTCAACTCTCCTTTAATTTATTCAAATCTTTTTTCTTTCTATACTTAAGCTCATTTCATTTTGCAAATAAATTTCTCTTTTCAATGTAACTTGATTCTATTTTAATCCAATCCCATTTCAAACTACAAATTTATTTGATCAATTATTTTACATTTTAACTTTTTAGACTCAGCTCATTCAATTTATTACAAGGCCATTTCCAATTTATTTCCACTTATTTGGATTTTGTTTGCAATTCATACCATTACTATTTTAATCCATTTACATTTCTATTCGGTACATTTCCAATTATATTTAATTTGCTAACACTTCAAGTCGAATTTTTATTTATAACTCAAGTTCTAAACCCATTATCCATTTTCAATTTCCACCCAATTTCATGAACTCCCAATTCAATTACATTCACTTCACCAACAATTTAAGTCGAATTTAATTTATAACTTGAGTTTTATTTCCAAACTTCATTATTATCTCACAATTTAGCTTTTATTTAACTGCATTGGGTTCTCATTACATATTTCATGATCTAATTATTATCTAAATAGTCTTTCCCCAACTTATAATCCAAAAATTGATTTTAATATCAAAATCTCTTCATTTAAATTTTCTTAAATTTAAATTTATTTTATAATTCAAGTTTGGATTTTTATTCTATTTTTCAATTCATCAAACAATATTTATTTTGGATTTTGTATTCCATTTTCAATTTTATAAGTTACAACTTATTATTTACACAATTCCATTCATTATAGGCTTGAATAGGTTCATCTTTTATTTTTAACTCAAGCCTTCTATTTATTTATAGCCCAAGCATATTTTATTTCTATGGATTTTTAATTCTCTTATAAGTTATTCCGATTTATTTATTTCAATTCAATCCTTATCCAACTTATTTTCCATTTATTCAGGTAAGAATTTATTTCCATTCATTAATTCAATTGAATTCTCATTCCAATTCAATTTTCTTTAACTCAGATTTATTTGACTCGATTCGACTTCAACTTAATTCGAATACAACTGGATATTATTTCAGCCTATTTAAATTAATTTCAATCCAGTTAAATTTTATTCTCCAATCCAAGTTAATTTCATTTTTTTAACTTTCCCCTTTAACTTTAAATTTCCAACCTTCAAAGCTTATATTTCCTTCCTGATTTAAAACTCGTCTCAATTTACAAGCTTACTATTTATAAGCTTACAACTATCTCATCGGGAATTTAAAAACACCGACTTTGGTTCCAAATCATTTTGAAATCTCCAACATCTCAAAACTCACTTCTCAAATATTTAAACCAATCCTGGTTTTATTCCCAACAAATTTCCTTTGAGATTTTCAAAAACAACTAGCTTTCTGAACAAATCAATTTTTGGCAGCAATCCGTCACTTAGAAATTCGAAAATGAATACTGATGACGCGGCCGTCATCATTAGAATTATTTTCCAATAATCCAAGTGATTTCAATGCTATTTCACTTTCACAATCCCTTTAAAACACATTTCCTTTCAGAAATACCTCTAAAACAATAATGTTATTATTTATCTTCAAATACTTCGACCAATACTTCCAAAATCTCTGAGATTTTAAATTTCCAAATCCTGCTTAAATCAATTTTAACTATAATTCGTTTGCATAGTTTCCCATTTGATTATAATTCAATTTATAATTTACATTTATAATTCATATTTATAAATTTCATTTATAATCCGTATTTATGAACTTTATTTTATAATGAATTTATTTCCTTAACCTTTGGTTATGTTTTCAATTTCTAGTTAAATTTTTACTTAACAATGATAATAATTTAATATTATTCTTCCTAACATCCAAGCAACCATATATTAGCTAAAATAGTTTACAAAAACTTTTCTTTATATCAAAATATATTTTTGGGTAAAATTATTTCATGTACCCACATTTAAAACAATACCGTGTCAATTGTTCTATTCAAGTGTTTAGAAACCCCTTCAATATAGTTGTGCAGACTGTGTCGACGAAGGTTTATATACCACTCAATGAATCAATCAACGCAATATTAAAACAATTTATATTCACTAACAAATATGCGCTCATATCTATTAATACGCTCAAACTCATTATAGAGTACTACGGACTCTATTTGGGTAATTTTCCACCAGAGCCAAGGTTATCACCAACCTAAGCTCTGATACCAAGTGAAACGACCCGCAAATCCGTACCCCTTGAGTCAACACTATTCTACAACAATCAACTCAAGTTGTATAGAAACACGAACCATTTGGGTTAAAGAAGAAGAGGTAGAAGAAGAAAACTAGAAAACAACAAAAGAATCTAACCATCGCAGCGGAATAAAAATATAATAGATAGTAAATAATCTTTACACCAAAAATCAAATATCTCTGTTTATATATTACATCATCACAGTACATCAATCATATCTCAACATCAATGACATACAAATGGACACACAACAACTCAACACAGCGGATTATATGTATATAAACAAGTACGGGAATACGTATCGTCATCCAGCTCGTCTCCTGAGCTCCACAGCATCACATCATGTATTCTATAATACTCGGTCTGACCCGAGCATTACAGTTAAATAACACCCGAGTCGGTCTGGAATACCAACGTGAGAAAATCACACCCAATTGATTATTACATTTTCAAAAATCCTTTGAAAATAAAAGCATCTCGTAAGACCACGCCACAAATAAACATGTCGGGTTTTTACCTTACGATAGCTAAAACAATTTTTATAGAAATCCTCTGATATTATAATAGGGTCTATACACAAATACTTATAAAATAGCCGAAATTGTTACATGATTAAATTCTAGCTACTAGCCACAGAGTGGGTAATACAAACAAAACTCGTACAAGGCTCGTAGGCACAATGGATTTCCAACTAATGACAAGGCACTGGGGTACCACCTGTCACAGTACGGGGCCTAGATCACCGTACCGAGGAGTACGCCCGCTCCCCTGCAACATAAGGCCGAACTCATCCCTTACTGGACAGTTCCGAATAAGATCACCCCACGGTTGGGATCAGCAACCGCACCACTAAGCCGAATAAAAAGGGACATCTAGACAGGGATGACCTTACTCTCAAGTGAGGGCTACCCACGAAGCCTTGCTGCATATCCCCTGATTTCAGTCATTCCCAGTTGATGAGGCTTGAGGCTAAGCGTTACCTTTTTAGAACAAATCCCTTAGAATGCCCATCGTCCACCTGACGATGTTTCGCAAGCATTCATCCATACAAGTCCATCCCGGGTTCGAACGGAACCGAAGGCACTATTCCTACTACATCCATTTTGGAAATATCCTCAGGATTAGAGCGACTAGCCCTTGCACTTCACTGCTCCATCTTCGACTTCGAACACGTTTCACGAAACGTACAATTAGGATCGAAGTGGTTTTAGAGAAATAAATCTCGATCCCGGTCTCTTCGAAACGATCAGCGCATTTGTCCAATATTGATAGTCGGTGATTTAACTATCAATTTATATTCACAAACATCCATCAAACAATAAATAATTTCCCAAATTATTTATTTACCTTAAAATATCTTCACACGATATATTTCTATTCCCAAAACCCTTTGAAAACTATCTTCCCTTCTCAAAATAAATTCCAAGTATTTCTATTTCCACTGGAATTACCAAGCACAAGATTTTAGATTTTTAAATAATTTAAAAACACTTTATTGTAAAATATATTTAACATACAATATAGAAAAATTACTTTAGTACTTAATTTAAAATAATACTCTAGAAATATCTAAAATAAGGTTACCTTATTACTATACATTAGATTTTCTTCTTTAAACAAAATACCAAATCATTCTTTAAATAATTATTACGATAATAGATTAACAAATTACTTACTTTAGATTACTTTAAAATATTTAAATTAAAACTACTTCAATAATTAATTAAAAATATATACTATAAGAATATATGAAAATAAGGTTACTTTATAAATATAAGCTAGGTTATCACCTTTTAAACAGAATTACTAAGTCACTCTTTATAAATTATTACTACGGTAATAGATTTGAATAAATATTTACTTTAGAATTTAAACATTAAGAAATAATAAATTTCCCAGAACATACTTTGTAAAACAACATTAAAACCTTTATTTTATTTTTAAAAATTTACTTTGAAATCGTACTTGGCTATCCAGAGGAATATACTTCTCTTCACAACCTTTAAAAATAAATCACTATTTATTTTTAAACAATTTTTTCCATTCCTTTAATAAATTCCCACCTTGAATTTATTCTTCCAAATATCCAATTTCAAACCCTTAAATCAATTTCCAAATTGATTTCCAATTTACTTCATTTATTCCAAAATCCTTTAATTTCAGATTTATTCCTTAATTATGATTTAAAATACTTTTAATTGAAATATCAATTTTAGATTTCTCAATTTACTTCTTATTTCTTTAGATAAATTTAAAACTTTAAGTTTAAAATAATTCTTTATTCCTTTAAAATAATATCACTTAATTTTACAATTCATTAATTACTGTTTATTCAAACCCCTTTCTTTTCATACTCAAAGTTATTTATTAGTATTTAACATACTTCTATTTCTTTTCCAATTCATTCTAAATTTATTAAATTTTCTAAGATTATGTAACATCCAGCCTTTCCGCACACTTTAAACCGACACACGTGCCAATTCAAAGCATACGCAAGGGCGGATTGTTATGGGGTAAATAAGAAAAAAAAAGAGAAGAAATAAAACAAAATAGAATCTCACAGCGGAAGGATAAAATATAATAATCAATATACAGTTCATGATAACTATTTACAAAATATTTATTTTACTTATACACTGAATATCAGAGTTACACATACCAATACAATCAATGCAGCGGAAATTTAGAGTGTGGTGCAATACTATAAATAAAATAATACGACTCCTTCGTCTTCGTCCTCCAAAGCTAAAGTCTTCGATCCTGAAACGCTCGGACTGACCCGAGCGAATTTGAAAAGACAAAAACACTCGAGTTAGAACTAAAAGATCTTATGTGAGTTAAATTAACAGAAATAAATATGAGTACAGTAACTCAAGAGATGTTCGGGATTTACATCTCCTAAGGATCCGTTAAACTATTTACTATGTAGTATATTGCGCTATTATACTAGTGTCTATTTATAAAATAAACTTACTTTTAAATAGCGTTAAGGCTTTACATTTTCCACCTTAACACGTAAAATGCCCATAGTCTATACAGTACCGTAATACCTCCTGATCGGGAAGCTACCAGAGGATACTCCATAGGTACGACACAAATAGAAACTCGTAGTAAAGGCTCGGTATGGTAGGTGACACGGCACAACTAGGCAATGCCAGGGTAGATATACCAATTGCTATCCAGGCTGGTGGAAACGCGTAGCCGCAGTTACCGCCCACCTCGGACTAACTCCCCAAAATCAAAATATAGAAGTGGCCACTGAATCAATCCAAAATCAAAGTATAATATCGAAGAGGAGGGTCCGATCAGAGGAATGACCTCATTGGCCTGAGAATCGCTCCTGTTTTAGCCACCTTATGCCAACTCACAGGAGTCGGGTCCACGTATTTACCTTACAGGAAACGTCGCCACCACCTACTTCATTCTGGAGTCTCCACCGCGTACACGGTTAGTCAAAGTGGTTTTCGGTATCGACAGAGAGTATGTCCATATCCGATCCCGGTCTCTTTGCCAACCCATCGTTATTATAACACCGCGGTCCTTTAAAAATAGGTTATACTTTAAAAATCAGAATAAACATTCCATTTCATAACCATGAATACGATATCATTTCAAAACCCAAAACTATATTTTATCACTTATCCCAAATATAATTCTTTTCCAAAATCATAATTCTTTAACTTCATAACGTCTGAAAATCAAATATTTTCAAAGCATGATATTTTGAAAATCATAATTTAAAACCTTAACTTCTAAAAAAAACTTGAATGGTTTGGACATTCAACGGTATATGAATTAAATGGTTTAACTTAAATGTTACTTTGTAAAGAAAATAGTTCTCATGGCTTTACAAATACATTTCTTTATTAAAGTCTAAACCAAAATTTATATTATCTATCTCAAGTTCCAAAACCACTTCAATTTATTTATATATACGTATATCCATTTTGAGTAACAATATTTCAAACTAAAGTTGGATTTTATTCTTTCAACAGATCAATTGTTCTATTAATTAGTCTTGAATATTCACATAAAATCCATAAATAATAAGACTTCAATTTCTAGTAATAAAATATATATATTTTCCCAATTCAAATTATACTAGAATATTCATTTCAATTTATTTTGGGAAAAATCCAATTATAAATATCATATCTTAAAATTTCCAAACTTAACATTTAAACATATGATATAAATTATTAAACTCCATTTTCTTAATTTTCTTCCATTTTTAATAAAGATTTTTATACACCTTTTAATTTCAAAATTTTCAACTTCATATGTATATATATATGGAAGAAAAATATTTATACAATATAAAATTTAAGATTATTATAAACCGTAATCCATCCAAACCATAGAAATCACATTAAAATAGTTATATATAGACCGCGGTGCCTGTATATAATTTTCTATCCTATGGTCAAGTGATACAGATATTTATCATTTCAATCCGCAATTTAAAAGATATAAAATTTTGCGGTTGTATATCATTTCAAACCACAATCCCGAATGAAAGGAAATATGCATGAAAATTTGCAATTTAATGATATACAATAAAACATCCATCAACATCACCCATCATCCAATCACAATCATCAAGCAATATCAATCAATAACAATTTATATTTGACAATATATAACAGGTAATAACTGGCAATTTTATTCAAATTAAATTTAACAACTATTAATCTAACAGTTTATATTCAGTAATAATTTATATAACTGTTAACTAGTAGTTTATATGCAAACAAATAAATTCTAACTGTCAATTAATACGCAATAAATAAATTAAATTAACAGTTAAATTAAATAAATGCAATTTAACAGCTATGATGAAATAAACATGCCAAATAGTCATAAATAAATTTCTATTCATTTCTAAGATAAATTTAACAAACATAAAAGCTTTTAGGAGTTGTGAGTGGGTTAAAACACTCACCTTTGGAATTTAAATCGAATTTAAATTCAATTTAAACTCAAAAATTTGACGGTCTCCAAATTCATCCAAATCAGCGTCATCAGATCCGAAATTTAAGTACGATCCTAATAAAAAAATCTCACAGGAAACTGACATCGTATGACAAAGTTACGACGAAAAATCGATTGAAACAAAAAATAAAATAAATAAACAAAAGTGACACAAATATTAACACTACCAAGACACGTCAGCACTACTCCATCTCCCAGAGATGCACGCGCTCTATTCCATAAGCAGTAACGAACGCAACCGATCCCCTTCAAGCCGTTGACCCATCGTTTGACCAACCTGTGCTCGTTCATCTCGCCACCGTTTGCGATGCCAGAGACCCCCGTGACCTTCCCTAAGCATGCCGACCCCAAGCCACCATTCACGACCCCCCAAACGAACAGCAGCCGCCATCCAATTTAAACCCTAGATCGAAATTTGCACGAGATCCAGCCGTTGATACTCGAAACAAAATACATAGATGTACTCCCCTCCGTTCCCTCGTCAAAACCCAGAAAAGGTTTTACGATCCGATGACTTTTGTTGCGACGATGATGTGAGGCCGAAAATGATTTGAATTGTTCAGGATGAACGATAGCTCCAATCGAAAAACGAATTACACCATGAGATTACGTGTTTCGAGAACATTAACATATATTTTTGTGGAATTTTTCTGGAGAGTTTGAATTTTCATTGAAATTTGAATTGAAGTAGATCTAGGTTTTGCAACCATTGAGGAAGAGAAAGATATGAAGAAATGAACGTACATCAAATGATAATAGAAAGGAGGCTAGGGTTTATCACAGTATATTTATAGGTAGGGTTGGATTAGAGAAGATAGACTAGATAGATGAACCTACGGAACAAACTAAGGCCCAAAAAGTCTGCTATGCCTCCGGAACCGAATTGGTTAAATCTATATATCCAAATAGGTAATTTAAAATATTCTGAACGCGATGGAAAAATTTTCACGTCCAAATTTGATCGTATGAAGAAGTTATGCTGAAAACAAAATTTCCAAATTGATTTCAAATTGATTTTATTAAAATTGATTTCAAGGCGTTTCACGCCCGTACGATCAAACGACAAGTCCGATCGATACGAAACTTGAAACCCTATAATAATTCACCGATACGGATCCGATGAAACTAGTTTCGTCGAAATCCGAGTCCGTGGCCAAAATGGCTATTTTTATATTCATTAAATAAATCAAAATTTAGTCAATTAAATCCAATTTCCCATTTCTCTTTGATAATTGATGATTCTTATTATTATAAAATTTTCAATCACCTATACTAATTTAAACAAAATTTAACTTGTCGAATTAAATTTAGAAATCCTCAAATTTCATTAATTTCACCAATATATATATATATATATATATATATATATATATATATATATATTAAATTTCCAAAATTTAATTAAATTTACTTTCCATTATTTATTGTCAATTAGATTGATTTATCATTGGATTCATATTTCAATATGTAAATATCCCCAATTTCATCTGCACTTATATTTACATAGTTTCTAAATATTAAATTTCAAATATTACTTCATTTACGTTACGTATTTATTATTTATTACTTGCTGCAGTTGATTATCAGTTATACTTAATATACTAAATAGATGGTAAATTTTGAATACTTGTTATCATTAACGTTTTATTTCCACTTACAAAATAAATGAAATTATTACATAAACTCCCTTAATTAAGTCAACCATTATCTTATATAACTTAACTGGTAATATATATACCCGATTGCCCTAATTGGTTTATAGTTATCAGCTAAATACATACTAACTTGTAAATAAATTCGTTTAATTGCAAATGGATCTGATCAAATTTAATAGACTGAATAGATGGGTAAGCAAATAATAAATTCTCCTTTTTGTCAAATTCAAACCCATTCCTACTTAATTATCAATTACAATTTATTACGAAACATTGATTTTATGCAGTTACCTTTTATTTGCGTAGTATTACATCAATTCCTATAACCTTGGATTCATTCCCAATTCACCAAATTCAATTAATTACACTTTACAAATGTGTTTCCAATATATAGGTATTGCCCAAGTTAAATTTATTAGCTAACTCATATTAATAAACAAATGACTTATATGAATGATTAAAATTTTCAATTATCTCACTTTACTCCTAAACTTCTGTTATTGTAAACCTTAAATAATTTCATCAAAATTTAATAAAAATCCCAAACTAAATCACCCATTGCAACATGCCACTGAAATAGGAATTTTATACTAATTGTTATCATACCCATAATTACACGCTTATCACTAAGTCCCACATTTGCATAAATTTATTAAATTGGAATGTTTATTAAGGTTTATGCATTTCCAACTTGTACTGATTTTACACAATCGTCATTTACCTTACATTTCATTTCTATTCAATATATATTCATTTTATTCCATTCATTTGGGTACTGCATTGAAATATATTTATTAACTAATACTAACGTTATTATCATTAATTATAATTGGATTTCCAATTTTTATTCAATACCTTGAACAATAACTTACATATTAATCAAATCCTTCTTCTACTTAATTCAAATTGGATTATATTCCAATTCCTATAACTAGGTCTTAAGTCACCATTTACATAATTAAATTTAGCGTTTATTTCAATCTTCGTTTATAATTTAAAGTTTCTACTAAATTAAATTACAAAACTTATGAACTTTAACAAATTTAATCCACCAAATAAATTTTTCTAATGTTTATATATTTGCAATTCAATTCAGTTATTATTTCATTAATACCATTTTAATCAACTAATTATGACTTATAACCACAAACACAAATTTTCGTTATTTCAATCTATGTCATATAAATATTTTAAATTATTTACCTTTAATTACAGTTACTAGCTAACCCCTACATTTACTCCATTAAAAATCCTAAGACTTCTATTTCAATTTAAATTAGATTAGAAAACATATCAAATTGACTCATTTAATATCATTGAATTTAACGGGTCGTTACACTCTCCCCCACTCAAAACTTTTCGTCCCCGAAAAGGAAAAAGAAGGGAGAAGGAAGAATTAAAACAGTACATCTATTTCAAATATTAACTTATAATCAATAATTTACAAAAAAAAATTCCTTAAACGGAATATACTCGTTTTATAATCATTATATCCTTTTATACTTAAATAATTAAAGTTTGGAAATCATTTTCAACAAAATTCTAAGTTCAAAATTTACGGAAAATTTTGGCAGAGTCTCCTTTGTACGGAGAGACTCTGGAGAAAATATAATATCCAAATATACAAATATATTACATATATTATCAAAATAATATATCCCAACACGGGAAACTATATAAAATGGCGCTATAAAACGAAATCCGAAAACGTACCTATTTGTCGGGCAATATACGCTTATTATTTTGGAACCAAAAGCAGTAGCAGTTGCTTCCATCACCTGTATTCACTTATATAATCTAAAAGGTTAAATATTTATTTTAAAGTGAACTATTCAAGTGGATTCAATCATTAATCAACCAAACAATTTAACAACCATCAACCTTACAAACAACATACATACACAAACAAAGAAACCATTTAATCCATCAAACAAATAGTTGTTTGGGTTCAACTTGAAATTTGTATGAAATGAAACTAACTATCAAGTGCATCCTTTACTCAACATTCTTAGATGGAACAAAGATAGATACTTATTCATTTAACCACTTCAAATTTCTTACCCAACAACATAAATCAAACAACACAATTCAAACCAACACCCAAATTAGCTTATTATACATTTATTTCATGCTTCAGTGGTTTGGTTTTCTTTCTTTCATTTATGGAGGGATTTCTTTATTTCTTAAAAAATTTCATTTTCCATTTATTACAAAATTCATTATATTTGTATTCCAATTTATTGACTAAAGTTTATATCATCTATTTATACTACTTACCTTTACTTATATAGTAAAATTTCCAATTTAACTTAAGTTTATACAATTAATTTTCATTAGTAACATTGCAACTTTTATTATATGGTAAGTTATGTATGTTTTAAGAATGTAAGTGAAAATTTACAAGTTTCTTCTCCATTCCTTTAATTAATATATATTTGTTTTATAACTTACAATTTCAACTTACCCTTAATTTCATTCATTTACTTAATGTTTACGTTCCTATTATATTTATTTACAATAACCCTCTAATTCCACTTAATTTATTAACCTTATAACCTGCATTCCTATAAGTGAAAGATTTTACTCATTCATTAACTATGGATTGCAGTCATTTATATTTTTCCTACTTTCCATTATATTAGAATAGGGGGATTAAAGCATACTTAAATTAATAACCCTACAATCAAACTTTATAAATTAAGGAATTTCATTTTTACTTTCTTAAGGTTAAAATCACCTATTAATAATAAAACCTTTAATTTTTGTAAAATTCCAATCATCACTTAAGTTAATACCATTAAATTCTTATTTATAACAGTAATTTATTGAATACTTCATTTTTTTTCCAAAATTCTACTTGCATAATATTCTATTCCACTCTTAATTTACATTTCAACTTTTTATACTTGGTAAGTTATTTATGTTAAAGAAAAAGCAAAAGAACTTATGCAAGTTTAATCTCAACTCTTTTAATTCATTGATTACTTCTTTTATTTCACTAAAAATTTTACAACTAATTAATGGAAATTCAAGAATTAATACCGGGTCAAATTCCAAAATTTCTTTAAAATAATAGATAATTAATTTCTTACAACTTTTATATCTCTAATTACCTTTAAACAATTAAAATTTTAAATAATTTCAAAACAAATCTGCAGTAGAATTTACTACAGTGGCATTTCCCTTCGAAACTCTAAAATGAAAGTCGATGATGCGGCCGTCATCACCGAAATTATTTTCCAGCGACAGAGGGGAAAGTACAAAATTTATTTTTTCCAAAATCCTCTTTTAAAACAATTCTTCCGAATTATACTAAATATTTATATAAGAAATTACCTATAAACCAAATCATTATATTTCACAAATCCTTTGAAAGAAGATTTTCAAAAATCCCGGACTTAAGTTCTCAAATCTCCAATTTGATTTATTTTAATTTCAACTTTGCTTTAATTATTATAAATATTCTATTACCTAACACCCAATCTATAGCAACCAGATATATATATATATATATATCTTTATAAAAATATTTTTATATATAGAAAATATAATAGGCAAAATTATTTCATTCACCCATGTTAAAACAAATATTATGTCGGTCTGTCCTATTAAGTGTTTAGAAATCCTTATTGATGTCATAGCGTCCCATGCATCAACCAGAATTTATAAATACAAAGCGGAACAGATTAACACAATATCCAAATTTTATTAACACTAACAAATAGGCTCTCTCATATATATACACTCAGCGACTCCCATAGGGTATTACTACCCTATTAACAAAGAGTCAAAACCCACAAAGCCAAGGTTTATCGCTAAACCAAAGCTCTGATACCAACTGTAACATCCAGCCTTTTCGCACACTTTAAACCGACACACGTGCCAATTCAAAGCATACGCAAGGGCGGATTGTTATGGGGTAAATAAGAAAAAAACAGAGAAGAAATAAAACAAAATAGAATCTCACAGCGGAAGGATAAAATATAATAATCAATATACAGTTCATGATAACTGTTTACAAAATATTTATTTAACTTATACAATGAATATCAGAGTTACACATACCAATACAATCAATGCAGCGGAAATTTAGAGTGTGGTGCAATACTATAAATAAAATAATACGACTCCTTCGTCTTCGTCCTCCAAAGCTAAAGTCTTCGATCCTGAAACGCTCGGACTGACCCGAGCGAATTTGAAAAGACAAAAACACTCGAGTTAGAACTAAAAGATCTTATGTGAGTTAAATTAACAGAAATAAATATGAGTACAGTAACTCAAGAGATGTTCGGGATTTACATCTCCTAAGGATCCGTTAAACTATTTACTATGTAGTATATTGCGCTATTATACTAGTGTCTATTTATGAAATAAACTTACTTTTAAATAGCGTTAAGGCTTTACATTTTCCACCTTAACACGTAAAATGCCCATAGTCTATACAGTACCGTAATACCTCCTGATCGGGAAGCTACCAGAGGATACTCCATAGGTACGACACAAATAGAAACTCGTAGTAAAGGCTCGGTATGGTAGGTGACACGGCACAACTAGGCAATGCCAGGGTAGATATACCAATTGCTATCTAGGCTGGTGGAAACGCGTAGCCGCAGTTACCGCCCACCTCAGACTAACTCCCCAAAATCAAAATATAGAAGTGGCCACTGAATCAATCCAAAATCAAAGTATAATATCGAAGAGGAGGGTCCGATCAGAGGAATGACCTCATTGGCCTGAGAATCGCTCCTGTTTTAGCCACCTTATGCCAACTCACGGGAGTCAGGTCCACGTATTTACCTTACAGGAAACGTCGCCACCACCTACTTCATTCTGGAGTCTCCACCGCATACACGGTTAGTCAAAGTGGTTTTCGGTATCGACAGAGAGTATGTCCATATCCGATCCCGGTCTCTTTGCCAACCCATCGTTATTATAACACCGCGGTCCTTTAAAAATAGGTTATACTTTAAAAATCAGAATAAACATTCCATTTCATAACAATGAATACGATATCATTTCAAAACCCAAAACTATATTTTATCACTTATCCCAAATATAATTCTTTTCCAAAATCATAATGCTTTAACTTCATAACGTCTGAAAATCAAATATTTTCAAAGCGTAATATTTTGAAAATCATAATTTAAAACCATAACTTCTAAAAAAAACTTGAATGGTTTGGACATTCAACGGTATATGAATTAAATGGTTTAACTTAAATGTTACTTTGTAAAGAAAATAGTTCTCATGGCTTTACAAATACATTTCTTTATTAAAGTCTAAACCAAAATTTATATTATCTCTCTCAAGTTCCAAAACCACTTCAATTTATTTATATATACGTATATCCATTTTGAGTAACAATATTTCAAACTAAAGTTGGATTTTATTCTTTCAACAGATCAATTGTTCTATTAATTAGTCTTGAATATTCACATAAGATCCATAAATAATAAGACTTCAATTTCTAGTAATAAAATATATATTTTTTCCCAATTCAAATTATACTAGAATATTCATTTCAATTTATTTTGGAAAAAATCCAATTATAAATATCATATCTTAAAATTTCCAAACTTAACATTTAAACATATGATATAAATTATTAAACTCCATTTTCTTAATTTTCTTCCATTTTTAATAAAGATTTTTATACACCTTTTAATTTCAAAATTTTCAACTTCATATGTATATATATGGAAGAAAAATATTTATACAATATAAAATTTAAGATTATTATAAACCGTATTCCATCCAAACCATAGAAATCACATTAAAATAGTTATATATAGACCGCGGTGCCTGTATATAATTTTCTATCCTATGGTCAAGTGATACGGATATTTATCATTTCAATCCGCAATTTAAAAGATATAAAATTTTGCGGTTGTATATCATTTCAAACCACAATCCCGAATGAAAGGAAATATGCATGAAAATTTGCAATTTAATGATATACAATAAAACATCCATCAACATCACCCATCATCCAATCACAATCATCAAGCAATATCAATCAATAACAATTTATATTTGACAATATATAATAGGTAATAACTGGCAATTTTATTCAAATTAAATTTAACAACTATTAATCTAACAGTTTATATTCAGTAATAATTTATATAACTGTTAACTAGCAGTTTATATGCAAACAAATAAATTCTAACTGTCAATTAATACGCAATAAATAAATTAAATTAACAGTTAAATTAAATAAATGCAATTTAACAGCTATGATGAAATAAACATGCCAAATAGTCATAAATAAATTTCTATTCGTTTCTAAGATAAATTTAACAAACATAAAAGCTTTTAGGAGTTGTGAGTGGGTTAAAACACTCACCTTTGGAATTTAAATCGAATTTAAATTCAATTTAAACTCAAAAATTTGACGGTCTCCAAATTCATCCAAATTAGCGTCATCAGATCCGAAATTTAATTACGATCCTAATAAAAAAAATCTCACGTGAAACTGACATCGTATGACAAAGTTACGACGAAAAATCGATTGAAACAAAAAATAAAATAAATAAACAAAAGTGACACAAATATTAACACTACCAAGGCACGTCAGCACTACTCCATCTCCCAGAGACGCACGCGCTCTGTTCCATAAGCAGTAACGAACGCAACCGATCCCCTTCAAGCCGTTGACCCATCGTTTGACCAACCTGTGCTCGTTCATCTCGCCACCGTTTGCGATGCCAGAGACCCCCATGACCTTCCCTAAGCATGCCGACCCCAAGCCACCAGTCACGACCCTCCAAACGAACAGCAGCCGCCATCCAATTTAAACCCTAGATCGAAATTTGCACGAGATCCAGCCGTTGATACTCGAAACAAAATACATAGATGTACTCCCCTCCGTTCCCTCGTCAAAACCCAGAAAAGGTTTTACGATCCGATGACTTTTGTTGCGACGATGATGTGAGGCCGAAAATGATTTGAATTGTTCTGGATGAACGATAGCTCCAATCGAAAAAGGAATAACACCATGAGATTACGTGTTTCGAGAACATTAACATATATTTTTGTGGAATTTTTCTGGAGAGTTTGAATTTTCATTGAAATTTGAATTGAAGTAGATCTAGGTTTTGCAATCATTGAGGAAGAGAAAGATATGAAGAAATGAACGTACATCAAATGATAATAGAAAGTAGGCTAGGGTTTATCATAGTATATTTATAGGTAGGGTTGGGTTAGAGAAGATAGACTAGATAGATGAACGTACGGAACAAACTAAGGCCCAAAAAGTCTGCTATGCCTCCGGAACCGAATTGGTTAAATCTATATATCCAAATAGGTAATTTAAAATATTCTGAACGCGATGGAAAAAATTTCACGTCCAAATTTGATCGTATGAAGAAGTTATGCTGAAAACAAAATTTCCAAATTGATTTCAAATTGATTTTATTAAAATTGATTTCAAGGCGTTTCACGCCCGTACGATCAAACGACAAGTCCGATCGATACGAAACTTGAAACCCTATAATAATTCACCGATACGGATCCGATGAAACTAGTTTCGTCGAAATCCGAGTCCGTGGCCAAAATGGCTATTTTTATATTCTTTAAATAAATCAAAATTTAGTCAATTAAATCCAATTTCCCATTTCTCTTTGATAATTGATGATTCTTATTATTATAAAATTTTCAATCACCTATACTAATTTAAAAAAAATTTAACTTGTCGAATTAAATTTAGAAATCCTCAAATTTCATTAATTTCACCAATATATATATATATATATATTAAATTTCCAAAATTTAATTAAATTTACTTTCCATTATTTATTGTCAATTAGATTGATTTATCATTGGATTCATATTTCAATATGTAAATATCCCCAATTTCATCTGCACTTATATTTACATAGTTTCTAAATATTAAATTTCAAATATTACTTCATTTACGTTACGTATTTATTATTTATTACTTGCTGCAGTTGATTATCAATTATACTTAATATACTAAATAGATGGTAAATTTTGAATACTTGTTATCATTAACGTTTTATTTCCACTTACAAAATAAATGAAATTATTACATAAACTCCCTTAATTAAGTCAACCATTATCTTATATAACTTAACTGGTAATATATATACCCGATTGCCCTAATTGGTTTATAGTTATCAGCTAAATACATACTAACTTGTAAATAAATTCGTTTAATTGCAAATGGATCTGATCAAATTTAATAGATTGAATAGATGGGTAAGCAAATAATAAATTCTCCTTTTTGTCAAATTCAAACCCATTCCTACTTAATTATCAATTACAATTTATTACGAAACATTGATTTTATGCAGTTACCTTTTATTTGCGTAGTATTACATCAATTCCTATAACCTTGGATTCATTCCCAATTCACGAAATTCAATTAATTACACTTTACAAATGTGTTTCCAATATATAGGTATTGCCCAAGTTAAATTTATTAGCTAACTCATATTAATAAACAAATGACTTATATGAATGATTAAAATTTTCAATTATCTCACTTTACTCCTAAACTTCTGTTATTGTAAACCTTAAATAATTTCATCAAAATTTAATAAAAATCCCAAACTAAATCACCCATTGCAACATGCCACTGAAATAGGAATTTTATACTAATTGTTATCATACCCATAATTACACGCTTATCACTAAGTCCCACATTTGCATAAATTTATTAAATTGGAATGTTTATTAAGGTTTATGCATTTCCAACTTGTACTGATTTTACACAATCGTCATTTACCTTACATTTCATTTCTATTCAATATATATTCATTTTATTCCATTCATTTGGGTACTGCATTGAAATATATTTATTAACTAATACTAACGTTATTATCATTAATTATAATTGGATTTCCAATTTTTATTCAATACCTTGAACAATAACTTACATATTAATCAAATCCTTCTTCTACTTAATTCAAATTGGATTATATTCCAATTCCTATAACTAGGTCTTAAGTCACCATTTACATAATTAAATTTAGCGTTTATTTCAATCTTCGTTTATAATTTAAAGTTTCTACTAAATTAAATTACAAAACTTATGAACTTTAACAAATTTAATCCACCAAATAAAATTTTCTAATGTTTATATATTTGCAATTCAATTCAGTTATTATTTCATTAATACCATTTTAATCAACTAATTATAACTTATAACCACAAACACAAATTTTCGTTATTTCAATTATGTCATATAAATATTTTAAATTATTTACCTTTAATTACAGTTGCTGGCTAACCCCTACATTTACTCCATTAAAAATCCTAAGACTTCTATTTCAATTTAAATTAGATTAGAAAACATATCAAATTGACTCATTTAATATCATTGAATTTAACGGGACGTTACAGATTATTTCGTTTACAACTTTACTTCCTTTATTTTCTTCCCAAAACCCAATTTATATATTTTTGGTAATTCGTTATTCCCAAATATATCCAATCAAATCATAACATTCAATATTTCAATATATTCATCATAGAACATCAAGTAATCACAACAGAGAATATTAAATAATAAATGTTGAGGGATCCAGTTGGATCCCTCCAACCTGTTTTCCCTGCATCCACAGATGTTAGCACAATATATAATACCAATTTCAAATATAAACTATACTATATAGCACATCCATCAATTCAACCATTTAAACATTGATTTAAATTTAATCACTTAAAATTCAAATTTTAAACTGAGTGAGATTAACTCACCTTTGCTTTTTTTTGCAATCCACCTCAATATTGCCTTGGTTCTCTCGATTTATAACCTACAGCCTACCCCAGCTAGTTCAACTCCTCCACCAACCTATACGCACTCAGCCTCGAAGTCCACAAGCCAACAACCAAACCCACTGCAATCCCTACTTGCGCTCGGCCTCGCACTGTAGCCCAAATTAGAGCTCGAGCCCCGAAGTCCAAAACGCCTAAAGCCTAGCTTCCCAGCCCTACGAACTTGCGGCCATCGGAAACCTCTTCTGCTTCCTTCTCAGCCACAGCCGCATCACTTTTAATCGATGCAAACTCTTTCACCAACGAACCAACCTCCACCGATCGCCGCTTCACATACGAACGCACACCAATCTAGTTCGAATACCCTCAAAGGCGATTTGAGGGACACGATGGATTAGAGCCAGAAACTGGAAAAGGGAGTCGCGACTTGAATCGGAAACGAAGGAGATCGGCTCGATTCCGAGAATTGTATTTGGAACGCGATTTTTTTATATATATATACGGTTCATCGAAAGAACTAAAGAAGAGGGGAGAAGAAGGAGGTTAATTTGAGAAGATCTTAGGTTATCGGCCATTGATTTTCTTTTCTTTGAAGCTTTGAATCAGCAATTGCTTTTATAAAGGAGAAGGAAACGATGATTGTGTTTTTGACAATTGCGTGATGTTTATAAAAGAGGGAACATGATGGAAAGAAAGGCTGCGTGCTGAAGTGGGAAAAAAAGCAGTGATGTGAATAAAATTTCGGTTGATGGTGATTTGTACGTGAATATATAAATATATAAATAAAAATTTAATTGAATTTTCCGATGTAAATTTCCAACGCGTTTATATGTCGTACGCTCACACAACAACTCCTATCAATACGAAATTTAAAATCCGATAATAATTCAATATTATGGATCCAATGGAACTGGTTTCATCCAATTCCGAGAATGTGCCTCAGAAAGCTATTTTTAAATTCAATTTAAACGATAAAATTTTCAAAACCGAACTAATCACTTTTAGATACAATTTTAACACTTTTACTATCTTCAGTACTATCAATATACATTTTACAAGCCTTCAAATAATTTTTAACAGGCTTAAAACTGATGATTCAACAATTTACCCAATTTCTAATTATTAAGTTCTATTATTTAATTATCAAATAAATGGCGATATTTGTAATTTAAGTTAAGATCGCTCTATTGAATATTTAAAATCAATTAAATATTCCGATTTTAAATGCTCGAAAATTCCAGGTCGCCACAGGATGTATGAATAATATATTTAGTCTCATCTAAGACTGTTGAGTAAATGATGCACTTAGTAATTTATTCTTCACTCTGTACAATTTAATGTTTTGAACCCGAACAACTATTTGTTTTGCTGATATGATTAGATAATTGATTAGTGTTGATTTTGTGTGATGGTTGTATACTTTGTTGAAAGTGATTGTTGTTTGTATTGATTGTTTGTTTATGGTTGAAACAACTTTAAACATTTCATTTTATATAATTATTAACCTTTTTGGATTATATAAGTGAAATACAGATTATGGAAGCAATTGCTACTGCTTTTGGTTTCATAATTAAGCGTTGTTTGCCGACGAATAAGTACGTTTTCGGATTATGGTTTATAGCGTTATTTTTTTTCTCGTGTTGGGATATATATATATATATATATTATTTTGAAAAAAATATATGTTATATATTGTTATATTTTGATATTATATTTTTTAACAAGCCTCTCCGCACAAAGGAGACTCTTGTAACAACCCGCATATTTATCGATTTTATATTTAAATATTTTATTTAAATATTTTATCATTCGTCGGATTTTAGTCCGAAAACCTACTTTTTGCATACGGTCGAATTAGGACTCGAGACCACCTCCATTGAGTTCAAAATGCCGTTTGCGACCTTTCTGAGTATAAGCTTCGATATGTTTGGAGAAAGTTGATTTTCGCTACTTTTCACTTAGGGTTTTGGTTTGGGCTGAGCCCACTTATGTATTCAGTCCCAACCCCTCACCTCCTCATTTCCTTCATTTCCAATTCCAAACCCTTCAAGCTTTAGCAACAATGGTGGAGAGGAGTGGAAATTAAAACTCCAAAACCCTAGTTTCTCTTGCAAATCAAATTCCTAGCTCCAAACTCAAGAAGAACCCATTGGTAAGCTTCTCTTCTTCTTCTCCAACTCATTCTCTCTTTGATTTCAGAAAATTCCTAAACCTAATTTGGGAAATGTTTCTCTTTTTAGCTTAGAATCAAGCTTCTAGAGTTGGATATGAAGAGTGGTTGATTCCCCTTTGCTTTCAAGCTTCTTCTTCATAGATTTGGGTTCAAAGGTGAGATTTTCATCTCACATCTATGTCTATATCTATCTTTGTTGTTAGGTATGAACCCCTAACATTTATTCATGTGAAATTGCTTTTGATTTGGATTGGTTTTGTGAATATTTTCATTTTTGGTGTTTGAAGCCAATTCTCTAAAAATCATAACTTTGATGTTTGATTATGCTTTAAGAGGTGTTTCGGAGAGCCTATAAGACCGGGTTGTCGCTAGGCATAAATCCTTAGTCGTCGTTGCTCGTCCGATCGCTCCCGATACGTTTTGGCCACTTTGGCCTAGGCAAATTGTTGCCTAGACCAGGTGACCAGACGTCTGGTGACCAAGTCCAGACGTCTGGTTTGGACCTGGAAAGTAAAAATGTATGCACGCATATTATAAAAAAAGCCAGAGACTATTTTCATACGTCTGAACCATCAAACCAGACGTCTGGATAGGTCTCAGACGTCTGACTTGAGGTTTCAAACATCTGAGTGTTCTCTGGGTTATTTCCAGAGAACAAATCCAGACGTCTGGATTCCAAATCAGACGTCTGGAAATGTTTATTTTTGCCTGTTCAGGCTGTTTTGTGTGAATTTCCATTGTTTATCGATTTTAGCGATCCTATTAATCGTTATCACTTATTGTCAACTTTGATGACTTCTTTTTATGGATCTTTTTGGAAATATCTGTTTCTATGGATTTGGTATCGATTTCCTTGGATTTTATTCACGTCTTCGAATGTGAAATTAGTAATTGGTTGTTCTTACAATCTTCTTTGTGATTTGTCACTTTAAAAATATAAAGGTTTTCTATACTAGTAGTAAATATCAAAACTCTTTCATGAAAATGATTTCGACACTATTTTATTACAAAGCTCGTTTTCTTAAACCGTTTTCCAATCTATTAGTATATACAAACCTTTACCTCACTCGTATGAGAAATCCAATTAAACGACTTAGTAAAACAAGTGGTATGAAACGCTTGCGTTCACTTTGTTGGTTAATTCTTGGACTTGTTCGATTGAATCTCTTGTGACAATTTTCTAGTGGATATTTACAGTTTGATCGTAAATGTTTAAGTTAAGTAAGTGGTTATGGGACATGAAGCTAAACTTTTATATTTACTAACTTATTGTAATTGACACTTCTCGTTGATCATGACGATCACCTTTGTGGTTTAGACTAGCAATGTGCGATGTCTCTTTGTTTATGTGGAGGACTGTTCCTCATTTTATTGAGCTTCGTCTCATTTTACACATGGGTTGTATCTTTCTAGGTGCATCGATGTTTATTTGTGCATGGGCGTATCTTTCTAGGTGCGTCGATGCTAGAGCATGGGGTGTATCTTTCTAGGTGCATCGATGTTTATTTGTGCATGGGGCGTATCTTTCTAGGTGCGTCGATGCTAGAGCATGGGGTGTATCTTTCTAGGTGCATCGATGTTTATTTGTTCATGGGGCGTATCTTTCTAGGTGCGTCGATGCTAGAGCATGGGGTGTATCTTTCTAGGTGCATCGATGTTTATTTGTGCATGGGGCGTATCTTTCTAGGTGCGTCGATGTTAGAGCATGGGGTGTATCTTTCTAGGTGCATCGATGTTTATTTGTGCATGGGGTGTATCTTTCTAGGTGCTTCGATGTTTATTTATGCATGGGGCGTATCTTTCTAGGTGCGTCGATGCTAGAGCATGGGGCGTATCTTTCTAGGTGCGTCGATGTTCGACTGTTCATGGGGCATGTCTTTTTAGGTGTGTCGATGTCCAGTTTGTGGGATTGGCCATCCTTTTTATTGTGATTTCTGGATTTCGTGTGTTGATTTCTGGATTTTATGTTTCACCAACTTTTACGATTGGCATGGATATATATATGTCACTTATTGTGACTTGGTGAATGAAATCAGGAGTATGACATTCCTTTTTATCTTGAGTACATTATTGTGATATTGATTAATCTCTTGTTGATTTTCAATTACTTATTTATCACAGCTTGGCATTGTGATTATTATATGTTTATGTCATATCTCCTATTCTATATCATTTCTTCTGATATTTATAGCTAGACTGATCCGTTTATTATTTTCTTCTTAAATAATACTCGGGTCAGACCGAGATGTTGTAGGTGCTTCTGCTTGACTTCTCATCCTGGATCATTACTCTGACTTTTGGCAAACTACTTAGATTAGTAGTTTATTTTGTTGTATACACTTGAGATATTGACTCATAGTTGTATTCCTTTGTATAGCACGTGTTGCTATTCTTTTGTATTATCGTGGATCTTTTGACCACTACTCTGATATACACTTTTATGTGTAATATTCATATCTATTTCCGCCTTTGTGATATGAATTGTCTGTGACTGATTTATGTTATGTTTATTTCTATATTTGTTTCCGAAGATATTATAGCCACTGTGTAGTAGCTTTGAGTTTGTGTCGGTATGTCGGATTTCCTCTTGAGATGAAAAGTTATATTTTTATCCGGTATATCGGTACTCGCACAAAGCAATTATACAGATGGTCGCTCCTCAACAGCCTTATTCTCCGTGCTAGTTGACAGCATTCACAGTAATGTTCTTGGCTAGCGTGGGTATAGAGGTGGGGCGTCACAGCTTGGTATCAGAGCCAAACTTCGGAACAATGTAGAATAATCTAGCAAGGATCATGTCCTAAGTCTTTCTTAGGAGTTGTGCCTTAGGATTTATTCGAGTCTTCGTACGTTCTATCCTACTTTCTTTTATGATTCCTTGTTTTATCTATCAAGATTGCTTGATATTTATTTTGAGAATAACTTTTTCTTCTTATTTCTTTCTTTCTTAAAGAAGAGAAATGGTTTGACCAGGCCGTCCCAGTGCCGGTCAATCTAGTGCTACTCCCCTGGATGGAGTTTTTATGTTTGCCCCTAGCAACTCTTCTTTTGGTCAAGGTATTTTTCACTCAATCCTTGATGGCATTGTTTTATTTTGTGACCTTCTTATTCGAGTTCTTTTTGATATGGGTTTCATCTCATTATATTATATCAAAAGGACTTGTTAATTCTTTTTCTTTGAATATTTTGGGCTTGATGACTTCTTTGAGGATTGTGAATCCGGATGGTAGGTCTGCAACACTCAATTTGCTTTTTATTAATGTCGAAATTATTTTATGAGACTTTTCTTTCCGAGCCGATATTTTTACTTTGGCTTCGGAATTGATTTTTTTGAAAGGATCGGCTTAATCATTGTGAAGCCCATATCCTATTCTTCCGAGTGGATTATTCATCTTCGACATTTTCAATCTATTAAGCAGATTTCTATTTTTCCTTTATGATTTTGATTACAACTTGATAGCATCATTTTTTTTCCTTAAGCCCACTTATAAGGAAAGCGTTATTTCTCTCATTCATGTAGTTAGAGAAATTTTCCGGTATTTTTGAGCTTGTCTTAGGATTATCACCTAAGTAATCTTTTGTGTGATACTAAGGTCTTTTCAGTTTGACTTTACCACCGGTTTTCGTTTGCTACGAGTTGCGGAAGTACCGCATTCCGCACTCGTTATGATTCTTATGAATGACTTATTTTGTCATTCAATTTGTCCAGCTTATTTCATCCATTTTATAAATCGAATATTCTATGAATATTTCGATGAGACCATTCTTGTATTTATTGATTTTGGATGAAAATAGTAATTTAAAATTTTGCAAATCTTTTTCATAAGATTTATTTATAAGTAAAACTGGATTTTGTTCTTGAAACGAACAAAGAATATTCTTAAAACTTTTTAAGGGGTTTATTTATCCTATAAAAGATGATTTTGTGATTGTATTGCCCGTTGAGTGCTTTAAGAATTTTGGTCGATGCGCTTGATCAACGTTACGATAGGAATTTCCTAAACGCTTTGATGAGACAATCAGACACGATATATTGACTTGTAAAATGTAAATTCTTCTATAAATATTTTTACATCGAAATAATTTGGATTTTTGAAAGCTTTAGCTTTTCGGGAAAGAAAATTATTTGAAAGAATTTTCTTTCGATACTCTTATTCTTGTGATTCCTGAAGGGGAACCAAGACTTTGCTATTTGTACCGATACTAGTCGTATTGGGTTGGATGCAGATCTCTTGCCTAAGAGAACGTGCTATCACTTGTGCTTCTAAACCATTATAGCTTATCGAGACTAGATATGCCACTCATGATCTAGTGTTCGTGGCTATTGTTTTTGCTTTTGGAATTTGGCATCATCATATTTAGATGAGAAATTTGTTCTCTACCTTGATCATAAATCTGTGAAATATTTATGTTCCCTTTAGGAACTTCATGTTGACTCGTGTTCCTGGCATCTTATGATCTTGATATTCCTTTTATACCCGGAAGGGAAATCGTGTTGCCAATGCGTTTAGTCGTAAGCAACAAGGGGTTGTTTCTTTGTTGATGACCAAATGAAATTATCTGTTTTTTCAAGTTCATCCGGCGTTTTGATATACTTCGTTTTATTGAGTTTCATCTCATTTCTTTTATGGACTTGCGTCTGATGTTCTTTTGTGGTGTTCGGTTCATTGGACGTACCGTATTTGTACTACGTCGGTGTTTCGAAATTATTCGAGCTTTGGATCATCTGGCGTACCGTTTTGTACTACGCCGTTGTCCCAAATTATTTGAGTTTCTCGTTTTTCGAGCGTACTGTTATTATACTACGTCGTAGCACCAACTCAATTTTCTGATATTCATGACGTTTTCTCACGTCTTTCTACTACGGAAATGCCTTAGGGATTTCGATTTTTATTCTTGAGCCCGGTGTTATTGAGGGGATTGAAGTTTCACCAAATTTGACTTTTGAGCAACATTCTATTCGCTTTATTGCTTCGGAGGTTGAGCGCCTTCGATATAAAGATATTCTTTTTGATAAAAGTTCAATGGTTCTCAAATCGCTCATGTGAAATCTTGAGAATTCATCGAACGAAAACTTTCGGATTTACTTCGTGCTCTTTATGGTGAACTTCTTGATTCAAATTTTCTTTTGTGCTAATATGCTTCTATGGTTGTTACTTCTTATATTTCCTTCTTAATTATTGCGAGGACGCAATTTCTTTAAGGATGGAAGTCTGTAACAACCCGCATATTTATCGATTTTATATTTAAATATTTTATTTAAAATTTTTATCATTCGTCGGATTTTAGTCCGAAAACCTACTTTTGCATACGGTCGAATTAGGACTCGAGACCACCTCCATTGAGTTCAAAATGCCGTTTGCGACCTTTTTGAGTATAAGCTTCGATATGTATGGAGAAAGTTGATTTTTGCTACTTTTCACTTAGGGTTTTGGTTTGGGCTGAGCCCACTTATGTATTCAGTCCCAACCCCTCACCTCCTCATTTCCTTCATTTCCAATTCCTAACCCTTCAAGCTTTAGCAACAATGGTGGAGAGGAGTGGAAATTAAAACTCCAAAACCCTAGTTGCTCTTGCAAATCAAATTCCTAGCTCCTAACTCAAGAAGAACCCATTGGTAAGCTTCTCTTCTTCTTCTCCAACTCATTCTCTCTTTGATTTCAGAAAATTCCTAAACCTAATTTGGGAAATGTTTCTCTTTTTAGCTTAGAATCAAGCTTCTAGAGTTGGATTTGAAGAGTGGTTGATTCCCCTTTGCTTTCAAGCTTATTCTTCATAGATTTGGATTCAAAGGTGAGATTTTTATCTCACATCTATGTGTATATCTATCTTTGTTGTTAGGGATGAATCCCTAACATTTATTCATGTGAAATTGCTTTTGATTTGGATTGGTTTTGTGAATATTTCCATTTTTGGTGTTTGAAGCCAATTCTCTAAAAATCGTAACTTTGATGTTTGATCATGCTTTAAGAGGTGTTTCGGAGAGCCTATATGACCGGGTTGTCACTAGGCATAAATCCTTAGTCGTCGTTGCTCGTCCGATCGCTCCCGATACGTTTTGGCCACTTTGGCCTAGGCAAATTGTTGCCTAGACCAGGTGACCAGACGTCTGGTGACCAAGTCCATACGTATGGTTTGGACCTGGAAAGTAAAAATGTATGCACGCATATTATAAAAAAAAGCCAGAGACTATTTTCAGACGTCTGAACCATCAAACCAGACGTCTAGGATAGGTCTCAGACGTCTGACTTGAGGTTTCAGACGTCTGAGTGTTCTCTGGGTTATTTCCAGAGAACAAAACCAGACGTCTGGATTCCAAATCAGACGTTTGGAAATGTTTATTTTTGCCTATTCAGGCTGTTTTGTGTGAATTTCCATTGTTTATCGATTTTAGCGATCCTATTAATCGTTATCACTTATTGTCGACTTTGATGACTTCTTTTTATGGATCTTTTTGGAAATATCCGTTTCTATGGATTTGGTATCGATTTCCTTGGATTTTATTCACGTCTTCGAATGTGAAATTAGTAATTGGTTGTTCTTGCAATCTTCTTTGTGATTTGTCACTTTAAAAATATAAAGGTTTTCTATACTAGTAGTAAATATCAAAACTCTTTCATCAAAATGATTTCAACACTATTTTATTACAAAGCTCGTTTTCTTAAACCGTTTTGCAATCTATTAGTATATACAAACCTTTACCTCACTCGTATAAGAAATCCAATTAAACGACTTAGTAAAACAAGTGGTATGAAACGCTTGCGTTCACTTTGTTGGTTAATGCTTGGACTTGTTCGATTGAATCTCTTGTGACAATTTTCTAGTGGATATTTACAGTTTGTTCGTAAATGTTTAAGTTAAGTAAGTGGTTATGGGACATGAAGCTAAACTTTTATATTTACTAACTTATTGTAATTGACACTTCTCGTTGATCATGACGATCACCTTTGTGGTTTAGACTAGCAATGTGCGATGTCTCTTTGTTTATGTGGAGGACTGTTCCTCATTTTATTGAGCTTCGTCTCATTTTACACATGGGTTGTATCTTTCTAGGTGCATCGATGTTTATTTGTGCATGGGCGTATCTTCTAGGTGCGTCGATGCTAGAGCATGGGGTGTATCTTTCTAGGTGCATCGATGTTTATTTGTGCATGGGGCGTATCTTTCTAGGTGCGTCGATGCTAGAGCATGGGGTGTATCTTTCTAGGTGCATCAATGTTTATTTGTGCATGGGGCGTATCTTTCTAGTGCGTCGATGCTAGAGCATGGGGTGTATCTTTCTAGGTGCATCGATGTTTATTTGTGCATGGGGCGTATCTTTCTAGGTGCGTCGATGCTAGAGCATGGGGTGTATCTTTCTAGGTGCATCGATGTTTATTTGTGCATGGGGTGTATCTTTCTAGGTGCATCGATGTTTATTTATGCATGGGGCGTATCTTTCTAGGTGCGTCGATGCTAGAGCATGGGGCGTATCTTTCTAGGTGCGTCGATGTTCGACTGTTCATGGGGCATGTCTTTTTAGGTGTGTCGATGTCCAGTTTGTGGGATTGGCCATCCTTTTTATTGTGATTTCTGGATTTCGTGTGTTGATTTCTGGAATTTATGTTTCACCAACTTTTACGATTGGCATGGATATATATATGTCACTTATTGTGGCTTGGTGAATGAAATCAGTAGTATGACATTCCTTTTTATCTTGAGTAGATTATTGTGATATTGATTAATCTCTTGTTGATTTTCAATTACTTATTTATCACAGCTTGGCATTGTGATTATTATATGTTTATGTCATATCTCCTATTCTATATCATTTCTTCTTATATTTATAGCTAGACTGATCCGTTTATTATTTTCTTCTTAAATAATACTCGGGTCAGACCGAGATGTTGCAGGTGCTTCTGCTTGACTTCTCATCCTGGATCGTTACTCTGACTTTTGGCAAACTACTTAGATTAGTAGTTTATTTTGTTGTATACACTTGAGATATAGACTCATAGTTGTATTCCTTTGTATAGCACGTGTTGCTATTCTTTTGTATTATCGTGGATCTTTTGACCACTACTCTGATATACACTTTTATGTGTAATATTCATATCTATTTCCGCCTTTGTGATATGAATTGTATGTGACTGATTTATGTTATGTTTATTTCTATATTTGTTTCCGAAGATATTATAGCCACTGTGTAGTAGCTTTGAGTTTGTGTCGGTATGTCGGATTTCCTCTTGAGATGAAAAGTTATATTTTTATCCGGTATATCGGTACTCGCACAAAGAAATTATACAGATGGTCGCTCCTCAACAGCCTTATTCTCCGTGCTAGTTGACAGCATTCACAGTAATGTTCTTGGCTAGCGTGGGTATAGAGGTGGGGCGTCACAACTCTGCCAAAATTTTCCGTAAATTTTGGACTTAGAAAAATTTGAAAATGTTTTCCAAATTTTAATATTTTAAGTATAAAAGATTTAAGGGTTATAAATTGGTATATATTATTTTAAATTATTTTATTTTTTAAATTTATTTGTTTATAAATTTAATATTTTAAGTAAGATATATGATTTCTTAATTCTTCTTTCCCTTCTTTTTCCTTTTCGGGGATGAAAAATTTTGAGTGGGGGAGAGTGTAACGACTCGTAAATTTTCAGTAATTAAATTTTTTAATTTAATGAGTTTTCGGTAACTTAATATTTCAGGAATTAAAAATTTAGTGAATTATTAATGGAAATAACAACTTGGATAAGATTGGTAAATTAATTTTTAATAACTGGAATGTAACAATATAAATGTGAGTTAGTTTTTAATAACTTGGATGTAATTCCAAAAAGTGAAACAATGTAAATGTTAATTTTATTCTTATTGTAATAAAAGAATGTTACCAAGATGAAGTGATTAATTTGATTTAAAATCTTAATTAATGTGTGCATTAATTTTTAAAGGGAATATAAAAAATAAATTAATAATTTAAAATGTTGACTTACTAATAAAATAATGTATAATGAATGGAAATGGAATAAATTAGTGTATGAACTAATGGTGGCACTTGTTGTAAGCTAATAAGTAAATTAAAACATAACAGTGCTAATTTAGGGTAATAATTAATAGGTTGAATGAAATGACAATTAATGAATTTATTAAAATTGTAAAGTTATAATACAATAGATGGCAATTGGTTGGGAAGAATGAACATACAAGTATTATAAAGAGTGTATTGGTGACAATGGTTGTTGTTACTAGTTAATTTACCAATTTCAAATAAAGGTAATTAAATACTACTTTAATGAAAATTAATAATAACGGAAAGTGTGGGTGTAATTAAAATAGAAACGTAAACTTATTATAAGGTAGTAATTGGTGTAATAGAAAGCATGAGACCAAGTTAGTAAATTTATTGGGAATATTAAATGTAAGTGGATGTATATTAATGTAATAACGTAATGCAAACAAATTTAGCGCAATCCAAATTAATTGAAACCAATTGCAATAAATGTAAGTAAATATTACAAGAGTATGGATTTAAGGTAATATTTGGTATTAAGGTATGGTTAGTGATTTATGAATGAATTGATAATTAAAATTTAAGGTAGTGATGTTAATATAATATTTATCCAACTTAAGATGTAAATAAGCGTGTATTATCGTAATGGAATAAAATTAGCGTTATAGATGGAATTATAATCTGGATTGATAAGTAACGAACTTATAAATGCAATTAGGAAAAAATAGGTGGCAAAATTAATATAGGTTGTTTATTCATTTAATGGGTAAATAAACTTTGGAAATCAATTACAATAGATCCAAATTAACGTTTTGTTAATATAAATTTAAGTAATGTTATTTTTATTCATAATATGAATTGGTTGATTTAAAGAATGGAAACTAGGACTTTATTTATTTAATTGAAATGTAAAGTTCAATAATTGAATTAATTGCAATTAAATGAAATTGAATATAGCTAAATAATACATATCTGAAATGAAGATGGAATATGAGGAAATTTATGGAATAGTTTTGAATCCAATGGTAAACCCATCTATTGACAATAATGAATGGAATAATTATTGGTTAATTTAATTAAATGGAAAGTTTGGGAATTTTATTTATAATTTTGAATGTAATGAAATTGAAAGTTAACACTGAAATTTATAAATTAATCATCTCTAAATTGACATTCAAATTTGTTTGAATCATTGTAAATGATTGAGGAATCATAAGTGATGAAATTTGTCAATTTTTGAACTGAAATTTAAAATTTGATTTAATTAGCTAATTTATTTATTTAAGTAATTAGTGGAAAAATAGCCATTTTGGCCACTGACTCGGATTTCGATGAAACTAGCTTCATCGGATCCGTAACGGTGAATTATAGTAGGATTTCAAGTTTCGTAGCGATCGGACTTGTCGTTTGATCGTACGGACTTGAAATCAATTGAAATCAATTTGAAAAATATTTATTTTAGCATAACTTATTCATACGATGGAATTTGGACTTGAAACCTTTTCCATTGCGTTTAAAATATTGTAAAACATCTATTTTGATACATGTGTTGACCCAATTTCGTTCCGGAGTCAGAACGGACTTATTGGGCCATTTTGCCGTTGGCGCCTATATCTAATAGATCCGATCCATTCTATTTCAACTTTCTCTATAAATACCCTGTTATAAACCCTAGTCTATATCTATTCCTCATTTCAGTACGTTCTATTAGCTCATCTTTCCAATGGCTGCAAACCCTAATTTCCAAAATACAAATCCAAATCAAATCCAAAGCTAAAATTTCAAACTCCACATATATTGCCAAATTATATATCGTCCGAAAGCTCTCGAAGAGCGCATCTCGATTCTGGGATTCATTTTTTAGTTCGATGCATTGGTTGTCCAGAAATTGATGAACAATTTGCATCCGTTCATCGCGCGACGATCAACGTCGATGGATCGTAAAATTTATGATACCCTCGCATAGAGGGGGACTTGCGGAGTTCATCAGCATATCTGGTTCGTCGTTTCATCGGTTAGATTGACAGGTATAATTCGATTAGGGTTAAGTGTCATGCGGCGGCTGCCCCCTTTTAGGCGATCTGAGGTGGTGTTTCGGGCTTGGCAGGCGCGGCGTGGGGAAGGAAGTCATCAGGTGATGGCCGGCGTTTGTTCCTGGGGCCGGAGGCGCATGGTTTAGGATGGTCTATGGCTTCGATTTTCTTGGGCCGAACACGTTAGGGTAGGGGGAAGATGAAGACGCGTTTTCTCGTTTGCTGACGTGTGGGGTAAAGGTGACTTGTTCATTTATTGTTTATTTATTCCAATTTAAATCATGAAATGTTCTAACGTGAATAACTTTCACATACGAGATCCAATTCACGCACGGTTTTCCCCGCTAGGTTCATATTGGAATTCCAGAAATTTTGGCGCTTGTTTGAACGGATTTGTAGACTGTCAAATTTTTGGGTTTAAACTGAATTTAAATTCAATTTAAATTCAAAAAGGTGAGTGTTTTAACCCACTCACAACTTCTAAAATTTCCTATGTTTGGTAAATAAATTTATGTTATGATTATGCATTTATTTATGGTTGTTTCGTATATTTTTAATCATCATCTCGGTTAATTGCATTTATTGAAATTAAATCGTTATTTAATTTAATATTGAATATAACTTCCAGTTAATTACCTATTATATATTATCAATTATATATTGATATTGATTGATTGTTTGGTATGCTGATTGTAATGGATGTATGATTTTATGATGGATGAATGGATGTTTTATTTATATCACCATAATCTGCAAGTTGTTATGCATTTATTTCATTCTGGATTGCGGTTTGAAATGATATATAACCGTATTTTATTTTAAATTGCGGATTGAAATGATAAATATCTGTATCACTTGACAATAGGATAGAAAATTGAATACAAACACCGTCGGTCTATATATATATAAATATTTGAAATGATTTCTATTGTTTTATAAAGAAATATATGGGTTATATAAATGTTGATTTTTGATGTTATATAAACGTCAAATTTATTATTGATTCTAGCTATATATATGCTTTGAAATATAAAATAAGCCCAATAATAAAGTTTGATTATCTTATATAATTTGGTTTAATGAATATTGATTTTTTAGATTATATAAATATTATTTTTATATAAAGTTGAATGCTTGAATTTAAGCTATGTATAAGTTGTCAAATAAAAATTAAGTTTAATAATAGAGTTTGATTTTTATAAAAATAAATGTGAGTAAGTATTTAAATTTTATTTTTATATAGAGTGTAGAATGATTTAAATAAATTAAGGTTGGGAGATAAATTGGAGATTTATTTGAAATTGAAATTATTTAAGAATTAAACTCCAAAAGGTTGATGTGAAATTTATTAAATTGAGAATTTTAAAGGTATAAATTATTATAACTTGATTTGGGGTCTAGGTGAATTAAACGATTATTTCCAGTATAAATGAATTGAAGAAAATATTTAGTTATTTGAAATTTGAGTTTTGTTTAAATGAAATGGATTTATTATGTAAAATATTTCAAAACTAAATAATAGAAGATTTTATTTTTGAATCTAAATTATCAAATTTAGTTTTGGAATTTTGGAATATTAAAGCCTTGAAATATATCGAAATTGAAATGTTTTATCGAAATTGAAATGTTTCGAAATTATGAATTTCAAAGTATTATGGTTTAAGAGTGTTATAATTTCAAATGTTTGGTTTCAAGGTATATAGAATTTGGAAGTGCTATGATTTTGGAAAAGGGTATATTTTGAAATAAAAATGATATCAAAATGATTTGGGTTTTTAAAATAGAAATGATATCGCATTTATATAGTTTGAAATGGATATTATATTCTGGTTTTGAAGTAAAATTATTTTGAAATGACTTCGGTGTTATAATAACATTTTGTTGTTAAAGAGACCGGGATTGGAAGTTGTCATACTCTCTACCAACTCTGAAAACCACTTTAACAACCGTGTACGCGGTGGAGATTCCAGAATGAAGTAGGATGGTGGCGGTGTTTCCTTTGAGGTAAATTCGTGGACCCAACTCCCGTGAGTTGGCATAAGGTGACTAAAACAGGAGCGATCGACGGGTTAATGAGGTAGCACCTTTGATCCGACACATCCCTTCGATATTATACTTTGACTTTTGGACTGATTCGGTGGCCACTTTTGATTCTTTTATCTGGGGGTGTGGCTCGAGGTGGGCGGTAGCTGCGCGCTACGCGTTATCACCGACCCGGAAGCGTAACTGGTATATCTACCCTGGCATTGCCTAGTTGTGTCGTGTCACCTACCCTAGCGTGCCTTGTACGAGTTTGGTTTTATGACGACCGCCCATGACTCCCGCACGAAAACAAGGAAATGGTGCGCTAAAAGGTGTGCCAGGAAGCCATGGACGATAGTCAGGGTAAGATAACAACTTCAGATCTGGACAGCAAGGAATCAAGCTTGATCCTCCAAAGCTCCGCTTCAAACGATGAAATCTCTCTTCAATGGATGGAGATCTTCAACTTTGGCTCTTGGATCTTCGATTTGATCTTCAATTTAGATGGAAGGAATCACTAGATTAGAGTGGAGAAAAGAAGTAAAGAAGTGTTGTAGTCGAGCTCTAAAAATGGCAGCACTTCGTCGCTTCAAAATCCGGTGCCAAAAAGTGAGGCGAACCCCTTCTATTTTTAGGCAGAAATCCCCTTGAGTCGGTCGCCTCCCTGAGTCGTCCACGACTCATCAAAGCCTACGACCCACGACTCAAGCCCCTAATGACCCAAGCCTTCGAACGACTTATCACCTATACGACCTAAAGACTTACACGACCTAGCAACTTAACTATATTGCCGACTCACGACTTAACGGCTTAGCCCTTCCCACGACTCAACAGGTACTACGACCACACACAGGACCAAATGACTTATCCTATGCGCGACCTAACTAAAACACGAGTTACGACCTACGACTCATCGGAGAGGCCGACCCAACTACCCAAGCCTTAATCACATGACCGACCTAACGACTCATCTATACTGCCGACCTAACACCATCACAGCATCTAAACGACCTACGACCTATACCCTAACCCGTCCACGACTTAACTACACACCCTATCACCATAAGTCGTGTACGATTTAAACCTTAGGTCCTATAAATCGTTGGCTCCTATAGGTCGGTCTGCTCTCAAACCGGTCAGTACTTAAGTCATTAGTCCCTATAAGCCGCTAATTCTATTAAGTCGCTATCTCCTTAATCCATAAGCCACCAACCCGCTAACCTCCTTAGGTCGTTCCAATAATCTTACCGACCTAACTGTCACACGACCTTACCCCCCTTAGGTCGGTAACTCCTAAGTCGCTCCTTTATGCCACTAGTTCCTTAAGTCGGCTAATTATTATCTCCTTAGGTTGCATACTATCTTAACTCGGTCGACACTTAGGTCGGTCAGAAACCCATAACTCGCTCACACGACCTAACCTAACTTCCACACGAGTTAACTATCACGTGACTTAAGCTCAAGCGCCGACTCAACTCAGAACGACTTAATACAACTAACAACTTAACGCATATAGTTTAACAATGTTTCGATCCGTAAAAATATGGGTCGTTACATTCTCTCCCCCTTAGGAATTTTGCCCCCGAAATTCCAAACAAACAAGAGCAACCAAAGTTATTCCGCATGCCTACCATCCATAGCAATCATCAAACCATGCATCCAGTTACTAGCCTAGCATGCAGAATTTTAAGACTAGAACAAGTTACAAATTCGTGAGATGTCACGACACCTTAGGGCCATACCTCGAAGAGTTCAGGATGAGCTGCCTTCATCCCCTCTTCCTCCTCCCACGTACAGTCGTTAACATCATCACTCCATTGTACCTTGAGCAACGTAACCGTCTTCCTCCTAAGCTGTTTCGTGTCGGTTTCAACAACACGAAGCGGCTTACGAGGTCTCGTAACAACTGGATCAACCTCTATATCTTCACAGCTATCAGCAGAAACCACCGTATTCGAGTCATGCACATACTTCCGTAGATAAGATACATGAAAAACATTGTGCATACCCGCCATCTTTTCCGGTAACTCCAATCTATAAGCGAGCTTTCCAATTCGCTCGATGATCGGGAATGGTCCAACAAATCTCGGAGTCAATTTCCCTTTCTTCCCTAATCGAATAACATTCTTCAGAGGAGAAATCTTCACAAAAACCATATCACCCACGTCGATTTCCAAATCCTTACGACGCTTATCGGCATAACCTTTCTGACGATCTTGGGCTGCCTTCATTCGTCGCCGAATGATCTCTATACAATCCGTAGTCTGACGAATCATTTCTGGCCCAAGTATCAGCTTTTCTCCAGTTTCCAACCAACATGTCAGAGAGTTACACGGTCTTCCATACAATGCTTCATACGGTGCCATACCAATACTTGACTGGTAACTGTTATTATATGCAAATTCCACCAAATGAAGATGATCTTCCCATGATCCCCCGAAGTCCAAAACACATGCTCTGAGAAGATCTTCCAAAACTCGGTTGACTCTCTCGGTCTGACCATCTGTTTGGGGGTGATAAGCTGTACTCAAACACAACTCGGTTCCCAAAACTTTTTGGAAGCTCTTCCAAAATCCACTAGTGAACAATGGGTCTCGATCGCTCACTATACTCTTCGGAATACCATGGAATCGAACTATCCACTTAACATACATCTCAGCCAACTTCGATGCAGTCCTGGTAGATCGAACAGGAATGAATCTTGCACTCTTAGTCAAACGATCTACGATGACCCAAATCCCTTCATTCCCTGCCCTGGTTCTAGGTAGACCATCGATAAAATCCATCGATATCTGCTCCCACTTCCATGTAGGAACCTCTAATGGCTGAAGCAATCCACTTGGCTTCTTCTGTTCGGCTTTTACCAACTGGCAGTTCATATATTTGGAAATAAAATTTCCAACATCCTCCTTCATACCTTCCCAGTAATAGGTCCTTTTCATATCCCGATACATCTTATTTCCACCTGGATGAATTGTCAACTTCGAGTGATGACTTTCATTTAGAACTTCATCTCTCAATCCATCTATATCGGGAACAACTAATCGTCCTTGCTTCCGAAGCCAACCCTCTCCATCGACTTCGAATCCTTTATCCTTTTCTGGGTCTAATCCAGTTTCCAAATCACGGATAATCTTGACAAGCTTATCGTCTCGCTTTTGGTTCTCGCCAATTCTTTCCACTGGAGTAGGTCTTATCAATAAGTTTGCCAACACTTCAGGTTCCAATTCACATTTAGACCTGAAATCAAATCCAGCCAAATACTCAAGACTCCTCCATTCCAAAAACATGGCTCCCAATCCTGCATGTCTTCGACTTAACGCATCAGCCATTGCGTTACCTTTTCCCGGAGTATAGGCTATACCAAAATCATATGATGCTAAGAACTCTAGCCACCGTTTCTGTCGAAGATTCAAGTCCTTTTGGGAGAACAGATACTTCAACGACTTATGATCTGTAAACAACTCGAATCGAACTCCCAATAGGTAATGTCTCCACATCTTCAAAGCAAATACAATTGCCGCTAACTCCAAATCATGAGTCGGATAATTCCTTTCATGCGGCTTCAATTGTCGACTCGCATACGCAACAACTTTATCCCTTTGCATTAGCACTGCCCCAAGACCAGTACCACATGCATCGGTGTAAACCACCATCTCATCATTCCCACTTGAAATAGTCAAAACAGGAGCACTTGTTAGTCGCACTTTCAGGATTCCGAAAGCTTGCTCACACTTATCATCCCATTTGAACTTGGTTCTTTTTCGTCAATCCTGTTAATGGTGCATCTATCTTGGAAAAGTCTTTGATAAACCGACGATAGTATCCTGCTAATCCAAGAAAACTTCTCACATCAGATGCATTCTTAGGTCTAACCCAATCCTGGATTGCTGCTACCTTAGCGGGATCAACCGCTATTCCATTTCCAGAGATAACATGGCCTAAGAATCTCACTTCACTCTTCCAGAAGTGACACTTCGAAAACTTAGCCCTCAGCTGATGTTTCCGCAAGATTTCCAAAACAATACGCAAGTGCGTCTTGTGCTCTTTTTCAGTCCTGGAATAAATCAGAATGTCATCCACGAACACAAGTACGAACTTGTTCAACTGATCTCTGAATACTCTATTCATAAATCCACAAAATATGCTGGTGCATTGGTCAATCCAAACAGCATTACCAGCCACTCATAAAAACCGGATGGTGTCCTAAAAGAAGTCTTCGGCACACTATCCTTAGCCACTCTTAACTGGTGAAATCCCGTTGCCAAATCCATCTGAGAAAACACCTTAGCTTCGTGAAGCTGATCAAACAAGTCATCTATTCTCGGCAATGGATACTTGTTCTTCCTGGTCACTTTATTCAGCTCACGATAATCCACACACAACCTCAACGATCCATCCGCTTTGGTTGCGAACACAACTGGTGCACCCCGTTCGGACACGCTACGCCGAATGAATCCTTTCCGTAAAAGGTCATCAACTTGCACCTTCAACTCTTGCTGTTCTCTTGGAGCCATCCGCCTAAGAGGCATCACAACAGGTCTGGCTCCTTCAACTAGATCGATACGAAACTCGATCTCCCTATGCGGCGGTAACCCTTTGACCTCGTCAAAGACATCATCAAATCCATTCACAATAGGCACCGATGACAGTCCATCCCGTGGAACAACCAATGAATACATGAAGCTCATGAAGACGCCTTCCTCATGCTTACATCGTATCACAACCTTCCGCCCTTCCACATTCTCAACTGTCACCTCCAGCCTCTCACAATCAATCCTTGCCGCATACTTCCTAAGCCAGTCCATAACCAAAATAATTCTGAACCCCGCAAAGTTCAGAACAAAGCAATCACAAACAAAAGAGCAATGATGACTCGACACAACTAGACCACGGCATAACATACACAAACAAGACGAACCCCCAACTGGATTAGTCACAACCAATGGTCTATCAACAATATCCGGTTCCAAACCCAACCGGCCTACAATTCACTACAAACAAAGGAATGCGACGCTCCAGTATCAAACAAAAGCCTAACTGGAACACCACAAATGGAAAGAGTACCTTGAACCACCACACTCTTTCCTTTCTCATCAGCAGTAGGAGCTTTCAAAGATGATGGCACAGCCCCCAAAGCATAGGCTTGCACAATCTGCTTGTCCTTCCTCGGTTCTGGACAATCCCTCTTGAAATGCCCCGGTTTGTCACAATTGTGACACTTTGCCGGCACTCTCGGTTTCTTGCAATCCCTGGAGAGATGACCCTTCTGTTGACAGTTGTAGCAGATCACTTCACCCTTTGGCTTCTTCTGGCCATCCTTACCCTTCTGCTACTGCTGCTTCCTCTTCTTGTTTCCATTTTGCTCCTTGGTCACAGCAACAATAGATCCCTCCTTAGGAAACAGATTCTCATGCCTGAGAGCTTTCTCCACAAGCTTCTCAAATGGATCGTCCAAATGATCCACCAACTGCCTCCCAAGATAAGTGTCCAAGCCTGTCACAAACTTCTCATTCTTCTGAAAGGGAGAATCAATATACGACCGAGCATACTTGGACAAAGCTTCAAACTCAGAAACATACTCAAGAACTGGTCTTCCACCTTTCTTGAGTTCCACAAACTTCTTAAACAGAACAGATTTCTGAGCTGTAGAAATGAACTTAGCTTCAAATCTGACTTGGAACTGCTCCCAAGTAATTTCTTCCTCTGGAGTATCAATGGTGATAGAGTTCCACCAATCAGAAGCTCTCCCTTGAAGCTGCCTTGATGCAAGCTTCCTCTTAGTTGCATCCTCAATTCCCAAATCGCCAAAGATCCTTCTACAAGCATCAATCCATCTCTGAACATCAACGGTTGATTCTGTTCCCAAGAAAACCTTCCCTCCAAGAGCAGTATAGTCTTTGCACAACTTAGCAAAATCCACTGGTTTTGAGCTTGGACTTGAACGCCAACATCTACTGATGATCCTGAAGTTGGTATCCTTCTCATGATCGAAGTCATCATAGCTTCGAACATTGCAGCATAGTCAGTAGCTCCCCCAACAGCACGGCTTTCCCTAGCAGCTTGTCTCTCACTTCGACTCATCCTTATTATCTACAAAAAGGAATGATTTAGAACACCTTGAGAAACAACTACATAAGGAGTTCAAATCCTTCTAAACTACTATATTATATATAGTAATCATCCATCAAAATACAATTACGTTTCTCATACGTAGTTACGTCAGCGAGCGTTGGCTAAAATCGATTAACCAAAGCTCTGATACCAAATGTGACGACCGCCCATGACTCCCGCACGAAAACAAGGAAATGGTGCGCTAAAAGGTGTGCCAGGCAGCCATGGACGATAGTCAGGGTAAGGTAAACACAGGAAAAGTCTATCGTATTACTCACAGCGCATGGACAAAATACAATAGAAAATATACATAGTGAAGCTTCATATAACAGAATCTAAGCATATAAACTCTAATGGTTTGATACAACAATCAGCAAAGTCAATACATCAAGCCTCACTACATATCACTCAGAGAATATACAAACAGCGGAAACACCCATTACATATAGTAAGAAAATAATATGTAAAAGCCTCCAGCTCGTCTTCGTCATTAACAGCGTTGGTAGTCAAGAACAGCACCTGTCACCTACTACCTAGTCTGCCCATCCCAACATGGATGAACAGCCCAAGGTAATAAGAGTTGAACATAAAACCTTGAGTCAGACAACAGTCTTAGTGAGCAGTAAATTAACTATCAAACATACCAAAAGAGCATAAAGGATAAAAGGAATAGGAACTCAACCATCCCACTCCACCTCATTCTACAGTGATAGCCCCCAAACCCACTAAGCAGAAGCAAGCATAACAAAGCACACATTTAAAGTAAAGTAATTTTCACTCGAGTCAAGGTCGATGTTTTCCAAGTACAAACCCCCAAGGCCTAAACCAAGATCAGATAAGCACTCCAAAAACACCGCTCTTGAGGCCGAATGATGATACAATCAAACATCCATGACTCTGGCTATCACTGTTATCATTGCCTCGATATCACCGTTAGTTGAAAGACCGCCTGTCAAGGGCTAATGGTAACCCCGGTTCTAGACATAACTCTGCACGTCGTCGCAGCCCGTGCCTAGGAATTTTCGCAACTACCCAGAGTACTAGCATGTCGTCGCAGCCCGTGCCTGAGACGTCGTCGCAGCCCGTCCCAACGTACTCTTGTTTTGAGCATGCTAGAACCTTCAATAATGATGAAATCTTAGCCTCCTAGTCGTCCTCCTCGACGACTATTCTCATACTAGCCCAAGCGCCTCTCGAGCCCACCATTATCAACCCACTCGAATCGCATCATCGAGTTATCAACATGCTTGGAATGACCCCGTCTGGATTAAACCAAGGCTTTCTCACATCATACTTTGCCTCATCGCATCATAGCAAAGTCCCATCTCAACATCAGGGTTTGCCTCATCGCATCATGGCAAAGTCCCATCTCAACATCATCGTCAAATCTATCCATATGAGCTTCGACATCCGCTTCATATGCCACAAGCAGCTTTCCTTATTCAAGAGCCTTTCCACTTAGCTTTTGAATCATCTTCGACCAACTTGCCCAAATCAAGTTATCAATCAACTAATCAATCAAATCAAACATTAATCCAAGCAATCAATCATTCAAACAAGATCTAAATAAACAATTACAACAATAATGGCAATTTCGTAAATAAAGAATCCAAATCTAACATGCATTCTAACAAGCATGAATTATGAACAATATATCTACAACTTGATGAATGAACTTGCATAAGTGAACATGTAGTAAAATAGAATGTCAAAACTTCATGAACAATAGATCTACATGCAGACTTAGGGAAAATGCAAGAAATCACTATCTTTAACACACAAATGAGCCACCGATCCAATATACTCCCTTGGGTCCGCGTGAGAGATAACTACCACTCACCGAATCACCTAAACACCTCAAAAGATAACAACTTCAGATCTGGACAGCAAGGAATCAAGCTTGATCCTCCAAAGCTCCGCTTCAAACGATGAAATCTCTCTTCAATGGATGGAGATCTTCAACTTTGGCTCTTGCATCTTCGATTTGATCTTCAATTTAGATGGAAGGAATCACTAGATTAGAGTGGAGAAAAGAAGTGAAGAAGTGTTGTAGTCGAGCTCTAAAAATGGCAGCACTTCGTCGCTTCAAAATCCGGTGCCAAAAAGTGAGGCGAACCCCTTCTATTTATAGGCAGAAATCCCCCTGAGTCGGTCGCCTCCCTGAGTCGTCCACGACTCATCAAAGCCTACGACCCACGACTCAAGCCCCTAACGACCCAAGCCTTCGAACGACTTATCACCTATACGACCTAAAGACTTACACGACCTAGCGACTTAACTATATTGCCGACTCACGACTTAACGGCTTAGCCCTTCCCACGACTCGACAGGTACTACGACCACACACAGGACCAAATGACTTATCCTATGCGCGACCTAACTAAAACACGAGTTACGACCTACGACTCATCGGAGAGGTCGACCCAACTACCCAAGCCTTAATCACATGACCGACCTAACGACTCATCTATACTGCCGACCTAACACCATCACAGCATCTAAACGACCTACGACCTATACCCTAACCCGTCCACGACTTAACTACACACCCTATCACCATAAGTCATGTACGATTTAAGCCTTAGGTCCTATAAATCGTTGGCTCCTATAGGTCGGTCTGCTCTCAAACCGGTCAGTACTTAAGTCATTAGTCCCTATAAGCCGCTAATTCTATTAAGTCGCTATCTCCTTAAGCCATAAGCCACCAACCCGCTAACCTCCTTAGGTCGTTCCAATAATCTCATCGACCTAACTGTCACACGACCTTACCCCCCTTAGGTCGGTAACTCCTAAGTCGCTCCTTTATGCCACTAGTTCCTTAAGTCGGCTAATTATTATCTCCTTAGGTCGCATACTATAACTCGGTCGACACTTAGGTCGATCAGAAACCCATAACTCGCTCACACGACCTAACCTAACTTCCACACGAGTTAACTATCACGCGACTTAAGCTCAAGCGTCGACTCAACTCAGAACGACTTAATACAACTAACAACTTAATGCATATAGTTTAACAATGTTTCGATCCGTAAAAATATGGGTCGTTACATTCTCTCCCCCTTAGGAATTTTGCCCCCGAAATTCCAAACAAACAAGAGCAACCAAAGTTATTCCGCATGCCTACCATCCATAGCAATCATCAAACCATGCATCCAATTACTAGCCTAGCATTCTGAATTTTAAGACTAGAACAAGTTACAAATTCGTGAGATGTCACGACACCTTAGGGCCATACCTCGAAGAGTTCAGGATGAGCTGCCTTCATCCCCTCTTCCTCCTCCCACGTACAGTCGTTAACATCATCACTCCATTGTACCTTGAGCAACGTAACCGTCTTCCTCCTAAGCTGTTTCGTGTCGGTTTCAACAACACGAAGCGGCTTACGAGGTCTCGTAACAACTGGATCAACCTCTATATCTTCACAGCTATCAGCAGAAACCACCGTATTCGAGTCATGCACATACTTCCGTAGATAAGATACATGAAAAACATTGTGCATACCCGCCATCTTTTCCGGTAACTCCAATCTATAAGCGAGCTTTCCAATTCGCTCGATGATCGGGAATGGTCCAACAAATCTCGGAGTCAATTTCCCTTTCTTCCCTAATCGAATAACATTCTTCAGAGGAGAAATCTTCACAAAAACCATATCACCCACGTCGATTTCCAAATCCTTACGACGCTTATCGGCATAACCTTTCTGACGATCTTGGGCTGCCTTCATTCGTCGCCGAATGATCTCTATATAATCCGTAGTCTGACGAATCATTTCTGGCCCAAGTATCAGCTTTTCTCCAGTTTCCAACCAACATGTTGGAGAGTTACATGGTCTTCCATACAATGCTTCATACGGTGCCATACCAATACTTGACTGGTAACTGTTATTATATGAAAATTCCACCAAATGAAGATGATCTTCCCATGATCCCCCGAAGTCCAAAACACATGCTCTGAGAAGATCTTCCAAAACTCGGTTGACTCTCTCGGTCTGACCATCTGTTTGGGGGTGATAAGCTGTACTCAAACACAACTCGGTTCCCAAAACTTCTTGGAAGCTCTTCCAAAATCCACTAGTGAACAATGGGTCTCGATCGCTCACTATACTCTTCGGAATACCATGGAATCGAACTATCCACTTAACATACAACTCAGCCAACTTCGATGTAGTCCTGGTAGATCGAACAGGAATGAATCTTGCACTCTTAGTCAAACGATCTACGATGACCCAAATCCCTTCATTCCCTGCCCTGGTTCTAGGTAGACCATCGATAAAATCCATCGATATCTGCTCCCACTTCCATGTAGGAACCTCTAATGGCTGAAGCAATCCACTTGGCTTCTTCTGTTCGGCTTTTACCAACTGGCAGTTCATACATTTGGAAATAAAATTTCCAACATCCTTCTTCATACCTTCCCAGTAATAGGTCCTTTTCATATCCCGATACATCTTATTTCCACCTGGATGAATTGTCAACTTCGAGTGATGACTTTCATTTAGAACTTCATCTCTCAATCCATCTATATCGGGAACAACTAATCGTCCTTGCTTCCGAAGCCAACCCTCTCCATCGACTTCGAATCCTTTATCCTTTTCTGGGTCTAATCCAGATTCCAAATCACGGATAATCTTGACAAGCTTATCGTCTCGCTTTTGGTTCTCGCCAATTCTTTCCACTAGAGTAGGTCTTATCGATAAGTTTGCCAACACTTCAGGTTCCAATTCACATTTAGACCTGAAATCAAATCCAGCCAAATACTCAAGACTCCTCCATTCCAAAAACATGGCTCCCAATCCTGCATGTCTTCGACTTAACGCATCAGCCACTGCGTTACCTTTTCCCGGAGTATAGGCTATACCAAAATCATATGATGCTAAGAACTCTAGCCACCGTTGTTGTCGAAGATTCAAGTCCTTTTGGGAGAACAGATACTTCAACGACTTATGATCTGTAAACAACTCGAATCGAACTCCCAATAGGTAATGTCTCCACATCTTCAAAGCAAATACAATTGCCGCTAACTCCAAATCATGAGTCGGATAATTCCTTTCATGCGGCTTCAATTGTCGACTCGCATACGCAACAACTTTATTCTTTTGCATTAGCACTGCCCCAAGACCAGTACCACATGCATCGGTGTAAACCACCATCTCATCATTCCCACTTGGAAAAGTCAAAACAGGAGCACTTGTTGGTCGCTCTTTCAGGATTCTGAAAGCTTGCTCACACTTATCATCCCATTTGAACACTTGGTTCTTTTTCGTCAATCCTGTTAACGGTGCATCTATCTTGGAAAAGTCTTTGATAAACCGACGATAGTATCCTGCTAATCCAAGAAAACTTCTCACATCAGATGCATTCTTAGGTCTAACCCAATCCTGGATTGCTGCTACCTTAGCAGGATCAACCGCTATTCCATTTCCAGAGATAACATGGCCCAAGAATCTCATTTCACTCTTTCAGAAGTGACACTTCGAAAACTTAGCCCTCAGCTGATGTTTCCGCAAGATTTCCAAAACAATACGCAAGTGCGTCTTGTGCACTTTTTCAGTCCTGGAATAAATCAGAATGTCATCCACGAACACAAGTACGAACTTGTTCAACTGATCTCTGAATACTCTATTCATAAGATCCACAAAATATGCGGGTGCATTGGTCAATCCAAACGGTGTTACCAGCCACTCATAAAAACCAGATGGTGTCCTAAAAGTAGTCTTCGACACACTATCCTTAGCCACTCTTAACTGGTGAAATCCCGTTGCCAAATCCATCTGAGAAAACACCTTAGCTTCGTGAAGCTGATCAAACAAGTCATCTATTCTCGGCAATGGATACTTGTTCTTCCTGGTCACTTTATTCAGCTCACGATAATCCACACACAACCTCAACGATCCATCCGCTTTGGTTGCGAACACAACTGGTGCACCCCATTCAGACACGCTACGCCGAATGAATCGTTTCCGTAAAAGGTCATCAACTTGCACCTTCAACTCTTGCTGTTCTCTAGGAGCCATCCGCCTAAGAGGCATCACAACAGGTCTGGCTCCTTCAACTAGATCGATACGAAACTCGATCTCCCTATGCGGCGGTAACCCTTTGACCTCGTCAAAGACATCATCAAATCCATTCACAATAGGCACCGATGACAGTCCATCCCGTGGAACAACCAGCGAATACATGAAGCTCATGAAGACGCCTTCCTCATGCTTACATCGTATCACAACCTTCCGCCATTCCACATTCTCAACTGTCACCTCCAGCCTCTCACAATCAATCCTTGCCGCATACTTCCTAAGCCAGTCCATACCCAAAATAATTCCGAACCCCCAAAGTTCAGAACAAAGCAATCACAAACAAAAGAGCAATCATGACTCGATACACTAGACCACGGCATAACATACACAAACAAGACGAACCCCCAACTGGATTAGTCACAACCAATGGTCTATCAACAATATCCGGTTCCAAACCCAACCGGCCTACAAGTTCACTACAAACAAAGGAATGCGACGCTCTAGTATCAAACAAAACCCTAACTGGAACACCACAAATGGAAAGAGTACCTTGAACCACCACACTCTTTCCTTTCTCATCAGGAGTAGGAGCTTTCAAAGATAATGGCACAGCCCCCAAAGCATAGGCTTGCACAATCTGCTTGTCCTTCCTCGGTTCTGGACAATCCCTCTTGAAATGCCCCGGTTTGTCGCAGTTGTGACACTTCGCCGGCACTCTCGGTTTCTTGCAATCCCTGGAGAGATGACCCTTCTGCTGACAGTTGTAGCAGATCACTTCACCCTTTGGCTTCTTCTGGCCATCCTTACCCTTCTACTGCTGCTGCTTCCTCTTCTTGTTTCCATTTTGCTCCTTGGTCACAGCAACAACAGATCCCTCCTTAGGAAACAGATTCTCATGCCAGAGAGCTTTCTCCACAAGCTTCTCAAATGGATCGTCCAAATGATCCACCAACTGCCTCCCAAGATAAGTGTCCAAGCCTGTCACAAACTTCTCATTCTTCTGATAGGGAGAATCAATATACGACCGAGCATACTTGGACAAAGCTTCAAACTCAGAAACATACTCAAGAACTGGTCTTCCACCTTGCTTGAGTTCCACAAACTTCTTAAACAGAATAGATTTCTGAGCTGTAGAAATGAACTTAGCTTCAAATCTGACTTGGAACTGCTCCCAAGTAATTTCTTCCTCTGGAGTATCAATGGTGATAGAGTTCCACCAATCAGAAGCTCTCCCTTGAAGCTGCCTTGATGCAAGCTTCCTCTTAGTTGCATCCTCAATTCCCAAATCGCCAAAGATCCTTCTACAAGCATCAATCCATCTCTGAACATCAACGGTTGATTCTGTTCCCAAGAAAACCTTCCCTCCAAGAGCAGTATAGTCTTTGCACAACTTAGCAAAATCCACTGGTTTTGAGCTTGGACTTGAACGCCAACATCTACTGATGATCCTGAAGTTGGTATCCTTCTCATGATCGAAGTCATCATAGCTTCGAACATTGCAGCATAGTCAGTAGCTCCCCCAACAGCACGGCTTTCCCTAGCAGCTTGTCTCTCACTTCGACTCATCCTTATTATCTACAAAAAGGAATGATTTAGAACACCTTGAGAAACAACTACATAAGGAGTTCAAATCCTTCTAAACTACTATATTATATATAGTAATCATCCATCAAAATACAATTACGTTTCTCATACGTAGTTACGTCAGCGAGCGTTGGCTAAAATCGATTAACCAAAGCTCTGATACCAAATGTGACGACCGCCCATGACTCCCGCACGAAAACAAGGAAATGGTGCGCTAAAAGGTGTGCCAGGCAGCCATGGACGATAGTCAGGGTAAGGTAAACACAGGAAAAGTCTATCGTATTACTCACAGCGCATGGACAAAATACAATAGAAAATATACATAGTGAAGCTTCATATAACAGAATCTCATCATATAAACTCTAATGGTTTGATACAACAATCAGCAAAGTCAATACATCAAGCCTCACTACATATCACTCAGAGAATATACAAACAGCGGAAACACCCATTACATATAGTAAGAAAACAATATGTAAAAGCCTCCAGCTCGTCTTCGTCATTAACAGCGTTGGTAGTCAAGAACAGCACCTGTCACCTACTACCTAGTCTGCCCATCCCAACATGGATGAACAGCCCAAGGTAATAAGAGTTGAACATAAAACCTTGAGTCAGACAACAGTCTTAGTGAGCAGTAAATTAACTATCAAACATACCAAAAGAGCATAAAGGATAAAAGGAATAGGAACTCAACCATCCCACTCCACCTCATTCTACAGTGATAGCCCCCAAACCCACTAAGCAGAAGCAAGCATAACAAAGCAGACATTTAAAGTAAAGTAATTTTCACTCGAGTCAAGGTCGATGTTTTCCAAGTACAAACCCCCAAGGCCTAAACCAAGATCAGATAAGCACTCCAAAAACACCGCTCTTGAGGCCGAATGATGATACAATCAAACATCCATGACTCTGGCTATCACTGTTATCATTGCCTCGATATCACCGTTAGTTGAATGACCGCCTGTCAAGGGCTAATGGTAACCCCGGTTCTAGACATAACTCCGCACGTCGTCGCAGCCCGTGCCTAGGAATTTTCGCAACTACCCAGAGTACTAGCATGTCGTCGCAGCCCGTGCCTGAGACGTCGTCGCAGCCCGTCCCAACGTACTCTTGTTTTGAGCATGCTAGAACCTTCAATAACGATGAAATCTTAGCCTCCTAGTCATCCTCCTCGACGACTATTCTCATACTAGCCCAAGCGCCTCTCGAGCCCACCATTATCAACCCACTCGAATCGCATCATCGAGTTATCAACATGCTTGGAATGACCCCGTCTGGATTAAACCAAGGCTTTCTCACATCATACTTTGCCTCATCGCATCATAGCAAAGTCCCATCTCAACATCAGGGTTTGCCTCATCGCATCATGGCAAAGTCCCATCTCAACATCATCGTCAAATCTATCCATATGAGCTTCGACATCCGCTTCATATGCCACAAGCAGCTTTCCTTATTCAAGAGCCTTTCCACTTAGCTTTTGAATCATCTTCGACCAACTTGCCCAAATCAAGTTATCGATCAACTAATCAATCAAATCAAACATTAATCCAAGCAATCAATCATTCAAACAAGATCTAAATAAACAATTACAACAATAATGGCAATTTCGTAAATAAAGAATCCAAATCTAACATGCATTCTAACAAGCATGAATTATGAACAATATATCTACAACTTGATGAATGAACTTGCATAAGTGAACATGTAGTAAAATAGAATGTCAAAACTTCATGAACAATAGATCTACATGCAGACTTAGGGAAAATGCAAGAAATCACTATCTTTAACACACAAATGAGCCACCGATCCAATATACTCCCTTGGGTCCGCGTGAGAGATAACTACCACTCACCGAATCACCTAAACACCTCAAAAGATAACAACTTCAGATCTGGACAGCAAGGAATCAAGCTTGATCCTCCAAAGCTCCGCTTCAAACGATGAAATCTCTCTTCAATGGATGGAGATCTTCAACTTTGGCTCTTGCATCTTCGATTTGATCTTCAATTTAGATGGAAGGAATCACTAGATTAGAGTGGAGAAAAGAAGTGAAGAAGTGTTGTAGTCGAGCTCTAAAAATGGCAGCACTTCGTCGCTTCAAAATCCGGTGCCAAAAAGTGAGGCGAACCCCTTCTATTTATAGGCAGAAATCCCCCTGAGTCGGTCGCCTCCCTGAGTCGTCCACGACTCATCAAAGCCTACGACCCACGACTCAAGCCCCTAACGACCCAAGCCTTCGAACGACTTATCACCTATATGACCTAAAGACTTACACGACCTAGCGACTTAACTATATTGTCGACTCACGACTTAACGGCTTAGCCCTTCCCACGACTCAACAGGTACTACGACCACACACAGGACCAAATGACTTATCCTATGCACGACCTAACTAAAACACGAGTTACGACCTACGACTCATCGGAGAGGCCGACCCAACTACCCAAGCCTTAATCACATGACCGACCTAACGACTCATCTATACTGCCGACCTAACACCATCACAGCATCTAAACGACCTACGACCTATACCCTAACCCGTCCACGACTTAACTACACACCCTATCACCATAAGTCATGTACGATTTAAGCCTTAGGTCCTATAAATCGTTGGCTCCTATAGGTCGGTCTGCTCTCAAACCGGTCAGTACTTAAGTCATTAGTCCCTATAAGCCGCTAATTCTATTAAGTCGCTATCTCCTTAAGCCATAAGCCACCAACCCGCTAACCTCCTTAGGTCGTTCCAATAATCTCATCGACCTAACTGTCACACGACCTTACCCCCCTTAGGTCGGTAACTCCTAAGTCGCTCCTTTATGCCACTAGTTCCTTAAGTCGGCTAATTATTATCTCCTTAGGTCGCATACTATCTTAACTCGGTCGACACTTAGGTCGGTCAGAAACCCATAACTCGCTCACACGACCTAACCAAACTTCCACACGAGTTAACTATCACGTGACTTAAGCTCAAGCGTCGACTCAACTCAGAACAACTTAATACAACTAACAACTTAATACATATAGTTTAACAATGTTTCGATCCGTAAAAATATGGGTCGTTACATTCTCTCCCCCTTAGGAATTTTTCCCCCGAAATTCCAAACAAACAAGAGCAACCAAAGTTATTCCGCATGCCTACCATCCATAGCAATCATCAAACCATGCATCCAATTACTAGCCTAGCATTCTGAATTTTAAGACTAGAACAAGTTACAAATTCGTGAGATGTCACGACACCTTAGGGCCATACCTCGAAGAGTTCAGGATGAGCTGCCTTCATCCCCTCTTCCTCCTCCTACGTATAGTCGTTAACATCATCACTCCATTGTACCTTGAGCAACGTAACCGTCTTCCTCCTAAGCTGTTTCGTGTCGGTTTCAACAACACGAAGCGGCTTACGAGGTCTCGTAACAACTGGATCAACCTCTATATCTTCACAGCTATCAGCAGAAACCACCGTATTCGAGTCATGCACATACTTCCGTAGATAAGATACATGAAAAACATTGTGCATACCCGCCATCTTTTTCGGTAACTCCAATCTATAAGCGAGCTTTCCAATTCGCTCGATGATCGGGAATGGTCCAACAAATCTCGGAGTCAATTTCCCTTTCTTCCCTAATCGAATAACATTCTTCAAAGGAGAAATCTTCACAAAAACCATATCACCCACGTCGATTTCCAAATCCTTACGATGCTTATCGGCATAACCTTTCTGACGATCTTGGGCTGCCTTCATTCGTCGCCGAATGATCTCTATATAATCCGTAGTCTGACGAATCATTTCTGGCCCAAGTATCAGCTTTTCTCCAGTTTCCAACCAACATGTCGGAGAGTTACACGGTCTTCCATACAATGCTTCATACGGTGCCATACCAATACTTGACTGGTAACTGTTATTATATGAAAATTCCACCAAATGAAGATGATCTTCCCATGATCCCCCGAAGTCCAAAACACATGCTCTGAGAAGATCTTCCAAAACTCGGTTGACTCTCTCGGTCTGACCATCTGTTTGGGGGTGATAAGCTGTACTCAAACACAACTCGGTTCCCAAAACTTCTTGGAAGCTCTTCCAAAATCCACTAGTGAACAATGGGTCTCGATCGCTCACTATACTCTTCGGAATACCATGGAATCGAACTATCCACTTAACATACAACTCAGCCAACTTCGATGCAGTCCTGGTAGATCGAACAGGAATGAATCTTGCACTCTTAGTCAAACGATCTACGATGACCCAAATCCCTTCATTCCCTGCCCTGGTTCTAGGTAGACCATCGATAAAATCCATCGATATCCGCTCCCACTTCCATGTAGGAACCTCTAATGGCTGAAGCAATCCACTTGGCTTCTTCTGTTCGGCTTTTACCAACTGGCAGTTCATACATTTGGAAATAAAATTTCCAACATCCTTCTTCATACCTTCCCAGTAATAGGTCCTTTTCATATCCCGATACATCTTATTTCCACCTGGATGAATTGTCAACTTCGAGTGATGACTTTCATTTAGAACTTCATCTCTCAATCCATCTATATCGGGAACAACTAATCGTCCTTGCTTCCGAAGCCAACCCTCTCCATCGACTTCGAATCCTTTATCCTTTTCTGGGTCTAATCCAGATTCCAAATCACGGATAATCTTGACAAGCTTATCGTCTCGCTTTTGGTTCTCGCCAATTCTTTCCACTAGAGTAGGTCTTATCGATAAGTTTGCCAACACTTCAGGTTCCAATTCACATTTAGACCTGAAATCAAATCCAGCCAAATACTCAAGACTCCTCCATTCCAAAAACATGGCTCCCAATCCTGCATGTCTTCGACTTAACGCATCAGCCACTACGTTACCTTTTCCCGGAGTATAGGCTATACCAAAATCATATGATGCTAAGAACTCTAGCCACCGTTGTTGTCGAAGATTCAAGTCCTTTTGGGAGAACAGATACTTCAACGACTTATGATCTGTAAACAACTCGAATCGAACTCCCAATAGGTAATGTCTCCACATCTTCAAAGCAAATACAATTGCCGCTAACTCCAAATCATGAGTCGGATAATTCCTTTCATGCGGCTTCAATTGTCGACTCGCATACGCAACAACTTTATCCTTTTGCATTAGCACTGCCCCAAGACCAGTACCACATGCATCGGTGTAAACCACCATCTCATCATTCCCACTTGGAATAGTCAAAACAGGAGCACTTGTTGGTCGCTCTTTCAGGATTCCGAAAGCTTGCTCACACTTATCATCCCATTTGAACACTTGGTTCTTTTTCGTCAATCCTGTTAACGGTGCAGCTATCTTGGAAAAGTCTTTGATAAACCGACGATAGTATCCTGCTAATCCAAGAAAACTTCTCACATCAGATGCATTCTTAGGTCTAACCCAATCCTGGATTGCTGCTACCTTAGCGGGATCAACCGCTATTCCATTTCCAGAGATAACATGGCCCAAGAATCTCATTTCACTCTTCCAGAAGTGACACTTCGAAAACTTAGCCCTCAGCTGATGTTTCCGCAAGATTTCCAAAACAATACGCAAGTGCGTCTTGTGCTCTTTTTCAGTCCTGGAATAAATCAGAATGTCATCCACGAACACAAGTACGAACTTGTTCAACTGATCTCTGAATACTCTATTCATAAGATCCACAAAATATGCTGGTGCATTGGTCAATCCAAACGGTGTTACCAGCCACTCATAAAAACCAGATGGTGTCCTAAAAGTAGTCTTCGACACACTATCCTTAGCCACTCTTAACTGGTGAAATCCCGTTGCCAAATCCATCTGAGAAAACACCTTAGCTTCGTGAAGCTGATCAAACAAGTCATCTATTCTCGGCAATGGATACTTGTTCTTCCTGGTCACTTTATTCAGCTCACGATAATCCACACACAACCTCAACGATCCATCCGCTTTGGTTGCGAACACAACTGGTGCACCCCATTCAGACACGCTACGCCGAATGAATCCTTTCCGTAAAAGGTCATCAACTTGCATCTTCAACTCTTGCTGTTCTCTAGGAGCCATCCGCCTAAGAGGCATCACAACAGGTCTGGCTCCTTCAACTAGATCGATACGAAACTCGATCTCCCTATGCGGCGGTAACCCTTTGACCTCGTCAAAGACATCATCAAATCCATTCACAATAGGCACCGATGACAGTCCATCCCGTGGAACAACCAGCGAATACATGAAGCTCATGAAGACGCCTTCCTCATGCTTACATCGTATCACAACCTTCCGCCCTTCCACATTCTCAACTGTCACCTCCAGCCTCTCACAATCAATCCTTGCCGCATACTTCCTAAGCCAGTCCATACCCAAAATAATTCCGAACCCCGCAAAGTTCAGAACAAAGCAATCACAAACAAAAGAGCAATCATGACTCGACACACTAGACCACGGCATAACATACACAAACAAGACGAACCCCCAACTGGATTAGTCACAACCAATGGTCTATCAACAATATCCGGTTCCAAACCCAACCGGCCTACAAGTTCACTACAAACAAAGGAATGCGACGCTCTAGTATCAAACAAAACCCTAACTGGAACACCACAAATGGAAAGAGTACCTTGAACCACCACACTCTTTCCTTTCTCATCAGGAGTAGGAGCTTTCAAAGATAATGGCACAGCCTCCAAAGCATACGCTTGCACAATCTGCTTGTCCTTCCTCGGTTCTGGACAATCCCTCTTGAAATGCCCTGGTTTGTCACAGTTGTGACACTTCGCCGGCACTCTCGGTTTCTTGCAATCCCTGGAGAGATGACCCTTCTGCTGACAGTTGTAGCAGATCACTTCACCCTTTGGCTTCTTCTGGCCATCCTTACCCTTCTACTGCTGCTGCTTCCTCTTCTTGTTTCCATTTTGCTCCTTGGTCAGAGCAACAACAGATCCCTCCTTAGGAAACAGATTCTCATGCCTGAGAGCTTTCTCCACAAGCTTCTCAAATGGATCGTCCAAATGATCCACCAACTGCCTCCCAAGATAAGTGTCCAAGCCTGTCATAAACTTCTCATTCTTCTGATAGGGAGAATCAATATACGACCGAGCGTACTTGGACAAAACTTCAAACTCAGAAACATACTCAAGAACTGGTCTTCCACCTTGCTTGAGTTCCACAAACTTCTTAAACAGAACAGATTTCTGAGCTGTAGAAATGAACTTAGCTTCAAATCTGACTTGGAACTACTCCCAAGTAATTTCTTCCTCTGGAGTATCAATGGTGATAGAGTTCCACCAATCAGAAGCTCTCCCTTGAAGCTGCCTTGATGCAAGCTTCCTCTTAGTTGCATCCTCAATTCCCAAATCGCCAAAGATCCTTCTACAAGCATCAATCCATCTCTGAACATCAACGGTTGATTCTGTTCCCAAGAAAACCTTCCCTCCAAGAGCAGTATAGTCTTTGCACAACTTAGCAAAATCCACTGGTTTTGGAGCTTGGACTTGAACGCCAACATCTACTGATGATCCTGAAGTTGGTATCCTTCTCATGATCGAAGTCATCATAGCTTCGAACATTGCAGCATAGTCAGTAGCTCCCCCAACAGCACGGCTTTCCCTAGCAGCTTGTCTCTCACTTCGACTCATCCTTATTATCTACAAAAAGGAATGATTTAGAACACCTTGAGAAACAACTACATAAGGAGTTCAAATCCTTCTAAACTACTATATTATATATAGTAATCATCCATCAAAATACAATTACGTTTCTCATACGTAGTTACGTCAGCGAGCGTTGGCTAAAATCGATTAACCAAAGCTCTGATACCAAATGTGACGACCGCCCATGACTCCCGCACGAAAACAAGGAAATGGTGCGCTAAAAGGTGTGCCAGGCAGCCATGGACGATAGTCAGGGTAAGGTAAACACAGGAAAAGTCTATCGTATTACTCACAGCGCATGGACAAAATACAATAGAAAATATACATAGTGAAGCTTCATATAACAGAATCTCATCATATAAACTCTAATGGTTTGATACAACAATCAGCAAAGTCAATACATCAAGCCTCACTACATATCACTCAGAGAATATACAAACAGCGGAAACACCCATTACATATAGTAAGAAAACAATATGTAAAAGCCTCCAGCTCGTCTTCGTCATTAACAGCGTTGGTAGTCAAGAACAGCACCGGTCACCTGCTACCTAGTCTGCCCATCCCAACATGGATGAACATCCCAAGGTAATAAGAGTTGAACATAAAACCTTGAGTCAGACAACAGTCTTAGTGAGCAGTAAATTAACTATCAAACATACCAAAAGAGCATAAAGGATAAAAGGAATAGGAACTCAACCATCCCACTCCACCTCATTCTACAGTGATAGCCCCTAAACCCACTAAGCAGAAGCAAGCATAACAAAGCAGACATTTAAAGTAAAGTAATTTTCACTCGAGTCAAGGTCGATGTTTTCCAAGTACAAACCCCCAAGGCCTAAACCAAGATCAGATAAGCACTCCAAAAACACCGCTCTTGAGGCCGAATGATGATAAAATCAAACATCCATGACTCTGGCTATCACTGTTATCATTGCCTCGATATCACCGTTAGTTGAATGACCGCCTGTCAAGGGCTAATGGTAACCCCGGTTCTAGACATAACTCAGCACGTCGTCGCAGCCCGTGCCTAGGAATTTTCGCAACTACCCAGAGTACTAGCACATCGTCGTAGCCCGTGCCTGAGACGTCGTCGCAGCCCGTCCCAACGTACTCTTGTTTTGAGCATGCTAGAACCTTCAATAACGATGAAATCTTAGCCTCCTAGTCATCCTCCTCGACGACTATTCTCATACTAGCCCAAGCGCCTCTCGAGTCCACCATTATCAACCCACTCGAATCGCATCATCGAGTTATCAACATGCTTGGAATGACCCCGTCTAGATTAAACCAAGGCTTTCTCACATCATACTTTGCCTCATCGCATCATAGCAAAGTCCCATCTCAACATCATGGTTTTCCTCATCGCATCATGGCAAAGTCCCATCTCAACATCATCGTCAAATCTATCCAATGAGCTTCGACATCCGCTTCATATGCCACAAGCAGCTTTCCTTATTCAAGAGCCTTTCCACTTAGCTTTTGAATCATCTTCGACCAACTTGCCCAAATCAAGTTATCGATCAACTAATCAATCAAATCAAACATTAATCCAAGCAATCAATCATTCAAACAAGATCTAAATAAACAATTACAACAATAATGGCAATTTCGTAAATAAAGAGTCCAAATCTAACATGCATTCTAACAAGCATGAATTATGAACAATATCTCTACAACTTGATGAATGAACTTGCATAAGTGAACATGTAGTAAAATAGAATGTCAAAACTTCATGAACAATAGATCTACATGCAGACTTAGGGAAAATGCAAGAAATCACTATCTTTAACACACAAACAAGCCACCGATCCAATATACTCCCTTGGGTCCGTGTGAGAGATAACTACCACTCACCGAATCACCTAAACACCTCAAAAGATAACAACTTCAGATCTGGACAGCAACGAATCAAGCTTGATCCTCCAAAGCTCCGCTTCAAACGATGAAATCTCTCTTCAACGGATGGAGATCTTCAACTTTGGCTCTTGGATCTTCGATTTGATCTTCAATTTAGATGGAAGGAATCACTAGATTAGAGTGGAGAAAAGAAGTGAAGAAGTGTTGTAGTCGAGCTCTAAAAATGGCAGCACTTCGTCGCTTCAAAATCCGGTGCCAAAAAGTGAGGCGAACCCCTTCTATTTATAGGCAGAAATCCCCCTGAGTCGGTCGCCTCCCTGAGTCGTCCACGACTCATCAAAGCCTACGACCCACGACTCAAGCCCCTAACGACCCAAGCCTTCGAACGACTTATCACCTATACGACCTAAAGACTTACACGATCTAGCGACTTAACTATATTGCCGACTCACGACTTAACGGCTTAGCCCTTCCCATGACTCAACAGGTACTACGACCACACACAGGACCAAATGACTTATCCTATGCGCGACCTAACTAAAACACGAGTTACGACCTACGACTCATCGGAGAGGCCGACCCAACTACCCAAGCCTTAATCACATGACCGACCTAACGACTCATCTATACTGCCGACCTAACACCATCACAGCATCTAAACGACCTACGACCTATACCCTAACCCGTCCACGACTTAACTACACACCCTATCACCATAAGTCGTGTACGATTTAAGCCTTAGGTCCTATAAATCGTTGGCTCCTATAGGTCGGTCTGCTCTTAAACCGGTCAGTACTTAAGTCATTAGTCCCTATAAGCCGCTAATTCTATTAAGTCGCTATCTCCTTAAGGCATAAGCCACCAACCCGCTAACCTCCTTAGGTCGTTCCAATAATCTCACCGACCTAACTGTCATACGACCTTACCCCCCTTAGGTCGGTAACTCCTAAGTCGCTCCTTTATGCCACTAGTTCCTTAAGTCGGCTAATTATTATCTCCTTAGGTCGCATACTATCTTAACTCGGTCGACACTTAGGTCGGTCAGAAACCCATAACTCGCTCACACGACCTAACCTAACTTCCACACGAGTTAACTATCACGCGACTTAAGCTCAAGCGCCGACTCAACTCAGAACGACTTAATACAACTAATAACTTAATGCATATAGTTTAACAATGTTTCGATCCGTAAAAATATGGGTCGTTACAGGTTTTCTCCCGTAGCCCATGTGGTATCCTCTGGTGGCTTCCCGATCAGGAGGGACTATGATATTGGATGGACTACTGGGACTATTACGTGTTGAGGGCTATATGGGTAACCCCTGAATGCTATTAAAAAGTAAGTTTATTTTACAAATAGACATTATTATAATAGCGAAATATTACTACATAGTAAATAGTTTACCGGATCCTTAGGAGATGTGAATCCCGAGCATCTCTTAAGTTATTGCACTTATATTTATTTCCGTTGATTTAACTCACATAAGATCTTTTAGTTCTGACTCGAGTGTTTTGTCTTTCCAATTCGCTCGGGTTAGTCCGAGCATTTCAGGATCGTAGACTTTATTTCTGAAGGACGAAGACCAAGATTTCATCATTATTATTGTTATTATTATTATATTATAGTGTTCCACTACACACTGTATTCCGCTGCATCGATTATTATTCGCTGGTAAGTGCAACTCGGATATGTGTTGTATAAATAAAATCAAATGTTTATAAAACAGCTTCATGAACTGTATATTTGATTATTATATTTTATCGTTCCGCTGTAAGATTCTATTTTGTTTTTTCTCTCCCTGTTTTTTTTCTTATTTACCCCCACAACAATCCGCCCTTCTGTATTGTTTAAGTCTGACGTGTGTGGTTTATCATCGATTTAAAACGTGCAAAAAGGCGGGGAGTTATAGTTGGCGATGGATATGAATTGAATCTCTCTTGGGGAATGGATACGAAATTGGATGGATACGAACAGAGTTGGATTTCTCAACCGAGATCGATCAATATCTTGAGCATACAAACTCCGATTGACTTGAAATTTGGAATGTTGGCTTTCATAGCTTTACTGGTCTTGTCATATCAATTGTAGCTCGATCCAGACTCGGACAAATTTACCGATATCCATAGTAGACCTATGTATTAACGATCTCCAGGACGAACTATCCATGGTTTCTAGTCAAGTTCTTGGTGTCACGGCCTTGCCAAAAGGCGGGGTAACAAAAACTTTGCCTTTAAAATATGACTTCTTAAAGTACTTAGAAATGTACTTAGAATAACATGAAGATGGTACTTGTGCTCTTCCTCCTACTTGGAGTAAACATGAATGTCATCAATGAAGAAGAGGACAAACTTATCAAAAAAATCCCGGAACACCGTGTTCATCAAATCCATGAAATAAACAGGTGTGTTAGTCAATATGAATGCCATGACTAACCACTCATAAAAACTGTCAAGGATATGAAAAGCTGTTAAGGGTACACTCTCCTCTGCTACCCTTAATTGGTGAAAACCAATGGCACGATCCAATTGAGAAAATATCCGAGCTCCGTGGCGATGGTCAAACATGTCATCAATCTTAGGTAAAGGATACTTATTCTTGATAGTCCTCTTATTTTACTCTCGGTAATCTACACATAATCTAAGAGAACCATCCACCTTGGGAATGAAAACTACCGGCGATCCCCAACTCAATGTGCTGTGTCTGATTAAACCCTGCTACAATTAATCAAAAACCATCTTCTCTAACTCTCTTCTTTCCTTTGGATCCAACCTTTGAAGAGGTTGGATAATCGGTCTGGTTCCTGTAATCCAATCAATGTGGAACTCTACTGCTCGGTGAGGAGGTAAATCTTGCACTTCTTCAAAAATATCCCTAAAGTCCTGAATAATTGATATTTTCATTATCTCCTCTTTGGGTACTTCAAGAGAAAAGATAAAACTGGCCATCAACTTATTAGGTTCCCCACAATAAATATCTACCCCAACACCCCAACATTTCGAACTCTAACAATCCTTCGATCGCAATTTATGATCGCTCTAAACTTAGATAACCAATCCATCCCCAACAATACCCAAAACCCATAAACCCCAGAACAAACAAATCAAAGGGGAAAGAGTAGTTTTGATGAAAGATAGGCACATGTAGACATATTGTGTCAAGATCTGCCGAACCCCCAATTGGGTTTGATACACAAAGGGAATTATCTAGAAAGATAGGTTTAAGGTTAAGCTTATCAACAAGATCAATTGAAATAAAACTATAGGATGTACCGGTATCAAATAACACTCTAACAGGAATATCAGAAATGGATAATGTAAATTGTAATAACTGCTTTTCTTTTAGGTCCATAGAAATCCTTAATAGTAAATGCTTTCCCCTGAGCTCCCTTATTCGAAAATGGACACTCGTTCTTCATATGTCTATGTTTTGTTGCAATTGTAGCAGAGCGGTGTAGTATCCAAGTTCGGGCACTGATTTGCAATGTGGCCCATTTGGTTGCACTTATAACAAAGGATCTTTGTCAAGTCTAACAGCTTATTCTGTGCGGGAGCTCCACCTCTAGGCTTCTTTTTGACCACTTCTTCTTCCCTTTGCGCATAAAAAAGGCTAACTAGCAACTTATATCACTAACAAAGGTTGGGCGTTGATTGCCAACACTGCTCCTTTCCATACTTCCTACGCAATATCAAAAGCTTCAAACCTCAAAGCCATACTAATCAAATTGGTAAAGGTACCATTGAGATAATTGGTCATTCCCTGATGAAACTCTGGTCACATTACTTGAACGAACATTTCATTCCTTCTGAGTGGTGTATCAATCAATCCTAGCCTAAAGTGGGACAATGCGTTGAACCTATGCTTATATTGTGCCACTGTCATCCCACATTGTTTCAAATCCATAGATCTTCTATACAACTGAGTCCTTTCTACCTCTGGGATAAATTGGGCTTCAAAAACCTCCATAAACTATGCCTAATAGAAATCTTCTTTTGGTGTATTCATGATGATTGTATCCCATCAATCCATTACTGCTTTCTAAAGCTGATGTGATGCCAACAATCTCTTTCTAGCATTTCCCAACTTAAGATCCCTAAATATCCTTTCACAAGAGAGAAGCCATGTTTGAACTCCCAAAATATCTTTAGTTCCATAGAAAGCCTTATCACCTAAAGTAGTGTATGCACAAGGTCACAAAGTTCTGAGGTGGCTGAACTTGCATCACTGCTTTCACTACTGGCACTACAACAGGCTCATTTCTAGGAGCTCTGCCACTTGTAGTCATGCTGGTTCCAGATCCCATCCCTTTTCTTCCTCTTGTACTCGTTTTTAATAACCTAGATAAGTGACTGGTATCATTAAAATAAAAAGCTAGGGTCAATGATAAGAAAGTAAACTGCAATAAAGTATGTAAAAGAAGACTTTTAGGGGAGCAAAGGAAATGCTTTCTCAAGATTAACTCTTTCTAGGGCTCTACTCACCCTATGTATAATTAGTTGTACATCCATTAGGCTAAGGTGTTCGCTCAACTAAAGCTCTGATACCAACTGTGATGACCCGCCTTTCTGACCCCTAGGAATGACACTTAGCACATCCTCGGTATTCATGTGGCATTGCTCAAGCATCCGAAAGACAAAACGTCATAGGGTAAAATAAAGAACAAAATAGAAAAACCTACAATGAAACTGCAAAATAATCCATAACAGTCAATAGTACATTAGGTTACACCTTAACAGGGAGTTATCAGAGTTACATAAAGTACTACAAATCAGCTTAGGCAGTTATAACACCCTCCCTTTGCATATGCTGAAACAAAATACACTTACACAAATAAGATAATACAGCATAAAAGATAAATAAGAAGATGAAAGCCTCTTGCTCGGACGTCGCCTTTAAAAGAGCCTAACAAAGACCTACTACTCTCGGACTACTCAAATAAAATGAGTACCCGAGAGTTTAGGGGAAAAACAAATAACTTGGGTCAGGCGATATGTTTGGTATAAGTAAAAGTTAAAAACAATAGATGTGAAATTAAACACAAACATGTGAGACCACTCCGCTGAACATAGAACGGGTTTACTCTCACATAAATCAACATCCAAATGCAAAGAATGGATAAATTAACAAACTCACGAAGAGTGGTTGACTCTTCCCAATGCAAATAGGGAGATAAATTTAAAGGTTTGAATTAAATAATAAAAGAAAAATCTCCAACAAATGACTAAGAGGGTGCATCCCGCTTAAAAGAAGTATACTTCTAGAAATATACTTGAAACCCCAGGAACTCCACGTTGAACCCCGCCAATCCTTACCGAGAATCTAAGCATTTCACATCTAAATTTGCAAAACCTAATCCAATCTAGATGAGATGTGAAAATACCCTAGTGGGAGCAACCCCACATAAATTGGCTCGTAAAAATACGCGCTTTGATTTAGTCATTTCTGACAAAGAATAACAAAGCTCTATGGAGCAACACATCGCCTTAGAATGATGATAACAAAGAAGATGAAATAACCAATAGCTGAGAAACCAAGTATTAAGGATATATAACGATCGTATGTGGAAATTAAGTCTTGTATACTTAACACCACCCATCAAATTCAAACTTGTACTATTTCTTGATTAACAATAGTACCGGACAATTCAAGGTAACGTTACCTCAAAGTCATGTCTCATGGTAATTCTTAACTTTCGAAATGTGACAAGTCTACTTCTTCGATGTTTAGTGCTAATTATACAAATAAATCGTTTCCATATAAGTAAACCGCTTTGTAAAAATTAATTCATTTCCATGAACGAATCAAACATTTTCTTCTAAAAAATTAAACTCGTAGTTGGCTTCATATTACAAGTATTAGCTTTAGAAATACTTTATTGATAAAGTTCCCTAACTCCAAAACATCATTAAAAAGGATTTAATAGCTTCAAATATTTTTATTACCTTTATTAATCAACTTTAAAACATCATTAATTAAGTTGATATATTCACCTGAATGCCTTTAATTAAAAAAGGGTAAATCACCATTAAATCATCATTAATTCAGTTAATTAATAATAATATTTAGTAGTTAATTAAATTAATTAATATATAAGCAAATATCATTATCTAGATTAATCAATTTAGAACATCATTAAAGGACAAATTTATTAAAGTTAAAACAAGTCGATTTCCTTTAAAAGTCATTAATTAAAAAATTAAAAAAAAAACATCATCAGTTAATTTATTAATCAACTTTAATCCATCATTATCAACACATTAGTTAGCCTAAAACATCTTGAAATAAAATGATTAATTAAGTTTAAATCGTCATTAAATAAGTAATTAGTTAAATTTAAAACACATCATTAATAAGTTAATTAGTTAACCTTAATCCTCATTAATTAAACAACAAAATAAATAATTAATTAATTAAATTAATCATTATTAAATTAATTAATTGTTTTTGCAAACAAAATTAATCAAAAACTTGCTGAACTTGTAAAAATAATTCCGAGCATGATAATGAAACCAAACGGTTTCAATAAAGGTTATTTTCCGAAAGTGCCAATATATCAATTATCGCTATACCGGCAGTTTGGAATTCAAGTGTATGACATTATCAATACAACCAACCTGCACAAAGCAAGGGTATAAAACATATATAAGGTAATTCGCTATGATACAACATGTAATAATTATTTACTAGCAATATAATTACTTGAGCCATAAATTTTTCATATTTGCTTACTACACGCAAACTAACTTCCAAATGCGACAACTTTTTGAAACATGGACCAAACCAACTTTCAAACCATCACTATATATATATATATACAAAAATCATTCATAGGTCGTAATTATGAACATTAATATAGTTTAAAACTTCTGGTTTAAAGGTTGAAGCTTTACTCACAAAAAACATTTCTAACTTAACCGGATCACCACAACAAGTTTCCGATCACGCACTATCGTCACGACACCTTAATTTAGGCTTTTCGACCATTAATGGACTGGGTTTAGGTTTGGCCTAAGCAATATGGGGCTCAACCTTGTGGTTTTGAGTTCGATGGCTTTGGTTTTGGTAGAGGAGTATTTGTGGGTGAATATATTGAGTTTAACTCGATTTTTAGAAGTGTATTCACTAGTTTTTGGCTTGGGAATTTCTCTTGGAAGCGATGGAAGTATTCATGTATATTAAGAGGTAAGAAATGAATATGTAAAGTGGAAATTGTGTGGAGATGAGGAGTATTTATAGGCAAAAGAGATGTAGTGGTGATTAAAATAACTTATTAATAAAAAATAACAAAATGTATTCACATAACATGCTTTCATGCCTCTCCCCTCACCTAAAGAACACTTTACCCCCCTTAGGTCCACTTACACCATGCTTTTGGTACTTTTTTAGGTTATGGTTAGAGTATTTAATTAATTTCCTAAGGTTATTTAATGTATTTTTGTGCATTTAATGTCAAATCAAGTTTTATATTCAAACTAAGCTTGATTATTAACTTTAACACATTGATTCTCTTATCACATGACATATGTGCATGTGTGTGCATGTGTGTATGAGTGATACAAAATGTACAAAACACTTTCAGTGACTTATTCGATGCCGAAAAGTTGAATTTTCGGAAAACATTTTCGGCCACATTTTCTATTTTTATTTGGACTAGTTATTTTGGTAAATAAAATTTGAAAATGATTTTCATATCATTGATAAATGTTTAAAATATGTTTATTTGGTTATTAAAATCCATTATTTAAATATTTAAAAAATGATTTAAATATTCAAATACAAAGCGATTAATTTACGGGTCGTTATAATTAATAACTAATTTTTACTTAATTATAATTAATAAATCTTACCTATAATTAATTAATAATTAATTACCAAACTTAATTAATTAATATTTATTAAATAAACAATTAATTAACTATCTTCATACTTAATTAATAAGTTTTAGAGAATATTTCTAAAGTATTTAAGTGTAAAAACTCTAATTTGCAAAAAGTGAACTTTTTACCAAAATACATCCATAACGACTATTACTATTTTAACCATAACTTGAAATTCTATTTTTGGATTTCCTTTTTGAAAAAATAACATTTGAAAGCTTGCTAACTTTTCAAAACATAACGTAAGGGTTTATAAAAGTGGAATCAACATTTGAAACTTGAAATTGATTTCAAAACTAAAAACCATAGGTTTACACAATGATCCCATCTCACTTAAACAAGCAAAGGTGCTAACGTTCATAGCATATAACCATATACTCATATTCATAGCATACAACCATATCACAAACCACAAAAAAATATAAAGATCCAAACTTTATCACATAAAGATCATAACTTGCAAATCTACTATCTTTCTGACTTCATTTCAAGTCAACAACCAATACCACATACAAGCACGTATAAACACATGTATAATCATATAAAACAATATCAAATTTCATCAAATCATCCAATAAAGCATAATGATAAGTAAAGAAAAATAAAAAGGTCAAAACTTGTTAAAGATGTGGGCTTTACACACCAAAAGCTCCCAAAATCAAACCAAACATCTACCACACTTTGAATCGATCTAAACCTTAATTTTTGTTTAGGAAAAATAAGTTTTTTTGGACTTAAGAATGGCAAGGTGGTTCAGCCAAGGGTGGGTAGGCTCGGCCTAGGGTGGTGGGGTTGGTTTTTGAACTTGTTTGAAAAGAAGGGGTTATAGGAAGAGAAAGAGGTGTTTTAAACAAGTTTTAAAGGATTTTGAAAAACAAGATTTTTAAAACTTTGGAAATAAAACAGTGGTAGCCATGGAAACATTTTGAAAAACTTAAAGATATTTTAGAAGATGAAAATGAGAGAGAAATTAATGGAAATTTTTTTTAAACAAAAGGGATAAAATGAATTACCATATTACCCTTAAAGTACATACTCTCCACAAATGCCTTGCCATCTCATCAACCTTGTCCCCTTCCAGCAATTCACGAAAATCATGTCCCCTCTGTCCTCCTTTGAGCCAACATGCAAAACAATACTTTTTTCTTATGTTTTCAATGTCATTTCCATCTTAAACACCTTTTTAAATCTTAATTTATTTTTCATAACAAGTCACGTCAACATTTTTTTATTCTTAAGTGTGTGTGTATACATATATGTGTGTGTGTATGTATGTATGTATATGTATATAACACATATCCTAACTATTTAGTATGTTTAAGTGTAAACTTATACTATAGTATTTACATGTTTCAGACAACTTTTAACCCACGAAAAGTCGAAAACTAGGAAAATAAATTCCCATCACATTTTTGATTTTTTTAACTAAATATGTTGGTAAGTTAATTTTGATAACTATTTTGCCATCACTATTTATTATTTAAAAAACTTTTATTTTTATTATTAAATTTATTATTTGAATATCTAAAATTAATTAAATATTCATAAATTAAAGCGGTGAAATTCCAGGCCGTTACATAAGCATATGGAGAGGTGAGGCTTCCATACTTTTTCATTCTATAAAAGGGCATCCATACCTTTTTTCATTTTACTTTACATTCCATAAAGCAAATATTTCTGTCTTCACTCCTATTCTTCATCAAAAATTCCAATGACCAAAAGCTAATAAAAATAATCAAACTCAACCAAAACTTCTTCCGTAAGCTTGTAAACACCGAGCAAACACTTCCATGTTATCAAAGGTCGAAGATTTGTAGACAATGCCCCAACCCCTAAGGCCGTGAGCATCTATTTCCTCTTCCAGACATTCCTTAAGAAAAAAAGGAAGGAAGGGGTCTTGGTCGAGAGCAAATGCAATGAGAAGGTGGTTTTGGTGCGTTGCTTTGTTTTGGTAAGAAACTAGGAGCTTTGCTTTCGGTTTAGTCAAGAATAAAAGTGAGTTAATCTCACTTTGAATGATTTTAAAAATTGATGAAACAATGTAAAATATATTCTTTTATATGTGTATATTGCTTGTTTGGATTTGATTCCCGCATGAAAGCGGAAGGCATAAGTAACCATTGTTTTGCAAGGGACAAAAAGCAAGAGGAAGTCGAAGTGTTTTCGTAGCGAATAGGTCACTACAGAACATTTCAAAGATCAAACATATATGTGATTTATATGGGACTTTGTAGAGAGACCCTAAGGGGTTTCTCACCATTATTGATTTAATTTTATAAACGTCTTGCTTATACAATTGTTTCATGTTGGTTGATATGTTTAAGTAGCAAAAATGTTGAATAGTGGAATAATTGTGCTTTTGCACTTTGAAGCCCCATCTCTTTATGTGTGTGTGTATTTGATGCTCTCATACTTGTGTTTGCATCACAAAATATTTGATCATTCTTTTGCGCTTTTATACTATTGTTTGAAAAAAAAATTGATGGCTCGGAAAAGGTTATAACACTCAATGCCAAACTGTTTAAAAGTTAGAAATGTTTTGGTCGCGGTTTTGCAAAAAGTCAAGTTTTGAACAATTTTCAAATCGGTTTTGTTGACGTCAAATGTCTCTAAATTTTTATGAATGCGTACTAGAATCATAGTACGTTGTTCTAAAAATAAAATACAGTATTTACACTCTGTAAAAATGTAAAGAAAAATCATTTTGAAAAGAACCGGTTTAAAGGAATTTTCCATGCTCTTTAGAGCGGCACTTTTGCGACACTATTTCAACTTTTATGAAATAGTTTTCTACTTGATTTTGCTTCTTCAATCCTTTTATCGGATATTTTTAACATATATTTAAGTGCTTTAAAAGTGGTTTGGAATTTATATAAATATCTAAAAGAAGAAGTTTTCATTTTGAAAATAAGGAGAGGAAATGGTTTTGAGATCTAATATGTATTAAACTTGAGATTTTTTGTTTAACTAATACTTGAAATAGATGTTTTAAAAGTATATTTCAAGTATTTTATAGTTTATTAAAAGTGAAAAGGAGGCATGAATTACAACACCATTGTTGTAATAATTTTTTTTGAAGAATGGAGAAAAAATTCATGGATTATAATGTTTTTGTTATAATAAATGATCTTGAAAAGTAGAAGAGAATTCATGGTTTATAATACTTTTGTTATAATAAATAATTTCGAAAAGTTATTAAGAAAAATTGTTACTTGACTTAATAAATGTTGTTTTCTTAAATCTTTGGAGGAGTTTAGTTTTAAAGTTAATAATAAATTGACTTATGAATGGTAAAATTTTATTTTAAAGATAAAGCTATGTGTAACTGTTTGAGCAAAATTTGGCATGTTTGAGAAAAATTTGACCCAAACACCCAAGAGGAAAAACTTGTAGAAAGTTAATGCAAGAAAGTTTTATATAGGGAGTAAATGCAAGAAAGTAAATGGAAAAGCCAGTAAAAGCAAGTAAAGATCACACATAAAATTTAATTGTGGTTCGGCAATCTAGGCCTACGTCCACTTAAAGGTTCTCTATTAGTTTTCCACTAATTTGTGATTACAAGTGATTGGGACCCATAATGATCCTTAATTACAATGAATTTTAATGGTTATTTTAAGGAGGAGTTAGCCAAAAAAGAGACTTTAATGAAGGTTGCCCGGGGTATTTATAGGGGTGAATGGCAAAATATCTTCCTTAAATCTCACCTATAGAACCTTGTCACATACAAGAAGTCTTCCAAAAAATCTCAACCCCAGATTCCCTAGGGGTGGGGATAAGTACCGATCCCTTGGGAGGAGGGATCGATACTGATCCATATAGGAGGCCCCATAAGGCGTGTGATCCCTCCTGGTGGCTCGCCTTGATGTCTACTTCGTGATTCCAAAATATTTTTTCATAGTTGCCTAGGTGTTTTTTGGAGATATCGCTATCTTTGATGAGTTGAACTAGTGGTTTAAGCTGCCTATAGGAAAAGGGATAGGTATCGATCCCCTTCCTAGGTGATGCACCAATCCATACTTAGTGAATTCTGAGATGTTGTTGCCTATAGGGAAAGGAATAGGTACCGATTGTGACATCCCTTATCTAGGGGCCCAAAATTAAGTGCTACAAATGCAGCAGTCATCTATAGTATTAGCTTCTGACGACTAAATACAGATATGTTAATGGTATCTATAATATCAGAAGCATTTGAATATGAAACAAAACATAGATTTCAAAACAACTTTTCATCATTACATTTCAAACAGATGTTCCATATTCTTAACACATAATCCCAATAAGTTCCCAGGCACAAATAAAATATACATATAATAAAAAATGTGCCAAGAGCAGTATATGAAGATACACCCTTGGATGATCAGAGTCATATGGTCATAATAGACTTAATACAAACACAGCAGAAATACAACAAAACATAAACCCGCATCTCCTAAATAGCTATCTGTTTGCCTCCTGCATGCCTCCGGTAGCCTTATTCGTCATCCTACTAAACCTATAAAGACCTTAACCCCTCAGCCTACTAAAATTAATTTTGGGCACCCGAGAGTTTAAGGGGGAAACATAAACTTCGACTCGGACATAAAGCCTGGTATGAATAATACTATATAATCCGGTTTTATATGTCAAGTGAGACAATGCTGCTTAGCGGAACGGGTTTCCTCTCACTAACATCCTTTTAAAATATATCTTTGCAAAACCTTTTCCTGCAACCAAAAATGGTTAAATATATAAAATAATTATTATGTAAACACACAAAAATATTAGGTAATAATGAACTATCTATTAAAGCACATAAGTTCTGTTTGGATAAATTTTAACCTTTGGCTAACTCGGGCCTACCTGTCAGGATCGCGATTTTCGACTCACGAAGGTCGACATTAATACGTCCACTGTATCAACTGCCGAGCAATCGAATGCCGAAAAACCGAACCATTAGGATTAAAGAAGAGGTAGAAGATATAAGAAGAAAGAAAAAGCAACATAAAAAATATCAGAATCTCACAATCACAGCGGAACAAATATAATAGATAAATGAATATCTTTAAACAAAGAACTATATCGGTTATTACATTACATCACATTATCATCACATTATCAGAGTGTACAACAACAAACAGCAGAAAAGAAATACTATATACTAGTTGATACGCCATGCCATCTAGCTTGCCTCCAGATCTCTACAGCAACTCTTGAATTTCAGAATAACATGATAACCTGACTCTAGACTGCCCGTATCGAAATTTGTGGGCACCCAGAGTTTAGGAAGGAAACAATAAACTCCAGGTCAGTCATGGGACTGGTGTGAGAACTTAAAATAGTTAATCTTTAAAAATAAACGAGGAAATATTTTAAAATAGATTCGCAATGCTTTTTAGAAAATGAGGCTACCATAAGGTCTCCCGCACACACACACAATGCAAACACAGAATCGCAGGAGATTTCTCCTTATGATAGTCAAATATACGTGATACACAAATTTCTTTGATATTATTATTATAAGTGCAAAGTGTAGAAAAACATTTCGAAAGTATAATATAAATCTTAGCCAACATAGACATTTCGCACTTATGCCTACTATAGCTACCATGTTCAATAGCAGGTTACCGCCACATTCCATGGAAGGTTATACAACTAAAACCATACAGGGTTTGTATTGTTTCTTTGGATTTCCAACTAATGGTCAGGCCAAGGAACTTCCCATTGCCACATGGGTACGCCTCTGGAAAGACGCCCCGAGAACCTAACTGAATCTCTGCCAACACAAGGCCGGGTTACCCTTAGCTGGGTAACAACTGACACGAATATGCCATCCCCCGGTCGCAACCAACCTAAATCCCGGGATTCACCAACAACCACAAAATAATAAGTTTGCAGCACAACATAGGTTAAGTATCAGGGCTCCATACCATAATACCACCTCTATCCAGAAGGAAATGACATACACTAAGGGGGCGCTATCCCCTAATAACCTTGCTACATCTTTCCTGTTTTGACCATTACCGGGGTGTGAGGTCCGACGAAGTCTCGTCCACAAAGCTACGCTTTATACAAAAGCCACGCTTTGATCAACAAATGCTCAACAGCACTTCCTATGCCACATTACCAATTTGGGAATGTATCACTAGTAACCATCAACTACTTAACCTCTGAGCTCGTACGTCTCAGAGAAGGGTGTTAAGCTAAGAGAATAAATTCTTCGCCACCAGAAATATATTTGATAGAAACCAGCTTTACATCTCAAATTGTAACGTCAGACACACATCCATACAAGTCCGTTCCGGGATCGAACGAAACCGAAGGCACTTCGAAAGAATCCCATGCAATCCGGATATTCACTAATCACGACCGGACTTCCCATCACAAAGGATGATAAAATCTCTATACCGGAGATCAGCCGATGTAGAGACATTCGACGGTAATCCTTCCGTTTTCGAAAATATCCGGACTTCAACACCGGTCTTCAAATGCTATCCATTACGACATATCATTATTTGGAGTGGGATTTATGACACAAAGGTCCTCTCCCGGCAAAACCGAATAACGAGCGCTTATTTTAAAAATAAGTGTAGCATTCAATTTCAAGCAAATCACAGCAAATACCCATTTAAAGGTAAATATTGATAGTCGGTTATTTAACTATCAAAGCAAACCAATAAATATTCAGCACCATAACAATCACTAGGCCCTTTTTATTAATATTCAATAAATTAAATAACTTGCCAAATATTCGCTTCAACTTATCTTTAAAAAGATATATCCTCTAAACCATTTCAATTTCTACATTGGAAAACATTTCCAAATACTTATTCATTTTCATTTCTAAATGGTTCATTTAAACCAATTAAATAAATCCTTACCGATTTACTTCAAATTTACGTTCCAAATCCGTAATTTTATTCCCACACTTCAAAAATAAATCAATGTTTATTTTTAAAACAATTTTTTCCACTTTCCTTTATATATTCCATGGTGAGTTCATATTTCCAAAATATCTATTAATATACGATTCCCAAATCGATTCCAAATATTCACTTTCAATTTATCTTTAAAAGATAAAATCTCAAAACATTTCGATTCTCAAATCGATTTCAAATATTCACATTCAATTTATCTTTAAAAGATAAAATCTCAAAACATTTCACTTCATATTGGAAAACATTTCCATACTTATTTATAATAAGTAATTCACTAATCTATTTATTTTCAACATTTGGAAAATATCCAATATACTTAAAACACGATTAAGTATAAATTTTATTCTTTTAAGGAAAACGTTTTCTTTAAACACATTTATTTGGGTCCAAACGAATGTTGCGTAAAACATCGTTACGACAACCCAAAATCACTAGTATAGGAATTCGACATTTAGATAGATATATAAATCCCAATACTATATAAAATATTTCCTTTCGAAATCATTTACTATAATAATAGTGTTATAGTCCACCATTCCTTATTTCTCGAAAACGTCTATTTCAACAATGAATGTTGAAATCTATGGTTTCGATACTTAACATATTTTAATACAACTTCAAATCGTTTTAATTCTATTTAAAATATCACTTCCCCAAAACTTTTCTTTAATATATTATTCACTGTTCAAAATCGTGAATATACTTCGTTAACCAAATCCAACATTTCTATATATTTTAATTTAAAGGATTATCCACTGTCCAAAATCGTGGATATACTAATTTAATAAGCTATAAAAATTAACTTATCAAATTCAATCAATCTTGAATTTATAAATCAGTGTTTATAAATTCACATTTATATATTATAAAAAATTCAAGTTATAAAAATCACATTATTTAGAATTTCTACTATATCTTATTTAGTTGCCAAATCCAAATTATAAGTAAATTTAACTATAAATCCTTTATTTTACAAAATCTATTCATTTTATAACTTCACAATTTATAAATCTATGAATTTCATTTACTTACGAAATCCATTTATATTTCATTTTAACACTTATAAAAACTCGTTTTATAATTCCAATATTTTAATTTATAAATATCAATTTTATAAATCTTTTATATAAACCATTTATAACAATTCAAAATTCCCAATTTAAACCATTTTATAAATAAATTAACTACTTATTTCAAAAATCACATTTTGGTTATATTCCACAAAACTCATAATTTTTATAACATAAAAATTATAACGTTTATTTATTTAAAACAAATCAATTCCAAAATTTAATAAACGTATACTTTCAAAAAATCACTTTAAAAATCCTTTTAAATCTGAAAATCATCACTTTAACACTTTAAATTTTCTAAAATAGGCCCAATGCCGCAACAGTACTAAATATAACAATCTCGGCATCCAAAAACATCATATATCATATGATAACAGAATATATCACAATATCTGTAAATAAATCAATACGGGTGAGGAATCCAGTTGGATCCCTCCAACCTGTTTCCTTGCATCCACAGATGTTAGCACAATACCAATTCCGTTTCAAGACGGAATATCGCGGCATATGGATTCATATAAAATGTTATCCACTACTTTGCGGCGCAATAGGGTCCGCTATATAATGCGAGAAGATCAACTCCAAGTACATATATAATACCAATTCCACATCAAGGTGAAATATCGCGGTATATGTTTTTAATAAATAACATTCGTTTAATATACGGCGTATAGGGTCTATTTCAATACAATATATAATAATTTATCATCCAAACACAAAATCAAGCAATTTTAAATCTAACTATTTAAAAATTTAAATCGAAACAATTTCGATTGAGTGAGAAGTTCTCACCTTGGTTTCAATACAGTTGCGGTGTTCTATCTCGAATAAAATTAAACGTGCATTTAATTTTACCCAAAATTTTCACTAACTCCAATCAACTCCAATCCAGCTCCATCGCGTAGTGTTCGCGAATATGAACCCAACGCAATATGTTTCGTTAAATTCCGACCTCGTATGAAAGAGATACACATTTTTAAAGTTCGAACGAATTTAAATATAATTAATATTTACAATTTCTTATTTAATTTCCAAACCCTACTATTTCAGGCTGCACGATTTTGAACTCCACATCAGGACCGTTGCCATCATCTTCTTCCTCCAGTTAATACGCGTGAGAAAAAACCCATCTCGGTCGCCACTATCATTGAATTTTCGAGCCTCCTACATCGTAATATACGACGATCAAACTACACATAGACAAAGCCCTTGTCGTGCTCCACTATCGGCATGAACGCCGATGAACTCGGTCGCCCATTTCTTAAGAAAACTGTGCGCGACCCGGTGATGAACGCGACTGAAATGTGGCTTCAAACGACGATGATAAAGAAAACATACCGTTGGATTGAACGATCTCGTCGAGCTCTACACGTTTGCAGTTGGAAGTTTTCGCAAAAACTTAATGGATTTGAAGAAAAGAGGAGGAGAAGGTCGAGAGGTTTTGGGCCATTAATTTACTTGCCGACGGCTGAAGCTTTGAAACTAGGGTTTTAGTTTTAGTTTGCAAATTGAAGAAAACAAGTCCTTTTATGGAAAATTCTCAAAATACTATTCATCCCGAAATTTTTCGAACTCCAAACGAAGCGTGCCGGTTGACGTTTCTAGAGTTTAACCCACATTCCGGACACAATGGAACATGTTTCGGGAGCTAATTTGATCATATGTGCGAGTTACAGAAATAAACGATCAAATTTAAATTAAATCGGTTAAACTAATTTCTATGCGTTTTGGCTTGCTCCGAACAAACCGTAAATCCGATTGGCACGAAATTTGAAATCTTACAATAATATAATATTACAGATCCGATGAAACTGGTTTCATCGAAATCCGAGACTGTTTGAAAAATAGCTATTTTTACTCGTCAATTAAATATTAAAATATTCAATTTCTGCAAATTAACTTTTAATTCGATTCTAAAAGTTCCATAACATCATTCTAACTCCAATATGATTTAATACAACTTTATAAATCATTTTTAATCACATTAAACCCGATTTCCAATTATTTCTGTAATTTCAAATATTAAATTATCGATTTAATTATCCAATTAAATCTAGATATTCGAAATAAAATTTATTCCACTTACAAATTTTACATGTTAATATTTAAAATCAATTAAATATACGAATTTCAAATGACAGAAATTCTGGACCGTTACAAACTTCCCCCCTTAAAAGAATTTCATCCTCGAAATTACTAAGTAAGAAAAGGTTACAGAATCCATTAATTTTTCAAAACCATTTGTTCAAATTAAATTTCAAATCCATTTAAACATTTTAACTTTTTCAAAATCCATAGTTAAACTTCTTACAATAACATTACTAAGTTTTCAAATCATACTTAGTTATCTTTTCAAAACCAACTATATCGTTTAACTTTTCACTCCAAAATCAAAGTTATAGTTTTCATACTTTTCCAATTATCTCAAAAATATTCTAACGCCTTCAATTTTCAGAAAACTTCACCATAGCCTCCTTTGCGTGGCTAGATTCAAAAAAAATGGCAATATATATATCACAAATATACATCTCATTAAGTAATGAGGCATCCCGCAGGTAAAAAGGTGTAAAAGTACGATATGTAATCCGAGATATGTACCTTATATATTATTAGAGAGCATATACGGCTAATATAGCGTGAAAGCGAGCTCCAAATGCGAAGTAATGCGCAATCTGCACCTACTATACACTCAACAAACAATGAGAAACATGTATATAGAAGATAATATCGATATACAACACATGCCAGAAGCAACAACTACATATGCTAATAAAGCAAATGCAATCAAAAGCAATAAATTCAACCATCAACCAACTATCATCCAACTACATTCATATCTATCCAATCAAACAATAACCAAATCAATATAAATTCACTTCTCATTATATTCAATGAATTGGTTTGTCTCAATTTATTCACAATTGATTCATTATCATTGGATGTTTTTACTAATCATTCATTTTCAATTAGCTTATATTCACTAATTCACATTCAAGTTAGTTCAAATCAAATTTCATAGCTTTCCATTCGTCAATTTAATTTCATTAACACTTAATGACTTATATATAATTAACTAACAATCATTTAACAACAATGTATATCCAACATTACCAAATTTCTTTACTTTGCTTACCATCATTCAATTTGGTTCATCACTTTTAATTAGCTTTAATGAATTAGCACTTACATTCATTATTCTATATCAATTCATTTACATTGATTGATTAATATTCAATTCATTTATTAATCCAATTGCTAATTCATTTAAAAAATAAAGGTTGAATTTCATTACATAACTCAAGTTCATATTCATTTAATTCACTTTATTCTTATACTTCGATACCAAAATAAACTTCATTCAACATTACTTAAGTTATATTCCATTAAACATCATTTGTTTAACTTAACTTAAATTTTTAAATCCAATTCAGATTCCAATTCTAAAGTAAATGCTATTTAACTTTCCTTTAGTAAAATTCCAAAACATATATTTATTATACTAACCCAAATTCTTTATTCTTTACCAAAGCCAAATTTATTATTTCATATTATAAGTCCACAACTCGTTTCACTTATATTCAACAATTTCAGTTCATAGATTAAATTCATTTTTATTTACAACTCATATTTATAAATATATTCATATAGTTTCACTTCTTATATATAAGATTATTTCACAATTGTAAATCACATTAATTATAATTCCATACTTAAAAATTCATTTGCTTATACAATTATTGTAACGACCCGAAATTTTCGAACCAGAAAATTTCAGATAGTTATGAAAAAAGAAGAAAGAGATAGAAGAAGAAGAAGAAGAACAGAATCAACATCTCACATTCGCAGCGGATAAAATATAATAATAAATAATAACAGTCTACAAAAGAATATTATATCCGTCGATTACATTTAAATACATCAGAGTTACATATTTATACAGACACTGGACATACAATTATCATGCCTCAAGTTTACAATAATATAATTACAACGGAAATATTCTATACGTTCTTGCCATTCAGCTCTCCTCCTGAGCTCCAGAACGTACCTACCTGAAAATCTGTAATACTCGGTCTGACCCGAGCATTACATCAAAGTAACACCAGGGTCAGGCTGGAACCAGCGTGAGTAAACCCTTCTTAATATGGAATACAAACATACAACTTACATAGAACCCGGGTAACTCAAACCAATTTTACAAGTTTACATATGTTATAGACATAACTTATTTCACACAAAAGTTTCTAAGGACCAAAATTTAGATCAAACAGTCCAATTCACTTAAATCGTTTCATTCCAACCTATTAATCTCACATATCAATTTATAAGAATTCGAAGTGGTTTCAAGTGTTTCCCAATACCCGACACCGGCCTCTTCGAGTCTCATGTCATTTTAACCCAATTTATCCAAATGAAATACACAACATTTCATATTAGAGATATCAACTCATTCAAAGCATCCAATGCCATTCAATCATCCATAAGCAAATTTGATCACTTCCAAATTAATTCAATTGATTCTAATTGAATTTCTAACCTTAATTACTTAGATTCCTTCATTTTAACATTGATTAATTCCAAATCAATTAATTAGTCAACCCTTCATGATTCATCTTAACTAATCACCCTGGATTAATTATTTTCCAACTACATTCAAGTAATTATCTCTGGTTAATTACACAATATTAATTATTCTTAACCAAAATCAATAAGTAATCTTAATTACTTCATAAATTAATTAACTATATTAATTACATTAATTCTTAATTATTTATATTAATTAATTCTTCATACGTCCCTTATTATGGATTAATCAATTTTAATTTATCAATCTTTGATTACATCATAAATTATACAAGCTTATGATTTCCAATTATATTTCGATTTATCCTAAGCTATATTAATTATGTTAAATAATTAATCATTAATTAAACCACAAACATTAATTATTCTTGATTTATCTCAACCTGTGATTTATTTGCCTTTCATTTACTTCATTAAATAAATTAATTTTCCTTAATTTAATTATCTTAATTTATCTCTTGATTAATTTCACAAAATAATTATATTTGTATTTATTACATTAAGTAATTATCTATCAAACCATCCATTGATCATTCTTAATTAATTCAACTTAATTAATTAACTTAAACCATAATTAATTAATCCAAACCCTTAATTACTAAATTAATCAACCCAAATCATAATTAATTGAATTAATTAATTATCCATTTTAATTACCCTACTATTTAAATAAATCATAATTTATTAAGCCATTAATAACTTTAGAATGAAAATATTTTCTTATTTATGTTTTAAGTTTAAAATAACTTAAATACTTTGAGTCAAACCACAGTTATCTCGAGAACCAACCAAAACCAAAGTCTAATCATCATCAGTTCACAGTGCACATCAATCAATTCAATCATGCAACCCAATATTTAAATATAACCATTTAAATTTAAATCGAACCAGATGGATGAGATTTACTCACCTTTGATTTTGCATTCCAAATCCAATCTCGACTTGTTTCCTTTCAGATTTTAACCCCTCTGTCAAACACAAGCATGCAGAACTTAACTATATACATATTGACTGCCTGAAGCCATACTGTCCCGTTCAACATCACAATCAGACCACCATGCATTAAAAGAAAAGACTGCTCTACAAATTACCATCAACAACATATATTTCACCACTACATGTAGCCAATGCAAATCAACAATCCTTGGACACGCGACCTGCAATTACCGTTCCAATCATCGCGACCTCCTTCAAACAAAAGCAACTCAACCACAGCCAAAACCCACTTTACTACTCCCTCAATCGCCAAAGCCATACCATTGCGAACTCTATCTTCCAAATCTCAAAATCAAACAACCATGAACAATCACCTTTAATCAACCGCCTACAACAACTCCACCCAAATTCATGATTTCTAATCGAGACATCCACCACATATCCAATTTGCCAAATCGAACATCACAACAGTCGCCTCTCCCCCTGGACACAACGGCCTTGTCGCGATTTGAAATCGCACGAACTTGTTGACCTGGCTTCACGCGTGCGTCCTCACCAATATCGCATGTCGCTTCACCCTCAGCAGCCGCCCCCTCGAGTTATATTCGCGTAGACATGAACGAACTGGTTTTTTTTAAGAAAAGAATGGGATTCGATATGTTTTTCCAAGTTTTGCTGCTGTTTGTTTGAACGGCCTTGAGGGATAGGGTGATTATATGACGAGAAAGTGGCGTGCATAGGAAGGAAAAGTGGTTGACCATTTGACTTAACTTATTTTTTATATTATATAAAATTTTCAAAACGTCTCGATAATTGCTATTAAAATTGAACAAATTACCTTAAATTTAAGTTTCAACTATTCAATTATCTTCAGTATCATCATTATAAATTTTATAGGCCTTCAAATTGTTTTAAACATGCTTGGAAATTTCGTATTCAACGATTTACGCAATTTCAGTTATTAAATTCAATATTTAAACTATATAATTCAATGATTTAATTATCAAGTAAGTATTGACATATGGAATTCAAGTTAAAATTAACTTTTAAATACTTTAAAATCAATTAACTATTCAAATTTGAATTGTTAGAAATTCCGGGTCGTCACATTCCTCCCCCCTTAAAAGAATTTCGTCCCCGAAATTACTAGTTAGGAAGAATGGTTCAAAACCCGTTTACTTTTCCCCCAAAACTCACAATTCAACATCCTACCAACTATCTTTTACTTAAAGACCAACTATCACCTTAACCAACTTTTCAAAATCTTCTATAGTTTCAAACAATACCCTTTTGCTCAATCATTTAAATTTCAATTTAAAACCAAATTTTGAATTATCAAAATTTTCTCAAAATTTTTCTAACTCTCTAAATTTCCGAAAATTTTTGCCAACGTCTCATTTGCGCGGCTAGTTCTCTACAACTACAAAAGGCCTCTACGGGCTCCCAAATTCCAAAAGAAAACAAAAGCCAAGTGGATAGATCAAAAACCCAATTCAATTTCATACAGATATTTAAATACATACCTTATTGTCGGGCAATTCAAATTTATCTTTTGGAATCAAATCCAATTTTCTTTTCCCTTTAATACCTTCATATCTTACCTAGCAATAATATCCAATCGTAATCTTTCAAATCAATTTATATATTTCTTTACAGAAGTTTTTACATCTACTTCTACTCAACTTAGTTTTCCCTATTTTCATACGAATTCAATTTATTTTCAATTTGAATATTGAATTTTTTCTTTCATTTATAACTGATTCATATCAGTTTCATCTACTAATTTACTTTATTTTCCAATTTGAAATCATTTTATCGTTAGCAAAAAAAATTCCAAAAATTTTCAAAAAATTTCTAACTTCGAAAATTTTTGGCAGAGTCTCCTTTGCTCGGAGGAGCTTTTGCAATTTGACAAGAGATATAAATATATACACATCGACCCACAAGGTCGGAAAAAGCAAAAACAGTTCATATTTCTTATTTTTATTGCGTAGGCGTACCTTATTTAGCATTTTAAGCAAGCAGCTTATTAATTTAAGCAATTAGCGCAATCCAAACCATCCAAACGGCCTTCAGGTAGCTGTACTTACTCAATTTAAATATGAAAGTGCCATATATAGAAAATTTATTAGCATTTCACTTACTTTCAATAGTTAAACACATGTATATCATAAGCAACATGCACCAAAACGCTTTCCATAAGCGATTTATATAATTTAAAGCTAATTCAATTGCTTTCAACCAATTCATAAGCCATTTCATTCAGTTTTAATCGTTTGCAACTCAATTTCTTACATCCAATTGATTTTTAATCCAAACAAGCTCATATTCAATTCAATTGATTCAAAATCAATTTTTTTAACTTCTCTCAACCCATATAATTCTAATTACCTTTGTTTACATCAACGACAACTGTTTTTATTCAAATTCGAGGATACTCGCTTAATAGAGTGTTTATTTCAGTTTATAACTACTTTAAATTAATTTTCTACTCATTCTGTATTTAATTCCATTTTATTTCCAATTTATTCACCAACCATACATTGCCTTTCATTCATCTCCGCATTGGTTTCATTTTAAAACTATTTCATTGAGCTTGACAATATTCAATGCTTAAACTAATATCCATTTCCCAAAAATAAATTCAACCCAAACCTTTTATTTAATAACCTTCCATTCTAATAACCCAATACCAACTAAAACTTCGATTAAATTTTTATTCAAGCAAACTTCATCTATTTATTATTTAATTCGATTAACCCATTATCCACCTCATATTTAAATTTTTAATTCACTTACTTAATTCATTTTCGAATTTATTTTATTAATACAAAGCCATTCTCAATTTTATTTCTATTCACTTGGGTTTTGTTGCAACTCAGACCATGTCTATTATAAATAAATTTCATACGACAACACTTCTCTTATATCTAATTTACTTGCAACTCTCGTTAAATATTATTCATATCATACTTGAATTTTATTTGTAATTCAAACCATCACTATTTCGATCCAACTCTATTTTATTTTTAGTTTTGCAACATCTCCACTTATTTAATTCATTATCAAATCCAAGTCGAATTCTATTTACAATTCGAATTCATTTCCAAACTCCATTATTAATTCACAATCCATTTTATTTAACCGAGTTAAATTTTATTAACATACTCTATCGAATAATTATTTAGCCAATTAGCTTACTACCAATTTTTATATCAATATTCGATTTTATTACAAAAATCACTTTATTAAATTTTCCTGAATTCAAAATTTTTCATAATTCCAGTTTGAATTTTCCCTCATTTTCCCAAAATTCCATCACTTTTATTATAAATTTTTAGAAATGCCTTTAAATCCACATAATACTATTAAAATAACTCTTTATAAAAATACTTCTTATAACTCGATGTTTCAACCAGTCCATCCTTGTTCTCACAGAAATTCAGTCATACGTTGATCAGGCGTAGGACTGAAAATCTATAAGTACTTGGTAAACCCGTTTTCAACACCCAGTAAAAATACTTGGAAAATAATTTTATTGAAAATATAGAAAACAGTTTTTGAAAATAGAGGAAATATCTTTGGTGAGAATGCTTTAGAGATCATCACCCTTATCCATGGTCGCAGTTACATTCCAAGGTTACGTTGCCATCGCAGCAAAAGTCCATGTGACTATAGGCTCTCCGTGGCCTCTCGATTACGCCATGGAACCCACGACAGATCGCAGTTACATACCAGGGTTACGTTGCCATCATAGAAAAAGTCCATGTAACTGTTGGCTCTCAGCGGCACACATGATTTTCGCTGTCAAAATGAAACTTCTCCACTACTACATAGGTCGCAGTCTACCATATAAAATCAAACGCAGACTGTTGGCTCTTAGCAGCACACATGACTTTCGCTATGTTACCACAGCTCGCAGTCTACCGATATAAAATCAAACGCAGACTGTTGGCTCTCAGCGGTGCACACGACTTTCGCTATGGTATACATTACTCATAATCCCCAGGAACTAGTTTTGTCCAGACTCCTCACAGGATCAACTTTAGAACCCCCATGGGGCTCAAGGCAGCACCACTCGGTGGCACTCCTGAGAAGTCCATTTTAAGGGAGCGTCTTTTTCCCCAGAGCCATCATCAAAACCCTTTATACTATACACATATAGTATCTTCAAATCATACACCTAGTATGATCTCATACAAAGCTCCTTTATACAAAATCTATTATCCCAAAATCGATAATTCTCAAACTAGGCTTTCCAAATTTTAATATGGATTTTACCCAAAAATCAAAAGCCTTTCCAAATCCAAAGGTTTCCAAAACCCTTTTTTCCAAAATCCTCATAAGATCCTTTATATATATAGATATATATATATAATCCTTGATAAAATCTTTGGATCATTTTAAACTTGTATAAAACACCTTTTATACTTCAAACACTTTCAAAATCCTTTTCTTCCGTCAATAGATACAACAAGGGGAGATTTATCTTATATAAGAAAGATATATAACTTTGTTTATTCACAAATTTGATTACTCTTTTTAATATCATTTTCGTTCAAATCCGTATGATGTACACTTATCATTCGTACGTCATACCAATCTGATCGCTCACTCGATCACACAATTTCACTTCCGAACTAGTATCGTCCACCTGACTTCCTAGTGCGGATACAGATCTGTTTTCTTGATTAGAAACCGTCATTCTCCTTGCATATCCATAACTATGATAGAGAATATCCAGAACCAATCAACAATCCATATCTAGGTTCGCCGTCGAAAATCGAGTGAAAAATCCCAACTCGGATCGATATAACTATCTCGAAATTCTGTGCTCGAATCTGTATCAACTCATTATGCGAATAGAATAATATACGTACATCCCACGTATTTATTTCATTGATTATTAACCAAATCAATTTCCTTTCTATTCATATTCACTCGAATTTTCACTCACTTATTCACATTTGCCTTAATCCCCATTTGGACTATCACTTCAATTCTTATCTCAGTTGGGTATTTAATCAATAATAGTTTAAACTCTGAGCTGTTTATTTTTAGAAAATAGCTTGAATTTTTTTTAAAAATAGATAAGTAGTTGAAAAATAAATATTATTTTGCAAAATAGCTATAAAATAGTTAACTAATTATAAAATAGTTGTAAAATAGTTAAATAATCTCAGAAATCTTAGATAATTATAAAATAGTTGTAAAATGGTAATTAATTTATGTAATAGTTGAAAAACAGTAATTAGTTTATAAAACAGTTGAAAAAAGGTTAATAGTTCCAAAAATGATGGTAAACAAATATAAAATAAGTTAGCTTTGAAAAGAAAGGTTGTATATATTTAAAAACTTGGAAGAATAAGTTTATATAAAAACAATTTATATTGAAAATAGTCCAGAGTCAAAACTGTTCACTTTCCCATCAATTCAATTTAAATTTCCACTCCTATTTAAATTGACCCAATTCCAATTCATATAACTCCAAATTCCATTGGATTTGATTCATTCCCAATTCATGTTGAATTAATTCTCAATTTCTTTCCAACTTCAAATTAAATTCCATTTGATTCTTGCTTATTCAAATTTATTTACAGTTCCAAATTATTAAAATAAATTTGGACTAATTCCAAACTGAATCCACTTCAATTTAAAATCATTTCAATTCTTGCTTGAATTAAATCCCAATTCCCATTCAAATTTTAAACCTTCAGATTAAAAACCTTTCCACTTAAGTTTAAAATTTGGTTTACTTTGGGTTTCACATCATACCACATTCCAAAGAAAATTCAAAACTCAATCTTAGAGTTAATTTCATATTTATTTTCTTTACACACCAGCTTCTTTTAAATTTTTAAACCACCCTTGGTTTTAATTTCAAAACAAATCCCTTAAAAATCTTCCTAACATTTCTTGTTTTAAAATATGACTATATTCAAAATAGTCTGAATCATATTATTTGTTATTTTCTTTAACTCTTTGAAACAATTGATTGTTTTCTAGACTTAGGTTTTAAAACTTTCAAAATTTTAAACCTACTTTAATTTAGATGTTATACTCATCTTATAAATTTACTTCATTTGGCTTCCTTAATAACAAATATATCATTATTAAACACAATAACTATTTATGATAATACTCATGGTAATCATATCTAGATACCAATTCCTTTTTATATTATTCCTACTTTTATAAATTCAAGATTAAATTTCAGTTTGAATCCATTTCAAACTTACCTTTATTTAAAGCTTTTAAACAATTTAATTTCTGAATTCTAATTTTAGAATTTCATTTTCAATTAATTAAATTTTTAATTTGGTTGTATTTCCCTATTTACTTGATTTAATTTCAATAATTTAACAACCAATCGCCTTAATATTTATTAGAATGAAATATTGCTTTATATATCAAAATATACTTTTATATAAAATCATTTAAAACCTTTATATAAGAAAATAACAAGTACGCTCTCATACACACACACACACACACACACACACACACACACACACTCAACCCATTCAAGAGTACTACAGACTCTATTTAATAAGTAACTCCCACCAAAGCCAAGGTTCTCGCTTAACCTTTCAGCTCTGATACTGTAACATCCCGCCTTTTCGCACACTTTAAACCGACACACGTGCCAATTCAAAGCATGCAGAAGGGCGGATTGTTATGGGGTAAATAAGAAAAACAGAGAAGAAATAAAACAAAATAGAATCTCACAGCGGAAGGATAAAATATAATAATAAATATACAGTTCATAAACAGTTTACAAACACTTGATTCTTCTTTATACAATAATATCAGAGTTACACATACCAATACAATCAATGCAGCGGAACAGTATGAGTGTGGTGCAATACTATAAATAATAATAATACGAATTCTTCGTCTTCGTCCTCCAAAGCTAAAGTCTTCGATCCTGAAACGCTCGGACTGACCCGAGCGAATTTGAAAAGACAAAAACACTCGAGTCAGACTAAAAGATCTTATGTGAGTTAAATTAACAGAAATAAATATGAGTACAGTAACTCAAGAGATGTTTGGGATTTACATCTCCTAAGGATCCGTTAAACTATTTACTATGTAGTATATTGCGCTATTATAATAGTGTCTATTCATAAAATAAACTTACTTTTAAATAGCGTTAAGGCTTTACATTTTCCACCTTAACACGTAAAATGCCAATAGTCTATACAGTACCGTAAAACCTCCTGATCGGGAGGCTACCAGAGGATACTCCATAGGTACGACACAAATAGAAACTCGTAGTAAAGGCTCGGTATGGTAGGTGACACGGCACAACTAGGCAATGCCAGGGTAGATATACCAATTGCTATCCAGGCTGGTGGAAACGCGTAGCCGCAGTTACCGCCCACCTCGGACTAACTCCCCAAAATCAAAATATAGAAGTGGCCACTGAATCAATCCAAGTCAAAGTATAATATCGAAGAGGAGGGTCCGATCAGAGGAATGACCTCATTGGCCTGAGAATCGCTCCTGTTTTAGCCACCTTATGCCAACTCACGGGAGTCGGGTCCACGTATTTACCTTACAGGAAACGTCGCCACCACCTACTTCATTCTGGAATCTCCACCGCGTACACGGTTAGTCAAAGTGGTTTTCGGTATCGACAGAGAGTATGTCCATATCCGATCCCGGTCTCTTTGCCAACCCATCGTTATTATAACACCGCGGTCATTTAAAAATAGTTTATACTTTAAAACCAGAATATACATTTCCATTTTAAAATTATGAATATGATATCATTTTAAAACCCAAAACAACATGATATCATTTATCCCAATTATAAATCTTTTCCAAAATCATAATGCTTTAAAATTTATAACGTCTGAAAGCCAAATATCCTTTCAGAGCATAATATTTTGAAATTCATAATTTAAAATCATAACTTCTAAAACTTGAATGGTTTGGATATTCAACGGTATATAAATTAAATGGTTTAACTTTACTGTTACTTTATAAAGAAATAATTTTCATGGCTTTACAAATATATTTCTTTATTAAAGTCTAAACCAAAATTTATATTATCTCTCTCAAGTCCCAAAACCACTTCAATTTATTTATATATACGTATATCCATTTTGAGTAACAATATTTCAAACTAAAATTGGATTTTATTCTTTCAACAGATCAATTGTTCTATTAATTAGTCTTGAATATTCACATAAAATCCATAAATAATAAGACTTCAATTTCTAGTAATAAAATATATATATTTTCCCAATTCAAATTATACTAGAATATTCATTTCAATTTATTTTGGGAAAAATCCAATTATAAATATCATATCTTAAAATTTCCAAACTTAACATTTAAACATATGATATAAATTATTAAACTCCATTTTCTTAATTTTTTCCATTTTTAATAAAGAGATTTATACACCTTTTAATTTCAAAATTTTCAACTTCATATGTATATATATGGAAGAATAATATTTATACAATATAAAATTTAAGATTATTATAAACCGTATTCCATCCAAACCATAGAAATCACATTAAAATAGTTATATATAGACCGCGGTGCCTGTATATAATTTTCTATCCTAAGGTCAAGTGATACGGATATTTATCATTTCAATCCGCAATTTAAAAGATATAAAATTTTGCGGTTGTATATCATTTCAAACCACAATCCCGAATGAAAGGAAATATGCATGATAATTTGCAATTTAATGATATACAATAAAACATCCATCAACAACACCCATCATCCAATCAAAATCATCAAGCAATATCAATCAATAACAATTTATATTTGATAATATATAACAGGTAATAACTGGCAATTTTATTCAGATTAAATTTAACAACTATTAATCTAACAGTTTATATTCAGTAATAATCTATATAACTGTTAACTAGCAGTTCATATACAAACAAATAAATTTTAACTGTAAATTTATACGTAAAAAATTAATTTAATTAACAGTTAAATTAAATAAATGCAATTCAACAGATATGAAGGAATAAACATGCCAAATACTCATAAATAAATTTCTATTCATTTCTAAAATTAATTTAACAAACATAAAAACTTTTAGTAGTTGTGAGTGGGTTAAAACACTCACCTTTTGAATTTAAATCGAATTTAAATTCGATTTAAACCCAAAAATTCGTCCGTCTCGGAATTCGTCCAAACCAGAGTCATCAGATTCGAAATTTAATTACGATCCTAATAAAAAAAATCTCACGTGAATCGGAGATCGTATGCGAGAGTTATGTCGAAAATTGCACTCGAATTCAAAATTAAAAATAAACAAAAGTGACACACATCTCACCTAACACATATGCAACGTCAGCACCCAGCATCTTCTTCACGCGCACGAGAACTACACAGGGAGCGACCTAATCCTTGACCTCCGTTGGCGAACGCCACCGTCCACCTGTGATGACCACATCACCATCCACCTGAAGCTCCAGCCTAGCCGCCCCTATGGCCCACCTGCGGCCACCCAGAACCACCGGGACTGGCCCCAAAACGAACAGCCGCCGCCCCTTGATAAACCCTAATTCGAATTATACGAACCATCCAACCATCGAATCGACGAACGAATTATACTGATGTACTCCCCATCGTCCATACTACAATACCCAGAAACAAAATTTCGATCAGACGAACTTTGATGCGACGCTGATGAACGGCCACGAACTGTTTGAATTTATTCTGGGTAAACGGTAACTCCAACTGAAAAACGAATTGCATCAGTAGATTACGTGTCTCGAGAACTATGACATATATTTTTGTGGAATTTTTCTGGAGAGTTTGATTTTTCACTGAAATTTGGATTGGAGTAGATCTAGGTTTTGCAACCATTTGAGGAGGAGAAGGAGATGAAGAAATGAATATACAGCAAATGACAATAGGATGGAGCTAGGGTTTATGACTGTATATATATAGGCAGGGTTGGGTTAGAGTAGATAGACTAGATAGATGAACGTACGAAACAAACTAAGGCCCAAAAAGCCCGTTCTGACCCCGGAACGAAATTTGTCAAACCCATATATCCAGATAGGTATTTTAAAATATTCTGAACGCGATGGAAAAAGTTTCACGTCCAAATTTGATCGTATGAAGAAGTTATGCTGAAAACAAGATTTCCAAATTGATTTCAAATTGATTTTTAATCAAATTGATTTCAAGGCGTTTCGCGTTCGTACGATCAAACAACAAGTCTGATCGCTACGAAACTTGAAACCCTACAATAATTCACCGATACGGATTCGATGAAACTGGTTTCGTCGAAATCCGAGTCCGTGGCCAAAATGGCTATTTTTATATTCATCAAATAAATTAAAATAAATTATAAAAATCCAATTTTATATTTAACTTCTAAAATTGACCAAATTTTCTCCCTTTAAATTTTCTTAATTATTTACTCAAATTCTAAACAATTTAAGTGTCAATACATAGTTGTTCTATTCATCAATTTAAATGTTAATCCTTAACTTAAAGGTTAAATTCCAATTTTAATAAATTCGACATTATAAATTCGATTAAATCTATTAAATTCACTCCCTTCCTATTATTCAAATTTATTGATGCCAATTAAATGGAATTAATACTGGCTCAATATCTATACAATAAAAACCTCCGATTTAATCTTAGATCTCAATTTACACAAAAATTAATTAATTCCATCTAAATATATATCTTCCTAGTATCTAACTATTTAAAAATTTGCTTACCACCTTTTGAACTAAACATTTACTAGTCGATTTGTGTCATTTCTAACCCCTTAGATATTTAAAAGCAACTAGCAGCACATTTACATATAAATTCATTGTCAATTATTTCAGTAAATAAATTTCCAAAGGTTACTGCAAATAAATCCAAATTAATTGCCATAAATTCTAATAAATTTGATTTTTATTGGATTTCAAACTTAACACTAAATCAATTATTACTCAGCTACAGTTAACGTTCCTTTTATATTTCATTACAGTAATAATTCCCAATTTCCATCTTTTATTTGCATAAATTATTGGATTTCAATTAAATTGAAATCTTGTTAACTTACATATAAATAAAACTTAAAACCTCAATTAGTTCATTCCACTTTGGTTGCATTCTTAAGATTACACTAATTATTATATTATAAAAATGAAATTTTCCCTTGGTTACATCTTATTTATTCACTTACCAATATTCTACATTAACTGCAATAATTTAGTGCAAAAATTGAAATTGATTAAAATAAAACTTAACAAACAAATAGAATAAATACGTACAATAATTATTGTCATAAATCTATTTTATAAGTCTACACTTAATTATTACCTTACAATACGTTTTACGTTACCATAAATTTATATTCACTCTTCCGTTACTTTATTAATAATTACTAAAGTAACGTTTTTCTTAATTAAAACCTTCTCCACAATTGAATGAACTTTATATTCAATACATACTACCGTATTACAATCACTTATGTTCTATCCAACATACATTAAAAATTCACTTCCATTTATTTATCAAATGTTTACATCCACAAATCAACAAATAAATTTCATTATACAATTTCAATTCATATCTTATAAATAAATTTCCCAATTTTGTTTCTTTCAGCATTAATTAAACAAACATATTTGATTAAGAAATTATAATGCTTTTAACTATTTCCAATTACACTACATAAAACCCAAACAGTCGTTTCAATCACACTTGAATTTGCATATAATTGATTGTCTATCAACTGCCATTTATTTTACTACCTTAATTCACATACGGTTATAGTTTTATCAATATATATTAATACATAAGTGATTTAAATTCCTGTCTTTAATTCCTTATTTATATTTTATTCAAGTGCAACAATTTACACAAATTCTTTATTTACTTCACTTAAATTTCAACAATTTGGTTAAATAACTGTTTCTAAAATTCATTTTAAATTATAAATTTAAATCTCCTTTATTTATTCAACTTACACAAGGGTATACATCTTACATATTCTCAATCATTAGATTTCTATAAATTTAACAATTAATTAATATTTTTAATTACCGTTGCTATAAATTTTCATTTAGCGTTCATCTAGTATTAATCTATCTCTTTTATATATATATACACACATTTCCCTTTTCTACAAAATTTAAATTTCAAAATCCTTAATAATTTAATTGTCGAAATTTATGGGTCTTTACACTCTCCCCCACTCAAAAAATTTCGTCCCCGAAAAGGAAAAAGAAGGAAGGAGGAAGGATTTAATAAACAGTACATCTTATTTCAAATATTAACTTATAAACAACAATTTACTGGATTAATTTCCTTAAATGAAATATACCCGTTTATAATCATTACAACCTTTTATACTTAAATCATTAAAGTTTGGAAAATATTCAACAAAATTCTAAGTCCAAAATTTACGAAAAATTTTGGCAGAGTCTCCTTTGTACGGTGAGGCTCGGAAGAAAATATAATATCAAAATATACAAATATATTACATATATTATCAAAATATTATATATCCCAACACGGGAAAAATAGCGCTTTAAACGTAATCCGAAAACGTACCTATTTGTCGGGCAATATACGCTTATTATTTTGGAACCAAAAGCAGTAGCAGTTGTTTCCATCACCTGTATTCACTTATATAATCTAAAAGGTTAAATATTTATTTTAAAGTGAACTATTCAAGTGGATTCAATCATTAATCAACCAAACAATTCAACAACCATCAACCTTACAAACAACATACATACACAACAAAGCAACCATTTAATCCATCAAACAAATAGTTGTTTGGGTTCAAACTTGAAATTTGTATGAAATGAAATTAACTATCAAGTGCATCCTTTACTCAACAGTCTTAGATGGAACAAAGATAGATACTTATTCATTTAACCACTTCAAATTTCTTACCCAACAACATAAATCAAACAACACAATTCAAACCAACACCCAAATTTATTTATTATACATTTATCTCATGCTTCAATGGTTTGATTTTCTTTCTTTCATTATTTCTTTATTTCTTACAAATTTTCATTTTCCATTTATCACAAAATTCATTATATTTGTATTCCAATTTATTTACTAAAGTTTCTATCATCTATTTATACTACTTACCTTTACTTATAGTAAAATTTCCAATTTAACTTAAGTCTATACAATTAATTCTCATTAATAATAGCAAATTAATAGAATACCTTTATTACCTTACTCTTCACTTGTAAGATTTCCCCTTACATTTTCTTACTAACATTGCAACTTTTTATTATATGGTAAGTTATGTATGTTTTAAGAATGTAAGTGAAAATTTACAAATTTCTTCTCCATTCCTTTAATTAATATATATTTGTTTTATAAATTACAATTTCGACTTACCTTTAATCTCATTCATTTATTTAATGTTGAAGTTTCCATTATATTTAATTACAGTAACCCTCTACTTACACTTAATTTATTAACCTTATAACTTGCATTCCTATAAGTGTAAGATTTTACTCATTCATTAACTATGGATTGCAGTCATTTATATTTTTCCTACTTTCCATTATATTAGAATAGGGGAAATTAAGGCGTACTTAAGTTAATAACCCTACAATCAAACTTTATAAATTAAGGAATTTCATTTAATTTACTTAAGTTCATATCACCTATTAATAATTCTTGACTTATTTTCAGTAAAATTTCAATTATAACTTAAGTTTATACCACTAAATTCTTATTTATATAATAGCAATTCATAGAATAATCCAAAATTTCCAACATTTCAACTTGCATAATATTCTATTCAAATCTCTTAATTAACATTTCAACCTTTCATAATTGGTAAGTTATATATGTTTAAAGAGAAATGCAATTGAATTTATACTAGTTTAATCTCAATTCTTTTAATTCATTGATTTTCCAATAAATCTTTACCATTATTTATAATTTAAATTTTTAACTTCCTTTATACTTAGCATTAATTCTCTTACTTATTAGAGGTTTTCAATCCATTTATTACTTACTTTTTTTTATTCCACTAAAATTTAACAATTAATTAATGGAAAATTTTAGAATTAAATTCCGGGTCAAATTTCAATTTATTTTGAAATAATAGATAATTAATTTCTTACAACTTTTATATCTCTAATTACCTTTAATCAATTAAAATTTTAAATAATTTCAAAAAAAATCTGTAGTAGAATTTACTACAGTGGCCTTTCCCTTCGAAACTCGAAAATGAAAGTCGATGATGCGGCCGTCATCACCGAAATTATTTTCCAGCGACAGAGAGGAAAGTACAAACTTATTTTCTTCAAAATCCTCTTTAAACCAATTCTTTCGAATTATACTAAATATTTATATAAGAAAATACTTATAAACCAAATCCCTATATCCCGTAAATCCATTGAAAACAGATTTTCAAAATCCCGGACTTAAGTTCAAAAATCTCCAATTTGATTTATTATAATTTCAGCTTAGCTTCAATTATTATAAATATCTTATTACCTAACACCCAATCTATAGCAACCAAATATATATATATATATATATATATCTTTATAAAAATATTTTTTTATATATAGAAAATATAATAGGCCAAATTATTTCATTCACCTATATTAAAAACAAATATTATGTCGGTCTGTCCTATTAAGTGTTTAGAAATCCCTATTGATGGCATAGCGTCCCATGCATCAACCAGAATTTATAAATACAAAACGGAACAGAGTAACATAATATTAAAATCTTTTTATAAAACTAACAAGTACGCTCTCTCATATATATACACTCAGTGACTCCCATAGGGTATTACTACCCTATTAACAAAGAGTCAAACCCCACAAAGCCAAGGTTTATCGCTAAACCAAAGCTCTGATACCAAACTGTAACATCCCGCCTTTTCGCACACTTTAAACCGACACACGTGCCAATTCAAAGCATGCAGAAGGGCGGATTGTTATGGGGTAAATAAGAAAAACAGAGAAGAAATAAAACAAAATAGAATCTCACAACGGAAGGATAAAATATAATAATAAATATACAGTTCATAAACAGTTTACAAACACTTGATTCTTCTTTATACAATAATATCAGAGTTACACATACCAATACAATCAATGCAGCGGAACAGTATGAGTGTGGTGCAATACTATAAATAATAATAATACGAATTCTTCGTCTTCGTCCTCCAAAGCTAAAGTCTTCGATCCTGAAACGCTCGGACTGACCCGAGCGAATTTGAAAAGACAAAAACACTCGAGTCAGACTAAAAGATCTTATGTGAGTTAAATTAACAGAAATAAATATGAGTACAGTAACTCAAGAGATGTTCGGGATTTACATCTCCTAAGGATCCGTTAAACTATTTACTATGTAGTATATTGCGCTATTATAATAGTGTCTATTCATAAAATAAACTTACTTTTAAATAGCGTTAAGGCTTTACATTTTCCACCTTAACACGTAAAATGCCAATAGTCTATACAGTACCGTAATACCTCCTGATCGGGAGGCTACCAGAGGATACTCCATAGGTACGACACAAATAGAAACTCGTAGTAAAGGCTCGGTATGGTAGGTGACACGGCACAACTAGGCAATGCCAGGGTAGATATACCAATTGCTATCCAGGCTGGTGGAAACGCGTAGCCGCAGTTACCGCCCACCTCGGACTAACTCCCCAAAATCAAAATATAGAAGTGGCCACTGAATCAATCCAAGTCAAAGTATAATATCGAAGAGGAGGGTCCGATCAGAGGAATGACCTCATTGGCCTGAGAATCGCTCCTGTTTTAGCCACCTTATGCCAACTCACGGGAGTCGGGTCTACGTATTTACCTTACAGGAAACGTCGCCACCACCTACTTCATTCTGGAATCTCCACCGCGTACACGGTTAGTCAAAGTGGTTTTCGGTATCGACAGAGAGTATGTCCATATCCGATCCCGGTCTCTTTGCCAACCCATCGTTATTATAACACCGCGGTCATTTAAAAATAGTTTATACTTTAAAACCAGAATATACATTTCCATTTTAAAATTATGAATACGATATCATTTTAAAACCCAAAACAACATGATATCATTTATCCCAATTATAAATCTTTTCCATAATCATAATGCTTTAAAATTTATAACGTCTGAAAGCCAAATATCCTTTCAGAGCATAATATTTTGAAATTCATAATTTAAAACCATAACTTCTAAAACTTGAATGGTTTGGATATTCAACGGTATATAAATTAAATGGTTTAACTTTATTGTTACTTTATAAAGAAATAATTTTCATGGCTTTACAAATATATTTCTTTATTAAAGTCTAAACCAAAATTTATATTATCTCTCTCAAGTCCCAAAACCACTTCAATTTATTTATATATACGTATATCCATTTTGAGTAACAATATTTCAAACTAAAATTGGATTTTTATTCTTTCAACAGATCAATTGTTCTATTAATTAGTCTTGAATATTCACATAAAATCCATAAATAATAAGACTTCAATTTCTAGTAATAAAATATATATATTTTCCCAATTCATATTATACTAGAATATTCATTTCAATTTATTTTGGGAAAAATCCAATTATAAATATCATATCTTAAAATTTCCAAACTTAACATTTAAACATATGATATAAATTATTAAACTCCATTTTCTTAATTTTTTCCATTTTTAATAAAGAGATTTATACACCTTTTAATTTCAAAATTTTCAACTTCATATGTATATATATGGAAGAATAATATTTATACAATATAAAATTTAAGATTATTATAAACCGTATTCCATCCAAACCATAGAAATCACATTAAAATAGTTATATATAGACCGCGGTGCCTGTATATAATTTTCTATCCTATGGTCAAGTGATACGGATATTTATCATTTCAATCCGCAATTTAAAAGATATAAAATTTTGCGGTTGTATATCATTTCAAACCACAATCCCGAATGAAAGGAAATATGCATGATAATTTGCAATTTAATGATATACAATAAAACATCCATCAACAACACCCATCATCCAATCAAAATCATCAAGCAATATCAATCAATAACAATTTATATTTGATAATATATAACAGGTAATAACTAGCAATTTTATTCAGATTAAATTTAACAACTATTAATCTAACAGTTTATATTCAGTAATAATCTATATAACTGTTAACTAGCAGTTCATATACAAACAAATAAATTTTAACTGTAAATTTATACGCAAAAAAATAATTTAATTAACAGTTAAATTAAATAAATGCAATTCAACAGATATGAAGGAATAAACATGCCAAATACTCATAAATAAATTTCTATTCATTTCTAAAATTAATTTAACAAACATAAAAACTTTTAGTAGTTGTGAGTGGGTTAAAACACTCACCTTTTGAATTTAAATCGAATTTAAATTCGATTTAAACCCAAAAATTCGCCCGTCTCGGAATTCGTCCAAACCAGCGTCATCAGATCCGAAATTTAATTACGATCCTAATAAAAAAATCTCACGTGAATCGGAGATCGTATGCGAGAGTTATGTCGAAAATTGCACTCGAATTCAAAATTAAAAATAAACAAAAGTGACACACATCTCACCTAACACATATGCAACGTCAGCACCCAGCATCTTCTTCACGCACACGAGAACTACACAGGGAGCGACCTGATCCTTGACCTCCGTTGGCGAACGCCACCGTCCACCTGTGATGACCACATCACCATCCACCTGAAGCTCCAGCCTAGCCGCCCCTATGGCCCACCTGCGGCCACCCAGAACCACCGGGACTGGCCCCAAAACGAACAGCCGCCGCCCCTTGATAAACCCTAATTCGAATTATACGAACCATCCAACCATCGAATCGACGAACGAATTATACTGATGTACTCCCCATCGTCCATACTACAATACCCAGAAACAGAATTTCGATCAGACGAACTTTGATGCGACGCTGATGAACGGCCACGAACTGTTTGAATTTATTCTGGGTAAATGGTAACTCCAACTGAAAAACGAATTGCATCAGTAGATTACGTGTCTCGAGAACTATGACATATATTTTTGTGGAATTTTTCTGGAGAGTTTGATTTTTCACTGAAATTTGGATTGGAGTAGATCTAGGTTTTGCAACCATTTGAGGAGGAGAAGGAGATGAAGAAATGAACATACAGCAAATGACAATAGGATGGAGCTAGGGTTTATGACTGTATATATATAGGTAGGGTTGGGTTAGAGTAGATAGACTAGATAGATGAACGTACGAAACAAACTAAGGCCCAAAAAGCCCGTTCTGACCCCGGAACGAAATTTGTCAAACCCATATATCCAGATAGGTATTTTAAAATATTCTGAACGCGATGGAAAAAGTTTCACGTCCAAATTTGATCGTATGAAGAAGTTATGCTGAAAACAAGATTTCCAAATTGATTTCAAATTGTTTTTTAATAAAATTGATTTCAAGGCGTTTCGCGTTCGTACGATCAAACGACAAGTCTGATCGTTACGAAACTTGAAACCCTACAATAATTCACCGATACGGATCCGATGAAACTGGTTTCGTCGAAATCCGAGTCCGTGGCCAAAATGGCTATTTTTATATTCATCAAATAAATTAAAATAAATTATAAAAATCTAATTTTATATTTAACTTCTAAAATTGACCAAATTTTCTCCCTTTAAATTTTCTTAATTATTTACTCAAATTCTAAACAATTTAAGTGTCAATACATAGTTGTTCTATTCATCAATTTAAATGTTAATCCTTAACTTAAAGGTTAAATTCCAATTTTAATAAATTCAACATTATAAATTCGATTAAATTTATTAAATTCACTCCCTTCCTATTATTCAAATTTATTGATGCCAATTAAATGGAATTAATACTGGCTCAATATCTATACAATAAAAACCTCCGATTTAATCTTAGATCTCAATTTACACAAAAATTAATTAATTCCATCTAAATATATATCTTCCTAGTATCTAACTATTTAAAAATTTGCTTACCACCTTTTAAACTAAACATTTACTAGTCGATTTGTGTCATTTCTAAACCCTTAGATATTTAAAAGCAACTAGCAGCACATTTAAATATAAATTCATTGTCAATTATTTCAGTAAATAAATTTCCAAAGGTTACTGCAAATAAATCCAAATTAATTGCCGTAAATTCTAATAAATTTGATTTTTATTGGATTTCAAACTTAACACTAAATCAATTATTACTCAGCTACAGTTAACGTTCCTTTTATATTTCATTACAGTAATAATTCCCAATTTCCATCTTTTATTTGCATAAATTACTGGATTTCAATTAAATTGAAATCTTGTTAACTTACATATAAATAAAACTTAAAACCTCAATTAATTCATTCCACTTTGGTTGCATTCTTAAGATTACACTAATTATTATATTATAAAAATGAAATTTTCCCTTGGTTACATCTTATTTATTCACTTACCAATATTCTACACTAACTGCAATAATTTGGTGCATAAATTGAAATTGATTAAAATAAAACTTAACAAACAAATAGAATAAATACGTACAATAATTATTGTCATAAATCTATTTTATAAGTCTACACTTAATTATTACCTTAAAATACGTTTTACGTTACCATAAATTTATATTCACTCTTCCGTTACTTTATTAATAATTACTAAAGTAACGTTTTTCTTAATTAAAACTTTCTCCACAATTGAATGAACTTTATATTCAATACATACTACCGAATTACAATCACTTATGTTCTATCCAACATACATTAAAAATTCACTTATATTTATTTATCAAATGTTTACATCCACAAATTAACAAATAAATTTCATTATACAATTTCAATTCATATCTTATAAATAAATTTCCCAATTTTGTTTCTTTCAGCATTAATTAAACAAACATATTTGATTAAGAAATTATAATGCTTTTAACTATTTCCAATTACACTACATAAAACCCAAACAGTCGTTTCAATCACACTTGAATTTGCATATAATTGATTGTCTATCAACTGCCATTTATTTTACTACCTTAATTCACATACGGTTACAGTTTTATCAATATATATTAATACATAAGTGATTTAAATTCCTGTCTTTAATTCCTTATTTATATTTTATTCAAGTGCAACAATTTACACAAATTCTTTATTTACTTCACTTAAATTTCAACAATTTGGTTAAATAACTGTTTCTAAAATTCATTTTAAATTATAAATTTAAATCTCCTTTATTTATTCAACTTACACAAGGGTATACATCTTACATATTCTCAATCATTAGATTTCTATAAATTTAACAATTAATTAATATTTTTAATTACCGTTGCTATAAATTTTCATTTAGCGTTCATCTAGTATTAATCTACCTCTTTTATATATATACATTTCCCTTTTCTACAAAATTTAAATTTCAAAATCCTTAATAATTTAATTGTCGAAATTTATGGGTCTTTACACTCTCCCCCACTCAAAAAATTTCGTCCCCGAAAAGGAAAAAGAAGGAAGGAGGAAGGATTTAATAAACAGTACATCTTATTTCAAATATTAACTTATAAACAACAATTTACTGGATTAATTTCCTTAAATGAAATATACCCGTTTATAATCATTACAACCTTTTATACTTAAATCATTAAAGTTTGGAAAATATTCAACAAAATTCTAAGTCCAAAATTTACGAAAATTTTTGGCAGAGTCTCCTTTGTACGGTGAGGCTCTGAAGAAAATATAATATCAAAATATACAAATATATTACATATATTATCAAAATATTATATATCCCAACACGGGAAAAATAGCGCTTTAAACGTATCCGAAAACGTACCTATTTGTCGGGCAATATACGCTTATTATTTTGGAACCAAAAGCAGTAGCAGTTGTTTCCATCACCTGTATTCACTTATATAATCTAAAAGGTTAAATATTTATTTTAAAGTGAACTATTCAAGTGGATTCAATCATTAATCAACCAAACAATTCAACAACCATCAACCTTACAAACAACATACATACACAACAAAGCAACCATTTAATCCATCAAACAAATAGTTGTTTGGGTTCAAATTTGAAATTTGTATGAAATGAAATTAACTATCAAGTGCATCCTTTACTCAACAGTCTTAGATGGAACAAAGATAGATACTTATTCATTTAACCACTTCAAATTTCTTACCCAACAACATAAATCAAACAACACAATTCAAACCAACACCCAAATTTATTTATTATACATTTATCTCATGCTTCAATGGTTTGATTTTCTTTCTTTCATTATTTCTTTATTTCTTACAAATTTTCATTTTCCATTTATCACAAAATTCATTATATTTGTATTCCAATTTATTTACTAAAGTTTCTATCATCTATTTATACTACTTACCTTTACTTATAGTAAAATTTCCAATTTAACTTAAGTCTATACAATTAATTCTCATTAATAATAGCAAATTAATAGAATACCTTTATTACCTTACTCTTCACTTGTAAGATTTCCCCTTACATTTTCTTACTAACATTGCAACTTTTTATTATATGGTAAGTTATGTATGTTTTAAGAATGTAAGTGAAAATTTACAAGTTTCTTCTCCATTCCTTTAATTAATATATATTTGTTTTATAAATTACAATTTCGACTTACCTTTAATCTCATTCATTTATTTAATGTTGAAGTTTCCATTATATTTAATTACAGTAACCCTCTACTTACACTTAATTTATTAACCTTATAACTTGCATTCCTATAAGTGAAAGATTTTACTCATTCATTAACTATGGATTGCAGTCATTTATATTTTTCCTACTTTCCATTATATTAGAATAGGGGAAATTAAGGCGTACTTAAGTTAATAACCCTACAATCAAACTTTATAAATTAAGGAATTTCATTTTATTTACTTAAGTTCACATCACCTATTAATAATTCTTGACTTATTTTCAGTAAAATTTCAATTATAACTTAAGTTTATACCACTAAATTCTTATTTATATAATAGCAATTCATAGAATAATCCAAAATTTCCAACATTTCAACTTGCATAATATTCTATTCAAATCTCTTAATTAACATTTCAACCTTTCATAATTGGTAAGTTATATATGTTTAAAGAGAAATGCAATTGAATTTATACTAGTTTAATCTCAATTCTTTTAATTCATTGATTTTCCAATAAATCTTTACCATTATTTATAATTTAAATTTTTAACTTCCTTTATACTTAGCATTAATTCTCTTACTTATTAGAGGTTTTCAATCCACTTATTACTTACTTTTTTTTTTATTCCACTAAAATTTAACAATTAATTAATGGAAAATTTTAGAATTAAATTCCGGGTCAAATTTCAATTTATTTTGAAATAATAGATAATTAATTTCTTACAACTTTTATATCTCTAATTACCTTTAATCAATTAAAATTTTAAATAATTTCAAAACAAATCTGTAGTAGAATTTAGTACAGTGGCCTTTCCCTTCGAAACTCGAAAATGAAAGTCGATGATGCGGCCGTCATCACCGAAATTATTTTCCAGCGACAGAGAGGAAAGTACAAACTTATTTTCTTCAAAATCCTCTTTAAACCAATTCTTTCGAATTATACTAAATATTTATATAAGAAAATACTTATAAACCAAATCCCTATATCCCGTAAATCCATTGAAAACAGATTTTCAAAATCCCGGACTTAAGTTCAAAAATCTCCAATTTGATTTATTATAATTTCAGCTTAGCTTCAATTATTATAAATATCTTATTGCCTAACACCCAATCTATAGTAACCAAATATATATATATATCTTTATAAAAATATTTTTTTTATATATAGAAAATATAATAGGCCAAATTATTTCATTCACCTATATTAAAAACAAATATTATGTCGGTCTGTCCTATTAAGTGTTTAGAAATCCCTATTGATGGCATAGCGTCCCATGCATCAACCAGAATTTATAAATACAAAACGGAACAGAGTAACATAATATTAAAATCTTTTTATAAAACTAACAAGTACGCTCTCTCATATATATACACTCAGTGACTCCCATAGGGTATTACTACCCTATTAACAAAGAGTCAAACCCCACAAAGCCAAGGTTTATCGGTAAACCAAAGCTCTGATACCAAACTGTAACATCCCGCCTTTTCGCACACTTTAAACCGACACACGTGCCAATTCAAAGAATGCAGAAGGGCGGATTGTTATGGGGTAAATAAGAAAAACAGAGAAGAATTAAAACAAAATAGAATCTCACAGCGGAAGGATAAAATATAATAATAAATATACAGTTCATAAACAGTTTACAAACACTTGATTCTTCTTTATACAATAATATCAGAGTTACACATACCAATACAATCAATGCAGCGGAACAGTATGAGTGTGGTGCAATACTATAAATAATAATAATACGAATTCTTCGTCTTCGTCCTCCAAAGCTAAAGTCTTCGATCCTGAAACGCTCGGACTGACCCGAGCGAATTTGAAAAGACAAAAACACTCGAGTCAGACTAAAAGATCTTATGTGAGTTAAATTAACAGAAATAAATATGAGTACAGTAACTCAAGAGATGTTCGGGATTTACATCTCCTAAGGATCCGTTAAACTATTTACTATGTAGTATATTGCGCTATTATAATAGTGTCTATTCATAAAATAAACTTACTTTTAAATAGCGTTAAGGCTTTACATTTTCCACCTTAACACGTAAAATGTCAATAGTCTATACAGTACCGTAATACCTCCTGATCGGGAGGCTACCAGAGGATACTCCATAGGTACGACACAAATAGAAACTCGTAGTAAAGGCTCGGTATGGTAGGTGACACGGCACAACTAGGCAATGCCAGGGTAGATATACCAATTGCTATCCAGGCTGGTGGAAACGCGTAGCCGCAGTTACCGCCCACCTCGGACTAACTCCCCAAAATCAAAATATAGAAGTGGCCACTGAATCAATCCAAGTCAAAGTATAATATCGAAGAGGAGGGTCCGATCAGAGGAATGACCTCATTGGCCTGAGAATCGCTCCTGTTTTAGCCACCTTATGCCAACTCACGGGAGTCGGGTCCACGTATTTACCTTACAGGAAACGTCGCCACCACCTACTTCATTCTGGAATCTCCACCGCGTACACGGTTAGTCAAAGTGGTTTTCGGTATCGACAGAGAGTATGTCCATATCCGATCCCGGTCTCTTTGCCAACCCATCGTTATTATAACACCGCGGTCATTTAAAAATAGTTTATACTTTAAAACCAGAATATACATTTCCATTTTAAAATTATGAACACGATATCATTTTAAAACCCAAAACAACATGATATCATTTATCCCAATTATAAATCTTTTCCAAAATCATAATGCTTTAAAATTTATAACGTCTGAAAGCCAAATATCCTTTCAGAGCATAATATTTCGAAATTCATAATTTAAAACCATAACTTCTAAAATTTGAATGGTTTGGATATTCAACGGTATATAAATTAAATGGTTTAACTTTATTGTTACTTTATAAAGAAATAATTTTCATGGCTTTACAAATATATTTCTTTATTAAAGTCTAAACCAAAATTTATATTATCTCTCTCAAGTCCCAAAACCACTTCAATTTATTTATATATACGTATATCCATTTTGAGTAACAATATTTCAAACTAAAATTGGATTTTATTCTTTCAACAGATCAATTGTTCTATTAATTAGTCTTGAATATTCACATAAAATCCATAAATAATAAGACTTCAATTTCTAGTAATAAAATATATATTTTTTCCCAATTCAAATTATACTAGAATATTCATTTCAATTTATTTTGGGAAAAATCCAATTATAAATATCATATCTTAAAATTTCCAAACTTAACATTTAAACATATGATATAAATTATTAAACTCCATTTTCTTAATTTTTTCCATTTTTAATAAAGAGATTTATACACCTTTTAATTTCAAAATTTTCAACTTCATATGTATATATATGGAAGAATAATATTTATACAATATAAAATTTAAGATTATTATAAACCGTATTCCATCCAAACCATAGAAATCACATTAAAATAGTTATATATAGACCGCGGTGCCTGTATATAATTTTCTATCCTATGGTCAAGTGATACGGATATTTATCATTTCAATCCGCAATTTAAAAGATATAAAATTTTGCGGTTGTATATCATTTCAAACCACAATCCCGAATGAAAGGAAATATGCATGATAATTTGCAATTTAATGATATACAATAAAACATCCATCAACAACACCCATCATCCAATCAAAATCATCAAGCAATATCAATCAATAACAATTTATATTTGATAATATATAACAGGTAATAACTAGCAATTTTATTCAGATTAAATTTAACAACTATTAATCTAATAGTTTATATTCAGTAATAATCTATATAACTGTTAACTAGCAGTTCATATACAAACAAATAAATTTTAACTGTAAATTTATACGCAAAAAATTAATTTAATTAACAGTTAAATTAAATAAATGCAATTCAACAGATATGAAGGAATAAACATGCCAAATACTCATAAATAAATTTCTATTCATTTCTAAAATTAATTTAACAAACATAAAAACTTTTAGTAGTTGTGAGTGGGTTAAAACACTCACCTTTTGAATTTAAATCGAATTTAAATTCGATTTAAACCCAAAAATTCGCCCGTCTCGGAATTCGTCCAAACCAGCGTCATCAGATCCGAAATTTAATTACGATCCTAATAAAAAAAATCTCACGTGAATCGGAGATCGTATGCGAGAGTTATGTCGAAAATTGCACTCGAATTCAAAATTAAAAATAAACAAAAGTGACACACATCTCACCTAACACATATGCAACGTCAGCACCCAGCATCTTCTTCACGCACACGAGAACTACACAGGGAGCGACCTGATCCTTGACCTCCGTTGGCGAACGCCACCGTCCACCTGTGATGACCACATCACCATCCACCTGAAGCTCCAGCCTAGCCGCCCCTATGGCCCACCTGCGGCCACCCAGAACCACCGGGACTGGCCCCAAAACGAACAGCCGCCGCCCCTTGATAAACCCTAATTCGAATTATACGAACCATCCAACCATCGAATCGACGAACGAATTATACTGATGTACTCCCCATCGTCCATACTACAATACCCAGAAACAGAATTTCGATCAGACGAACTTTGATGCGACGCTGATGAACGGCCACGAACTGTTTGAATTTATTCTGGGTAAATGGTAACTCCAACTGAAAAACGAATTGCATCAGTAGATTACGTGTCTCGAGAACTATGACATATATTTTTGTGGAATTTTTCTGGAGAGTTTGATTTTTCACTGAAATTTGGATTGGAGTAGATCTAGGTTTTGAATTTGAAACCATTTGAGAAGGAGAAGGAGATGAAGAAATGAATATACAGCAAATGACAATAGGATGGAGCTAGGGTTTATGACTGTATATATATAGGTAGGGTTGGGTTAGAGTAGATAGACTAGATAGATGAACGTACGAAACAAACTAAGGCCCAAAAAGCCCGTTCTGACCCCGGAACGAAATTTGTCAAACCCATATATCCAGATAGGTATTTTAAAATATTCTGAACGTGATGGAAAAAGTTTCACGTCCAAATTTGATCGTATGAAGAATTTATGCTGAAAACAAGATTTCCAAATTGATTTCAAATTGATTTTTAATAAAATTGATTTCAAGGCATTTCGCGTTCGTACGATCAAACGACAAGTCCGATCGTTACGAAACTTGAAACCCTAAAATAATTCACCGATACGGATCCGATGAAACTGGTTTCGTCGAAATCCGAGTCCGTGGCCAAAATGGCTATTTTTATATTCATCAACTAAATTAAAATAAATTATAAAAATCCAATTTTATATTTAACTTCTAAAATTGACCAAATTTTCTCCCTTTAAATTTTCTTAATTATTTACTCAAATTCTAAACAATTTAAGTGTCAATACATAGTTGTTCTATTCATCAATTTAAATGTTAATCCTTAACTTAAAGGTTAAATTCCAATTTTAATAAATTCAACATTATAAATTCGATTAAATCTATTAAATTCACTCCCTTCCTATTATTCAAATTTATTGATGCCAATTAAATGGAATTAATACTGGCTCAATATCTATACAATAAAAACCTCCGATTTAATCTTAGATCTCAATTTACACAAAAATTAATTAATTCCATCTAAATATATATCTTCCTAGTATCTAACTATTTAAAAATTTGCTTACCACCTTTTAAACTAAACATTTACTAGTCGATTTGTGTCATTTCTAACCCCTTAGATATTTAAAAGCAACTAGCAGCACATTTACATATAAATTCATTGTCAATTATTTCAGTAAATAAATTTCCAAAGGTTACTGCAAATAAATCCAAATTAATTGCCATAAATTCTAATAAATTTGATTTTTATTGGATTTCAAACTTAACACTAAATCAATTATTACTCAGCTACAGTTAACGTTCCTTTTATATTTCATTACATTAATAATTCCAAATTTCCATCTTTTATTTGCATAAATTACTGGATTTCAATTAAATTGAAATCTTGTTAACTTACATATAAATAAAACTTAAAACCTCAATTAATTCATTCCACTTTGGTTGCATTCTTAAGATTACACTAATTATTATATTATAAAAATGAAATTTTCCCTTGGTTACATCTTATTTATTCACTTACCAATATTCTACACTAACTGCAATAACTTAGTGCATAAATTGAAATTGATTAAAATAAAACTTAACAAACAAATAGAATAAATACGTACAATAATTATTGTCATAAATCTATTTTATAAGTCTACACTTAATTATTACCTTACAATACGTTTTACGTTACCATAAATTTATATTCACTCTTCCGTTACTTTATTAATAATTACTAAAGTAACGTTTTTCTTAATTAAAACTTTCTCCACAATTGAATGAACTTTATATTCAATACATACTACCGAATTACAATCACTTATGTTCTATCCAACATACATTAAAAATTCACTTATATTTATTTATCAAATGTTTACATCCACAAATTAACAAATAAATTTCATTATACAATTTCAATTCATATCTTATAAATAAATTTCCCAATTTTGTTTCTTTCAGCATTAATTAAACAAACATATTTGATTAAGAAATTATAATGCTTTTAACTATTTCCAATTACACTACATAAAACCCAAACAGTCGTTTCAATCACACTTGAATTTGCATATAATTGATTGTCTATCAACTGCCATTTATTTTACTACCTTAATTCACATACGGTTACAGTTTTATCAATATATATTAATACATAAGTGATTTAAATTCCTGTCTTTAATTCCTTATTTATATTTTATTCAAGTGCAACAATTTACACAAATTCTTTATTTACTTTACTTAAATTTCAACAATTTGGTTAAATAACTGTTTCTAAAATTCATTTTAAATTATAAATTTAAATCTCCTTTATTTATTCAACTTACACAAGGGTATAAATCTTACATATTCTCAATCATTAGATTTCTTTAAATTTAACAATTAATTAAGATTTTTAATTACCGTTGCTATAAATTTTCATTGCGTTCATCTAGTATTAATCTATCTCTTTTATATATATACATTTCCCTTTTCTACAAAATTTAAATTTCAAAATCCTTAATAATTTAATTGTCGAAATTTACGGGTCTTTACAGATACCAACTGTAGCGACCCAAAATTTTCGAACCAGAAAATTTCAGATAGTTATGAAAAAAGGAGAAAGAGATAGAAGAAGAAGAAGAAGAAGAACATAAACAACATCTCACATTCGCAACGGATAAAATATAATAATAAATAATAACAGTCTACAAAAGAATAGTATATCTGGCGATTACATTTAAATACATCAGAGTTACATATTTATACAGACACTGGATATACAATTATCATGCCTCGGGTTTACAATAATATAATTACAACGGAAATATTATATACGTTTTTGCCATCCAGGTCGCTTCCTGAGCTCTAGAATGTACCTACCTGAAAATCTGTAATACTCGGTCTGACCCGAGCATTACATCAAAGTAACATCCGGGTCAGGCTAGAAACCAGCGTGAGTAAACCCTTCTTAATATGGAATACAAACATACAACTTACATAGAACCCGGGTAACTCAAACCAATTTTACAAGTTCACAATATGTTATAGACATAACTTATTTCACACATAAGTTTCTAAGGACCAAATTTAGATCAAATAGTCTGATTCACTTAAATCGTTTCATTCCAACTTATTAATCTCACATATCAATTTATAAGAATTTGAAGTGGTTTCGGGTGTTTCCCAATACCCGACACCGGCCTCTTCGGGTTTCATGTCATTCTAACCCAATTTATCTAAATGAAATACACAACATTTCATATCAAAGATATCAACTCATTCAAAGCATCCAATACCATTCAATCATCCATAAGCAAATTTGATCACTTCCAAATTAATTCAATTGATTCTAATTGAATTTCTAACCTCGGTTACTTAGATTCCTTCATTTTAACATTGATTAATTCCAAATCAATTAATCAGTCAACCCTTCATGATTCATCTTAACTAATCACCCTGGATTAATTATTTTCTAACTACATTCAAGTAATTATCTTTGGTTAATTACACGATATTAATTATTCTTAACCAAAACCAATAAGTAATCTTAATTACTTCATAAATTAATTAACTATATTAATTACATTAATTCTTAATTATTTATATTAATTAATTCTTCATACGTCCCTTATTATGGATTAATCAATTTCAATTTATCAATCTTTGATTACATCATAAATTATACAAGCTTATGATTTCCAATTATATTTCGATTTATCCTAATCTAAATTAATTATATTAAATAATTAATCATTAATTAAACCGCAAATATTAATCATTCTTGATTTATCTCAACCTGTGATTTATCTGCCTTTCATTTACTTCATTAAATAAATAAATTTTCCTTAATTTAATTATCTTAATTTATCTCTTGATTAATTTCACAAAATAATTATATTTTTATTTATTACATTAAGTAATTATCTATCAAACCATTCATTGATTATTCTAAATTAATTCAACTTAATTAATTAACTTAAAACTTAATTAATTAATCCAAACCCTTAATTACTAAATTAATCAACCCAAATCATAATTAATTAAATTAATTAATTATCCATTTTAATTACCCTACTATTTAAATAAATCATAATTTATTAAGCCATTAATAACTTTAGAATGGAAATATTTTCTTATTTATGTTTTAGGTTTAAAATTACTTAAAACCCAAATACTTCGAGCCAAACCACAGTTATCTCGAGAGCCAACCAAAATCAAAGTCTAATCATCATCAGTTCACACATCAATCAATTCAATCATGCAACCCAATATTTAAATTTAACCATTAAAATTTAAATTGAACCAGATGGATGAGATTTACTCATCTTTGATTTTGCAATCCAAATCCAATTTCGACTTGTTTCCTTTCAGATTTTAACCCCTGTGTCAAACACAAGCATGCAGAACTTCACTATATACATATTGACTGCCTGAAGCCATACTGTCCCATTCAACATCGCAAGCAGACCACCATGCATTAAAAGAAAAGACTGCTCTACAAATTACCATCAACAACATATATCTCACCACTACATGTAGCCAACGCAAATCAACAATCCTCGGACACGCGACCTGCAATTACCGTTCCAATCATCGCGACCTCCTTCAAACAAAAGCAACTCAACCACAGCCAAAACCCACTTTACTACTCCCTCAATCGCCAAAGCCATACCATCGCGAACTCTATCTTCCAAATCTCAAAATCAAACAACCATGAACAATCACCTTTAATCAACCGCTTACAACAACTCCACCCAAATTCATGATTTCTAATCGAGACATCCACCACATATCCAATTTGCCAAATCGAACATCACAACAGTCGCCTCTCCTCCTGGACACAACGGCCTTGTCGCGATTTGAAATCGCACGAACTTGTTGACCTGGCTTCACGCGTGCGTCCTCATCAATGTCGCATGTCGCTCCACCCTCAGCAGCCACCCCCTCGAGTTAGATTCGCGTAGACACAAACGAACTGGGTTTTTTTTATGAAAAGAATGGGATTCGATGTGTTTTTCCAAGTTTCGCTGCTGTTTGTTTGAAAGGCCTTGAGGGATAGAGTGATTATATGACGAGAAAGTGGCGTGCCTAGGAAGGAAAAGTGGTTGACCATTTGACTTAACTTTTTTTTATATATTATATAAAATTTTCAAAACGTCTCGATAATTGCTATTAAAATTGAACAAATTACCTTAAATTTAAATTTCAACCATTCAATTATCTTCAGTATCATCATTATAAATTTTATAAGCCTTCAAATTATTTTAAACAGGCTTAGAAATTTCAGATTCAACAATTTACCCAATTTCAATTATTAAATTCAATATTTAAACTATATAATTCAATGATTAATTATCAAGTAAGTATTGACATGTGGAATTCAAGTTAAAATTAACTTTTAAATACTTTAAAATCAATTAACTATTCAAATTTAAATTGTTAGAAATTCTGGGTCGTCACAATTATTCTTTTAATTAACTTATATATATTCTTACATTTTCAACAACCAAACAATCAATTTTTATACACTTTAATAATTTCTAAAAAATTATTTACTTTATATGTAAAATATAATGGAGGTAAAATTATTTCATTTACCCTATTTCAAAACAATACCGCGTTAGTTTATCTTGTTTAAGAGTTTAGAAACCCGTATCGAAACAGTTGGCCAGACTGCACCGACCAGAATCTATAAACAATCAACCGATAAGTCAACACAATGCAAAATAATTTTTTATATTCACTAACAAATACGCGCTCATAACTATTATTACACTCAAACTCATTCTAGAGTACTGCTGACTCTATCTCTAATGAGTAATTCCCAACAGAGCCAAGGTTGTCACTTAACCATATGCTCGATACCAAATTGTCAGGATCGCGATTTTCGACTCACGAAGGTCGATATTAATACGTCCACTTTATGAACTGTCGAGCAATCGAATGCCGAAAAACCGAACCATTAGGGTTAAAGAAGAGGTAGAAGATAGAAGAAGAAAGAAAAAGCAACAGAAACAATATCAGAATCTCACAATCGCAGCGGAACAAATATAATAGATAAATGAATATCTTTAAACAAAGAACTATATCAGTTATTACATTACATCACATTATCATTACATTATCAGAGTGTACAACAAGAAACAGCAGAAAAGAAATACTATATACTAGTTGATACGCCATGCCATCCAGCTTGCCTCCAGATCTCTACAGCAACTTCTGAATTCCAGAATAACCTGATAACCTGACTCTAGACTGCCCGTGTCGAAATTTGTGGGCACCCAGAGTTTAGGAAGGAAACAATAAACTCCACGTCAGTCATGGGATTGGTGTGAGAACTTAAAATAGTTAATCTTTAAAAATAAACGAGGAAATATTTTAAAATAGACTCGCAATGCTTTTTAGAAAATGAGACTACCATAAGGCCTCCCGCACACACACACAATGCAAACACAGAATCGGAGGAGATTTCTCCTTAAGATAGTCAAATATGCTTGATACGCAATTTTCTTTGATATTATTATTATAAGTGCAAAGTGTAGAAAAACATTTCGAATGTATAATATAAATCTTAGCCAGCATAGACATTTCATACTTATGCCTACTATAGCTACCATGTTCAATAGCAGGTTACCGCCACATTCCATGGGAGGTTATACAACTAAAACCGTACAGGGTTCATATTGTTTCTTTGGATTTCCAACTAATGGTCAGGCCAAGGAACTTCCCATTGCCACATGGGTACGCCTCTGTAAAGACGCCCCGAGAACCTAACTGTATCTCTGCCAACACAAGGCCGGGTTACCCCTAGCTGGGTAACAACTGACACGAATATGCCATCCCCCGTTCGCAACCGACCTAAATCTCGGGATTCACCAACAACCACAAAATAATAAGTTTGCAGCACAACATAGGTTAAGTATCAGGGGTCCATACCATAATACCACCTCTATCCAGAAGGAAATGACATACACTAAGGGGGCGCTATCCCCTAATAACCTTGCTGCATCTTTCCTTTTTTGACTATTACCGGGGGGTGAGGTCCGACGAAGTCTCGTCCACAAAGCTACGCTTTATACAAAAGCCTCGCTTTGATCTACAAATTCTCAACAGCACTTCGTATGCCACATTACCAATTTGGGAATGTATCACTAGTAACCCTAAACTACATAACCTCTGAGCTCGTACGTCTCAGAGATGGGTGTTGAGCTAAGAGAATAAATTCTCCGCCACCAACGGAAATATATTTGATAGAAACCAGCTTTACAACTCAAATCGCAACTTCGGACACACATCCATACAATTCCGTTCCGGGATCGAACGGAACCGAAGGCACTTCCAAAGAAGCCCTTGCAATACGGATATTCACTAACCACGACCGGATTTCCCGTCACAAAGGGTGATAAAATCTCTATACCGGAGATCAGCCGATGTAGAGATATTCGACGGTAATACTTCCGTTTTCGAAAATATCCGGTCTTCAACACCGGTCTTCAAATGCTATCCATTACAACATATCATTATTCGGAATAGGATTTATGACACAAAGGTCCTCTCCCGGCTAAACCGAGTAACGAGCGCTTATTTTAAAAATAAGTGTAGCATCCAATTTCAAGCAAATCGCAACAAATACCCATTTAAAGGTAAATATTGATAGTCGGTTATTTAACTATCAAAGCAAACCGAAAAATATTTGGCACCATAACAATCGCTGGGCCTTTTTTATTAATCTTCCATAAATTAAATAACTTGTCAAATATTCGCTTCAACTTATCTTTAAAAAGATATATCCTCTAAACCATTTCAATTTCTACATTGGAAAACATTTCCAAGTACTTATTCATTTTCATTTCAAAATGGTTCATTTAAACCAATTAAATAAATCCTTACCGATTTACTTCAAATTTACATTCCCAATCCGTAATTTTATTCCCACACTTCAAAAATAAATCAATGTTTGTTTCTAGAATAATTTTTTCCCCTTTCATTTATAGATTCCATGGTGAGTTCATATTTCCAAAATATCTATTAATATATGATTCTCAAATCGATTTCAAATATTCACTTTCAATTTATCTTTAAAAGATAAAATCTCAAAACATTTCGATTCTCAAATCGATTTCAAATATTCACTTTCAATTTATCTTTAAAAGATAAAATCTCAAAACATTTCACTTCATATTGGAAAACATTTCCATACTTATTTAATAATAAGTAATTCACAAATCTATTTATTTTCAACATTTGGAAAATATCCAATATACTTAAAACACAATTAAGTATATATTTTATTCTTTTAAGGAAAACGTTTTCTTTACACACATTTATTTGGGTCCAAACGAATGTTGCGTAAAACATCGTTACGACAACCCAAAATCACTAGTATAGGGATTAGACATTTAGATAGATATATAAATCCCAATACTATATAAAACATTTCCTTTCGAAATCATTTACTATAACAACAGTGTTGTAGTCCACCATTTCCTTATTTCTCGAAAACGTCTATTTCAACAATGAATGTTGAAATCTATGGTTTCGGTACTTAACATATTTTAAAACAACTTCAAATCGTTTTAATTCTATTTAAAATATCACTTCCCTAAAACTTTTCTTTAATATATTATTCACTGTCTAAAATCGTGAATATACTTCGTTAACCAAATTCAACATTTCTACATATTTTAATTTAAAGGATTATCCACTGTCCAAAATCGTGGATATACTCCTTTAATAAGCTATAAAAATTAACTTATCAAATTCAATCAATCTTGAATTTATAAATCAATGTTTATAAATTCACATTTATATATTATAAAAACTTCAAGTTGTAAAAATCACTTTATTTACAAATTCTATTATATCTTATTTAGTTGCCAAATCCAAATTATAAGTAAATTTAACTATAAATCTTTTATTTTACAAAATCTATTCATTTTATAACTTCACAATTTATAAATCTATAAATTTCATTTACTTACGAAATCCATTTATATTTCATTTTAACACTTATAAAAACTCGCTTTATAATTCCAATATTTTAATTTATAAATATCAATTTTATAAATCTTTTATATAAACCGTTTATAATAATTCAAAAATCCCAATTTAAACCATTTTACAAATAAATTAACTACTTATTTCAAAAATCACACTTTTGGTTATATTCCACAAAAATCATAATTTTTATAACATAAAAATTATAACGTTTATTTATTTAAAATAAATCGGTTCCAAAATTTAATAAAACGTATACTTTCAAAAAATCACTTTAAAAATCCTTTTAAATTTGAAAATCATCACTTTAACACTTTAAATTTTCCAAAATTGGCCCAATGCTGCGACAGTACTAAATATAACAATCACGCCATCCATAAACATTATATATCATATGATAACAGAATATATCACAATATCTGTAAATAAATCAATACGGGTGAGGAATCCAGTTGGATCCCTCCAACCTGTTTTCCTACATCCACAGATGTTAGCATAATACCAATTCTGTTTCAAGACGGAATATCGCGGCATATGGGTTCATATAAAATATTATCCGCTATTATGCGGCACAATAGGGTCTCATCCGCTATATAATGCGGGAAGATCAACTCCAAGTACATATATAATACCAATTTCACATCAAGGTGGAATATCATGGTATACGTTTTTAATAAATAACATTCGCTTAATATATGGCGTATAGGGTCTATTTCAATACAATAGATAATAATTTATCATCCAAACACAAAATCAAGCAATTTTAAATCTAATTATTTAAAATTTAAATCGAAACAATTTCGATTGAGTGAGAAGTTATCACCTTGGTTTCAATAAAGTTGCAGTGTTTTATCTCGAATAAAATTAAAAGTGCGTTTAATTTTATCCAAAATTTTCACTAACTCCAATCAACTCCAATCTAGCTCCATCGTGTAGTGTTCGCGAATACGAACCCAACGCAATTTGTTTCGTCAAATTCCGACCTCGTATGAAAGAGATACACATTTTTAAAGTTCGAACGAATTTAAATATAACTAATATTTACAATTTCTTATTTAATTTCCGAACCCAACTATTCCAGGCCGCACGAGTTTGAACTCCACATCAGGACCGTTGCCACCATCTTCTTCCTTCAGTTAATACGCGTGAGAAAAAAACCATCTCGGCCACCGCTATCATTGAATTTTCAAGCCTCCTACGTCGTATTATATGACGATCAAACTACACCGAGACGAAGCCCTTGCCGTGCTCCACTATCAGCACGAACGCCGATGAACTCGGTCGCCCATTTCTCAAGAAAAATGTGCGTGACCCGGTGATGAACGCGACTGAAATGTGGCTCCAAACGACGATGATAAAGAAAATCCACCGTTGGATTGAACGATCTCGTCGAGCTCTACACGTTTGCAGTTGGAAGTTTTTGCAAAAACTTAATGGATTTGAAGAAAAGAGGAGGAGAAGATCGAGAGGTTTTCGGCCATTAATTTACTTGCCGGCGGCTGAAGCTTTGAAACTAGGGTTTTAGTTTTAGTTTGCAAATATAAGAAAACAAGTCCTTTTATAGAAAATTCTCAAAATACTATTCATCCCGAAATTTTCCGAACACCAAACGAAGCGTGTCGGCTGACGTTTCTAGGGTTTAACCCACGTTCCGGACACAATGGAACATGTTTCAAAAGATAATTTGATCATATGTGCGAGTTACGGAAATAAACGATCAAATTTAAATTAAATCGGTTAAACTAATTTCTATGCGTTTTGGCTTTCCCCGGATAAACCGTAAATCCGATTGGCACGAAATTTGAAATCTTACAATAATATAATATTACGGATCCGATGAAACTGGTTTCGTCAAAATCCGAGACTGTTTGAAAAATAGCTATTTTTACTCGTCAATTAAATATTAAATATTTAATTTCTGCAAATTAGCTTTAATTCGATTCTAAAAGTTCCATAACATCATTCTAACTCCAATATGATTTAATACAACTTTATAAATTTTAATCACATTAAACCTGATTTCCAATTATTTCTGTAATTTCAAATATTAAATTATCGATTTAATTATCCAATTAAATCTAGATATTCGAAATAAAATTTATTCCACTTACAAATTTTGCTTGTTAATATTTAAAATCAATTAAATATACGAATTTCAAATGACAGAAATTCTGGCTCGTTACACTACAAGACAATATAATCAAAATTTATCTAACACTTGTTAGCTATTCTTCTTTTGGATTACCTATCCTCAACTATATGTTAAATACTTTACTTCTGGACGGTCTGTGCCTAACTTACTCATCTCCTAGGTCTTCCTGATCCTAATAGTTTTTCGGGCTCACCAATAACCTATCTGTATACAAACATATATTCCTTTCGGTGTGTAATCATAATTTAGTCTACTTGTGACAAAGCCCTACATACGGGAATTTTGGACAACAATTAGCTTTAACTAAAAGGTAATGTATAGGGTGCGACCCTATACTAGTCCCATCTGGTATTCTAATATCTGGATCATTTTCACTTAAGGATCCCCTTCCATAATTTTCCTTGAAAACATTTTCAAAATGATTTAAAATCTTTAAATCAAAATTATACAAGGAAAATATATTTTTTATGCTTTACCAAAATCACATTACCATGTTATATGTGTGTGTGTGTGTATCTTCTTTACTAGAACCTTAGTTGATGAAAACATATAAACATTTGGAAGTTCTCATTTCTAAATCTTTGAAAGTACCCCTTTCCAAAACCAAGTGAAAACCTTTAATTATCTATTCCGATATACCAAAATCTCACCTTTCGAAACCATTCATCAAAGCTTTTGAAACCTTTTAAAATCCAACCTTTCAAAAGCAATAAAATTTTAGACATCCTTTGTGACGACCCGGAGTTTTTGAGCATTTAAAATCGGAATATTTAATTGATTTTAAATATTCAATAGAGCAATTTTAACTTGAATTACAAATATCACAATTTATTTGATAATTTAATTAAATAATTTGAAGTTGAGAATTTATTGAATCTAGAATTCTTAAACCGATTAAAAATAATTTGAAGGCTTATAAAATTTATATTGATGATAGTGAAGATAGTAAAAGTGTTAAATTTTAATTTGGAAGTGGTTTGTTCAGTTTCGAAATTTTATCGTTTAAATTGAATTTAAAAATAGCCTTCCGAGGCACAGTCTCGGAACTCGACGAAACCAGTTCCATTGGATCCGTAATATTGTATAATTATCGGATTTCAATTTTCATAGCGTTTGGAGTTGTTGTGTGAGCATACGATATATAAACGCGCTGAAATTTATATCGAGACGGTTTAAAACTTAATAAAAATATATTTGTCTAGTCAAATTTTCTTTCTGCCGTAATTTCATTCCGTCAATACTTTTTCCTTTCAATTCAAAAACACCGTAGCTGATGATGTTGGCACGTCTGTTCTCCCTTTTCAACCATCGTGTCTCCTTCTACAGACAACATTCCAGAGCATGCTACCATCTTTTAAAAAAAAAATCCCGTCATACTCTCTCTCCTTCTATTTATCTCGCAACTTCTTTTCCTTAGCAATAGCAGGAGGCCGATACTTCAACATTAATTCCTTTTCTTTCAGTTATTCAAACCGAGGAGAGGAAAATTTTAATGGCCGTATAAAAAAAAGAAATCGGCATCAATAAAAAAACAAAAAAAATGGCGGATGTATATGGATGAATCGAATCCAAATTCGATTTCGAGGCAAACCATCTCGATCTGGAAGAAGAGAGCTTGCGCTCTATATTCATGTTCCCATAGGGGGGGATGCGGCGGCTGTGTTGTACGCATGCGAGGAGACAAAGTCGATCGATTTGAGCTCGCGTTTGTGCGCCTCAAATCGATTAGCTGCGATGTTAGGGTTGCGACATGAATGGCTCGGGAAGGTGGCGCACGCATTAGGGAAGGCGGCGCGTGTTGTTATGGTGGCGACCTGGAATTCTCGGCATCGTCGAATTAGGGTTGGAAGCTTGCATTGGGTGGTTCGAGACCGGTGAAGCACGGTGCGATGGGTTTGCGTGGGTTTGGATTGTCAATCGAGCTGTGTGGATCGAGGTCTCTTTTTGGCAGTAAGGTATATAATAATTACTTTTTTATTTATATAATCACTCATACATATTTTACTACAAAACATCAATTGTAAAAAAAATGATTTCAAAGCAGTTTTGTTTTTCGTAAAATATATATATATATATATATATATATATATATAGAGAGAGAGAGAGAGAGAGAGAGATTTGGGTATAAATCATTAAATTAACTTATTGACTTATCAATGTAAAGAAAATAATTTTTTAACTGGATAATCAATAATTTGAGTTATTGATGGAAATTTATTAAAGGAAATCAGTTTAAACCAAATCAATTGTTAATCAAATTTTAAATTGGGAATTTATCGTTCGAGTTATTTCGAATATTGATAAACCATACAATGTTTATACAAGGTTAAATACTGTGGGGAAACAAGTCAAGATGGGATGGATGGCTAAGTTAAAATCAAAGGTGAGTTAATCTCATTCAGTTTATATTTAAATTTAAATGACAAAATTTAAATAATTGTTTGGATGGTTGAATTGATCGATGTGATATAGTATTATATTTTGTAATTGGTGTACTATATTGTGCTAACATCTGTGGATGCAGGGAAAGCAGGTTGGAGGGATCCAACTGGATCCCTCAACATTTATTTAAATTATTTAATATTTGTTGCTGTGAATATTGATATTCTATGATGAGTTATATTGGAATACTGAATGTTAGGATTGATTGGATATATTTGGGTATAATGAATTACCAAAATTATATAGATTGGATTTTGGAAAGAAAATAAAAGAAATGAATTTGTAAGTAAAATAATTATAGGAAATTTGAATAAATTAAAAATGAGTTGAAAAGAAATAGAAGTAAAATGAAAATAATAATAAATAACTTCGAGTAATGGAAAGAAAAGTGTTGAATAAACAGTAATTGATGGATTATAAATTATGTGGTATTAATTTAAAGGAATAAAGAATCATTTTAAACTTAAAGTTTTAAATTTATATAAAAGGATAAAGAAGTAATTGAGAAATCTAAAAATTGGAATTTTTAGTTAAAGTACTGTAAATCATAATTAAGAAATGAAATCTGAAATTAATAGATTTTGAATTAAAAGGGAGTAAATGGGAAATCAATTTGGAAATTGATTCAAGTGTTTGAAATTGAAATTTTAAGGAAGAATGTGAAGAGAGGTATATTTCTATGGATAGCCAGGTACGTTCAAAGTAAACTTTTAGATATAAGTTAAAGGTTTTAATGTTTTTTTAAAAAGCATGTTTAGAAAATTTATTATCTTAAATTTTTAAGTAAATATTTTTCAAATCTATTACAGTAATAAATATTTGTAAATAGTGACTTGGTATTTGTTTGAAAGGTGAAAGCCTAGTTTTATATTTTATAAAGTAACTTTATTTCCAATGTTTATATAGTATGTATTTTTAGCAAATTATTGAAGTAATCTTAATTTAAATATTTTAAAGTAAATCCCAAAGTGAGTGTTTTAGTTAATCTATTATCGTAATAATTATTTAAAGGATGATTTGGTATTTCATGTAAAGAAGAAAATCTAGTTATAATTATAAAGTAAACTTATTTTAGTTATTTCTAGAGTATTATTTAAATTAAGTACTAAAGTAATTTTTCTATATCAACTGTTAAATATATTTTACAATAAGGTGTTTTTAGATTATTTTAAAAATCTTAAGTTTTATGCTTGGTGATTCTAGTGGAAATAAAAATACTTGGAATTTATTCTGAGAAAGGCAGATAGTTTTGAAAACTGTTTTTCAAAGGAGTTTGGAAAGTGAAAATATATCTTGTAAAGATATTTTGAGATAAATAAATAATTTGGAAAATTATTTATTGTGTGATGGATGTTGCAAACATGAATTGATAGTTAAATCACCGACTATCAATATTGGCCAATGCATTGATCGTTTTGAAGAGACCGGGATCGAGATTTATTTCTCGAAAACCACTTCGATCCGGTTTGTACATTTCGTGGAAATGAATTTGGATGCGAAGATGAGGCAGTGAAGTGTAAGGGCTAGTCGCTACTAATCCTGAGGATATTTTCAAAATGGATGTAGTAGGAATAGTGCCTTCGGTTCCGTTCGAACCCGGAACGGACTTGTATGGATGAATGCTTGCGAAGCATCGTCAGGTGGACGATGGGCATTCTAAGGGATAAGTTCTTTAAAAGGTAACGCTTAGCCTCAAGCCTCATCAAATGGGAATGATTGAAAATCAGGGGTTATGCAGCAAGGCTAGGTGGGTAGCACCCAAGCAGGGTGAGGTCGTTCCTGTCTAGATGTCCCTTTTTATTTCGGCTTAGTGGGCGGTTGCTGATCCCAACCGTGGGGTGATCTCACTCGGGATTATCCAGTAAGGGGTAGTCCCGATCTTGTGTTGCAGGGGAGTGGGCGTACTCATCGGTACGGTGATCTAGGCCCCGTACTGTGACAGATGGTACACCAGTGCCTAGTCATTAGTTGGAAATCCATTCTCCCTACGATCCTTGTACGAGTTTTGTTTGTATTACCCACTTTGTGGCTAGTAGCTGGAATTTAATAATGTAACAATTTCGGCTATTTTACAAGTATTTGTAAATAGACCCTATTATAATATCAGAGGATTTCTATAAAAATTGTTTTAGCTATCGTAAGGAAAAAACCCGACATGTTTATTTGTGGCGTGGTCTTACGAGATGCTTTCGTTTTCAAAGGATTTTTGAAACTTTAATAATAAATTGGGTGTGATTTTCTCACACTGGTATTCCAGACTGACTCGGGTGTTATTTAACTATAATGCTCGGGTCAGACCGAGTATTATAGGATACAGGATATGATGCTGTGGAGCTCAGGAGACGAGCTGGACGACGATTCGTATATTCGTACTTGTTTTATATATATTCCACTATGTCGAGTTGTTGTGAATCCATTGTATGATATTGTTGTTGACTGTGATTGATGTACTCTGATGATGTAATATATAAACAGAAATATTTGGTGTTGAGTAAAGATTATTTATTATCTATTATATTTTATTCCGCTGCGATGGTTAGATTCTGTTGTTGTTCTCTATTTTCTTCTTCTACCTCATCTTCTTTAACCCAAATGTTTCGTATTTCTGTACAACTTGAGTTGATTGTTGTAGAAAAGTGTTGACTCAAGAGGTACGGATTTGCGGGCCGTTACATCCTTCTTTAAAAATCACTTTAAAACATTGTCTTAGATAAACAATGGAAAACCTTCCATTTCTAACCTTTTGACACTATTCAACTCAATCCTTTCGAAACCATTGAACTAAAACCTTTCGAAATCATTGACCTTAAACCTTTCAAAACCATTAAACTCAAACCTTTCATAGTCATTCGATAAACAAACCTTTCAAAATCATTCAACAAACATACCATTCGAAGGAATTAAACCTTCTAAAACATAAATCTTTCGAAGACTTACTGGGTTTAATCTATAAAAAGTGGAAAATCTACTTTTAAAAACCTTTTGACTTCATTGGAAGCAACCTTTCGACTTTTTCAAAAGCCCTGCTTCGAAATCTTTAAAACTTTACTTTTAAACAATAGGCTTCAGCCTTTAAAACAACACCTTCGGAAGCTAGGGTTATACTTCAATTAGAAGAACAAGGATAATTCACCTAATTCGAAAGCTTTCTTTCGAAAGCATGGAGAAGCGGCTGATTTTGAAACAAGTAAACCTTTCGACTTTTTCGAAAGGTTTCAAAAAAAAAATAACAAGGAGGCAGTAACCTTTTGACTTTTTCAAAAGGTTTTAAAACCTTTGTTTAAAATATTTGACCTGGTAGAAAGCAACTAAGTCGAAAGCTCCTTTTCGAAAGCAAGCAGGTGAAAGCTTTTGATTTATAAAACAAACATCCCCAACCTCTATGGCAACCAACCTTTCAACTAAGCACCCTTCGACATTGTCCAATTCATTACGTACCAAATAACATGATACCATATGCATTGGCTTGACCTTGTCGAGAGCTTTATACCTTTCGACTTTGTCGAAAGGTCTGGGTCGGAAGGTTTTATGCCGTAAAAGGCTGAAACATGCTAAAAGTTTGATTCCTTTGTTTCTAACTTAAAAAGATAACATTTCTACTAACCTGCCTATATTTGTAAAATTCTCATTGGTTAACAAATACTTTTCAGAAATGTGATGCCACTATTTTCAAAATTAAATAACAATTTTTATTTTTATAAATTGCCTCTTCTCCTTAATTAAATATATAAAACATTTAAGTCCCGTACATTAAATAATTATATATATTCATCAAAACAATTAGGAAAAATCCATAAAAATTCCAGAAAGTCGTTTCCAACAGATAAAAATTTCAAACCCAAATAATTATTTATTTAGCCGTAAATAATTATAACCCAATAAATTATCTTCTTCACCAGAAAATTAATAGAAAATCCACATAAATTCAGAAAATTATGAAAACTGAAACACAACTCTAAAATATCATTTCCGACATATATTTTAATTTTCAAGGCATTTGGATGCCTTTTTTAGGGTTTTCATATCAAACATATCATAGAAACTAACATGAACATGGATAATTCACCAACAAACCCACACACATAGATATATATATATATATATATATATATATATATATGTATGTATGTATGTATGTATGTATGTATGTATGTATGTACGTATGTATGTATATATATAACTTTAATCATCTAAACATGGCATATACATGAAAAAATATTTTGGATCTAGTCTATAAACCAAAAACCAAAAGAAAATGGGATATAGTAACCATTCACCTTAGCTTTGAGATTAAAAGATGTGAGATTTGATGTTGATTATGTTGATTATCTTCCTTTACTTGAATCATAACTTTAATCTTCTCTTGAGAACAATAATGGTGGCCGACCTTAGATGTTTTAGTTTGCTAAAATGAAAATGAACGTGGGTTCTATATACTAAGGGTTTAGGGTATAAGCCTTCCCTATTTCCTATTTTTCCCTTTCTCATTCCTAACACCTTTGTTTATGTTATCTTATTTTAATTAACACACAAACATGGCATGGCTACCCTTAGTCTAATCAAACCTCAACCTATTAATCTTCACATTATTTTATTTTATTTACCCAATTAATTATTCTAAACAATGTTATAAAAATATGGAGTGTTACAGACTCCCCACCTTAAAACATTTCGTCCTCGTAATTACGATAAGGTACACAACGAACAATCAAAGGTAAAACATACCATCAAACAACTCTGGATAAGCATCTCTACTTCTTCTCTAAGTCTCCCAAGTACAGTCTCTAGCATCATCACTCCACTGTACCTTTACTAACTTGACTGTCTTATTCCTCAACTTCCTCTCATCACTAGCCACAACATGAATCAGCTTTTTAACTATAGTCCAATCTGGTTCTACTACTAAATCTTCTAGCATTGTAGGTGCTATAGTAGTCTCCAAGTCTCTAACATACTTTCTAAGATGAGAAACATGAAAAACATCATGGACTCCTGCCAAATTACTTGGTAACTCTATTCTATAAGCGAGTTTCCCGATCCTCTCAACAATACGGAAAGGTCCAACAAATCCGGTGCTAACTTTCCTTATTTTCCAAATCTAATCACACCCTTCATCTATGAAACCTTAATAAACACATAGTCTCCAACAAAGAATTCCAAGTCCTTCCTCCTTCTATCAGCATAACTTTTTTGTCTAGACTGGGCTTCCTTCATCCTAGCTCAGATCAGCTCAATCTTCTCTACGGCTTCTTTCACTAAATCCGAACCAAGAACAAACCTATCCCCGATCTCCAACCAACATATGAGACACTTGCATAGCCTTCCATACAAAGCTTCAAATGGTGCCATCCCAATACTAGTCTGGTAACTATTGTTATACGAGAACTTGAACAAATGAAGATGATCTTCCCATGATCCCCCGAAATCCAATAAATAAGTTCTTAACAAATCCTCCAAGACTTTTTTAACTCTTTCCGTTTGCCCATTAGTCTATGGATGGTAAGCGGTACTCATGTTGATCTTGGTTCCTAATGCTTCCTATAGACTCTTCTAGAACTCACTAGTAAACAAAGAATATCTATCACTGATGATTCTACTAGGACTCCCGTGTAGTCAAACTACATTCTTCATAAAAAACTTCACCAGAATAGATGTCATCCTATTTGACTTTACTGGAATTAAATGAGCACTCTTTGTCAGTCTATCTACTATGAACCATATGCTTCCATTTCCTCTACTAGAGCTTGGCAACCCATCGATAAAATCCATAGAGATAGAATCGCGCTTCCATAACGGAATTTCCAATGGTTGAAGCAATCCACTTGGCTTTTGGTGTTCAGCCTTTGCCTGTTGACAATTCAAGCATTGCTTAACATATAAACCAATATCTTGTTTCATACCTTCCTAAAAGAAACTTCTCTTTATATCCTGATACATCTTCATTCCTCCTGGCTGGATAGTGAACTTCGAACAATGGCGTTCATCCAAAACTTCTTTCCTCGTGTCTCCTACATTCAGAACACACAAATTTCCCTTCTTTCTTAACCAACCTTTCTAGTCATGACTGAAATCCTTTAAGTCGTCGCTCTTTGTTCCTTCCCTTAACCTTTTGATCCGTTCAACCAAAACTGGATCCTCCTCCTGCTTAGAAGCTATCTTCTCAATCATTACAGGTCGAACTTCCAAACAAGACAATATAGCACTTCCCGCAATAGAACCTACTTCGGATCTAACTGCACTTTACAAGCAGCCAATGTTTCCCAATCTTCCCACTCAGCAATCATAGCCAAAACTGCATTCTGATGTTTCCTGCTCAATGCGTCCACTACCTTATTCTTTTTTCCAGGTGTGTACTCAATTCCAAAATCAAAAGCAGCAATAAACTCCAACCACCTCTGCTGCCTCATGTTCATCTCCTTTTAAGAGAACAAATACCTCAATGACTTATGATCTGTATAAAGCTCAAATCGCTCTCCAAAAAGATAAAGCCTCCACATCTTTAAAGCAAATATTACGATAGCTAACTCCAAATCATGCATTGGATACCTAATTTCATGTGGTCTGAGCTATCTAGAAGCATAAGCAATCATGTTACCCTGTTTCATCAACATAGCTCCCAATATAGTTCCACGCGCATCGGTATAAACAACCAAATCTGGATTCCCCTCCGAAATCACTAACACTGATGCATGGGTGAATAACTGTTTCAAGCTCTGGAATGCTTCCTCACACTTATCAGTCCATACAGACTTCACATCTTTTCGCATAAGCTTATTCATTGGTGTAGCTATCCGCAAAAAATCCTTTATAAACTTTCGATAATATCCAGCCAATCCAATAAGGCTCTTTATCTCGGTCACCGTCTTGGGTCTCTTCCAGTTATTCACCACTTCAATCTTAGTCGGATCTACAGACAGCCCTCTCTCTGAGACTATAAGACCAAAGAACTTCACTTCCTTCTTCCAAAAATGACACTTTGAAAACTTATCCTTCAACTGATGCTCCCTCAATGTCTCAAGCACAACTCTAAGATGAACTTCATGCTCCTTCTCACCCTTAGAGTATATCAAAATATCATCTATGAAGACTAACACAAACCTATCCAAGTGCTCTCTAAAAATTCGGTTCATCGGATCCATAAAGAATGTCAGTACATTAGTTAGTCCGAGCGGCATAACTAACCATTTGTGCGATCCATACCTTGTCCTAAACGCCGTCAAAGGAATACTATCCTCTGCCACTCTAAGTTGATGAAATCCAGTCGCTAAATCTAGCTGAGAGAATACTTTGGCTCCACTTAACTAATCGAACAAATGATTAATTCTCGGTAATGGATATCAGTTCATTATCCTCTTCTCATTCAACTTATGATAATCGATACATAGCCTTAATGGCCTATCTGGCTTCTTAGCAAACACTTCGGCAGCTCCTCGAGGTGAACTACTTGGTCGAATAAAACTCTTGCCTTCTAAATCCACCAATTGCACCTTCAACTCTCTCATCTCTATAGGTGTCATCCCACTTGGCGGCCTACTCACTAGTTCTGCTGCAAGCACTAAATCAATCCGAAACTCAATGGCTCGTTTCGATGGCAGTCCAATTATTGGCTCAAACACATCAACAAACTCTCTGACTATAAAGACTCGATGCAACTCATCCTCCAACTCCATAATACCCAATAAGTCATTCACTTCGCAACTAGGGTTCTTTACGGTATAAACTATCCGATCACTACAATTCGGGTGACTAAGTGATATTTTTCTATCGTGATAAAATATCCTAGCATCATTTTACTTAACCAATCCATCCCAAGGATAATCCCAAATCCCATAAAATCAAACACATAAAAACTGCAATCAAAAGTATGACCTAGCACATCAAACTATAAATGGTCACACCTCATCCCAAATGTTGCATATCCTCCTATCGGATTTGCAACCCTTAAGGAAGTAACTAAGGATAAGGGATCTAGGTTAAGCTTATCTACTAAACATCGAGAAATAAAAGAATGTGGTGCACTAGTATCAAATAGAATGCTAACAGATACACCATGAATCTATAGCGAGCCTCCCAAAACAGCCTTCCCTTTCTCCTGCACAACCTGCCTTGAAATTGCGGGTTCCAATGCATAAACTTTCCCACTTCCTTCTTTAGCAGGCTCCTTACATTGGTTCTTATAATGGTCGATCTGATCACAATTAAAGCATCAGATGTTCTTCTTCCCAATCACCTTTCTCTTTTCCTTTTCCAGTACGACAATCATTAGCATAGTGTCCTTTCTTATCACATTTATAACAAACCACTTCAGCTTTTCCCTTCTTCTGTGCTCCTCCCTTCTAAGCATTCTTCTTCTGAAAAATATTTCTTTTCTGGCCTTATCCCATCTGGACCTCCTTCGTTTTCTTTCTCAAACAAGGTAACGCCTCTTTCTGTCTCAGCGCCATTTCTACCACTACATCACTTGCATCTCTTAAGTGCGGTAAGGTAGCACTTATCAACTCCGGCCTTAAGCCTCTTATAAACTTTTCATTCCTCCTGATCATCGTACCAACCAAAGCATACCCGTACTGGGCCAACTCTTTGAATTTCCATGCATAACCAAAACAGACATCTTTCCTTACTCTAGTTCAGCAAACTTCCTAACCAATGCCAACTGCGCCATCACTGACATAAACCTTTTTTGAAACCTTCTCCTAAACTCCTCCCAAGCTATGGTTTCCTCATCAACACCGCCTATAACAATATTCCACCAGAATAAGGCAGCTCCTTAAAGCTGTCTTGAAGCCAATCTTCTTTTCTGCTCATCATTCAATCCTAAGTCAGCAAAAAAATTCACGCAATGCAATAGCCCATTCTCAACCTCAATCATATCTTCAGTTCCAATGAATGGCTTCCCTCATAGCTTGATATAGTCTCTGCTTAAGTTAACATACTAGTTGACCATCGGAGCTTCTTGTACTCCACTCCAGCAGCATTTCCTCTGACAGCTCCAGCTGTGATTCTAGCTTGCATCATGTTTACAAAGAACTGATACATGGCTCCCATATCCACTTGGGAAAACTCAGCACCAACAGTTTCAGCTTGTGCCTGAATGGGACCTCTTCTAGCGTTTGGTCGAGAATTTCCACTAGTGGTGGTGCTATCATCTCCAAGATTAACTATGCCTCTTCTTCCTTCCATATCTGTATTCAAGCTTCATGAGATACAGATGAATAGCCTAACTAAGATAGGAGTCTAAAGATATAGCGTATACTTATATATAGCAAATAAAAGTACATTACTATAGCGTTATTCCATACCCCGATCTTAACTTTAATTACTAAGGATTATGATTTCAAAAACCATTTTTAGTTAAAGTGTTTCATAAAACATGCTCTGATACCAAGCTATAACATCCGCTACTTAGAGGCCTAAAACTAAGTGTCATAGATGCTGCAATCATCTATAATATTAGCTTCCGGCAACTAAATATGGTTATGTTAATGGTATCTATAATATCAAAGGCACTTGAATATGAAACAAAACACAGATTTCAAAATAACTTTTCTTCATTACATTTAACACAGATGTTCCATATTCTTAATACATAATCCTAATATGTTCCTAGGCATAGATAAAATATACATAATATAAAATATGCCAAGAGCGGTATATGAAGATACTCCATTGGATGATCAGAGTCATATGGCCATAATAGAATTAATACAAACACAGCGGAGATACAGCAAAACATAAAACTGCAACTCCTAAATAATTATCCGTTTTCCTCCTGCATGCCTCCAGTAGCCTTATTCGTCATCCTACTAAACCTAAAAAGACCTTAACCCCTTAGCCTACTCAAATTAAATTTGAGCACCTGAGAGTTTAATGGGAAAACATAAACTTCGAGTCATACATAAAGCCTGATATGAATAATACTATACATCTCGGTTTTACATGTTAAGTGAGCACACGCCGCTTAGCGGAACGGGTTTCCCCTCACTAACATCCTTTTAAAATATATCTTTGCAGAATATTTTCTTGCAACCAAAACTGGTTAAATACTATAAAGCAATCATTATGTAAACATACATAAATATCATGTAATAATGAACTATCTGTTCAAGCACATAAGTTCAGTTTGGATAACATTTAACCTTTGGCTGACTCAGGCCTACCAGAAAATATAATCAAAATTAATCTAATACCTGTTAGATATTCTTCTTCTAGATTGTCTATCCTTAACTATATGTTAAATACTTCATTTCTGGATGGTCTATGCCTAACTTACTCATCTCCCAGGTCTTCCTCATCCTAATGATTTTTTAGGATCACCAATAACCTATCTGTATAAACATATATTCCTTTTGGTGTGTAATCTTAATTTTAGTCTACCTGTGACAAAGCCCTACACTCGAATTTTGGACAATAATTAGTTGTGGCTAATAGCTAATGTATAGGGCGCGACCATATACTAGTTCCATCTAGTATTATAATATCTGAGCCATTTTCACTTAAGGATCCCCTTCCATAATTTTCCTTGAAAATATTTTCAAAATAATTTAAAATCTTTAAATCAAAATTATACAAGGAAAATATATATTTTTATGCTTTACCAAAATCACATTCCCATGTTATATATATATATATATATGTATGTATGTATGTATGTATGTATGTATGTATGTGTATATGTATATATATCTTCTTTACTCAAACCTTAGTTGATGAAAACAAATAAACATTTGGAATTTCTCCTTTCTAACTCTTTGTAAGTACCCCTTTCCAAAACCAAGTGAAAACCTTTTAATTATCTAGACCAATATGCCAAAACCTTACCTTTTGCAACCATTCATCAAAGCTTTTGAAACCTTTGAAAAGCAAACCTTTCGAATGCACTAAAAGTTTGGACATCCTTCTTTAAAAACCACTTTAAAACATTGCCTTAGAAAGACATTGGAAAACCATCCATTTCTACCCTTTTGAAACTATTCAACTCAAACCTTTCGAAACCATTGAACTAAAACCTTTTGAAATCATTAACCTTAAACCTTTCGAAACCATTAAACTCAAAACATTCAAAGTCATTTGATAAATAAACCTTTTGAAATCATTCAATAAGCATACCTTTTGAAGCCATTAAACCTTCTAAAACATAAACCTTTCGAAGACTTACTTGTTTAATATATAACAAGTGGAAAATCTACTTTTAAAAACCTTTCAACTTCATTGGAAGCAACCTTTCGACTTTGTCGAAATCTCTGCTTCGAAAGCTTTAAACTTAACTTTTAAACAATAGGCTTCAGCCTTTAAAACAACTCCTTCGGAAGCTAGGGTTATACTTCAATTGGAAAAACAAAGATAAGTCACCTAAGTCGAAAGCTTTCTTTCGAAAGTATGGAGAAGCGGCTGATTTTGAAATAAGTAAACCTTTCGACTTTGTCAGAAGGTTTCAAAAAAAAACAATAACAAGGCGGCAGTAACCTTTCAACTTTGTCGAAAGGTTTTAAAAACCTTTATTTAAAATACTTGATGTGGTAGAAAGCAATCAAGTCGGAAGCTCCTTTTCGAAAGCGAGCAGGTGAAACCTTTTGATTTATAAAACAAACACACCCTAACCTCTTTGGAACAAACCTTTCGACTAAGAACCCTTCGACCTTGTCCGGTTCATTACCAAATAACCTGATACCATATGCATTAGCTTGACCTTGTTGAGAGCTTTATAAACTTTCGACTTTGTCGGAAGGTCCGGGTCGGAAGGTTTATGCCGTAAAAGGCTAAAGCAAGCTAAAAGTATGATTTATTTGTTTTTAACTTAAAAATATAACTTTTCAACTAACCTGCCTTGTTTTTCAAATTCTCACTGGTTAATAAATACTTTTCAAAAATGTGCTGCCATTATTTTCAGAATTAAATAACAACTTTTATTTTTATAAATTGCCCCTTCTCCTTAATTAAATATATAAAACATTTAAGTCGCATACATTAAATAATTTTATATATTCATCAAGACACTTAGGAAAAATTTAGAAAAATTCCATAAAATTTATTTTAATATGTCTTGTAACATATAAAAATTTCAAACCCAAATAATTATTTATTTAGCCATAAATAATTTATAACCCAATAAATTATTTTCTTCACTAGAAAATTAATAGAAAACCCATACAAATCCAGAAAATTATGAAAATTGAAACACATCTCTAAAATATCATTTCCATCTTATATTATAATTTCCAAGGCATTTGGATGTCATTTATTGGGGTTTTTCATATCAAGCATATCATAGAAACTAACGTAAACATGGATAATTCACCAACAAAATATACATATATGACTTTAATCATCTAAACGTGGCATATACATGCAAAAACATTTCGGATCTAGTCTTAAAACCGAAAACCAAAAGAAAATCGGATGTAGTCATCATTCACCTTAGCTTTGAGATTAAAAGATGTGAGATTTGATGTTGATTATCTTCCTTTACTTGATTCCTAACTTTAATCTTCTCTTGAGAACAATAATGATGGCCGACCTTCGATGTTTTGGTTTGCTAAAATGAAAATGAATGTGAGTTCTATTTCCTAAGGGTTTAGGGTATAAGCCTTCCTTATTTCTCATTTCTCTCTTACTCATTCCTAACACCTTTTTTTATGTTATCTTATTTTAATTAATACACTAACATGGCACGGCTACCCTTTGTCTAATCAAATCTCAACCTACTAATCTTCACATTATTTTATTTAATTTACTCAATTAATTATTCTAAGTAATGTTATTAAAATATGGGGTGTTACACTGATTCCCTTCCTAGGGGAGGTACCATTCCATACTTAGTCAATTCTGAGATGTTGTTCCCTATAAGAAAAGGAATAGGTACTGATCCCCTACCCAGGGAAGGTACTAATCCGTACTTAGTCAATTCTAGGAGGTTGTTCGCTTGAGTTCGCTTGACCGTTATCTTGTATTCTTATCTGTTCTAGGTCTTTGCACCCTTAGATGATTTTTTTCAGTTGATTTCCTTGGTAATCGTGGAGTCTGACTTTTCTAGTCAGTTTGACCATTGTCGAGCCAAAAGGTTGAATAACATTTACCTTCCAAAGTACATTGTGTGGAGAACACGATGTATTTTGAATCAAGACAAGTCAAGATCATCGTGTATGATTCGACTCAGTGTCTCGGATGATTATTGCAATGCATGATTGATATCGGACATCATAAATCGAGATGTACTCTCTCATGATTGTCTATGGTCGTTCCATTGAGCCATTTGATTAGGTTAGTATGCTTCAGTTATCCGAACTGGTTTCCTTTCTTTGGAATGTCTAGGAAAGAATTCGATTAACAACGAGTTGGGAAATTGTATATTGGGTATGTCATTGGCTTCGAAGCATGTTTTCCTACCTTTGAGTCATTTCTAAGTTCTGCTGGATTATAATCACAAGTTGTTTTTAAGCTAGTTTGATAAAGGGCGGTCGTCAAGGCAACTAATTTTGTTTGATGAATGAAGCAATTCCTGCTTAAGTTATTAGTCTAATATCCTATTCTAGGATGTTTAGTTTTGATCATGCCCTCAGTCGTCAGTCGAGGGGTCAAGGAGGCTCAGGATGATGTTGATGAAGGTGAAATAGTAGGTGTTGGTGATGAAGCTGGCCATGACGTCATGAATTCAAGCCATGGGTTGGTGATCGAACGATTCTGTTCGTTCCATTCTAAGGCATCCTTTCGGTCTAGCCTTAAGTTATATCGAACATTTGGCACATGCCATAATGTTAAGCAGTCATGTTCAGCTTTCAGATGATGATATTCCTTTGCCTCGGTCTGAGGTCGGTGGGGTTAGTGCGTGGGCGATCGAGTCTCTTCCTTATGAATTATCCTTTTCCTATCAGTTCTAAGGTTTGAGTAGGCAAATGGGTGGTCATTTCACACCCATTCTCAGTTTGTGCTCCCTTTGACAGATCAAATATAGGAGTAGGTGAATGAATGGTCAAGTCACATTCATTCTGTGTTTGTATTCCAATGAAGCCATGGGAATTAGAGTTGATGAATGAATGGTTAGATCACATTCATCCTAACTTTAAGCTTTCGTTTCCAAGTTAAAGGTAAAAGGAGGTAAGTGGACGGTCAGGTCACATCCACTTTGGTTTGGACTCCCCATGCCGGGTCAAGGGAGTGAGTTAAGTCAATGGATGGTCAATCATATCCATTTTGGTTTAAACTCCTTTGTCAGGTCAAGAGAAAGAGCTTGGAGACGGACAGTCAGTCACATTCAGACCAGGTTTGATGAGGGATGGTCAGATCATGTCCATCTCGAAATTCGTACACCCCTTGTCGGGTCAAGGCAAGTAGTAGATCAAGGGAAAGAATAAGTTGATCGATGGTCATGTCACATCCATCTTGGGTTATGCCTTAGGTCCTACATGGAGGCCATGAGTTAGTGCATGTGTCACGTCCACATTAAATTTGATTTGGAGCCTGTTGAGCCCTAGGCAAGGCATGAGTGTTTTTGGAGAAAATTTAAGTTATGCATTGAGAGTGGATGGTCGAGTCACATCCACTTTAGATCATGGGTGTAACGATCCTAATTTTGATTAACATTATTTAGGACATTTAATTAACTAAATTAAATTAAATTAATGTAAATGGTTAAGGAAAGTGAGATTTGAATAATAGAAGGGTAGCTGTGCCTAGTTAAATAATGAACTAAAGGGAATTAAAATGAAATGGGAAAGGCTATTAGATAAGTGCAAAGTAGGAATAAGTTATATTCGTATACTCTAAACCCTCATGCTCTTTCATTTTATACGTTCATAAGCAAAATCAAAATATAAGAGAGGTCGGCCACCATTAGAGGGAATCTAAAGGAAGATAAGCAAGAATCTAAAGGAAGATAAGCAAGAATCTAAAGGAGGAAGTTTAATCAAATTCATTTAGGAAGCAAATCTCAAACTCCTTAATAACAAGCAAAAGGTGAATAATATGTTACATCTCATATTTACTTATTTTCGATTATAGTTAAGATCCAAAATTATTTTTCAAATGATTTTCCATGTTTTGATTATTTATATATATATGCTTGTTGATGATTTATGCGATTTCATGTAGATTTTGTGATAAGCTTTATTTTGAAAAACCAATTAATAACATCCAAATGCCTTGCGATTTTGATATAAGGTCAAAAATATTATTTTAGGGTTGAGTTTCAAGTTTCATAATTTTCTAAATTAATGTGGATTACCTATGAACTTCCTAGTGAAAAACAATTAAATAGGGTTTAAATTAATTACGGCTATTATATGTTAGCTTTGGATTAGAAATTTAGATATGTTAGAAAACATATTAAAAGTCATATATGGGAAATTTTGGAAAATTTTCCTAAGTGTTTTAATAAGATATAAAATTATTTAAGGTATGGACTTAAATGTTTTATGTGTTTATAAAAGGAGAAGCGGAAATAATTTGTAAATGTTTTAAATTATTAATCTTTGAAATTCGGCGGCACTTCTGGAAAATATTTTGGAAAAGAAATTACAACCGATCATATGTTGAAAACAATGAAGTTTAATTGAAAAGAAATTACTTTATAAAGTTAAAAGTCAGTTTTACAAGGTTTTTGCTGTTTTGCCACTTTCCGCAGCACCTTTCGACTACATACTTCCGCCTCCAACCAAATCGAAACCAATACACATCGTATCAAAGACTTGGTACGTAGTGGATTGGAGATAGGCGAAGGGTATAAAGTCGAAACAGGGCTTTCGAAGGGGTCAAGACCGTGTTTTGCTTTCAAAAAATGCGGCTTTCTTTGCTTTCGAATGAGATAGCTTTCAACTTGGTCAATTGTTTTAAAAAAAGATTTCGAAAGAGATTGCCGCCTTTTTTTTAAGAAATGCTTTCAAAGGGGTTGAAACCGCTACTTTCGCTTACTACCTTTTGAAGTAATGCCTTCGAAAGGGTTCTTTCGCTTTAAACTCTAAGCCACTTCTCTAATGCTTTCGAAGGGATTGGTTTCGACACCATTCACTTCTTTTATTTAGGAAATTACTTCTGAAAGAGTGGCTTTCGACATAATTCTTTTTTGACCCTTTTTGGATTCTCAAAGTCAACCCTAAAGGTTTCGAAAGGAATGGTTTTAAATGGTTTCGAAAGGTCTTCCCACATGTTTTCACTTGAACTCAATTCTTTCGAAAGGTTTGATTTATGTAAAGGACTTAATGCTTTCGAAAGTATATGATAAAGGTTTCAATAGGGTGGTTCCCTAATGTTTTCGAAAGGTTCACCTTAGTGTTTAAACGGAGGGTTTCCAATATTTTCGAAAGCCGTGTTTAAAGTGTTTTGAAAAGGGGATGTCTAAGGTTTTATAAAGCTTTTGAAAGGATACTTTCAATGTTTTCGAAATGCCTATTGTATATGGTTTTGAAAGGTATGTTTTAGCCTTTTGGCCCAAGGTTATAAAGTAAAGTAATTTACTTGTATCGAAAGGGGTACTTTCAAAGGTTTCAAAAGAGATTGTTTAAAGGTTTTAAACAAAGGCTTCGAATGTTTTCATCAACAATGTTCTACGTGATATATAACATGGAAAAGTGATTTGAGTAAAGCATAGGGTATATTTTCCTTGTTTAAGTATGATTTATAGGGTTAGATCAATTTGAAAGAAATGTTTTTAAGGAAAATTTGATGGGATAATTGACCCTAAGTAAATGGCTCAGATATTAGAATACCAGATGGAACCAGTATGAGGTTGCACCCTATACTTTAGCTAGTAGCTCCTGGCTAATATAAATCCAAAATTCCAGTATGTAGGGCTTTGTCATAGGTAAGTCTAAAATTATATTACACTCAGAAAGGAATATACATAGTATAGATAGTTATTGGTGAACCCGCAAAACCATTAGGATCAGTTAACCCTGGGAGAAGTAAGTTAGGGACAGACCATCCAGAAGTGTATCTTACAGAAGTTAGGTTATTTGTTACTTTGTATGCTAGGTCCTTGTCAGCCAAAGGTTAGTAGTTAGCCAAACAAGACTATGTTGTTCGGATAGGTAGTCCATTAATTACTTGATTTGTATGCATACATGTATTGCTATTATTGTTTAATCAGTTTGGTTATAGGATTTTGATTTGCAAAAGGTATGCTTTAAAAAGGGATATTAGCGAGGGGAAACATGTTCCGCTAAGCGGTGTTGTCTCACTCAATATCAGTAAACCGAGATGTTTAGTATTATTCAACCAGGCTTTATGTCTGACTTGAAGTTTGTGTTTTTACCCTTAAACTCTCAGGTGCTCAAAATATGATTTGAGGAGGTTGAGAGTTGAGGATTTATAGGTTTTCGTAGGTGGATGAATAAAGCTTCCCAAGACATGTAGGAGGCATGGATAGCTATTTAGGAGTTGTTATGTTTATTTCTATTTCTGTTGTGATGTATTAAGACACTTTTTGTCTATTTAGTACTCTGATCATTCAAGGGGGCATCTTCATATGTCGCTCTTAGCGTATTTTGTAATAATTATATTCAATCCATTCCTAGGAAATGTTTAGGATTATGTAATGGAATATGAAACACGCTTTTGAAATGTAATCGGTAAAGTATGTTGTTTTTGTAATCTGTGATTTTGTTTCATATTCATGTGCTTCTGATATTATGGATACTATTAACATTACCATATTTTGCCATCGAAAGTTAATACTATAGGTGACAGCAACATTTGTAGTGCTTAGCTTTGGGCCACAGGATAGGGGATGTTACAATGGGCTTGCCCCCGAGTTAGCAGGGAAGAGTTGGCTAATGAGCGATCGAATCACGCAATCTCGATTGAGCTCTAATGGTCAGGCCATGGCCCGTGGAGATTTTCAGATTTTTCCAGACTACCTCTAGCTTTTAGTCGATTCTTCCAGGGTTGGTTTACAGTACTGCTCCAAGTCACAAGTAGCTAGTGGATTTTTTCAGTTTAATCATTCAAGGGGGTGTGGGTGTCAAATCTTGAGATTCTCGGTTGTCTCCAAGAATCCGATTCTCGTTTATGGCCTGGCTCGGCCCTTATTCTGATTTCCAGTCTTGTTATATACATTCATGTTAATGTTTCCAGAACTCACTCTTGTATATTTCACACAATGTTGTTTTGAACTCCACTGGCCTGGTGGCCTATTCTATCTCCTTGTCTAGTCCGTAGAACCTCCTCCTTATGCAAATATTGGGCCGCCTTGTTGTAAAAGCAATCTAGAGTGGAGGGAGGCTTTCTCAAAAACCATTCTCCAAAATCCATGTTTGGTTGGATGCCCTAATTAAAGCCATGAGTATGATATTTTCCTGAGGATTGTTCACCTCCTTCATAGTAGTGCTGAATCTTTGTAGAAAGTCCTTGAGCGGCTCCCCCGGTCCTTGGAATATGTTAGATAGTTATATGACATCCTTGGGGCGAGTCGCGTGCATTTTGAGTTGCTTGATAAATCTCCTTGCAAGTTGGTCAAATGATGAGATGTACCTTGGTGGTAGTTGAGTAGACCACATGGTCACTACTCCTTATAGAGAAATGGAAAAGCATTTGCACTTGATGGCATAAGTGGCCCTGGCAAAATGTTTGTGCCATTCATACTTATGATGTGATGTCTTGGATCCGTAGTTCCCGAGTACGACGACAGTGTTGTTATATTGAATCTCCATGGGTATCCTTTATGTAGGATAGCTTCAGTGAAAGGGTTCGGGCTAGGGAAATACCCCAGTCATCATAAGTTTGGTCTTGGCTCACTCCAACAAGCTGTCGTACCATTGCAGTCAAATATGGTCCCTGAATGCTTATTAGATGTAGTAGTCATTATCTACCCTCTATGCTGAGCCCGATAAACTTTCTGGTTCATGCCTTGTTATCTAGACTCTCCTTGCTTCAGAAGTGTCACTTGTCCGGCAATAAAATCTTGACTCCTGTTGTCCCGGTCAGTCACTGTATGCCCGAGTTGAGTTATGTCTCTTGGTTGAAGTGTTGCTCCTAGGCAAAGTCCTTCACCTAAAGAAAACGGATTGGTGGTGAGGTCCCTAGAGGAGGGATCGGTAGTGACATTCTCGAGGAAAGGATTGGTGGTGACCTCCCTAGGGGAGGGATCAATAGTTATCCCTTTACCTAGGTGGGAGTTAGTATTTTCCAGCCTAGAGGCTCCTGCCTCGTAAGGTCCTATCCTTTGCCATATGTTCCTACGATGGTGATTCGACGAGGAGGAACTTCCAGGATCTAAGCATGAAAGAAATAGCTCTCTCCTAGTCCTCCTCTTATGGTGAGTGTTTAGCTGGACCATTAAGGTCCTATTTATTTGAATTTGTCGGTTTTCTCTGCATGGCTATCATAGAGCTCTTTCATCATACGTTCTAAGCCCATCCTAGTGATAACAGTAGAAGGATCCTAGAGATCCCTAGTTCTTTGTGTGCCTTCTTCCTGAATGTTCAAATCTGTAGCCTCTGCTTCATCAGCAGCTTTTGAAGAGGTAGCAATGGTTTTCTCTTTCCTAGTGGGCCATTAGAGATAGCTTCAAGTAAAGACGTTCAACTCTGAATGGGGGGAAACCGATTCTCTTTCTTTGATCTTAGGAAATCCAATAGTACATGTGGAATCAAATGGCCTGAGAATCGTTCAGAGTGAAAGTACCAAAATGTTTGAGCAAAATTTGCCATGTTTGAGCAAAACTTGACCCAAACACCCAAGAGGAAAAAGTTGCATAAAGTTAGTGCAAGGAAGTTTTACATAGAGAGAAAATGCAAGAAATTGAATGGAAAAGGCAGAAAAACCAAGTAAAGATCACACACGGAATTTTATAGTGGTTTGGCAATCTGGGCTTACATCCACTTAAAGGTTCTCTATTAGTTTCCTTTAATTTGTGATTACAAGTGATTGGGATCTGCATTGATCCTTGATTACAATGAATTTTAGGGACTGTCCAAGGAGGTGTTAGCCCAAAAAGAGAGGCTCCCTCTGATAAAGGTTGGCCGATGTAAATATAGGGGTGAATGACGAATATCTTTCTCAATTCTCACCTATACAACCTTTCCGCATAAAAGAAGTCCTCAAAAAAATCTTGACCTTGGATTCCTTAGAATTGGGTATAGGTACCGATCCCCTAGGGTGAGGGATCGGTACTGATCTCTATAAGGGGCTCAATAGGGAGTTCGATCCCTCCTACTGGCTAGCCTTGATGTCTACTTCGAGATTCCAGAGTTGTTTTGCAGTCACCTTGGTTTTTTTTTTGGAGATATCGATGGACCTTTGATGAGTTGAACTATTGATTTAAGCTATCTATAGGAAAAGGGATAGGTATCAATCCCCTACTTAAGGGAGGGACAAATCCACACTTAGTCAATTCTGAGAGGTTGTTGCGTATAGGGAAAGGGATAGGTACTTATCCCTTGCCTAGGGGAGGTACCAATCCATATATTCTAGGTGGTTGTTCGCTTGAATCCACTTGACCATTATCATTTGTTCTTGTCTGTTCTGGGTGTTTGGGCCCTAGGATGATTTTTTAGGCTGATTGCCTCGATATCTAGAGTCAGACTTTTCCAGTCAGTCTAAACATAGCCATGCCAGATAGCACTTGTAAACACCCCATAATTTGGCATTAGTTATTTAATTAGTTAGTTAGTTAATTAATTAGGCTCCAAAATGAAATTTGTGCAAATGATGGAATTTGACCATAAAACTTACACAATTGCATTCGTGGTGAAATTCAAAGCAACATTCATATATGGATTTTTGTGATCGGACTCTAAACGAAGAAGTTGCGGATGAAAAACGAATTTGGAATGCAAATTTCTATCCGGCCTTTTGACCCGTCTATTTTCGAATTGATTGAACAAGTTAGACTTGATGATAGATAAGGCAAGCAGCCCATAGAGGTGATCATAGAAACCAAAGATAGCATAGACAATAGTGTAAGCAACGATCAAGCGAAGCCGAGAGATAGACGAAATATTCTAAGTATGGATAAGCGCTTCTGCTAGGCAGGAGATCGGATCGGATCACTATAGCTTTCAACAACTTGAACAAGCAATTCAACTCAACAGGAATTGAACGATATCTCTAAGAACATGAATGCAACTATGCCAACAACTTTGAAAACATGAAACTATATGGAAGGGGACCCAAACAACCGACAGTGTTCTGCCATATGGACATCTCGACCGATCGACCCCGATCACTCCGCATTGGGAATTAGGCCTCGAAATTTTCTAGATGACCTCGTCTACATCTAGAGATTCTACTGACGAATTTGCAGGAAGATAATCGATCGTTTAGCCTATAAATATAGGGTTCATAGCTCATGGAAAGGATCTGGACACTGTTATTTTGCTTGTACTCCATTGTAATCATAGATTCCGATATGATCCCTCTTATATTCAGTAATTCAAGTGATTAATAAAGCAACTTCATCAAAGTGGACGTAAGCATTCAACGCCGAACTACTATAAATTTGTTCGTCGTTTTTTTTACTTGTTTTCTCTGTTTTAACTTTGATTTCTTCATTATTTCCCTACATATAATTTATTGGGTGTTTGTGCCAACTTTTGGTGCAAGCAGTTTGATGCTATCACTGAGAATGAATTCTCATCCTGATTGAATCTCATTATCTACTAGTAGATCCCCATATCCACAAGATAGATCAAGATTTCTACCGACAAGTTTCTATTTCTACTTAGATTTTAAAGAGTATCTAAAAGGAAGCTATTATTTATGGCCAGAGGAAAATTTACCACTTCCCATGCTGTTGAAAGTGTTCAACAAGTTGATCAAAATGTACAACCGATGACTGTCGATGCCCAGAATCCAGTTGAATACAGCACCAGGGCTAATTTTGAAGTCTTGATGAAGGAACTGATGGATAGCGATCAACAGCTCAACCAGCAAATCCAGGCTAACATTGACTTGATGAACCAGTTGAAAAATCAATGTCGAAAGATAAGGAGGGAGCCTTCTCCATACTCGGGATCGGAGAACACCTCATCTAATGACTATTACAGAAACCTATATCGCAAGACGGATGCATACGATGTTGGAGTATCAGGGAGGAACTACATAGCTGGAACATCGATATGGAATTTGGCAACCGGCTACGGCTGATCGGCACCGATCGGAACCGAACTGCCAAAGGGATCGACACCGAACCTTCGCATCCGAGGGCAATTGGGATGTAGGTGGAGGAGCTCATTCTTGAGGTGCCATGATCGATCAAGGTTGTAGAGCTCTGGAAAATGTGATTGAACAGCGGCTAAGTGACAATGATAGAACTACTACTAAGGAAATGGATCAAGACCAAGAGGATCCAAGGCAATGTGGTGTTGTCCGGAGGCATGGTTCAGATTGCGCACGTGAGGTGGAACATGACTACCACCATGCACCAACTCTCTAAATGCCAAACTTAACAGCTGTGGTGAGGTAGCTAGTGAAAGAAAGTCAAGGCTTTACCAACGATGATTGGGGACTCTCCGTAAGTCATACTCTATTCATCAACAACATTCTACATGCAAAATATCAATGGAGCTTCCATATGCCTACGATGCCTGCCTACCCCAGGTAGCATCTCTTGAAGTACGAATGGCACATGGGCTCCGCTCGAGCCATTGATGCAATCAAGTGTAGGTGTTTTCCCTTTTTATAAAATATGTTTACTACTATGTGGTTCACCAAGCTATCACAACGATCAATCTTTCATTTGATGAGTTAGCAAAGAAGTTCCTGGAGCAGTTCTGCATACACACAACACGCCATAAGGGTGTAATGTCACTCTCCAGTTTAGTCCAGGCTTTGGGGTGGAAGAAGTTTTGGTAAGGTTTAATACAGCTATTACAGAAGTCAGTAACCCAAATGATGATGCAATACTCATGGCACTGACTAGGGGAATCGACCTCGATTCCAAGTTTGACGATTGGTTAGCAGGAAAGCCTCCAATTTTGGACTGTTTCTTTGCAAAGGCAGCTCAATTTCTGAGAAAGAAGAAAGCAAAGTGAACTAGGAAGAGAGATGTTGCAGACCCAAGCACTGAGGGAGTATAAGTAATGTGGCAGTGAAGCAATCTGGCGATAGTTCTAGGAAAGTTCAAATCAATGTTCAAAATAAACCGAATGATCGGAAGAAAGGAGATTATAGAAATGACAAATGAAGATGGGATTCTAGAAGAGGAAAGCCGAAGATCCCATCATTTGATACATACACGTTGTTGAATACATTGCTAGAGAATGTTCATCTATCGACCTATAACACTATGCATTATAAGAAACCACCTTCGAAGGAACCAATGGAGAAGTAGAGACAGTCTGGAAAGTACTATAGATTTCACGAAAGTTATGGACATACCAAAAACGAGATTCAGCACTTCCATGATGTTATTGAGAAGTTAATTCAAGAAAGAAAGTTGCAGCAATTTCTTAAAGCCCCGCGGGATGGAGGGCAGGGGACATCTGACCCCAATCGAGGACAAGCTCCACCCAGTGTTGAGGAACCTTGGCGGACCGCAGGAAGATTAGTTATTAGTACCATTGTTAGAGGACCACATCTGGCCGACGAAAGCTGGAATGAAATGGAGCGTTACGTGAACACTATCAGACATGTTAACATTGAATGTTGCTTGAACACATAGGACGGTGCTCCAGCAAAGCAGTGGTAAAATATGACATATGACATCGTGTTTCGAAGTAAAGATGTAGAAAAGGTGGAGGCCCCTATGATCGACCCAGTGGTGATTTCAGCCATGACCGGCCCCGCCTTGGTGATAAAGGTTCTGATTGATTATGGAAGTTCTATGAATATCATTTTCAAGAAAGCATATCAATATACATTACTGGAAGCCAAAGATCTGAAACTGTGCAAAGCCTGTATTTATGGCTAAACTGATATTGGAACTGAAGCAATATGCTATGTTGAGTTATCGGTGGAGTCAAGAGAATGCAGCCGAAGGAGAGTGCGGGTGTTGCCATTTGTTGTGATGGATGTGAACTCACCATACAATGCATTCTAGATCGACCGACCCTTGCTGAATTCGGGATAGATATCTCCCCTTGGTCTTAATGCCAAAATTCCCAACAGAGAATGATACTGGAATTACTTATGGAGACCACTCGACTGGTCCAGCCCATTATGTGGTTGAGTTTAGAGACACTCAGCAGAAGGAAAAGGGAAATGATGTGGAGAAGCCTCTCTGCATCAAAACTAATGAAACTTAGCAATCATTATCCTAGCCTTGGCTTAGGCACCACAGTCAGTTTTGTAAAGATATAGATCCAAGAGATAAAGGAGAGGAGCCTAAAGAAATTAAGGTTGCCCCCGTTGAGCTGACGATTCACATCACGATCAACCACGACGACCCATCACAGGTCTTGAAGATTAGATCGCGGCTTAGTTCAACGATGATGAATGAATTAGCTAGTTTTCTTCGAGAAAATCTTGATGTGCTTACATGGGCCCATTCTGACATGGACAGGATCCCACTAATCATCGCAAGTCATGCATTAAATCTCGACACAAGGCATGTCTGAAACAAAAGCAACACGGTATGGATCCGAAGAGATCTGTTGCACTTAAAAAGGATGTTGAAGTTAAGCACAATGGATTTATCTGTGATGCCCTCTACCCGAAATGGGTATCTAATCCAGTTCTTTTGAGACAATCTAATGGAAAGTGGCGGACATGCATCGATTACTCAAACCTGAGCAAGGCATGCCCAAAAGACAGCATTCCACTTCCAAGGATTGATCAGCTAGTAGACTCAACCGATGGACACGAATTGCTTTCGTTTATGGATGCGTATTCCGGATATAATCATATTTCGACGCACATCCCAAACCAGGAATGCACTAGCTTCATCACCGACCTAGGATTATACTGCAATGTTATGATGGCTTTTGGACTAAAGAATGTTAGAGCTACTGACTAGAGGCTGATCAATTGAATATTCAAAGACCAGATCGGCCGACCAATGGAAGTATATGTGGATGATATGCTCGTGAAGTCACGGCGATCAAACAACCACATCGATGACTTGGCGGAGATATTCAGTGTTCTTCGGAAGTATGGAATGAAACTTAATCCCTTGAAATGCTCTTTTAGCATTGTGTCGGGAAAATTATTGGGTTTCATTATCAACTCTCGTGGAATTGAAGCCAATACCAAGAAAATTCAGGTGTTTAGAAATATTCAAGTACCAAAGACGATTAAGCAGGTGTAGAGCCTAAATGGGAAGGTCGTCGTCCTGAGTCGACTCATCTCCAGGGCTACCGATAAGTGCATCCCTTTCTTCTACTTGATCAGGAAAGGAAAAAGAACTTTGAATGGGCTCAGGATTGCATTGATGCGTTTCAAGCTCTCGTATATCACTTGAAAGACCCCCCATCTTGTCTAAGCCACTGCATCATGAAAATTTGTATATTTACTTGGCAGTGTCGGTACTGCCATAAGTGTCACACTACTGCATGAAGAGAATCGAATCCAGAGGCCAATGTATTATGTTACCAAGCGATTGATAGGTGCTGAAAGGAACTATCTAAAGCTATAAAATCTCGTGTACTGCTTGTTGATTGCATCAAGAAAGCTCCGCCCTTAATTCCAGGTTCATCCCAATATTGTCTTTATTGACCAGCCGTTACGATAAGTCCTATAGCGACCTGAGATATCCAGAAGATTACTTGAATGGAACATCGTTTTGAGCTAGTTCGATATCACTTATCTCCCTCTAAGAGCCACCCAAGGACAAACATCGGTGGACTTCATAGCCAAATTCACTGCACAAGAGGACTTTTCAGAGAGCAGTAAAGAACTTACCATCTAATGGAAGATGTACATGGATGGAGCATCCAATTATCGATGTTATAGCATCGGAGGCATACTAGTAACTCCTGAGGAACGCTCGATCTGCTATGCCTTTAAACTTAAATTCCCTGAAAGAAATAACGAAGCTGAATTGAAGCCTTGATCGTAGGGCTTAAACTGGCTAGAGGGCTGGGAGTAAAAGCTTTGCAAATTCTTTGTGATTCCCAGTTAGTAGTAAACCAAGTCAAATAGAATACCAAACCAAAGGATGCGACTTGCTCCTTACCTCAACTGAATCCAAGGACTACTACCAATTTTGAGCATTACACCATTACACACATCCTCAGAGAACAAAATAAGAAAGACGACTCACTGGACAAGCTGGCTAGTTCCAGGGATTCACAGCAAATGGACTCAGTCCTAGTTGAAGTACTCAATACATTGAGCATTGACTAGATGGGGATCAATTGTGTCTTAGAAACGGAGCCTGAGAAGGAGTCGTGGATGACTCCAATTAAAGACTATTTTCAAAGGGGAGTCCTTCCCAAACGGAGGAATGAAAAACGATAGATCCTTCATAAAGCTTCACGACACATCCTTCAAGAAGGAGTCATGTACAGAAAGGGTTTCTCCGTCCCCCTACTTGGTGTATCGCTAATAATGAAATCAAGTGAGTATTAAGAGAAGTCCATGAATGAGAATGTGGTAGTCACACAGGAGGGTGAACCCTAGCGAAGAAGATACTCCACTATGGCTATTTCTGACCAGCTATCAATCGAGATGCAGCTGATTACGCTAGGCAATATGAAAAGTGCCAGATGTTTGCAATGATTTTGAGACCCCCGCTAATAGATATCACTCAGATGGTCAGTCCATGGTCGTTTTCTACTTGGGGTATTGACATCATTGGCTCCTTGCCGATCTCAAAAGGTGGTGCGAAGTACGCTATCATAGCAGTTATTTACTTCACTAAGTGAGCTGAAGTCGAACCTTCGGCCATGATCAGTATGAAGAAAGCAATCAATTTTGTTGTTCGAAACATTATCTATCATTTTGGTCTCCCCTGAACAATCATAACCGACGATGGAACCCAATTTGATTGTACTGAATTTAAAAGCTTCTATCGCCAACATCATATCAAGAAAAGATTTATGGTAGTTGCTCACTCTCAATCTAATGGACAGTTCGAAGCTATCAACAAAATCTTAGAGTCCATTTTAAAGAAGCATTTGTAACAGGCTAAAGGCAAGTGGGTTGATATACATCCGTCAACATTATAGGCATACCGAACCACCGACAAGTCTATGACTGGCCATACTCCGTTCGCCCTTGCTTACGGCTTTGAAGCCGTGATTCCTATAGAAATTTTAGTCCCCTTCTCATCTAGTAACTTATTATGAACCCATAACTAACAGAGATCTACTTTTGGAATCTCTAAATATGGTTAATGAGAAGCATAAAGAAGCTGATTTGAGGGCAGCTGCACATCGACACTATGTCGCCTGGTACTACAACGTTAAAGTCAGATCTAGGACCTTTGAAATTGGTGATCTTTTGCTAAAATAGATCTTTCCTAGCCCTGCAAAAATGGGTTTGAGATGGGAAGGGTCGTATGTCATTAATCAGAAGCTTGGAGATGGAACTTTCAAGTGAGCGACTGTCGATGGCAGCACACTCCCTAGAGTATGGAATAGCGAGCATTTATGATGCTATTTCATTTAGTTTTGTTTCATTCATCTGTACTTCATTTAGAATTTGCTTTTGCAGTTGAATTCAAATCCATGTGATAAGACAGATTCTATCGCTTCTTTTTTAATATATAATAAAATCTAAAGTTCCTTCCATATCTGTGAATTATTTGTACATAATATGATAGTTGTGTTATACGACCAACTTACATCCATATATGCATAATATAAACCAACAAGTACCAGAAGTTTGGTGCCAACCAAATACTTGGGTCTAAAATTAAATTAAACAAAATGAACATGACTCCACTGTTCATCCATTAACTCTCGCCTGCAATCCAATAGGCTGAGTATAAAACAGAGAGTGGGTGTGGATCAACCATATGTTAACTAACTTCTTCTCCCGAATCGAAGGGAAGAATGTAAAGTAAAAGTGGTTCATAACACCACCAACCGCTCTTCGACTTTTGCCCTAGACTTTGGGGCAAGGGAATTAATCAAAAGGAATGTGATTTAACCATTCCCCAAAAAAACTTTAGTCCCCAAAGTGCGGACTAGATTATGAAAATTAGCGGGTGTGATTGACCATCCATCGACTAACTTTGATCCCCAAAGTGAGAATAAGAGTATAAACAAAATGAATGACTACTATTTGATAATTCATTCACCATGTCTGGTTTGAACCTGGCAGAAGGAGTATAAACTCATCATGGATGGGACCCGATTATCCATGAACTAACACCGCCAACCCAAGATTGGAGGCAGGAGTATAAGCACTTAACCACTAAACACGACAACATAACACTGTGGCTCTCACCTAGTGTCTGATACGACTTAAGGCCATGGCCGAAAGGAGGCCTCGAAATGAATTTTTCGGATCGATGCTCGAAGCAATAGGCGATCGAAAGGCATTGCAACTTGAACGACGAGCGATGAATTATAAGTACATTTAATGGAAAACATAATAGCTTGAACATTTAGACAAGTTTTGTACAAAAGCTGAATATAAAGAAGAGAATTTTTATTCATACACTGAAACTTGGAAACTAAGTATAAGTTAATTTCAAAAACTAAAAGCCAAAAATGGGGGCTGTAGCCACATAATTGTGGCCAACAAAAAGAAACTAGCTACCTAACTTCGCACCACCCAAGCTGGTTCGGCAGCTATTTCTCCTCTTTTTTAGGCTTTTTTGAGGTGTTCTTTAGGGTGGATTTTCCAGAGCTAGTGCCTCGTTCTCTCCTCTTTGACCCTCTTTTGCCCTTGCCACCCTTAGGAGAAATGCTTTCAACGACAGAAGTAGTCTTACTTTGGGATATAGAAGGATCGACCTCATTAAGAGTGACGCCACCCGGCAGTATAAATTAGAGCGGAGTAATATCCACTTTAACACTTTTTGGCTTGCAAATCCAGCTTCTCCTTTTCAATGCGTTCCTTCATGCTACGTTTATCAGTACATTTGGAGGCATGGGTTACTATAATGTCCTCTGTATCTTAGCCATGTTGATCATCAGTATTTTCGTTATTCAGAGCCCATATGACTTCAGCATTTGGGTCGGAAGTCTCAGTAGGTTGATTTGTAGGAGCCACCTATACAGTAGCAGCCGTAGTGGACCTTATGGTCTGCGCCTGCTATCGTAGGGTAGCGTCATCATCGGAGCATGGACAGATGTAGACGGTTCTACAATTTCATGAAGACCAATGGATAAGCCCATGACTATCAATCAAGCCCATGACTATCGATCAAGCCCATGATTATCGATCACGAGATGTAAACCTTCTCGAACATTGGAGAAGAAAGAGAAATACCTTCACCAGATTGGCCTTCAGTCATAGATGGGGTATCGCTTTCCAAAATTGGAGACAGCCTAAATGACTTGTTTATCCCTAAATGATATGGACCATACCTACATCCATTTTTAGGGCATGAGAAATTGAAACACCAGTTGTTTGAGTAGTAGGGAGGTCTTGGGAACCAGATACCGAGGCTTCGCCGCCATCTTTACCCTTTTTGGTGATCGCTGGATCGTTGAGTAAACTGAGCGAGCAGCTCTGATTACATCAAGCTCTTTATCGTGCAAGATTTCACACTTGAGATACTCTTCATCCACTTTAGCATCACTAAGGAGCTACTTTTTCAAGTCCACGGTATGGTCCCAGGCTTCAACGAGCGACTCGAGATACCCCACTCCAAGGAAGTGGAGGTTGCGATTCATAAGAAGGCATGCATTGTAATATATTAGCAATGGATCAAACTCTTCCTTTATTTCTATCCGAGCCACCTCCCTAGCCTCTTCCTTAAGGGCCTCTATCCGTGCAAGTTGCCTATCAACCTCCATTTTAGCTTCGCGAGCCTCGACGGTCTCCTCGCAGTATCGTTGAGACTGCATCTGAGCCTTAAGTTTTTCCTGCTTTTCCTTCTCAAGCTCCTCCTCAATCTGTTTAATACGAAGTACTAAAAGCATCGTTGTCTTATTTTAGCACATTTTTCTCCTTCTATAAGACATCTTTTTCAAGGACTAAAGTACAACAGGGATGAATGACGGTGTCTAGTTCATCTTGGTGCACTTTCATTAAATGCTCGACGGCTTCAGAAGACTCGCTGGCTTTTTTCTCAGTATCGACCAGCTTTGTACCCAACTACTTAATCTCCTTGTCCAAGTACTTGATGATGTCTTTGTTGTGGATCACTTCAAGAGTTACGCAATCAATTTTATATCCATCGACACCTCAGAAATTCTCTCAGCCACACAGAGAATTATGTTGTGCTAGACATAGACATCAATAGCATAAGAGAGCACCATGTCATTGAGCTTTGGAAGAATTAAATGCAAAGCAGGAATAAATATAAACTTGTCAAAGCACAACTTAGGAAATGTGGCCTTGACCACAGCCATCTTCTCAGCAGTAGTGGCATTAAGAGTAGTCGGGACTGAGAGGGCCCATCTGTCGGGCTTGCGGGATGAAGTATCAGGACCTTCTGCACTAGACTGGCATTATAAAGAATAAAATGCGATGGAAGAACCCGAATGTTTTTCAAGCGCAATAGCTAAAGTGAGAGCATAAGGTAGCGACTTACTACTGCTATGTGTAGTAGGGTGTTGACTAGCAGCCTTATCGTAAGAAGACTGAGATTTTGATTTATGCTTGGACGATGAGTCCTTAGATTGGTGGTTTCGATATCGATCTTCTCTTCCTTCATGCCCTTTTCTATCTCGACCAGGGTCTGGACCTCGACTCTGCCTAAAATAAGATGGTTGGGAGTATGCTAATCTCTTCAAGCGATCATAGTTGCAGGGTCATCCCATCGAGCCTGCAAACAAAATGAAAGTGCATAAGAATCACTGAAGCTAAAGGTGGATAATTGTTTTGCAGTGTAGTGCACGTGATTATGAGTGTCCTAGTGTCCCTCCAACGGTCCAGTTATAGGAACTTTGCTCGCTAGGCTTCCCATGCTAGTGGGAGGAATGTCAGCACCAAATTGAATGGGAGATTCAGAACCCCCGAGGCTTAAATTGCTGAAATCATAATTTCCAACATCATCTAAAATTGGGATGTCTAACCGCCCCTCGAATAAATCTTCTGGATGCAGAGAGCTAGATTGATCCATCGTAGCAGAGGTTGGCTTGGATTTCTTGAAGACCTACCCTTTGTGAAACTTATAATGAGTCTTTTTCTTCTTCTCTTTTTTGAGACGGGGAGTTGAAGGATTGGAAGGATCCGACCGCAGGCTCATGACTTGGGTTCACATCATCATGACCGGGCTCATTAGCATCGTCCCTCACCTCGCCTTCCATGGCGACATCCTGAGCTCCTTCGATTAGGGGCATGACAGGATCAACATCATCACCTCCCTGCCCAATGGCATCTTTTCTTTCTATAGCTTCTTCTCCAGTATTTCTCGACAGTCCCGTGCTGCGGCCTTCTTCTAGTAAGCCTAAGATAAAAAGCCACCCGTGGATAAGAAGAGATCTGATGTCCCTATCCGCCATCGGTATATTTTTAGCGCTAAATCGCCTTCAAGTATGTCACCATTGGAAACGTGGTTGGCTACCTATATTATTCAATAAAAACTGCTTAATTCAGGATACAACTTGAATAAAAGCATTTCGAGTTAAGTTTTAAATGACACTTATGTCCTTCCAGTCACCATCCTGCAATACCAGGTGGGCAATGCACATAGAACCATTTATTTTTAAAAGCGCTCAGTTTGTTCCAAGTGCCAGTTATAACCAGGCAGTTAGTGATTGACTCAAGGAAATGTGTATGAGAGGCTTCCCTTTCACTACTTGAGATTGTAGATAAATCTAATTTCTTCTAGAATAGGCTTGTGATAATAGAATTCAAGGAATATCATGTACATGTAGTGCAGAAATGCATAACTATTCAGATACAGCTGAGCTAGCGCCGATCTTAAATCATGCAACATTTTTCAAATGAATGGATTGAAACATGAAATGCAACACACATAAATTTATTGCATGCGGTATACCCCTTGGGGAAAATAAGCCCTATCATTATAAGATAGGACTTGCACATCCTCCTGTGGAATCCAGTGTTTAATGGATAGCCTACAAAGAGAGGCATCATCGACCGTTAAAGCTACTTAATCCTCTCGGTCATTTAAAAATATAGCATCTTCTAGAGTGTTAAGAGCTAGCTCGATCCCTGCTTCTAAGTTCAAGGAATTTCTAGCACCTATTGAGAACTTTGAAGCTGTTCAGGTTGATGGCCAGGAGAATTTAGGGCGGATGTTGTTGCAAGGCTTGAGTCAGCATCAGGATTGTCATAAGAAGAAGTTTGTTCAGTGCCCGTATCAGCTAAATGCTACGAGCGTCTCCAACTTATATCTAACAAACTTATAAGATAGTAATCATTAGAAAAATTAACATGTTCCCCCATGCTAAGTGTAAACTAGTGCGTTGTGGTGTAGTGTTGTGCAGCGCAGATATTAATAATTCAAAATTAAAACGACAATTATGACAAGAATCTGGGATTCGATCGGAGTGACTTCCATCACTAACCGTCCCAACCGGCTTTCATGTCAATGGATGTGGATTCTATCTAAGTCCCAGGATCAGTTATCGGCATGTCAAAGTTTGATATTCGCATTCGAATTCATATGAGTATCCAAATCTATTCCAAGCATATGTTGCAATTCAAGATTATATTCAAGTCCATTTTCATATGCTAATATGTTCTATTCGGGTTCATGTTCGAGTTCTATATTATATTCTATTCCATATGAGTTCATGTGCATGTATTCAAGTTCAAAGTCATGACCTATTGTAAGTTTATATGGCGAGGTATGCGATCATTCGAATTCAAACACTCGTGTTTAGCTCAAGGAAAAACGTCTAAGTCCTCATATGCAAAAGGATCCTAACCGATCCCTCATCTAAGTAGTGTTGCCTTAAGCCATTTCAAACTCCACATGCATCCAACTGATCCCCATAATAACTGATCCATCCATTCCATCAAGCACCAGCCCCACTATGATGGATTGACCCAGGTTAACTTCGGTGTGCCATAACCGGTCGCATACCACTACTGATTACCTAGACTTCGCTACTTCTCTTCATCTCCAACATGCTTCCATTCGATCCCATGAGTCGATCCCATATCGATCAACTCCTCCTAATCACTCCACTTCATCTACTCTGTGTTAGTAGCAGATCTATATCGATCCCTCTATTCCAATAACACCGATCCACTCCTTCATTCCTATAGACGTAAGTGAATAACTTACAACCAGTCAATCTCTCCACTCCATGCTAACAAACCCTAAATTTATATCCACAAACATGAATAAAACAAAGTTGTCTCGTCACTTATTATTTCAATCATGTATAAAAAAAATTGATACCCGCCTATGTAATTACGGTCAAAAGAAGCAACGGCAAAGGGTGAGTGAAGGGTCGGGTTTGATTCGAGTGGGGAATGTTGAAGTTGTTGTTGAGAATGGGTTAATGGAGGCGGTGAATTGATTTGAAGTAATGGTGAAGGCAATAGAGGATGAGAAGAACCGAATTGACGAAGGGATTAGGAGAATTGGTGATTTTCTTAGCTAAAGTTTATTAATGGCAATAGCGGGGAGGACTGGAGGTTCGGATTGGCAGAAGTATGAAATAAAGAAAATAAAGAAAAATAAACCGAGTTATTACCTTAAATACCAATACGAGTTCGGCCCATTTCCAAATAGCCATGAAATGGCTAAGTCCATCAAGATGAAGGGACCGGATCCAATACCTCACCTAAGGGATTTGTACCGATCCCTTACTAATGCCAACAAAAATAGAAAATTGCAATGCTCTTTTACTTTAATTACATGATATCGGCAATGACCCATGAACAGTAAACGTGATCGAGAGCCAAATTCAAAAGTGTGTACATAATGAATGTGCATGCGTGTACACATCCAACATTCAGTTTCTTGAATCGATAAGAATTGGATTCTCACCTGGATTTCTAAGAAAGTAAATCATTGTAGATAGTAAAGGCCTACTAACTGGATCGATGGGCTCAATGGAAGTAAGCATAGGCAAAGGCTGGGGATTGTACTCCAGATTTATATTGCAAATATCGACCAAGCATCATGACAAATTGAGAGAGATACGACTCTTCGAAAAGACAATTCAGTGGAAGAATAATGACTATTTAGAAAACTAATTGGAATCAGTTCTCACGACTCTAACTTGCTTCGATTCAAAGCATGTCATGTTCGAAATAAGACGTAATTTGGAGGGCAAGTGTTATCTAGCCTTTTGACCTAGCTATTTTCGAATTGATTGGGCAAGTTAGACTCGATGATAGACAAAGAAAGCAGCCCAGAGAGGTGATCATAGAGACCAGAGATCAAGCATAGACAAAAGTGTGAAGCAATAATCAAGCGAAGCTGAGGGATAGACTCTATGGAATATTCTAAGTATGGATAAGTGATTCCCCTAGTAGGAGACCAGATCGGATCACTATGGCTATGAACGGCTTAAACTAGCAGTTCAACTCGATGGAAATCGATTGATATCTCTGGGAACATGAAAACAATTATGCAAACAACTTTGGAAACATGAAGCTAGCATGGAGGGCGACCCACACAACCGATCGTGCGCTGCCACGTGGACCTTTTAATCGGTCGGCCCTGATCACTCCCCATTGGGAATTGAGCCTTGAAATTTTCTGGATGACCTCGTCTGCATTTGGAGATTCTATTGGTGAATTTTTAAGAAGATATTGGGTTGTCTATGCCTATAAATACAAGGTTCGTTACTCATATGAAGGATCTGGACGTTGTTATTTTGTTCGTACTCCACTATAATCAAGGATACCGGTCTGATCCCTCTTGTATGCAAAAATTCAAGTGATTAATAAAGCTATTTCATCAAAGTGGACGTAAGCATTCAACGATGGACTATTATAAATCTGTTACTCGTTGTTTTTTACTTGTTTTCTGCTTGTTTCCTTTGTTTTAATTTTGATTTCTTCATTTATATCTCTATATATAATATATTAGGCGTTTGTGCCAACTTTTGGTGCAAACATAAATAATTCGATTATAATTAATTAAATTTTATATTATTTACATAGGGCCCACAATTCGACCCGCATATTGCAGCGATCGTCCCTTGGGATAGAGGATAATGACCGCTTCGTGTGTAATGACCATAATAAACCTTGGCCATGGCTCGGATTTTATATTTTAAATCATGCAGTTCTGGTTGATCTACCATCTATAAATACAGGCCTAACCCTTCCTTCTCTTCTCATATTTTTTTGAATAGAGCAATAAAGCTCTACTATTTCTTCTTCTCGACTTTCTTCCTAAATTATAAAAATAAGATATTTATATCTATATTCATACAAATTGGAGAAGAATAGAAATCTAATAAAAAGAAGAGAATCAACAATACGCGTATTCGAGGTAATTTATATATATATTTGTATCTATTTTCTCTCCCAATCTCAAATCTCTTCTCGGATCTAATGTATGTATATGCCCTTTTAAAACATATTTCTTGGATTAAAAAATATTTCGAGATGAATATAAGGTTCTACTTCAGATCTGGAGATTCGAATCGCTTTTAAAAGATGAGTTGGGAATTTTATATATTGTTTTTGATTTTAAATCTATTCCATTGGCATACATTCGATATTTATGCCTAAATTAGTTTTATTTATAAATTGTAGGCTTAAATAGTGTAGAAAACTATTTCCTACATGTTCTTGTTTTAGATCTAATTTGAAATATGCTTACAGCTAGATCTGGAAATCAGTCCTAAAGGTTGTAGAAATTGAATGTTGTATATTTTATTCCAGATCTATACTTGGATGTAAAATAAAAATTTTGGATTATTGCCCAGTTTGTGCTATGTTGTAGATTTTTCATAGTTTAATTTGTGGGAAGAACATCCATTTAATTTTTATAAATTTGTTTACTTTTTCCACTTTTCATCCAAAAGGGGTGACGTTTGATTTAACAAGGAATGCCCACAAATGAAAAGGGAAGAAATGTGTAAAGTACAGATTTATTCTCCGTACTTTACATTGTCTATTCCAATTAAAAAGAAATTATCCATTGTTTGTAATTTCAAACGGAGTCAATCTTTCCTTGTTGTGTTAAAAAAATTTATGGAAATCATAGTGGAAAATCTTCGTAAGGGATGTAGTTCCAACACATTAAATATGTAACGCATATTCTAGTTAAATATTTATGATTAGAATATATTTGGATGGGAATAAGTAGTTTTATTAGGTAGTTTATATGTATTAATTTCGTTAATAAATAAGAATAGCGTTTATTCATGCGTTATTTATGCGTAACATTCGTTAATTATTTTTATATTTAGGGAAGTGAATAGTTAAAATTAGAAAAGGTAGTAATTCATATTGATAGGAAATAAATTAGGAATTCCTATTAATTAATTAATAGGAAATAAAAGATCGTAACCTAAATTAATGGATAATTAATAATAAGTAATGGATATATTAAATTAAGGGTTATAATTAATAGGGACGAGTGGATTAATGGGACTGATGAAAGTGGAATAGATATAAAAGGTTACCTATTTGAAACCAGTAATCGTACATAAATATTTAGGGAAATGTCCATTAGGATTTTATGGATAAATTGACATTTATGAGCATTAAAAGGGGATATATGGGTAGATAAGTATTTAAGGTAAATATTATTGCCTTAAATAAAAAAAGGGAATTAGTAAGCTAAGTCCAATGTCTTTCTAAGGTAATATAAGAAAAGACTTAGGATGGTTAATTGGACTTAGTAGGATAGTGATGCGTGGTCAGTAGAGTCACTCGATGGAAGATTGCCCATCACTTTGAGGCAACCAGCAGTCAGATGCACTTATTACTGATGTGAGATATCACTAATCTTAAGACCCATGACGTTGCGAGAGATTGGACCTTCTTTTTTAACTGAAAGATATTAAATGGTCCAAATTTGGAGTTAGGAGCGGTGAAGGATACCTCCATAGGGGTTCACTTTTGGTTTGAGGTATTAAGTGGTTATAGGGTCCGCCTTTCTCCTTATAGGAATTATTATATTTTAAGTAAATAAGGATGTCTCAAAAAGGTTTACTTCAGTTTTGAGATATTAAGAGCTATCTTTGGGTTCATCTTCCCATCGAAAGAAGTAACCTAACGAGATTCCATATTTATAATTAAGAGTGATGATGGATATCTCGGAAAGGGTTCATTTCGGGTTTGAGGTACTAAGTGACTGATCTAGGATTCGCCTCTCTCCTATAAAAGAAGTACTAGGTAGCCTAGTGAGATTTCCAAAGAAATGTCAGCTAGATAGTACCTGTGAGGAGCCCGCTCTGGGTTTAGATATTAAATGGCAAAGGTCTACCTATAAATAGGTGTCAATGGTTAGAGGCATGTCCAGTCCTTATTAATGAGGTATTAAGTAGCTTGGGTACATTCTCTCACATTGCTAAGACTTTAATAACAATAGATACACTAGTAGTATGGATATTATAAATTATAAGGCCATAGATAGTGGTCAAAGATCTCTATAGCTTGGACCTAATAGACTAATAATGATGATTCTAGAAGTCCACCTTGGGAATAGGTCTTAAATGATAGAGTCTACCTTGATTGAGGTCTTAAATGGAAGAGTATGCCTATTTCTCTTTTAAAAGTATTATATGGTGATAGTAGAAGCCTGCTTCATATTTAGAAGTATTAAGTGGCAAATGGTATGGAAGTACTGGGTGGTTGATAAGGCTTATCAGTATTTTGTACCTTGGGAATGGATAGGCAAGTAATCGTATGTGTAATGCAAGGTTAGATTATAATTGCTAACCTTAGTAGACATAACAATTAAATGGAATGTGTAATGCAAAGTTAGATTATAATTGCTAAACTTAATAGACATAACAATTAAATGAAAACCAATCGGTATAAGTTTATCTTATGAACAGTTTATAAATTTATGTTATGGACAGTTTATAAATTTATGTTTGGGAAAAAGTCACTAGACCTTATTGGCATATTTTTGCTTACGTGATATGGGGTTCTCGCATTGTGAACGGTGGCGAAGCTTTTGTCTTACCCCTACACATCTCGATAATGTGGATTGATTGATACTCACAAGGCAGGCTGTAAAACAAGGAACTATGGGATTACCATTTGTAGCTACACCCTTTAAGGGGTGACTTTTAGTTGTTACATTTGGTATCAGGGCCTAGTTTAGCAGATCAAAGGAATTAGGATAAATTGAAAGAACATGTTTGTACTTTTCTATCTAGTATTATTATATTTTTACGTTAGATTTTAAGAATTCCGACATAGAAGTATTTGTAGTTCCAGACCGAAGGAATGGTCAAAGTACCTATAGGTTGGAAATATCTTAAAGTTAAGATTTTCACACTGATTCTAAAATACCCCACGGAGTGCTGACGATGCGTAAGTCGCTATTAATGAAAAGCATGAGTAAGAAATATAACGATTTCTAGTCAAAGACACACATTTATTTCAAATGTGTGGAAAATTGGAGTATATATGTCAAAATTCTACAAAGGCAAGTTCTTGCTAGGGTGTATTCACTAATCACCTCTTTGATGGAAAACTGGACTTTTGTTTGAATAATTAACTTCAATTTCTTAGTTTTAAACCTATAAGAGATTTTTTATAAAGTATATTTTGGAAATGCCTTAGATTTTGGAAAGGGTTTTTTAAAGAATTTCTTTTCCCATGGATTTGTTTTCGAAATTTTTTTTACAAAGGAGTAAATTTTGAACTCCTTAAATATTTGTATGTATGTACATATATATCAACAAAGGCTTGATTTTTGGGCAATGAAATAGTTTTCCCAATTTGGGAAAAATTATGTTTTAAGAAGATTTTTGGGAACCCTGAAATACACACACACGCACACACACACATACATATATATATATATATATATATATATATAAGTTTGATTTTTAAGGGAAGTTTTGGTATGAAATAGTTTCTATTATTTAGAAACAAGTATAAAGGAGCATATAATTAGCTCGATGATTTTTCGGTTTATAAAATCGAGGGTTTTAAAGTTTTCTCACTTTAAGCTATAGATAAAATAGGAATGACATTCAATTTTATTGGGGTATGTAGTTTGAACTGTTGTTGTACCGCCACCTATTGGAAGAAATATTTTCGTGCCAAATAGGTAGGAAATAGCAGTTGGAAAGTTTTCAGTTTTTTTGAAAGTCACGGCAGTTCCGTTGGGACTACTATGAATTGCTGGAGCATGGTTGCAAATTAGGCGGTAGGCTTTGACACCGTCGTGATGAAGATAGGAATTTTTCAGATTGTGCCGAATCGAAGTAGACGGCATAAAATGATTATTACTATTTAATCTAGCCCTAACTGGGTCTAGGTTCAATTGATGCCTAAAGCCCGTCTAGCGGTTGATCACCTAGTGGAAACCTAGAGTGGTCTACCGGTTAAAGAGTTTTGGCATAACTTGAACCTGGAACAGAACTATAAAAGCCGCATCTGAATTCTCCTAAGTTGCCTTCTTTAGTTCCTCCTTCCTCAAAAGTGGCACCCAATCTCCTTCATCCTCCTCCTTCAAGTATTAGCCTCTCATTTCCATTCCTCCACTAGGTGATGCCATTTTTCCCTAGGAGCAGCAGCCTCGCCTCACCCTTGTGCTGGTTTTGCACGTTAGATCTCGCCCCACCACCACTCCAGATCTAAACCCTATTTCCTCCCTTCGATCACTTCTTAGCCCAAGACACCTTTCCATACTATCGGTTTTTCCTCGCACCACTATAGTCTCAACCCTCAAGAGGTCACTTGGCTAGACCGGAATGAGTAGAAGGTATCGTCACTTTTGGGCTGGAAGAGCTATTCGTCGTGGTAGGATTTGTACCAACCCTCCGCTTCAAGACCTTTGAGTGGGAATATTACACTTGATGCATCTGCCTTTTCGATGTCCTACTAGCATAGAATTTCGATGTCGGCAATAGTTTGAATCATTCAAAGGAAAAGGGTGTCTTGATGAGCTGACTAATGATGATCTCATTGAGATTTTGGAGGCCTCCATGAAGGACGCAGACTTTGATGATTTTGAAGTAACCGACTAAAAAATTTGTAGCAGATATTTTACCAGGATGTCGGTGTTTGGAAGATGGACAATCTACGTCTGAATGTCCGTCAGTTTGTGCAAATCATTCAACATAACATCATCTCTACGACAAGAAGTAACGACCGAATTTATCCCTTAGTGCGGAAGACCATAGTTGATGCAAAAAATAGGTATCAACACCAAATAGAATCTCGTCAACATTAAACAGTTAATGAAATTAAAACATAGTAGAAAAAGTAAATGAACGCGTAGATTTTATAGTGGTTCGATAACCTTGGCCTACATCCACTTCATATTTTTATTGATCTTGCGCTTGATTATGATTACAAGAATGTTTGGATTAGTTGGAATCCATTAGTACAAGAGTGAAGAATAAAAGTGGCAGAGCCTAGGCGGCAGAAAAAAAGGATCCTCATTATGGAGAATGGTCTTTATATTTATAGGGGAAGATGTGCATAAATCAGGCTGAATATTTGCCATAAGAATCTCTAGATCTGTAAGGGACCACCAGAACGATCGGTGGTCATAATTCATTACTATGGAACGACCGATAAGAGTTATACCGATTGTTATTCTGGCACCCGATTGATGTGTGATCGTTTATAGGGGGTCCCACATGCCTCTAGAACTTGCTCCTGAAATATGATGTAATTATAAGTTGTAGTTTGTGAGATATTCGTAAGATCTCTACTGTATTTTGATTGCTCGCTGAGATACACTGATCGTTATGAATGATCAGTATAGAATGATCGACAATCTCATGAACTTGAGAGTTTTGACCTAGGATCGTTCTTAAGGTGTAACAACCCTGAGATTGCAATTACCGAATGATAAATTAAAAATTATGATTTTTCGTTGAAAAGGGAGCTAAACAAATTTTTGGGAATTTAAATTTGCAATTTGATTTGCAAATTAAAATATTTTGGGGTTTAAAATGGGGAATTTTTAAATGTGATTATAGGTTTAATTGGCCAAATGAGACTATTACATGGTTTTAATTAAAACTAGGTTGTTACTTAGGATTTTGTTCACATGATAACCTTAGAAAAATAAACTAAGTCCTAAAGGGTTTTAAAACCTCCTAACATGGCCCATTAGCCTACCCACTTCTATATAATATCTTAAACTCATTCCATAAACCCTAACCCTCCTCTTCATAATTCATAAACCTAGATCTAAACATAACTAATGGCCTCCCTTGGTAGAAGATCCACCTCCTTCTCTTCATAACTAAACTAATTGGATCTTTGGAAAAGGTAATGCAATCTCCCCTATTCTCTAATCCTTCTTAATCCCTATTTTATCTCCACCATCTTGTTGTAATTTTTGTTTTGTTTTTATGATTTTTGGGTCCTTGAAGTCTCTTGATCTCTTGCTTTGGGATTGAGGATTTTGGCTTGCTTGATATTGTGCACACAAACTACTTGATCCTTTGCTTCTTTGAGATAATTACTATTGATTAGTAATTATTGCTAGTTGTAATGTTGGTGAAAATTTAATGCCAAAAACTGAAACAAACACCCCAAAAACCACTAAAATGCAAAAATTCTGCAGGCTGGAAATGCAGAGCCTAGAAAATGGCTGAAAAAGGGATCTTGGTGCACCAGGACAGGCCTGGATTGCACCCAGGCCCCAGCCCGGGCGCGCACAGGCCCCCAGCCCGCCCGGGCTGGGGGAGGGCCACAGACCCCAGCCCGCAAGGGGCCGGGGCGGCCCCTTTTCCCCCCAGCCCGCAAGGGCTGGGGCGGGTCCCTTTTCCCCAGCCCGCTTAGGGCTGGGGCGGCCCACATTCCCCAGCCCGCAAGGGGCTGGTGCGGGCCCAAGTCCCCAGCCCGCAGCGGGCTGGGGCGGCCCATCTGACCCTAGCCCGCAAGGGCTGGGCGGCCCTTTTCCCCAGCCCGCAACGGGCTGGGGCAGCCCACCAGACCCCAGCCCGCAAGGGGCTGGGGCGGCCTTGATTTCCCCAGCCCGCACCAGGCTGGGGCGGGCCCAAGTCCCCAGCACGCAGCGGGATGGGGGGAGCCCAAGTCCCCTGGCCCGCAGCGAGCTGGGGCGGGCCTAAGTCCACCAGCCCGCGCGGGCTGGGGGCGGGTCCAAGTCCCCAGCCCGCAGCGGGCTGGGGGCGGGTCCAAGTCCCCAGCCCGCAGCGGGCTGGGGCGGGCCCAAGTTCCCCAGCCCGCTTGGGCTGGGGAGGGGGGCGGGCCCCAAGTCCCCTCAGCCCAAGCGGGCTGGGGGCCCAAGAAAGGGAAAAAAAATTAAAATGAAAGCATTTTTATTCTGTTTGCAGTTTTGGGACTGAATTTTGTGACATCGCCACGGTCACCTCCGTGGTTGAAATCCAACGTTTTTGGACTCGTTGGAAAGCTGGAGTTCTAAACTCCATGTCCAGAAAGTTTGATTAGTATCTGAATTCATTTAACTCTTCGAAATTGCTGTCGAAGAGGGACCCGGATCTCAGCCTGAAACAGTGTATTCACTGTTTCCGGGTCCGACTTTGAAGCGTCGCTGCGACTTCATTTCAAGTCGGAATCGAGTAATTCTTTTTGCGTTCTGAATTAGGAATGTCGGACTATGTTCCTACTAATTTTCATGCCATTCGAATTCAGTTTGCTGGTCCGAATAATTTTCCGAACTTGGGTTCGCGTCAGTTTTAGACTATTTTTCAACACTTGGAATATTGTCAGTGATTCTCTGATTTATCGATTTCTTTGAGATTTGTCTCTGGATTTCGTGCACGGGTTTTTATAAACTATTTTAAAAGGATTTTTCACTCCTAAATGGCTTTCGAAATTATTATATAATATTATTTTTAATTATTAAATTAATTACTCCATAATAGGAGAGTTTCCAAAAGTCGTTTTAAAGTGATTTCAAAATCAATTATAAATCTGTTTTGCACCATTATTTTCTATAATAAAAATCTCACACTCACTTTTTAGCACGTCGAGCGAAGTGGAAAGGTGCTCAAACAGTTAGGAAATCTCCGGCCTATGGAACCGTGTGTATTTTCTTTCCGGTTAATCCCCGACCTATTCGGTTGATCGTTTTGACCTTTGGGTCTAGTTTACCGATGATACGAGGTGGACATTTTATTGTTTGGAGTGTGAGCTTGCTATTGGTTAGTAAACCGTTTAGTGCGAACATGGGGTATGGGACTCATTGTTAACACTTTATGGGTTCCTCTCCAAGAAGTTAGTGACACATTAGCCTCTGGGCGGCCAGTACTGGACCTCTGGGTCACCACGCCTCTGGGCAACCGTCTCTGGACACCTGCTCTATGGAGCAGTTTATTTTTCGGCATGCGCCTCTGGGCCTTTATCCTTCTAGGAAGGATCTCACCGTCTCGCGCGTTCCGCATCTGTGCGAGTGATCGATCACAACTCTACAGTACTTGGCAACAACGACTCTGGTCGGTGCACGTGCAATATTTGTATTATCTGATGATTTTATATCCATTCGAGTATCGCCATTCGGTGTTGGTTCTATAGAACCATACGATGTAAGTGCGATTACCTTGTGGATTCACAGTGTCTCTGGACACTGCTTTTCAGTGTTTGATTTCATTGACTTTTCAGTATATCCCTATTGCTCTTTGGAGCATCGATCTTTGCTTGGGCATTGATTACTGACTCTGGTCACTCTTGGGATTATTGCCTATGGGCAACTTTATATAGCTTTGGCTACGCTGATGATATGAGGCGATTTTATTTATTCCACACTTTGGTGTTGATATTCTCTTTGGAGATTTTTACTGTTTATTGATGATTAGGGATCGTCATTATATTCATGTAGTCCATATTACTCTTCTCTTTGGAGAAGTACTGTTTTATTTATGTACTGCATTATTATATATATCTCAGTTATTACTGATTGTTTAGCTAGCCTGACCCGAGTGTTTTCGCTCGGGTCAGACCGAGTTGTTTCAGGTTAGGTCTCTGGACTTAGCTTTCTGTGCTTCCGCTTGGACATTATCTGCTATGCTGATAGATAGCTCTTTTATTTGTCCACTATTCGGCTACTCTGTTATTTCAGACTCTTATGTACATATTTTTGACTCACATGTGTGAGCAGTGGCTTTGTACCCACCTTTCTGATACTTGGATCTGTATTGACGATATATTGTACCTATGTTCTGTGACTGTTATGTGACTGTTCTGTGATGATGATGTTATCATTTAGTATTATGTTTGTTCTGAACCTATTTTCCTTAGCCATTGTAGTTTCGTTATAAATATCCATTGGATATGTCGAACCACTTGAGAAAAGAAAACCACCTATTCGACGTATTCAGTAGATAGTTATAGCTTGATTACATATGGTCGCTTCCATTATACTCTATTCTCCTTTCTAGTAGACGGTATTAATCCGTAATACTCTTTACTAGAGTGGGTCTCGGAGTGGGGCGTTACATAAGGGCTCCACTCTTTAATATATTAATGCTCTGAAAGTTTCAAGTGAATTGGCTTTGTGGATTTTGAGATATCGATCGATCTTTATCGATTTACGCTATTCTATGGATCGTTCAAGATTGATCCGTATAAATTATTCATTTGTCCATAACTCGAACGTACGGACTTGGATTGACCCGACATTTGAAATGTAGCCTCAGGGGCCTTCCTTATCACTTTATATTGATTGCACCTTAATTAGGACCCAGTCAGAATTTGCTGGACCATCGTTCATATTCTTATATATCATTGATTCTCAAGGTTGGTAATAACCCATTTTTAGCTAAATCTATGGTATCATGGCCTTGCCAAAAGGCGGGATAACAACCACCTATGTTATTATCGGTGGCATCGTTGTCAATTGGACCCATACCCTTATGATTCAATTTGTTGATCAAGGATTAGCACTCCATAAAGTCACTTTCCGTATTTTCACCTAGCCACTGTCGTCTTTAGGTATTACGGGTAAATCTCCATAGAGAGGCAGTTTAGAAGAAGGCTCTTTCTACCATCATTTGATCCATCCTTAGGAAGATGGAAATTCTGAAGCCGTCGGCAACACCGGTGGCACCAAATTGGGTATGTTGTCACCATGCTATGATCATTCAAGGGTCACGGTAATGGATCAAGCTCTAGCCGTAGAGCAAGGCATCTCGTAGTCTATAGCATTATTTCAGGATTTATAGTTTTTTATCTTTTCCCTTCTAGCATTTGTTCTTTTCTTTTAGATTGTTTGAGTTGTAACTATTAGTTATCACTTGTAAAAAAGCACGCACGATATTATGAGTTTATATTTAGTGAAAATATGGGACACATCCCTAGAATCAAACTTAATAAACAAAACATCCTCCCTAAAAAAAGATATAAATTACAACTCTATTTTCAAATACTGTTATTTTCTTTCCTAAAATACCCATTTGCTTCATTTTTGAATGTTGGGTCTTCATATGTGGATGCTATTCTCACATCCATAATTAAATTTTGAACCCCATTAATTATCAGTCTTTAAATGCAATAAGTTTTTGTAGAAACGACGGATTAACAAAATGTTTTCACCATTAAATCATAAATTTTATTATCTTTCTAATGAGTGGCATTGTGCATATGGAAAAACAATGGCAGGACAAGTTATTCGCGGAGCCTAGAAATTTTTTTATAAATTGATGTTTCTGCAATTATATGGTATGATTGCAGACAATTTAGCAATTATATATAGTAATCGCAGAAAAATCTACAATTATATAGTCTGATTGCAGACAATTCGGCAATTATATGCAATAATTTCAGAAAAGTTTGTAATTATATGGTATAGTTACACTTTTTGTGATTATTTGGAATAATTACAGAGTTTTCTGCAATTATTCGATATAATTGCATAAAAGTCTGCAATTATATGGAATAGTTGCTGATATTTGAAGAAAAATTGATAATTATTTCATATAATTGCAGAAGATGGCAAGTATACTGAATAATTTCAGAAAAATCGACAATTATATGGAATAATAGCAGAGAAGTCTGCAATTATTCCATATAATTGCATAAAAGTCTGCAATTATATAGAATAATTGCTGACATTTGAAGAAAATTCGATGATGTTCAAAAATTATAGAATTCTCTGCAAATATATGGAATAATTGCAGCCTTACTTCAAATATGATTTTTTTGGTATCAACAATGGATCTCATTTTAAAGATCGTAAAATTTATGATGTTTTGGTGAATAAATAAAAGGGATAATTTGGCTCACATCCCTGTTAAGTTTCAAAATAGAGAAAACATCCTCCCAAGCTAAACTTACGTTTCTAGTCCCTATTTTCAAATTCGCCTATGCCAAAAGGCCAAATACCCTTTACGGTTTTAGCATTTTAAAGTTACACCCGTTTAAAATGCTAAAACCGTAAAGGGTATTTGGCCTTTTGGCGTAGGCGAATTTGAAAATAGGGACTAGAAACGTAAGTTTAGCTTGGGAGGATGTTTTCTCTATTTTGAAACTTAACAGGGATGTGAGCCAAATTATCCCTTTTATTTATTTACCGTGTTATTTTTTCTAGACATGCAAACCGCTCTTATATATGCATAATGAAGAAGCGGTATAAATATGGAAATCTCATAAAAGACACATAACTAAATGTAAATGCAATATAGGATTAGAAGTTTAAAATCATTAGGAAACTTTAACGAATGACATAATAAAATTGTTTTGGTACCATGGGTCATTGCTCATATTCCTTAAAAGTTAAAAATTTTGGGTAATTGGACATGATGACAATTTTAAATAAAATTTCAGGCTTTATAGGTAAAGGTTAGTTGTAGAATTTCAGAATTTTGTTTATGCATTTACTGCATAACTGACTTCCGGCTACGTTGAAATTGTGGTTTAATTTATCAATAAAATTGGGAAAGGTTTTTATGAAATCTTTGATTTTGGATGCCACATTTTAGGCCTAGGGAAGACAAATATAGTTAGAATTTATGGATTTAGTGGTGCACTAGGATCCACGATGCGATAAATGCAAGTGGTAACATGGAAAAACTTTTTGAGCCTTGGATTTCTATTTCCATACCTTGTCGGCGACGCGCGCGAGTCTAGTTTAGACTTAATTTCGTTTTAGAGCTTGAAAATAAGCCTCCTTATGCGCTATGTGCATGGAAAATTTGGAGTAAATCCGGAGCAGCAAGGAAATTTCTATTGTACTATGAGAATAGGAAGATTATAAAGTGGTAAGAATGTTAAATTCTCCACCTAAATTCCTTATTCTGACATAGGAGTAAAGTTTAGGAAGCGATTTTTTATGTCTCAAATTATTGTGTGGTAGGAAGTGGATGTAAAAATTGGTTGCGGCATACTTCTACTCATAAGCATATGGAGGTTTTGGTTGGAAATATTTTTTCAAAAGCTGCAAACATATAGAACTGCCAATATATATAGGTTGTTTGCATCATAATTTTTCAAAATTGTTTTCAAAAGAAATGCATTCATATAGGAGAATCCGAATTAGAATCATATTGTATGCATATTTTCTGTGTGGTGATACTATAATACACTATGTACTTATGCACATTTGGTTGTAAAATAGATTGTACACTTATTGGTTGTGTAGTTTAGGATAATTATGAGCCAAAACCATGACTCAATCGTTGGTGAAATTTCAAGGGCAAAATTCTCTTTAAAGGGGAAAGAATGTAACACACCGTAAATATGAGTTAATTATTTAATTGGTTTGTTAGTTAATTAATTAGGCTACAAAAATGAAATTTGTGCAAACGATGGAATTTGACAACAAAATTTGCACCATTGCGTTCGTGGCAAAATTCTGAGCAACTTACACACTTGGAGTTTTGTGGTCATAGTCCAAATGGAGAATTTACAGATGAAAAATGAATTCGAAATGGAAATAATTTGATTAGAATTAATTAACATTTTATATTGATTGTATAGGGCCCACAGGCCGACCAGCGTATTGTAGTGGTCGACCAGGGGCGGCTGACTGCTTCTTTTGTGGCGGGGGCAATAAACCTTGACCATATACATCCCAGATTATAGATTTTAAATTGTGCGGTTCTGCTTGATTCTATCGCCTATAAATACAGGCCTAACCCTTCTTCGCTTCTCATATTTTTATGAATAGAGAAATGAAGCTCTGCCATCTCTTCTTCTCTACTTTCTTCCTAAATTATAAAATTAAGATATTTATATCTATATTCATACAAATTGGAGAAGAAAAAAAATCTAATAAAAAGAAGAGAAGTAATCAACAATACGCGTATTTGAGGTAATTTATATATATTTGTGTTTATTTTCTCTCCCAATCCCAAATCTCTTCTCAGATCCAATGTATGTATACACCCTTTTTATACATATTTCATGGATTAAAATCAATTTGAAGATGAATTTTAGGTTCTACTCCAGATTTGGAGATTTGCATCGCTTTTAAAGTTGGGTGCGAAATTTTATGTATTGTTTATGATGTTAAATATATTATGTGGCATATGTTTGATTTTTATGTCTAATTCAATTTCGTTTGTGAATTATAGGCTTAAATTAGTATAAAAAACTATTGCCTACATATTCTTGTTTTAGATCTAACTTGAAATATGTTTACACTTAGATCTGTAAATCAATCCAAAGATTTTATAATTTGAATGTTGTATATTTTATTCCAGATCTGTACTTGGTGTAGAATAAGATTATTTGATCATTGCCCAGTTTTTTCAATGTTGTTGATTTTCCTTAATTTAACTTATGGGAAGAATATCCATTTGATTTTTATAAAATTGTTTACTTTTCCACTTTTCATTCAAAAGGGGCGATGTTTTATTTAACAAGGAATACCCATAAACAAAAAGGAAGGGATGTGCAAAGCATAGATTTATTCTCCGTTTTTTACATAGCCTATTCCGGTTAGAAAGAAATTATCCATTTCTTGTAGTGTCAAATGGAGTCAATCTTTTCTTTTTATGTTAAACCAATTTATGGAAATTATAGCGGAAAATATTCCTTAAGAATCTAATTCAAGCACACTAAATATGAAAAGGATATTCTAGTTAAATATTTATAACTAGAATATATTTAGGAATAAGTAGTTTTATTAGGTAGTTTATAAGTATTTATCATGTTAACAAATAAGAATAACGTTTATTTGTGCATTATTTATGTGTAACATTCGTCTGTCATTATTATATTCAGGGAAGTAAATAGTTAGAATTAGAAAAGGTAGTAATTCATGTTAATGGTAAATTAGGAATTCATATTAATTAACTAATTGGAAATGAAAGATTGTAACCTAAACTAATGAACAATTAATGAGAAATAATGGATAGTATTAAATTAAGGGTTACAACTAATAAAGACAAGTAGGTTAATGGAATTGATAAAAATGGAATTGATACAAAAGGTTTCTAATTTGAAATTAGTAATCATGCATAAATGTCTAGAGAAATATCCATTAGGATTTTATGGACAAATTGACATTTATGAGCATTAAAAGTGGATTTATGGCTAGACAAGTATTTAAGGTAAATCTTATTGCTTAAATAAAAATGGAAATTAGTAAGCTAAGTCCAATGTCTACCTAAGATAATATAAGGAAAGACTTAGGATGGTTAATTGACTTAGTGGGTTAGTGATGCGAAGCCAGTAGAGTCACTTGAAGGAAGACAGCTCTTCACTTTGAGGCTACCAGCGGTTGGGTGTACTTACTATAGATTTGAGATATCACTAATCCTATGACCCATGATGGCATAAGAGACTTACTTGCTTTCTTAAGTGAAAAGTATTGAATGGTCCGAATTTGGAGTTAGGAGTGGTGAGGGATATCTCCATAGGCGTTCTCTTCTAGTTTAAGGTACTAAGTGGTTGTAGGGTTTGGCTCTCTCATAAAAGGAAGTATTAAGTAACTTAGTGAGATTTCAAATAAATAAGGATGTCTCTAAAACGGTTTGCTTCAGTGTTGAGGTATTAAGTGACTGCTTTCGGGCCCGCCTCCTTATTGAAAGAAGTAACCTAATGAGATTCCATATTTATAATTAAGAGTGACGATGGATATCTAGGGAAGGGTTCAATTCTAGACGAGTGAACTAGGGTTCACCTCTCTCCTGTAAAGGATATACTAAGTAGCCTAATTAGATTTCCAAGCAATGGCAGTTAGATAGTTATAATGATCCTAATTTTGAGTAATATTATTTAGAACATTTAATTAGATAAATTAAATGAAATAGTATAAATAGTTAAGAGATTGAGATTTGTTAATTATTAAGGGTCGTGCCTTAAAAATATAAGCAACAGTGAATTAAAATGGAGTAAGAAGGAGAAATATGATAAGGGAAAAATAGGAGTAGTCTTTGTCCTTATACCCTAAATCCTTCTTACCTTCATTCCTTACTCATTTTCAACATTGCAAATAAAACTAAAACCCTTGTAAGCTCGACCGGCCACTATTAAGAGATTCAAGAAGAAGAAAAGCTAAGATTCAAGAAGGAAGCTTAAAGCAAATTAATCAAAGGACAAATCTTAACCTTCTTAACAACAAGCCAAGGTGAATAATGATTTTACATCTCATTTTTATTGATTTTGGTTTCTAGTTAAGATCTGAATTGATTTTGTAAATAATATGCCATGATATGATTGTTTAAATGGATATATATATATATATATATGCATGTTGATGATTTATGTTGCTTCATATAGATTTTATGATATGTTTTGAATTGAGAAACCTTTTAAATGACATCCAAATGATTTGCGCTTTTGATATATGGTCGAAAACATTATTTATGCAGTGGGTTTCTAGTTTCATAATTTTCTAAGCTATGGTGGATTTATTATTATTTTTTATGAAATAAAATAGCTAATATTGGGTTTAAATTAATTATGGCAATTATATATTTCTTTTAGGTCAGAAATTTAAATATGTTAGAAAACATATTAGAAGTGAATTATGGTAATTTTTAGGGAATTTTCCTAAGTATTTTACTATGGATATAAAACAATTTAAGGTATGAGACTTAAATGTTTTATATGTTTTATCAAAGAGAATGGGTTATTTGTTAAGTGTTTTAATTTTATAATTTCTGAATTTAGCAACACTTTTAGAAAAGGATTTTCGATAAAGAAATGGTAACCAATTTTATTTTGACAAATAAGGTAAGTTAGTTGAAAAGCAATTACTTAAAAAGGCTGTAAAATATTTTTTCTTAAATTTACTACTTCGCCACTTCCATCAGTAGCTTTCGACACATACGTACGCCCATGAACCTATTCGAAACCAGTGCACATGGTACCAAGCAATTGATAAGTAGTGCATTGGAGAAAAGCGGAAGGCATAGCGTTCAAACCTATCTTTCAAAAGGGTCGAAGCTACTCCTAGTGATTCTAAACTATTTCTGAGTATAAGGATGCTTTCAAAAGGGTTATGTTAGCCTTCATCTTAATTAACTTACCTTATTTTAAAAAAAGAGCTTTCGAAAGGATTGTCGCCTTTTGTTTTAAAACATGATTTCGAAAGGATTGGTTTGAACATATTCGAAACCTAGCTGCAGCATTATACCTTTCGAACTAGTTAAGGCCGCTCTTCTTTATAGCACTTAAACAAAGGTTTCAAAAGGGTGCTTTCACCTTCTTACTTTGAGGGCGCCTTATTAATGCTTTCGAAAGGGCCTTGTAAGCTATTTTAAAATGGTTTGGAGGCAATGGTTTTGAAAGGGAGTTTCAAAACAATCCTCTTTCTTTTCCTTGGGATAAAGGCTTTCAAAAGTAATGCTTTCGCCCTAGTTTTTTATGACCCTTAGTTATATAAAAATTTAAACCCAAAGAATTCGAAAGGAATGATTTTAAATGGTTTTGAAGCAATATACAAATTTCGAAGGGGAGATCCCAATGTTTTGGAAAGGTTTGTTTTGAATATTTGAATGGAGGGTTTCCAATGCTTTCGAAAGGCAATTTTAAATATTTTTAAAAAGAGGATGTCTAAGGTTTTAGTAAAGCTTTCGAAAGGGTTATTCTTAATGATTTCGAGAGGCACTGTTCAAGGTTTAAACCGAGGTTTCAAAGGTATTGTTTGGCTTCATGTCCTAAAGACTTTTAAGTTAAAGAAGGGTATTTAACTTACTTGGAAGGGATAGATAATCCCATTACAAAGTTTCATCAACACTATTTTATGTAAAGTAAATATGTCATGGCATAAGTGTTTTGAGTAAAGAAAAGTATATGGTTTCCTTGTTTTATAAAGGTATGATTTCAAGGGTAAATCATTTGTAATGGCTATTTACAAGGAAATGAAATTTGAAAAGGGTAGATAACCCTAAGTTTACGACTTAGATATTAGAATACCAGGTGGGACTGGTGTAGGGTCGTGCCCTATACTTTAGCTAATAGCCCCTATCTAATATAAGTCCAAAATTCTAGTGTGTAGGGCTTTGTCACAAATGGGACTAAAATAATGTTGCACACAAAAGGGAATATATAGAGTAAAGATAGGTTATTGGTAAGCCCATAAAATCATTTGATTCAGTTGATCCTAGAAAAGAAAGTTAAGGGCAGTGAGCCCAGTATTGTGTCTAACAGAAGTTAGATTGTTGATTATGTCTAGTAGGCCCGAGTCAACCAATGGTTAATAATTAGCTAGATAAAACTATAGTGTGGATAGATAGTCTATTGATTACCTAATTATTTTGCATACATTTTGCTTTAATTTTTATAATTAGTTTGATTGCATGGTTTTGATTTGCAAAAGATATGCTTTCAAAAGGATATTAGCGAGGGGAAACCCGTTCTCCTAGCATGTTGGTCTCATTTAATACCAGTGAATCAATATGTAATAGCATTATTCATACCAGGCTTTCTGTTTGGCTCGAAGTATATGTTTTCTCCTTAAACTCGCGAGTGCTCAAAACTTAATTTGAGTAATTGAGAGTTAAGGTTTTTCAAGTTTAGTAGATTGGACTAATAAGCTTCCAAAGGCATGCAGGAGGCAAAGTTAGCTATGTAGGAGCTATTTAATTTATTTCTGTTGTGATGTATTTATGATTGATATGTCTATCTAGGACTTTGATCATCCAAGGGGGTATCTTCATATGTCGCTCTTGGCATAATTTGTAATAATTATATTTGATCCAAACCTGGGAATCATTTTGGGATTATGTATCTAAATATGGAATATTGATTTAAAATGTAATCAGAAAAGCTGTTTTGAAATATTTGTTGATTTTATTTCATATTCGTGTACTTCTGATATTATGGGTACCATTTACATTACCATATTTTTCTCTGGAAGTTAATACTATGGATGACTGCAACATCTGTAATGCTTAGCTTCAAGCCTCAAGGTAGGGGATGTTACATCTTGGCATCAGAGCATAGGTTTATGAAAAATTAAAAGAAATTTTAAACTTAAAATTATTTTGAAAACATAACCCTAAGGAATTAGAAAAAAGACCGGGGAATGGGATAACGCTATAGTAACATACTTGTATTTGCTATATATAAGTATACGCCTTATCTCTACTCTTCCATTTTTCTTAGGCTATTCATATGTATCTTACAAAGTTTATGGATGCTAGAAGTGAAGAGTTAACATTGGTGGAGGAAGCACCACAACCAACAGAAATGCTCGACCCAACTGGAGAAACCCGGGTCGACAGGAAAATGCTAATCCAAATGCAAATGCCAACGTAGGTGCCGAAATCCCTCTAGTAGATTTGGGGATGATGTATCAGTTCTTCGTCAATCTGATGCAAGCAGTAGTAGCTACGGATTTCGAAGGAGGAAACCAAGGAGCCTCGGTGGTCAATAACTATGCAGTACTAAGCAGAGATTATGCTAGGCTTGGAGGAAGCCATTTATCGGGACTAGGGATGCAATTGAAGTGGAGAATTGGTTACTTCACAGCGAAAGGATATTTACTGATTTAGGGCTTAATAATGAGCAGAAGAGGACGCTTGCTTCTAGACACTTGCAAGGAGCAGCACTGTACTGGTATTTAAATGTTACTGTAGGAGTTAATAAGGAGACCATGACTTGGGTTGAATTTAGGAGGTTTGAGGAAAGATTCATGTCGGAGATTGCTAAGACAACTATGCTTAGGAAGTTTATGGAGTTGGAGTGGGGGGACATGAAGATGCTTGAGTATGCAACCAGATTTGAGGAGTTATCGAGATATGGATATGCTACGGTTGATACAGTTATCAAAAGGAATGAGAAGTTCATCCGTGAAATGAAACCTAAACTATCTAAAGCAACTCTGCCACATATCAGGCATCTGTGTGGTGTAGTTATTGAGATGGAATTGAGGCAGGAGGAGATGCTTGCTTTTCATGGTGGTAACAAAGCAGGGGAAGCTTAAAGTGGACGGAACCAGAAGATGAGGTTTCTCCATAAGAAGGCCGCTCAAAAGGGAGATGCTACCAAGAAGGCGAATGCTAATCTACTTTTTTTTAAGTGTGATAACAAGGGGCACTATGCTCATGAGTGTAGGACAGGCAAAGGGAAAAAAGCTATTGATAAGAAAGAGGCAAGGTTTTAAATCTTGGATATTGATCACGTTTCGTCTCGGTGATTTTAGTGACTCGGTATCGTATCAGGGGAGATCTCGGACAAGACGAGTGCAACTCGAATGCCAATATCGGATTTACATATCGGACCTTAAAGTTCGTCTCGGGACCATATCGGAGTATATTTCAATGTTTCATGTTTAAAATTAATTTGATTATGCAATAATATTACATATACTAAAATAAATGAAAATTTAAGCTCGCTTGATTTGTAAAATCACACCATATACCATGGACAGCAAAACATAAAAGCAAGCACATATAAACTCGACTAACAGCACTTTCATGTGCTACAGTGTATCAAATTCCTTTAAGGTTTAAACGAAAAAACTTATGATCTGAAGTAAATATGAAATTTAGTTATAAAATGAATACATGCACGTGTCCAAATAGGAATTTAGTTAAATCAAATCAGTTCACACAATACTAAAATATGGTAAAGAATATTAAAGAACCATATCCATGAAGTTTACAAAACACTAAAAGTTTAAAACAAGTAAACAACACGTACATATCTAATTAAACATTACAAAAATATTGAATGAACACCACTTACATAATTAAAGTTCTAAACTGACATGAACCATTGTTACGTGAATACCAACATAAAAGCAATAAACGCTACCTATTGTGCTTGCATTACTTCCTACCATATAAACAAGGAAATTCTACCATTCATGCTTGCATTACTTCCTACTGCAGAGCATTCACAGCGCGACCAATATTCACAAAATAAATGTTTGAGTAAACACATAATATTTAAGCAAAGAAAGTAGTAGTCTTAACCATGAAATTATACTTGCAAATTAAATCTATTTGCAAATATACTCTAAATTATACTATAAATTCAACTTTTGGATTTCATTAAAATAGAAAAAACCCTTATTTACATACATGTAAGAAGTAGAAATATTGATCGAAGACGAAGCTGCAGACTGTCAAAAGCGATCGAGCAGTCAGAAATCGGAAGTAATTGTAAGGCGTTGGAAGTTGGAAGAGGGATTTTGATTTTTTTAAGCAGAGGGTATTCAAATTTTTTTAGAAGAGGGAGTTTGATTTTTTCTATGAAGGAGAGGGAGTTCGATATTTGATGAGCAACGTGATTTTTGAGAAATTTAATCGGATAATGAAGAAAAGGGCTATTCGTCCTTTGAATTTGGGCTGAAATAGGCCTATATCTTTTTTAAAAAAATACAATATATCGGGGAGATCTCGAAATATCATTTCTCTCCAAATATCGGCCGATATTTGTAAATTTCGACCGATATATTCAAAACGAGATATCAACTGATATCTCATGTTTCGTTTCGCCCATGCCTTCAACCGAGATATCGGCTGAGATATCCGAGATTTAAAATAGTGGAAAGAGGTGAGGTGCTTTAACTTTGATCAGATAGGATATTATAAGAACCAATGCAAGGCGCCAAGGCAAGATGTTTGCATTGAACCAGCTACCTCATGACCAACAGCTGAGGAGAAAGGAAAAGCTGTATTGGGAGGTACGCTTTTGATTCATGGTGTATCAGTTAGTTCTATTTGATACTGGTGCATCGCATTCTTTTATATATCGTTGTTTGGCAGATAAGCTTAACCTAGAACCCTCGTATCCGGTTACATCCTTAATGGTTGCAAATCCGATAGGAGGGTATGCGACTCTCGAAATGAGATGTGACCACTTAGAGTTTGAATTGTTAGGTCATATATTTTCTTGCAGTTTGCATTTATTTGATTTCTTGGGGTTCGGAATTATTTTGGGTATGGATTAGTTAAGTAAATATGATGCTAGGATACTTTGCCATGGTAGGAAAATATCACTTAGACACCCTAGTTGTAGTGATCGGATTATATACTCCGTAGAAAACCCTAGTTTTGTGATAAATGCTTTGTTGGGTGTTATGGAGGAAGAAGATGAGTTGAACTGAGTTTTCATTATTAGAGAGTTCTCAGACGTCTTTGAGCCTGTAGTAGGACTACCGGCGAAACGAGCTATTGAGTTTCGGATAGATTTAGTACCAGAAGCAGAATCAGTGAGTAGACCGCCAAGTAGAATGACACCTACCGAGATGAAGGAGTTAAAAGTGCAATTGGTGGATTTGGAAAGTAAGAACTTTATTAGACCAAGTAGCTCACCTTGGAAAGCAGCCGTAGTGTTTGTAAAGAAACCGGATGGATCGTTGAGGTTGTGTATCGATTATCGTAAGTTGAATGAGAAGATGATAAAGAATCGATATCTGTTACCTAGAATTGACGATTTGTTCGACCAGGTTAGTGGAACCAAAGTATTTTATCTGGCAACAGGGTTCCATCAGCTTAGAGTAGTAGAATATAGTATTCCTTTGATGGCATTTAAAACCATATATGGATCGTACGAATGGTTAGTGAAGCCGTTCGGACTAACTAATGCACCATCATTTTTTGTAGATTTGATGAACAGGATCTTCCAGGTGCATCTAGATAGATTCATGTTAATGTTCATAGATGACATTTTCATATACTCTAAATATGAAATAGAGCATGAAGTTTACCTTATAGTGGTGTTTGAGACATTAACATAGAATCAACTGAAGTGAAATTTTTGAAGCGTCGTTTTTGGAAGAAAAAATGGAAATTTCTTGGTCATGTAGTCTTAGAGAAAGGGCTGTTTATAGATCCGTCTAAGATTGAGATGGTAAATAATTGGAAGAGACCCGAGATATTGACTGAGATAAAGAGTTTTCTTGGACTAGCTGGTTATTATCGAAGATTCATTAAGGATTTTTCGCGGATAGCGGCACCGATGACTAAGCTAATTCGAAAAGATGTGAAGTTTGTCCGGACTGATAGGTGTGAGGAGGCATTCTAAAAAATGAAACACTTATTGACTAATGCATCTTTGTTAGTTGTTCCGGAGGGGAATCAAGACATAGTGGTGTACACGGATGCATGTGGAACAGGATAAAGAGCTATGTTAATGCAAAGAGGTAAAGTGATTGTCTAGCTTCTCGACAGCTCAGACTTGTGCATCATACCATAATATAGAGTCAAATACTCTTGATGGTTTGGTTAAATAACCAAGGATTGTTTATTCTTGACTTCGATAAGATAATCACATTTTCTCTTTAGTATACATGAATACATATTAGACATTCTAACGGATTCGTGTTCATTTAGATTCGGTCAATTTATTTCATCCTTTGCAATCAGTTTTATCCTTGGATCACATCCAAATCCATTTTATTTAGAAATTTTCTTATAGAAAATTCTTCGCTACGAAGTTGAGATTTCTTGAAATAACGATTGTTTTTCAGTGCAACGGAACAAGAATTCGTAAAAAAATTATGAATGTGTTATATAAAATTGATTTTGCATTAGTTCATAATATATTTATGTTCACAACATAAATTAGTCATCTAATGACTATCGATCCCAAAATTCTCTTGGAACGATTCATACAAGATCCCTCACGAACAATTATTACGTGCAGACTTTCAAATCGCACTTCCTACCAACTCTTTGGCCTACGATATATTAGGATTTCTTATAAACCCTTATCTTGTATGATTTTGTGAATCGTTATTTAGATGAAATAATATTAACATTATGTACTACTCTTAAGTACATGACCTCATAGAAACAAATTAACTCAATTTCATTCATAATTAATCGTAGTTTGTCCAACAAATTTCAATTACTTCTTAGCGATACATCTTATGTATCATAGGGAGGAGTGATTTTTGAGGTTGAATCTTTATTCATTTTAAGGACCTATGGAACTCTTTTTAATATACTCACCCATTCAATCAAATTGAATTATTTTTGTCGCATGTTATATTATTTACTTCCATGTTATATTCTACGAGCTTATCATACACTTACACATGCGCATCAAATACACATGTCCATGTCTGTAATTACTCATCGGTGAATATGACAAAGTATATGGAACACTTTTGATTTTAATTGATTTTTGATTGCATACATCTCTATGTATCAACCTAAAAGAGTTCATTAACTCTTACGACGTTCCCACTAAACGGGTGTATAGCCTTTAATTGTTTGAGATATAATCAACTTGGATCATATGATTTATTATCATATAATAAAAATTATTTCTCAGTACTATGGCTTAGTCTATAATTCAAAAATAATTATCAATGATTTTAGATGCTTCGATATTTTCAAATGCATCACTTTTGTTGTGAAAACAAATACCACTTTATATCATGAATATTCATATTGAAATAACTGTCTATTTTTTAGTCGACGTTGAGGAATAGTCATTATTTCATAAATAATGTGTGGTACCTTTGACAAAAACAATTTTCATAACTTGATGCAATTAATAAGTGCTATATATCATGCTCCCACTATTTCTGCCATTACTATAATAGCATACTAAATTCGAAGGTTCATCATTTACTTAATATATACTATTTATTTCATATACTACAACTAGTTTATAGTAGAGAGTTCTTCGATCAAATATATTCAACTCACAGAAATAAATCTCATAGAAAACAATTTCTATATAAAAAATATTTCGGAACAGATATCATATTTCTAATTTCAATGTTAAGTATCATATCATTATTATCACAATTCTTGTTCTCGATGTTTCTTTATGACGTAGAAGTGACCATTCACTCTCTTCATCCCAATTGTACCTCAAATCACATATACTCTTGTATATTGATTCTTCTTTCTAAATGGTCAAATCATTCGAAAGAAAACACTTACTGCAACATCATAATGAACTCTTTACAAAGATGCATTTGGTTATCCTTAACATTTAATGAAATCAAATATGAGCATCTTACATAAATCGGTTAAACTGACAATTCAGTGATCAATTCGTAGAACTTTTAGTTTTGGTCTAGAATTGCATTTAACACAGTAAGAACCTTTTATAATCAATCAAATTGAATACTCGATCTCATAGTACCATATATTGGCTTATTTCGAATGAACTAACTTCGTCGAAGTATCTACATTTTTAAATGTGGCCATTTCCTATATAACACTTGTATGCGATAGTTTTCTTTTTAGAGTTAGCGAAAATGAATGTAGCCTTATATAAGTTTCTGACCCGATTCACACAAATTTTCCAAACTCCAAACGAAGCATACCTCCTGGCATCCTATATGTTATACCCCTATTTCAAACATAATGGAATATGTATCGGAAGCCAATTCCATCATATTCAGAAGATAGATTTTCAAAATCAAATTATTTTAATTATATTCCTTTAATCAATTTCTACACATTTCAAGCTCGCAGGGCCAAATAGTAAGTCTGATCGCTACGAAACTTGAAATCCTATAATAATTCACTATTACGCATCCGATGAAATGGTTTCATTGAAATCCAAGACAGTGCCCAAAAAGACTATTTTTATTTGTAAATTAAAACGAGCTATTTTCTAAAATATATTTAATCACTTTTTAAATTCAAATCTAAAAGCTAACAATTCTCTTTCTTGTTTAAATAGAATTTAAATCAAGTTTCGACATCATTTTCATTCCTATTAAATTCAAGATTCAATTTTAATTAATTTTCAATATTAAATTTAAATAATTTAATTATCCAATAAATTACATTAATGATCATTAAATTTCAAATTAATTTTAGTTATCAAACATTTATTTTATTTTCATCTAATTAATTCAACATTTATGTTTCAATTCTTGCTATTGATAACAATACATTAAATATAATGAACTTCTTCTAACATAAATAATTTCCTTAAATCTTATCGAAATCATTATTTCAAAATTTTATTCAAGTTCATATTAAATAAATTACATAAATAAAACATTAATTTCTATTTTAACCATTTTTATTCAATAATCATATTAAATTTAATCATTTAAAATAGTTAAAAATGCGAGTCATTACATATGTAGTGCAGGATATTAGACAGGTAATAATTTAAGAAGACTATAAAGTATAAGTAAAGATTGAAAAGATTCAAGATGTTGATATAGAGACTCAAGAGCTAGAGAATGAAGACTCATGAGTATGGAAGAGTTCGATATATTCCAGATAAGTTGTAGAGTCAATATTTATGTTAAAATTCTGATAGCACTTAATCTCTCTCTCTCGCTCTCTCTATTTTTAAATAAGTTTTTTAAACATTCTTTCAAAACAACTTTCAAATAGCTTTTAATCTCTTATACTTATAAATATTATTTTAAGTTTTTGATATTTTCTAAGTTATTATTTTGATTAAAGTTTGATTTATATTAGTTTATTTTTTAAAATCTTATAATATAATTTTACTTAAGTTTTATTATGATTTGAAAGTGTATAAACTATATTTAAGTATGTTTACAAAGTATCAAAATATTTTACAAAGCTACACACTTTCAAAATAATATTTTAAAGCGTTTTTCAAAATTACAAAGAGCACGTCGACATACGTTACCCATATATATCAACCTACTAGCCATGATTTTCAAAAATCAAATTTCAAAAGAAGTGTCTATTCGTCATATCTCTTCACGAACAGACATGACCGTTATTCCTCTATAAATATCTATCTTCCCAATGAATTTAATAATCATTTTTCAATCCTCTTCTCTACTACTTATCCTCTTTCATTTTCTAAAATAAATAACCATGTCTACCGAATTTCAACCAAAATCAAACTCAATCACCATTAGTTTGATTCTCTATCATTTGCTCTCCAACTTCTATCATCTCTCTCACTCCAATCAAGATCAAAGCGCTATTCAAGGTTATAGAATCATTTGTAATCAAGATTGAAGATCTGAGTTTGTAAAACTCTACCAAATAAACCCTGCTATACTTATGGGTGAGATTGTAGCTCGTAAATCAATTGGATGTTCTTAGTATCCCATAAATTTAGTGGACATGCATGGTAGCCTATAAGTCTAGTGGGTGTGCTTGTAGCTCGAAAATCAAGTAAATCTACCCAGAGGTTATGATTCTGAAGGGTGTGTCTCATGGCCTTGAATCGAGATTGTATTTGCATTTACTAGTCAAAAAGAAATCCATACAAGGAATTGTGTGGGACTAGATGTAGGGTAACTTCGAACCAGTATAAAATTTTGATGTGTTTTTTCCTTTTACTTTTACTATATTTACTTTTATCTGTGTTTTGATTTTGTGATTGTTTCTGTGATTAATAATCGCATAATTCTAAGTATAATTTCAAAAGATTTCAAAAGGATTCATATAAATTAGAAAACACTATTCACCCCCCTTTGGTGTTAATTTAGTCTTAAGTTCCTATTCCACAATCTTACATTTGGTATCAGAGCATTGGTTTTCAAAGTATTCGTAATCTGATTTTTGAAAAGTTTAAATGGCTACCAGCTCTAGTAATAGTACTGTTAGTAATACGGTTAGTACACTTGTTAGTGATTCATTTTTTGAAGGACAATCTACAACTAGACCACCACTTTTTAATAGCACTAACTACACATATTAGTCATGTAGAATGAAAATATATTTACAATCGATTGGATTAGACACTTGTACTATCACACAAACGGAGTACACTGAACCCAAGACTAGTTTTGCACAATGGACTGCTGAACAAAGGCAGCTGCACAAAGTAACTCTATGCCATGAATATACTATTATGTTCACTAGATAGAAATGAATTTAATATTATCTATATGTAAGTATGCATTTGAAATTTGGATAAATTTGCAAGTTACATTTTCAATAATTGGAATTCCAATTATTTAAAAACAATAAAAATGGCGTCAAAATCAGCCGGCGTTCAAAGTTCAGATCTCGGAGGGGAGGAAGCAGAGGATGAAGGCTGGACAAAGGTGATGGATCGGAGGAAGAGGCCGGAGGCTTCAGGCGTATCAGCGAAAGTGCATAAGGCAGATCCCCGTTTTTCTCGCATGAAGAACAGGTCACCGCGTTTTCAAAATTTCTCGGCTGGATCTGGGTCTTCTAATGCTGGATCACGTGATTCGTTTATCAAAAAGATTGGATTCAATACATCGGGTGTGTTTGCTGTTAATTCAAAGGCTACACCTAAAAGTTGGTGTGATTTGGTTAAGGAAAAGAAGCAAGGTGAAACCATGCAATTCTTCAATCCAGCAATTGTTAATGACAGAAAAACTGCAATAATTGGAGAGGAGGAGCTGTTAACTTCAGAGAAGATGTGGTCTAATTCTATTCTGATTTATTTGGTGGGGAAAAGACCGTATTATATGTTTTTTAAAGCATATATCAAGAGAATGTGGCTTTCAAAAGGTAAATTTGAAGTTTTTGCTAGAGACAATGGTTTCTATTTGGTTCAATTTGAATTAGAAGAAGATTGTAACAAAATATTAGAAGGAGGACCATGGTTGATGGATGGAAAGTTTATCATTATGAAGAAGTGGAGCAGTACTATCAAATATGAGAATGATATATTATTATCCATTCCTATTTGGGTGAGATTTCCTAATCTCAATTTTTCATATTGGAACCACATTTCATTGTGTAAAATTGCTAGCACCATTGGAAGACCTATTGCAATGGACGAACATACTAAAAATAGGAGCAGAATAGCCTTTGCTAGAATGCTTATTGAGGTGGATGCGTCATTTAAATTTGAAAGAGAAGTGCAAATTAAACTGCCTAGAGGGGATTTTGTTATGCAAAATGTTGAATACGAGTTTATACCTCCAGTTTGTCATAACTATGTATGTTTTGGTCATGTGGATAAAGAGTGCCCTATATCATTTACGCAACAATGGACACCAAAGTCTATAACTAATAATAATGAGACTAATAGCACGGGCATTATTTCAGAGGATTATACAAATCAGCAGACTCTTTATATCAATTCAGAAGGAGTAGTGTATAACAATGCAGAAGTTATTACAATTGATGAGTCAAATGTCCAAGATCATTCAATAGTTGATAAAGCTCACAGGAATCAAAATACAAATAATTCAAATAAGGGTAACGATGTTTCTCCATCAGATATGAGTACTGTGTATGTTGAGACAGTTCAGAAGTCTTTAAAGGAGCCTGCAGTTGTAGTTGCAGCCTCGCCATCAACTGTTGCTATAGAATGCTTAGTAGCTGATTTGCCTCCAGAAGTTTTTACAATTGATGAGTCCAATATCCCAGTTTATACTACAGTTGATATAGCTCACATGAATCAAAATACAAATAATTCAGCTAAGGGTAAGAATGTTTCTCCATCAGATATGAGTGCTGTGAATGCTGAGATTTTTTAGAAGTCTTTGAAGGAGCCTGCTGTTGTAATTGCGGCCTCGCCATCAGCTGATGCAGAAGAATGTGTAGTATTTGGTTTGCATCCACAAATCAGCATGGCTGCTATAATTGCAAAGGGATCATCTACTCAACTTTTTGATATGTCTCATATCCAAAACATTGAAGAAGGTCCTCCTATGAGCACTATTACTCTGGATCCAAATGTATTGACGTCAACGACAAAAGTCTCAGTCACTTTATCATCATCGGAGAAAAATTGCAGCAGGGAGTTGTTAAATCATAGTAAACCTGTCGTAAATAATTTAAATTCTCAAGTTTTTGATCTAACAACTGAAGTGCTTAATTCTTTTCAGGTGCAGAAAGACATGAAAGGCTCAAATGTGGATGAAGCTTCTCTATCTCAATCATGTATCAAACCCACATACCCTTCAACTGATAATCCACCCAACAATATGCCTAAAAACCTCACATCTATTAACCCTGAATTTGAAAAAGCAATTGCAGATATGAAAGGCAATAATATTCAAGAAAAGAAAAGGAACAAATTGATCCATGAAAGTGTGACTCCCACTATAAGGACCAGGAGTCAAGCAAACTCATCCAAATAATGTCTATCTTGTGTTGGAATGTGCGGGGTCTTAACAAGGCAGCACATGTTTTGGAGGTAAAAAGTATTGTGTTTTCACAAAAATCTTCTATTTTTTGTTTAGTTGAAAATAAGTTGAGAAGCAATAAACTTCAGCTATATATAGAATCTTGGGGAAGTAAATGGACATGCATAAATAACATTGAGTATCATCACAAGTGCAGAATTCTTATTATGATCAATTCAGACATTTGGAGCAGTTATGTAATTTCTATGAGCAAACAACACATTACTTGTATGCTAAATAATACTGCAGGGGCCCAATGCATTGTTACTGTCATTTACGCACTAAACCTTGAAACTGAAAGGAAAAGTTTATGGAAACAACTGGTAAAAGAAGTTAACACTTTTATTACTCCATGGACATCATAGGGGATTTTAACTGTGTTAGGTGTTTGAAGGAGAAAATAGGAGGAAATAATTTGACAATCAGAAACATTTAGGAGCTTAACAATTTTGTTAACTCTGCAGGGGTTAAAGAAATTAGCATTTCAAGGGTTAATTTTTCATGGAGATCAGGGCCTAACAAGAATATTGCTACAAAGATTGATAGACTTTTTTGCAATGTTGAATGGATGAACATGTTTAAAAAATCTCATGCAAAATATTTACATCTATCAACAAGTGATCATGTACCTATTATGTTCCACTTCAATTGCATTCAAACATATGAAGGTCCAAAACCCTTTAAATTCATGAATCACTGGGTTATGTGTGAGGGGTACAAGGAAGCAGTTGAAAAGTGTTTTGTTTTCCCTGAAGGAAATCAGTTATTCAACTTTATTCATATGCAGAAAAACATCAATAAGGAAATTAAAAAGTGGTGCAGTGGAAAAAATGATTTACAGTCACAAGTTTTAAAATGCAAGCAAGAGGTCAACATTGCTCTACAGATATTAGAATCAGATCATAACTCCTTAAATGCACAAAATTTGCATGATGCTCAAGTGAATCTAGCTAAAAGTATGGAGCTGTTAGCTATTGATAACAAACAAAAATCAAAATGTCAATGGATCAAGTGGGCTGATAGTTGTTCTAAATTTTTCTATGCAAAACAAACTAATAGGAGATTTGTTAATAGCTGCCACAACATTGTAAAAGGAAATGGAGATGTTTTCAAATCACAAAAGGAGATGGAGGAAGAGGCTGTCAAGTATTTTACCAACATATACAATAGAGGCAACATGATGAATCAGTTTCCTAACATTACTCCAAAAAGGAAATTAAATGAATGGGGAAAAATATTTCTTAATGCTGCATTTGATGAGAAAGAATTGAAAAGAGCTATTTTCAGTGTGCATAATGATACTGCTCTAGGCTATGATGGTTTTAATGCTAAATTCTATAAAAGACATTGGAATGAATTAAAAGAACCGCTTTTGGAAGCTATGCAGTCTTCTTTTGACAATGGCAGAATTGTGAGAGAAATTAATCACACCATTATCTCCTTAATCCCTAAGGTAAAAACCCCTGAATCTGTTGCAGATTTCAGACCCATAGCCTGTTGTTCCATGCTGTACAAAATCCTATCTAAATTGTTATGTGACAGAATGAAGTTTGTGCTTGGAGAATTGATTTGTGATAATCAAACAGCCTACTTACCAAACAGGCAGATTAAAGATGGGATGATAATTGCACATGAACACATCAAAAATTTTAACAAGCATGGTAGTAACAAAATGTGCATAAAGGTGGACCTTAAGAAGGCATATGATTCAGTAAACAGACATTTCATTCTTCACATGATGAGAAGCATGGACTTTCCAGTTAAATGGGTAAAAAATATTCAAGAAATGATAAGTTCTCCTAGCTTTTCATTTTCTATTGAAGGATATCATAAGGGATATTTTAATGGCAGCAATTGTTTAAGGCAAGGAGATCCCTTATCCCCTTATCTTTTTACTTTATGCATGGAATATTTCACTTTGTTGATGGATGCTAAAGCTATTAAAGGAAAAGTGGAATCAGTTATCAAGAACAATTCTAACATAACACATCTAATTTATGCTGATGATCTGTTAATTTTCATAAATGCAACTGAAATTGGAGTTAAAGCTGTTAAGAATTGTTTCAAGAAATTAAAGAGAGTCACTGGCTTGGAAATGAATAATCTCAAGACTCAAGTATTTTTCAATAAGTTTTGCAATAACAAGGATCAAGTGCTTAACATTCTGGATATTCAAGAAGGAGAATTACCTGTTAGATATCTTAGGTTACCCCTATCTGTGACATATATCAAACACTCAAATTGTAAGCAACTGATTGACAAAGTGTTAAAAAAGATGCAAGGTTGGGAGTGAAAATTTCTCACAGTTCCAGGAAGAATAGAAATGATTAAGGTTGTAGTTTATCCTATGGTCAGTTTTTGGATGCAGTGTTTTATGCTCCTTAGCTTAACTATTCAAAAAATCAATCAGTTATGCAAAAGAATTATCTGGAAGGGTAAAAAGAGTAGTGTTCCATGGGAAACAGTTACAAGTGTTAAATCTGAAGGTGGAATGGGGCTGAAAAAACTGTCAGATATAAACATTACTTTTTGCATCAAAAGAATTTGGAAGACTCTTACCAATTCAACATATAGTGCTAAGTGGCTGAATGTGAAATATGCTAATAATGAGACACTGTGGGAATCTAATTTTAATAACAATTTCTCATGCACTTGGAAAAAAATGCTATACCATAGAAAAGATGCACAAAAACTAATTGATAGAAGAATTGTGGATGGTAAATCTACAAGCTTGTGGTTTATACCATGGATTAATGGTTCAACTTTATTGGAGAAGCTGGGGCATGAAACTTTCTCATACTCAAGAGGTCACAAAAACAAGGTAGAGCAAATTATATCTGGAAATATTTGGAGGCCTGAAAACATCTCATATCTTGGTAATATAAGTGAGGAAATAAAGCAAGTACCCATTCATTATGACAAAACAGCAGACTATTGGTTTTGTAGAAGCAGTAAAAATGGCCTATTTACTTTCCATGATGTATGGAATGATTTTAGAATCAAGCTACAGGAAATCAGTGACTACAAAATCATATGGAATAACATCTCACTCCCAAAAATGAATGTATGTTTATACAGAGCTATTTTCAATTTCCTACCTACAAAGGACAAATTAAAAATGCAAGGAGTGACTGAAGATGATGTTTGTGTTCTGTGCAAAAGAGAAGTGGAAACTTGCAATCATTTATTTTTTAAATGTTCCTTTTCTAAGCATGTGTGGTGTTGGATCAGAATCATGATGGGTGACCCTATAACACAAAGAAACTTTCATACTTCTCTCATAGATGCCATTGCCTACATAAGTCAGAAGTTTGCAGCTAACAATATTAAGAAGGACATCATAATAGCTGCGCTTAGCTCATCTATCTGGTTCATTTGGAAAAGCAGGAATTCTATCATTTTTAATAATGAAAAGATAGACAAAATCACGGTTTGCAATACCATAAAATCCAATGTTCGTGACCTCATCATTAATAGATCCAAGGTTTTCAGTCATAGTATGAACAATCTTGAGGATATCATTGAAAGATGGGAGATTTTACCTCTGCGAGTTGACAACCCTATTAACCTTACCTTGACCCCGAACCCTAATTTCCCAAACACAGCATCAACCTCGAGATACATGATTGATGGAGAAGACGATGAAGCTGAGAGCTCTAAATTGTCCAGACGCACTGATAGTTTTATCGCTAATGTTGAAAGAGAGGAAGACTTGCCTGGAAGAGAAAACGAGCCGCCATGAAAAGACAAGTTTGCTAGGTACGCAGTGTGTTTAGGGCATTGTTTGTGGGTATGCATATTATTTGTTTGTGGTCTGTATATATGTTGGGATGATTCTTGTGTAAATAGTGTTTGTAATGATTTTTATCATTATCAATAAAATGTTTGACCATTCTTCAAAAAAAAAACTTTGCAAGTTACACATGAAGGCACAAGTAAGGTTTAACATACTAAGGTTTCCATGTTAACAAACCAGTTTCGGTCATTTAAAATGAGTCCAAATGAGTCTTATCTGATATGTAAAGTAGATTTCAAGACATAGTACACTCACTTATTGAATTGGGTAAAAGTTTCTCTGAAGAGGATCAAGTAAGAAAAAGTCTCACTTCACTTACTCTTGAATAGGACCAAAAGACTCTTGCAATCGTAGAGGCTAATGATATTAGCAAACTAAAGATTAGAGAGTTAATTGGAAATTTAGTGTCTTTTGAGGCACAAATGCAGGGCAGAAGAAAAATAGCAATAGAGAAAAAGTCCATAACATTCAATGCAATGATAGATAATTTGGATTCAGATAGTGATAATGATGAAGAAATTGCTTTCATGACAAGGAATTTCATAAAATTCCTAAAATATAGGAAGATAAACAATTTTAAAAGAAATGACAACAAAAATCCTAAAAACGGAAGTGGAAGAGGAAATGACATCAGATGTTATAACTGCGATGAACTTGGCCACTTAAAATGAGACTGTCCGCATCCCGAGAAACTAAAAACCACACCAAACACATATTCATCTAGAAAATGGAGAAAAGCCTACAACAACACTAGATGACTTAGACACATCATCAAGTGAAAATGAATCGGATATGGAAATAGCCAACATGTGCTTCAGTAATATAGAATCGGATAAAATTGGTGAAATAGAATCATAAAAAGGTACGCATTTAATATATTATAAGTTTTATATCATTTGAATTTTTGATTATTTGACTTTTAGGAATATCCCATAGTTAATAATAATATTGGTTAAATATTGTGTGATTTTTTATTTTTATATAATTTTTATAATATAGAATATATTTAAAATAATTTTTTAACTATTTTTAGTATATTTTCTATAAATAGTTATATGTAAAATAAAATAGGATATAATTAAAAACAAGTCACTTTTGAAAAATTCAATGCATATGTCGGCATAGACCCCTAGCATAGGTCGACATACATGTGCAGAATTTGAATTTCAAATTTAGATTTTGAATTTTTCCTCCACCTTTTCGCCTACCCCAATGTTCTGAAAAGGTGTCCCTTGATTAGAGAATGTGATTTGATTCTCTTTTATTATCTCCATCTCTCTTCATTCAATTCACCTTTCATTTCAGAATTCAAACCTTCATCAACTCTCTTATATTCTCAAAACATTCATCAATGGCTTCCTCAAGCACTCCAACCTCCATGAGACTCTCCAAAACTATCAAAAACTTTCTCTTCCATGATGAAGAATCTATGAAAGCTTATATTAGCTATGTGAATTATGGAAAAGTTTCTACGGGAAAGTTTGCCATTTTAATGATTTTTCTACTTATGTATTGATACTCTTTGTTCTCAAAATGGAATTCTCAATTTAGTTGATGCTTCTCAAACCGATTTTGTTTGCTATGCGCACTTGGTCAAAATGTTTTATGCAAATTTGAAAGAGAAAGGTAAAGAATGAGAAGTGTGGAGTAGTGATAAAGGAACTTTAATCGTTTTAAATTGTGAACTTTAGGGTACCATTCCTGGACGCAAATCTACCAAATTTGACCTTACTTCTTTCAAAATTGATGAGCATGATCGTGAAGTTTTTTATGATAATTTTGAGTTTAAAAATTGAAATTTCCGTCCAAAAGATAGAATTATTAATCTTCTTTAGCAACATACTATCACTCCTCGTTCGAGAAATTTAATAATCCTACCTTGAAAGTTTGTAAAGCTCTTTTTTCCATTTATGGTCGATATGACATAAACTGGGCACGAGTTATTTTGGAAGAATTTTATCCCAAAAATATTACAAACCATGAAAATAAACTATTTCATAGTATTTTCTCAACCATATTTTCAGCTATTTTAATGTTGACTTTAAAGGAGAGGAATTTGTCTCTCGTAAAGTGTTTAATCAAGCAAGTACGACTCTTATGAAAATTCCATCAATTTTCAAGCCATATGAAACACTTGTGGAGAAAGAAGAGAGGTTAGCACATGAAGAGGAGGAAGAAATGCAAGAAGACAAGGAGAGGAAGAAGGGGAAGAAATGGATATCGAAGAAGAAGAGGAGGAGGAGGAAACCTCCTTAAAAAGCATTGTATATCCACTTCGTCCAACCAACCAAGACCTTCTCAACAATCAAAAGAAGATTATTAAAAACTAAAACATTCTTAAGCGTTCCATGAGTATAACGACATGTAATTTTTCGATTAAAATATTAAATTAAGTAAGATTTTTGAATGTAATATGAAGAGAATTTAAAATTTATGATTTATTAATGAGATAAATAATTAGAATTTCATTTAATAATGTTATTTGAATGTAATTGATAACTATTTTAATGTAATTACAATCAATTGGAATAATTGTAAAGTTAATTTGGTTATAATTGTAAATAAGGAATTAAATTGGAAATTAATGAAATTGAAATATTATAGTTAACATGGTAAAAGATGATAACTTTAATATGGATGTAATAAAATATAAACTAATATTAATTATATTCATAGGGTAATAGTTGATGTAATAATAAGAATGAGAATTTGAATAAAAGAATATATTGAAATTAAAATATAATTAACTGGAATTTTATCAGTATTGCTGTTGAATTCTAAAATCAATGTAACATTTAAATAGTGGATTTAACATGGAAAATTTGTTTTAAAAGATTATAAATTCTGGGTTAATTAAGGATGATGAAATTGTTAACTTTAAAACTTGAATTTAAAAGTGGTTAATTTATTTAATAATAATTTATTTCATTAATTAATGTGTAAAAAAATAGCCATTTTGGCAACTGTCTCGGATTTCGACGAAACCAGGTTCATCGGATCCATAACGGTGAATTATTGTATGATGTCAAGTTTCGTAGCGATTGGACTTATCGTTTGATCGTGCGATCTCAAAACGCATAGAAATCGGTTTAATGAATTCAATTAAAATAATCTAATTTTAAAAATCTAACTTCTTTATACAATAGAATTTGGGTTTGAAACTAGTTCCATTGAGTTTAAAAATATCAAAAACCTATATTTCAATATATTGGATGATCTACTTTCATTTTGGAAACGGAACGGGCTTTTCGGGTTTACGTAATCGTTTCGACCAATTCAATACGTGTCATTCATTCTTATCCATCTATCTATATAAATAGCTTTTCTAAACCATAGCAGTCTTTTTATTTCTGTCTATACGTACATCAACTTCTTATCCGCTCCTCCTTCTCAAATGTCAGATAATTTCAATTTCAAAACCCTAAACTCAATTTCAAAGCTAATTTCAAAAATTAAAACTCTCCAAACTATATTAAATTATATATCGTTGGAAAGCACTCGATATATAATTCATTTTTTGATTTTGTGTATCGTTCGGTCAGAAATCAGCAAAGTAGTTTTGGCCGTCCACTGCTAGAGTTTGCTTTTCGATGGTGGATCGTCGTTCGATCGACGATCAGGAGGTTGCAGCGTGTAGAGGGTGACTTACAGAGTTCATCCATACGGTTACTTTAGTCTAGGAGCCCATGAATTCGCCATGATTGGCTGCTGAATGGGGCGGCGACGCGAGGCTTTTTGGGCATCGCCGTGGATTACACGTGGGAGGTTGGAGGCGCGTGGATGGAGGCAAGCCAGCGGCGAGCATAGATCTGGTGGACGGCGTGACATAGCGACGTGGTAGGCATCTGAAGCTGGCGGCGTTCGCATGTTGAACGAGGTTGAGGGCGTGTCTGTGCTAGGGTTACGTGAGTTAGGAGGTGAGATAATTTACGTTTATGCCCTTTATTATTTAAATTTTATTTTCTATCGTTCTAACTAGCATAACTTTCTCATAAGAGCTTGGATTCATGTGTGATTTTCTTCATTGCCATCGTATTGAAATTCTAGACATTATAGAACTAGTTCGGCAGAATTTTGAGACTGTTCAAATTTTAGGCCTACATTGGATTTTTAATCGACGAAAAATCAAAGGTGGGTGTTTTAACCCACTCACAACTACTAAATCGTCTTATGTTAGTTAAATTAAATTTATGGTATGGTTAGAAATTGATTGATTGCTGATTGGTATATTTAAATTATCATTCAAATTTAATTTGAATTTATATTGAATTTAAATTGCCATTTAAATTAATGTTGAAATTTAATTGCCAGTTAAATACCTGGTAATGATAACCAGTTTAATTGTTGTGATTTATTGGCTAATTTGAATGATGATTATGATGGATGTTTAATTATTGATATTTGGATGATTGGGTATTATATTTATTTTATATGTTGTTATCACACTACAAGTTCCCTTAGTTTGCTGTTAGGAAAAAAACACTATGGGTTGAAATGATGCATATCCAAATGGATTTGTAGATTAGGAAAAAACCATTTTGGATTGAAATGATAAACTCGAGTGATTTTATGGATATTAAATTTTATTCAGGATCACTGGTTGAAATGATATGACCCGTAAATTTAAAATCTATTGCGGGTTGAAATGACATATATATCCGTATCACTTGATCATAAGGTAAAAAATTATATACGTATATCGGATTAGTTAAATTAAATGATTTTAAATCCTTAATTTTTGTATCGAGTTAAATGATATTTTCAAATAAAATTTGATTTATATGAATTGAATTGCTTTCAAAATCCAAGCTTTAAAATGTTGAAATTGAAATTGGTTTAAATGAATTGTTCACAGAATTTAAATTGAAATTTTAAATTTGAATTTCGAAATATAAATGAAATTTATCAAAATTGAATTATTATAATGTTTGAATATTTAAACTTTGATATCCATTGAATTTGAAGTGGGTTAAATTTGTAGTTCAACATGGATTTGAAACCGATATGGATTGAAGTGGTTTTAATGAGAATTTGAATTGAAAGATTAAAACTGAGTTTTATTGATTTGGAATCTAGATATGGTCCACATTTGTTAAAATGGAAGAAATAGTTTAATTTGATATTATTTTCAAATTAATTATTTTAATATAAACTGTTTAAAAAATATATTATTTCAAAATTTAGATTATTTGGATTTTCAAACTATTTACTATATAAACCATTCCAATAATCAAACTATTTTGTACTAAATTATTTTTAACTGTTTTAAAATCCTTAAACTATTAAACTATTTTAAACTAATAAAACCATTTAAACTATTTTTAACCATTGTAACTATTATAAACTATTTTTAATACATTAACTATTTTAATTTATAACCTATTTTAATATATATAAACTATCTCTAATATATAATCATTTTAATCTATAACCTATACCTAAAATATAAACTATTTTAATGTATAACTATCTCAATATATAAACTACTTTCAATATTCAAATTGTTTAAAGTTGGAACTGTCATAATTATATTTAATTAATTCAAATGCGAATATTTTGATATGATGTTTTAACCTATTTTGTGGTTATGATTTTGAGAAGAATATGATTTTAAGGTGAATAATGATTTCGAAAGTGAATATGATTTCGAAATGATTATAATTTGGAAGCGAATATGATTTTGAAGTAAATAATGGTTTCGAAAGTGATATGATTTTTGAAATGAATATGATATTTTGATATGAAGTATAAACTCTTTGAAATGTAAAAGAACCAACCGGTGTGAAATAAGAGTTTGGTTGTTAAAGTGACCTGGATCGGATATTCTCATACTCTCTACCAATACCAAAAACCACTTTAACAACTGTGCATGTGGTGGAGAATCTAGAATGAAGTAGGATAGTTTTACGAATGCTAGGTATGAACGCAGCCCTGACATCCTCGGATCGGCTTGATATGACTAAATTAGGAGTTATACTTGGGCCAAGTGAGGTCGCACCTTTGATCGAACATGCTTCTTCGATACCATATCTTTTGCTTTGTGATTGATTTAGTGGCCACCTTTGATTTGATTATGGGAGTGTGTTTCAAGGTGAGCGGTAGTAGCTGCTTTGCGTTACTACCAGCCCGGTTTTTCAAAACGGTAGTATCCTACCCTTGGCATTGCCTCGCATGCCTTGTCATATGCCTTATCGCGCCCACTACGAGTTTGATTTTGTCGTACACTATGGAGTGCCCTCTAATAGAGCTCTAGTTTATGGAGGAATTACAGTACTGTATAGACTACGGTAATTATGAAAATATGTTAAGGGGGGTATGGGTAACGCCTTAATGCTATTTTAATACTTCACTTTACTGACAGACATATTATAATAGCATATATTACATTATAGTAAATAGTTTAACGGATCCTTCGGAGATGGAATCCCGAACATCTCTTAAGTTATTGCACGCACGTTAGACACTGGATAGGAGATGTAAAATCTCGTAAACATCTCTGAAGCCGTTACACTTACTATTTACTTATTTTGATTTAACTTACATAAAATCTTTTAGTTATGACTCGAGTTTTTTTTCTTTCACTACGCTCGGGTCGGTCTAAGCTTTTTCAGTGTGTTGTAGACCATTTTATTTGGAGAATGAAGACGGAGATTAGTCTACTATTATTTTATTTATTCCGCTGCATCATGTTGTTCCACTGCATTATTTATTTATTCCTACTGTATGTATAACTCTGATATATTGTAAAAGTTTAATCAAATGTTATTTGTAAAGCAGCTTCAAGAATTGTTTGTTTGATTATTATATTTTATCATTCCACTGTGAGATTCTATGCTTTGTTTTTCTTTCTTTTCCCATCTTTTTCTTATTTACCTCATAAAAATCCTCCCTTTTGAATGGCTTGAGTTGACATGTGTGGTTTATTATTGATTTAGACCGTCCAAGAAGGTCGTTCGTTACATTTGGTATCAGAGCTTTGGTTTATTGATAACCTTAGCTTTGTGGGGTCTGACTCATTAGAGATAGGGTAGTAATACCCTAGAATGAGTTTGTTTGAGTGTATATGAGAGAGCATATTTGTTAGTGTTGCAAAAAAAATTTATATTGTGTTAATTTGTTCTGTTTAGTCTTTATAAATTCTGGTCGGTATATACGACGCTATGGCATCGATAAGGATTTCTAAACACTAAATAGGGCAGATCGACACAATATTGTTTTCGAAATATAGGTAAATGAAATAATTTTACCTAGTATTATATTTTTCATATAAAATAATAATTTTATAAATGATATAGTTGTATGATATGTTTTTTTGTTAGGAAGTGAAATTTTATAGATATTGGTTGCAAAATAAAATTTACAAACAAAATAAATATGAATTGGAAATTTGAGAACATAAGTTCCGGGGTTTTGAAATTTGTTTTCAAAGATTTTGGAATATAATATTAGTATTATTTGGAAGTATTTTCAGATATAAATATTTCCAATGCGATTTGAAAGAAATGTTTTAAAAGAATTTTTAAAAGAAATAAGTTATGTACTCCAATCCTCTGTCATTGGAAAATAATTTTAGTGATGAGTGCATGCATCATCAACGTTCATTTTCGAGTTTCAAAGTGGGAAGGCCACTATAGTAGCTTTACTGCACATTTATTTTGAGAAATAAATGTGATAACCCGAATTTCTGGACATCTAATAATTGGATAATTAACTGATTGTTTTTATTGAGATACTGATTTTATTTGGTTGAACAAATTAAATTCTGATAACTACTGGATATATACAAGTGGATTTGAAACTAAAATAAATGCTGAATTATAAATACCTGGAAATGATAAATCTTATAGTAAATTAACTAATATATAAACAGATATATGCAAACTCTATAATGTTAAGTGTATACATATACAAGTATAAAAGTATTTATATATATATATATATATATATATATATATATATATATATATTGTGATTACAAAGCATTGTTTTGAATTTAGTATAATAATTATCAAAAGCTAGTCGAAGTTAAATTTTATATTTTTAAAACACTAAAGATAATATTTATTAATTCAAAATATATAATAGCTTAAGTTTAAAATAGGATTTAATAAAGGTTAATACTTTCTTTAAAAATATATAAGTTTTATATATATATAAAAGTATTAAACACAAAAATATAAACATAATATAAAAGCAAAAATAAATATAATGCATGCACTTGACATTTGTAGGCCAAGTATAGCATGCAAAATAACAAGTGGCGTGGATTTCTTTTAAGTTGAAATATAGATGATAAGGTGTTTAGAGAATCCAGGCTGGGTATTTTCATTCTCAATCTTTTCTTCTTTCTTTTTTTCAAAACTAAACTAAACCCGAAAAGAAAATAAAAATCCGTATCATGTTTTCAACCTGAGCTAATTCAAGGATCAACATAAAACAAGAAAATTCGATTCAAACATCTAGAATCATATTCAACTCAACCTAATCAAAGTTCAAATTTAAGCTGCTGTTTCAAGATCAAAACCATTCCCAGATTTCTGGATACTGTTCTATGTTATCATCTTTTGCAGGTGAGTAAACATTCACCCTTTAACTAAATCTACTTATTTACCCTGATGCATGTGATAAATTCTTGAAATATTGTTGTGAAATGTTTGCATGAATGTATGAATATTCTTGTATGTATATAAGTATGGGTACTATGTGCATATCTGTAAACATGTCTCTGTTTAGTTGTAACAAACCAAACATACTCTAAATTCAATATCTCTTCATAAAAATAAAATTAGATTATGGTGTTTAAAGGAAAGCTATTTGTATTAACCTAATCTTGTTTTTAAAAATGTTCATAAGTATAATTAGAAAGTAATTAACTAGGAAATAGGAATATACAGTCAAAAATCAATTCAAGTCAAAAAATAAATTTGTCAAATTCTCAAGTTTTGATTGTATATTTGGATTCGTGATTGAAAACCATGAATTTTAGTACAGATTTTATGATTTTTAAGATTCGGGATAATGAGAATTTGCGAGTTGATCAAAGAGTGCATTTTTGTCAATTTTCGATGATTGACGAAGAGTGGTGGGTCATGCTTGGGGATGTAGGTAGCTTGAAGGTTGGGGATCGGAGGAAAAATGCTAGATGGATTTTTAGATGGTCGAGGTGGCTTGTCAACGGCAGTTTAGGGTCTGGTGAGTTGTTTTGGTCGACGATGTTCTTGAGGGTCTGGAGACGTTGTGGGTGATCCGGAGATGATCGCGGGTGGGGGATTAGAAGCATAGGCGTGTGGCGGAGATCTGGTCATGAACGCGAGGTCGCAGATGGTCAAAGGCGGTGGTGCGAGAGAATTTTCATCGTTGGGTCTGGGTTCAGTGAGTGCTCGACATTCTCGATTTCGATTCCAGTAGAAATCGACGATGTTGGGTGGACGTAACGTACGAGTGAGTCGACGATGACTTGTAGGCGAAGGCGAAGTCGATCTGAACAACAGCGAACTCGTGTGCACGTGCACGAGTTCTTTCATGTGCATTCGTTGCTGAGTGGATTTGAGGCTCGGGAAAATTAGGTTCTGGCTCGAAGTTGTTCTCATGTTTTATCGAGAGAGGAAAGTGAGGGTTTGGATCGGGTAATGGCTCGGGAATTTTGTGCTTTAGCTCGAGTTTCTATATTTCAAATGGAAGTAAATTTTATAAACAAATGTTTTACCAAGTTTTAGAAGTAAAAGGAATGAATGGTTCTCAGAGAAAAAGGAAATGTAACAAAGTTTCAAAGCTAAATATTAAACAAGTTTTCAAAACAAAGAGTGTTGATCAAGTTTTCAAAAAAGTTTTCACAATTTAAATTATAAAGTCAAACGTTTTCTTGGATTTAAAATGTTTTGATTTGAATAATCATGTATTGGGTTAATTAATCAAATTAATTCCTAAGTGTTTTCAAATGAATCTAAATGATGTAATTAAGTAATTAATTAAGATAAAATGGTTTATCTTAAACCAATTATGGTTAATTAATTAATGTAAGGATAATTACTTAATGTAATTAATTAAAAAATAATTACTTAATGTAATTAATTAAAGGATAATTAATTTATGTGAGCAATTAAAGGTTAATTAATTAATGTAAGGATAATTAATTAATTTTAATAATTAATTAATTTTAATAATTAATTAAACGGTTTAATTAATATTAATTAAGCAGGATTTAAAGGTAATTTATTTATTTGTATTAATTAGATTAATTAGATTGGTGTGGAAAATTGATCTTGCTTATGGAAGATTAATTGTATAGAATGCTCGGATTGATTAATATTTATAGTATGTTAATCTGTGATGTTCTGTGATGTGCAATATTTTGGATATAGCTATGATAAATGTGAGTTATTTATCTGTGTTGAATGATGTGTGAATACAATATTCTGGATTGAATTAAATTATTTACTTAAACAACTTGGCTAAGTGGTGACATTGGATTCGAAGAGACCGGGGTCGGGTATCAGCAATATCCGAAACCACTTCGATTAGTAATTTACAAATACTTTATGGATTTGATTTTAGAATTAATTAGGCTGGAATTGAATACATTAGGTAGTTGGATCGTTTAAACTAAGTTATAGCACTTAGATATTGATTTGTGAAATAACTGTTGGCTTAACAAGATAAGAACTCGTATTGAGGTACGAGTTACCCTGGTTTTCAAATAAGTTTATAACACGGTATTTCAAATTATATGGGTTTACTCATGCCGGTATCCAGCTTGACCCGAGTGTTACTTTATTGTAATGCTCGGGTCAGACCGAGTATTACAGATTTTTAGGTTAGGATGTTCTGGAGCTCAAGTGGCGAGCTGGATGGCAGGAACGTATGGAGCTTATTCCGCTATGTATTGTAGTTATATTGTTTGTATTCTGGGACAAGTTGTTACAACTTTCCAGTTTGATTGTACTCTGATGTATTGAATGTAAATTGTCAGATTCAGCTTTTCTTTGTATAAATGCTATTATTTGATATTATATTTTGATCCGCTACGAATGTGAGATTCTGTTTTCTGTTTCTTCATCTACCTCTTTTCTTCTTTACCCTAACAATTTGGAATTTTCGGCGTTCGATTGCTCGGCATTTCTATAGTGAACGTATTAATGTTGAATTTTTGGAGTCAAAAATTTTGGGTCGTTACAACAAAACTTAATCTTTAATTTCTAAATATGATTGGATATAAAAGCTATAGGTATATATATTATTTTAAATGATTTGAAATGAACCCTACATTTAGTTCTTAAGTTTTTATAAATTAGGGATTTCAATTATTGTAATGAAATGAAATCTTAACTATTTTAATAGTTGGAAACTTCTAAAATGAGAAATAAGAAATTAGATGCTAAGCGATTAATGAAATATATGAGAAATTTAAAATTTTCAACTTGTAAAACAAAAGATATCAAAATTTAGAAGATGTAATTATTGAACATTTTGTTAACTAAAATGAATAAGATAAACTTATGTAACATTCAATTACTTATTCCTATTTAACATTACAACTTTTTAAACATTTCTGGTAAGTGTTTAAGAGAAAACTAAAGAATTGAACTGAAGAAAAACTTGAATTAATAGAAACTTCTAAATTGTGAAATAAGAAAATAAATCTGTGTGTTCAAGAGAAAATATGAATTGAAGTTGTAACTCTTAGAATTGGAAGATAATAAATTTGAAACAAACTGGAAACTGTTAAATATGTACAATACTCAATTGCATTCGAAAGCATAAATAAAGCTTACCAGAATGATCAGTAAGTTAAAAATGCTAATATGAATTTATAATAGAATATTATACAAGTAAATCAAACTTAAGTAATAAGAATGTTTAAAAAAATTGAAATTGTGTTCAAAAAAATGGTTAATAAATAAATTGAATAGCAAAAGAAATTCTAGTTGGAACAAAATGAATATAAACTTAAGTGAACAAATTATAAATAAAGTTACATTGTCCTAAATTGTGTAAATAAAATGTAAACTTGTAAAGAATGTTTGAAATATTGTAACTTTTTGAGATAATTATAACTTGAGTAAAGTGGTACCAATGAAAATGAAAGTGAATTAGATTGCAAGGAAACTTATACAATATTTTAAGGATTGATTTATTGATGATTCAGATACTGAATGTGAAATAATTTATGTACGTAAATGAATGCAAACTAACAAAAGATGACATTGTATGAATGAATGAAAATGAATAAAAGGTCAATAATGTGAAAAGAAACCAATAAAATTAAATAACGTTTGAATTCTGTATTGTTTGGCTAATGGAAAGTTTGGGGAAGTGATACTTTCAATTGTTTAATGATGTATGAATAATTTATTAAGAAATTATCTAAGGTTGTTGAGCGTAAGGTATACTTGATAGCTTATCCATCACCCTTGTACGATGAAAAAAGTCTGAACCTGAACAAACCATTTGTTCTGGTTGCTATGGATGTATGGTTGATTTCTTTGTTGCATATGATGGTCGTACAGTTTTGTTTGCATATGTTTTGTGTTGATTTGCTTTTTTAACTATTTAAAACAACTAAATACTTCTCTTGTACATAATTCGCACTATTTTGGACTTTATAAGTGAAATACAGGTTTATGGAAGCAATAACTGCTGCTTTTGGTTTCATAAATTAAGTTGTTTGCTCGACAAATAGGTACGTTTTCGGATTATGGTTTTGCGACGATATTACATTGTTTTCCCATGGTACGGGATATTTTATTTTTTGAAATACGATATATACATTGTAAATTTTTTATATTGATATTTTTCCGGACCTATCCGTACAAAGAAGACACTGTCGAAATTTTTTGTGAATTTAGGACTTAGAAATTTTTTGTGAAAGTCAAAATATTTTCAAACTTTTATTAAACTTGGATACGAAAGATTTAATTGTTTATAGATTGATATATTTTGTTTAAAATACTTAATTATGTAAGTTTAAAGTGTTATAAATTGATTATTTGAATAACAATAAATTAATTTCTTAATTCCTTCTTTTCTTTTCGAGGACGAAAAGTTTTGAGTAGGGGAAAGTATAACGGCCCATAATTTTCGATGATAAAAAATATTAAATTAAATAAGATTTTTAAATGTAATATTGAAAGAAATTAAAATTTATGATTATTAATGAGATAAATAATTAGAATTTGATTTAATAATGTTGTTTGAATGTAACTGTAACTATTTTAATGCAATTCCAATCAGTTGAAATAATTGTAAAGTTAGTTTGGTTATAATTGTAAATAAGGAATTAAATTGGTAATTAATGAAATTAATGAAATTGAAATATTATAGTTAATATGGTAAAAGATGATAATTATGATATGGATGTAATAAAATGTAAACTAATGTTAATTATATTCATAGAGTAATAGTCGATTCAATAATAAGAATGAGAATCTGAATAAAAGAATATATTCAAATTAAAATATCACTGAATGGAATTTTATCACCATTGCAATTGAATTTTGAAATCTATGTAATATTTAAATAGTGGATTTAACATGGAAAATTTACTTAAAAAGATTATAAATTCTGGGTCAATCAAGGATGACGAAATTATTAACTTTAAAATTTGAATTCAAAAGTGATTAAATTTATTTAATAATAATTTATTTAATTAATTAACGTGTAAAAATATATCCATTTTGGCCACTATCTCGGATTTCAATGAAACCAGTTTTATCGAATCTGTAACGGTGAATTATTATAGGATTTCAAGTTTCCTAGCGATCGGACTTATTGTTTGAACGTGCGGGCTCGAAACGCGGAGAAATCAGTTTAATGAATTCAATTAAAACAATCTAATTTTAAAAAGCTAACTTCTGTATACAATGGAATTTGGGTTTGAAACTAGTTCCATTAAGTTTAAAAATATCGAAAACCTATGTTTCGATATACTGGATGATCTACTTTCGTTTCGAAAACGAAACGGGCTTTTCGGGTTCGCGTAATCGTTTCGACAAATTCAATTCGTTCTTATCCATCTATCTATATAAATAGATTTTCTAAACCCTAGCAGCATTTTAATTTCTATCTATATGTGCATCAACTTCTTATCCGCTCTTCCTTCTCAAATGTCAGATAATTTCAATTCCAAAACCCTAAATTTCAAAACCAAATTCAAAAATTCAAGCTCTCCATCAAATTACATATCGTTGGAAATCTCTTGACAAGCACAATCTACTACAGCAATTCATTTTTCGATTTGGTTCATTGTTCGGCCAGAAATCAACAAAGTAGTTTCGACGGTCCATTGCTAGAGTTTGCTTTTCGACGGTGGATCATCGTCCGATCGATGATTGGGAGGTTGCAGCGTGTAGAGGGTGACTTGCGGAGTTCATCCATACAGTTACTTTGGTTTAGGAGGCCACAAATTCGCCATGATTGGATGTTGAATGGGGCAGCGGCACGAGGCGTTTTGGGCGTCGCCGTGGGTCGCGCGTAGGGAGTTGGAGGCGCCTGGATAGAGGCAAGCTAGCGGCGAGCGTAGATCTGGTGGACGGCGTGACATGGCAGCGCAGCAGGCTTCTAAAGCTGGTGACGTTCGCATGTTGAATGAGGTCAAGAGCATGCCTGTGCTAGGGATACGTGAGTTAGGAGGCGAGATAATTTACGTTTATGCCCTTTATTATTTTAATTTTAAATTTGATTTTCAATCGTTCTAACTAGCATAACATTCTCATACAAGCTCGGATTCACGTGCGATTTTCTCGATTGCGATCGTATCGAAATTTCAGACATTTAGGATCTTGTTTGGCTGAATTCTAAGACTGTTCAAGTTTTGGGCCTAAATTGGATTTTTAATCGACGAAAACCAAAGTTGAGTGTTTTAACCCACTCACAACTACTAAATCCTCTTATGTTAGTTAAATTAAATTTATGGTGTTATTAGAAATTGATTGATTGCTGATTGGTATATATAAATTGTCATTCAAGTTCAATTTGAATTTATATAGAATTTAAATTGCCACTTAAATTAATATTGAAATTTAATCGCCAGTTAAATACCTGATAATGATAACCAGTTTAATTGTTGTGATTTGCTGGTTGATTTGAATGATGATTGTGATGAATGTTTAATTGTTCATATTTGGATAATTGGATATTATATTCATTTTATATGTTGTTATCACACTGCAAGTTTTCTTGGTTTGCTGTTAGGAAAAATCACCATGGGTTGAAACGATACATCCGAATGGACTTATAGATTAGGAAAAAATCGTTATGGGTTGAAATGATAAACACGAGCAAATTTATGGATTTTGAATTTTTTTTGGGATTGCGGGTTGAAATGATATATACCTGTAAATGTAAAATTTATTGCGGGTTGAGATGATATATATCTGTATCACTTAACCATATGGTAGAAAATTATATACGGACACCGAATTGGTTAAATTTAATGATTTTAAATCCTTAATTTTTGTATCCAATTAAATGATATTTTGAAATAATTTGATTTATATGAACTGGTTCAAAATTCAAGCTTTAAAATGTTGAAATTGACATTGGTTTAAATGAATTGTTTACAGAATATAAATTGAAATTTTAAATTTGAATTTTGATATATAAATGAAATTTATCAAAATTGAATTATTGTAAAAGCTTGAATATTTAAACTTTGAAATCTATTGAATTTGAAGTGGTTTAAATTTGTAGTTCAACATCTATTTGAAATCGATAAAGATTGAAGTGGTTTTAATGAGAATTTGAATTGAAAGATTAAAATTGAGTTTTGTTGATTTGAAATCTGGATATGATCCAGATTTGTTGAAATGGAAGAAATAGTTTAATTTGATATTATTTTCAAATTAATTATTTTAATATAAGCTGTTCACAAAAAAAATCTATTATTTCAAAATTAGATTATTTAGATTTTCAAACTATTTACTATATAAACCATTCCAATAAGCAAACCATTTTGTACTAAACTATTTTTAACTGTTTTACCTTAAACTATTAAACTATTTTAAACTAATAAAACTATTTAAACTATTTTTAACCATTGTAGCTATTATAAACTATTTTTAATACATTAACTATTTTATTATATAACCTATATCTAAAATATAAATTATTTTAATGTATAACTATCTCAATATATAAACTACTTTCAATATTCAAATTGTTTAAAGTAGGAACTGTTATGATTTAGATTTAACTGATTCAAATGCGAATATTTTGATATGATGATTTAACCTATTTTGTGGTTATGATTTTGAAACGAATATGATTTAAGGTGAATAATGATTTCGAAGAGAATATGATTTTGAAATGATTATAATTTGGAAGTGAATACGTTTTTTAGGTAAATAATGGTTTCGAAAGTGATATGATTTTTGAAATGAATATGATATTTTGATATGAATTATGAATTATGTACTGTTTGAAATGTAAAAGAACTGTAACGACTCAGAATTTTTGATAATTAAAATTTGAATATTTAATTAATTTTAAATATTACGAAGTGAATTTATAAGTCGAATAAATTTTATTTCGAATAATTGGATTTAATCGAGTAATTAAATCGATAATTTAATATGTTAAATTATGGAAATAATTGAAAATAGAGTTAAATATGATTGAAAATGATTTGTAAAATTTTATTTTATCATATTGGAGTTAGAATGATATTTTAGAACTTTTAAAATTGAATTAAAAGTTAATTTGTGAATTTCGACGAAACCAGTTTCATCGGATCCGTAATGTGATATTATTGTAAGGTTTCAAATTTCGTGTCAATCGGATTTACCGTTTGTCCGATACAAATTAAAACGCCTAGAAAATCGCTTAAATCGGTTTAATTTAAATTGAACGTTTATAGCCATAACTCGCACAGATGACCGAATTAGCTTTCAAAACCTGTTCCATTGTGTCCGAAACGCGGGGTAAATCCTAGAAACGCTGGTTACGGCGCGTGAATCGAAGTTCGGAATTTCCGGATTGAATAGTGTTTGAGAATTCCCTATAAATAGCCACCATCACAAATTAAAAAAAAATTATAACCTAAACCCTAATCTATAAACGCAGCCGCCATTGAAGTAATGGAAGGCTGAAAATCCATCTCCTTCCTCCCTCAATCTTTCTCAATCTACTCGTTTTTAGAAAAAGTTGTTAACTAATAAGTCGAAGAGCTTCGCAAGACCTTCACATCCATACGGTTAAGATGGAGTTTTGTTAACGATGGGAGGCGATTATGGGACACGTTCTGATGCCGTTTGCACGCACTTCGAGAGCAAAAGGGTTGACCGAGTGGACCACGGTTGTGGCCGAAGGTGGAGGAGGGTAGGGGGCTTCGCTTGGCGCTCCCTGATCGTAGTATCGATGGATGTGGTGGCCGAAAGAATGAACCCTAATTTGATGGTATGGGTTGTGCGTGTTGAGTTTTACCAGTAGAATGATACGAGAGGGGGAAGAAGGGGTATGCACGGTCAGGATGATGGAGGTAGTGGATCCAAGGGTTGAGATTTGTGTAGGTTTAAAATTATAATTAAAATGTTGTAATTGTTTGTATAAATTCGTATAAACTTTGAAAAATCATATCTTTTTCATACGAGGTCGAAAACGCGCGAAACCAGTTGCGTTGGAATCGTATGGACGAGCACTACACGATGGAATTGGATTGGAGTTGTTTGGAGTTAGTGAGAATTTCGTGTAAAATTAAACATCCGTTTAATTTTATTCGAAATAAATCGCTAAAACGAAATTGAAATCAAGGTGAGAACTTCTCACTCAATCGAATCAGTTTCAATTTTTATTTTAAATAGTTAGATTTAAAATATTTGAATGCATGTTTGAATGATGATTGATATCTATTGATTGTTAAAATAGACATTATTGCGCCGTTAGTAAGCGGATGTCATTTATTAAAAACATATACCGCGAATATTTCATAAACAGTGAAATTGGTATTATATATGATAGCAATATATATATATATTGGCATATGTATATATTGGAGTTATTGATTTCCCGCATTTGTATAGCGGATGAGACCCTATTGCGCCGTCTATTAAGCGGATAATATTTTAAATCCCATATACCGCGATAATTTCGTACTGGAGCGGAATTGGTATTGTGCTAATGTTTGTGGATGCAGGAAAACAGGTTGGAGGGATCCAACTGGATTCCTCAACAGTTTTTATTTGATTTCAGATATTTTGACATTTGATGGATTATCATATCGATATATGATATCGTTGTTGTCGTGATTGACTATTTGGTGTGTAGCATCATTGGACCAAATTTGGAACTTAAAAAATGATTTTTAAAGCGATTTTTGAAAATATAAAATATTTTTGGAATTGATCCATTTTAAATAAATAAACGTATAATTTTAATGTTATATAAAAATTATGATTTTTGAGAAATATAGTTGAAAACTGATTTTTGAAAATATGGGATTAATGATTTTATAAATTAGTAAAATTGGGTTTTCTGAATTTATTATAAAAAGTTGAAATATAGGATTTATGAAATTTAATTATTTTATGAATCAAAAATGATGAAATTATAAAGGAGATTAAAGATGTTTTAAAATAATAGTATAAATTGACTTTATAAAGGATTTACAAATTGATATTTATAAATTAAAACATTTAAATTATAAAACGAGTTTTCATAAGTGTTTGAATGAATTGTAAATGAATTGCATAAGTGAATGAAATTTATAAAATTATAAATGGTGAAGTTATAAACGAAATTTATAAATAGTAAGATTTATAAATTTTGTGAAATTATTAAAGAATATATGTGGATAAATAATTGAAACTTATAAGTTATAAGATTTATAATTATGAAGTTTAAAAGAACGATTTTGTGAAACAATCGTTTTATAAGCATTTAACTTATAATGTGAACTTTTGGTTTATAATTGAGTTATAAAATGAATATAGGAAAATAATAGAATTTATAAATGTTGTTTTATAAATTCGCAAACGACTTATTTTAAGAAGTAAATTGTTGAAACCTATTAATGGAGTTATATTCACATTTTTTATTGTGAATAACCCTTTAAAACGAAATGTATAAAAGGATGAAATGTGTTAACGTAGTATATTCACGTTTTTGAATAGTGAATAATATGTTAAAGAAATTTTTTTGAATGTGATGTTTTAAATAGAATTAAAACGATCTAACGATGTTTTAAAATGTGTTGAGATTCGAAACCATAGATTTCAACATTCATTGTTGAAATAGACGTTTTCGAGAAATAAAAGGAAATGGTGGACTATAGCACTATTGTTATAGTAAATGATTTACGAAAGAAAATGTTTGTATAGTATTGGGATTTATATATCTATTTTAATTTCGAATCCCTAACTAGTGATTTTGGGTTGTCGTAACGATGTTTTACGCAACATTCGTTTTGGCCCAAATAAATATGTTTAAGAGAATGATTTCCTTAAAGAATGAAATATATACTTAATCTCGATTTAAGTATATTGAATATTTTCCAAGTGTTGAAAATAAATGGATTTGTGAATTACTTATTAATAAATAAGTATGGAAATGTTTTCCAATATAAAGTGAATATTAGAGAATTTATCTTTTTGAAGATAAATTGAAATGAATAATTGAAATCGTATATGCATGGATATTTGGGAATGAAAATTCACTATGGAATTTATAAATGAAAAGAAGAATTTGTTTAAAAATAAATATTGATTTATTTTTGAAGTGTGAAATTATATATCTAGTAAAGATATTTTTGGGAAATAAATAATTTGGAAAATTATTTGGAATCTGGTGATGTGTGCATATCAATTGATAGTTCAATAACCGACTATCAATATTTCCCTTTGAATGGGTAATTGATGTGATTTGTTTGAATTTGAATGCCACACTTATTTTTGAATAAGCGCTCACTATTCGGGTTAACCGGGAAAGGACCATGGGGTCGTATAACCCATTCCGAATATGTGATAAGTCGTTATGAATTGCATTTGAAGATCGGTGTTGAAGACCGGATATTTGCGAGAGCGATAGGATGACCTGTCGATTGACTCTGCACCGAGTTGCTCCGGTATAGAGTTCTCCATATGTGATGGTGAATCCGATCAGGATTGTGGATATCCGGATTGCAAGGACTTCTTTGTCAGTGCCTTCGGTTCTGTTCGAGCCCGGAACAGACTTGTGTGGATTGTATGTCTGACATTACAAATTGAGATATAAAGCAGATTTCTTTCAAATATATTTCTGTTGGTGGCGAAGAATTTATTCTTTTAGCTTTACACCCTTCTCTGAGACGTACGAGCTCAGAGGTTATGTAGTTGAAGGTTATCAGCGATATATTCCCAATTTGGTAATGTGACATGCTGAGTGTTGCTGTAAATGATCATTGTGTTGATTATTTGTGATAGGATCGTTTATTTGATCGTCTATCTTGGTGATCATCTCTATGATCATTTGTTGACCCAAAGCATGGCTTTTGTATAAAGTATGTTTTTGTGGACGTGACTTCGTCGAGCCTCACACCCCGTGAATGGTCAAAACAGGAAAGATGCAGCAAGGTTATAAGGGGTAGCGCCCTTTAGGATATGTGCATTTCCTTCTGGAAAAGGGTGGTATCATGGTATGGAGCCCAGATACTTACTCATGTTGAAAACACTTTATGATTGTGTGAATTGATTGCGAGCGCTCGGTTGAAAAGGTCCCAAAGGACCGGGGGATGGCATATTCGGTCAGTTGTTACTCAGTTAGGGGTAACCCGGCCTTGTGTTGGTAGAGATCCGGTTTGGTTCTCGGGGATGTCCGTCCATAGGCATTCTCATGTGGCAATGGGAAGTTCCTTGGCCTGATCATTCGTTGGAAATCCAAAGAAACAATACGATCTTGTACGGTATTAGTTGTAGAACCTATCATTCACTTATGGTGGCGCCCCACTGTTTGGATGGTAGCTATAGTAGGCATAGTTCGGAATGTCTATGCTGGCTAAGATTTATATCTTTATTTTCGAAATGAATTTTTTTTTCTTTCCTACACTATGCACTAGTAATAATATCAAATGTTCTTTTAAATGCGTATCAAGCATCTTTGACTATCATAAGGAGAAATCTCCTCCGATTCTGCGTTTGCGTGTGTGTGTGCGGGAGGCCTTATGGTAGTCTCATTTTTAAAAGCATTGCGAATTGACTTTAAAAATATTCCTCTATTTTGATTTTAAAGATAAATAAGAGTTCTCACACCAGTCACATGACTGACTCGGAGTTTATTGTTTTCCTTCCTAAACTCTGAGTGCCCACCAATTTCCACACGGGCAGTCAAGAGTTAGGTTTATCAGGATATTCAGGAGTTGCTGGAGGCAAGATGGATGGCATGGCGTATTACTAGTATATAGTATTTCTTTTTCCGCTGCACTGTTTGTTGTTGTATGATGTTGTACACTCTGATGATATGATGTAATGAAATGTGATGTAATGTAATAACTGATATAGTTCTTTGTTTAAAGATTATTCATTTATTATTATATGTTGTCCCGCTGCGGATTGTGAGATTCTGTTATTGTTCTGTTGTTTTCTGTTCCGTTCTATCCTCTATTCTCTTTCCTCTCTTCTTTTCTACTTTTTCTTTTTCTTAAACCCTAACTATTCGGTTTTTCGGCAACGAAAAATCTAAAACGTTACATGTGGTATCAGAGCATATGGTTAAGCGACAACCATGGTTCTGTTGGGTATTACTCATTAGAGATAGAGTCAGCAGTACTCTAGAATGAGTTGAGTGTAATAATAGCTATGAGAGCGTATTTGTTAGTGAATATAAAAAAAAATTGTTTTATATTGTGATGATTGGTTTATTGAGTGGAATATGAACCTTCGTCAGCACGGTCTGGACAACTATGCCGAAGGGGTTTCTAAACACTTGAATAGAACAATTCGACACGATATTGTTTTAAATTGGGTAAATGAAATAATTTTACCTTGATTATATTTTATATATAAAGGAATAATTTTTCAGAATTATTAAAGTGTATATAAATTGATTGTTTAGATGTTTGAATAATCTAAATAAAAGAATAATTGTATAAGCAAAAAGAATTATAAGAAATGAATTATAATTAATGTGATTTACAATTGTGAAATAAACTTATATATATAAGAAATGAAACTATATGAATATATTTATGAACTTGAGTTTTATAAATGAAATTCAACTTTTGTAAATTGAATTGAATGAATGGATTGAATAATAATCAATTAAATGTGAATAATTGATATGGAATAATGGATATAAGTGTTAATTCATTAAAATCTAATGTTATTGGAAATTGAATAATTGGATGAAAATCATTTAATTAAACCAATTGAAAAGCAAAGGAATTTGGTTGTAATTAATATACATTGGTTGTCATATGATTGTTAGTTGATTGATTGTATATAATTCATTAAGTGTTAATGAAATTGAGTTAATGAAATTGAAAGCTAAAGTAATTGAAATTCAATTGGAAGTTAAGTGAATCTTAAATAGAATTGAATTTGATTTGGAAGTGAACCAACTTGAATATGAATTAGTGAATATAAACTAATTGAAAATGAATGTTAGTAAAAACATCCACTGTTAATGAATCAAATGTGATTTAAATTGAAACCCTATTTCATTGAATATTAATGAGAATATAAATGAATATTTATTGGTTATGAATGATAGTTGGTTGATGTTTGCATTTATTGCTTTTGTTTCAATTTCTATGTTAACATATATAGTTATTATGTTGCTATATGATGTATATTGAGATTATTTTCATATATGCATGTTCTCATGTTGTTTGTTGAGTGTTTAGTAGGTGCGGATCGCGTTTGCTTCGCATTTGGAGCTCGCTTTCGCGCTATATTAGCCGTATATGCTTGCTAATAAAATATAAGGTACATATCTCGGATTAAATATCGTACTTTTATACTTTTTTCCCTTCGGGATGCCTCATTACTTGATGAGATGTATAATTGTGATATATATACTGTCATTTTTTTTGGATCGAGCCGCGCAAAGGAGACTATGGCGAATTTTTCCGGAAATTTAAGGCGTTAGAAAAAATTTGAGAAAATTGGAAAATTTTTGAAAACTTTAACTTTGATTTGGAATTGAAAGTTAAACAATAGTAATTGGTTTTGAAAAGATAACTAAGTATGATTTGAAAACTTAGTAAGTTATTGTAAGAAGTTTAACTATGGATTTATGAAAAGTTAATAGATTCTATAATTTTCTTACTTGTTAATTTCGAGGACGAAATTCTTTTAAGGGGGGAAGATTGTAACGACTCAGAATTTTTGATAATTAAAATTTGAATATTTAATTAATTTTAAATATTACTAAGTGAATTTATAAGTCGAATAAATTTTATTTCGAATAATTGGATTTAATTGAATAATTAAATCGATAATTTAATATGTTAAATTATGGAAATAATTGAAAATAGAGTTAAATATGATTGAAAATGATTTGTAAAATTTTATTTTATCATATTGGAGTTAGAATGATATTTTATAACTTTTAAAATCGAATTAAAAGTTAATTTGTGAAAATTGAATATTTTAATATTTAAATCGACTAGTGAAAATAGTCAATTTTTGAACAGTCTCAGAATTGAACGAGACCAGTTCCATTGGATCCGTAATAGTTAGTTATTACCGGATTTCAATTTTCATGTCAATCGGAGTTATCGTTTGATCGTGGCAGCTCGAAACGTATCGAATTATTTTTAATATTAATTTGGCGAGTTATAAAAGGCCATTTTTAAAAAAGTCTCGGATTTCGACGAAACTAGTTTCATCGGATCCGTAATGTGATATTATTGTAAGGTTTCAAATTTCGTGTCAATCAGATTTACCGTTTGTCCGATACAAATTAAAACGCCTAGAAAATCGCTTAAATCGGTTTAATTTAAATTGAACGTTTATAGCCATAACTCGCACAGATGACCGAATTAGCTTTCGAAACCTGTTCCATTATGTCCGGAACGCGGGGTAAACTCTAGAAACGCTGGTTACGGCGCGTGAAACGGAGTTCGGAATTTCCGGATTGAATAGTGTTTGAGAATTCCCTATAAATAGCCACCATCACAAATAAATAAAAAATTATAACCTAAACCCTAATCTATAAACGCAGCCGCCAGTGAAGTAATGGAAGGCTGAAAATCCATCTCCTTCCTCCCTCAATCTTTCTCAATCTACTCGTTTTTAGAAAAAGTTGTTAACTAATAAGTCGAAGAGCTTCGCAAGACCTTCACATCCATACGGTTAAGATGGAGTTTTGTTAACGATGGGAGGCGATTATGGGCCACGTTCTGATGCCGTTTGCACGCACTTCGAGAGCAAAAGGGTTGACCGAGTGGACCACGGTTGTGGCCGAAGGTGGACGAGGGTAGGGGGCTTCGCTTGGCGCTCCCTGATCGTAGTATCGATGGATGTGGTGGCCGAAAGAATGAACCCTAATTTGATGGTATGGGTTGTGCGTGTTGAGTTTTACCTGTAGAATGATACGAGAGGGGGAAGAAGGGGTATGCACGGTTAGGATGATGGAGGCAGTGGATCCAAGGGTTGAGATTTGTGTAGGTTTAAAATTATAATTAAAATGTTGTAATTGTTTATATAAATTCGTATAAACTTTGAAAAATCATATCTTTTTCATACGACGTCGAAAACGCGCGAAACTAGTTGCTTTGGAATCGTATGGACGAGCACTACGCGATGGAATTCGATTGGAGTCATTTGGAGTTAGTGAGAATTTCGTGTAAAATTAAACGTCCGTTTAATTTTATTCGAAATAAATCGCTAAAACGAAATTGAAATGAAGGTGAGAACTTCTCACTCAATCGAATCAGTTTCGATTTTTATTTTAAATAGTTAGATTTAAAATATTTGAATGCATGTTTGAATGATGATTGATATCTATTGATTGTTAAAATAGACATTATTGCGTCGTTAGTAAGCAGATGTTATTTATTAAAAACATATACCGCGAATATTTCATAAACAGTGAAATTGGTATTATATATGATAGCAATATATATATATTGGCATATGTATATATTGGAGTTATTGATTTCCCGCATTTGTATAGCGGATGAGACCCTATTGCGCCGTCTATTAAGCGGATAATATTTTAAATCCCATATACCGCGATAATTTTGTACTGGAGCGGAATTGGTATTGTGCTAATGTTTGTGGATGCAGGAAAACAGGTTGGAGGGATCCAACTGGATTCCTCAACAGTTTTTATTTGATTTCAGATATTTTGATATTTGATGGATTATCATATCGATATATGATATCGTTGTTGTCGTGATTGACTATTTGGTGTGTAGCATCATTGGACCAAATTTGGAACTTTAAAAATGATTTTTAAAGTGATTTTTGAAAATATAAAATATTTTTGGAATTGATCCATTTTAAATAAATAAACGTATAATTTTAATGTTATATAAAAATTATGATTTTTGAGAAATATAGTTGAAAACTGATTTTTGAAAATATGGGATTAATGATTTTATAAATTAGTAAAATTGGGTTTTCTGAATTTATTATAAAAAGTTGAAATATAGGATTTATGAAATTTAATTATTTTATGAATCAAAAATGATGAAATTATAAAGGAGATTAAAGATGTTTTAAAATAATAGTATAAATTGACTTTATAAAGGATTTATAAATTGATATTTATAAATTAAAACATTTAAATTATAAAACGAGTTTTCATAAGTGTTTGAATGAATTGTAAATGAATTGCATAAGTGAATGAAATTTATAAAATTATAAATGGTGAAGTTATAAACGAAATTTATAAATAGTAAGATTTATAAATTTTGTGAAATTATTAAAGAATATATGTGGATAAATAATTGAAACTTATAAGTTATAAGATTTATAATTATGAAGTTTAAAAGAACGATTTTGTGAAATAATCGTTTTATAAGCATTTAACTTATAATGTGAACTTTTGGTTTATAATTGAGTTATAAATTGAATATAGGAAAATAATGGAATTTATAAACGTTGTTTTATAAATTCGCAAACGACTTATTTTAAGAAGTAAATTGTTGAAACCTATTAATGGAGTTATATTCACATTTTTTATTGTGAATAATCCTTTAAAACGAAATGTATAAAAGGATGAAATGTGTTAACGTAGTATATTCACGTTTTTGAATAGTGAATAATATGTTAAAGAAATTGTTTTGAATGTGATGTTTTAAATAGAATTAAAACGATCTAACGATGTTTTAAAATGTGTTGAGATTCGAAACCATAGATTTCAACATTCATTGTTGAAATAGACGTTTTCGAGAAATAAAAGGAAATGGTGGACTATAGCACTATTGTTATAGTAAATGATTTCCGAAAGAAAATGTTTGTATAGTATTGGGATTTATATATCTATTTTAATTTCGAATCCCTATACTAGTGACTTTGGGTTGTCGTAACGATGTTTTACGCAACATTCGTTTTGGCCCAAATAAATATGTTTAAGAGAATGATTTCCTTAAAGAATGAAATATATACTTAATCTCGATTTAAGTATATTGAATATTTTCCAAGTGTTGAAAATAAATGGATTTGTGAATTACTTATTAATAAATAAGTATGGAAGTGTTTCCAATATAAAGTGAATATTAGAGAATTTATCTTTTTGAAGATAAATTGAAATGAATAATTGAAATCGTATATGCATGGATATTTGGGAATGAAAATTCACTATGGAATTTATAAATGAAAAGAAGAATTTGTTTAAAAATAAATATTGATTTATTTTTGAAGTGTGAAATTATATATCTAGTAAAGATATTTTTGGGAAATAAATAATTTGGAAAATTATTTGGAATCTGGTGATGTGTGCATATCAATTGATAGTTCAATAACCGACTATCAATATTTCCCTTTGAATGGGTAATTGATGTGATTTGTTTGAATTTGAATGCCACACTTATTTTTGAATAAGCGCTCACTATTCGGGTTAACCGGGAAAGGACCATGGGGTCGTATAACCCATTCCGAATATGTGATATGTCGTTATGAATTGCATTTGAAGATCGGTGTTGAAGACCGGATATTTGCGAGAGCAATAGGATGACCTGTCGATTGACTCTGCACCGAGTTGCTCCGGTATAGAATTCTCCATATGTGATGGTGAATCCGATCAGGATTGTGGATATCCGAATTGCAAGGACTTCTTTGTAAGTGCCTTCGGTTCTGTTCGAGCCCGGAACAGACTTGTATGGATTGTATGTCTGACATTACAAATTGAGATATAAAGCAGATTTCTTTCAAATATATTTCTGTTGGTGGCGGAGAATTTATTCTTTTAGCTTAACACCCTTCTCTGAGACGTACGAGCTCAGAGGTTATGTAGTTGAAGGTTATCAGCGATATATTCCCAATTTGGTAATGTGACATGCTGAGTGTTGCTGTAAATGATCATTGTGTTGATTATTTGTGATAGGATCGTTTATTTGATCGTCTATCTTGGTGATCATCTCTATGATCATTTGTTGACCCAAAGCATGGCTTTTGTATAAAGTATGTTTTTGTGGACGTGACTTCGTCGAGCCTCACACCCCGTGAATGGTCAAAACAGGAAAGATGCAGCAAGGTTATGAGGGGTAGCGCCCTTTAGGATATGTGCATTTCCTTCTGGAAAAGGGTGGTATCATGGTATGGAGCCCAGATACTTACTCATGTTGAAAACACTTTATGATTGTGTGAATTGATTGCGAGCGCTCGGTTGAAAAGGTCCCAAAGGACCGAGGGATGGCATATTCGGTCAGTTGTTACTCAGTTAGGGGTAACCCGGCCTTGTGTTGGTAGAGATCTGGTTTGGTTCTCGAGGATGTCCGTCCAGAGGCATTCTCATGTGGCAATGGGAAGTTCCTTGGCCTGATCATTCGTTGGAAATCCAAAGAAACAATACGATCTTGTACGGTATTAGTTGTAGAACCTATCATTCACTTATGGTGGCGCCCCACTGTTTGGATGGTAGCTATAGTAGGCATAGTTTGGAATGTCTATGCTGGCTATGATTTATATCTTTATTTTCGAAATGAATTTTTTTTTCTTTCCTACACTATGCACTAGTAATAATATCAAATGTTCTTTTAAATGCGTATCAAGCATCTTTGACTATCATAAGGAGAAATCTCCTCCGATTCTGCGTTTGCATGTGTGTGTGTGCGGGAGGCCTTATGGTAGTCTCATTTTTAAAAGCATTGCGAATTGACTTTAAAAATATTCCTCTATTTTGATTTTGAAGATAAATAAACTGTTTTGAGTTCTCACACCAGTCACATGACTGACTCGGAGTTTATTGTTTTCCTTCCTAAACTCTGGGTGCCCACCAATTTCCACACGGGCAGTCAAGAGTTAGGTTTATCAGGATATTCAGGAGTTGCTGGAGGCAAGATGGATGGCATGGCGTATTACTAGTATATAGTATTTCTTTTTCCGCTGCACTGTTTGTTGTTGTATGATGTTGTACACTCTGATGATATGATGTAATGAAATGTGATGTAATGTAATAACTGATATAGTTCTTTGTTTAAAGATTATTCATTTATTATTATATGTTGTTCCGCTGCGAACTGTGAGATTCTGTTATTGTTCTGTTGTTTTCTGTTCCGTTCTATCCTCTATTCTCTTTCCTCTCTTCTTTTCTACCTTTTCTTTTTCTTAAACCCTAACTATTCGGTTTTTCGGCAACGAAAAATCTAAAACGTTACAAGAACCAACCAGTATGAATTAAGCGTTTGGTTGTTAAAGAGACTGGGATCGGATATTGTCATTCTCTCAGCCAATAACCAATATAACAACTGTACACGTGGTGGAGAATTTAGAATAAAGTAGGATGGTTTGACGAATGTTACTGTATGAGATATGAACGCAGCCCTAACCCCGTCGGGTCAGCTTGATATGACTAAAACAGGAGCTATATCTAGGTCAAGTGAGGTCACATCTCCAATCGGACATGCTTCTTCGATACCATATCTATTGCTTTATGATTGATTTGATGGCCACCTTCGATTTGATTATGAGAGTGTGTTCCAAGGTGGGCGGTAGTAGCTGCTATGCATTACCACCAGCCTGGTTCTGCAAAACGGTAGTATCTTACCCTTGGCATTGCCTCGCGTGCCTTGTCATATGCCTTATCGAGCCCATTACGAGTTTGGTTTGTGTCGTACACCATGAAGTGCCCTCTGATAGCCCTCCAGTTTACGGAGGAATTATGGCACTGTATAGACTATGGCATTTATAAAATTGTATTAAGGGGGATATGGATAACGCCTTAACGCTATTTTAAAACTTTACTTTGCTGATTGACATATTGTAACAGCGTATATTACATTATAGTAAATAGTTTAAAGGATCCTTAGGAGATGGAATCTCCAACATCTCTTAAGTTATTGCATGCACGTTAAACACTAGATAGGAGACGTAAAATGCTGTAAACATCTCTGAAGCCGTTACACTCACTATTTACTTATTTTGATTTAACTTACATAAGATCTTTTAGTTCTAACTTGATTGTTTTGTCTTTTCATTACGCTTGGGTTAGTCTGAGATTTTTCAGTGTATTGAAGGCCATTTTATTTGGAGGATGAAGACGGAGACCAGTCTACTATTTGTTTTATTTATTCCACTGCATCATGTTGTTCCGCTCCATTATTTTTTATTCCTGCTGTATGTATAACTCTGATATATTGTAAAGTGTAATCAAATGTTATTAGTAAAACAGTTTCATGAACTGTTTATTTGATTGTTATATTTTGTCATTCCGCTATGAGATTCTATGTTTTGTTTTTCTTTCTTTTCCCTTCTTTTTCTTATTTACCCTATAACAATCCTCCCTTTTGAATAGTTTGAGTTGACATGTGTGGTTTATTGTCGATTTAAACTGTCCAAAAGGGTGAGTCGTTACAATGAGTAAGAAGTTAAACACTATTTCCAACAAAATGGACAAATTCTTTAGAAAAGTGAAATGCAAGCTTGGAATCTCTTCATCATTCTCCTCATCCAAATCCTTCTAGATAATATGTAGTTGTTTAAGTGTGTTGTGTTTGGTTGTTTTACTTTAAGTGTAGTTTGAATCTATGTATCTTTTCATTTTCTTATGTTCTATTTATTCACTATCTTAATACCAATGAAAAATATGTTTCCTTATTGTTATACATTGATTATCATCTCTAAAAATCATAACCAATATAATAGTATAAGTTATCTACATTAGAATATCAAAACAAAACAGTCTTGAAAATTTGTATGTATATGTAGAAATACCATGGGTATGTATGTCGACATATAATGGTAGGTTTTCAAAAAAATTAATTTTGAAAATTGAATAGAAAGCAAATGCCTATTCAATTCCAATTACTTTCACCCCTTTAAATACACATTCAGATTAGAAATCGCCCTTTTTCCACTCTCTTTCTTCTTCCTTTACATTCCTAAACTCCAAATCATAATTAATGGCTTCTCCTATAAGGTTTTTGAAAAATCAAACGGAATATACAAGAGTATAGTGCAACACTAGATGACTCGGACAGATATATATATAATCGATGGAAAGGGGGGGTGTGTGTGTGTATAGTTGATGGAAAAGTAAACGAATCAGTATAAATAAAGTATTCGAAGTGCAATACAATATGAACGGCTTTGGATATGCAAATGATGATATTTGATATTTTAATAAGGGTGTAACTGAATTTGTATTAATTTCAGTGATAGTTAAGTAATGTAATAGGTCACGTGCTAGATTAGCTGCTGCAGATGTTTTTCATCACATCTGTAATAATTTTTTTAAAAGTGGTACTGCCACTATAAAACCAGCTTGCCTGTGCAAAATAATAATACTTTGTTTTGCTTGAAAAAAGAGATTTAATACGAAATGATGGTATAATCTATAAGATATGTAAATTACAATCAATTTAGAGATTAACATTAAAAAAAGATAATATAAAAGTTAAGAAAGAGCATTAATAAAGGGACTAGTGAAATATATTAATTATTAACATTAACCTATTATACAAGTGATGTTTGATAATAGTAATGATTATATAACTTTAAATAATGATTAAATGATTATAAAATGATGTGGAATTGAGTGATAATCAAACAGAAGATTAAGACTAAAAATATAAGGAGTAGAATAAATCAAAACAAAAATACCAAACCAGACGGCCTACAGTTCTCAACAAAACACCTAATCGGTCGACCACTTATTTGTAAGCGGTGAACAACTTACCCTAGTCTGGGCCAGAATTAACCTGGACCCAAACATGCCCAATTTGAAAAGGGAATCACAACGAACCTAGTTCGATTGTTTTATTTGGTTTATTTCAGACGGTATTATACTAGTATGACCCCGATATGATGAGACATATATTATGAATGTCCATGTGTGCATTCGATCATTTTTGCTGCATGATCATTTGTGATGCATGCGCAATGCAAGAGATAGATGTTCCATTAGTATTTCAGGAAATAGTTATTTTAGGGAAATAATTGTTCCCTCAACGATTCTTCGATGTTAGTTTCTCTATAACTTACTGTGGCTTCACGAGTCGCACATATCTAATATGTGGATTGTGGTAGAATGGAGATGTCCATATTGCAGGCTTACACGACCTTCGGCGAACCATACATGCGACTATGCCTTGATTTCAACGGGTAGTAAGCATAAGACGTGGTTTATCATGTCATTTCTATATATTGCATGGTTGAGTGTAACATGATTTTGATTAAGGAGTCAACCGTATGTGTGTGTGTGTGTGTATCATTTGTTTGACTTGGTGAATGCATGTTATACAAGTTAAAGTATGTTTAAATACGTGTTAATAGATTAAAATGATGTTATACAAGTATTTTTGCAGTATATGTAGAATATATTTGTTTCACTTACTGGGACATATGTCTAACACCTTTCCATATTTTTTTGTATCTGTTATCGATAGATTAGTGGAGTATAGAGACACAGTGGTGTAAGTAACATTAAAGGTGCAGATGATGGAGACGTTACTTGTGTACATATTGTTTACGTTGACATATGACTTAGGTGAGATTGTGTGTGGATTGATGGATTGGTATTCTATGAATATATGACTGTGGTATGATTTTAATATATAGATATTATATATTATATATTGTTCCTTCTACCGCGAGTTCTAAACCGTGTAGTTAGAGCACTACTCTATTTATCTTACCTTTAACCCCAACGATCTAATGTTTTCGACTTTCGTGGTTTAAATGTCAATTCAAACATTAAACCAAAGGGTCAAAATTACGGGTTGTTATAATCCTAGTGTTTGTCTAGTTCTCATCATAGATAGCTTAGGATCATTTAAGTAAATATTGTTATGTGCTTGGTGATAGAATAAAGGGTATGCCCTAAGGGTAGTTCTTTAATTTACAATAAATTATTAACTCTATAATAAAATCTCATTTGAAATAAAAGGTGTTTTCCTTCTATTATATACTTGATATAATATGTTTACTTATTTATTTAATTAAAAATATACTTAATATAAAATCCATAAATAGTGTGTTTTATGATAACAATTACAATGTGTTATGATCATGAGAATTTATCACAACATAATAAATACATCTCTTTAAATGCTCCTAGTCAAGATGTATCGACACTGGATATCGATACATCAGTTGAGACTAGAGTACATATCTCTCCAAATGTTTTAAAATGTAGTACTCTTGGCTACTAGGGCACTAAGGTGTTATGTACTGATAGTTATTGGACAACCATGGAATTACTCACTCCATAGTTTTCTATTGGTTAATATAACTAAGATCAAACAGAAAATATGGATGTGACGATATTAACACAATTCTCCTGACTTAAGAATACTATTGAGATTTAATGTGGAAACTCCATTTTAGTTAAATCGTGGCACAATGTCCATCGGCCAACTATATTGGGTCGAGTGGAAGCATCGGAAGTGAAAAACTATTCAATAGAGAATTCGTCTCCTTGGTTATATAAAGTTGGTATCATGGTCAACTAAAGCTACCTAATTTAAGGTCCTTGGCCAAAGCAGTTCAGTTAATAATAATTCTTATCATTGAACTGAGGACCTTTTGTTTGGACTATAAAATTGAATATGGACGATATTGGAATCTTAACCATAACTAGATTTCATAAGTCCTAATGTGATATAGTTTTGAAGAAAAGAATTAGTGTAAACAATTGTCACTACGGGTAACGCTTAAAATAAGTATGGAATTTATAAAAGCTATGTAAGAGAGAAATTTGGTTATAATGTCACACCATTAGCCAAGGTGACGTGTGAACGTTAATATTCAAATTGTTCGATATTAATCGCTGACCGAATTTACACCTAAGAGTCACACAATCAAAATGTTGAGTACTTCGGATACCACTTGATTTAATTAAATTACAATTGTTATTAATTAATTAATATATCTGAATATTAATTATAAAACTTTAGTTGATTTATGTTGAAAATAGTATGTGTATAAAGTTTTATACACATGTATTGATATATGATACCAATGTTTGTTTAAATTAGATTTAAATGTATTTTATTTTGGTTAGGCTTGAGTGTTTTAGAGTCCCATATTAGGGGCAAACATGGTCGGCCATAGGTGTAGAAAAGGAAGGGTGAACTTAATTCAAAAGAGTTTGAAATGGCAAGAGAAAATAGTGGATCAGGATCCTAACTCCTATCTCTTTCTCTCTCTCTTTGTGCTATTTAAACACTCCCAACCCCTCTTTTGGCGCTTTCTCTCTCCCTCCCCCCTTCTTTTGACTCCTACTTAATCCTCTTCTAATCAAAAATGGCAGCCCGTCTACCTCGACTAATTCAAGCATTAAACACAAAATCAAATCAAAATTTCAATAATGGTGTGTAGTGCTTTCAGTCTGGTGGCTCTCTTTGGAAGGATTTGAATACAGATTCAAATGGAGTCAACTAGTTCAACATTCAAGGTGTAATCTCTAGCAGCAGTAAGGTAACACTATGTGTGTGTATGTGTTGTCCATTATATGGTTCATGTATAGTTAGATCGAATATATTATCACAAATCCTATACTACCCTTTTGGAATATATATATATATATATATATATATATACACGTGTGTGTGTATGCAAATCTATGACGGCCCACATTTCGAAAGGTTTAAATCGACAATAATCCACACATGTCCGACTTAGACAATCTGAAATGTAGATAGTTAATGGGGTTGAATAAGAAAAATAAGAAGAGATGAAGAAAACAAAACACAGAATATCATAGCGGAACGATAAAATATAATAATCAAATAAACAAATTCATATACCTGTTTATCATACATTGGATTATAATCTATACACGTTTATCAGAGTTATAAATATAACAACAAGGTGAAATAATCAATCAGTAGAATAGCATGATACAGGGCATAATCATAATAGTAATATACCAAAACTCTGTCTTCGTCCTCCAAAGAATGGTCTTTAATAAACTGATAAAACTCAAGACTGACCCGAACATAATGAAAAAATACACTCGAGTCCGGACTAAAATACTCTTATGTAAGTTAAATCAATATCAGATATATGAGTGCAATAACTTAAGAGATGTTACGGGATTTTCCATCTCCTAAGGATCCGTCAAGCTATTTATATATAATAGGATACGCTAAATAGATAATGTCTATCAGTAAAATAAATATCAAAATAGCGTTAAGGCTTTACATTGATCCACCTTAACACATTTTTATAGTTTAAATCAAAGTTGTAATGGGCTCGTATAGGGATAAATATGACAAGGCACGTGAGGCAATGTCCAAGGTATGATTCTACCAGTTTACCCTTTCTGGCTGGTCGTAACTCATCCGTAGCCGACCGAGACAATCAATCCAAACGACAAATAAGGTGCACCCATCGAATCCGAAACCACAATGGTAATACTAGGGATCAACGTTGCTAGAGGTAGCTAACCTCAATGGTCAGACATAGGCTCATGTTTTAGTCATTTTAATTATGACATGAATGTCAAGGCTATCCAACATCGTTCTCTTAATTCATTCCAGTAAACGTCGTCAATTTAACCACTACGTTCTGGATATTATCCATCGCGTACACGGTTGTCAGAGTGGTTTCAACATTGACAGAGAGTATGCCAATAAGAGATCCTGGTCTCTTTAACAACCAATCGTCATTTTACACACCGGTTGGTACTTTTACACTTTGAAAATAATTCGTAGTTGATATCAAAATATCATATTCGTTTCAAAATCAAATCCATTTCAAAATCATGATATTTACTCAAAATCATATCCGTTTCGAAATCATCGTATTTGCTCAAAAATATCAACTCAACTCGATGTATCGATTTTACTTCAAAACTTGATTCGAATTACAGTTTTGGTTATAATTCACTTTAACCCAATTCGCATTTAAATCCGAGATATAAATATAAACAGTTTACCATTTAACCACTTTGAATTTTAGAAAATAGTTAAAAAGGTTAAAATAGTATAATAGAAAATGTTTATATAGTTTAATCGAAAATAATTTGAATATAAAAATGGTTTAGATGGTAAAATAGTTTGAAAAATCAAAATAATTGAATATTTAAAGAATATAGATTTTAAATCATTTATATTAAAATATTCATAAAAAAATTCCAAAGTCAAAACGGTCAACTTCCAATTTCCCACCCAAATAAATTTCAAATTCCAGTTCGATTCAATTCCGATTCCAACTCGAATAAATTTTGATTCCATATAAATTTTGATTTCTATCCACAAATTCCTTTCACTTTCAATTTCCATTTCCAACTTAATTTAAATCCCAATTTCAAATTAATTTCCAATTCCAAATTAGTTCAAAATTTTCAATTTCAAATTAATTTCCAATTCCAATTAATTCAATTTCAAATTCAAATTAATTTCCAATCCCAAATTCTATCTTAAATACTTTGATTTAAACACTTAAATCAAATTCACTTTCAATATCAAATTTTAAATCCAAATTTTCAATTCCAAACTCAAACTTGAAATATCATTTCATATCAATTTTCTTGGAAATATTCAAAGTTCGAATTAAAGTCAAATCTTTTTAAAACAAATCAACTTTCTAAAAATTTCGCCGTAATTCAATTTTTAACTTGAAAAATCTAAACTTCGATTAATTAAACAATTCCGTTTACCAAGTTTAAATTCCAACATTTTGAGTTCCAATTCAAAATAATTCAATTTCCATTAATTTGATTTTATTCTCAAATCCAATTCATTTAAATAATTTCAAACAACTTTTAAAATCATTTAATTTAACCAACCTGGTGTCCGTATATAATTCTCTACCCTATGGCCAAGTGGATAATTATTTCAATTTAGTTTCAAGGATGGATATATATTATTTCAATCCAAATAGATATCATAGGTATAAATCATTTCAACATATTTCTTAATTCATTCGAAATAATTCGGTTTACAGTTTTATATGCAATAAATAATATACAAGATGATAGCATGATATATCAAAATAAATAAACAACCAATACCAATCAGTAGCATCCATCCAACCAATCAACTATAAAGCCAATAACCTTCACAAATTTCAATTTTTACCATATCGGGTAATATGCTGCCAATTAAATTTAAATTTATTTAACGGTCAATTTAAATTCTATCAATTAATTTATATACCAATTTAAATGACAATAAAACGTAACAAACAACAGCCAATCAAATTTATATCACTTCAGAATATAAATATAACTAACATAAAATTATTTTAGTCAATTGTGAGCGTATAAACACTCACCTTGATTTATCGATGATTTAAAATCCAAATAAAGGCCCAAATTTGAACAGTCTTAAAATGCAGCCAAACTAGTTTCGTAATGTCTGGAATTTTGATACAAACGCAACGGAGAAAACCGCGCACGAATCGGAGCTCGTATGCAAAAGTTATTCGAGTTAGAACACTTGAATTTTAATATAAAATAATTAATTAATATAAAAAATATACGTATCTTCTTCTCGTTCACGACAATTACAACCGAACCCACTTCTCGTTCGACAATCCCAGAACGCATGCCATCAACGACGACCGGCCAACGATCAAAGCACACCAACGCGCGTACGCCTCCTTGCTCCACCTCCGCCACGAACGTCTCATCCCCAACCATCACCGTTTGTCCCAAAGATCCATAAGAATGTGTGACATTCAAAGCCATATTTTGGCGAAATCATGATGAAATAGAACAATTCAACTGTTGGATGCGTAGAGGAGATTGAGATCTACAACTTCCATGTTGGAAGTTTTCAATTTTGTTGAAAGATGAGGGAGATCGGAGGGGAAGAAGTTAGACAAATTCTGGCCCTTAAAAATAAGGAGAACGGCGGCCATATATTAGAGCTAGGGTTTAGAATAAAATAATAATAAACTATCTCGATTTGTGTGCGTATTTATATAGTTTGGTCCAAAATTGTCCGAACTCCAATCGAGACGTGCAGCCAGGCGTTTATAATATTTTACCCCCATTCCAAACACAATGGAACTAGTTTCGATGCCTAATTCGATCGTATGTGGAAGATAGATTTTCAAAATCAATTTATTTTATCAAATTCCTTTAAATTTATTTCTATGCATTTCAAGCTCGCAATGCCAAATGACAAGTCTGATCGCTACGAAACTTGAAATCTTACAATAATTCACTATTACGGATCCGATGAAACTGGCTTCGTCGAAATCTGACACAGTTGCCAAAATGGCTATTTTTACTCATCAATTACAATACAAGATTTTCAATTTTAATTATTCACATTTAAATCCAGTTTTAGATGTTAACCATCTTTATTCATATTTAGATAAAACTTAAATCAATTTCCGATATCATTTTGAATCATCTTAGATCCAGAATTAAATTATTCAAAAAAAATTCCAAGTTTTAAACAATTTAATTATCCAATAAACTAATATTAATAAATCTTTAAATTTTATTTCTATCTATATTTATCCAATAAATGCACTAAATTTAATAATTTAAAATAGCCGAAAATACGGGTTGTTACATACTCCCCCACTCAAAACTTTGCGTTCTCGAAAAGTCGTTAAGTAAAGAATTTAACATATAATGGATTTATTCAAATAATCAGTTATAACTTTAAAATCTTATTAGAAAATCTTTACTACCTTTTAATATGCCACTCCGCTATCGGTTTACGAAAAATATAATACATATAGGAAAACAAGTTATAAAAATTTTAAAACTTCAAAAATTTTCTATCTACCAGGTTTACAGAAAATTTCGGCAGAGCCTCCTTTACGCAGCTCGATCGAAAAAATTTACTATTCAATATATAGCACAAATATAACCAATATATATCGAATATACATCTCATCTCAATGATGAGGCATCCCGAAAGAAAATATATAAAATCGCGGTATGTAATCCGAGATACGTACCTTATTATTTATAATACGAGCGAGTTCGCTCGTACTAAGCAAGCAAAAGCATGTAAAACTCTGCATATATGCCCAAACGGTCTTCAAATGTACCAATCTCAACTTAATTTAAGATATTAGTTGAATATAATGTCGTAGAAACATATATAAGTCTAATATAACCATATAACATGGATTTTTAATTCAAAACAATAAATACAAGCACAAATACACAACATACAACAATCATGCGCAATCAAAACAGTAAAAACAATGGTTTGCAACAAAAGAAACCATCCACCCGTCAATATCCGTCCAATTAATTCATAACCATGTGAATTTTTCATTATACAATGTCAATTTTTAATTTATACCTTCATTTTTTTACATTCATTTCATTAACATTTTAATTGATTCACCTCAATTTATTTGCATTCACTCAACTTTTATTCAATTAGATTCACATTCAATTGATTTCTCATTCAATTTATTTATTTTTAATTTATTTGCATGCACTTACCAACATTAATTAATTCACATTCTAATAATTTACACTCGTTTATAGTTACATTCTTTTTTTTCTTCACTTTCATTATTTCATTTCAATAATTCAAATAATTAGTTACACTTAAGTAATTTAATCCATACCACATTCCATATATTTTTAATTGATTTTCATTCACTTATTAATATTCATTTCATTAATCATACAATAGATTTATAATTAATTCGTTCGATTTTAATTAATTTACATTCAATAAATTTGGTTTTAATTCATTCTTTTCTTCCAATCACTATTTATTGCATTCAAATTTGATTTATTTAAATTTAATATACTTTCATTCAATCGATTTGTTTATATTTGTATTTGTTTCATTCATATTTAATTGGTTTAAATTCCATTGATTACTTCCAATTTATTAACACTCGTTACAAATTCAATATATTCATTTTTTTTCCAATTCAATTTGCGAAATTCCAATTTGTTTCACCTTAGTATATCCTTATCTATTTATATACACTAATATCATTATACATTAGCAAGATTTATTATAAATATTTTATACAACTTAACTCACTTTTATTATTATCACTTCATACCTTATGTTATTATTAAATATTAATTCATCGATTCACTTCATTTATTCAAATTCACATTATTAATTTACCAAAGTAAGTTTCATTTTATAACTCAATTTGTATTAATAACCTGTTTTTCTTCTGTTCACAATTAATTCATTCAGCTTCTCTTAAGTCCACTTTAATTTATAAAAAAAATCAATAACTTATTCCATATTATATTAGTTAACATTCAAATTTTTATTTAATCTACTCCACTTGCAATTAATAATTTTTTTTTAAATCCAATTTCAGTTAACCATATTAAATTTACTTACATACATAAACCACATTTTAGTTTAAATTCAAGTTCATATCCATTTGATTAATTCATTTTATAGCTTGAATGGATTTTAATTCATTGTACTAATTTATCTAGTTTCACTTAATATCCAATTCAACTTATTTAATATTAAGTTAAACTTCATTTCAATTTAATTCATTACACATTTTATTCAATCCTATTCAAGTTAAAAAAAAATCTCTTACCATTCAAAATTAACAAATTTAAAATTTGTCTTATGTTAATATTCTCAAATCTATAAATTATACTATTATTCATTCATCACTTCATTTCAAATGTAATTCAATTTTATTTAAGCTTTCATGAGCTAAACTACATTTTATTTACTTCATTTCACTAACTCGATTAATTTAATATTTCTTAAGTCAATTATTTTGCTTAACCAAAATTTTAACCATTTAAATTTGGTTTCATTTTCCTGTTCAAATTTATAAGTTGTAAACTTATTTCTTTTTCTCAAATTTACAAGTTATAACCAATTTCTTATATACTATTTTCAATTATAAGTTCAAAAAAATCTTTTCATATATTTACTAAATAGTGCTTAGAATATATTTTTCTTTCATAATCAAAACCTGTTTTAATCGAAAATAATTTCTTCTAGTAGCAGTTCTCACCCGAAATCCCGAAAATGAATACTGGCGATGCTGAAGTCATCCCCAGAATTATTTCCCAGCGACCAAGCGAGTTTAATGCTTTTATTTCCTTCAAAATCCTCTCAAAATATTTTTCTAGTCAAAATCTTTCAATTAATATTACTTTTTAAGGCTTTAAAAACAATTTTAAAAAAATACAAAGGATATTAAATTCTAAAATACTCAATTTTTTTGATTTTTATATATAAGCAATATTATAAATATACTTATACAAATTTCCTTAAATCATTATCAAAATATTCCATTAATTTACAACTTGGTCATTTTAATCGATTCTTATTTTAATTTTATTTCAATTCAATTTAATTATCAATGCTTCATAAAATAAAATCCATTAAATATTCATTTTATTTTTAATTTAATCGTTAATCGATGTTAATTAAATATTATCATTTCCTTGAAAATCACTTATATATATGTATGTATGTATGTATGTATGTATATGTATGTATACAACATAATTTAGGTAAAAATATTTTATTTACTCGATTTTTAAAACAATATGATGTCGGTTTGCCTCGTATAAGCATTTAGAAACCCCTATCGATATCATGGCGTCCCGCACATCGACCAAAATTCATAAACATCTCAACGGATAAGTAAACACGATACAAAACAATTTATAACACTAACAAGTACGCTCTCTCTTATATATATACTCAAAGAGACTCATTCTAGGGTATTACTACCCAATCTCTAATGAGTCAAACCCTACAAAGCCAAGGTTATCGCTAAACCTTCGCTCTGATACCAACTGTGACGACCCACATTTCGAAAGGTTTAAATCGACAATAATCCACACATGTCCAACTTAAACAATCAGAAACATAGATAATCAATGGGGTTGAATAAGAAAAATAAGAAGAGATAAAGAAAACAAAACACGAAATCTCACAGCGGAACAATAAAATATAATAATCGGATAAACAAATTCATATAGTTGTTTATCATACATTTGATTATAATCTATACACGTTTATCAGAGTTATAAATATAACAACAAGGTGAAATAATCAATGCAGTAGAATAGCATGATACAGGGTATAGTAATAATAGTAATATACCAAAACTCTATTTCGTCCTCCAAAGAATGGTCTTCAATACACTGAAAAAACTTAGGACTGACCCGAACGTAATGAAAAAAACAAAACACTCGAGTCAGGACTAAAATACTCTTATGTAAGTCAAATCGATATGAAAAATATGAGTGCAATAACTTAAGAGATGTTACGGGATTTTCCATCTCCTAAGGATCCGTTAAACTATTTATATATAATAGAATACGCTATAATATATAATGTCTATCAGTAAAATAAATATCAAAATAGCGTTAAGGCTTTACATTGATCCACCTTAACACATTTTTACAGTTTAAACCAAAGTCGTAATGGGCTCGTATAAGGATAAATATGACAAGGCACGTGAGGCAATGCCCAAAGTGGCATTTTACCAGTTTACCCTTTCTGGCTGGTCGTAACCCATCCGTGGCTGACCGCGACAATCAATCCAAACGACAAATAAGGTGCACCCATCGAATCCGAAACACAATGGTAATACGAGGGATCAACGTCGCTAGAGGTAGCTAACCTCAATGGCCATACATAGGCTCCTGTTTTAGTCATTTTAATTATGACACGAATGTCAAGGCTATCCAACATCGTTCTCTTACTTCATTCCAGTAAACGTCGCCAATTCAACCACTACATTCTGGATATCATCCACCGCGTACACGGTTGTCAAAGTGGTTCCAATATTGACAGAGGGTATGCCAATAAGAGATCCCGATCTCTTTAACAACCAATCATCATTTTACACACCGGTTGGTACTTTTACACTTCGAAAACAATTCGTACTTGCTATCAAAATATCATATTCGTTTCAAAACCAAATCCATTTCGAAATCATCATATTTACTTAAAATCATATCCATTTCGAAATCATCGTATTTTCTCAAAAATATCAACTCAACTCGATATATCGATTTTACTTCAAAACTTGATTCAAATTACAGTTTTGGCTATAATTAACTTTAACTCAATTCGCATTTAAATCCGATATTTAAATATAAACAATTTACCCTTTAACCAGTTTGAATTTAGAAAATAGTTAAAATAGTTAAAATAGTTTAATAGAAAATGTTTAAATAGTTTAATCGAAAATAATTTGAATATAAAAATGGTTTATATAGTAAAATAGTTTGAAAAATCAAAATAATTTGAATATTTAAAGAATATAGATTTTAAATCATTTATACTAAAATATTCATAAAAAAATTCCAAAGTCAAATCGGTTAACTTCCAATTTCCCATATAAATAAATTCCAAATTCCAGTTCGATTTAATCGATTCAATTCCGATTCCAACTCGAATAAATTTTGATTCATATAAATTTCGTTTTCAATCCACAAATTCCTTTCACTTTCAATTTTCATTTTAAACTTAATTTAAATTCCAATTTCAAATTAAATTCCAATTCCAAATTAATTTAAATTTTCAATTTCAAATTAATTTCCAATTCCAATTAATTTAAATTTCAATTTCAAATTAATTTCCATTCCCAAATTCTATCTTAAATACTTTGATTTAAACACTTACATCAAATTCATTTTCAATATCAGATTTTAAATCCAAATTTTCAATTCCAAACTCAAACTTGAAATAATCATTTCATATCAATTTTCTTGGAAATATTCAAAGTTCGAATTAAGTCAAATCTTTTTAAAACAAAACAACTTTCTACAAATTTCGCCGTAATTCAATTTTTAACTTGAAAAATCTAAACTTCGATTAATTAAATAATTCCGTTTACCAAGTTTAAATTCCAACATTTTGAGTTCCAATTCAAAATAATTCAATTTCCATAAATTTGATTTTATTCTTAAAATCAATTCATTTAAATAATTTCAAACAACTTTTAAAATCTTTTAATTTAACCAACCCGATGTCCGTATATAATTCTCTACCCTATGGCCAAGTGGATAATCATTTCAATTTAGTTTCAAGGATGGATATATATTATTTCAATTCAAATAAATGTCATAGGTATAAATCATTTCAACCTATTTCTTAGTTTATTCGAAATAATTCCGTTTACAGTTTTATATGCAATAAACAATTTACAAGATGACAGCATGGTATATCAAAATAAATAAACAACCAATATCGATCGGTAGCATCCATTACAACCAATCAATCAAGCCAATAACCTTCACAAATTTCAATTTTTACCATATAGGTAATATGTTGCCAATGAAATTTAAATTTATTTAACGGTCAATTTAAATTCTATCAATTAATTCATATACCAATTTAAATGACAATTAAACCTACCAAACAACAGCCAATCAAATTTATCACTTTAGAATATACATATAACTAATATAAAATTATTTTAGTCAATTATGAGCATATAAATACTCACCTTGATTTATCGACGATTTAAAATCCAAATAAAGACCCAAATTTGAACAGTCATAGTATGCAGCCTAACCAGTTTGATAATGTCCAGAATTTCGATACGAACGCAATAGAGAAAACCGCGCGCGAATCGGAGCTCGTATGCAAAAGTTATTCGAGTTAGAACACTTGAATTTTAATATAAAATAATTGATTAATAATATAAAAAAATACGTATCTTCTTCTCGTTCACGACAATCACAACCGAACCCACTTCTCGTTTGACAATCCCAGAACGCACGCCATCAACGACGACCGGCCGACGATCGAAGCACACCAACGCGCGTACCCCTCCTTGCTCCACCTCCGCCTCGAACGTCTCATCCCAACCATTGTCGTTTGTCCCAAATATCCGTAAGAACGCGTGACATTCAAAGCCATATTTTGGCGAATTCATGATGAAATAGAACAATTCGACCATTGGATGCGTAGAGGAGATTGAGATCTACAACTTCCATATTGGATGTTTTCGATTTTGTTGAAAGATGAGGGAGATCGGAGGGCAAGAAGTTAGACAAATTCTAGCCATTAAAAATAAGGAGCACGGCGGCCATAGATTAGAGCTAGGGTTCAGAATAAAATAATAATAAATTGTCTCAATTTGCGTGCTTATTTATATAGTTAGGTCCCAAATCGTCTGAACTCCAATCGAGACGTGCCGCCAGGCGTTTATAATATTTTACCCTCATTCCAAACACAATAGAACTATTTTTGAGGCCTAATTCGATCGTAGGTGGAAGATAGCTTTTCAAAGTCAATTTATTTTATCAAATTCCTTTAAATTTATTTCTATGCGTTTCAAGATCACACGGCCAAACGACAAGTCCGATCGCTACGAAACTTGCAATCTTATAATAATTCACTATTACGGATCCAATGAAGCTGGTTTCATTGAAATCCAAGACAATTGCCAAAATGGCTATTTTTACTCGGTAATTACGATACAAAATTTTCAATTTTAATTATTCACATTTAAATCCAGTTTTAAATGTTAACCATCTTTATTCATATTTAAATAAAACTTAAAATTTTCGATATCATTTTGAATCATCTTAGATGCAGAATTAAATTATTCAAAAAAAATTCCAAGTTTTAAACAATTTAATTATCCAATAAACTAATATTAATAAATCTTTAAATTTTATTTATATCCATTTTATCCAATAAATGCACTAAAATTAATAATTTAAAATAGCCGAAAATACGGGCCGTTACAAAATCTATTGTTATTATATATAAAAGTAAAAAATAATTTTTTTTACATATATGTATACGTATATGCTCTTGGAAATGTACTAAAAATTAAAATCGAAAATTAAAATGATTTTAAACACAATTGAGTTTATATTAAACTAAACAATTATATATTATATGTATATTGTAGTATAAACTATAAACATATTTTTTACTTCCAAAAAAGACATTTTTTTTGTTTTATTCGTATCAAATACATACATATACATACGTACATATACATACATACATACATACATACATACATACATACATATATATATATATATATATATATAATTTTAAAATATAATGTAATAAATCAATCTTTATATATATGTTAAACGTAAATGGTACGTGTGTGTGTATAGTATGCATAAAATCTTGTACATTATAAAGTATGTTTCATAGAAAAAAATATTCAACAATTTTCGTTCGAAAATTGTTTATTAAAACAAACAAAATGGATGAATCTGAAAGATTTAAAAATTTGTTTTTTTAATAAATACAAATATGGTCGAATAACATGTAGGGGGTGTGTGTGCATGTTTACTTGTTATGTATATTTGATTATATAACATTTCTATATTATAAGTAACTTTAAAATATTAATCTGTGCATACACACACGCACGCGCGCGTATAAATATTTTCGTTTTTAATAAAAAGATTATTTTTTTATGTATATATTTAAAAACATTGTAAACTTAATTCTTCACAAAATTAAATTTTAAATTTTGAAGGTAAAAGATATTTTAATATCTATATCTAATTTTGATATTTAAATTTGAATTTTAATTTGAATTCAAAATTATTTATATCTATATTTATAAACATTATATATATATATAAACAATGCTACATATATGTGTGCGCACGCACACATATATATTACATTAATATAAATATAATATTTGCCATATTAAATTATACATACATACATACATATATATTAGACAATACATATATATATAAGGGGCTAGCCTGTTGGTTGTGCTGTAAATCCCAACACTTAGTTGCGAGCATGTTAACTACGCACACATGGATGTTGCACATGCACGAATAAGTACGTGTGTATATGATACAGATGTAGACATTATATTATACATATATAAAATCATGATAAACCATTATTTATGAATTAAATAAAATAATGATTTTATTTAAAATTAAGTTAGATCGGATCTAAATAAATTTAGACTTCATAGGTCCAATAAGATTCAAAATGGTAAAAAAAATTGCCTATTTAACCAGCTGCGTGCTGGCCCAATTCCAATACATAAATAATTTTATTTTTGCATATTTTATTTATTACCAAGTACTCCTTGCTTATTAATGAAAATATTACTTTGATATTTCTAGTTTTTTTATTTCCATAATATTAGATATCGATCTTTTTAAAGTATAAAGAAGCATTCATATCGATTCAATATGCGTATAACCACTATGTTAAACATATAAATATATTGAAGAATATAAATGGTATTCTATAAACATAAGTAAATCGATTGCAATTAATTCTACACGTTAACAATTATATGCAATTAATAATAGAAAATGTCAAGCTTAGAGCATCACTTTGGGATTTACAGATAAAGTCAATTCATATTCGTAAAGCATCGCTGTAGCTGAGATGACCTCAACATGACTCACTTCAGAGTTATTAGATGCAAATATCCTCATATGGAGTGAGCTAGACAAAGCCAAAGAGGAGTTACAAAAGCCAAAATCTCTAAGATAGATGCTGATGTCAGTGGTCAAGGAGTAACAATAGCATTAATCTTTGAAATCTCAAGAGGTAAAGGAAGAGGAAAAGGCAGGGATTTGAAATCTCCACCCATGCCAAAAACAAAAGTTCTTACTCTAAGACATTGCATTTCTGGAATTCGAATACCTTCTTCGAATAATGTGCATCAACATATTCGGATGTTTAGTGGTAAATAAAGAATGAACACTCGTACCTTTTATGAAATTCAAGGATGAATGGTGTTTTAGAAATGCGAGCAATTTGAGGAGCATTGGTTGAAAATCTTCATCAATGTCCAAGCTAATTTCGACAAGCAAGTCAATTAAATGCTTGGTTGTCTTTTGAATGTTGAATGTTGCTATGAATATGTCTTCAAAGCTTTTATTACCTATGAAGTTCCACTTGATCTCTCATTTATTACGGTGGAAGGCGAGCTCGGCCATATTATTTAAATCTCCTCAAGGCATCAGCTTCATGTCTCAATGCATATTTTTATAATCACCATTTATGTTACTCCGGAAAGTTGGTTGCATGACTGTAACCGTAGACATAGGAGAGGTAGAAGCTCCGGGGTGCATGTTACTCGAGCCTACAGAAAAAGTAGATGGGAGGCAAGAATATCATAGAAGGATAATGTCGTGTACCGTATGATTTTATCGCTTGTACGATATGTATGCGTTTTATTGTCATTTGAATTTTCTGATTCGTAATATAATTTTATGTAACATAAGTTCTTAAATAAATTTAATTGTATTTTGAAAATACATGTCAATGCTTGAAAATATTGCTTTTCTTATGAAAATGCATTATTCATTAAAAGTGGTGCTGAAAAATAATTGATCTTGTAAATAAAAATTTGTACTTATGAAGTAAGTATCATTTATTTTTGGAAATACTTGTACTTGTAAATGCTCCTATTTTATATAAGTTCAAGTTCCAAGAATAATCAAAATTATTTTGAAAACATCAAAATACCTTCAAAAATAGCTATATTACTGCGAAAATACTCTCAACTGAAAATGCTTATGTAAAATAATTTGGCAATATCATAGCATCAAAAATACGTGTAGAACCTTAGTTTGAGCAAGTTCGAAAACTGTTGCTTTTGGCTTTTGGCTTCTAACTTTTAAAAGCACTTGTAAAGAAAATATTTATTAATTGGAAACAATTGAAATCATATTTGGTATTTGAAAATAACTATAATGATGCCCCATTGAATACTTTTTGTATTTTGGAAAATATTGAAATAGTAATTTTATATACAAAAGATATCTTGTTTTTTTTTCAAAATTGATTGATTTTTTTTAGAGGTATCGCTTGATTTTTATCTTTCATTTAATATTTGATCGAGCGAAAGCTTTGATATTTGCTTTGAGCTTTGATTGATTGTGAAGCATTGCAGGCTCGATTACTTTATCGTTATCTTAATTCATTTAGGCTTGTTTAAATGTACTCGTAGAAGATTCCCACGCTTGTAGGTAGTTTTTGGTATTCGATTCCCTCTGAAGCTTAACATCTTGGATCGTTAACTTTCACAAGGTTAACATAATAGTGTTGGCTTGTTTGAGGCTTTATGAAAAATCATCTCATCTTCATTATTTTTCATCATTGTGTTAACCTCCATTGAAGCAAATTACCAATCTCTAGTACAATTTTTTCAACAGTAATAAAATGTCTTTTTTTAAAAGTGAACGTTCACGTCGATAATGAAATCACGATAAATTTGTGTCTTTTTTATTTCTTGCTTATTCCTTTTTTGTTTGTTTGGTTATGAAATAGGGAATAATTATAATCAATTATATCGTGTTTTTGATTTATCACATCTATTAGCATCTTCTTCTTCTTTTATCACATCTATTAACATCTTCTTCAGACTTCCGCTTAAAAGAGATAATTAACGAGCAATTTCCCCACAAATCGGTAATACTTAAACGATCAGGAACAAATCATCAAACCATATCCGCCAGCTCCTACACTGAAACCCCAGGCCATCTCTCGTGTAAAACTTCAAACAAGAAGAAGAAAGAAGAAAAAGAAAAAAAGAAAAAAAAGAGATTTTTTTCTTCCACTACTGTACGACTAATCATAGAATCTGTCCTACTGAAAAACTAGCAAATACTTCATTTTGGTTCCGCTTAAAAGATTCCATATCTCATTTTCTTTCTACATTCACACGGTATAGCTGAAAAAATAATAAAACAGATATCAATAATCTACAAAACAAACAGGAAAAACCCATAGCAAAGCACAAATCACGGTCTTCTTGACATACCAAACCCACACAAAGACAAAAATGTTAGAAGATTGCCAATTATTTAGAGCAAAAAGCCAAATGTAGAGATAAAATCTACACTTCCATGTTCTTCTATTCCCAGACCGTGTGGCATTGTTCACCCAACAAAGGGTGAAAAGATTGTCAACCAAACTTCCATTTTCTTTACAATAACACTACTATACAACAATTTCACAGAATGTCGTAACGAAATTTTTTCATCAATACGATTGCAGCTATGTATTATCTACTCCAAATTTATGCCAAAAAAGATTGCAAACCATTGGAAACCCCGCACTTAACCAACAAATATTATGATATTTTTCTTCAAGCACCCGAATCTTCAGATTTAGAAAACTATCCATTTTCACCAAATTTGCAGGGATCCAAATTATGCTCAGAGCTCCAAGAATCAGGGACTGTCAAGAAGTACTTGGTCATAAATTTTCTGAACCTTTTTTTGTATTCCTTTGGGGAGATTATAGTTGGCAAAGAATTTTTAGGAACAACAAGAGAGGATTTGACCCAAGTCTCAAGTTGCTTATCCCATGTATACTGCCTCAGATAGTCTATGATTCCAAATACAAGATCTCGTTTTTGCTTATCCACTCCCACCAGCAACGAATAATCCATCACGTTTATTGACTGAAATAATTAAAACCATATTGAGATACAATGCATCATATACAGTTTCAAGGAAGAGAATTTTAAATATTTACTCAAGGGCTTGATTTAATATCTATATTAATTTTGTTGGCTAGTACATTTTTGTTTTATGTTTAAATGACAAAGGAAAAAATAAACGAATTTATCATTTTGTGAAAAGATAGGAGAACACGGAGAGACACACAAGCGGATGGTTATGATGTTTGACAATAGCTTATTAGTAACAAAAGCAGCTTATAAGTTGCTTTTTGTAACTTAAAAGTGTTTGCCAACAACTTAATTTTTTTGATTTAAAATAACAAATAAGTTTGACAGATCATAAGTGACAAATACTTGCTTATGACTTATTTCAAATTTTGCAACTAGATTTTATCTCAATTTCTATTTATCTGTCCAAACATTTATTTATTAATATCCATTCAAAACCACTTAAAAGCTGGTACTTAAAAGTTAGCATTTGAAATTTATTTCCAGACATTTAAAACAAGTTGTTGTCAAATTGGCTCTAAATAGTAAAATCATCACCGTTAAGTCTTGATAGACCATTCTTGTTTTCCCATTCAAAAAAGTTCTTGGCAGCAAAATAAAATACTCTATATTTTTCTAATATTTTTTAATGGTTTATTTTGACAATTTAAAGGTAAAAACCCAACAACTGTTCCATCATATTCAAAGTTTCATAGGAGAAACAGTGAAAAATAGGCAGAAGGTAAAGAAATAAAAATACTTACAGTGAGAAAGGATGTATCATTCCATATTGCACGCTGAAAAAGGTGCTTATTTCTCCCTGCAATGTAAATGGGAGATACACGCATGTCATCCACAAAGTTTTGATCCAGGAAAACCTTTTCATTCCCACTCGCTTCTATTTTTCGTGCAAAAACAGCACCTTTCAGATCATAAGTGCGTGTGAAGTTACGACCATAAAGGAGGTTTTCCATCACCATTAGATCCGTTTTCACTTCTTTACCGCCTTTTGTATGTCTTACCTGAAGTTCAACATATAAGCATTGATTTAACACAAGTAAATGCCATAAACTAACATGAGAAAAGGAGGGTCAGTTCAGTTTCTGAGAGAAATCAGTAAGTTGCCTTTTGGTATAAGGTCCCAAAGGCCAATTTTAGAACAAGAAATATAATTCAGGGTGGGCTTACCATTCCTTAAGTGCATATTGATTATATTTGATGTTAGCAAGAGAACTTGAATGGTCAAAGTCCCATTTTATTTTTCGATGTCCTCAATGTATTACTAAGGAATTTGACGGATGCATTGTACTAATGAAGTATACAAATACACAAGGGGAATTTCAGCATCGAATATTACAGATAGTTAACTGTATTATGCCACAGAAAATACCAAAAATGCTACACCCAATTAGCAAGTCAAAGACTGAGACTTGAGAGGGTTCTATTGATATTTAATGTCGTGTAGCGAAGAAACTTAAATGTGTTTGGTAGACATAACATCTATGAATATGCAATATTAAATTATTATAGAGGTTTGGTTAGATGTTAGCAAACAAACCTGATATATCCCCAAGATTTTGGCCAGGCATGTCTGACTTCCCGAGTTTATGGAATAAGAAATGTGCTTAAAATAATCATTCGCAAATTTTATAAAGGAAACAATCTCAATTTTCTTTACTTCTTTAATGATGAATCTATCATCCAACGTTTTTGCAAAAAAAGCTTTGCTTTTCCCACCTTGAGCATCCCAATTCCTTGACCGGCTTAAGGAAGAAATGTAAGTTGATTCAGAAAGACCACACAATTTGCGAAGCTCTATAAATTCTTTTGCATGCACAATAAAAACCGAACATTTATTATGTGCACGATCAACAGTAATTTCAGGGTCAGAAGCAATCAATCTATCAACAATATGCGAACTTTCAGAACTGGAGGAAGATAGTTCATCAGAAGAAATTGATAGGCTGTTACTTCTTGATGGATGAATCCTATCAGCTTCTAAAGACTCAGTATATGACAAATCTGAAGAAATGAAACCATTTGACAAGTTATCAGATGATTTAATGGCTTCGGATTCTCCTTTTCCTTCTGTATTATCATTTTTGTGTGTATTCTCCATAAAATTATATTGGTTTTCAGAAATAGCAAGAGCACATGCAATGAAGCTTGATATGTCATATTCACTTACAGTTACAGAGATCACACTGTTATCAGCACTTATTCGAAAGTATAATGTCTCCATTTCTTCGCGAGTTAAATATATTGGTGGCACGTATTTGGGGATGTATGAATTAACAAAATCAAATTTATGCAATGAACCACCATGTAGATCGGTTCTAAAATCTTTCAGCAGCTCAGAAGCAGGAGTCCATACTAAAATTTTAGGGTCGTTCAACTTTGAACTATATGTTCTACCACTGTCTCCAAGCATAATATTTTCCATTTGGGTTTGATCTGAGGTTGAAAACCGATCTTCTGATTCGAAGTTTAGTTGGCTTCCTGACTTATCTGCATTTTGAGAATCAGTGATTTTTCTAGAATCATGAACAGACCTTTCCAAAGAATAATCACAATTCTCCGAACTTCTTTCCCCGTTAATCTCACTATACTCATGCAATTCATCATCAACAGAAGCATTATTATTATTTTGTGTACATAGCAGAAGAGAACTCAAACGTTGATCCCATATATACATCAATAAAAGTAGTTCTTGATTCAACCAACTCAAACTATGAACTCTGTTTATGGGGTTACCCATTTGCCTGCTAAAGTTGATAGCTTTCAGCAAAGAAGCCTGCTTAAAAGCATAATAACAAGAATAAATACATATGACTTGCATATAAGTATGATTTACTAAATTAACTATGGGTTAGAACATTTCAGTTGTTTATTCAAAGTTGCACTTTCAATGTCAACGTGTTTATCATCACATAAAATACCTCGGCTAATAAAATGCAATTTACTAAGCGAGGTCATAAACAATTTGAAAATATCACAAGTGTGGTGAAGAGGGAACAGCCATTTCTATCACTACGTCAATGTAGTTTTCAGCTGTAATATTTAAGCAACTTTATCTGATATCAGTAAAAAAAAATGGAGTGTTCGGGCATTTTAAGTTAAATTTGATCATTTTAAGTAAATATTTGATCAAATTTAGTCGTCAAAGTTGAAACAAGGAATACGTATATATTTTTTTTTGTTACGATGCCTTGTTAACATCTACTTTTGAAGTCAAATTTTAAGTTGTAGTCAAATACATCGAGCTACTTTGACGTAGTGATGAAAATAGCTGTTCCCTCTGACCCCCATAAAGTGTGTTCAGAATCTTCAGAGTAGCTCACTGTAAAAGTGTTTGGGCATTTCAAGTTAAATTTGGTCAGTTTAAGTTAACATTTGATCAAATTTAGTCATCGAAGTTGAAACAATAAATAAACAAGTATTATTTTTTATTTTATTTTCCTTTTTTTTTTTAACTTTACAATGCCTTGTTGACATCTATCTTTTAAGTCAAAATTTACATTGTTCTCAACTCAAATGCATCAAGTTACGTAAATAACTTTAGATTATTTTCTTTACTTTGAAGTTGATCTAAGCACACTTTAAGGGGGCAAACCAAAAGATTTTTTATGTTGATGTCTCCTTTCACAATTTTTAGAAACTAAAGAATTGTTTCAGCTAGTAAAATTGACCTCAAACTCGGACTTCTCATGAATCAGCATATCTTCAATTTCATACACATCTTTTATTGAGCCTAAAGAATCCATGGTCTGCTTTCGAAATTGACCAAATTCTCCATACTTCAGTTTCTCCACAAAATTAGCCACTCCAAAGAAAAGCGCATCTCCTCTTTGAAGAACCTTGCAAAGAAGAAAACTGTGTTTAACTACAAGAATGCGCTGCAAATGTTGCATTAAAAAATAACTTACTGATTTTGCTTCTTTCTTGATCCACTCTTGACCAGTTCGACTGTAGAAGTTTAAGATTGGTGGTGGTTTACGAGCGGTATATATTTCAACAGGAGAGTATCTGAACATGGCAACTTTTGAGCCTAATCTGTGCATTGTTTTGTGCAAAGACAGATAAGTTTTCAAAATGTGAGCTAGGATTTAAGCTTATATAGCTCAATATGTGGAATTCCTATCTAGCCTACCTCACCGATACCCCAAAACTCATTTATGACGTATGATCCAGATTATTATTGCTTATGATGGTTTTTGCTAATCCACTTTTCAAATTTAAATAAAAACTCTATACACCATGAAAATCACTGCTTTTAGAAGTATTTAGGATTTTGGCAGATTGCTAGTAAGTTGAACTAGGTGGTATATAATAATCCATTGTATAAAGGTGGAACACAGTGTACGCAGCCTTTCCCTCGCATTGCCTTAGGAAATACCATTTAATGAAATATGTTATTGTTCTAAGAAACCGTGACTGGAAGATTTAAGCATTGTTTAAAATGTAAAATACTTAATACATACCCAAAAAAGCGGAGACAATCCCTATGTAGTGAATGCCCACATTTTGAAGAAGCCCTACTAGCTGCAGAATGAGTTGAAAAGCTAAGCTCTAAGAATTTGCCGAATGAAAGACCTCGGGCTTCATTTGACATGATAACTCTCTGGGTAGACCTTGGAATTCCATTTTCATGCTCACACTTTAAGCACCTTGTCCACATCCATATTTTCCCTCCTGCTTCACCAGATAAAGTGGATTCGTCATCAAGTTGACTGACCAAAACTGTCAAGTTTCCATTTTGGTGGGTGTAACAGTATATGTGTGCCTCTGGAGGTTCATTACATGAAGAGCAAACATGATTCTGCCATTAATTAATATGTTAGATCATTTCCTTGTCTGTGCAGATAGGAAGCAAACAAACATAAAAGTAAGAAGTTTTAGTTGCATAATTTGGTATTGTTTTTTTCAAAACCCTTCCTCGGTTTAGCCCAAAATCAACCAACCGCTCTCTAAACTTTTACCAGAAGATTTGCAGTATCTGCTTAAGTAATTTCGAACATGAGGGCAAAGTAGTCAATTACAACTACCGCAAAATAGCGCAAGGCTTGGGCTATGCGCTATAATGTGCGCTATTTTGTTCAAAATGTTAGATTTTGCTTCTTCTTTTTTCATATACAACAAAACATATAAAAAAGAAATTTAATTGCTCACTGCTCAACAAAATTTTGTGCTAATTCTATTATCAACTACTAATATGAGCATAAAAACCAATATTAAGTGCTCAGCTAAAATCCTTTTAAACTGCTGGACAACTTTATAGGTAACCATTTCGGAGTTTGATATTATATTTTTCGCTATTTTGTAGTTGTATTCTATGTTCACAGAGTTTGATATTATATATTTGCACAAAGTTTGATATTCTATTTTCACTATTCAGAGTTTGATATTATATTTGTATAGAGTTTGATATTATATTTTCACATGTAACTATTAGACAGCTTCACAGGTAACTAAATCAAAACATATAAAAAGGAGTGACATCTGTAACTGTATTCTGTTTTTACTATTTCGTAAACTATCCATGTTTTCTTTTATGTACTCACTGCTCAACAAAAATCTAAAGTAAGTTCTTTTTTTTTATCAACCTAAGTATCACCGTAAAAAGTTAATATTAAGAAATAAAAGAGCATAAAAAGTCAGCTTAGCAACCAGTTTTAAACAGCTTGACCTAGATACTGAAGCTCATAACTAGATTATGAAATAAAAGAAAAAACCCAAATGGTTCAAATTGAAGAAAAGAAGGAAAAATATACCTATAGAATTGAAAATTTGTTCACATAAGACTGATTCAGATTAAGAGAAAAAATTACCCGAAAAATAAATTAGATTAAGCTTCGATTTAAGTTTCAACTGGAAGTCGACTTCAAATTAGAGAAGAAAGAGCATTTTTTTTGCCATAGATTGCAAAATAACAGTAACTGAGGGAAAAAAAAGAGAGAAAATAAATGACAGACCAAAGAAATAGAACATAATACATTCCAAATTTAATCAGTTGCAAGCAAATTGAATTGGACTTGGGCCTGTAAAGGAAAAAAGTAAAAATAGTGTGTTATGGAAATTTTGTAAACTTTATGAAAATAGCACGCTTTTTTGCGCTACAGTTGACAGGTGCGATATTGTAAGTTAAATAGCGCACAGCTTGCGCTATGGGCTATTTTGCGCTATCTCACGCTATAGCGTGCACTTTGACAACTTTGCATGAGGGATTTGCTTAATGCATGATGTGCTACATAACTGATGTCAATAGAGGGCATTTGACTGTCACCAAGCCACTAGAGAAGGATTTTCTACAGTTAACGCTAAATACATCATACATAAATAAGCAAATATGTTAACCTTATTGAGTAAAATCTCTTTAAGAAAACGTCCAAGAGTCACATCAGAATTTCCATAGTATTTTATACGAGAAAGAAAGCTCTGATCGCAAACAATCCCTTTTTCCACATTCTGACTGGACTTTAGTACCAATATGCTTTCCGGATCCTTTAACTTCTCATTGTGATCACCGTTACAAACTTCTGATTTAGTCTCATTAGATCCATTTGAAAAAGGTAATGGTTCATCTTTTCCAGCATTTGAATCTTCATCATCTGATTTCTCTTGGTTGAAGTTCTGATCTGCTTCTATCTTCTCATCTTGGTCTTCTATATAGTTAGCAGTTAGTAATTCGTTTACAGGTGGGAAGCTATCTGATAAATATCTTATAAGAGAAGACGAGAATGATGTCATAAATTTCCATGGATTATCAGATAATTCATCATTTGCATGTTCATCAAGGTTGTTCTCATTAGACTCGATGTCAAGATCAAGTTTGGGTATTTCATGCATATAATTTTCCATTGATCCAGTAGAAGTAATATTATGTGGTATGTCTGAGATATTTGCATTGGACATATCTGTAGAACAAGTTGAAGGTACTGTCTTCTTTTCTAGGCAGTTTCCTTCACCGTCTGCATCAGGAAAAAAGGCTCTTTGGTCCACAAAAAATGATGTTTCAAGTATCAAGTGATATGCTGCAAAGACGGTGTAGTGCAGCACACGTTTAACCTTCTTCAGTTCAACAATGGGAGCTCCTTTTAGCAATATCTGTCCATAATGACATTAACATTAGAGTTTACCATATCACCAAGAAATGATGTATTAAAAACTGACGTCATGTCTCTTTGTTCATTTTTATTTTTAGTGCATGTGCACAACACAAATACAACCACAACATATCATACTCTGTGATATGACTGTTATGTACACACATGAAAGTTGGGGCATTAAAAAAAATTATAAAAGAAAAGAAAGAACTCACAGTACAGCCTAATGGCTTAATGAAACCCTCCATAAACATCAAAGTTTTCGTTGACCTTTTTCCTCCCTCGTTACAGTTGTTATGTTCTTCAACAAATTTTTCAATATGGAAAGAGTCACAATGATTCACTTTTGGATTTGTAAGACCATCTGGAAACGATATAATTGGAGAACCAGTACAGCGTGAAATTCTGTTCAAGCGTGTCAGCTTCATGTCATAAACTAAAGTCATATTATGCTCTAGAAGAAACTCTTGTATGTCACGAGACACCGATTTTTCCACTAATACAACATTCGGATGGCATTTCTCTATCATACCGTGGATGGACATTAAATAGTCGTTTTCCTGTGCAACAAAGAAAATAATTTAAAGCATGCGTCTCTGGATAAAATTGTCAAGTACAAGTCATACCTGATCCATTGAATCAAATGATGAAAGTCCGCTTTCACGGTGCCCAAGAACACCTGGAAGGAGTAAGAGCCTAGGATTCTTCCAGCTAGTTGGCATGTGCTTGTGTGCAGTGTTTTTCTTAAACACTAATCCCCGAATCACTTCACTAGAAATTCAAATAAATTTAACATTAACAGATAGAATGTGATGCTTGATATGAGAAGGACATGACATAATTACTTCTCTACTTCAAAAAAAGACCACTGTGATCTGTGGGTTTTTCAAGGACCTGAATGCTCTGCAATATACAAGTTTTAAAATTACTATTCTATGTTCAGAAACTCATGATGAGTTGAATAAACTCATAAACAACGTTAACCATGTATTGGAAAAAGCATAATGAATAAGTGGGTAGAAACCTAAATAAAAATAGGGACCCAACAAAGTTATTTCTTTATTTCAGTAAACCACCCTGGGAGATGCATGGTTCTTAGTTACTTGAATGTACTCACCTCAAACCCAAAAAATCTCCATGGAAGTTGGAAAAACAGTTGATAAGTAAGAAGAGGCAGCAATCAGATATGTGGAATGAAACAAAAATACTGATTGGTAAAAGTTTAGTTTCTTTAATTTATTTCCAATCAATTTCTTATTTTTAATCTTCATAAGTAAAATAAGTGTAGACAGGTTTTCATTTATCTTAATATTTGCAGCTACAAAATAAAAGTTAGGAAACTTTGTATCATATAAAATCATGGATTTGTCCAGTCAGTTGAAATGTAATATATTGGAATCACTAGGATGGCCTACATCAAGGTTACAAATTTTAAAAACCAAGTTCGAGATCTTGCTCTGAATGTATCATGAACCGAAACATAATATCTCAAATAAACCTTGTATGACATTAAGATCGACCCAGTTATAAATGTCCACTTTCCAATAAAAACTACCAGCGATCTTGATTGTGATATATGTGATTACACAAAACATGAAATCTAATTAGTTTACTTGTTCCACCTAAAACACGTCCTTTTTATGTTTTTATTTGAAGGTTTCAAATTCGGATCGAGTTATTTTTACAAGTCAGTTTTAACAAATTCGGATCGACCCAGTTATGTTTTTATGTTCAATTTTAACAAATTATCAATGTTTCTATTGGAACAAATAAATTATCGATGTTTTGATAATTTATTGATGCTATGGAAATTGATATATGTCAGTCGTACTTACTTTGGTCATGATTTTAGAATTCAATATCAAAAAATATCAACTGAAAGTTAACAAGAACATTTAGTGAACATTTTGCCAAGATTTTTTTTACTAATTTAGTAATTTAAGTTTCTTTGAGATAAAAATACAAGATGAAATTTGAAATCAAAATTTTAATACAAGACGTACATTCAAGTTACACTTGTCTCATCTAAGATCTCGACGAAAATGAAATATCACATGAACATCTAAATCCAAAACCAGCCCAAGATCCCAAAATCAAAGCATTTATTAACATGTTTTACAGCACATGGATTAAAATTAATATTGGATGACTTAAGCTATGGGTTTAAGCAGCAAAAGAAAAAAAATTCCCCTTAATATATCCAGCCTCCATATTGCTCTATAGGTTCTACATGGGCACTATGAGCAAGAATTCAGATATACTTTTTTCTTTTTTCTTTTCTTTTCTTTTTTTTTTTTTTTTTTTACCTTTGAGCACATGTTCCACTTGCAACACATTTGACTTTCACATATGACCCAGGATCCATAGCTCTCCCCTCATTTGCCTCAGGCTTGATAAGCGATGCTGCTTCCCATGATAAAGAAGCAACAATATCAAGCCACAGATCACCATGATCAATGTTTTCTGATGCTAGAAATCGACTCACAAGTATCTTGAATTGCCCATTCATTGCTTCCATCATGGCCTTTTGCCTTTCTTGTCTAAATTTATTTCCATTGTCTTCATCAAAGCCATTAGATTGAACCCATTTTGTACCATCAATATATTCGTCGTCGTCGTCGTTGAAGGCAACACTGTCCATGTCATCTTCTTTGTCGACTGGTGGAGGTGGGTCCCAAATGTGAGCATTAAATTCCGTGGTAGATGCACACGGTATGATATCATTATCATTGCTTCCATCCTCTTCTCCATCTGATTCTTCTCCATTTATTATAGATCGAACATCATCTAAGGTGTTTTCGGTACATTTTAAAGAATCAATGCTAATAAACTCCTCTGGATTGGTGTCCAAAGCACCATTACAATTCTCCCTGCAGTGTTGATGTGTATAAATTTTACTTAACTTCAGGAATTATACAATTACTTGTTATAGGAATAAAAAATGTAAGTTTGTTTTTCAAATAAAGAAAACTAAGGGGAGATCATAATTAAAACTCATGTGCAACCCTGGATGCAAAAGTTAAAGATGTTGAACAAACAGACTACCAGTCTGTAATCTGTATTACTAACAGTGCACTATATTCCAGTAAATTCAGATTGGTTAAAAATATTATCATAATATATGGAATTACTATTACAAAAGTATTTGCATACTCTAAATTCTAAAAGTTACAAACATGTTTGGGAGGACTTCTAAAGTTCTACCCCTAAGAAGAAAATAGATGATAAAATCAGCACAAAACTAATATCAGTGATGAAAATACCTTATTTGCGATTCCATAGCTCCAGAAAAAATGAGGAAAAAAACTAGAGGAATTTATTGAAACTAAAATTTTGTATCCAAAACTACACGCATAACATATCTCCTTCATCCAATTGCAATATTATTTGCTGAGGATTACAGAACTAATCAACAATCAAACTTCAATGGCATATATGAATATATCAGCAAGACCCTGTGAGAAGTGAAAAAATTAATTGAATCAGCAACATATCAAACTTCAATGGCATAGTGAAAGTATGAGCCTATAGCATGTATAAAATACCAAAATAGAACAAACTTCAACTGCTGATCACTGCTAATTTAGTGTCAGATTACCTGACAATAAAATCTGAACATGGGAGAAATTTTCATTGCCCTCATCACCAAGTTTGTTATTGTCAAGGTGTCAATAAAACTACAAAGACGAAGACATATGGAAATCATGTACTGCTGAGAATATTATAAATTTTTGGTGGTAGTAGGTTATGTTGGTCAATTTGTCTCCATGTAGGGTTGACTTTGTTGTGCCGAAAAGTTGTGCTACTGTATAATATTGAACTTTAGGGATGATTAACCATAAGTCGAATTAATTAATTCTGGTAAAAACAATGATGCTCCTCAATATATTATACAAATGGGAAATATTTCGTTATTGAGAAACAAGATCTAATGACTGATTTCACAAGCAAAGTACAACAAGATGAAAGCTATCAGCACACTATAACTTATATACCTGACCAAATTGGAAAGCGAGCTGAAACATAACTATCACTGGCATACAAGTTCTAAAACTCAAACAGACTGAATTCATCGCAAGTGAACAATTGGATAACGCAAGAAAAAAATATAGTTCCGAATTAGTCAAAGGAAGCAAAGAATCAAAGTTGATATGCTTAAATTAATCCTTTTCCGTCTAACAAACAAAATATAGGAATAAAATCTCTACTGAACAAAAGATTCTAAGTACTAACCTGGGTAATTCCGAGCTCAATCAACTCCAAATTCTACGCTATCAATATAACAATCTTATATCTGTAAAAGAACAGCACAAAGCAGCAATATCATGAGATCAGTCTCATCTTTGACCTGCAAATCAAAAATCGAAATATAAAATCTACTGAAAAAGCATTAAAAAAAATGAGCTTCACAGTGTTAGAAAGAAAACCTTAAAACTCATAAGCATAACCTCAATCAAGCTCAATCAAACAGAAATGGAGTACCAAATACCCAATCGGTCAGATTTGCGGTTCGTATAAAACGCTTGGAAAGAAGATTTGAGTTTTGAACTTTAAAAGACCTTTTTTTAATTAATATCATTACATGAATGGGAAAGTGGGACCCACGGGACAGCTATTTCTAACCGAATAAAATATTAACGCGAACAATAAACTTTTAGACCGCTAAATCATAAATGACGAAGTGATCGCACTTTGTCGATGTTTTCAGAAATGATCCCGAATTTAACATGCTAAAATTAGAAACTAAAAAATGTAGTACAATGATCATTGAATAAATTATAAAGTGCGTGTGTGAAATAAAAGATGGGCGTTACTGCAACAATTCCAAAAGTTTAAAATTCTATTCCACGACATCAAAAATAAGATTTCACGAAAAAATATTATGAGTGTTTGCAGCAAAAATGTGTATTTAAAACTGCACAGATTGCAGTTAGAACTGCAAATATTTGTATTATATACTACAAATATTTGCAGTTATAGTTGTGTGTTTTCCTTTAAAATGAAAATTTACGGTGTACATTACAATAATGTGCATTCTAATCTTTAATTATTATAATCCACACTGTAAATATTTATTTTACAAATTCGTGCATTTTAAACTGCAAATATTTACGCTTGCGTAGTTTAAAAAAAACATTTTTTTGCTGAAAACATTAATGAGATGTTACGTGATACTTGTTTTTTTAAAAAAATTCAGGTATTAAGTTTGAAAATAAAAAAAGGATTTTAAATTCCATAAAAATAAAAGAAAAACACTTCAAACACTCACACAATAGATTAAACATTGTAATATCAACGTATTTTACAGAAATAAATGACTTTAAATTACTTCAACATTGAATAGTTGCTTCTTCGCACTTCTTTCAAGCTATAACCTCAATTTTTATTGTATGAATTAGATATCAAATGAAATCGTCGCTTAGTAAGGTTCGAATATTAGAAAATTAAAAATAATTTAGAAATCATATTTTAAAATATTTATGAAAAACTGAAGTGTAGTTAACTAGATTTGAGTTTTGCGGTTGTCCTCTAGGTTTCTTTTCTTAGTATGAAAGAAATAGTCTTTGTTATTTTTATGAAGCAAAACAACAAAAGAAGGGAGGGAGGGGTAGGTGTACAAATTTCGATTAGTGAGCCTTTTCTTTAACTATTGTTATTTTAGACCTAATTTCATGATGAATATTTCTTTTTTAGAATTAAGAGGCATAATTTAATTTTCAGATTAAATGTTTATGATCTGAAAATTGGATAATTTTAGTTTCTAAGTTGTTGTCTCGCTTTGAATTCCTTTTCCTGGCAAATATGGAAAGAAGGAACTTTGTATTCACATTGATCCTTTTACGACTATATTCTCCATAGCAGACGATTGTCAAGAACTTCAATATACTACTTTGATTTTTGTTAAGCCTTGATATGAATTAATTGTTTTATTTGTTATTTTCTACTGGTCATTTGCAGGTAGGGTTTCTAATGTTTTGCATGTGTGACGACCCGAAATTTTTGAATATTTGAAATCGGAATATTTAATTGATTTTAAATATTTAAAAGTTAATTTTTAACTTGAATTCAAATATCACCATTTATTTGATAATTAAATTATTGAATTAAATAATTTAAAGTTGGGTAAAATGTTGAATCTGAAGTTTTAAGCTTGTTAAGAATAATTTGAAGGCTTGTAAAATTTATATTGATAATACTGAAGATAGTAAAAGTGTTAAAATTGAATTTGGAAGTGTTTTGTTCAGTTTTAATAATATACCGTTTAAAATGAATTTAAAAATAACCTTCCGAGGCACCGTCTCGGAATTCGACGAAACTAGTTCCATTGGATCCGTAATAGTTAGTTATTATCGGATTTCAGTTTTCGTAGCAATCGGAGTTGTCGTTTGACCCTGGCAGCTCAAAACGCATAGAAACTATTTTAATCGATTTAATTTAAAATTGGTCGTTTATTTCCGTAACTTGCGCATATGATCAAATTAGCCTTCGAAACACATTCCATTGTGTTCGGAACGTGGGTAAAACCGTATAAACGCCAGGCGGCATGTGTTATTTGGAGTTTGTTTGTATATAACTCGTTAAAATTGAGAATGATATTAAAATAATATTTTATACGTATATAAATACGTTTACAAAATGGAAACCATAGCTATCTTTGTCACGACCGCCTCCAGTTCATTCCAATGGCCGAAAACTTCATCATAATCCCTCGTTTTTTCTTCAAATCCATGAATTTTCGTGTGGAAACTTCAGCTAGAAAGTTGTAGAGTGCATCGATCCCTACAGATCCAACGATCACGATGGTAAAGGGTGGAGCATGGATACCAGGAATCGGCCGCGTTCGTATTTGGTTCGAGCTCGTTTTTCTTGGCCGTGGGGTGACCGAGCTCGCCGAGACTGTTGCCGTGTGTAACAACCCGGTATTTTCAGCCATTCGCAGCCGCACATGTCGGACTTGAATTGCTCAAAATACCGCATTGTAAATAAATTTGAAGCAAATGAAATACAAATCACAGAATCACAGACACAGAACAAACAGAATACCTCGCAGCGGAATATAAAATACATAGTAGTTCATGAAGCTACTACGGTAGAGTCTCAAACCAAATACATAATACAGTCTGAAAACAACATAATAGAAATCCCAAATACATAGAAGTTCACTAATACATGAGATAAACTAGAATAGCTGAAACAGAAAGTAGATATAAATGTAGATAAGCAGAAACTCCAGCAAAGACCAGCTCCAGAAAGAGAATCCAAAACTGTGAATACTCAGGCTGACCCGAGCGTAAAGTAAAACACAAAACACTCGAGTCAGGACAATATATACTTATATAATGTAAATCAACTCAAGTGAACTGTAGTAGAAATGCACCATAACTTAAAGAATGCTTGGGATCGCTCATCCTTTAAGGATCAGTTAAACCATAAATTAAATACATCCCGTAGTTAAAATTTCAAAATAGTATTATATTTTAAAACAAATAGCTTCATTTTAAATCATTAAAATGAAGATATTATATTTAATAATTGAATTATTAAATTTCTAAAATTTTAATTTTTAAAAGTTCATTCATTCACTTAAATTTATTAAAATAATGAAAATTCAACTTTCGTCGCATTTAGAAAATGCTACGGAAAGTCACACTTAAAACAGTTCAATTTAACGAAAGACAACATTTAAAATACTGTAATAGGGTTCCATTAGTTTCAAATAAACTTAGTTAAATTCAACCATTATAACTTTCACAAAAATTCTATAATATCCCTTAATTAAATTGAGCCATTTGGTTCATTATTATCAACTAATTACAAATGATGTATTATCCTTTACATTAGAATTAATAGCATTTTAGAAATGCAGTAAATTAACTTCAAATATTCAGTATAATTTCACAAACAATTATATTTTTATTTAAATCATTTTTAACTTATAAAATCATATAATTTCACTTTTAAAACAATCATTCAAATACCCTTATATTCATGATTTTATAAAGTTAAATCTCTATTCAAAAATCAAAATTTAATAGTAATTCACTTATTAAATTCCAACGTTTAAATTTTAAATTCATTAAATTAAATTTAACTTAACACTTCAGTTTAAATTTTCAAATATAACTCAATTTCATTTTTATTTACTTAACTTAAAATTCACTTTTAAGCCAAATTCACAAATTTTCAATTTTAGTTATATTTCAAAATTTCAACTTAAGTATTCATTCATTTCACATTTTAACTTAATTCAAAAATCATTAATATATTATAAAATCATTTTAAATTCATTTAATTAAAAATATCATAAATTTATCATATTTTCATATTTAATTTAAATTCCATTTATCATCAAATTATAATTTCCAAAATAACTTACATTTCAGATTTTCTAACTTTACCATTAATTTATTTCACTTATAAATTTTCGGAGAGTTAATAATGCTTTACAAAAATCATTTTTAATCAAATTTAAATCAAAATATTATAATATTTACATTTCTAAAATATTTTAAATTTTTTAGAAAAGCATATTTTAACAACGGGTCTGTATTTCATTTTCTAGCCTAGGTAAAGTGATACGGGTAATATATCATTTCAACCCGTAATTTAAAAAGAAACCCGGGTTTGATCATTTCAAACCCGCAATCCCAAGTAAATGAAGATAATTGAAAATATTCTGGCCTATCATTTCAGCCCATAATGATTTTCTCCTATTCTTAAGTCTGTTCGGGTATGTATCATTTCAACCCATAGTGATTCTAATCTAAAAGGAACTTGCAGTGTGATAAACTGATAAAAAAACAATAATAGAACAACATAATATAACAGTAACATATGATATAACAGGTGTTTAAGCATGGGTGAACATAATAAAATCATAACATAGCAGGTGTAACATAATAATGCATTTTACAGATTCAAAATGGGTCAATTTACTAGTTATATATGTACATATTGTCTGGTGAGAATAACTCACTGGTTTGAGCTGATGACCCAACGACGAATTGCACAAACGAGATCTACCCAAGCACGACATAGATTCGAATAGAGGAGCCAAATGTCAAATTCCTTGGATACACATCAAACAAAAACAATATAACAACGTTGAGTTTCAAATCAACTACGATTAAAACTATGCTAGAATAACTGCATAGAATCAAATAGAAATGTTTGCACTTGGTTTTAATCTTTACTAGGCTCAGCTATAAGGGGAAATACAACATAATTGCAGGTGTTTGGATCTGGTTTGGGTGAGTATGGGTTCGGCCTACATGTTGGAATGATGGTATAAAGGTGGGTGAAGGAAATAACACACATAAGCATGCATACATGAATTTGGTCAAGGATTTGGGCTCGGCCAAGGCCCTAGGTGTCACGGCCAGAGGAGTGGGGTCCACTGTGGTGGTGTGGCCGTGGGTGCTGGAGGTGCTGGAGGTGGTGGTGGTGTGGTAGGTGGCGGCTAGAGGGGTGGTGAGGTGATGGAATGAGAGTGGTGCTCGGTTAGGCTAGTATGAAGGGTGTTTTGAAACTTTTGTGGATATGCGTCACCAAGGGGGTTCATGGCTTGGGTGGCTGGTAAGGAGGAGGTGCTGGTGGTGTGTCATCAGGTGCTGGAGGCGGCTAGGCAGCAAGGGAGGCATGGCCGATCCTAAAAGAGGTGAAAGCATGTGCAAAATCAAGCTAGAAATAAACGATGTAAATAGAAAAAGAGATCAAAGAAATAAAGTTTTACCAAAATCTTCAAGTAAGGATGGCCGAAATTTTTTCTCAAGAAGGAGGAAAGAAAGATACGTGAATTAAAAATGAGATAGTCGGCTGAAATGTGGGGAGTTATGGCAAAAGAAATGAAGAGTTGTGAGGAAAATGAAGAGGTGGAATTCAAAAAGTCAAAAGGCAATTCAAAAGTCAAAACCCTTTCATATTTCTTTATTTTATTTATATAACTTTATATTTCTGAAAATAATAATAATCCCAGATAAAATTTCGAAAATTTATCAAAATATAAAAATTTATATAATATTTATTAATTATATAAAGTTAAATTAAGAAAAATAGCAAAAAATAGTGAACTAGACTAGAAAATTTGAAATTAAATGAAATAAACTTTATAAAATTCATATGAGCTTGCAAAATATTTTTAGACATAAATAATAACATAAAATAACAATAAATTCACAAAATAAATATATAAAATTTAACTAAATTTAATTTTACTGAAGAAAATAGCAGAAAATAAGAAAACGGCCTATAAAAGTAGGAAATCAACACAGTAAACTATGGAAAAATTATAACATCACTTTAAAATGTTTTAAAATAAAATATATATCTAATTTGTCATATAACACATATTAGAATATGATTTGACAAATAAAATATTGTTTATATAAATTAAAATAGATGATTTTATTAAATAAATCAATTTACATACAATATGGTAAAAAGCATAACTTTCACAATATAAATCGGATTTCAACAAAACGAAAAGCAGTATTCTTGAAATTAAATTTATTTTTACAATAAAAGATAAAATTCAAGAATTAAAATATTTAAATTTTAAATTTAAAAGTCAAAGTTTGACCAGATTGACCAAAAATCCACTTTTCGGAAAATATTCAATCTATACCAGTTTGAAATTAAAATTCACATAATAATCAACACTTATATTTAAAAATGAAATGTTTGAAATAAAATAAGTTTAAAATAATTTCAAAATAAAATAAGGTCAAATATTAAAATATATGAAAAATCTAGGGTTGTTACACTCTCCCTCACTCAAATCTTTTCGTCCTCGAAAAGGAAGGAAGCGGAGAAACAACAAGAAAAAATTGTAGGTTGGAAGACATCGTGAAAGAAGGTAGGGAAAAAGTAGCTAGGAGGGAAAGCAGGTTGAAAGACAAGGATGAACCATTAATTAAACCATTATACATTTCAATTAAAATTTTATACCATTTAAAACATTTTATAATATGATGAATAGTCATTTGATTCAAATCTAATGGTTCAAGGTAAACAATATTTAAACATTTTAAAATTCTTCAGAAGGAAAAATAACTGATCAAAATATTCCTTATATAGTACTTTTCAAAATACTTTTATAACTCGATGTCTTAACAAGTTTATCCTTGTTCTTGCAGGCTTTGGCCATGCGTTGATCAGGCGCAAGGCTAGAATTCTCCAAGTACTTAGTAGACCTGTTTCGAAACCCAGTGAAAACTACTAAAAAAATGAAAATGAAAAAATAAATGGGTATGAGAAGCACCACTCAAAATCCAATGTCAAATGATGATAATACGATAGCAATGGCCCGCTGTTGATCCAGTATTTACGCACTGGACACGAAACTTTTCAGAAGATCCTTCTACCTTCCAGATCCAGAAAAATATCGTAGCCAGCTCATAAACAAGGGACCATCGACCCTTGATGCAGTGGTACGCTGCTGATTCAATGATTTACGCAATGGATGCACTTCCTTCCCGGAAGATCCATAAACAACAGATCCCAGGATCGAAAGCGCCTCCATTGGGTAAATTAAAGAACCATCTACCCTGAAAAAAATCGAGGAACTCATGAGTTTAAGTCCGGACAACCATATCAGTTCGAATCCATTTCTGAATTCACCCAAGTCCATTAGGGTTTATCGGTCGAATCCATTCATGGATTCCCCAAGTCCATCTGGGTCGAAGCATATCACTATACTTCTTCCGGAGGTTACTTCCCATACCTCTTACAACGAAATATAATATACCATATATAGTAACCCTTCAAAATCATAGCTTCAAATATCGCACTTATATAGATTCCATTATATATAAGATTTCATTTTCAAATCGAATACTTTCCAAAATCAATAGTATATCAAATCATACTTATATAAACTTCGATTATATAAGATTTTAATTTACAAATTGAGTACCTTTTCAATTCAACATTTTCAAATCAACTTCATACTTATACAAGTCCATTTTATATAAGTTCGATGACTCCCAAATCAAGTATTTAGTAAAACAAGGTTCTCAATTTTAATTTGTTTCAATAACATTTCAGTTTCAAAATCATATATGATTTCGCCAAATCATTTCTTACAAATTACATATACTCAGTTTCAAAGTTTCTTAAAACAATAGATTTAGGAAATAATCCAAATTTCCAAATCAACAAAAATTTAGGTCAAACAAATTCATTTCCATTTCAAACATATATTCACTTTCAAAAATCATAATACTTTCAAAGTTATAAATCTTTCGAAACCAAAATACTTGAAATCATTACACTTTGAAAATCATAACTTTTCTAAATCATACATTTGAAATCATAAAACATCCCTTTAATTCTTTACATTCCACAAATTTATTCAAGTTAAACCCAAGTCAACATGTTCCAGCTTTAATTCAATTCAAACCATCAATTTCAATTCAAATTAGTTTTACAACAAAACCATTTCAAATATTATAAAATTTCAACATAGATTTGATCCACAAAATAAACTTTTCAGTCTTAAATATATTTCAAGGCTTAAATATACCATATTCCAAAACTAAATTTTTATAATTTCATATATCTCAAATTTTACTTCATTATTACTTAGTTTTGACATTTCATAAATCCATCATTTTTATTTAAACTCAAATTACAAGTAAACCAAATATCCTTTCATACAAATATAAACTTTAAATTTCATTTATCAAAGTCAATTATCATTCCTGATTCACATTCTTTATCAAATAAAGATTATATCATTCAAAGCCTCAATATCAAATCATTATTTGAATTCAATTTCAAATGTTCAAATTTAAATATCATTTAAAAAAAATTAAATTGTCATTCAATTATTATTTCAAATATCATTACAAAATACATTTCAAAATTCCATTCAAAAATTTATTTATCTCATTACATTTCATTCCATTTAACACATAACCAAGTAAACCTTATTTAAATTCAAATTCAATTTAAATTCCTTAAAATTCAAATTTAAATATTAAATTATATTCAAAACTCCTTAAATTTCACAAGTAATCAATTCCAAACATTAAATCATTTAACTTTTTAAAACATAACTCAACAGTGTTAAAATCTATAACATTACGAAACATTGTCAAATTATAACAACGACAGCATTTAAAAGTGCTATCATAACTTAAAGTTTCCAAAATAGTTTAGTTCAAGAATAACGACATTTATAATATGCCATAACTGATATTTAATTAATTCAAACAAAGTTAAATTCAAAAACAATAGCAATTTAAAGTGTTGTCATAAAACTATAGCATTTTAGAAATGCTATTAATAAAATTCCAAATTTTATTATAACTTTTCAAAAACAATACAACTTCAATTTTAACAAATTTTAAACTTATAAATCATATTTCTAGACTTTAAAATTTCACATTTATATAATTTTTAACATATGATTTATCACAACAAAATTTTAAATCAAATATTCAATTTAAAACTCACTTTCATTTGTTGAGTCAAAATTCACTGTTTTTCTTAACTTATAAATTCAACAAAACTCAACATTTTACTTCAAATATCTTTTCAAAACTATATTTCATACAATATAATTCAAAATAGTCTTATTTATTTCACTCCACAACAGTTTCAAACTTATATAAATCATATTACTTTATACATTAATCATACCAAACTAAACTTATACTTTATCATATACCTTATACCATTTAAAATTTCTTAGCTTTGAAAAGTTAATCTTGATTTGGAAGTGCTCGAACCTTCAAAATAGTCAAAGAAATCATAATTTCAATCCAAGAGTTGGAAATCACCAACAAATTAGTAAATCAATTCCAATAGGTAAGGTTATACCAAAACAAATCTGGATCTCGAGGACTGAACACCGACTTATTTTAAATCATTTCAATTATATATATACATATATTTCGAATATCAAACCATACTTCGAAATTGGAAATCAAAATTTGGTTTCATAAAACCACTCGCATAGCAAAGCTACTAGAGTGGCCTCCCCCCACTCAGATACTCAAAAATCAATGTCGATGATGCATGTATTCATCACCGAAATTATTTTTCAACGACATAAGTGGTTTCTGGACTTTTATTTCTTGAAACTTCTTTGAAATCTCTTCGAAATCATTGGAATTCATTCGAATACATTTGAAACATTTCTTATTTGGAAAAATATCTTTAAATCATATTATTATTATATATTTTCCAAAATCTTAAAAACCCATTTCAAAACACCGGAGTTCGATTCCTCAAAATTCAAATTCAAAACCCTTCATTTATAAATCATTTTTATATAAATCAAATTTATTATAAATTTCAAATCCTTTCAAAGCTTCAAATTTTCATTTTCCAAAGGTAAAAATCCTTATTGAAAGCATTTCACTTTTATATACAAAATAGGGTCATCCTTATCAAAATAATAATTTCGATGTATGCACAAATTTAAAATTCAATCAAACACAAATTTCCAAAGAATGATTCAAGGTAAGATTTCAAGCAATACAGAGATTCGAATTTAGAGGAACTCTAATCAAATAGAATTCTGGTTCGAAGATAAGCTCGAACGAAGATAAGATAATTTTATTACCAAATAGAAGATGATATGCCTATATAAATCGCGGGCGACCTTAACCGGTCAACCGTGACTTCAGGTATTATAATCAATTCGGAAATCTAAGGCAAATCGACATTCGATCGCCATAGATAGAATCTGGGTAGAGTAGGAGATAGATAACATCGAAAACCGAGGATACAGGAATCTCTGGTGAATCAATGCCAATTATAAAGGATTTTCACCCCTTTACAAATCATTCAAAGATTTGCGGAATCACCGATCTTTATAGAGGTCATTCCAAAGTGGAGTTATGAAATGCTCCAAAATCAAAATGGATAGAATAGGGAAGACAAGACTGGATTTCAGAACAAGTGGGAGCGTTCCAAAGTTTAAGGAATCCTAATCAATAAGAATCCTAACAAGGAGATTTCTAACAATATGGATACTGAAGGGATGAAGTTTTGAAAATATTGGTTTCAAAATAAGAAAAAATTTTATACCAAAATAATCTGTGAAAATCCTTTAAAAATCATTTGAAAATTATTTTATACTTCGAAAATATGTTCTCTCACAAGAAAGGATTCTGAGATTGATTTCACTCATTCCAGGGTATTTCTACCCTATCTCTAATGAGTTTTTGCTCCATAGGCTATGGTTTGCCCAAAACCAAAGCTCTGATACCAAATGTAACAACCTGGTATTTTCAGCCATTCGTAGCCGCACATGTCGGACTTGAATTGCTCAAAATACCGCATTGTAAATAAATTTGGAGCAAATGAAATACAAATCACAGAATCACAGACACAGAACAAACAGAATACCTCGCAGCGGAATATAAAATACATAGTAGTTCATGAAGCTACTACGGCAGAGTCTCAAACAAAATACATAGCACAGTCTGAAAACAACATAATAGAAATCCCAAATACATAGAAGTTCACTAATACATGAGATAAACTAGAATAGCTGAAACAGAAAGTAGATATAAATGTAGATAAGCAGAAACTTCAGCAAAGACCAGCTCCAGAAAGAGAATCAAAGCTGTGAATACTCAGGCTGACCCGAGCGTAAAGTAAAGCACAAAACACTCGAGTCAGGACTATATACTTATATAATGTAAATCAACTCAAGTGAACTGTAGTAGAAATACACCATAACTTAAAGGATGCTTGGGATCGCCCATCCTTTAAGGATCAGTTAAACCATAAATTAAATACATCCCGTAGTTAAAATTTCAAAATAGTATTATATTTTAAAACAAATAGCTTCATTTTAAATCATTAAAATGAAGATATTATATTTAATATTATTAAATTTCCAAAATTTTAATCTTTCAAAGTTCATTCATTCACTTAATTTTATTAAAACAATGAAAATTCAACTTTCGTCGCATTTAGAAAATGCTACGGAAAGTCACACTTAAAATAGTTCAATTTAACGAAAGACAACATTTAAAATGCTGTAATAGGGTTCCATTAGTTTCAAATAAACTTAGTTAAATTCAACCGTTATAACATTCACAAAAATACTATAATATCCCTTAATTAAATTGAGCCATTTGGTTCATTATTATCAACTAATTACAAATGATGTATTATCCTTTACATTAGAATTAATAGCATTTTAGAAATGCAGTAAATTAACTTCAAATATTCAGTATAATTTCACAAACAATTATATTTTTATTTAAATCATTTTTAACTTATAAAATCATATAATTTCACTTTTAAAACAATCATTCAAATACCCTTATATTCATGATTTTATAAAGTTAAATCTCTATTCAAAAATCAAAATTTAATAGTAATTTACTTATTAAATTCCAACATTTAAATTTTAAATTCATTAAATTAAATTTAACTTAACACCTAAGTTTAAATTTTTAAATATAACTCAATTTCATTTTTATTTACTTAACTTAAAATTCACTTTTAAGCCAAATTCACAAATTTCCAATTTTAGTTATATTTTAAAATTTCAACTTAAGTATTCATTCATTTCACATTTTAACTTAATTCAAAAATCATTAATATATTATAAAATCATTTTAAATTCATTTAATTAAAAATATCATAAATTTATCATATTTTCATATTTAATTTAAATTCCATTTATCACCAAATTATAATTTCCAAAATAACTTACATTTCAGATTTTCTAACTTTACCATTAATTTATTTCACTTATAAATTTTCAGAGAGTTAATAATGCTTTACAAAAATCATTTTTAATCAAATTTAAATTAAAATATTATAATATTTACATTTCTAAAATATTTTAATATTTTTAGAAAAGCATGTTTTAACAACGGGTCTGTATTTCATTTTCTAGCCTAGGTAAAGTGATACGGGTATATATCATTTCAACCCGTAATTTAAAAAGAAACCCGGGTTTGATCATTTCAAACCCGCAATCCCAAGTAAATAAAGATAATTGAAAATATTCAGGCCTATCATTTCAGCCTATAACGATTTTCTCCTATTCTAAAGTCCGTTCGGGTATGTATCATTTCAACCCATAGTGATTCTAATCTAAAGGGAATTTGCAGTGTGATAAACCGATAAAAAATAATAATAGAACAACATAATATAACAGTAACATATGATATAACAGGTGTTTAAGCATGGGTGAACATAATAAAATCATAACATAGCAGGTGTAACATAATAATGCATTTTACAGATTCAAAAGGGGTCAATTTACTAGTTATATATGTACATATTGTCTGGTGAGAATAACTCACTGGTTTGAGCTGATGACCCAACGACGAATTGCACAAACGGGATCTACCCAAGCACGACATAGATTCGAATAGAGGAGCCAAATGTCAAATTCCTTGGATACACATCAAACAAAAACAATATAACAACATTGAGTTTCAAATCAACTACGATCAAAACTATGCTAGAATAACTGCACAGAATCAAATAGAAATGTTTGCACTTGCTTTTAAACTTTACTAGGCTCAGCTATAAGGGGAAATACAACATAATTGCAGGTGTTTGGATCTGGTTTAGGTGAGTATGGGTTCGGCCTACATGTTGGAATGATGGTGTAAAGGTGGGTGAAGGCAATAACACACATAAGCATGCATACATGAATTTGGTCAAGGATTTGGGCTCGGCCAAGGCCCTAGGTGTCACGGCCAGAGGAGTGGGGTCCACTGTGGTGGTGTGGCCGTGGGTGCTGGAGGTGCTGGAGGTGGTGGTGGTGTGGTAGGTGGCGGCTAGAGGGGTGGTGAGGTGATGGAATGAGAGTGGTGCTCGGTTAGGCTAGTATGAAGGGTGTTTTGAAACTTTTGTGGATATGCGTCACCAAGGGGGTTCATGGCTTGGGTGGCTGGTAAGGAGGTGGTGCTGGTGGTGTGTCATCAGGTGCTGGAGGCGGCTAGGCAGCAAGGGAGGCATGGCCGATCCTACAAGAGGTGAAAGCATGTGCAAAATCAAGCTAGAAATAAACGATGTAAATAGAAAAAGAGATAAAAGAAATAAAGTTTTACCAAAATCTTCAAGCAAGGATGGCCGAAATTTTTTCTCAAGAAGGAGGAAAGAAAGATATGTGAATTAAAAATGAGATAGTCGGCTGAAATGTGGGGAGTTATGGCAAAAGAAATGAAGAGTTGTGAGGAAAATGAAGAGGTGGAATTCAAAAAGTCAAAAGGCAATTCAAAAGTCAAAACCCTTTCATATTTCTTTATTTTATTTATATAACTTTATATTTCTGAAAATAATAATAATCCCAGATAAAATTTCGAAAATTTATCAAAATATAAAAATTTATATAATATTTATTAATTATATAAAGTTAAATTAAGAAAAATAGCAAAAAATAGTGAACTAGACTAGAAAATTTGAAATTAAATGAAATAAATTTTATAAAATTCATATGAGCTTGCAAAATATTTTTAGACATAAATAATAACATAAAATGACAATAAATTCACAAAATAAATATATGAAATTTAATTTAATTTAATTTTACTGAAGAAAATAGCAGAAAATAAGAAAACAGCCTATAAAAGTAGGAAATCAACACAGTAAACTATGGAAAAATTATAACATCACTTTAAAATGTTTTAAAATAAAATATATATCTAATTCGTCATATAACACATATTAGAACATGACTTGACAAATAAAATATTGTTTATATAAATTAAAATAGATGATTTTATTAAATAAATCAATTTACATACAATATGGTAAAAAACATAACTTTCACAATATAAATCGGATTTCAACGAAATGAAAAGCAGTATTCTTGAAATTAAATTTATTTTCACAATGAAAGATAAAATTAAAGAATTAAAATATTTAAATTTTAAATTTAAAAGTCAAAGTTTGACCAGATTTACCAAAGATCCACTTTTCGGGAAAATATTTGATTTATACCAGTTTGAAATTAAAATTCACATAATAATCAACACTTATATTTAAAAGTGAAATGTTTGAAATAAAATAAGTTTAAAATAATTTCAAAATAAAATAAGGTCAAATATTAAAATATATGAAAAATCTAGGGTTGTTACACCATGGGTGGAGCTGAGGCGGGCGCGCGATGTGGTGGGGTTGGATCTACCCATAGGCGATCGTGGGAGGAGCGGCTTTAAGCCCTAACGGCGGCGTGATGGGTTCGAAGACCCTAGAAACGTGCGCGTCGAGGAAGAAGAAATGTGCGGCCGTGATTTCCTGGACTTAGGGGACGGCTAGATTTGGTTTGTATATTATAGAAAAAAAATTGTTTTAAATTATAATTCAAACTATAAAAATTCATAGCTTTTGCGACGTTAGCAGATTTCGACGAATGTGGTGGCGCTGGAATCGCAGCGACGAGCAGCACGTTGTGATGTAGGCCTGGAATTGTTTTGAGCAAGTGGAAAATTTTGGATTAAATCGAACGGGTTCGATTTAATTTAAAATTTGACATGCCGATGCAAGGTGAGTTTATCTCACTCACATCTGGAATGCTTGTTAGTTTGAATAGTTAATATTTAAATTATTGATTGATTGTTTATATTTGATCATTATTATCAGATTTGATCGATATTTATTGTTGTGCTAACATATGTGGATGCAGGGAAACAGGTTGAAGTGATCCAACTAGATTCCTCACAATATAGAGATTGTCTTTATAATCTGTATTATATTTTATTGGTATCCATGATGGATTAATTTGGAAATTTAGTTATGCTGTTTTATGGTTGAATAAATAAAATTTGGTATTTTAAAAAAATATCAGTAAATGAATTGGGATTAAAGGAAAATAAAAGGAATTTTTAAGTAAGGAATTTAAGGAAATTAAATTCAGGAAATTGATTTGGAATTCAAGTTTTGTTTGAATCTCTGTTTTAAAGATAAATAAAGTTTTTAAATTTAAATTGTTTAACTACTTTAAACGGTTAAATGGTTTGGATTTAAAATGAAGATTTAAAATGTAAGTAAAGTTTCTTTTAAAGTCTAAGTTAAATCTGGAATCAAAATTTAAATCTGTATTCCAGTTTGAAATGAAAGAAAATTTAAAGTAAATTGTTTTTAAATGCTTTGTTAATGATAATTTGATCATAAATAATAAAAATGTTTTTATCTTTAAATAAATGAAGTTTAATGATTTGTAATTCATTAAATTATTAAGTTAAATAAAATGGATAATTAATTTATCTAATTAATTATAGTTAAGCACCTAAATAATTGAGTAATTAGAAATTAATTAATTGGTTAATAAGAATTAATTAAACTGGATTAAGAGATGATTAATTAAAGTTTAATTTCTTAGAGAGTAGTTAAAGGATTGTTATTAGTTAAAGAAGGATCATTAACTAAGGATTATCAAATGATTAATTAAGATGATTAATTGGATTAATTAATTAAAGATAACCAATTTATGGAATTGTTTAAGTATAATTACTTAATTGAAGAAGTAATTAAGGATCATTAATTAATGTAATAAATGAGAGTAATTAAAGGTTAGTTACTGTAAATGGTTAAGGATGGTTAATTTGTGAAATTTATTGAAGAATAATTACTCTATGTAATTGAAGATAATTAATCTAGGTGATTTATTAAGATGGATATTTGAAGATGATTGATTAATTCAAAGGTTGTAATTAATTAATGGTTGATTAAGCAAAGTGAGATGATTTATTCTTAAGTAATTGATTTAATTTAAGTTAATTAAATTAATTATAATAGAGATTAACAATGATTGTTTATGAATGATTGTTTGAGTAAAATATCTGAATTGGATGATATGCTGTGTTATTCTGTGATATGAAATGTTTTGTGATATGAAATGTTTGGATGGACATTTATAATGTGGTTATTAATGATGATGAATTTCTGTGCAAAAAGTGACATCTTGTATTTAAAGTTGAATTGTGGTTCACTTAAATAACTCGGGCTAAGATGGTATTAAATTCGAAGAGACTGGGTTCGGGTATTAGAAAATACCTAAAACCACTTTGAATTTTTATAGATTGATATGTGAAATCTATAGACTGGAATGAATTGATTTAAGTGAATTGGACTATTTAATCTACATTTTGGTACTTAGAAAATTGATGTGTGAAATAAGTAATGTCTATAACAAATTGTGAATTAGAAAATTGACACGAGTTACCCCGGGTTTATATAAGTTTTATGCTTTGTATTCCATGTTACATGGGTTTACTCACGCTGGTTTCCAGCCTGACCCGGGTGCTACTTTGATGTAATGCTCGGGTTAGACCGAGTATTACAGATTTTCAGGTAAGGACGTTCTGGAGCTCAAGAGGCGAGCTGGATGGCAAGAACGTATGGAGTGTTTCCGCTGTATTATATTGTTGTATATCTGAGACATGATGATTGTGTATATCCAGTGTCTGTATATATATGTGTAACTCTGATGTATTGACGTGAAATTTGACAAGTACAGTTTTCCTTTGTACAACTGTTATTATTTGTTATTATATTTTATCCACTGCGAATGTGAGGTGTAGGTGTTTTTGTTCTTCTTATTCTTCTATCTCTTCTTCTTTTTCCTAACGTCTGGAATTTTCGGGATCGAAAATTCTGGGTCGTTACATTTGGTATCAGAGCTGAAGGTTAAGCGAGAACCTTGACTCTGTTGGGATTACTCATTAAGGATAGGGTCAGTGGTACCCTAGAATGAGTTGAGTGTGTGTGTGTGTGTGTGTGTATATGAGTGCGTACTTGTTATTTTCATATACGAAGGTTTTAAATGATTTTATATAAGAATATATTTTGATATATATAGCAATATTTCTTTCTAATAAATATTACGATAATTGGTTGTTATATTATTTGAAAATTTTAATAATGAGAAGTAAGTGGTAATAGAAATATAACCAAATTAAAATTAAATGAAGATAAGTTTGAAATAGATTCAGAATTAAATGGTTTAAAGAGATAAGTTGATTTGATTTAAAGAATTAAATCAACATTTAAAAATTTAACTCGAATTTATATAATTCGGGATGGTTTAAATTTGAAATTTGAATTGAATTCGTTCAAATTGAATCTAATTTGAATTAATTGGATTTGTGATTGAAGATGTATAAGTTTAAAAATGTATATGGAAAATTTGAATTGGATTGAATTGAAATGATTGAAATTGAAGTGGGTTCAATTGATATTAGTCCAAATTGATTGGAATAATTTGGAATTGTACTTAAAGTTGAGTAGGTTTAAAATCAAATGGAATTTGATTTGAATTTGGAAAGAAATCAAGATTGATTCAACTTGAATTAGGATTAAATCAATTTCAATGGAAATTGAAGATTATTCAAATTGGAATCGAGTCAATTTGAATGGAAGTGGAAATTTAAATTGAATTGATGGGGAAGTGAACAGTTTTGACTCTGGACTATTTTTAATATAAACTATTTTAATATAAACTTATTTTTTCCAAGCTATTTAATATATACAACCTTTCTTTTCAAAGCCAAATTATTTTATATTTTTTTTACAATTATTTTTGGAACAATTTAACAATTTTCCAACTGTTTTATAAACTAATTACTATTATTCGACTATTTTACAAATTAATTACTATTTTACAACTATTTTGCAATTATTTAAAATTTCTATAACTATAACTATTTTCCAACTATTCTTCAATTACTTAACTATTTTACAGCTATTTCACAAACTGTTAATTGTTTTTCAACTACTTATCTATTTTTAAACTTTCCAAGCTATATTCTAAATTTAAGCTGGACAGAATTTAAACTGTTTATGATTGAGTGTCCATTTGGAATAAGGATTAAAGTGATAATCCAATGGAATTGAAACAATTGTGATTATATGGATAGAAATTAAAGGAAATGTGAATATAAAAAGAAATTGATTTGGCTAATAATCAATGAAGTTAAATACGTAGGGTGTACGTATATTATTCTATTCGCATGGTGATTTGATCCAGATTCGAGCATAAAATTTCGAGATAGTTATATCGATCCGAGTTGGGATTTTGCACTCGATTTTCGATGGCGAACCTGAATATGGATTGTTGATTGGTTCTAGATATTCTCTATCATAGTTATGGCTATGCAAAGAGAATGACGACTTCTGATCAAGAAACCAAACCTGTGTCCGCACTAGGAAGTCGGGTGGATGATACTAGTTCAGAAGTGAAATTATGTGATCGAGTGAGCGATCAGATTGGTATAGCGTACGGATGATAGATGTATATCGTACGAATTTGAATGAAATTGATATTGAAAATTTGTAAATAAGAAATGTGAAATGATTTCTTTTGAAATGAAAGTATATTTTGTGAAATATACAATGGATAAAAGTGAAAGTTGGATATTTTTATGATGATAAGTAAGATGGAAACAATTTTATAAAAAAAAAAGAGTAATCAAATTTGAATATTTGATTTTGAATAAACAGAGTTATATATCTTTGTTATATAAGATAAATCTTCCCTTGTTGGATCTATTGCCGGAAGAAAAGGATTTTGAAGGTGTCTGAAGTATAAAAGGAGTTTTATACAAGTTTGAAATGATCCAAAGTTTTAAAAAAAATATATATATCTATATATGTATATAAAGGATCTTATGAGGATTTTTGGAAAATGTTTTGGGAACCTTTGGATTTGGAAAGGCTTTTGATTTTTGGGTAAAATCAATATTGGAATTTGGAAAGCCTAGTTTGAGAATTATCGATTTTGGATAATCGATTTTGAGAAAAGGAGATTTTTATGAGATTCATACTAGGTGTATGATTTGGAAGGTACTATATGTGTATGGTATAAAGTGTTTTGGATATGGCTCTGGGGAAAAAGGCGCTCCCTTGAAATGAACTTCTCAGGAGTGCCACAGGGTGGTACTGCCTTGAACCCTAAGGGGGGGTTCTAAAGTTGATCCTGTGAGGAGTCCGGACAAAACTAGTTCCTAAGGATTATGAGTAGTGTGTAGCGAAAGTTGAGGGTGCTGATGCCTACAGAGGCATTTGGGTTATGCTGTGACGACAGTGTAACTCGATGTCACTGCGACCTACTTCAGACCATAGCGAAAGTCGTGTGTGACGCTGAGAGCCAATAGTCTGCGTTTGATTTTATATCGGTAGACTGCGACCTATGGTAACATAGCGAAAGTCGTGTGTGCCGCTGAGAGCCAACAGTCTATGTTTGATTTTACATCGGTAGACTACGACCTATGTAGGAGTGGAGAAGTTTCATTTTGACAGCGAAAATCGAGGGCGCTGATGCCTACAGTTACATGGACTTTTGCTGCGATGGCAACGTAACCCTGGAATGTAACTGCGATTTATTGTGGGTTCCATAGCGTAATCGAGGGGCGCGAAGTGCCTACAGTTACATGGACTTTTGCTGCGACGGCAACGTAACCTAGGATGTAACTGCGACCATGGATGGGGGTGATGATTTCCAGAGCATTCTCACCAAAGATATTTCCTCTATTTTCAAAAACTGTTTTCTATATTTTCAATAAAATTATTTTCCCAAGTATTTTCACTGGGTGTTGAAACGGGTTTACCAAGTAATAATAGACTTTTAGTCCTACGCCTGATCAACATATGACCGAATTTCTGTGAGAACAAGGATGGACTGGTTGAGACATCGAGTTATAAGAAGTATTTTTATAAAAGAGCTATTTTAATAGCATTATGTGAGTTTAAAATTATTTCTAAAATTTTAAAATAAAATGTTGGAATTTTGCAAAATGAAAGAAAATCTAAACTGGAATTATGAAAAACAAAATTTGAACTCAGGAAAATTTATTGAAGTGATTTTTGTAATAAAATCGAATATTGATTTAAAAGTTGGAAGTAAGATAATTAGCTAAATAATTATTTGATAGAGTATGTTAATAAAATTTAACCCGGTTAAATAAAATGGATTGTAAGTTAATATTGAAGTTTGGAAATAAATTCGAATTGTAAATATAATTCGCTTTGGATTGATAGAATTAAAATAAGTGGAGATGTTGTAAAAATAAAATGGAATTGAATTATAATAGAAATGGTTTGAGTTGCAAACAAAACCCAAGTGAGTAGAAATAAATTGAGAATGGCTTTGTATTAATAAAATAAATTCGATAATGAATTAAGTAGGTGAATTAAAAATTAAAAATGGGATGAATAAATGGGTTAATTGAATTAAATAATAAATGGATAAAGTCTGATTGAATAAAAATTAAATCAAATTTTTAATTGGAATTGGGTTATCAGAATGAACTTAAGTTATGAGGCGTATTAATTTGAAGTAAAATTACTTAAGTCAATAAAAGCTTGGTTTTGAGTAAGAATGGAAGGCCATTAAATAAAAGTTGGGTTAAAATAAATTTAATGTAAGCAATTAAGTTGTAAACCAATAAAATTGAAGAAATGGTATATGAATTGGTTGAAAGCAATTGAACATGGAAGTTATTTAGAATGCATTCTTTTAAAGTTGATGTGTTGTAGTTGTTTAAGTAAGAGAAATGTTATAAACTTCATATATAGCGCTTACATGTTTAAATTGAGTAAGTACAGGTACCGGGAAGCCGTTTGGCTGGATTTTGTTGCACTAATTGCTAAAATAATAAGCCGCTTGCTTAAAATGCTAAATAAAGGTACGCCTACGCAATAAAAGTAGGAAATATGAACTGTTTTTGTTTTTTCGACCGTGTGGGTCAATGTATATATATTTATATATCTTGTCAAATTGTAAAAGCTCCTCCGTACAAAGGAGACTCAGCCAAAAGTTTTCAAAATTTTTGGGAGTTTGAAAATTTTTGAAAAAATTTTTGTTAGCGACAAAAACGATTTCAAATTGGAAATTGAAATAAATTAGTGGATGAAACTAATTTAAAATGATGATATGAATCAGTTATAAATGGAAGATAAAATTCAATGTTCATAACTGATCATAAATTGAATTCATATGGAAATGGGAAAACTAATTTGAATAGAAATAGGTATAAAAACTTCTATAAGGAAATGTATAAAATGATTTTAAAAGCTATGATTGGATATTATTGCTAAGTAGGATATGCAGGTATTATAAAGGGAAAGGAAAATTGGTTTTGATTTCAGAAGATAAATTTGAATTGCTCGACAAAAAGGTATGTGTTTAAATTTCTATATGAAATTGATTGGTTTTTTGATCTAGCCACTTGGCCTTTTGTTTTCTTTTGAAATTTGGGAGCCCGTAGAGACATTTTGTAGTTGTACCGAGCTAGCCGCGCATAGGAGACGCTGGCGAAAATTTTCGAAAATTTAGAGAGTTAGAAATTTTTTGAGAAAATTTTGATAATTCAAAATTTGGTTTTAAATTGAAATTTGAATGATTGAGCAAATAATATTTTTTAAAAACTATGGGAGAGTTTGGGAAGTTAGTAAGAATGATAATGGGTCTTCTATAAAAATATAGTTGGTAGGATGTTGAAATTGTTGGTTTTGGAAAAAGTAAACGGGTATTGGACCACTCTTCCTAACTAGTAATTTCGGGGACAAATTCTTTTAGGGGGGGAGAATGTGACAACCCAAAATTTTTGGATATTTGAAATCGGAATATTTAATTGATTTTAAATATTTAAAAGTTAATTTTTAACTTAAATTCAAATATCACCATTTATTTGATAATTAAATTATTGAATCAAATAATTTGAAGTTGGGTAAAATGTTGAATCTGGAGTTTTAGGCCAGTTAAGAATAATTTGAAGGCTTGTAAAATTTATATTGATAATAATGAAGATAGTGAAAGTGTTAAAATTGAATTTGGAAGTGTTTTGTTCAGTTTTAATAATATATCGTTTAAACTGAATTGAAAAATAGCCTTCCGAGGCATAGTCTCAGAATTCGACGAAACTAGTTCCATTGGATCCGTAATAGTTAGTTATTATTGGATTTCAGTTTTCGCAGCAATCAGAGTTGTCATTTGACCCTGACAGCTCAAAACGCATAGAAACTATTGTAATCGATTTAATTTAAAATTGGTCGTTTATTTCCGTAACTTGCGCATATGATCGAATTAGCCTCCGAAACACGTTCCATTATATTCGGAACGTGGGTAAAACCTTATAAACGCCAGGCGGCATGTGTTATTTGGAGTTTGTTTGTAGAAAACTCGTTAAAATTGAGAATAATATTAAAATAATATTTTATACGTACATAAATACGTTTACAAAATGGAAACCCTAGCTATCTTTGTCACGGCCGCCTCCCGTTCATTCCAATGGTCGAAAACTTCATCATAATCCCTCGTTTTTTCTTCGAATCCATGAATTTTCGTGTGGAAAGTTCAACTAGAAAGTTGTAGAGTGTATTGATCCCTACAGATCCAACGATCACGATGGTAAATGGTGGAGCGTGGATACCAGGAATCAGCCGCGTTCGTATTCGGTTCGACCTCGTTTTTCTTGGCCGTGGGGTGACCGAGCTCGCCGAGACTATTGCCGTGGGTGGAGCTGAGGCCGGAGCGCGATGTGGTGGGGTTGGATCTACCCATAGGCGATCGTGGGAGGAGCGGCTTTAAGCCCCAACGGCGGCGTGATAGGTTCGAAGACCCTGGAAACGTGCGCATCGAGGAAGAAGATACGTGCGACCGCGATTTCCTGGACTTAGGGGACGGCTAGATTTGGTTTGTATATTATTAAAAAAAATTGTTTTAAATTATAATTCAAACTATAAAAATTCATAACTTTTGCGTACGTTAGCAGATTTCGACGAATTTGGTGGCGTCGGAATCGCAGCGATGACCTGCACGCTGTGATGTAGGCCTGAAATCGTTTTGAGCAAGTGGAAAATTTTGGAGGTTCGATTTAATTTAAAATTTGAAATGCCGATGCAAGGTGAGTTTATCTCACTCACATCTGGAATACTTGTTAGTTTGAATAGTTAATATTTAAATTGTTGAATTGTTGTTTAGTTGTATGTGATCATTATTATCAGATTTGATCGACATTTATTGTTGTGCTAACATCTGTGGATGCAGGGAAATAGGTTGGAGGGATCCAACTAGATTCCTCACAATATAGAGATTGTCTTTATAATCTGTATTGTATTTTATTGGTATTCCATGATGGATTTATTTGGAAATTTAGTTATGCTGTGTTATGGTTGAATAAATAAAATTTGGTATTTAAAAAAAAATATCAGTAAATGAATTGGGATTAAAGGAAAATGAGAGGAATTTTTAAGTAAGGAATTTAAGGAAATTAAATTCAGGAAATTGATTTGGAATTCAAGTTTTGTTTGAATCTCAGTTTTAAAGATAAATAAAGTTTTTAAATTTAAATTGTTTAACTACTTTAAACGGTTAAATGGTTTGGATTTAAAATGAAGATTTAAAATGTAAGTAAAGTTTCTTTTAAAGTCTAAGTTAAATCTGGAATCAAAATTTAAATCTGCTTGCCAGTTTGAAATGAAAGAAAATTTAAAGAAAATTGTTTTTAAATGCTTTGTTAATGATAATTTGATCATAAATAAGGAAGAAGTTTAATGATTTGTAATTCATTAAATTATTAAGTTAAATAAAATGCATAATTAATTTATCTAATTAATTATAGTTAAGCACCTAAATAATTGAGTAATTAGAAATTAATTAATTGGTTAATAAGAATTAATTAATTTGGATTAAGAGATGATTAATTAAAGTTTAATTTCTTAGAGAGTAGTTAAAGGATTGTTATTAGTTAGAGAAGGATCATTAACTAAGGATTATCAAATGATTAATTAAGATGATTAATTGGATTAATTAATCAAAGAGAACCAATTTATGGAATTGTTTAAGTATAATTACTTAATTGAAGAAGTAAGTAAGGATCATTAATTAATGTAATAAATGAGAGTAACTAAAGGTTAATTACTGAAAATGGTTAAGGATAGTTAATTTGTGAAATTTATTGAAGAATAATTACTCTATGTAATTGAAGATAATTAATCTAGGTGATTTATTAAGATGGACATTTGAAGATGATTGATTAATTTTAAGGTTGTAATTAATTAATGGTTGATTAAGCGAAGTTAGGTGATTTATTCTTAAGTAATTGATTTAATTTAAGTTAATTAAATTAATCATAATAGAGATTAACAATGATTGTTTATGAATGATTGTTAGAGTAAAATATCTGAATTGGATGATATCTATTGGATGATATGCTGTGTTATTCTATGATATGAAATGTTTGGATGGTCATTTATAATGTGGTTATTAATGATGATGAATTTTTGTGTAAAAAGTGACATCTTGTATTTAAAGTTTAATTGTGGTTCACTTAAATAACTCGGCTAAGATGGTATTAAATTCAAAGAGACCGGGATCGGGTATTAGAGAATACCCGAAACCACTTCAAATTTTTATAGATTGATATGTGAAATCTATAGACTGTAATGAATTGATTTAAGTGAATTGGACTATTTAATCTAAATTTTAGTACTTAGAAAATTGATGTGTGAAATAAGTGATGTCTATAACAAACTGTGAATTTGAAAATTGACACGAGTTACCCCGGGTTTATATAAGTTGTATGCTTTATATTCCATGTTAGATGGGTTTACTCACGCTGGTTTCCAGCCTGACCTGGGTGTTACTTTGATGTAATGCTCGGGTCAGACCGAGTATTACAGATTTTCAGGTAAGGACGTTCTGGAGTTCAGGAGGCGAGCTAGATGGCAAGAACGTATGGAGTGTTTCCGCTGTATTATATTGTTGTATATCTGAGACATGATGATTGTGTATATCCAGTGTCTGTATATATATGTTTAACTCTGATGTATTAACGTGAAATTTGACAAGTACAGTTTTCCTTTGTACAACTGTTATTAGTTGTTATTATATCTTATCCGCTGCGAATGTGAGGTTTAGTTATTTCTGTTCTTCTTATTCTTCTATCTCTTCTTCTTTTTCCTATCTGGAATTTTTGAGATCGAAAATTCCGGGTCGTTACAACATGCCACCAAAGTTGGAGGTCCTCACTAGGAACATGTCATAAATATCTATGAAAAAAAAATCTATGGATGGTATTGTTTGTACATTTTTCTTGATTTTTTTACCCAAAATCCTGATAGTTTGTAAATGATTTATCTGTTAATTTAAAGCTCCATAGCATCAAAGTTGCTTAATGACATAGCAAAGCCTTTTGTCATTGATCTATTTGTTATTTTTGTTACATAAATAGATAGCTTATTAGTTTTGACTGATATGAGTAGGAACATCATACCCTCTCTCTATATTTGGTAAGCAATATGTTTTCTTCACACAAACTATACTATTTAGGGTGTTTCTATTCTATTGTTATTATATATAAATTTAACAACGATGATGAGCATAAGCTTGGTGATTTGGATTATCTGTGAGACAAATAAACTAAAATTAGAAAATGAATTCAAATGGAAAAGTTCATTTTGATTTAATTCTCAGTAATGTTCTTGAGTAAGAAGGGTCAATAGAAAAAGGAATTATGGAAAGGGCAAACTTTTGAAAAAAAGTAAAATTGAAGGATATCAAGTTTTATTTTTAGGCTAAAGGACAAATCATGGTTATAATTAGTATTATATTCAAATTTTACAGTATGCAAAATGCTGGTTATAACTAGTATTATATTCAGATTTACAGTATACAAAATATTAGTTATAACTAACACTATCCTTCAGCCAAAAAAATTTGTTGTCCTATAGCCTAATTTTTTTTCTAAGTTTGTCATTGTGCATATTTTCCTGATAGAAAAAAAATGATTACTAATCTTGTATAAAAACTTAAAGTGAAACACAATTTAGTTTTAATTTTCCTTTTTTGTCACTGAAAATGATGTAGGTTGGTTAATGGTAGTTGTTTAATACAATGTTTCAAATGAACCGCTCGCCCTGATAAGAAACTGAACAAAGTAATCCTGCTTCCTTGACTCATGCCGGTATTGGTTTGCAGAACTTAAAGTGAGCTTTACATGAGTCTCTGATGATCCTTAAACTAAAAATAAGCATCAAAGTGTATAAAGTGTATCCATCTATTATATGAAAATTTGAATATTTGACCACTAGAATTCTTTACCTTAAATTTTTCCTCAAGTCGAATACTCGACTTTTTCACTTAAGATAAGATTTTGCTTTTAAGTCCTTTAAACTCATGTTCTTGAAAATTTATCCTCTTTATTCTTACTACTAGCCTTACTACTTTCCTTTACTTCTAATAGTTTCCATTTCTGTTAATAGAATTCATAGATTCACTTTAAAGCACTCTTCCTAATAAAAATGTGAACTTAACTACCGCCACCTATAGTTTCTTTTACTCCATCGTCAACTTCATTTTCATCAAAACATTTCTATCTCTCGTATTTTTTTTATTCCTCTCTACTAAATTTTATGTAATTTATTCTTTCGATTCTTTCTAATGTTTTGTTTGATTTGGTTTATTGGGAATAAGCAAATACCCAAAATTTGATTGATGAAACAAAACTTTCATCAATTATGTGAAACCAATATTTGATGTTGGATATTAGTTGGCAGTATAACTTTAATAGCTATCAATTACCAAATCTTATGAACCACGTGTTGTTGGATGATTTAAAAGCAATATAGTTTATATTGCAAACTGAATTGTAGATTTTAATATGTATTTTTTGATTCCCTCGTGAATTTTATAGTAGATGATTATGTCCATGCTAATATATTGCAAAATGTTTCCATGTGCATACAAATTATTTTCATTTTTTCAAGATGTATTTATAAGATGTATATGATAAGAGATAATTCCTTAGAGGTGGAGAAGTAATTTAGGCAAATTATAAGGCATAAAAATATATGTTGTCAATAGATTACATGCTAGCATTTTTCCATGTAGACATTTTTTGCATGACATGTTGAACTATGTTTTGATTATATTTAGCCAATCAGTGTTGAACCATACTTAGATACATCTATTGATCATTTATACATTATATTTATGAAATGAATAGCCTTGGCAATAGCAAAGCTTTGGATTTATTGATAATTAACCATGAACTGATTATAAACTCATTCAAACAACTGAAGTAATTAGAGGGAACAAAGATATTCAAACTATATTGTAAATTGAATGAAACTAGTAAAATCCTAGGTCTAGCAATAGATATGTGTTCCTAATTTATGTTGAGTTATTCCTTTAAATATTGCTCTTACTGACATAAATCATTTGGTTTTGATTATTTTTCAGCTAATCTATTCAAACAAAGCTTACAATATATAATGGAGCCCTAATGATCAAGATTTTTTTGCTACATGAATTCAACATTGGTCTATCCTATCTATTATGTTATAAGAGAAATTAAATATATAACCATTTGTATTATTTAGTCTCCCTTAATCTCAAATGAAATATTGATATCTCGCTTATTTTAAGTGTTTTTTACATTTACACCCTCCAAATATTCAAATAAATTCAAACCAATTTCTACATTGCTTCACATACCTCTTGTCATTGCTTCATATACTATTCCTATTTTTAATCTTCTTCGGTCTCAACCTCCAGAATAACTGAATAATGGTGTCATATCGAGTCATTCTCTCTTACGGGATTTTTTAAGGCATTTGTGGCACAAACTTTCATGTAAGTGCAATAGGAAGAGAAGATTCAAATGATCAATAAGGAAGGAAGAGAATAAAGCATGTTACAATAAAGAGATGTAAATTAAAGAAAATGTAGCGATTCAGAAATTTGAACACTTCGTCTTCAAATATTGAAACGTTTTGAAATATAATTAAGTGTTATGAATATATTAAAAAACTTGTTAGACATCATTTAATTAATGAATAATGATAAAAAACTTGTTTTGAAAATTGTTTACAAAAGTATATTCTTCAATGAAAAATCAATAATGTGATCGAAAATCGATTTATCGATATACAATTTTTTATCGATATAAGTTGTTCGAACTCTTGGCACTTGTCTACTGATTAAATGAACACATTAGCAATTAATTAACTCACACGCCTCTTAATAAACCATAGTACATTCTAGAAGCTTCCATTAGGATAAGAAATATTATCATGAGAGTTGTATAATGGTAATTAGTATAAAGGAGATGTGATGTAAATGAGAGGTGATGGGAGGTAGGTCTTCCATGAGATCGTGGGGGTGAAGGCAAGCTTAAAGAACACAATTCTCGTGCCTATATATGAAAAGGCATAATAAAGAAGATAAATCACAAATTCACAAAGCTTAAACAAGTTGTTGTTGAATATGCTAGTATATGATTTTTGTTAATGATAATATATATATATATATATATATATATATATATATATTCAATTAAAAGTATTTGTCAATGTACTATTTTTCATATAATTAAATAAATATTTGCTGGATAAAATAAATAGCATGAAATTTAAATTCAAATAGATATTTTATTCAAACAAATATTTTATTTCAATTTTGAATAGTAAAAATCTGAGCTCTCACTATATATACACAATTTCAATTACAATACAAATCCAATTACATAACAATTTAACATTAGCACCTCACTACATATCACTAATTCACTTGTGTTTGATCTTCAACTTATTCCAGATTAAATCCAGCATCTGAGTTATCTGCAAAATACACACTGATGCAGTAAAATTGAAAAAGAAAATATTTTTACAGTGTAAAATAAAATGTATTTTAAAAATATTATTTGCCTCAGTTATTTGGATTGTTCATCATCATTTAATTTTGAATTCATCATACACGAACAACTTGTGACATGCACAATGTATCATTGTACATGCCACAAGGCCGTGCACACCAGCATACACTTGACAAAACTATGGGGTTAGGTGAGCACAAGGTCAAGCCCAACCAAAAGCCGGGTTCAACTCAAGTTAAATACAAATAAAGTCATGATATAAGCACAAGGTCAAACCTGAGCTATATGCTGGATTCAATTCAGGTGCAATTTCAAAAATCAAGATGAAGTTCAAGTGAAGTTAAAATGAAAAGTGATGTGTACAAGAAACAATGTAGCCGGTTAGATATAGAAATAGAGCTATAGTTTCAAGTCCACAACAACATCAACCAAGGTCAGACTGCATAGTCTAATGCAAGCATATGAATACAAACTCGGACTGTAAATACAAAGTTCAGTAGCAGGCACAAAGGCACATAACACGGTCTCGACCAAAACGTGACGTACTTGTCAACAGAACAAAACAACGGAGCATAAACATGAACCAGATCAGAAAATCAAAGCAAGCCTAACAACTTGGAAGTAAGTGCAGCAGCCTCAACAAGTATAAGCATGGATGTGATAAGCAGAAGTGACATAAAATGCAACAGAGAATAACCAGACTGCATAATGAATACAAGCTACAGAGTTCAAGTTTCAAACACAAACCAGAGCTCAATGCAATCAAGACACGGTGCAGACTCGAATGAACAATAACAAGAAGCTCAACCAACATTTCAGGAATGAAACAATATGTGCATAAAAAAGTCTGGCAACAAAGATATCATGAACCAGTTCAAAATGCAAGCTAGTAGTTCATTCTACTCACAAGTTCAAGACAAGGAGCAGACTCGAATATCAATGCCACCAGTGAAACAAAAGGAACACAATATCATATGTACATATGTACTCGAGGCAACCAGACAATATGCAAACAAAGTATGCAGTGACAACAGTAGTGCAACCTCAACATGAAGTTCAACAACAAAGTGCATATGGTCAAGCAACAGACTACAAGTACACACAACTTCATAATATCTATGCAATAGTACAGATAATCAGAGAAGTTCTAAATGCATATGAACACATATGGACAGTGCAACCAAAGAATGTAACAGCAGAACACAAATGAAGCCATGAAGAATAAGTTAGAGAGTCAAGCACTTTTCAAAGTCGAAATGCTCAGCTCACAAAAATGCAAAGCTATGTAGTGAAACCAAGTGCAGACAAGCTACATGAAGACCAACATCAGTGGACATTGGTAACTTCAAACTACAAATGCAATCAAACAATCCAGACAGTAAACCATATATATACATAAACAACTTGGAGTGAAGCAATCTACAAAACAATATCACAGAGAAATTTCCAAAAGGTCGAAGTCAATTTGCAGTTAAAAATATTGTAACAGTACAAGTGAATGTAACAACAATTTCGAAATAACAACGTCAAGTTTAAAATGCCAAGAATCAAAACCGTGATACAGTTCGAACAAAACAAGGTGCAAGTCCAGTATGCTACAGGTAGAAACAGAGATGCCGAAGTCAAAAGGAAAAAGAACGGAGCAAATGCTAGAATATCGAAACCCTGGTGAGCAAGGAAATCAAATTCCAAAACAATTGAAAGCCATGGCGGTCAAGAAATCGAACAGTTCAAAATCAAAGTCGTGATAATCAAGTAATCGCGAAAAATACGATTTGCACTAGTCTAAAGAAATCACAAGCATTCAAGAATAATCAAATAGCCGAGTCAAAAATTATCAGACGAATTCGAAAATTCAATCGAACAAAATTATAGGAATTAGAATCCTGTTTAACCCAAATCATCATTGGCCTAAAAAAAATTGATTCGAGTTCAAGCAAAAACAGAAAGGAACAAGCCAATAACTCAAATCAAAGTTGAGTACTAATCGAATATTGAAAAAGGAAAAACCGCATGCCAGTTTAACAATCAACCTCGACTCGATTAAAGGAGCCGTGAACGAATTAATCTACAGAAGAAAGCATTCAAACCATCAGCTATCAATTCAAGCGGCAGCTTCATCGGCAAAGCCCTAATTTCATAGCAAAGAGGAACGAACGAGCAAACTAGGCAGCCGTTTTCTTCACAAGGAAAGAGATAATAGGCCGAAGAAATAACAAAGAAAAGGGGACAATATTTTACACTGCCTTTACAATGGGCCGGCTTATATTTGTTAATTGGGCTTTTATTTTTAATTAGGGTTCCGTTTTTTAAATTGTTTTTAAATTTGTATTTTCTCTTTTAATTATTTGTAATTTTCTAGTTCTGTGACTAAGGGACGAATTATGGTGGTATAGTTCAAGAATTCACAACTCAGTGGCTGAGATATGGTAGGGTTTTGAGCGTAGAGTTAGGTTAGTCGATAGCGGGTGTCGCGAGTTTATGCGTGTAAGCATCTGACTACTTAATTTCTAGTAGAAACCTTAGGGGCAGCACGTATGCAGGGTTTTGCTGAAGCTGGGTAAATTCTATGTTGTTATGTCTCTTCTTTTTATTCTGCTATTATCTGTGATGGTATTATTCTGCTATATCTATGTTGAAATTATTTTATATACTTCTGCAATAAATTTTTATAATTAATAGTATCAACTATTCACCTCCCTCTATGGTGAAATCGATCCTACAAGTGGTATCAGAGCTAGGAACAAAAGCCAATTTTTGTTTTTAAAAATTTGAATTTTTAAAATGGCTTCTTTTGATAATGCTTTTGCTGAGGGTCAGTCCATAGTTAGACCACTAATGTTCAATGGTGAATACGCTTACTAGAAAAATAGAATGAAAATTTTTCTGAAAACCATTGATATAACATCCCACCTTTGTGTACGGTTAAAATCGACGATAAACCAACACGCCAAACCCAAACCATACAAAAGGGCGGATTGTTATGGGGTAAATAAGAAAAGCAGAGAAAGAAATAAAAAAATAGAATCTCACAGCGGAACGATAAAATATAATAATCAAATAAACAGTTCATGAAGCTATTTACAAAATATTCGATTATACCTATACAATACATATTAGAGTTACTCATACCAGAGAATAATAATTACAATGCAGCGGAACAGTATGAATGCAGTAGAATAATATAATAAATAATAGTAATAAAATCTTCATCTTCGTCCTCTAGAAATAAAGTCTTCAAATCTTGAAATGCTCAGACTGACCCGAGCGAATTGAAAAGACAAAACAGTCAAGTCAGAACTAAAAGATCTTATGTAAGTTAAATCAACGGTAAAATATGAGTGGAATGGCGTCGTAGATGATTATAGGATTTGAAATCTCCTATCCAGTGTCTAACGTGAGTGCAGTAACTTAAAAGATGCTCGGAATTCACATCTCTTAAGGATTCGTTAAACTATTTACTATGTAGTAATATACGCTATTATAATAATGTCTATTAGTAAAATAAACTTGCTTTAAAATAGCATTAATGGGCTACCCATATAGCCCTTAACACGTAATAGTGCCAGTAGTCTATACAGTACCTGTATATCTCCTGATCGGGAGACTACGAGAAGATACTCCATAGGTACGACCCAAATAAAACTCGTAGTAAAGCTCGCTAGGGTAGGTGACACGGCATACATGGCAATGCCAGGGTAGACATACCAATTGCTATCTAGGCTGGTGGTGAAGCATAACACGCAACTACCGCCCACCTCAAGCCACACCCCCAAAAATCAAAGGGCCTAAATCAATCACAAAGTGATAGAATGGTATCGAAGGAGTGTGTCCGATAAGAGGGGCTACCTCACTCACCCGAGAATCGCTCCTGTTTTAGCCACCTTATGCCAACTCACGAGAGTCGGGTCCACGTATTTACCTCAAACGAAACGCCGCCGCCATCCTACTTCATTCTAGAATCTCCACCACGTACAAGGTTGTTAAAGTGGTTTTTATAGCTAGCAGAGAGTATTACAACTTCCGATCCCAGTCTCTTTAACAACCAAACGTTATTATAACACCGCGGTCATTTCAAAATAATTTATGCCTTTAAAACCAAATATCCTTGCCCTTTTCAAAACCAAATCAATACGATATCATTTTCATTTCAATATATATCCTTTTCTAAAATTATAACATTTCAAAGTTATACCATTTAGAAATCAAAACACTGGAGTATAACACTTTCAAATTATAATGCCTTGAAACTCATAATTTTGAAACATCACTTTTACCACTTAAACGGTTTGAAATATTAGAATACTATATGTAATAAAATAGCTTCTTAAATTTCACAAATCAATTCCAAACAACTCGAATTTCTAGATTTTAATTGACCAAATCCCAAATCACAAATTTCAATTCAACTCAGTTTCCAAATAAACTTTTCCAAATTATGTCGTTTTCAAAACCATTTCAAATTCAATATATTTCAAACTTTAAGTATTCAACCATTTCAAAACTAAGTTTGAAAATTTCAATTTGACAATTCAATTTATATTATTCGGTTTTGAAATTTCTTTGCATAATAAATCCATTAAAATTTAAATATAACCCAAATTTCAAATGACTGAATATTTCCTTAAATTTAGTTATATTTGAATTATTCATTTAAATCACTCTAAACCAAAAATCAAGTTATAAAAATCATACCCTTTAAAATCTCAATTTTTATCTAGATTTCAAATCAAATTTATTCGAGTATAATTCTTAAATAACTTAATTCAAATCAATTTCGTATTTATCTTCCAACCTCAGATTTATTTGAATCAATATAAACCCTATATACAACATAATTTTAAACATATACTTAACCATATTATATAAAACAATCAAACTTTATTATTTAACTTATTTTATATTTCAAAACAAATTTATACATAGCTAAAATCAATAATAAAATAACATTTATATAACTTCAAAAATCAATAATTATATAACCCATATATTTCTTTATAAAACCATAGAAATCATTTCAAATTATTTTTATATATAGACCGCGGTGTCTGTATATAATTTTCTATCCTATGGTCAAGTGATACGGATATTTATCATTTCAATCCGTTATTTAAAATAAAAAATACGGTCATATATCATTTCGAACCGCAATCCCGAATGAAATAAAATGCATAACAACTTGCAGTTTAACAATATAAAATATAACATCCATTCATCCAATATTAATCATCAACCATTTGTCACAATCATCATCCAATTCAAACAATAACATCAATATAGAATAGATAATAAATAATAGGTATTTACTGGTAGTTTATATTCAATAATAAATTAAATAACAATTTAACTGCAGTTTATATGCAATAATAGATTAAATAACGATTTAATTCAATAAATTCAATTTAACTGGAATGATAATAAAAATGTACAAACAGCCATAAATAAATTTCTAATCACGACAGAATTAAATTTAACATACATAAGAAATTTTAGAAGTTGTGAGTGGGTTAAAACACTCACCTTTTGAATTTAAATTGAATTTAAATCCAATTTAAACCCAAAATTTGAACAGTCTCAGAATTCATCCAAACAAGCATCTTAATGTTCAGAATTCCAATACGAACCTAGCGGAGAAAACCGCACATGAATCTGAGTCCGTATGCAAAAGTTATACAAGTAAGAACGATAATACGATTTAAAATGAAAATAAACATGATAACTAAAAATAACAAACCCACCCCACTACACGTCAGCATGCAAATCATCTCCCTCAACAGAACGTTCGAACCGAAAATGCCAATTGCAGAACCCTAGCGCCGCCACATCAAATAGTGTGCGCCTCCTCCACGCTGGCCTGCACGAGGCCGCACCGCCCAGACGAGGTTGACTCCCCCTCCTTGACACACCAGCGACCACGCGCCACAGCCACAACGTCGATCGACGCCGTCCAGTACCAACAGCCGCCGAAATTAGCCAACCCTAATTGAATTTTAGGCGCAGATCCGACCGTTAACTCGACGAACGAACAACGCCGATGACCTCCACTCGTCCCCCTCTACGCGACCATACCCTCGATTCAACGGTCAGATGAAGTTCATCAACATGTGATGAACAACCATGAATAGTTCGACGTTTTTCGACCACATCGAAACTCAAATTGAAAAACGAATCATATATTTGACTTGCGCTCGTCAAGAGCTTCAAATCCATATATAATTCGATATAGTTTGTGAAGTTTGAAATTTTGATTGGAATTTGAATTGCAATTGGATCTAGAATTTGATTGTCTGCCATTGAGGAGGAGAGACAGCTGAATTGTACGTACAGAAATGAGGAATAAGAAATAGGCTAGGGTTTATAACAAGGTATATATAGGTAGGTCAGAAATGGAGATGAATGGACAAGATTGGTTTGGACCGTTGAACGATAAATGTCCCGAAAAGCCCGTTTCGACCCCGAAACGAAATTGGTTCAACCCATATATCAAAATAGATGTTTTTAAATATTTAAAAATCAATGGAATAGATTTCAAGTCCAAATTCCATCGTATGAAGAAGTTATGCAAAAATCAAGTTATTTCAAATTGATTTCAATTGTTTCAATTAAATTGATTTCAGGGCGTTTCGAGTCCATACGATCAAACGACATGCCTGATCGCTAAGAAACTTGAAATCCTACAAAAAATCACTGTTACAGATCCGATGAAACTGGTTTTGTCGAAATCCGAGTCAGTGGCCAAAATGGCTATTTTCTAGCTAATTAAATAAACTAATAATTAATTAATTAAATCACCTTTTCAATTTAAATTTAATTATTTACCATTTCTATCATTTTTGATTTCTTAATCATTTACAATAACTTAAACAATTCTAGATGTCAATTAGAGTCGATTAATTTATCGATTTTAGTGTTAACCTCAATTAATTAAATTCAGAAAATTATAAATTCAATTTTCCAAAATCCATTTATTAATTTTTAAATCTTGTTATTCAAGTCTTTTAGCATAGCAAGGATATAAATAACATTGGTTTACATCTTAGTACAGTAATATTTCCCCATTTCATCTTAATTTCCATTTTCGTAATATTTGATTATTAATTCATTTAATTGCAATTAATCCCATTATTATAATTTAAATTCCAATGAATTAATAAATCTTGATTTGCATTCCTTTTATCCAACCAATTTTCATATTATGAATAAAGTAAATGTTATTTCCCATTATTAACTAAATTTACATTAACAAAATATTTAATTTAGATTTATTGCAATTTTTACCAAATTTAAATTAATCAGGCTAAATAAATAGGTAACATAAAATATTTGTTACCATTTACTTTCAATCACACTTATAAGTTATTATTCCCAAACAATTGTTACAATTGTTTACATAACAAAAATTTCATTCAATCATCATTGACGATATATTATTTCATTATTAAATTACAAAATTTTATTTCTTCCAATATTAAATAAAAAAATTTAATTTAATTAATAATTTAAATTATCGAAAATTTACGGGTCTTTACACTCTCCCCCACTCAAAACTTTTCGTCCTCGAAAAGGAAAAAGAAGGGAAAAGAAGAATTGAGTAAACAACATATCTTATTCTTATAAACAAATAAATTTATGAAATTTAATAATTTAAATAAAAGATACTAATTTATAACCATTAAACCTTTTTATACTCAAATTAGTAAAGTTTGGAGAAACATTTTTCAAAATTTTCTAAGTCCAAAATTTACGGAATTTTTTTGCAGAGTCTCCTTTGTACGGAGAGGCTCGGGAGAAAATCTAATATCAAATATAACAATATACAACATATATTTTCCAAAGTAATATATATCCCAACACGGAAAATAATATAATAACGCTATAAACCCTAATCCGAAAACGTACCTATTTGTCGGGCAATTAACGCTTAATTATGAAACCAAAAGCAGTAGCAATTGCTTCCATAACCTGTATTTCACTTCTAAAATCCAAAAAGAGTTAATAATTGTATAGAATGAAATTTTTAAAGTTGTTTCAACCATAAACAAACAAATCAATGCGAACAACAATCACTTGCAACAAGGCATACAACCATCACATAGAATCAACACAAATCAATCATTCATTCATATCAAACAAAATAAATAGTTGTTCGGATTCAAAACTTTAAATTGTACAATGAAAAATAAATTACTAAGTGTACCATTTACTCAACAGCCTTAGATGAAACTAAAGAGATTATTCATTCACCCAAACAAATTTAAAGTATCTTTGCCCAAACAACCATAAGCCAAACAAACAACAATTTCAAACAATAGATCAAGTTCATTATTATAAAATTCATTTCATAACATTTGTTGTTTGATTTCCTTTTCATTCAATTAGTGATTTATCTTTTTAATTTACATTTAACTTCTTACAAAATTTCCATTTATTTTCATTCATTCGTACCATGTAATTTTCTTTTTATTGTATTACATTCATTTATTCACCACTTAATTTCATTTTTTTACAGTATTCATCTTTCTACTTATTTTTATTATAAATAACTTCAACATTTACTTAAGTTTATTATCAACAACAACATCTAATTCTTTTGGCAAGGCCGACGGTTTTGTAGTGGACCGACCACTTTTATTACGAACGTAATAAAGTTGAAGTACAGGAGAAAGGTAGAGACACCTTTGCTACTATGATAGAATGAAAAATAATACAGAACTGGAGTGTGACAGACACGTCACAACTACAAATATAAATAACTAGACTAGTTCTCCTCCGAAGAGGAAGAATCACCAACACGCTCATCAACCACTGAAGCAATCAGAGAACTACACCCTTGATGTCCAAAAAAGGGGCGGAAACGAAGTGCAAGGGAGGGAACAAAACAGTCAACATCAACAGAGTGAATAAAAGATCGATCCCATGCAGTATCAGAAAGTAAAACAGTATTAATCTCAGAGAACGAACCATCCAAATCAAGGACCATAGAGTCTCCAGAAATTTTGTAGTAAAGGCATCGAAGGTCCAACGGATCATTAGAAACATATCTAAAGTAGGATACGTCCACGGGGTTGAATCTCATAGCAGAATGACTGTCAACCCAACAATGCTCAGTCTCGGCCCAGACAACTAGAGGCGGAGAGAGGATAGGCTCAGCAGACAGAACAGAAGGAACTGCAGCAGGAATAGGAGACACAGGCCGCTCATCAGGGACAGAAGCAACTTTGGGAATCCATTGCCTAAGCGGAGGCTTAGGAAGAGGGATCTTAGGCGCAGCAGCAGCAACAGAAGAGTGCTTGCAGGCAGAGACAACATGGCCAAAAGAGTGACAGGAGGTACAGATGTCAGGGACCCAACCATAACGAACACGAACTTCCACCACGTGACCAATAGCAAGCTGGACAGGAATGGAGGATGGAAGTGGTCTATGGGGAGAAATCTCAATCAGCGCCTTGGCGTAAACAAGCTTATCTCGTGCAACAGTATTAGAGTCAAAACAGATCAATTTTCCAACATTGCATGCTAGCCAATTCAAACCACGCAGCGGTTGAAGTGCAGAGGGGATTTGGGAGAAATAAACCCAAACAGGGATAGATAAAACCTGTTCACGAGCACTAGCAACCGTCGCAGACCAGGGCGTTATAATGAAGGGTTGACCATCAAAGAAGGAAGGCTCAGACTCAAGAACACGGCTTCGTTCCTCAGGGGAGGAGAACAAAAGGTAGTACATTGAATCAACCAACTTAACTCTAAGACCACCTTGAAGTCTCCAAGCCCAGCTTGCATTACACAGGGGGGAGGGATCATAACTCCGTTTTCCTCAACTATTTCGAAATCAACTGGCTCATAAACACCCGCATTACGGGGCTTGGATGTAAAGAGGGAAGACCATGTTTTAGGAACAGACTTGCTAGGGGCAGCAGGGCGACACGCCACAGTACCCAAAGCATCCACAGGGACGGGTCTCTGGTCTACACAGAGAGAATTGGAAGCAAGCAAATTAACGCCAGTAGATAAAACAGTGGGAACAATACCAACATTATCACTAGCATTCTGTCGAACAGTTGGAGTGCCACTGTCAACACCAAAATCAACATAAGCAATTGAGGCCAGAGGAGCATCAGAGCTTGCAACTACATTTACATTGCCCAATATTACAGTATCCATATCAGGAAGATTCAAATTGCAACTGGGATTAATAACAACATTCACATTGGAACCAGTACTTGGGGGAAGAAACGATGCAGACAGAACAGCAGTAGCATCATTCGAACAACTGGGGGAAGATGTAGACCGTAAGGACGCAGAGAGTGGAGGGAATTCGTGGGACGAGAGGAGGTCAGGACGAGCAGCTACTTCAGATGCCATGACACGATAACAACGACCGGAGCGTGTAGAAGAGGGGGAGGGTAGACGCGGAGGGGAAGAGGGCATGAGGGGGACGGAGAGAAGAGATTGCGGTGATGAAGAAGACCAGAAAACGCGAGAAGCACAAAACTGCTGGAGCCACAAACCTAATCGCCAGGAGCCATTAATAATCGCCAGGAGCCATAAATTTAGTTAATTTTATTTATTAAAGAATTTCATTGAATACTTTCATTATTTCTAAATTTACTTGTACAATATCCATTACATTTTCTTATAAGCATTAGAACTTTTAATATTTGATAAGTTATATATGTGCTCTAGGAATGCAATTGAAAGTTATACAAGTCTTTCTTCATTCCTTTAATTAATTTAACATTTAATAATCATATCTTTTGTTTTTATGTTACATATTTCAACTTTCTTTTAAATTTATTTATAACTTAGCATTTAATCTCTTATTTTAATTAGAGGTTTCAATTATTAATTAGTTACAACCCATTTCACTACAATAATTGAAACTATTGATTAACGGAAACTTAAGAACTAAATATCGGGTTAAGTTTCAAATCATTTTAAAATAATAGATAGATGTATACACTTGCAATTTATATATCCAATTACATTTAAAATAATTTGAAATTATATTTATTTATCAAAATAAACCTGTAGTAAAATTACTATAGTGGCCTTCCCACTTTGAAACTCGAAAATGAATGTCGATGATGCGTGCACTCATCACCGGAATTATTTTCCAACGACAGAGAGGGGAGTACATAACTTATTCCTTTCCAAAGTTTCTTTAAAATAATTCTTTCAAATTATATTAAAGTATTTATATCGAAAAATACTTATAAACAATATTATTATATTCCAAAATTATTCGAAAGAAATTTTCAAAAGCCCGAAACTTAAGTTCTAAAATTTCAAATTTTCATTTTATTTTATTTTCTTCAACTCTAGTTTCAAGTCAATATTTATAAATTTCACTATCTAACACTCAATATAATACAACCAAATATATACCTTATTTATAAAATTTATTTTATATATATAGGAAATATAATATGCAAAATTATTTCATTCGCCTATATTCAAAACATATATTGTGTCGGTATGTCCTATTAAGTGTTTAGAAATCCCTATTGATGTTATAGCATCCTATGCACCAACCACAATTTATAAATACAAAACGGAACAAATTAACACCATATTAAAACCTTTTATATAACACTAACAAATACGCTCTCTCATATATATACACTCAATGACTCATCATAGGGTATTACTACCCTGGTAATAAAGAGTCAGACCCCACAAAGCTAAGGTTTATCGCTAAACCAAAGCTCTGATACCAGATGTAACATCCCACATATTTGTACGGTTAAAATCGATGAAAGCACACACGTCAGACCCAAACCATACAAAAGGGCGGATTGTTATGGGGTAAATAAGAAAAGCAGAGAAAGAAATAAAACAAAACAGAATATCACAGCAGAACAATAAAATATAATAATCAAATAAAAGTACATGAAGCTGTTTACAAAATATTCGATTATACTTATACAATACATATCAGAGTTACACATACCATAGAATAATAATTACAATGCAGCGGAACAGTATGAATGCAGTGGAATAATATAATAAATAATAGTAATAAAATCTTCGTCTTAGTCCTTCAGAAATAAAGTCTTCAAATCCTGAAATGCTCAGACTGACCCGAGCGAGTTGAAAAGACAAAACACTCGAGTCAGAACTAAAAGGTCTTATGTAAGTTAAATCAATGGTAAAATATGAGTGGAACGGCGTCAGAGATGATTACGGGATTTGACATCTCATATCCAGTGTCTAACGTGAGTGCAGTAACTTAAGAGATGCTCGGGATTCACATCTCCTAAGAATCCGTTAAACTATTTACTATGTAGTAATATACGCTATTATAATAATGTCTATTAGTAAAATAAACTTGCTACAAAATAGCGTTAAGGGGCTATCAATATAGCCATTAACACGTAATAGTGCCAGTAGTCTATACAGTACCTACATATCTCCTGATCGGGAGACTACGAGAAGATACTCCATAGGTACGACACAAATCAAACTCGTAGTAAAACTTGCTAGGGTAGGTGACACGACACACAAGGCAATGCCAGGGTAGATATACCAATTGCAATCCGAGCTGGTGGTGATGCATAGCACGCAGCTACCGCCCACCTCGAGCCACACCCCTAAAAATCAAAGGGCCCAAATCAATCACAAATAATAGAATGGTATCGAAGGAGTGTATCCGATAAGAGGGGCTACCTCACTCACCCGAGAATCGCTCCTGTTTTAGCCACCTTATGCCAACTCACGGGAGTCGGGTCCATGTATTTACCTCAAATGAAACGCCTCCACCATCCTACTTCATTCTAGAATCTCCACCGCATACACGATTGTTAAAGTAGTTTTCGATGTTGGAAGAGAGTTTGACAACTTCTGATCCCAGGCTCTTTAACAACCAAACGTTATTATAACACCACCGTCATTTCAAAATAATTTGTACCTTTAAAACCAAATATATATACAATAAGGTTTAGCTGCAATTTGTATATACATACATATTTTAATTTAAATATATATATAGGCAAACAGTAATAAATATATAGGCAGGTAGGCAGCAGTCTTATTTCCTCTCATTTTAATTGATCCCATTTAACCAAGGTATATATGTATATATATTTGAGAAAATATAATGATTGTATACACATTTTAAAATCTTACTGTTAAATTTTTAAATAGACAGTATGATGAGACAATATATTATAAAGCATATTAAAATCGAGTGTTTACAAATTCATGAGTGTTATGCGATGGTTAAATTATTTAAATATTTTAATCTAATGGTAGAAACTATTCATTTAATTTCTTACCAGGGATTTAACAGTAAAGTAAAATTTGGAATTTTATTAACATAATAAATTCAAGTTTTAAAACAAATATTTATGGTGGTCGATTTTTCGATTAGTTTGAATATTAATAAAATCGTATAATGTTTATTCAAGGTTTGAAATCTGAAAAGAAACAAGCTGTTCAGGGATGGACTGCAAAACAAATTCAAGGTGAGTTAAGCTCACTCTTATGGATTATTATTTAAATTTAAATGGTTAAATTTAAATAATTGGTTGAATGGTTGAATTGATTTGATGTGCTATATTATAGTATATAATACATCTTGGAATGATTGATTTCCCGCGTTATATAGCGGATGAGACCCTATACGTCGTATAATAGCGGATGATATTATATTGAAATCCCATAACCGCGATATTCCACCTCGAAGTGGAATTGGTATTGTGCTAACATCTGTGAATGCAGGGAAATAGGTTGGAGGGATCCAATTGAACTCCTCAATATTTATTTAAATTATTCAATATTCTCTGTTATGATTATTTGATACTCCATGATGAATTATATTGGAATATTGAATGCTATAGTTTGCTTGAACATTTCGGTACACTGAGTTATCAAAATATATAGAATTGGATTTTTGAAAAGAAAATAAAGAGTGAATTTTTAAGTAAAATAATTATAGAAAATTTGAATAAATTTAAGAATGAATTAGAAAAGAAATAAAGTGATTTTAAAATTTTAATAAATAAATTCCGAGTATGGAAAAGGGGATTTTGAATAAACAGAGAAATAATGAATTTTAAAACTTACTTGACCTTATTTAAAGGAATAAAGAATTATTCTAAAATTTAAGGTTTAATTATTTAAAGGGATAACAAAGGAATTTTTGGAAATCTAAAATTGGTATTTTTCAGTTAAAAGATTTTAAATCATAAGTAAGAAATAAAAATTTGAAATTAATGGGTTTTGGAATAAATTGAGTAAGCGAAGAAATTTATTTCAAAATGAAGTAAATCGGGAATCAATTTGGAAATTGTTCTAAGTGTTTGGAATCAGAATTTTAGAAAAAGAAGTTGAGTATATAAAACTTATAAACTTGGTTTATAAAGGTAAAGCAATATATCAGTAGATATTTGGAAGAATAAATTCACGATGGGAATTTATTAGAGGAATGGGTAAATTTGTTTAAAAATAAATAGTGATTTATTTTTTAAGGATGTGAAGAGAGGTATATTTCCCTAGATAGCCAAGTACGTTTTCAAAGTAAATTCTAAATATAAGTTAAAGGCTTTAATGTTGTTTTAAAAAGCATGTTTTAGAAAAAAAAATATTTCTAAATATTTAAATTCTAAAGTAAGTATTTTTCAAATCTATTATCGTAATAATTATTTAAAGGTGACTTGGTATTTTGTTTTAGAGGAGAAAATCTAGTTTTATATTTATTAAGTAACATCATTTTCAAATATTCCTATAGTATATATTTTTAATAAAATATTGAAGTAGTTTCATTTTAAATATTCTTAAAGTATATATTTTGAATAAATAATTTTTATTTTAGATGATTTAAAGGATATTTTATAATAAAGAGTTTTAAATTTATTTTTAAAATCTAAAGCTTTGTACTTGGTATTTTCAGTGGAAATAATATTTGGAAATTTATTTTATAAGAAAAGTATGGTTTGAAACTGTTTTCAAAAGGATTGAAAAGTGAAAATATATCTTGCGAAGATATTTTGAGATTAATAAATAATTTGGGGAAATTATTTATTGTTTGATGCTTGCTGTGAATGTTAATTGATACTTAAATAACCGACTATCACTATTGGCCAATGTGCTGATCGTTTCGAATAGACTGGGATCGGGATTTATTTCTCGAAAACCACTTCGATCCGGTTTGTACGTTTTCGTGAGAAAAACGAGTTTGGACTTGAAGAGGAAGCAATGAAGTGCAAGGGCTAGTCGCTACTAATCCTAAGGATAATTACAAAATGGATGTAGTAGGAGTAGTTCCTTCGGTTCCCTTCGAATCCGGGACGGACTTGTATGGATGAATGCTTTCAGAACATCGTCAGGTGGTCGATGAGCATTCTAAGTGAAACGTTCTAAAAAGTAACGCTTAGCCTCAAGCCTCATGAACCAGGAATGACTGAAAATCACGGGTTATGCAGCAAGGCTAGGTGGGTAGCACCCATTTCAGGGTGAGGTCATCCCTGTCTAGATGTCCCTTTTATTCGGCTTAGTGGTGCGGTTGCTGGTCAAAACCGTGGGGTGATCTTACTCGGGATTATCCAGTAAGGGGTAGTCCCGGTCTTGTGTTGCAGGGGGTCGGGAGTGATCCTCGGTACAGTGATCTAGGCCACGTACTGTGACAGGTGGTACCCCAGTGCCTAGTCATTAGTTGGAAATCCATTCTCGCTACGAGCCTTTTACGAGTTTTGTTTGTATTACCCACTCTGTGTCTAGTAGCTGGAATTTAATAATGTAACAATTTCGGCTATTTTATTAAGTATTTGTATATAGACCCTATTATAATATCAAAGGATTTAAATAAAAATGTTTTAGCTATCGTAAGGTAAATACCCGGCATGTTTATTTGTGGCGTGGTCTTACGAGATGTTTCGATTTCAAAGGATTTTGAAACTTTAATAATCAATTTGAGTGTGGTTTTTTCACGCTGGTATTTCAGACTGACTCGGGTGTTATTTAACTATAATGCTCGGTCAGACCGAGTATTATAGAATACAGAATATGATGCTGTGGAGCTAAGGAGACGAGCTGGATGGTGATGCGTATTGCCGTACTTGATTATTATTCCGCTGTGTATTCAGTTTGAGGAAAAGTTTATATGACTGTCCAGTTGTATGTTATTAATGTTATTGAACTCTGATGATGTATTCTGGTGATGTATGTATAAAACAAACATAGTTTTCTTTATGTCAAGATCATTGAATATCTATTATATTTAATTCCGCTGCGATGGTAAGATTCTGTTGTTATTTTCTGATTTCTCTTCTTCTACCTCTTCTTCTTTAACCCTAATGGTTCATATTTCTGTTCAACTTGAGTTGATTGATGTAGAATAGTGTTAACTCAAGGGGTACGAAACTGCGGGTCGTTACACTAGCACCGCCACATCAAATCGCGTGCGCCTCCTCCACGCTGGCCTGCATGAGGCCGCACCGCCCAGACGAGGTCGACTCCCCCTCCTCGACACACCAGCAACCACGCAGCACAGCCACGACGTCAATCGACGCCATCCAGTACCAGCAGCCGCCGAAATTAGCCAACCCTAATTGAATTTTAGGAACAGATCCGACCGTTAACTCGACGAACGAACAACGCCGATGACCTCCGCTCGTCCCCCTCTACGCGACCATACCCTCGGTTCAACGATCAGACGAAGTTCATTAACGTGTGATGAACGGCTGTGAATAGTTTAATGATTTATGGCCACATCGAAACTCAAATTGAAAAAAGAATCATATATTTGACTTGCGTTCATTAAGAGCTTCAAATCCATATATAATTCGATATAGTTTGTGGAGTTTGAAATTTTGATTTGATTTTGAATTGCAATTGGATGTAGATTTGGTTGCTGCTATTGAGGAGGAGAGATAGCTGAATTGTACGTACAGAAATGAGGAATAAGAAATAGGCTAGGGTTTATAACAAGGTACATATAGGTAGGTCAGAAATGGAGATGAATGGACAAGACTGGTTTGGACCGTTGAACGATAAATGGCCCGAAAAGCCCGTTTCGACCCCGGAACAAAATTAGGTCAACCCATATATCGAAATAGATGTTTTTAAATATTTAAAAATCAATAGAACATGTTTCAAGTCCAAATTCCATCGTATGAAGAAGTTAGGCTAAAATCAAGTTATTTCAAATTGATATCAATTGATTTCAATAAAATTGGTTTCATGGCGTTTCGAGTCCATACGATCAAACGACAAGTCCGATCGCTACGAAACTTGAAATCCTATAATAATTCACTGTTATGGATCCGATGAAACTGGTTTCATCGAAATCCAAGTCAGTGGCCATAATGGCTATTTTCTAGTTAATTAAATAAATTAATAACTAATTAATTAAATCACCTTTTCAGTTTAAATTTAATTATTTACCATTTCTATCATTTTTGATTTCCTAATCATTTACAATAACTTAAAGAATTCTAGATGTCAATTTAGAGTCGATTAATTTATTGATTTCAGTGTTAACCTCAATTAATTAAATTCAAAAATTCTAAATTTAATTTTCCAAAATCCATTTATTAATTTTTAAACATTGTTATTCAAGTCTTTTATCGTAGTAAGCATATAACTAATATTGGTTTACATCTTAGTAAAGTAATATTTCCCCATTTTATTTTAATTTCCATTTACGTAATATTTGATTATTAATTCATTTAATTGCAATTAATCCAATTATTATAATTTAAATTCCAATGAATTAATAAATCTTGAATTCCATTCCTTTTATTCAACCAATTGTCATATTATGAATAAAGTAAATATTATTTCCCATTATTAACTAAATTTACACTAACAAAATATTTAATTTAGATTTATTGCAATTTTCACCAAATTTAAATTAATCAGGCGAAATAAATAGATAACATAAAATATTTGTTACCATTTACTTTCAGTCACACTTATAAGTTATTATCCCCAAACAATTGTTACAATTGTTTACATAACACAAATTTCATTCAATCATCAGTGACAATATATTATTTCATTATTAAATCACAATTTTTATTTCTTTCAATATTAAATAACAAAATTTAATTAAATTAATAATTTAAATTATCGAAAATTTACGGGTCGTTACAATTGATGCTTGGAATATAGTTGAGATAGGATATCGAACACCAATATAGTTGTAGTTTATCAAGAAATAGATAAATTGATGGATCAATGGACAGCTCTAGAAAATAGACTACAAAGTGCTAATGCTAAAGCTATGAATTCTATTATTTGTTTATTGGATCAAATTGAATTTAATCGTGTCTCACATTGTCTAACTGCACAGGAAATCTAGCACACACTTGAAGTGACTCACGAAGAAACATCTCAAGTCAAGGAATTTCGCCTTGCCATGCTGAGAGCCAGTACGAGAATTTCAAAGTGGCCAAGGAAGAAAATGTCAAAGAGATGTACAGACGACTTTCCAATGTCGTATACAAATCAAAAGCTCTTGGAAAATCTTGCAGAGAATTGAAAATAATACAAAAAATCCTCAGAGTCCTTCCACGAATATTTGAAGTCAAAGTCACTACTATTCAAGAATCGAAGGTTTTGAAACAAATTAAAGTCGAAAAATTTATCGGAAATCTCACCACTTACGAGCTAGAAATGAAATTCAAGGAAGAACGTGAAGGAGGTGATACTCGAAAGAAATCAATAGTTCTCAAAGGAACAACGGAAAGTATGATGATAATAATGATGATGGACTATGAGATGGAACTAATAATAAAGAAATTCAAAAGGTGGAATCGCAAATAAGGAAATCTAGCTCTAAATGGACAACTGAAAAGCAGAATAGTCAAAGCACTAGAAAAATCAGACGAGTAAGAGATCATCTGTCACATGTGAAATAAACCTGGCCACATTAAGCCTAATTGTCCATAGAATCGGTTCAGCCATGGAAAGAAACATAAAAGGAGAAGTTTTGCAGCCACTTGGGATGAAACGGATGAAGATGATAAAAAGTACTGACAGTGAGAACGAAAAAGCAGATATGTGCCTTCAAAGTGATATAATTGACAGTTATGATGACGAGCCAAGCGAGATATCAAAACTCACTCATTTAGAATTACTTATATATTTTCATGAAGTAAATGGCCGTTTCGAATGACTTAGGGAGAAATACACTAACATTGAATCACAAAGAGATACTTTGATATATTTAAATAAACAGCTTGATCAATTGGTTAAAAACTATCAAAGCAAAAGCTCTAAGTGTGACAAGCGTCCATCATTTGAAGAAGAGATTAAAAAAATCAGAAATTAAAATTAAATCGCTTGAAAATGAAATTCTGATTTTAAAAGAAAATGAAAGTACGAGGAGAGAGAATTCTATTAAAAAGTACACACAATTATTAAACGAAAATGAATCTCTCAAAACACAAGTCCAACAACCGTCTACGACTTTAGGAAGATTTTCAAAAGTGAAAGATCGTTAAATATGCTATTAGGGAAACAAACTGCTAATACAGTTCGATAAGGACTTGGGTATAATCAATCAGAACGTGATAGAAATGAAATTAATCAAGTCAATTCAAAGTCCACAATATGTGAAAAAACTGGACACAATTAGAATATTTGTTGGTATAGACCCAAACATGTAAAAACAATTCCAATTTGGGTTCCGAAAGGCACGAATATAAATCCCTCAAAGTTGAACAAATCTGGGTGCCAAAAGGAACATATATAAATAGTTTTGGGTCTCCACAAACTTATTTTTTCAAAATCTGTTGCCACTAACAACCATGGACCTATAAAGACAAATAGGTCACAAAAATCTTTTATCATGTAGGTGTGGCGGCAGGATAAGGAACAACAACAGTGTTACCTGAATTCTGGCTGTGCCAGACACACAATGGGCGACAAAGCAAAGTTTCTTAGCCTAGTACAAAGGTGGCAGAATCACAGTGGACAATAAATGAAAAATTATCATAAAGCCGTATATTTTATTATCAAATTTTCTCATTAAATATATCACTGTGAAAAATGATTATCGTAAAACCGTAAGATAAACAAATTTAATCACAGTGGACGATATATTTAATGAGAAAATATACACCGTAATCTAATCAGCTAGTTATGTGATAGTAAAATAAATATTGATTTTGATTCAGTCTCATTTGATATGTTCTTATTTGGCTTGCTCTTACTTTTTTTCTTCTGATTTGTGCAAAAATGTTAACTAATCATCGTTTCATTCTTGAACTAATTCATATAGTTTTGTTTGGATTAATGATGGTGTCTTATTGATTGATGATTACTCATTACACATGAATATATTTGTTTATCCTACGGCTTCTAGATCTGACACTGTGTTCACTTCTTATTTATGTGCATATTTTCAATTAAATCCTTAATGATTCACATTCTCAAGAAGCTGTAAAATGATTGGTTGCACACATCACGGTCTGGTCTATAACATTCAACTAATGATAATCTTGAGTCTAAGAGAAATTTAGATGCAGATAACATTGGTAATTTAGTTGATAGATAAATTACTAGTGGAAAGTGATTTATATTGAGATATTCAGTAGTTGCATCGTTTTTTCAAAGAATTTTTTTGCATATTTTTCATTATAAATAATTTCCAATTCGCACACATTTTTCTTTTATAAAAACCCTTCCAGAAAATCATTTTTTTGTTGACCTTGTTTCAGATTAGTCATTTTTAGAAAATTTGATAATTAATTTTTGGATTTGATCTTAAATGACTACATTAATTAATCTGACTCCATACTGATTATCGAAAAAATAAATAGTGATTGAAAAAGTGATGTGTGTTGATATTAATCATATATTATAACTTGAGACAGTATAATTAGTAAATTTCTTTATAAATTTAAACAAGAGTTATAAAAACTTTTTGTTGGTAAAAATTCCATGACCATTTCTATTTCTATCATATTTCTACCGACCGTCACTCATCAAAATCCAATATAGTATGTCAATATGTGGTATTTTAAATGAGAAATTATTCGTTCTTCATTTTATTGTATTTTTAGCAATAAAACATCCAAATTATTGAATCTCATTTAAAATTCCTCACGGTTATGCATGGGTGAATTACTTAGAATTTTTGATTATATGCTTTCATGCTCATTTAAAAGTCCTCACGGTTATGCATGTATGGAACGCATATCAAAATTGATTAATTAAATAGACAAGTTGATTCTAATCCCATTTAAAAGTTCTCGCGGTTATGCGTGGTTAGAAGATACTTGAATTCATTTAAAAAAAATTAGGAATGCAACTAATCTCATTTAAAAGTCCAACGGTTATGCATGGTTAGTAGATATTCATAATCTGATATAAATATACCACAAATAGACACAGCTATATGGTTTTACATTACCCCTACCATTTTAAAAGTGGAATATGCACCTAACAGAGTATTTATGATTTTTTTATTAAAATTTAATATTTATACTCGATTGGATATTAATATTGTATTAATGTCTATCACTCTTTTTTTCAAACACTGTTACTCTTTTGCTGATAACAAAAGGGGGAGAGAAAAGTTAAGATTTTGGGAAATAAAGGTCAAATAATTTAATTTGTATTTTCTATTTGCATCTAGGCTCATTTCCATATTTTTATGCATATATGAAGGAGGATCTTTGTTGTAGAAAGGGAGCATTCAAATAGGAGGAGCCGATTGAATGATTAAATACATTTAATAAAATTCAAAATCTTAAATATATGTTTGTTATCATCAAAAGGGGGAGATTGTTCAATATGCTAGTATATGATTTTTGTTTGATGATAATAAACATATATATATATATATATATATATATTCAATTAAATGTATTTGTTGATGTACTACTTTTCACATAGTTAAATAAATATTTGTTGGATAATATAAATAGCACGGAATTTAAATTCATACATATATTTTATTCAAATAAATATTTTATTACATTTTTGAATAGTACAAATCTGAGCTCTCACTATATGTACACAATTTCAATTACAATACAAATCTGAGTACATCACAATTTACCATTTGCATTAGCACCTCACTACATATCACTCATTCACCTGTATTTGATCTTCAACTTATTCCAGATTGAATCTAGCATCTGAGCCATCTGCAAAATACACACTAACGCAATAAAATTGAAAAAGGAAATATTTTTGCAATGTAAAATAAAATGTATTTTGAAAATATTATTTGCCTTAGTTATTTGGGTTGTTCGTCATCATTTAATTTTAAATTCATCATACACAAACATCTTGTGACCTGCACAGTGTATCACTGTATATGCCACAAGGCCGTGCACACAAGTATACACTTGAAAAAACTACAAGGACGTGTGAGAACAAGGTCAAACCCAATCAAAAGAAGGGTTCAACTCAAATGAAATACAAATAAAGTCACGATATAAGCACAAGGTCAAACCCGAGCTATAAGCTGTATTCAACTCAGGCGCAATTCCAAAAATCAAGATGAAGTTCAAGTGAAATCAAAATGAAAAGTGATGTGCACAAGAAAACAATGTAGCTGGTCAAAAATGGAACCAGAGCTACAGTTTCCAGTCCACAACAACATCAACCAAGGTTAGACTGCACAGTCAAATGCAAGCATATGAGTACAAACTCAGACTGTAAATACAAAGTTCAGTAGCATGGCACAAAGGCACACAACACGGTCTCGACCAAAACATGATGGACTTGTCAACAGAACAAAACAATGGAGCATATACATGAACCAAATCAGAAAATTAAAGCAAGCCTAGCAACATGGAAGCAAGTGCAACAGCCTCAACAAGTATAAGCATGGATTTGACAAGCAAAAGTGACACAAAATGCAACAAAGAATGACCAGATTACATTTGAATACAAGCTATAGAGTTCAAGTTTCAAACACAAACCATAGCTCAATGCAATCAAGACACATTGCAGACTCGAACGAACAATGACAAGAAGCTCAACCAACATTTTAGGAATGAAACAATATGCACATAAACAAGTCTGGCAACAAAGATATCATGAACCAGTTCAAAATGCAAGCTAGTAGTTCATTCTACTCACAAGTTCAAGACACGGAGCAGACTTGAATATCAATGTCACCAGTGAAACAAAGGAACACAATATCATATATACATATGTACTCGAGGTAAACAGACAATATGCAAACAAAGTATGCAATGACAATAGTGGTGGAGCCTCAACATGAAGTTCAACAGCAAAATGCATATGGTCAAGCAACAGACTAAAAGTACACACAACTTCACAATATCTATGCAATAGTACAGACAATCAGAGAAGTTCTAAATGCATATGAACTCATGTGGAAAGTGCAACCAAAGAATGTAACAGCAGAACACAAATGAAGCCGTGAATGAACAAGTCAGAGAGTCAAGCACTTTTCAAAGTCGAAATACTCAGCTCACAAAAATGCAATGCTATTTAGTGAAACTAAGTGCATACAAGCTACATGAAGACCAACATCAGTGGACAGTGGTAACTTCAAACCACACATGCAATCAAACAATCTAGACAGTAGACCATATATATACATAAATAACTCAGAGTGAAGCAGTGTACAAAACAATATCACAAAGAAATTTCCAAAAGGATGAAGTCAATTTGCAGTTATAAAAATTGTAACTATACAAATGAATGTAACAGTAGTTTTAAAATAACAAAGTCAGGTTTAAAATGCCAGAGAATCAAAACCGTGGTACAGTTCGTACAAAATAAGGTGCAAGTCGAGTATGCTACAGGCATGAACAGAAATGCCAAAGTCAAAAGGAAAAAGAACGGAACAAATGCTAGAAAATCAAAACCGTGGTGAGCAAGGAAATCAAATTCCAAAACAATTCAAAGCCATTGTGGTCAAGAAATCGAACAGTTCTACGATTTGAACTAGTCTAAAGAAATTACGAGCATTCAAGAATAAACAAATGGCCGAGTCAAAAATTATCAAACGAATTCGAAAATTCAATCAAACGAAATTATAGAATTAGAGTCCTATTCAACCCAAATCATCATCAGCCTAAAAAAATTGATTCGAGTTCAAGCGAAAGCAGAAAGGAACAAGTCAATAACTCGAATCAAAGTCGAGTATTAATCGAGTATCGAAAAAGGAAAAATCGCATACCAGTTTAACAATCAACCTCGACTCAATTAAAGGAGCCGTGAACGAATTAATCAATAGAAGAAAGCATTCAAACCATCAGGTATAAATTCAACCAGCGGCTTCATCGGCAATGCCCTAATTTCAGAGCAAAGAGGAACGAGCGAGCAAACAAGGCAGCCATTTTTCTTCACAAGGAAAGAGATACCAGGCCGAAGAAATAACAAAGAAAAGAGGACGATATTTTACACTGCATTTACATTGGGCCGGCTTATATTTGTTAATTGCGCTTTTATTTTTAAATTAGGGTTTCATTTTTTAAATTGTTTTTAAATTTGTATTTTCTCTTTTAATCATTTGTAATATCCTAGTCGTGTGACTAGGGGACGAACTATGGTGGTGTAGTTAGAGAATTCACAACTCAATGGCTGCGTTGTGGTAGGGTTTTGAGCGTAGAGTTAGGTTAGTCGATAGCGGGTGTCGCGAGCTTACGTGTGTAAGCGTCTGACTACTTAATTTCTAGTAGAAACCTTAGGGGCAGCACGTAAGTAGAGTTTCGAAGCTGGGTAAATTCTGTATTGTTCTACTGCTTTTTATTCTGCTATTATCTGTGCTGCTATTATTCTTCTATATCTGTGTTGAAATTATTTTATATACTTCCGTAATAAATTTTTATAATTAATAGTATCACCATATTCACCCCCCTTTAGGGAGAAATCGATCCTACGGTTTCTTTTAGGTCTTCTTCTTCTTTAATATTCTAAAGGAAAATTATGCAAATCATATCCAAATCAACTCATATTTGGAGTGAAGCCTTGGGGGAATATTATTACACTTTTCGCCTAGTTAGAAGTTGAAGAATTGAAGCTATTCTCCACACAAAAAACTTTCCCATGAGAAATTGGTAGGAGGAGGAGGCTTAAAGCAAGGTGAAATCAAGGAAAGAAAAAAAAATAGAAGGTAGTTGCAAAATTGGCTTTGGACTTGGGTGCTTGGATTTGGTTGTTGTTGGATTAAAGATGAGTCAACACATCTCTTTGAATGAAGATATAACATATATATGCTATGTTTTGATTCTGTTTAAGTTGTTGAATTGTTATTGACATTGTTGAAAACATTGGTTTTGATTCTTGTTTTAAAAACAAGAAGCACATGTGATCCATGTCTACGAAATTGGAATAGACTTGAACGGACTTGTATAATATATGAAAAGACCTTGGAACAAAGCACATAGGTTATAGATGGACTTTTAATTAGGTTGGACTCGAATTTGAAAGTGCACTTATAGCGATAGTTGCTATAGATGCACTTTGGAATTGCCTTGTTTTTGGCTATTTCTATGGAACTTTATAAAGAGATCCTTATGGGATCTCGTTATACTTATTATTTTTTATATGTATGTTTATTGCTATTAAAAATTTGGATTGTAAAAAGTTAAGTAACATCCCGAAAAGTGGCCAAAACTTCACTTGTGCAAAACTGCCGCGTTTATCCTTAATTTTTGGACTTTAAAGGTTTGAAAAGATATTTAAATTTAAGTATTTTATTTCATTCTTTTTACAAGTTTTTATAACTCATATTAGAGTATTTCAAAAGTGGTTTGAGATATTTATGAATTTTAAGAATTAATTGTGAATTTTTAAAGAAGAGGATTTTATAATAAAAACTTGTTTTTTCAAGTTTTAAAGGAAATTATAAATTTGTTATTTTCAAGAAATGTTTTGGATAGATGTTTTAAAATCTATTATAAGTATTATAAAGCATTTTAAAGTATATATAGTTTTTAGAAAATATGTTGACTATTTTATATCTTATGGAATAAAATATCTTTGACTTGTTTATTTAAATATCAAGTTTTGATAAATAAATTACTATACATGTACATTATTTTAAAAAGGGTTTTAAAAGTATAAAAAAAAGATTAGGAAAGGGATTAGTAATTTCTTAATGGTCAAAGGGTTAATTGTTTAGTTACTTGTTTGCAAAGTAATTAACTATGCTTAACACTAAAAGCCGACGAAGTAAGGCTTATTTACTATAGGAGTTAAAATTCATGTTCAAGTAGGGATGAAGCAATAGAGCTCTAATCTACCATCTTTCCTATTGACCATGGCACAGTAAGTCGGAAAATGTCGAAATGTGTTAATCTTGTTTATGGAAATCATTAATATTATATTTAACACTAAAATCCGATGACGTAGAATTATCTATTTGTAAGATTCAAGAATGAAGTGCCTATGCAAGGCTTTGATGCAACCAGTGCTCTAACTTACCCATCTTTACTCTTGGGCGAGGAGTATTTAAGTTGGAATGTCGAAAATGGGTTAAGCGTACGGATATTGATTTGCATAAGTAATTTTTTTGACTTGATAATCGATTAGTCGATTGTCGATCATGACCTAATATGACTTAAGAAGTTACCGAAAGGTTTCGCGATTTCATACCAATGAGGACCCTCGAGGAGGAGCATTAGTGCAAAATATCTCTAACTTTTGCTTACTTATGAAAGAACCAGAATTGAGTTTACCGAAAATTCATTGAATTAGTTTTGAAAAGACCAGGATCGATAAGTGTTTTATTTATCGAATACCACTTCAAAAATAGTATATGATTAGAGGTGGTTGTGAAGTGAAATGTTATAGAGTTAAAATGTCAATCCTAAAGTCAAGTCCAAGGGAGAGGTCCGCGTTAACATTTCAAATGATGCTATCTTATGGGACTATCTATCTTGAAGAGTATTTCAAGAGAGAGGACATCATTAGCATTCGTCGAACGGCTTATATGGGGAACATATATGGAGGTTCGATATGCTCGAATCCATATAATGATTCATGATCTATTCGAGATGAAGGAATCCAATGGGGATTTCATATTCCATTTGAGTGATGAAGATTTAAGTGAGAGATGCCACACATAGCCTCGACATCGAAAATGACTACAACCAGAGATAAGATGCATAACCAAAGGGAACGTAGAATTTTAGCAATCCCAAGGGTGTAGCGGCTCCATCTAGTATTATTTATGGTTATGCATGCGAGAGCGATGCATTTGGAACTACGAGTGTTTTGGGTATGGGCCAGTTATGTATTTTCTATAGTACATTCCCTAGAGATGCACGTTGCACGGAAGGATATTTCTGATCCTTGTGTAGGAGTTCAGATTTGGCTTGATTTGTGGAGATCTCCACATAAAATCCATTATGCAAATTTGTGTCTTAGTGGTGTTGATTGTATACCTATTATTGTTATGGAATTCACATAGTCGCTATTTAATATGAGTTATGTGCTATACTCTAGACATTATCTATCATAACATTATATATTAAACTTAATGAATAGTTGATTTCTTTGAGGGAAAAACAATTATAGGAATCCGTATGGTCTCAATGGTTACTATTGGTATTCTAGACTGAACCGTGTGTTATTTCTTATGATGCGCAAGTCAACCCCGTGTATGTTTCTAGATTTAGCTTTAGATGCTTAGAGCTTATGGATAAGAGTTAGACAATTATCTTCCATGGTATTCTTATTTCCGCTGCCTTACTATTTGATGTATCATCATATGTGAGGATAGATTGTTATAACTGTCCTAGCTGATGATATTTCTTAGATGTTAGTAACTATGATTTCTATATTTAGAGTAACCCTTTGTATTGTTCCTCTGATATTATATATTGTTGTTCCTGTTAGTGCTTGGTGCTGTGTGATAGGGGGTTCTCACATTGGTGAAATTGTGTCAAAGTAATGTCTTTTACCCCTCCACATCCCCTTTTTAGATTGGTGCGTAGTCAAGAGGCATGCGTAAAAGCAGGAGCAAGGTTACCATTTGTAGTCACCTCCAAAAAGGGAGAATCGTTACATTTGGTATCAAAGTCCAAGGTTGAGCGAACACCTTGGCTTTGGTTGGGTATGACTCATTAGAGATACGGTAAGTGACACCTGTAATGAGTTAAGTGTATTATACATATGAGAGCAGATTTATATTTTGAAAACTAGACTTTTAAATTATTCCTCAGGAATATCTCCTTCTAAGTAATTCTTTCGTAGTATATTTTCCTTGAAAACTCTATCCTTTCTCTTTCTAAAGAAGTTTTGCTTCGATTAGGTAGCAAGAACTATGAGTACTAGAGCTGCCAATGTTAGAGGTGGTCGGAGTAGTATTTCACGGATGGAGGGAATCGAGCACCAAGGAATGTTGCCCCAATTAAGGAACTAATGGTGAATATGGCACAGGTCAGGCCTCAGATGAGTTTTGCTTCGCTCTGCTGCGGTTATGAGAGGCTGGGGGTAAGAGGTTTAATAGCATGGAGACTATTATAGAAGTTCAGTCTTAGCTTAGATTATATGATCAGATATTTGGAGATATGGAGCTAGAGGATGCAACAAAGCGTAGGTTGGAATCGCCGCATTTGATGGATATAGCCGTGGATTAGTGGAGTTCTATTACAGAAGACTTCCTAAAGGATAACTTCTCTTGGGCCAATTTAAAGATGAGTTTGAGATGAAGTTTTTTTGGAAGCTGGAAAAACTTTATAATTTGTGAGCTTCTTGGATCCGAAATAGAGGGCCATGACCATGGCGGAGTATGAGAATCGGTTCAATGCGTTGTGTCGGTTTAGGTTGGAGTTAGTAGACACGCCGCTGAAGAAGAACAAGATGTTCATTGTCGGTATACATCCTGAATTCCAAAGGATCTGACTAATCACATTATGGGATCTTTTGTTGGTTTGGTGAACATGGCTTTAAGGTTTGAGAGCTCAACGTCGATGCCATCTATTTCTACACCAGTTGGGGACAAAAAGCGGAAGTTTTGGCCTTTGAAAGATATTTCAAGTATAGTTTGCCGTATGTGTAGGCAGAAGGGACACATTGCTTGGTGTTGTAATTCGAGGAAAGTAGGGCAGGTGGCTAAAGTGCAGATAATGAAAGCATCGATTGAAAAGTTTCTGAAGCTTGAGGCGCATTTTGCACCAAAAGGATGTTACGATTGACATCAGCCTGACCATTTTGTTGGAGATTATCCTATGCTAAAGAAAGGGGAGCAACCTAGGGTCTTTGCTATTTCTGCAGCTATAAAGGGGAAGCAGATTCTTGAGGGTATACTATTTGTTTATGGCTTTCCTATTCAAGTTTGTTTGACTCTAATTCTTCTCATAGTTTAATATCTATTACTTTGATTGTTTAGTCATGCTCGATATGTTAGGAACATCGTGTATTCTTTTTTATTGATTTCTGCTCAACCATTTTATGAGTAGTTTTACCTTTCTACATCATTGGATGGGTAGATAGTAATTGTGGGTACATTGAATGAACACTTTGTGAATTAAGTTTCACGGTTTGACCGTAAGGCATTGGCGATAATGCTGGGTTATAAGTTAAAATATAGTAAAAGATGTTTATTATAATCAAAAGGAAAAATAGAACATTTTGGAAATAAATATTTTTGAAAAGATTTATATAAGAAAGTGATTTTATATAAGTATAGTTTATAACTTGGCTTATAAACAGAAAGGATTTAAATAGAGAAACTTAAAACGGTATCTTTGAAAATGATTTTCAAGATTTTAGCGAAAATAATAATAGTATTATTTGAAAGTAAATGTTTAGGAAGTTGATTTAGGAAATTAAGATCATGATACTTAGTATTATTATACGAAGTATTTGATAGCACTTTAGAATGATTTTTGTTGAATACCAAAGGTATGGATTGGATGTACCGAACTTACTTCTATCGCTTGAAAATAATTTCGGTTATGACTATAGCATCATCGATGTTCATTTTCAGGTTTCTATGGACACATGTAACCAATGCATTAGGAAAGTATGGTATATGCATCATGATATGATATCTTGTTGATAATTTTCAATTGTTAAAATGAAATGGAATTTTCGATGGTTTTAGATAGTTAAGAATTTCTGAATTATAGAACTTGTATTAAGTGTTTTTGAAAATATAAAGATGAGTTTATATAATACTTGAATTGTAACGGTAGCAAGTTAAAACAAGTGTCAAATGGTTAAAGATACTTATTAAGTAAGAAAAATTTGATGTTTGTATATACTCCTTGGATGTAATAGAGTACTATACGAGTATGAATTTAAGTTATAAAATACGGATATAGCTCAAAGTCAGATTTTTATGAAATGATTCATAAATGGTTTTACTATTGAAGACATACTGTTTATATAAAATGAATGTGATTAAAAAGGAATTAGTGTAGTTAAGAAACCAATAGGATGAATACGTAAGTTGTACATAGATCGTTTTATTCACATAAACTATTCTTGATCCAGTACTCGAATCATGTTTTCAAGGTGCTTTACATCGGTATGAACAAGGAGTTTACACTTGATTCTTGATGGTGAACACTTGATATGAGTTCGTGATACGATCCTAATATTTTCTATCATTATATATGGCTATGTAAGGAAGTCGGAGGTTTCTAATCAATGAATTAAGTTAGAGTCTGTAGTAGCGGAGGTGGATGATCTATACTAGTTTGGAAGTTTATGTGATCGAGTAAGTGATCAGATCAGATATTGTATATCAGATATTGTATGGATGGTCCATATGCACCGTACGGGCTTTTGTACATTTATATGCTATGTTTGTTAGATTATGAAGAGTTTAAGGAACGACTCTTCAGTTTATTATGAGGTAGTATGAATAATAGTTTAAGTAATGACCACGAGCTGTTAAGCATAAGGTATGCTTAGTAGATTGTTTATCGTCCTTGGACGATGGGAGAGTTTTGAACCCGAGAGAACCATGAGCATTGGTTACTAGTATTGTGAATGCTATTTGAGTATTAGCGTGCTTGTTCCTTTGTTAAGGTTAGAAGTGTCATGGAGTGAGGATGCTCGGGGTAGTACCAAAAAGACTGAGGGCGGTTTGAAGGAATTCTATCCAGGGTTGCTTATAGAATAGGGTTTCCTTGTTATCTTAGTATTATACATTTTTTGTCGTGTACTCACCGCTTGAGGTGGAGTCGCTTTGTATTTATTTTGGCTTGCAGTTTAGTTTATATATAGTTTCAAAATCACTCTACATATGCATTTTGTTTAGTCAACCTTCTTTGATTGTCGTTCTTGTTTGAATTTCAAGGATGAATGTTCCAAGTGGGGGAGAATATAGCGATCCGGAAATGCAAACACTTCACCTTTGAATATCAAAACGTTTTGAATTATAATTAAGTGTTATAAATATAATTTTATAAATATAATTTTATAACCTTGTTAGACATCATTTAATTAATGAATTATGATAATAAACTTGTTTTTGAAAATGGTTTATAAAAATATATTCTTCGATGAAAAATCGATAATGTGATTGAAAACCGGTTTATCAGTACAGCTTTTTGATCAATATAAGTTGTTCAAACTCTTTGGCGCTTGTCTAGTGATAAAATGAATACATTAGCACCTAATTAACACGCATACCTCTTCATAAAGCATTGAACATTCTAGAAGCTTCCATTTGGATAAGAGATATTATCATGAGGGAGGTATAATGGTAATTAGCATAAAGGAGAAGTGATGTAAATGAGAAGTAATGGAGACGAGTCATTCATGGGATGGTGGAGGGGTGAAGGAAAGCTTAAAGAACGCCATTCTTAAAGAACGCCATTCTTATTCCTATATAAGTGGAGGCATACCATAGAAGGCAAATCACAAATTCACAAAGCTTAAAGCAAGTTACTTCCATGTCTTCTTCTTCTCTAATGTTTTAAAGGAAAAATTTTCAAACCTTATATTAATCAACTCAAATTTGAAGTGAAGCCCTGGGGAAATATTATAACACCTTCCACCTAGTTATAAGTTGAAGAATTGAAGCCATTCTCCCAGCGCAAACCTTAGCCATAAGCAGTTGGTAGGAGGAGAAGGAGGCTAAAAGCAAGGTGAAAGAATGGAAAGAAGGAAGAAGAAGGTGGATGCAAGATTAAATTTGGACTTGGGTGCTTGGATCTTGGTTGTTGTTGGGTTAAAGATGAGTTAATATATCTCTTTGAATGAAAATATAACATACATATGATGTGTTTTCATTGTGTTTAAATTGTTGAATTGTTATTGACATTGTTAAAAACATTGATTTGATTCTTATTTTAAAAACAAGAAGCATATGTGATCCTTGTCTCCAAAATAGATCAAAGGGAACGTAGCATACATTATCATGCTGGGAAGTGAATGGTGACTACTATGTCATACATAATCACAGACAATACATATTTATCTACTGTATCCGGTTCAAAATCCATTCCTATCCAAAAAACTTGATATTTACATTGACAAAATAACCGATTGTATATTTATAGAGCTCAAAATTGTACATATATTTATAACATCATATTTTCAATTCATACATATGATACATGATACACATACTAATAGTACTTGGATGAGCACTTATTGTTATACATGTATACACAACTGAGTCCTTTATACTTGACTAGTGTGAACCCGTCCTTCGCATACAGAATTTTATAATTGAATTATCGAAATGTCAGCAATTATTTTATCCTGATGACTAAATGTGTTTCATTTTTCAACCTTTAATGTTTAATTTGATGTTTAAATTAGGATTGTTTTGTTGCTTCTATGAGATTGTTGTGTCTTTAGTGGGAAAAAGGAGTGTTAGGTGTAACATGCATTTGTGTGTATGAATAAACTTGAGAAAGAGAATAAAATTCAAGTCCACATAGACGGCTACTAACAAAAATTTTCCATAGGAGATCAGTATGTGAATAATAGCACTATATTAAGTTCCATATTTTGTAGAGGGATGCGGATTACGAAGAAGTTTGCATCCTTAATACTGAGAATTGAATAATTAATGTGAAGGCGCATGTCATCAACATGGAATGCAGATCAAATCTAGCGGTTTATATCTATCCACGGGAGTAAACATAGAGATATGCGGAGTTAAAAAAAATATGATTGTAGATCAATTGCACACATAGAATCAATGTTATATAATAATAAACTTGCCATGCATACATTTAGTTGTGCAGTCCTCGGTCGGCTCTTGATTTGTATGTTATATTTTGAGAATGTGACATAGACGGTACAAACTATTGACTCTAATTTTTTTTGGTTCAGCGGTAATATATAGCAGGACCATTCTTTTAGTCTTCAATAGTGCTCCGTTATCGAATTCCAAAAACCATAGGTGTAAATTGGTTGGAGGTTTGATGTAGGCGGATTGCTTACCGTGCAGCATGCGAATGAATAATTTTTATAAAATTTTTCATAGGTTTAATACATTAATGGGTACTAAATGAATATTAGTTAGCACATTACTTATTAAACCATTGTTGAAATAGACGATTCCTAAAAATAGACAAAATATGCCTAAGTTGAAAGCTTCAAATGAACGAAACTATCATAAAACACCAGCCACTAAATGAAGATAACTACATAACATATTATGCTGACAAAACACTAAGATGAGAGCATTTGCAGACTGATAAGTTATTGTCAGGAATTATTTATGTTCTGATATTAGATTAAATGATTTCATAAAATGTGCATATGGAAGCCTCATAAAATGTGCATATGGAAGCCACTTCTCCTATATTTGAAGATATCATATACCTGAATTCAATGATAAAATATAGAAATTAGTAAGCAACCAACAGCTAAACATTTCAAAAATAGATTCAGTTATCGAACCTTACAAAAGCTTTCCTACTGTTATAGATGGATCTTTCTTCACTAACTGCCGTAACTATTGCATTGATGTTGTCATCTGCTAAAACAATATCTGAAGCTTCTTTAGCAACCTATAAGATAGTTAGAAGCTTTAAGAAGATAAAGAAGCTAAATAAAAATTTGAATTTCAAGATGTATTAAAATAACAGAACTTCCAATATTTTGAAAGACGTACATCTTTCAAAAACTGTGATCTACGACGTGTTATATATATAAAATCATTTCAGTTACAACTAAACACTTTACAAACTCACAGTAAACCATAATATTATTAATCACCTCAATCCCTGCGATTCCCATTACAATACCAATATCAGCTATTCTCAATGTCGGAGCATTGTTAACTCCATCTCCAGCCATTGCAACAACTTCTTCATCCTCTTTTGGAAATCTAACTATCTTTTGCTTGCTAATAAATTTTCGTAGTTGTTGGTGTATGCATGTATGTGTGTGTTCTAGCATCATCAAAATTATAAGTCAATGTCAATGGTTAAATCATCTGTTTTAGAACTTGATTTGAAATATTAATTTTACTGTGTAGAAATATTAAAGATGACCTAAGTACGAAATGAATACACCCATAAACTTTTGTAAAATTTGAAACAATATATCTTAAATTATGTTAGTGGTGCTAATGGGTTGCCACAAAAGTGGGCTGTCATGGGTCCTTCCTATGCGTATGTGTGTGTATGTGTTTATGTATATATATATGTATATATGAATGTATATATGTATGTATTAATATGTGTGTGTATATGTATGTATATGTATGTATATAAGTATGTATGTATATATATGTATGTATATATGTATGTAATGCAAGTTTGAAGAATTAGACACCAACGTCACTTTTCTTCATGTTTTAATTTCAATTTGCCAATTATATCATAGATGGTTCAAAGTATGACCACTTTTTTTTCGTGGTCAAAAGTTTAATGCTGTAACATCCATGGTTTGAATCTAAAAGAAATTAGTTGTCAGTATGCATTTTTTTTATCATTTGTAAACTGGAAAAAAACCTAACCATTATGTTCTGATATAATACTATAGGAAATGGTTCATTTCTTTTAAATATGGCCAAGAGCCGGAACCATTCAATTTTTTTTGGTTTTGAGATTAATGATAAGGTGCTTATTTACAATATTTCTACTTTTATCCTATGCTACACCACGGCATCAATTTTGTCTAATTTTTTTTTTGTATGATAATCCTAGCCAGGGATACACGTTTATAAAACATGATTTTTTTTTTTTTTTGAAATGGTACTTTATATACAACAAATCATTGGGACAACATATCCCATATCAATAAACGTTCGAAAGCAAGTTTCGAACTTGTGACTCTTGCACCAAATCTGAATCAATTAACCACTTGGACAATGATGCTTGTCAAAACATGAAAAATATGCCTGCAATCAAAATCAAGAATAGTTTAGTCGTAACTAAATTGATCGGATTGGAATTGATAAAATCTCATTTATGTATAGCGAACAATATCACATTTGGAGCATATAAAATCTCAGCATTAAGTACGGGGCTTTCCCACCGACTGCAGTTTGCCTATAAAATCTGTGGATTGATGCTCCCATTCCCCCTGGATTGAGTAAATATAGCATTTTTAGGATAAATTGACGTGTTTCAGAGTAACCTGGAGTCTGTAGAATACTACGGACAATGCGCAACATATTTCAAATATTCTTAGCCTATACTTATAAAGGTAATTAAATAGTGAAATAGTGGTATAGCATAAGGTCTGAAGTAGACTGGTGCTTCCTCAGTTGATAAGAAACCTGTTAAAACTAAGAAAACCTAATCAAAGTATTGCACACACAAATAAGTCAGCAATTGACTTTTTGAATGATTAGTAGCCTTATTTGAACTAACAAATAGCATGTATTTTATGAGTGTATGTACAGTGTGCCATACAATAAATCTATAGGTTATCAAGTGTTACAATGGTCAAACGATGAAATGCCATAGTTACATAACTTGTTTCAATCGCATACCACTTTGATATAGACTTTTCTTTGCTGCTATCCACTCCTGGGCTGCTATCAAATATAACTACCTTCTGCCTATCAACTGTTACTCTGTACGAAAAAGGATTACAAATCAAATTATGGCAATTAAATGAACTATGGCTCTATTAAACCAGCATTACACTTATAGACATGGATTATAAAAATATATATGCAAGAATTGGATAATATTGCCTCAAATAAAGAAATCAATTTGTAGAAGAAAAAAAAATCTCTATATTATTCTTTGCAGATATTTGTATGCATATTTTGCTGTGTAGGTTCAAAATTTCGTCGAATTTAATCTTTGCGATGCCGGCTTATTATATTTTTTGAATAATGACTATTAACATATGCCGAAGGGCTTGAAACCAAAACATCCAGTAACAATTCAAGTTATGTGCCTTACCACCACACACAGTGCTTATCGGTCATATTGCATAATTTTAGCATAAGCTAAAATGGACTAAAGCATTCCATATCTGGTTGTATCTTCATCTACGGGCATGACTACTCTATATTCAGTAGGCATTATTTAATTCGTGAGATCTCCATTTTTAGGTTACCAATTAGAACTTGCATGCGCTTTCTTGCTAAAAGATTCAATACATATACCTTTTAAAGGTTTATTTCTTTACATAATAATTCTGCCTTTTTCTCCTTTTTTGGTCATACACATTTCTCGAGCTTGGATTGTGAATCAAATTCATCTTCCAATAGTCATTTACATATAATTTTTGTTTCAAATTGAGAAAAAGGGTGTCACTAATAAATAAGCGATAAACAATTAAACCACTCAAGCACTTAGTTTTATGGATCTTCATGCAAAAGAACACTAAATAATTATAGTAATTGACACCATATTGATAAGCTTATCAGGTGGCATTTTCAAACTTGTACGTGAGCAAGAAATCTAAAAATAATCTTACATACTTGATAAGCTTTCTTTCACCTGGAGCATTAGTCCATACAGCTTGTAATGAGTTGTCCTAATAAAACAAAATAAAATGAACAATAAATTGGCCTTGATCAATATAAAAAGACAATTTAGTTGGAGATATGTTAAGGTGTTCAAAATGAATGACTACATTGTGATTCACAATTAAGTCTGCCAATGCGGTTTCAAAAGTATATTCTGCCGGCAGTTCTTGAAGGATATTAGTGCTTGGGGTTAAATCCTATATATTCTGAAGCACAATAGATAGATTTATGTATTGGACTTGCAGTGTACAAAGTAAAGCAAAGTTTGGGTTCAAAGTAATAACATTGATAATAATGCAGCTTAAAATACAAAATACTTACATGAAATGTATCAACAGACTCTGCATCACCATCATATAATAAATTAATATTAGGGAAGATGATCAATAATTTGACGATAATATAAAATGACCAGGAATCTCTATATGACCGCTTGTACTTTATACTAAGATAGTTGTTTGTTTAATATTTGCCATCCAAAAGGTAACAGAGCAACCATTCACTTACTATTTTGCATAGAAATCACATTATCTGTATGAAAAATTACCATTTAATCGCCAAGTTGTCCTATATAGAAGTAATTCTATCATTACAATTTTATAACTGAGCCGATAAAGTATATAAGAACTATATGAGCATATAAAATGGTCAGTTGTATATAAGGTAACAAAGCTTGTTATAAATATTACCATGTTTTAAGTTATTGTTTCATTTTCAATGTGAAATTATTTGATTATTTATTAGCGCATCAGGTATACCTTTCCAAATAGGCTTAAGCAGAAGAGTTCATAGCAACACACATGAAAATTGAAATATTATATGACAATGTTTTCCGAATATCTCATTGGAAGTAGGAAAGAAGATTTCAAGTGAAAATATATGGGCATATTTCAAAGATTGAAAACAAAGATAGCAAGATGGAAGGAAACAACATTATACTTACGTTGCATTTACCATTTTAGAAAGCTACATAACATGATGACTTGTACCACTATAGGCACGTTCATTATAAAGATACACTAATTTTTATAAATCATCCATAAAAGAATGAAACTTCAAGCATAAACCTACAAAATGTTTCACCTATGAGTTTATGGTGTTGTTATAAAATCTACAAAGTACAAACCCGCCATACATTTGAATTTACATAAGTTTACAAATATTCTACATTTAAATATTTCTTGTTTTGTGATCGAGTAAATCTGTGTGTGTTTGTGTATGTAAGTATGCATATGTGGGTATAAACAACACACCGACAAACCCCTTCAAGCTTTGAGAAATTTACCAAAAGTAAAAAAAAATTGAGGCTTTTCTACTACAGATGATATTCAAAATACATAAAACAATGATCCTCTAAATTATAACCAAACTAGATTAAGAATTCGAGAAGTCAGTGTACTTTACCAACACAATTCAAATAAATAACCGAACAGAACTGACTCTAGTACAAATTTATTTTAGTAAAATAAAAAAATCTCACTATTTTATTAACTTCTACATCTAACAACACAATTCAAATATTCATTGCTTTGTTGAATATATGGGAAAGAGCGGATACAATAATTTTCTTCATAAAATATTGTGAAAATATATGGGCGTATTTCAGAGAATGAAAACAAAGATAATAAGATGGAAGGAAACAACAGTATACTTATGTTGCATTTACCATTTTAGAAAGATACATAACATGATGACCTGTACCACTATAGGCACGTTTATTACAAAGATACACTAATTTTTATAAATCATCCATAAACGAATGAAACTTCATAGCATAAATCTACAGAATGTTTCACCTATGAGTTTATGGTGTTGTTATAAATCTACAAAGTACAAACCCGCCATGGATTTGAATTCACCTAATTTTACAAATATTCTGCATTTAAATATTTCTTGTTTTGTGATCGAGTAAATCTAGGTGTGTTTGTATATGTAAGTATGCATATGTTGGTATAAACAACACACCCACAGATCCCTTCAAGCTTTGAGACATTTACCAACAGTAAAAAAATTAAGGCTTTTCTACAAACATAATACAATACTACATATGGTATTCAAAACACATAAAATGGTTGATCCTCTGAATTATAACCAAATTACATTAAGAATTGGAGAAGTCATGTACTTTACCAACACAATTCATTCAAAATAACCAAACAAATCTGACTCTAGAACAAATTTATTGTGGTAAAACCAAAAAATCTAACTATTTTATTAACTTCTACATCTAGCAACACGATTCAAATATTCATTGCTCCATTGAATATATGGGAAAGTGGAGATACAATATATTTTCTTCTTAATGTATCGAAATTGGTTAATAGATATACAGAAGCAATATTAAGTAACATGCATTTAAGTAAGTCAGAACATGTCATAAAGTTCAAGTTTTGAAGTTCAAATGCATCCACAGTAGGTGGAAGATGTGTGATAGAGTAACAAAGTTGAACTTTATATTTGCAAAAATCTCTTACATGAAAGGACCAGGAAGAACACATGCGTTCATGTATTTTATAAAGATTTTAAAACATATAGATAATGATAAAGAAATATATTCCATGATTGGTGTATGTCATTATAATGCCAACTTTATTGACTGTAAGCTTCCCATTGTCATACCTGAATCGTAAGCAACTATGACATCTGATATCAACAATCTCTTTGTAGAATAAAATGTAACATGAAGAATGTGGACAATTTCAAGAAATCTTATATATGACATAGAAGTTATTAAGACTGAATCAAAATATTCATGGAACCATAGATTAAATTGGTGGATTAGTATAGGAAAATGGTATCAGAAAAAGATGGAAACAATATATATCAATTTATTGTAAACAAATCAATGACAAAATAAATATACAGTTGCTTAAATAATCTAATATACCTCACCAAAACGAATTACTCCCAAGCATAGATTGTAAAAAGCCTACTTGCTAATTGCACCAACTGATCCACCTGCAAAAACGTAATTTAATAAAAACAAATGAATCAAAATTAGACAATAAATAAATCAGTTTAACGAATTGTGGAAAAGCTAATAATAATATTAATGGAAAGTTAATGACTGATCTGAAAAAGGTTATCAAATAAAATCACTTCCCCAACGAAGAAGACTGACCTAGGACAGATTTCTTTGTCTAATTAGCAATCTTGAAACCAATTCGAGAAGAAAAAATTAGGTTTCTTTCCTGAGATAGGACAGACGACGGGGGTAGCGTAGTCGATTCGACGAACATAACACCATGCCGCCTAAGAATTGCAGTTGGAGAAAGTAAACTACAACCAGCAGGGAAATGATTGGGAACAACCTACATTGGAAACCGACTGCTGATGATTAGCATAGCTCCAATCGCGTACTCGAAGAATTACCTAACTCCCTAGACACACTTTAATTTAGGGTTATGGAAACAAAAGCTAATTGGGTTCCTTGCACGAAAACAACTTGTGAAGACCTAAAAGGAGGAAGAAGAGAGGTGCAATGGAAGAAGGAAAAAAGCAAATGCGGTAAGAATATAAGAAAGAAAAGAGCACGACTGTGCATTTCAAGAAATACTCCAGAGGCTTGCGCGCTTGAAATTAAACTCACTGATAATAGATTAATAGTATACATTAATTCGACATATTTTTGAATCATGGTGTTGCAATGTAGCTGCATGGTCAAATCTTATGTAATCGTTTATTTCGACCCACTGGCCAGATTCTTAAATAGAAAACTAAAGCTGTAACATCACTGATATATGGATTTGTAGGTGTTTCTAGAAAAAGTTTATAAATGTTTGTGTATGTAAAACATGAAAATTAAAATATATAATAATCTAAGTGAAAATAAGGGACACATCCCAAAAATTAAGGTTAATACACAAAACACCATCTCCAAAAGATATAAATTACGTCCTTATTTTCAAATATTGCAATTTTCTTCTCTAAAATACCCCTCTACTCCATGGTCGAACATTGGTTCTTCACACGTGGATGTTATTCTCACATTCATAATTTAAATTTGCATCCCATTAATTATCAATCTTTAAAACGCAATAACTTTTTGTAAAAACGACGGATTAATAAACCATTTTCACCATTAAATCATAAATTTTATCATCTTTATAATGAGTGGCATTATGTGTATGTAAAAACAATGGCATGCCAAGTTATTCGCAGATTATATGGTATGATTGCAAATAGTTCAGCAATTATATGCAATAATTGTAGAAAAGTTTGCAATTACATGGTATAGTTGCACTTTTCTGTGATTACTTTGGAATAATTACAAAAAAGTTTGCAATTATTCCATTTAATTGCAGAAAAGTCTGCAATTATATGAAATAATAGAAGAAAAGTCTGCAGTTATTCCATTGAATTACATAAAAGTCTGCAATTATTCCATATAATTGCATAAAAGTTTGCAATTATATGAAATAATTGCTGACATTTGAAGAAGAAAAATGATGATTATTTCATATAATTGCAGAAAATGGCAAGTATAAGTAATAATTGCAGAAAAGTCTACAATTATATGGAATAATAGCAGAAAAGTCTACAATTATTCTATATAATTGCATAAAAATATGTAATTATTCCATATAATTTCATAAAAGTCTACAAATATATGGAATAATTGCTGACATTCGAAAAAAAATTGATGATTATTTCATATAATTGCAGAAAATGGCAAGTATACGGAATAATTGCAGAAAAGTCGGCAATTATATGGAATAATAGTAGAGAAGTCTGCAATTATTTCATATAATTGCATAAAAGTCTACAATTATTCCATATAATTGCATAAAAGTCTGCAATTATATGGAATAATTGCCAACATTTTGTATCAGAAATTACATAATTCTCTACAAATATATGGAATAATTGCAGCCTTACCGCAAATATGATTTTATTTTATATCAATAATGGATCTCATTTTAAAGATTGTAAAATTTATGATTTTTTGGTGAAAACGGTATGCTGATCCGATGTTTCTACAGAAAGTTATGCACGTTTGAAATGCTAAACACGTAAAGGGTACTTGGGTCTTTTGGCGCAGGTGGATTTGAAAATAGGGACTAGAAACGTAAGTTTTTTTAGAGGATGTTTTCTCTATTTGAAACTTAATAGGGATGGAAGTCAAATATCCTATAATTTAATTTGATCAATTTGCTACTTTATAAATAATGCAAGATTATAACATTAATAGCTATATTTTCATAAAAACCCGATATGTAGTGTCTATGTATATATGTGTGTGTGTGTGTGTGTGTGTTTTACAAATTCTAATCCTTTAGAAGTCTCCCTTTGTTATAGTAAATTCATTCAAAAAACTTCTATATCATTTTTCAAATTTATTTGGAAGCTTTATGCATAAGCTATTTATAAATAGCTTATTACTTAGTTATAGATCGAAAACACATGGAGAACATACATGTATGTGTGTATGTGTAACATCATAATTATTTATATCACTTACCTCACAAAATACTAAAAATTTAAGTATTAACATACATTATCATAATTATACATTAAATATCAAAATAGAAAAATTCCGAGTAAGGGATTTATCTTCCATATGTGTGTACCTCATGTCAGAATAACATGTTACCTTATGCTGTCATCTACTTCTACAAGAAAAAGGGAAGCAAATGTATAGGGTAAATCTATGTATTCCATTTAAACATGCTCAAAGGTACACATGTTCTCTTCAAAATATTCATATTCTTACGCATCACATCTTTACATCACTTGCTTATATGGGAAGTGCTACTTTTGGTTGTCAAATAGTTTTTGTATCATTATTTGAACTTTCATTTTCATTTATTCCACGATGAATTAATTGACAGTACTTCACACATATAAAGATGCACACGTGTGTGTGGTACAACCATCGATTTGATCATACGATCTTAGTTAACTATAAAATTTGAAATATTATATGTATTTTAGTCAAATCCTATGTAATGACATTGAGAACACAAGTTTATGGTTTAACAACAATATGTTATATTCATGTGGCAACTGGGTTAAGCTTGTTAGGACTCATCTACTTCTTGATGAAGTTGAATCCATTGGTCGCTCAATTGGCTAGAACACGGATGATAAATTTGTACGTAGCTAATGTTTAGCAGGAGTGCAATTTCTGAATGAAGCCATTCATACTATATTGACAATATGCTCCTGAATAGAAGGAAATTTACTTATAGTAAATTTACTCTTTTTCAAGTTCAGTTGAGAAGTAAATTAAAATAATATAACATTATGTGAAGGTTCCAATGATACTATTCATAATATGAGTATTTGGTGATATAATATGGAAAGATGACTGTTTTATGTAGTTATCTTTCTTCGTATTTTAATATCCTATTGAGAAAGTATAATTAAACCATTTACCTACTTTGAGAAGGTAAATATATTTCATTATGATATAGTTTATGGCATGTGCAACACACCTTTTAGAGATGGTAAACTATATATATATATATATATATATATATATATATATATATATATTATATTATGAATGATGTAAATAATAGGTACAAGCAATAACCTTTATAGACAATTATTTGTCGACTAATTATGGACTTGGCATAAGTTGGAAATTTGGAGCTAGAACAATATAGTAACCTTTTTCGGCCATTGTATTTGAAATAAATAATTCATTTTTTGTTAAGATAATATAAAATTTTCCAAAATACATATAAAACTAAATTTTTCACTAGATGTACTGGTAGGTGTTAGTATTTTAAGTGAATTAATTTATGGTAATAAAATTCGTAATGAATGACGTTGTATGACAATTATATTTATGAGCTATTATTATTGAGCCGTTACAGAAAATTAATGGTAATAAAACTCATAGTGAATGACTATAATCTCAGATCTATTAACTATCACTCATTTCAGTAACGTATACGATTTCCATTCTGCCTATATAAATGATGGATAGGTAGAAGAAAAAAAGGAAACACACAATTTTCTTTCTTCTTCTTCTCCCTCTTCATTTCTCTCTTTGTAGAATTCTTCCAAGCAATTAAATTAAAAGTGCTAAATTCCGAACGATTTGTTGTCATGCTCAAACAGCGAATCAACCAAATTTTACAGGCTGTTTTATCTTGGGGATGGAGCTGCTGATAGCTAGTCTTACACATTGGGGGCTAAACCGCGAATCGTCTTAAAAAAAGTGACGAAGTACGTGGCTCAGCCATTTCCAACAGTCACACCAAGAATTTAATACGATTCCACCTACTGCAAATGGCCGCAACCGATGATTTTACTTAAATAGTACTGCAAAACACCAACAAGCTCTTCAGATTCAAGGTGTTTCTTTTCGAAAGATGGAGGACGAAGATGCAATTTTTTCTAATAATGAAAAAGGCGGTCTATGTTCTGATCACTGACAAGCCACTCCCGTCTATCCATCTACTGAAGCAGAAGCAAGGAGCGACAATCCTGGATCGAGCATGATGACCTGCGCAAAAACTTCATTCTGAATGGCCTCTACAATGCCCTATATGACTACAAAAATGCTTGACTACAACATTGTCACGAACCGCCTTTCATTTCATAGAAAGATGCATCATGATTGATAAAGAAAGGGATGGTAAAGAGAAAAGATAGGAAAGAAAGAACTAAACAATATCATAATCTCACAGCGGAACGAATAAAATATATTAATCACATAGTTAATACATAATATACAACATCTATCAGAGTCACACAGCTTGCACATCACAAATTAGACACCTATAAAGATCTGTCTATAATACAACTCCAGTACAGTACAGACATCATCACAGAGATATAGAATAAATGCTAGCACAGCGGAACCAAAATATCTATATACGCTGAAGCCTCATGCTCCAAGTCTCCTCCATAAATTCGTCAAAGCTAACCTGAATCCCTTGGCTACTCATAAAAATTTAAGTACCCAAGAGTTTAATAAAATAGAAAATAAACTCTGGCTCAGACATGGGTCTGGTGTGAGTAAACGGGTCAAACTTGCTTAACTTTGAAAATCATTTTTAAAGAAAGGTATCTCGTAAGACTTCCCACACATAAACATGGAAAAAAAATTAACTTGTGATAACCAAAATATTTAATAGGAAATCTAGTGATATTATAATAGTGTCTAGGTTTTCAAGTAAATAGAAAATAGCTGAAATTGTTACATTATTAAATTCCAGCATACTAGCCACAAAGTGGGCTCTACAATCAAAACCGTAAAGGCACGTAGGGAAAATGGATTTCCATCAATGGCAGGGCTACTAGGTGTTGAATATGCGCTTATATGATTTTTTGTTTGATGATAATAAACATATATACATTCGTTTAAATGTATTTGTTAATATACTATTTTATTTTTCACAGATTAAATAAATATTTGCTGAATAAAATAAATAACACAGAATTTGAATTCAAACGAATATTTTATTCAAACAAATATTTATTACAATTTTGAATAGTACAAATTCAAGCTCTCACTATAACTATACAATTTCAGTTATAATACATTTCTGATTACATCACAATTCATTTTTTACATATCATCACCTCACTACATATCACTCACACGCGTATTAATCTTCAACTTCATTCCAGTTAGAATCCAGCATCCGAGTAATCTGCAAAAATATTCACTAACGCAGTAAAATTGAAAAAGAAATATTTTTGCAATATAAAATGAAATATGGATTTTGAAAATATTATTTGCCTCAGTTATTTGGGTTGTTCGTCATCATTTGAATTCATCACACGCGAACAATGTGACATGCACAGTGTATCACTGTACATGCCACAAGGCCGTGCACACCGATATACACTTGATAATGCTACAGGGACAGGTGAGCACAAGGTCAAAGCCAAATAAAAAGACAGATTCAACTCAGGTGCAATATAAATAGAATCTCAATTTCAGCACAAGGTCAAACCCGAGTTGCGAAACCGGATTCAACATAGGGCAGTGGTACAGGCTACGACTTCAAGCAACATGTATGCAACAAGGTCCATACTAAAGAAAAACCAAATGAAGACAGCAACTAGTACAACTGAAATGCAAGCGATACACTGCAGTGAAGCATGCACAGGTGTGGACAGCGAAAACCAAAGCTAACAGCATCTACAACAATGCATAGTCGCATTCAAGTCTTAGAAACAATGTTAGAGCATACGAGCAGCAGCCTTAACAAGGCATGTGCAACATGGTCAGAAGCAAGGCAACAAAGACTAAAGCAACAACATGGACTGCAACAAACATCAGCAGGTACAAGATGCCCAACTCAAATGAATATTAATGCAAATCAGCAGGTACAAATGCACAAGTATGATCAATGGTACACATGCAAGCTCGATTAACAGTGTTTCAGTAATGCACAAAGACAGAGCTACATCACTAGGCCGAAGCAGTGCAATGACTTAACAGTATCAATATCAAGATTCGTACCAAATCAAAACAATATCGAGCAACAAATTTTCCAAAAGAAGCAACAGGAAAATCAAGCAACAGTCGACAGGCCAGTGGTTCAAGTGTTAACACGACTCAGTGCAACGGAGAGTATGCAACATGACTAGTGCTCAATGATCAAACATGAAAACAACATGTACAGTGATATGCAGCAAGGTAAACAACACTTTGAATAGAATCGAGGATGTGTACAGTTCGAACAATATCCAGAAGAGTAGTTTAAAAAATTCAAAATGGCCGAAGTAAACACTCTGTAACGTCCCGCCTTTTCGCACGATTTAAAATCGACACACATACCGATTCAAACCATACGGAAGGGCGGATTGTTATGGGATAAATAAAAAAACAAGAAAGAAATAAAAAAAAAGAATCTCACAGCGGAAGGATAAAATATAATAATAAAATATACAGTTTATAGAACTGTTTACAACCATTTATATAATACATATCAGAGTTACACATACCAATAACAATGCAGCAGAACAGTGTGTAGTGCACTAGATAAATAATAACAGTAATACTACAAATCTTCGTCTTCGCCCTCCAGAGCTAAAACTTCAAATCCCGAAACGCTCGGACTGACCCGAGCGAATTTGAAAAGACAAAACACTCGAGTCAGAACTAAAAGATCTTATGTGAGTTAAATTAACAGAAATAAATATGAGTGCAGTAACTCAAGAGATGCTTGGGATTTACATCTCCTAAGGATCCGTTAAACTATTTACTATGTAGTATATTGCGCTATTATAATAGTGTCTATTTGTAAAATAAACTTACTTTTTAATAGCGTTAAGGGGTTACCCATATAGCCCTTAACACAGAATATACTCCCATAGTCTATACAGTACCGTAATCTCCCCCGTACTGGGCGTCGTCAGAGGGCACTCCATAGGTATGGTACAAAACCAAAATCGTATAAGGCGCGCTAGGGTAGGTGACACGACACAACTAGGCAATGCCAGGGTAGATATACCAATTGCTATCCGGGCTGATGGAAAACGCATAGCCGCAGCTATCGTCCACCTCGAACAAACTCCTCCAAAAATCAAAGTAAAAGTGGCCACTGAAACAATCCAAAGTCAAAGTATAATATCGAAGAGGAGTGTCCGATCAGAGGAATGACCTCATTGGCCGGAGAATCGCTCCTGTTTTAGCCACCTTATGCCAACTCACGGGAGTCGGGTCCACGTATTTACCTTGCAGGAAACGCCGCCACCAACCTACTTCATTCTGGAATCTCCACCGCGTACACGGTTGTTAAAGTGGTTTTCGGTATCGACAGAGAGTATGTCCATATCCGATCCCGGTCTCTTTGCCAACCAATCGTTATTATAACACCGCGGTCATTTAAAAATAATTATTCTTTTAAAACCAAAATAAAATATCCATTTCAAAACCATATAAATATGATATCATTTCCTTTTAAAACTCAAAACAATATGATATCATCTTTATTTTCCAATATATTCTTTTCCAAAATCATAGGATTTTCAAAGTAAAATATTTAGAAATCAAAACTCTTGAATATAATATTTTCAAATTATACTATCTTGAAAATCATAACTTTGAAACAAGTTCCATTTTTCAAATGGTTAAATATTAAATTTCCTTTATAATCCAAAATAGCATCTTTAGATTTCACAAATCAATTTCAAATATCGATTTAAACTACCAAATACCATTTCAATTCTTATGTTTCAAAACTTTAAATATTTCACCATTTCAAAAACAAACTCATTTGACAAATCCATATATATCAAATTCAATTACTTATTATTTAGACTTGAAATGTTTACTTAATGAATTCAATATAATTTAAGTAAAACCTTTAACTTCACATAATTGGAAAATCTTTCAATTTATTAAACTTGATATATTCATTTAAATCAACCTGATATTCATTTAAATCACTTTACACAAAAATCAAGTTATAAAAATCATATCCTTTAAAAACTCTAATTTTTATTAAATTTCAATTTAACTTAATATTCATCTTCCAAATCTATTCTCATTTAAGTCATAAAACTCCAAAAATTAAATTTTAAATAAATGTTTAATCTTATTTGATCTTAAAATCAAATTTATTTAAATTTCAAATCAAATTTATACAAAGCTTAAAAACCGGAAATTACTATATATATATATATATATATAATAGCCTTTATCAATAACCAAATCAATATCTCATAAACCATATATATATAACTTTACAAAACCATAGAAAACATTTCAAAAATAATTTTATATATTCACCGCGGTGCCTGTATATAATTTTCTATCCTATGGTCAAGCGATACGGATGTTTATCATTTCAATCCGCAATTTAAAATGAAAAAAAATGCGGTTATATATCATTTCAAACCGCAATCCCGAATGAATGAAATGCATAGCAACTTGCAATTAATAAAATTAATCATCCATTCATCCATCAAATCATACATCCATTTATCACAGTCATCATCCAATCTCAAACATTCATCAATACATAACAGGTGATAAATAATGGTATCAATTATCAGTTTATACTCAAAATAAATTTAATAACTGTTAATTGGCAGTTTATATGCAAAAATAAATGTAAACTTAACTGGCAGTTAATATGAAATAAAATTTAACATAACTATGACTGGCAGTTAATATGCAAATAAATAAATTCTAACTGTCAAATTTATGCAATAAATAAAATAAATTAACAGTTAAATTTAATAAATGCAATTTAACAGAGATAATGAATAAAACATGCCAAACAGTCATAAATAAATTTCTACTCATATCTAAAATTAATTTAACAGACATAAGAAGTTTTAGAAGTTGTGAGTGGGTTAAAACACTCACCTTTTGAATTTAAATCGAATTTAAATCCGATTTAAACCCAAAATTCCAACGGTCTCCGAATCTGTCCAAACCAGCGTCATCAGATCCGGAATTTAATTTCGATCCTAACAAAAGAAATTTCAGGCGAAACGGGTAACGTACGAAAAAGTTGTTCAATTTTAATGAGTTGAAACAAAAATTAAATAAAACAAAATTAAACAACAACCTAATTAAAGCTTGCCACGTCAAAAAGCTTCTTCTCAACTCACGTATGCTCGTCCAGGGAATGAACCCATTTCGACGCACGCCCTCCCCATCTTTGACCATGCCTTTAGACCGCCCCAGGCCACCAGATGGTGACGCGCCTCCACCATTACGACTTCCCTAGCCGAGCTCTCCAATACCCAGAAACCAATTTGCAAATAGTCGCTCCAAATCAAAACGCCCAAATTGACTTAGGTTTCGAATTTCCTGATTTTGACCGCGATTTGCCGCTGACTCGAGTATCGATTTCGAAAACAGAGACTGCGCGTAGATTCGTATGGATGAAATCTACAACATATATTTTTTTTGGAATTTTTCTGAGATGTTTGAATTTTCATTTGAAATTTGAATAGAAATAGATCTAGGTTTGCATCCATTTGAGAAGGAGAAGGAGTTGAAGAAAAGAACGTACAGACAAATGATAGAAGATGGAGGCTAGGGTTTTTGATCGTCTATTTATAGATAGATCGCAAAAGAATAGGTATGCACGAATTTTAACGTGCAAACAGAAGTGGTCCCAAAAGATAAATAATATTAATTACACACGTTACGGATTTAGGAAATAAATAAATTCCTTATCATTTACATTTTATTTTAAACGTATTTACAAATGTAAATCTGGACGTTTCGTTCACGTTTCAAAATATATCCACAATTTTATTAATTTCCAAATTGATCTAAACAAATTTAGATGTAAATTAAAAGCTGATAAGTCTATCCATTGCAGTGTTAATTTCTCCACTTCCTTATATTTAGAAATTATAAATTAAGTTTTCAAAAACCTATTTTTGATTTTCAAACTTTTATATACTCATCTTTTACCAGTAATAAGGATGCATTAACATTTGTTCATGGTTTCACCTTATTATCCTCAAATTTCATTTTAATTTTCAATAATTACAATTGTTGAATGTTGATACTTTAATTAAATTTATACATCTTGCTTTCTATAATCTATATCAACAAATGGTCCAATTATAAATAGAATTAGCATTAACTTCATCTTATAGGATTAACTACTCCAATTACAAAACAAATCTACGCTAACTGCACGATTTAAGTCAATTAATTGTAATTGAGTCTACATTAAATGTTATAAATTATAAATTGGAACCTCAATAAATTCGCTTATTGATTTAAAATCTTTCTATTCAGTAAATAGACATTTTATGGGTATAAATAACATTTGAATTATAACACATGTCATTAGTGCATGCTTCATTTCTTATAAACTCCCCTTTATTAACTAGAACACATTAACCAAAACAAAATAATTAATTTAGATTTATTTCAATCGATTGCCATTCTTAACTTAACATACTCAAAATGGTTAACCTAAATAATTGTTACCCTTTTACATTCAAATTCACTTACAACCATCATTACAACAATGTTTCCATAGATTTAGATTTAATTAAATAAATTAGATAAATGGGTAAAGTTTTGTAATTATCACTAATGCCAAATATATATGCATTAATTACTACTTATTATTATGAACTCATTTATTAATTTACTAGTTGCCTTTGTCTTCTTATATCCTATTTACTACCAAACTTTCTATTTAGTTATAGTTTATCAATATATATATACCTAGGCAAAGCAAGTTCTTGTCTTTTCTGTTATTTCAATTAAATCGGGTATGCACAAATAAATTATTTATTAACTTATTCTTACAAAATTATTTACATGCATTCAGTTGCACCTAATTTAATGCATTGATTTTCATTTATAAATTAAAGGTTTTTCCTTTAAAAGCTTTTATTACTAACCATACTCCAACCTCTACAGGACATTGATTTAATTCAATGTACTATCTAATATTATTAATCCATTAAATAAATTCACAACTTACCCTTTGTTTTCCTATGTTCTCTTCTTAGCCTAGTATAACCATTTACATCATTTCAATTTATTCGTCATTTTATATCAACCGATTATACTTAACTTAAATTCCTATGGTTTCATTTCCTTTTCAACATATGCTTCATTATAAATTATAAATCTTTACTTCTTTCTATACATACTTTCATTTACACTTAAACTAATTATACCTCTTTATTTTTTCTCAACCAATTACAATGGTTTAACAAATAAATTTTTAGTTGATAGATTCATAAGTTCAAATGTTTACCTTATTTCAAAATCAACTAAATTTTGAAATCATAACATAGACTCCAAATCTTATTTATAAAAATCTCCGCCTATAAGCTACAAATAACAATGAATGTTGCATTTGATTAAGATTCTAATTCAATAAATTTATCCACCATGTTAATTAAGGTTTTTTTCCTTTAATATATTCAATTTAGCAATCTATTAAACATGGTATTATATTCCACGTAAATGTACATTAAATTACATTAATTGAATGAGCTAAGTATATACCTTCTAATATCTACCCATCTTGACTTAATCCCAAATAACATACAAATTAAACTACCTTAAATTTTCAATTAACTCTATCATTACTTTTTATATTCCAAATAAATAAATTAATAATAGGTTAATTGAATCAGTTTTACAATTCAACTTTAACTAATTGCAATTTATGTCAGTTTGGATTACTTGGTAACTTTAGAATCCTTTAAACAACTTCCTACATTAATTTATTATAGAATAATTCAAAATTTACAATATTAACGTACAATTCCAATTTATGCAAAGATTAAAACTTAAGTTTTCAAGGAATTTATTTATTTAGGTTTAAATCCCGTTATTCCCAAAAATTGTCATCTCATGTATACAATCCACATTGGTTTGTATTTATTCCATTCACCTCTTTAGTTATAGCGTAAATTTCTCATAAATACACATTAAAGTCCACTAAATTTTAACTGCCTCTTAATTTCCATTTATAAGTCTTAATACCCTAAATTTGACACTTGTAACATGGTATTACTTCTCATATTAAATGTAACTTTTATTTAGTGTATTAACATTTATTTCAATTTAAATTCCATCACCCAATTAAACATGTAACTTATAACTATTGCTTACCATTCAAAATACTACACCCATGGTCATATTCTGAATGGAGTTAGCATTAAATATCAAAACTTACCTAAATTTACATTAAGAAAATATTTAATACTAGATCTCCAATTTATTTTAATGGAATCAATACATCTTTCTTTATATACTTTGCGTATAAATATCTTAATTACCAAATTTCAGCTTATTCCTCAACTCCCCCAAATAACGTTATTAATATTAAATACTTCACATTTATTCCTCCACGTTCAAATTTGTTCTAACCAAATATATATTAATGTTATCCCTTATGGTTATTTATTTATTCACTTATTATTGCAAATGTCTACTAATTTGATTTCAGGTACAACACCTACACTATTATATTCGAAAGATTTATTCATATTAAAATCAAAGGCTTAAATTACCATTGGTAAATTAGCATTCGTTTCCATATAAATTTATCACTCTTTATCATTACTACTAAATTTTTATTACAAAATTCTAATAAATAACTAAATTAAATCGTCCAAATTTCCGGGTCGTTACACTCTTCCCCACTCAAAGCTTTTCGTCCCCGAAAAGGAAAAGGAAGGGAAAAGGCAGAGTAAGAAATCAATATACCTTATGCAAACATTAACTTTATAACAATTTAGCAATTAATTTATATAAGATACCTCAATTTATAGCCACTAAATCTTTTATACTTAAATTTCCAAATTTCTACTTGTATAATATTCTATCCCAATTTCTTATTTAACATTTCAACTTTTCATATTTGGTAAGTTATTTATGTTAAAGAAAATGCAAATGAACTTATACAAGTTTTATCTCATCTTTTAATTAAATTTAATGTTCACAATATTACTCCTTGTCTCATATGTTACAAATTCAAATTTCCCTTTATAACTTTGCATTAAATCTCTTACCTAAATTAGGGGTTTCAATTTATTAATCACTTACCTTTTATTTCACTACAATATTTTAAACAATTAATTAATGGAAATTTAAGAATTAAATTCCGGGTTAAATTTCAAATTATTTTGAAATAATAGATAAATATTTTCTTATAACTTATATACCTCTAGTTTTATTTTAAACAATTAAAATTTTAGATATTTTCAAAATAAATCTGCAGTAGTATTTACTACAGTGGCCTTTCCCCTCGAAACTCGAAAATGAAAGTCGATGATGCGGCCGCCATCACCGAAATTATTTTCCAGCGACAGAGAAGAAAGTACATAACTTATTTTCTCCAAAATCTTCTTTAAAACAATTCTTCCGAATTATAATGAAATATCTATATCGGAAAATATTTATAAACAATATTATTATATTTCAAAATCCTTTGAAAGAAAATTTTCAAAATCCCGGACTTAAGTCCTAAAATTTCCAAATTTCATTGATTTTAATTTCAATCTCAATTTACCTATTATTTAAAATTTTATTCCTACAACCAATCTATTGCAACCAACAATATATATATATATAATACCTTAATAAAATATTTTATATATAGAAAATATAATAGGCGAAGTTATTTCATTCACCTATATTAAAAACAAATATTATGTCGGTCTGTCCTATTAAGTGTTTAGAAATCCCTATTGATGTCACAGCGTCCCATGCACCAACCAGAATTTATAAATACAAAACGGAACAAACTAACACAATATAAATTTTTTTTTATAACACTAACAAATACGCTCTCTCATATATATACACTCAGCGACTCCCATAGGGTATTCCTACCCTGTTAGTAAAGAGTCAAACCCCACAAAGCTAAGGTTTATCGCTAAACCAAAGCTCTGATACCAGTTGTAACGTCCCGCCTTTTCGCACGATTTAAAATCGACACACATACCGATTCAAACCATACGGAAGGGCGGATTGTTACAGGGTAAATAAAAAAAGAAGAAAGAAATAAAAAATAGAATCTCACAGCGGAAGGATAAAATATAATAATAAAATATACAGTTTATAGAACTGTTTACAACCATTTATATAATACATATCAGAGTTACACATACCAATAACAATGCAGCGGAACAGTGTGTAGTGCACTAGATAAATAATAACAGCAATACTACAAATCTTCGTCTTCGTCCTCCAGAGCTAAAACGTCAAATCCTGAAATGCTCGGACTGACCCGAGCGAATTTGAAAAGACAAAACACTCGAGTCAGAACTAAAAGATCTTATGTGAGTTAAATTAACAGAAATAAATATGAGTGCAGTAACTCAAGAGATGCTCGGGATTTACATCTCCTAAGGATCCGTTAAACTATTTACTATGTAGTATATTGCGCTATTATAATAGTGTCTATTTGTAAAATAAACTTACTTTTTAATAGCGTTAAGGGGTTACCCATATAGCCCTTAACACAGAATATATTCCCAGTCTATACAGTACCGTAATCTCCCCCGTACTGGGCGTCGTCAGAGGGCACTCCATAGGTATGGTACAAAACCAAAATCGTATAAGGCGCGCTAGGGTAGGTGACACGGCACAACTAGGCAATGCCAGGGTAGATATACCAATTGCTATCCGGGCTGATGGAAACGCATAGCCCCAGCTACCGCCCACCTCGAACAAACTCCCCCAAAAATCAAAGTAAAAGTGGCCACTGAAACAATCCAAAGTCAAAGTATAATATCGAAGAGGAGTGTCCGATCAGAGGAATGACCTCATTGGCCCGAGAATCGCTCCTGTTTTAGCCACCTTATGCCAACTCATGGGAGTCGGGTCCACGTATTTACCTTGCAGGAAACGCCGCCACCAACCTACTTCATTCTGGAATCTCCACCGTGTACACGGTTGTTAAAGTGGTTTTCGGTATCGACAGAGAGTATGTCCATATCCGATCCTGGTCTCTTTGCCAACCAATCGTTATTATAACACCGCGGTCATTTAAAAATAATTATTCTTTTAAAACCAAAATAAAATATCCATTTCAAAACCATATAAATATGATATCATTTCCTTTTAAAACTCAAAACAATATGGTATCATCTTTATTTTCCAATATATTCTTTTCCAAAATCATAGGATTTTCAAAGTAAAATATTTAGAAATCAAAACTCTTGAATATAATATTTTCAAATTATACTATCTTGAAAATCATAACTTTGAAACAAGTTCCATTTCTCAAATGGTTAAATATTAAATTTCCTTTATAAACCAAAATAGCTTCTTTAGATTTCAAAAATCAATTTCAAATATCGATTTAAACTACCAAATACCATTTCAATTCTTATGTTTCAAAACTTTAAATATTTCACCATTTCAAAAACAAACTCATTTGACAAACCCATATATATCAAATTCAATTACTTATTATTTAGACTTGAAATGTTTACTTAATGAATTCAGTATAATTTAAGTAAAACCTTTAACTTCACATAATTGGAAAATCTTTCAATTTATTAAACTTGATATATTCATTTAAATCAACCTGATATTCATTTAAATCACTTTACACAAAAATCAAGTTATAAAAATCATATCCTTTAAAAATTCTAATTTTTATTAAATTTCAATTTAACTTAATATTCATCTTCCAAATCTATTCTCATTTAAGTCATAAAACTCCAGAAATTAAATTTTAAATAAATGTTTAATCTTATTTGATCTTAAAATCAAACTTATTTAAACTTCAAATCAAATTTATACAAAGCTTAAAAACCGAAAATTACTATATATATATATAATAGCCTTTATCAATAACCAAATCAATATCTCATAAACCATATATATATATATATATATAACTTTACAAAACCATAGAAAACATTTCAAAAATAATTTTATATATTTACCGCGGTGCCTGTATATAATTTTCTATCCTATGGTCAAGTGATACGGATGTTTATCATTTCAATCCGCAATTTAAAATGAAAAAAATGCGGTTATATATCATTTCAAACCGCAATCCCGAATGAATGAAATGCATAGCAACTTGCAATTAATAAAATTAATCATCCATTCATCCATCAAATCATACATCCATTTATCACAGTCATCATCCAATTTCAAACAATCAACAATACATAACATGTGATAAATAATGGTATCAATTATCAGTTTATACTCAAAATAAATTTAATAACTGTTAATTGGCAGTTTATATGCAAAAATAAATGTAAATTTAACTGGAAGTTAATATGAAATAAAATTTAACATAACTATGACTGGCAGTTAATATGCAAATAAATAAATTCTAACTGTCAAATTTATGCAATAAATAAAATAAATTAACAGTTAAATTTAATAAATGCAATTTAGCAGAGATAATGAATAAAACATGCCAAACAGTCATAAATAAATTTCTACTCATATCTAAAATTAATTTAACAGACATAAGAAGTTTTAGAAGTTGTGAGTGGGTTAAAACACTCACCTTTGGAATTTAAATCGAATTTAAATCCGATTTAAATCCAAAATTCCAACGGTCTCCGAATCTGTCCAAACCAGCGTCATCAGATCCGGAATTTAATTTCGATCCTAACAAAAGAAATTTCGTGCGAAACGGGTAACGTATGAAAAAGTTGTTCAATTTTAATGAGTTGAAACAAAAATTAAATAAAACAAAATTAAACAACAACCTAATTAAAGCTTGCCACGTCAAAAAGCTTCTTCTCAACTCACGTATGCTCGTCCAGGGAATGAACCCATTTCGACGCACGCCCTCCCCATCTTTGACCATGCCTTTAGACCGCCCCAGGCCACCAGATGGTGACGCGCCTCCACCATTACGACTTCCCTAGCCGAGCTCTCCAATACCCAAAAACCAATTTGCAAATAGTCGCTCCAAATCAAAACGCCCAAATTGACTTAGGTTTCGAATTTCCTGATTTTGACCGCGATTTGCCGCTGACTCGAGTATCGATTTCGAAAACAGAGACTGCGCGTAGATTCGTATGGATGAAATCTACAACATATATTTTTTTTGGAATTTTTTTGAGATGTTTGAATTTTCATTTGAAATTTGAATAGAAATAGATCTAGGTTTGCATCCATTTGAGGAGGAGAAGGAGTTGAAGAAAAGAACGTACAGACAAATGATAGAAGATGGAGGCTAGGGTTTTTGATCGTCTATTTATAGATAGATCGCAAAAGAATAGGTATGCACGAATTTTAACGTGCAAACGGAAGTGGTCCCAAAAGATAAATAATATTAATTACACACGTTACGGATTTAGGAAATAAATAAATTCCTTATCATTTACATTTTATTTTAAACGTATTTACAAATGTAAATCTAGACGTTTCGTTTACGTTTCAAAATATATCCACAATTTTATTAATTTCCAAATTGATCTAAACAAATTTAGATGTAAATTAAAAGCTGATAAGTCTATCCATTGCAGTGTTAATTTCTCCACTTCCTTATATTTAGAAATTATAAATTAAGTTTTCAAAAACCTATTTTTGATTTTCAAACTTTTATATACTCATCTTTTACCAGTAATAAGGATGCATTAACATTTGTTCATGGTTTCACCTTATTATCCTCAAATTCCATTTTAATTTTCAATAATTACAATTGTTGAATGTTGATACTTTAATTAAATTTATACATCTTGCTTTCTATAATCTATATCAACAAATGGTCCAATTATAAATAGAATTAGCATTAACTTCATCTTATAGGATTAACTACTCCAATTACAAAACAAATCTACGCTAACTGCACGATTTAAGTCAATTAATTGTAATTGAGTCTACATTAAATGTTATAAATTATAAATTGGAACCTCAATAAATTCGCTTATTGATTTAAAATCTTTCTATTCAGTAAATAGACATTTTATGGGTATAAATAACATTTGAATTATAACACATGTCATTAGTGCATGCTTCATTTCTTATAAACTCCCCTTTATTAACTAGAACACATTAACCAAAACAAAATAATTAATTTAGATTTATTTCAATCGATTGCCATTCTTAACTTAACATACTCAAAATGGTTAACCTAAATAATTGTTACCCTTTTACATTCAAATTCACTTACAACCATCATTACAACAATGTTTCCATAGATTTAGATTTAATTAAATAAATTAGATAAATGGGTAAAGTTTTGTAATTATCACTAATGCCAAATATATATGCATTAATTACTACTTATTATTATGAACTCATTTATTAATTTACTAGTTGCCTTTGTCTTCTTATATCCTATTTACTACCAAACTTTCTATTTAGTTATAGTTTATCAATATATATATACCTAGGCAAAGCAAGTTCTTGTCTTTTTTGTTATTTCAATTAAATCGGGTATGCACAAATAAATTGTTTATTAACTTATTCTTACAAAATTATTTACATGCATTCAGTTGCACCTAATTTAATGCATTGATTTTCATTTATAAATTAAAGGTTTTTCCTTTAAAAGCTTTTATTACTAACCATACTCCAACCTCTACAGGACAATGATTTAATTCAATATACTATCTAATATTATTAATCCATTAAATAAATTCACAACTTACCCTTTGTTTTCCTATGTTCTCTTCTTAGCCTAGTATAACCATTTACATCATTTCAATTTATTCGTCATTTTATATCAACCGATTATACTTAACTTAAATTCCTATGGTTTCATTTCCTTTTCAACATATGCTTCATTATAAATTATAAATCTTTACTTCTTTCTATACATACTTTCATTTACACTTAAACTAATTATACCTCTTTATTTTTTCTCAACCAATTACAATGGTTTAACAAATAAATTTTTAGTTGATAGATTCATAAGTTCAAATGTTTACCTTATTTCAAAATCAACTAAATTTTGAAATCATAACATAGACTCCAAATCTTATTTATAAAAATCTCCGCCTATAAGCTACAAATAACAATGAATGTTGCATTTGATTAAGATTCTAATTCAATAAATTTATCCACCATGTTAATTAAGGTTTTTTTCCTTTAATATATTCAATTTAGCAATCTATTAAACATGGTATTATATTCCACGTAAATGTACATTAAATTACATTAATTGAATGAGCTAAGTATATACCTTCTAATATCTACCCATCTTGACTTAATCCCAAATAACATACAAATTAAACTACCTTAAATTTTCAATTAACTCTATCATTACTTTTTATATTCCAAATAAATAAATTAATAATAGGTTAATTGAATCAGTTTTACAATTCAACTTTAACTAATTGCAATTTATGTCAGTTTGGATTACTTGGTAACTTTAGAATCCTTTAAACAACTTCCTACATTAATTTATTATAGAATAATTCAAAATTTACAATATTAACGTACAATTCCAATTTATGCAAAGATTAAAACTTAAGTTTTCAAGGAATTTATTTATTTAGGTTTAAATCCCGTTATTCCCAAAAATTGTCATCTTATGTATACAATCCACATTGGTTTGTATTTATTCCATTCACCTCTTTAGTTATAGCGTAAATTTCTCATAAATACACATTAAAGTCCACTAAATTTTAACTGCCTCTTAATTTCCATTTATAAGTCTTAATACCCTAAATTTGACACTTGTAACATGGTATTACTTCTCATATTAAATGTAACTTTTATTTAGTGTATTAACATTTATTTCAATTTAAATTCCATCAACCAATTAAACATGTAACTTATAACTATTGCTTACCATTCAAAATACTACACCCATGGTCATATTCTGAATGGAGTTAGCATTAAATATCAAAACTTACCTAAATTTACATTAAGAAAATATTTAATACTAGATCTCCAATTTATTTTAATGGAATCAATATATCTTTCTTTATATACTTTGCGTGTAAATATCTTAATTACCAAATTTCAGCTTATTCCTCAACTCCCCCAAATAACGTTATTAATATTAAATACTTCACATTTATTCCTCCACGTTCAAATTTGTTCTAACCAAATATATATTAATTTTATCCCTTATGGTTATTTATTTATTCACTTATTATTGCAAATGTCTACTAATTTGATTTCAGGTACAACACCTACACTATTATATTCGAAAGATTTATTCATATTAAAATCAAAGGCTTAAATTACCATTGGTAAATTAGCATTCGTTTCCATATAAATTTATCACTCTTTATCATTACTACTAAATTTTTATTACAAAATTCTAATAAATAACTAAATTAAATCGTCCAAATTTCCGGGTCGTTACACTCTCCCCCACTCAAAGCTTTTCGTCCCCGAAAAGGAAAAGGAAGGGAAAAGGCAGAGTAAGAAATCAATATACCTTATGCAAACATTAACTTTATAACAATTTAGAAATTAATTTATATAAGATACCTCAATTTATAGCCACTAAATCTTTTATACTTAAATTTCCAAATTTCTACTTGTATAATATTCTATCCCAATTTCTTATTTAACATTTCAACTTTTCATATTTGGTAAGTTATTTATGTTAAAGAAAATGCAAATGAACTTATACAAGTTTTATCTCATCTTTTAATTAAATTTAATGTTCACAATATTACTCCTTGTCTCATATGTTACAAATTCAAATTTCCCTTTATAACTTTGCATTAAATCTCTTACCTAAATTAGGGGTTTCAATTTATTAATCACTTACCTTTTATTTCACTACAATATTTTAAACAATTAATTAATGGAAATTTAAGAATTAAATTCCGGGTTAAATTTCAAATTATTTTGAAATAATAGATAAATATTTTCTTATAACTTATATACCTCTAGTTTTATTTTAAACAATTAAAATTTTAGATATTTTCAAAATAAATCTGCAGTAGTATTTACTACAGTGGCCTTTCCCCTCGAAACTCGAAAATGAAAGTCGATGATGCGGCCGCCATCACCGAAATTATTTTCCAGCGACAGAGAGGAAAGTACATAACTTATTTTCTCCAAAATCTTCTTTAAAACAATTCTTCCGAATTATAATGAAATATTTATATCGGAAAATATTTATAAACAATATTATTATATTTCAAAATCCTTTGAAAGAAAATTTTCAAAATCCCGGACTTAAGTCCTAAAATTTCCAAATTTCATTGATTTTAATTTCAATCTCAATTTACCTATTATTTAAAATTTTATTCCTACAACCAATCTATTGCAACCAACAATATATATATATAATACCTTAATAAAATATTTTATATATAGAAAATATAATAGGCGAAGTTATTTCATTCACCTATATTAAAAACAAATATTATGTCGGTCTGTCCTATTAAGTGTTTAGAAATCCCTATTGATGTCACAACGTCCCATGCACCAACCAGAATTTATAAATACAAAACGGAACAAACTAACACAATATAAATTTATTTTATATAACACTAACAAATACGCTCTCTCATATATATACACTCAGCGACTCCCATAGGGTATTCCTACCCTGTTAGTAAAGAGTCAAACCCCACAAAGCTAAGGTTTATCGCTAAACCAAAGCTCTGATACCAGCTGTAACGTCCCGCCTTTTCGCACGATTTAAAATCGACACACATACCGATTCAAACCATACGGAAGGGCGGATTGTTACAGGGTAAATAAAAAAAGAAGAAAGAAATAAAAAAATAGAATCTCACAGCGGAAGGATAAAATATAATAATAAAATATACAGTTTATAGAACTGTTTACAACCATTTATATAATACATATCAGAGTTACACATACCAATAACAATGCAGCGGAACAGTGTGTAGTGCACTAGATAAATAATAACAGTAATACTACAAATCTTCGTCTTCGTCCTCCAGAGCTAAAACTTCAAATCCTGAAACGCTCGGACTGACCCGAGCGAATTTGAAAAGACAAAACACTCGAGTCAGAACTAAAAGATCTTATGTGAGTTAAATTAACAGAAATAAATATGAGTGCAGTAACTCAAGAGATGCTCGGGATTTACATCTCCTAAGGATCCGTTAAACTATTTACTATGTAGTATATTGCGCTATTATAATAGTGTCTATTTGTAAAATAAACTTACTTTTTAATAGCGTTAAGGGGTTACCCATATAGCCCTTAACACAGAATATATTCCCAGTCTATACAGTACCATAATCTCCCCCGTACTGGGCGTCGTCAGAGGGCACTCCATAGGTATGGTACAAAACCAAAATCGTATAAGGCGCGCTAGGGTAGGTGACACGACACAACTAGGCAATGCCAGGGTAGATATACCAATTGCTATCCGGGCTGATGGAAACGCATAGCCCCAGCTACCGCCCACCTCGAACAAACTCCCCCAAAAATCAAAGTAAAAGTGGCCACTGAAACAATCCAAAGTCAAAGTATAATATCGAAGAGGAGTGTCCGATCAGAGGAATGACCTCATTGGCCCGAGAATCGCTCCTGTTTTAGCCACCTTATGCCAACTCACGGGAGTCGGGTCCACGTATTTACCTTGCAGGAAACGCCGCCACCAACCTACTTCATTCTGGAATCTCCACCGTGTACACGGTTGTTAAAGTGGTTTTCGGTATCGATAGAGAGTATGTCCATATCCGATCCTGGTCTCTTTGCCAACCAATCGTTATTATAACACCGCGGTCATTTAAAAATAATTATTCTTTTAAAACCAAAATAAAATATCCATTTCAAAACCATATAAATATGATATCATTTCCTTTTAAAACTCAAAACAATATGATATCATCTTTATTTTCCCATATATTCTTTTCCAAAATCATAGGATTTTCAAAGTAAAATATTTAGAAATCAAAACTCTTGAATATAATATTTTCAAATTATACTATCTTGAAAATAATAACTTTGAAACAAGTTCCATTTCTCAAATGGTTAAATATTAAATTTCCTTTATAAACCAAAATAGCTTCTTTAGATTTCAAAAATCAATTTCAAATATCGATTTAAACTACCAAATACCATTTCAATTCTTATGTTTCAAAACTTTAAATATTTCACCATTTCAAAAACAAACTCATTTGACAAACCCATATATATCAAATTCAATTACTTATTATTTAGACTTGAAATGTTTACTTAATGAATTCAATATAATTTAAGTAAAACCTTTAACTTCACATAATTGGAAAATCTTTCAATTTATTAAACTTGATATATTCATTTAAATCAACCTGATATTCATTTAAATCACTTTACACAAAAATCAAGTTATAAAAATCATATCCTTTAAAAATTCTAATTTTTATTAAATTTCAATTTAACTTAATATTCATCTTTCAAATCTATTCTCATTTAAGTCATAAAACTCCAGAAATTAAATTTTAAATAAATGTTTAATCTTATTTGATCTTAAAATCAAACTTATTTAAACTTCAAATCAAATTTATACAAAGCTTAAAAACCGAAAATTACTATATATATATAATAGCCTTTATCAATAACCAAATCAATATCTCATAAACCATATATATATATATATATATATAACTTTACAAAACCATAGAAAACATTTCAAAAATAATTTTATATATTTACCGCGGTGCCTGTATATAATTTTCTATCCTATGGTCAAGTGATACGGATGTTTATCATTTCAATCCGCAATTTAAAATGAAAAAAAATGCGGTTATATATCATTTCAAACCGCAATCCCGAATGAATGAAATGCATAGCAACTTGCAATTAATAAAATTAATCATCCATTCATCCATCAAATCATACATCCATTTATCACAGTCATCATCCAATTTCAAACAATCAACAATACATAACATGTGATAAATAATGGTATCAATTATCAGTTTATACTCAAAATAAATTTAATAACTGTTAATTGGCAGTTTATATGCAAAAATAAATGTAAATTTAACTGGAAGTTAATATGAAATAAAATTTAACATAACTATGACTGGCAGTTAATATGCAAATAAATAAATTCTAACTGTCAAATTTATGCAATAAATAAAATAAATTAACAGTTAAATTTAATAAATGCAATTTAACAGAGATAATGAATAAAACATGCCAAACAGTCATAAATAAATTTCTACTCATATCTAAAATTAATTTAACAGACATAAGAAGTTTTAGAAGTTGTGAGTGGGTTAAAACACTCACCTTTTGAATTTAAATCGAATTTAAATCCGATTTAAATCCAAAATTACAACGGTCTCCGAATCTGTCCAAACCAGCGTCATCAGATCCGGAATTTAATTTCGATCCTAACAAAAGAAATTTCGCGCGAAACGGGTAACGTATGAAAAAGTTGTTCAATTTTAATGAGTTGAAACAAAAATTAAATAAAACAAAATTAAACAACAACCTAATTAAAGCTTGCCACGTCAAAAAGCTTCTTCTCAACTCACGTATGCTCGTCCAGGGAATGAACCCATTTCGACGCACGCCCTCCCCATCTTTGACCATGCCTTTAGACCGCCCCAGGCCACCAGATGGTGACGCGCCTCCACCATTACGACTTCCCTAGCCGAGCTCTCCAATACCCAAAAACCAATTTGCAAATAGTCGCTCCAAATCAAAACGCCCAAATTGACTTAGGTTTCGAATTTCGTGATTTTGACCGCGATTTGCCGCTGACTCGAGTATCGATTTCGAAAACAGAGACTGCGCGTAGATTCGTATGGATGAAATCTACAACATATATTTTTTTTGGAATTTTTCTGAGATGTTTGAATTTTCATTTGAAATTTGAATAGAAATAGATCTAGGTTTGCATCCATTTGAGGAGGAGAAGGAGTTGAAGAAAAGAACGTACAAACAAATGATAGAAGATGGAGGCTAGGGTTTTTGATCGTCTATTTATAGATAGATCGCAAAAGAATAGGTATGCACGAATTTTAACGTGCAAACGGAAGTGGTCCCAAAAGATAAATAATATTAATTACACACGTTACGGATTTAGGAAATAAATAAATTCCTTATCATTTACATTTTATTTTAAACGTATTTACAAATGTAAATCTAGACGTTTCGTTTACGTTTCAAAATATATCCACAATTTTATTAATTTCCAAATTGATCTAAACAAATTTAGATGTAAATTAAAAGCTGATAAGTCTATCCATTGCAGTGTTAATTTCTCCACTTCCTTATATTTAGAAATTATAAATTAAGTTTTCAAAAACCTATTTTTGATTTTCAAACTTTTATATACTCATCTTTTACCAGTAATAAGGATGCATTAACATTTGTTCATGGTTTCACCTTATCATCCTCAAATTCCATTTTAATTTTCAATAATTACAATTGTTGAATGTTGATACTTTAATTAAATTTATACATCTTGCTTTCTATAATCTATATCAACAAATGGTCCAATTATAAATAGAATTAGCATTAACTTCATCTTATAGGATTAACTACTCCAATTACAAAACAAATCTACGCTAACTGCACGATTTAAGTCAATTAATTGTAATTGAGTTTACATTAAATGTTATAAATTATAAATTGGAACCTCAATAAATTCGCTTATTGATTTAAAATCTTTCTATTCAGTAAATAGGCATTTTATGGGTATAAATTACATTTGAATTATAACACATGTCATTAGTGCATGCTTCATTTCTTATAAACTCCCCTTTATTAACTAGAACACATTAACCAAAACAAAATAATTAATTTAGATTTATTTCAATCGATTGCCATTCTTAACTTAACATACTCAAAATGGTTAACCTAAATAATTGTTACCCTTTTACATTCAAATTCACTTACAACCATCATTACAACAATGTTTCCATAGATTTAGATTTAATTAAATAAATTAGATAAATGGGTAAAGTTTTGTAATTATCACTAATGCCAAATATATATGCATTAATTACTACTTATTATTATGAACTCATTTATTAATTTACTAGTTGCCTTTGTCTTCTTATATCCTATTTACTACCAAACTTTCTATTTAGTTATAGTTTATCAATATATATATACCTAGGCAAAGCAAGTTCTTGTCTTTTCTGTTATTTCCATTAAATCGGGTATGCACAAATAAATTGTTTATTAACTTATTCTTACAAAATTATTTACATGCATTCAGTTGCACCTAATTTAATGCATTGATTTTCATTTATAAATTAAAGGTTTTTCCTTTAAAAGCTTTTATTACTAACCATACTCCAACCTCTACAGGACATTGATTTAATTCAATGTACTATCTAATATTATTAATCCATTAAATAAATTCACAACTTACCCTTTGTTTTCCTATATTCTCTTCTTAGCCTAGTATAACCATTTACATCATTTCAATTTATTCGTCATTTTATATCAACCGATAATACTTAACTTAAATTCCTATGGTTTCATTTCCTTTTCAACATATGCTTCATTATAAATTATAAATCTTTACTTCTTTCTATACATACTTTCATTTACACTTAAACTAATTATACCTCTTTATTTTTTCTCAACCAATTACAATGGTTTAACAAATAAATTTTTAGTTGATAGATTCATAAGTTCAAATGTTTACCTTATTTCAAAATCAACTAAATTTTGAAATCATAACATAGACTCCAAATCTTATTTATAAAAATCTCCACCTATAAGCTACAAATAACAATGAATGTTGCATTTGATTAAGATTCTAATTCAATAAATTTATCCACCATGTTAATTAAGGTTTTTTTCCTTTAATATATTCAATTTAGCAATCTATTAAACATGGTATTATATTCCACGTAAATGTACATTAAATTACATTAATTGAATGAGCTAAGTATATACCTTCTAATATCTACCCATCTTGACTTAATCCCAAATAACATACAAATTAAACTACCTTAATTTTTCAATTAACTCTATCATTACTTTTTATATTCCAAATAAATAAATTAATAATAGGTTAATTGAATCAGTTTTACAATTCAACTTTAACTAATTGCAATTTATGTCAGTTTGGATTACTTGGTAACTTTAGAATCCTTTAAACAACTTCCTACATTAATTTATTATAGAATAATTCAAAATTTACAATATTAACGTACAATTCCAATTTATGCAAAGATTAAAACTTAAGTTTTCAAGGAATTTATTTATTTAGGTTTAAATCCCGTTATTCCCAAATATTGTCATCTCATGTATACAATCCACATTGGTTTGTATTTATTCCATTCACCTCTTTAGTTATAGCGTAAATTTCTCATAAATACACATTAAAGTCCACTAAATTTTAACTGCCTCTTAATTTCCATTTATAAGTCTTAATACCCCAAATTTGACACTTGTAACATGGTATTACTTCTCATATTAAATGTAACTTTTATTTAGTGTATTAACATTTATTTCAATTTAAATTCCATCAACCAATTAAACATGTAACTTATAACTATTGCTTACCATTCAAAATACTACACCCATGGTCATATTCTGAATGGAGTTAGCATTAAATATCAAAACTTACCTAAATTTACATTAAGAAAATATTTAATACTAGATCTCCAATTTATTTTAATGGAATCAATATATCTTTCTTTATATACTTTGCGTATAAATATCTTAATTACCAAATTTCAACTTATTCCTCAACTCCCCCAAATAACGTTATTAATATTAAATACTTCACATTTATTCCTCCACGTTCAAATTTGTTCTAACCAAATATATATTAATGTTATCCCTTATGGTTATTTATTTATTCACTTATTATTGCAAATGTCTACTAATTTGATTTCAGGTACAATACCTACACTATTATATTCGAAAGATTTATTCATATTAAAATCAAAGGCTTAAATTACCATTGGTAAATTAGCATTCATTTCCATATAAATTTATCACTCTTTATCATTACTACTAAATTTTTATTACAAAATTCTAATAAATAACTAAATTAAATCGTCTAAATTTCCGGGTCGTTACACACTCAGTGTCAAGGCCGAAGTCATCAGGTAAAAGAAGTTGAATTCACGATTCAAAGTCAGAGCCTTGGCAATAAAGGAATCAAACCAAGTCAAGATCAACAACGTGATGACCAAGGATTTTAAATCAATGCCGTGGGATTCAAGCAACAAAAATTATACGTTTTTGAACAAGTCACAATCATCTCAAACGTCCAAGCATGATCAAGCGGCAGTACAAAGGATTTGACAAATTCAAATAAGTATATACGATTGTGAACTAGTCAGAATAAATCTCAATCATCCTTACGAAAATCAACGATCAAGCAATATCAGCTGAAAAATTCAAATAGAGAATATACGACGAAAACCAAGGGTTACAAACCCTATATAAGCAAAACATCATCGGCAATTTCAGATTATCTGAGTTCGAATACGAAAATCGAAAGGTAACAAAGCATAAATTCTTAAAGGAAGAATTGAACTCATCGAAGTAGCCAGAGAGAGCAACGAGAAATCGATCGAGCAAGGCAACTCTCGTACAATCACGTATTCGATCGAAGTAGTAACGACACTTTCGAAAAGCCCTAATATTCCAGATCTGAGAAAAATCGAATTGAAGCCGCCATATTTTCTTCTCACAAAAATTAAAGAGGGCCGAGCTAATAGAAGAGGATCGGGACACATAAAACAAAGAAAAGGGGCCGGCTTGGATTATATTAATAAAGGCTTTTGTTTTATATTTTTAAATTAAGGGCTATTTTTTTTTTATATTTGTTTTTAATTTTAAAATTCTCTTTTAACCATTGTGTTTTTTCTAGTCGTGTGACTAGGGGACAAACTACGTGGCGTAGTTTGAGAATTCGCAACTTAGTGGCTGAGTTATGGCAGGGTGTTGAGCGTAGGGTTAGGATAGTCAATAGCGGGTATAGCGAGTTTACGTGTGTAAGCGAGGGACTATCTAATTTCTAGTAGAAACCTTGGGGGCAGCACGTAGGCAGGGTTTTGCCGAAGCTGGGTTAATTCTGTGTCGTTCTATTTCTGCATTTATTATTCTGCTATTATCTGTGCTGCTATTGTTTTGTGATCTGTGTTGAAATTATTTTATAAGCTTCCGTGATTAATTTTAATAATTTATACCATCACCCTATTCACCCCCCTCTAGGGTGAAATCGATCCTACACTGGGGTACCGCCCGTCACAGTACATGGCCTAGATCACCGTATCGGGATCCACCCTGATCCCTTGCAACACAAGGCCGGAACCATCCCTTACTGGATAATCCCGAACAAGACAACCCCGCAGCTGGTGCGAACAACCACACACTAAGCCGATATAAAAGGGACCTCCAGGCCGGGGAAAATCTCGTCCTACTTGGGCGCGACCCACTTAGCCTTGCTGCACCTCCTCTGTTTTAGCCATTCCCGATTGATGAGGCTTGAGGCTACGATTACCTTTTAGAACACATCTATCTTAAAATTCTCATCGTCCTCCGATGACAACGTTCTGAAAGCATTCAATCGATACAAGTTCGTTACGGGTTTGAACGAAACCAAAGGCACTACCTCGCTACACTCATTTTGGAACCACCCTCAGAGTTAACGACAATAGCCCTTGCACTCTGAATCTTCATCTCGAGTCTGAAAGCTCTATCTTCGTTAAACTCGTTTTGGAATCACCCTCAGAGTTTTAACGACACATAGCCCTTACACTTCGAGTATTCATCTTGATCTTCATTAGGGATTTCACGACCTATCGTTTAATTTGGATCGATGTGGTTTTCGGATATTCCAATTTGGAAATCCGATCCCAGTCTCATCGAAATCCAAACCGCCGTTTTAATGTCCAAGTTATTTAGGGTTTAAAAAATTTAATTTATTATTTATATTAAGGGTAATATATTCGCACAGATAGATCATTCACATTATCACAGATAGATAATCCATATTATCACAACTCAACCAAAACATCTCATATCACAAAGCAGCAAATATCACATATCAGAGATATCACATAATCCCAGACATTCAATATCATTCAATCATCCATAAGCAAGATTAATCAACCGCACCATCTCTAATTAATTTAATTAACCACTAATGAATTAAATTAATTCCTTTTAAATCCTGCATACCTAACATTAATTAATTACAAACCAACTAATTAATCATCTCTTAATTATCCATCTTAATTAATCATCCTTGATAATCATTCTTTAATTACATTAAGTAATTAGCCTTTAATTAATTATACAAATTAATTATCCATTAACTATTCCCATTAATTAACCTTTAATTACTCTCCTTAATTAATTAACTATTAATTACATTGATCCTTAATTAATTCCATTAATTAATTACTTGGAAAATCATACACAGAATTGGAGATAGTCCGAAAAATCCTCAATGTCCTTCCACGAAAATTTGAAGCGAAAGTGACTACCATTCAAGAATCAAAAGATTTGAAAAAATGAAAGTCGAAGAACTCATCGGAAATCTCACGACTTATGAGCTAGAAATGAAATTCAAGGAAGAGCATGAAGGAGGAGATACTCGAAAGAAATCAATAGCGCTCAAAGGAACAATCGAAAGTGATGATGATAACAATGATGATGATGGAGCAGTAGAGCTGGCGCTACTAATGAAGAAATTCAAAAGGTGGAATCGCAAATACGGAAATCCAGCTCGAAATCAGGAATTGAAAAGCAGAATAGGCAAAACACTTGACTACTCAGAAGAACAGGAGATCATCTGTCATAAGTGCAACCAACCCGGACACATCAAGCCCAATTGTCCTCGAAATCGACGCGACTTGGAAAGAAACAGAAAAAGAAAAGTTTTGCAGCCACTTGGGATGAAATGGATGAGAATGATAAAAGTAGTAGCAGTGAGAGTGAGAAAGCAGATATGTGCCTTCAAGGAAATATAACTGATAGTGACGATGACGAGCCAAGCGAGGTATCAAAACTTACTCACTTTGAATTACTTATTTATTTCCACGAAGTAAACGGCTGTTTTGAACGACTTAGGGAAAAATATGCTAAACTTGAATCACAAAAAGTTACTTTGATAGAATTAAATGAACAACTTGATCAATTAGTTAAAACCTATCAAAGTAGGATCCCTAAGTGTGATAAGTGTCCAACATTCGAAGATTAAAGTAAAAAATCAGAAATTAAAATGAAATCGCTTGAAAATGAAATTCCGATTTTAAAAGAAAGAGAAAATACTAGGAGAGAGAATTCTATCAAAAGGTGCACACAATTGTTAAGCGAAAATGAATCTCTCAAAATACAAGTCCAACAATTGTCAACGACTTTAGGTAAATTTTCAAAAAGTGAAAAATCGTTGAATATGCTATAAGGAAAGCAAACTGTTAATACGGTTAGAAAAGGACTTGGATATAATTAATCTAAAATTGTTGAAAACAAGATTAATCAAGAAAATTCAATGTGCACAATTTGTAGAAAATATGGACACAATCACAATAATTGTTGGTATAGACCCAAACATGTGAAAACTATACCGATTTGGGTTTCTAAAGGCACAAATATAAAATCTCTCAAAGTTAAACAAATTTGGGTGCCGAAGGGAACAATTATAAATAGTTTTGGGTCTTTACAAAATTGTTTTTCAAAATTTTCTGCCACTAACAACCATGGACCTATAAAAACAAATAGGTCACATAAATCTTTCATCGTGTAGGTGTGGTGGCAGGCTAAGGAACAACAATAGTGTTCTTTGGATTTTTGGCTGTTCCAGAAATATAATGGACGACAATGCAAAGTTCCTTAGCCCAGTTCAATGGTGACAGATCACAATAGACAACCATGAAAAATAACGTAAAGGTAAAACAGGTAAAGGTATATTAATTTGAACGATATATTAAATGTGATAATCTGCACCATATTCTGAATTAAAATCAGCCAATATTGAGATTGATGAAAAGATGATGATTTGGATTCTGACTTATTCTAAATAGTTGGCCAATTATATTTATGCCGAAAACACTATAAAATTCTCTAGATTCCTTGAATTACTTCATATATATTAATTTAGATTGATAATAGTGTTTTGTTGGATGATAATACATTTGGTTATAATATGACTAACTCTATATTCACGGTTTTCTGATTATTCACACAACTTTAATTAAAATCCTAAAGATTTTCATCTAAAAATTTTAAAAAGGATTTTAAGAATTTTTTTTAAACTTCTAGAATCTGTTTGGAATAATAATGATGACTGATGATTACTCTTGAATATAGTTGTTTATCCTATGGCTTCTAAGATTAACATTATGATATTTGACTGATTATTTACACGGCTTCGATTCGAATTCAAAAGAATGTCACTTAAAAAGCTGTTAAAATTGATTTTGAAATTTTTGGTGCACACTTCATGGTTTGGTCGATAAAATTCAATTAATGATGATTTTGAGTGAAAGAGAAATTCAGATGCAGATTACACTGGTAATCTAGTTGATAGAAAAATTACTAGTTGAACGTGATTTTTGTTGAGACATTTAGTAACTGCATCGTTTTTCAAAGAAAATATCTGCATATTTTTCATTTCAAATAATTTTTAAATAGCAGAATTTTTTTATAAAACCCCCTCGAGAAAATCATTTTTGACCATATTTTCAGATTAGTCATTTTGAAAAATTAATTTCATAATTATTTTTGAATTTGATTTTAAATGACTATTTTGACTAATCTGACTCCCTGATGATTATCGAAAAGAAAAATAGTGATTGAAAAAGTAATGAGTGTTAATATTGATCATATATTATGACTCGAGACGGTATAATTAGTAAATTTCTTTAGAAATTTAAACAAGAGTTACAAAACTTTTTGTTGGTAAAAAATTCCACGACCATCTCTATATCTATCATATTTCTAACAACCATCACTCATCAAAATTCTATATAGTTTGTCGATATGTGGTACTTTAAATAGGAATCGTTCGTTTTTCATTTTCATATTTTTTAAAAATAAATAAATAAATAAATACCAAAGTATTCACTCTCATTTAAAAGTCCTCACGGTTATGCATGGGTGAATTACTTGGAATTTGTTATGTGCTTCCATGCTCGTTTAAAAGTCCTCACGGTTATGCATGTATGGAACGCAAAAGTTGATTCTAATCCCATTTAAAAGTCCTCACGGTTATGCGTGGTTAGAAGATACTTGAATTCATTTTTTTTAAAATAAAATTGGAATACTACTAATCTCATTTAAAAGTCCTAACGGTTATGCATGGTTAGTAGATATTCAAATTCCTGATATAAATATACCACAAATAGACACAACTGTATGGTTTTATATGATTAATAATTCCCATCATTCTAAAAGTGGAATATGCGCCTAACAAAATATTTATGATTTTTGTTTGATTTTTTATTGAAATTTAATATTTATATTCAATTGAGTTTTAATGTTGAATTAAGATCGATCACTTTATCTCTATTTTCTCTAACACTATTATTCTTTTGCTGATAACAAAAGGGGGAGAGAAAAGTTAAGATTTTGTCAAATAAAATCAAGCAAAGGTCAAATATTTTCCATTTGCATCTAGGCTCATTTGCATATTATTTAATTGTATGCATATTTGTAGGGGGAGCTTTGTGTAGAGTAGAAGCATTTAAATAGGGGGAGCAATTAGAGCATATCAATGATCAAATACATTTAATATATTCAAAATCTTAAATATATGTTTGTTATCATCAAAAGGGGGAGATTGTTGAATATGCGCTTATATGATTTTTTGTTTGATGATAATAAACATATATACATTCGTTTAAATGTATTTGTTAATATACTATTTTATTTTTCACAGATTAAATAAATATTTGTTGAATAAAATAAATAACACAGAATTTGAATTCAAACGAATATTTTATTCAAATAAATATTTGTTACAATTTTGAATAGTACAAATTCAAGCTCTCACTATAACTATACAATTTCAGTTATAATACATTTCTGATTACATCACAATTCATTTTTTACATATCATCACCTCACTACATATCACTCACACTCGTATTGATCTTCAACTTCATTCCAGTTAGAATCCAGCATCCGAGTAATCTGCAAAAATATTCACTAACACAGTAAAATTGAAAAAGAAATATTTTTGCAATATAAAATAAAATATGGATTTTGAAAATATTATTTGCCTCAGTTATTTGGGTTGTTCGTCATCATTTGAATTCATCACACACGAACAATGTGACATGCACAGTGTATCACTGTACATGCCACAAGGCCGTGCACACCGATATACACTTGATAATGCTACAGGGACAGGTGAGCACAAGGTCAAAGCCAAATAAAAAGACGGGTTCAACTCAGGTGCAATATAAATAGAATCTCAACTTCAGCACAAGGTCAAACCCGAGTTGCGAAATCGGATTCAACACAGGGCAGTGGTACAGGCTACGACTTCAAGCAACATGTATGCAACAAGGTCCATACTAAAGAAAAACCAAATGAAGACAGCAACTAGTACAACTGAAATGCAAGCGATACACTGCAGTGAAGCATGCACATGTGTGGACAGCGAAAACCAAAGCTAACAGCATCTACAACAATGCATAGTCGCATTCAAGTCTTAGAAACAATGTTAGAGCATACGAGCAGCAGCCTTAACAAGGCATGTGCAACAAGGTCAGAAGCAAGGCAACAGAGACTCAAGCAACAACATGGACTGCAACAAACATCAGCAGGTACAAGATGCCCAACTCAAATGAATATCAATGCAAATCAGTAGGTACAAATGCACAATTATGATCAATGGTACACATGCAAGCTCGATTAACAGTGTTTCAGTAATGCACAAAGACAGAGCTACATCACTAGGCTGAAGTAGTGCAATGACTTAACAGTATCAATATCAAGATTCGTACCAAATCAAAACAATATCGAGCAGCAAATTTTCCAAAAGAAGCAACAGGAAAATCAAGCAACAGTCGATAGGCCAGAGGTTCAAGTGTTAACACGACTCAGTGCAACGGAGAGTATGCAACATGACTAGTGCTCAATGATCAAACATGAAAACAACATGTACAGTGATATGCAGCAAGGTAAACAACACTTTGAATAGAATCGAGTGTAACGACCCAGAATTTTATTAATTTGAAAATTGAATATTTAATTAATTTTAAATATTAATAAGTGAATTTATAAGTCGAATAAATTTTATTTTGAATAATTGGATTTAATTGGATAATTAAATCGATAATTTAATATGTGAAAATACAGAAATAATTGAAAATTTGGGTTAAATATAATTGAAAATGATTTGTAAAATTTTATTATATCATATTGAAGTTAGAACGATATTTTAGAACTTTTAAAATCGAATTAAAAGTTAATTTGTGAAAATTGAATATTTTAATATTTAATCGACTAGTGAAATTAGCCAATTTTCAAACAGTCTCATAATTGGACGAAACCAGTTCCATTGGATCCGTAATAGTTAGTTTTTACCAGATTTCAAATTTTCGTAGCAATCAGAGTTATCGTTTGACCGTGGCAGCTCGAAACGCATCGAAATTGTTTTAATATTAATTTGGCGAGTTAAAATAGCCATTTTTCAAAAAGTCTCGGATTTCGACGAAACTAGTTTCATCGGATTCGTAATATGATATTATTGTAAGGTTTCAAATTTCGTGTCAATTGGATTTACCGTTTGTCCGGTGCAAGCTAAAACGCCTAGAAAATCGTTTAATCGGTTTAATTTTAAATTGAACGTTTATTGCCATAACTCGCACAGATGACCGAATTAGCTTCCGAAACATGTTCCATTGTGTCCGGAACGCGGGGTAAACACCAGAAACGCCAGTTACAACATGTAAATCGGAGTCCAGAAAACCGGAATGAATAGTGTTCATTTATTCTCTATAAATAGCCCATATTCTCACAAGGAAAAAAAAAAATTTCTAAACCCTAACCCTAGCTCTAAGCAGCCAGCCGCCATTAACAATTTCAAAGGCTGAAATCTTCTCTTCTTCTCCCTCAATTATCTTCCAATCCATTGATTATTATCAACAACTTCCAACTACAAAAACGTAGAGCTACGTGAGATCTTCAATCTGAACGGCTATGATCTAAAACAAATTAACAAATCAACGGCAAATCGCCCATGAAGGCTGCGACTTCGTTCACGAATTACGAGGCATAAACAGAACCGAGCATAAGGGGATTCCGGTCGAGTGTAGTATGGGAGGTGGGCTATCGATTGGCGTTCCCTGATCGGCCAGGAGGTGCTTGTATTTGTCGCGTGTATTAGGGTTTAAAGTGGATTTTGGGTTCGGCTACAACTATAGGAGTGCGTACGAGAAGATGAAGGGGGGGGGGGGACGTGCGGTCTTGATGAAGATGCAGGAGATCCAACGGCCAATGTTGCTTAGGTTTATAAAATTTTAATTATGTTATAAAATTTGTAAATATATATCGTGTAATCTTTGAAAATTCATAACTTTTTCATACGAGGTCGAAAACGCGCGAAACCAGTTGCGTTGGAATCGTATGGATGAGCACTACGTGATGGAATTGGATTAGAGTCATTTGGAGTTAGTAAGAATTTTGGGTAAAATTAAACGTCCGTTTAATTTTATTCAAAATAAATCGCTAAAACGAAATTGAAATCAAGGTGAGAACTTCTCACTCAATCGAATAGTTTCGATTTAATATTTTAAATAGTTAGATTTAAAATATTGAATGCATGTTTGAATGATGATTGTATCTATTGATTGTTAAAATAGACATTATGCGCCGTTAGTAAGCGGATGTTATTTATTAAAAACATATACCGCGAATATTTCATAAACAGTGAAATTGGTATTATATATAATAGCAATATATATATATATATATATTGGCATATGTATATATTGCAGTTATTGATTTCCCGCATTTGTATAGAGGATGAGACCCTATTGCGCCGTCTATTAAGCGGATAATATTTTAAATCCCATATACCACGATAATTCCGTACTGGAGCGGAATTGGTATTGTGCTAATGTTTGTGAATGCAGGGAAACAGGTTGGAGGGATCCAACTGGATTCCTCAACAGTATTTATTTGATTTCAGATATTTTGATATTTGATGGATTATCATATTGATATATGATGTCGTTGTTGTCGTGATTGACTATTTGGTGTGTAGCATCATTGGACCAAACTTTGGAATTTTAAAATGGTTTTTAAAGTGATTTTTTGAAAATATACTATATTTTTGGAATTGATTCATTTGAAATAAATAAACGATATAATTTTAATGTTATAAAAATTATGATTTTTGAGAAAAATAGTTAAAGGTTGATTTTTGAAAATATGAGGCTAATGATTTTATAAAATAGTTTAATCGGGATTTTTGAATTTATTATGAAAAGTTCAAAAAAATAGGATTTATAAAATTTAATTATTTTATAAATAAAAACGGTGAAATTATAAAGGAGATTAAAGATGTTTTAAAATAACAATATAAATTGATTTATATAAAAGAATTATAAGATGGATATTTATAAATTAGGATATTTGAATTATAAAACGAGTTTTTATAAGTGTTAGAATGAATTGTGAATGAATTTCATAAATGAATGAGATTTATAGAATTATAAACGGTGAAGTTATAAATGGAATTTTATAAGCAGTAGGTTTATAAAATTTGTAAAGTTATCTGAAGAATAGATTTGGTTAAATAAATGAATCTTATAAGTTATAAGATTTATAATTTGGAACGTCTTAAAAAGAACGATTTTGTAAAATAATCGTTTTATAAGCATTTAACTTATAATATGAACTTTCAGTATATCATTGGGATATGAAATTGAATAGGTTAATAAAGGAGATTTATAAAAGGAAGTTGTTATAAAATAAATAGAAATGGAATTTATAAATCGTTGTTTTATAAATCCGCAAACGACTTATTTTGATAAGTAAATTGTTGAAACCTATTAATGGAGTTATATTCACGTTTTTGACTGTGAATAATCCTTTAAAATAAAATGTATAGAAAGGATGAAATTTGTTAACGAAGTATATTCACGTTTTTGAATAGTGAATAATATGTTAAAGAAAATGTTTTAAATGTGATGTTTTAAATAGAATTAAAACGATCTAACGATGTTTTCAAAACGTGTTGAGATTCGAAATCATAGATTTCAACATTTATTGTTGAAATAGACGTTTTCGAGAAATAGAAGGAAATGGTGGACTATAACACTGTTGTTATAGTAAATGATTTCCGAAAGGAAATGTTTTGTATAGTATTGGGATTTATATATCTATTTTAATTTCGAATCCCTATATTAGTGATTTTGGGTTGTCGTAACGATGTTTTACGCAACATTCGTTTAGGCCCAAATAAATATGTTAGGAGAATGATTTCCTTAAAGAATGAAATATGTACTTAATCTCGATTTAAGTATATTGAATATTTTCCAAGTGTTGAAAATAAAAAGATTTGTGAATTACTTATTATTAAATAAGTATGGAAATGTTTTCCAACATAAAGTAAATATTTTGAGAATTTATCTTTTTGAAGATAAATTGAAATGAATAATTGAAGTCGAATATTCATAGATATTTTGGAATATAAATTCACTATGGAATTTATAAAAGAAAGTGGAATTTGTTAAAAATAAATATTGATTTATTTTTGAGGTATTGAATTATATATCTTGTAAAGATATTTTTGGGAAATAAATAATTTGAAAAATGATTTGGAATCTGGTGATGTTGTGCATATCCATTGATAGTTTAATAACCGACTATCAATATTTACCTTTGAAAGGTATTTGTTGTGATTTGCTTGAATTTTAATGCTACACTTATTTTTAAATTATTGCGCTCAGTATTCGGATTACCCATTCTGAATAGTGATACGACGTAATGGATAGCATTGACGACCGGTGTTGAAGACCAGATATTTTTGAAAGCGAAAGGACAACTCGTCGATTGTCTTTGCACCGAGTTGCTACGGTATAGAGACCCCCTATGTGATGGGAAGTCCAGACGTGATTAGAGATTATCCGGATTGCAAGGACTTCTTTGTAAGTGCCTTCAGTTCTGTTCGATCCCGGAACAGACTTGTATGGATTGTATGTCTGACATTACAAATTGAGATATAAAGAAGATTTCTTTCAAATATATTTCTGTTGGTGGGGGAGAATTTATTCTTTTAGCTTAACACCCTTCTCTGAGACGTACGAGCTCAGAGGTTATGTAGTTGAATGTTATCAGCGATATATTCCCAATTTGGTAATGTGACATGCTGAGTGTTGCTGTGAAATGATCATTGTGTTGATTATTTGTGATAGGATCATTTATTTGATCGTTTATCTTAGTGATCATTTCTATGATCATTTGTTGACCCAAAGCATGGCTTTTGTATAAAGTATGTTTTTGTGGACGTGACTTCGTCGAGCCTCACACCCCGGAATGGTCAAAACAGGAAAGATGCGGCAAGGTTATGAGGGGTAGCTCCCTTTAGGGTATGTGCATTTCCTTCTGGAAAGGGTGGTATCATGGTATGGAGCCCAGATACTTACTCATGTTGAAACACTTATTATTATGTGTGATGTTGGTGACGAGCGCTCGGATAAAGGTCCAATGGGACCGGGGGATGGCATACTCGTGTCAGTTGTTACCCAGTTAGGGGTAACCCGGCCTTGTGTTGGCAGAGATCCGGTTTGGTTCTCGGGGACGTCCTTCCAGAGGCGTTCTCATGTGGCAATGGGAAGTTCCTTGGCCTGATCATTCGTTGGAAATCCAATTCCCAATACGAAACCTTGTACGGTATTAGTTATAGAACCTGCCATTTACTTATGGTGGTCACCACTGTTTAGATGGTAGCTATAGTAGGCATAGTTCGAAATGTCTATGCTGGCTAAGATTTATATCTTTATTTTCGAAATGAATTTTTCTCTACACTATGCACTAGTAATAATATCAAATGTTCTTTTTTTAAATGCGTATCAAGCATCTTTGACTATCATAAGGAGAAATCTCCTCCGATTCTGCGTTTGCATTGTGTGTGCGTGCGGGAGGCCTTATGGTAGTCTCATTTTTAAAATCATTGCGAATCTATTTTAAAAATATTCCTCTATTTTGATTTTAAAGATAAATAAACTATTTTGAGTTCTCACACCAGTCACATGACTGACTCGGAGTTTATTGTTTTCCTTCCTAAACTCTGGGTGCCCACCAATTTCCACACGGGCAGTCAAGAGTAAAGGTTTATCAGGATATTTCTGGAGGCAAGCTGGATGGCATGGCGTATTATTAGTATATAGTATTTCTTTTCCGCTGTTTGTTGTTGTTTGTTGTTGTACACTCTGATGTAATGAAACGAAATGTGATGTAATGTAATAACTGATATAGTTCTTTGTTTAAAGATTATTCATTTATTATTATATGTTGTTCCGCTGCGAATTGTGAGATTCTGTTATTGTTCTTGTGTTTTCTTTCCGTTCTATTTTCTTTTCTCTCTATTTTCTATCTTCTTATCTGTTCTTCTGTCTTTTTCTTTTTCTTAAACATTGAGAATTCGTATTTCTGTTCATCTTGAATTAATCAATGGAGATTAGTGTATATTCAAGGAGTACGGATTTGCGGGTCTTCACAGGTGGTATCAGAGCATATGGTTAAGCGACAACCATGGTTCTGTTGGGTATTACTCATTAGAGATAGAGTCAGTAGAACTCTAGAATGAGTTTGAGTGTAATAATAGCCATGAGAGCGTATTTGTTAGTGAATATATAAAATTGTTTTATATTGTGATGATTGGTTTATTGAGTGGTATATGAACCTTCGTCAGCACGGTCTCGACAACTATGCCGAAGGGGTTTCTAAACACTTGTACAGAACAATTCGACACGATATTGTTTTAAATTGGGTAAATGAAATAATTTTACCTAAGTATATTTTATATATAAAAGCAATAATTTTTCAGAATTATTAAAGTGTATATAAATTGATTGTTTAGTTGTTTGAATAATCTAAGTGAAAGAATAATTGTATAAGTAAAAAGAATTATAAGAATTGAATTATAATTAAAGTGATTACAATTGTGAAACAAAACTTATATATATAAGAAGTGAAACTATATGAATATTTTTATGAATATGAGCTGTAGATAAAAATGAATTTAAAGTTAAATGGAAATTTAACTTTAGAACTGGAATCTGAATTGATTTATAAGTGGGAATTTAAGTTATGTAAAAACCAAGTGATGTTTATAAAATGGAATATAACTTAAGAAATGTTGAATGAAGTTGATATTGGTATCAAAGTAGATTAATAAAGTTAAGTGATAAATGTGAACTTAAGTTATGTAAATGAAATTCAACTTTTGTAATTGAATTGAATGGATTGAATGTTAATCAAATTGAATGTGAATTAAGTTGATATGAAATAATGAATGTAAGTGTAAATTCATTAAAATCTAATGTTATTGGAATTTGAATAATTGAATGAAAATCAATTTAATTAAACCAATTAAAAGTGATGGTGTTAAACCAAATTGAATGAATGTGAGCAAAGGAATTTGGTTATAATTAATATACATTGGTTGTTATATGGTTGTTAGTTGATTGTATATAATTCATTAAGTGTTAATGAAATTGGAAGCTAAAATAATTGAAATCCAATTGAAAGTTAAGTGAATCTTAAATAGAATTGAATTTGATTTGGAAGTGAACCAACTTGAATAAGAATTAGTGAATATAAACTAATTGAAAATGAATGTTAGTAAAAACATCCAGTATAAATGAATCGAATGTGATTAAATTGAAAACCATTTCATTGAATATTAATGAGAATATGAATGAATATTTATTGGTTATGGATGTTAGTTGGATGATAGTTGGTTGATGTTTGCATTTGTTGTTTTACTGCATTTGCTATGTTGGCATATATAGTTGTTATGTTGCTATATGATGTATATTGAGATTATTTTCATATATACATGTTCTCATGTTGTTTGTTGAGTGTTTAGTAGGTGCGGATCGCGTTTGCTTCGCATTTGGAGCTCGCTTTCGCGCTATATTAGCCGTATATGCTTGCTAATAAAATATAAGGTACATATCTCGGATTACATATCGTACTTTTACAATTTTTTCCCTGCGGGATGCCTCATTACTTGATGAGATGTATATTTGTGATATATATACTGTCATTTTTTTTCTCGGATCGAGCCGCGCAAAGGAGACTATGGCGAATTTTTCCGGAAATTTAAGGCGTTAGAAAAAATTTGAGAAAATTGGAAAGTTTTGAAAACTTTAACTTTGATTTGGAATTGAAAGTTAAACAATAGTAGTTGTTTTGAAAAGATAACTAAGTATGATTTGGAAACTTAGTAAAGTATTGTAAGAAGTTTAACTATGGATTTTGGAAAGTTAATAGATTCTGTAACTTTTCTTACTTAATAATTTCGAGGACGAAATTCTTTTAAGGGTGGAAGTATGTAACGACCCAGAATTTTATTAATTTAAAAATCGAATATTTAATTAATTTTAAATATTAATAAGTGAATTTATAAGTCGAATAAATTTTATTTTGAATAATTGGATTTAATTGGATAATTAAATCGATAATTTAATATGTGAAAATACAGAAATAATTGAAAATTTGGGGTAAATATGATTGAAAATGATTTGTAAAATTTTATTATATCATATTGAAGTTAGAACGATATTTTAGAACTTTTAAAATCAAATTAAAAGTTAATTTGTGAAAATTGAATATTTTAATATTTAATCGACAAGTGAAATTAGCCAATTTTCGAACAGTCTCAGAATTGGACGAAACCAGTTCCATTGGATCCGTAATAGTTAGTTATTACCGGATTTCAAATTTTCGCAGCAATCGGAGTTATCGTTTGACCGTGGCAGCTCGAAACGCATCGAAATTGTTTTAATATTAATTTGGCGAGTTAAAATAGCTATTTTTCAAAAAGTCTCGGATTTCGACGAAACCAGTTTCATCGGATCCGTAATGTGATATTATTGTAAGGTTTCAAATTTCGTGTCAATTGGATTTACCGTTTGTCCGGTGCAAGCTAAAACGCCTAGAAAATCGTTTAATCGGTTTAATTTTAAATTGAACATTTATTGCCATAACTCGCACAGATGACCGAATTAGCTTCCGAAACCTGTTCCATTGTGTCCGGAACGCGGGGTAAACCCCAGAAACGCCAAGTACAGCATGTAAATTGGAGTCCGGAAAACCGGAATGAATAGTGTTCATTTATTCTCTATAAATAGCCCATATTCTCACAAGAAAAAAAAAAATTTCTAAACCCTAACCCTAGCTCTAAGCAGCCGGCCGCCATTAACAATTTCAAAGGCTGAAATCTACTCTTCTTCTCCCTCAATTATCTTCCAATCCATTGATTATTATCAACAACTTCCAACTACAAAAACGTAGAGCTACGTGAGATCTTCAATCTGAACGGCTATGATCTAAAACAAATTAACAAATCAACGGCAAATCGCCCATGAAGGCTGCGAATTCGTGCACGAATTGCGAGGCATAAACAGAACCGAGCATAAGGGGATTCCGGCCGAGTGTAGTATGGGAGGTGGGCTATCGATTGCGTTCCCTGATCGGCCTGGAGGTGCTTGTATTTGTCGCGTGTATTAGGGTTTAAAGTGGATTTTGGGTTCGGCTACAACTGTAGGAGTGCGTACGAGAAGATGAAGGGGGGGGGGGATGTGCGGTCTTGATGAAGATGTAGGAGATCCAACGGCCAATATTGCTTAGGTTTATAAAATTTTAATTATGTTATAAAATTTGTAAATATAAATCGTGTAATCTTTGAAAATTCATAACTTTTTCATATGAGGTCGAAAACGCGCGAAACCAGTTGCGTTGGAATCGTATGGACGAGCACTACGCGATGGAATTGGATTGGAGTCATTTGGAGTTAGTGAGAATTTTGGGTAAAATTAAACGTCCGTTTAATTTTATTCGAAATAAATCGCTAAAACGAAATTGAAATCAAGGTGAGAACTTCTCACTCAATCGAATAGTTTCGATTTAATATTTTAAATAGTTAGATTTAAAATATTTGAATGCATGTTTGAATGATGATTGTATCTATCGATTGTTAAAATAGACATTATGCGCCGTTAGTAAGCGGATGTTATTTATTAAAAACATATACCGCGAATATTTCATAAACAGTGAAATTGGTATTATATATAATAGCAATATATATATATTGGCATATGTATATATTGCAGTTATTGATTTCCCGCATTTGTATAGCGGATGAGACCCTATTGCGCCGTCTATTAAGCGGATAATATTTTAAATCTCATATACCGCGATAATTCCGTACTGGAGCGGAAATGGTATTGTGCTAATGTTTGTGGATGCAGGGAAACAGGTTGGAGGGATCCAACTGGATTCCTCAACAGTATTTATTTGATTTCAGATATTTTGATATTTGATGGATTATCATATTGATATATGATGTCGTTGTTGTCGTGATTGACTATTTGGTGTGTAGCATCATTGGACCAAACTTTGGAATTTTAAAATGGTTTTTAAAGTGATTTTTTGAAAATATACTATATTTTTGGAATTGATTCATTTTAAATAAATAAACGATATAATTTTAATGTTATAAAAATTATGATTTTTGAGAAAAATAGTTAAAGGTTGATTTTTGAAAATATGAGGCTAATGATTTTATAAAATAGTTTAATCGGGATTTTTGAATTTATTATGAAAAGTTCAAAAAAATAGGATTTATAAAATTTAATTATTTTATAAATAAAAACGGTGAAATTATAAAGGAGATTAAAGATGTTTTAAAATAACAATATAAATTGATTTATATAAAAGAATTATAAGATGGATATTTATAAATTAGGATATTTGAATTATAAAACGAGTTTTTATAAGTGTTAGAATGAATTGTGAATGAATTTCATAAATGAATGAGATCTATAGAATTATAAACGGTGAAGTTATAAATGGAATTTTATAAGCAGTAGGTTTATAAAATTTGTAAAGTTATTTGAAGAATAGATTTGGTTAAATAAATGAATCTTATAAGTTATAAGATTTATAATTTGGAAAGTCTTAAAAAGAACGATTTTGTAAAATAATCGTTTTATAAGCATTTAACTTATAATATGAACTTTCAGTATATCATTGGGATATGAAATTGAATAGGTTAATAAAAGAGATTTATAAAAGGAAGTTGTTATAAAATAAATAGAAATGGAATTTATAAATCGTTGTTTTATAAATCCGCAAACGACTTATTTTGATAAGTAAATTGTTGAAACCTATTAATGGAGTTATATTCACGTTTTTGACTGTGAATAATCCTTTAAAATAAAATGTATAGAAAGGATGAAATTTGTTAACGAAGTATATTCACATTTTTGAATAGTGAATAATATGTTAAAGAAAATGTTTTGAATGTGATGTTTTAAATAGAATTAAAACGATCTAACGATGTTTTCAAAACGTGTTGAGATTCGAAATCATAGATTTCAACATTTATTGTTGAAATAGACGTTTTCGAGAAATAGAAGGAAATGGTGGACTATAACACTGTTGTTATAGTAAATGATTTCCGAAAGGAAATGTTTTGTATAGTATTGGGATTTATATATCTATTTTAATTTCGAATCCCTATACTAGTGATTTTGGGTTGTCGTAACGATGTTTTACGCAACATTCGTTTAGGCCCAAATAAATATGCTAAGAGAACGATTTCCTTAAAGAATGAAATATGTACTTAATCTCGATTTAAGTATATTGAATATTTTTCAAGTGTTGAAAATAAAAAGATTTGTGAATTACTTATTATTAAATAAGTATGGAAATGTTTTCCAATATAAAGTAAATATTTTGAGAATTTATCTTTTTGAAGATAAATTGAAATGAATAATTGAAGTCGAATATTCATAGATATTTTGGAATATAAATTCACTATGGAATTTATAAAAGAAAGTGGAATTTGTTAAAAATAAATATCGATTTATTTTTGAGGTATTGAATTATATATCTTGTAAAGATATTTTTGGGAAATAAATAATTTGGAAAATTATTTGGAATCTGGTGATGTTGTGCATATCCATTGATAGTTCAATAACCGACTATCAATATTTACCTTTGAAAGGTATTTGTTGTGATTTGCTTGAATTTGAATGCTACACTTATTTTTAAATTATTGCGCTCATTATTCGGATTACCCATTCCGAATAGTGATACGACGTAATGGATAGCATTGACGACCGGTGTTGAAGACTGGATATTTTTGAAAGCGAAAGGACAACTCGTCGATTGTCTTTGCACCGAGTAGCTACGGTATAGAGACCCCCTATGTGATGGGAAGTCCGGACATGATTAGAGATTATCCGGATTGCAAGGACTTCTTTGTAAGTGCCTTTGGTTCTGTTCGATCCCGGAACAGACTTGTATGGATTGTATGTCTGACATTACAAATTGAGATATAAAGCAGATTTCTTTCAAATATATTTCTGTTGGTGGCGGAGAATTTATTCTTTTAGCTTAACACCCTTCTCTGAGACGTACGAGCTCAGAGGTTATGTAGTTGAATGTTATCAGCGATATATTCCCAATTTGGTAATGTGACATGCTGAGTGTTGCTGTGAAATGATCATTGTGTTGATTATTTGTGATAGGATCATTTATTTGATCGTTTATCTTAGTGATCATTTCTATGATCATTTGTTGACCCAAAGCATGGCTTTTGTATAAAGTATGTTTTTGTGGACGTGACTTCGTCGAGCCTCACACCCCGGAATGGTCAAAACAGGAAAGATGCGACAAGGTTATGAGGGGTAGCTCCGTCTAGGGTATGTGCATTTCCTTCTGGAAAGGGTGGTATCATGGTATGGAGCCCAGATACTTACTCATGTTGAAACACTTATTATTATGTGTGATGTAGGTGACGAGCGCTCGGATAAAGGTCCAATGGGACCAGGGGATGGCATACTCGTGTCAGTTGTTACCCAGTTAGGGGTAACCCGGCCTTGTGTTGGCAGAGATCCGGTTTGGTTCTCGGGGACGTCCTTCCAGAGGCGTTCTCATGTGGAAATGGGAAGTTCCTTGGCCTGATCATTCGTTGGAAATCCAATTCCCAATACGAAACCTTGTACGGTATTAGTTGTAGAACCTGCCATTTACTTATGGTGGTCACCACTGTTTAGATGGTAGCTATAGTAGGCATAGTTCGAAATGTCTATGCTGGCTAAGATTTATTTCTTTATTTTCGAAATGAATTTTTCTCTACACTATGCACTAGTAATAATATCAAATGTTCTTTTTTTAAATGCGTATCAAGCATCTTTGACTATCATAAGGAGAAATCTCCTCCGATTCTGCGTTTGCATTGTGTGTGTGTGCGGGAGGCCTTATGGTAGTCTCATTTTTAAAAGCATCGCGAATCTATTTTAAAAATATTCCTCTATTTTGATTTTAAAGATAAATAAACTGTTTTGAGTTCTCACACCAGTCACATGACTGACTCGGAGTTTATTGTTTTCCTTCCTAAACTCTGGGTGCCCACCAATTTCCACATGGGCAGTCAAGAGTTAAGGTTTATCAGGATATTTCTGGAGGCAAGCTGGATGGCATGGCGTATTATTAGTATATAGTATTTCTTTTCCGCTGTTTGTTGTTGTACACTCCGATGTAATGAAACGAAATGTGATGTAATGTAATAACTGATATAGTTCTTTGTTTAAAGATTATTCATTTATTATTATATGTTGTTCCGCTGCGAATTGTGAGATTCTGTTATTGTTCTTATGTTTTCTTTCCGTTCTATTTTCTTCTCTCTATTTTCTATCTTCTTATATGTTCTTCTGTCCTTTTCTTTTTCTTAAACATTGAGAATTCGTATTTCTGTTCATCTTGAATTAATCAATGGAGATTAGTGTATATTCAAGGAGTACGGATTTGCGGGTCTTCACATCGAGCATGTGTACAGTTTGAACAATATCCAGAAGAGCAGTTTAAAAAATTCAAAATGGCCGAAGTAAACACTCAGTGTCAAGGCCGAAGTCGTCAGGTAAAAGAAGTTGAATTCACGATTCAAAGTCAGAGCCTTGGCATTAAAGGAATCAAACCAAGTCAAGATCAACAATGTGATGACCAAGGAGTTGAAATCAATGCCGTGGGATTCAAGCAACAAAAAATATACGTTTTTGAACAAGTCACAATCATCTCAAACGTCCAAGCATGATCAAGCGGCAGTACAAAGGATTTGAAAAATTCAAATAAGTATATACGATTGTGAAGTAGTCAGAATAAATCTCAATCATCCATACGAAAATCAACGATCAAGCAATATCAGCTGAAAAATTCAAATAGAGAATATACGACGAAAACCAAGGGTTACAAACCCTATATAAGAAAAACATCATCGGCAATTTCAGATTATCCGAGTTCGAATACGAAAATCGAAAGGTAACAAAGCATAAATTCTTACCAGAAGGAAGAATCGAACTCATCGAAGTATCCAGAGAGAGCAACGAGAAATCGATCGAGTAAGGCAACTCTCGTACAATCACGGATTCGATCGAAGTAGTAACGGCACTTCGAAAAGCCCTAATATTCCAGATCTGAGAAAAATCGAATTGAAGCCGCCATATTTTCTTCTCACAAAAATTAAAGAGGGCCGAGCTAATAGAAGAGGATCGGGACACATAAAACAAAGAAAAGGGTCCGGCTTGGATTATATTAATAAAGGCTTTTGTTTTATATTTTTAAATTAAGGGCTATTTGTTTTTATATTTGTTTTTAATTTTAAAATTCTCTTTTAACCGTTGTGTTTTTTCTAGTCGTGTGACTAGGGGACAAACTACGTGGCGTAGTTTGAGAATTCGCAACTCAGTGGCTGAGTTGTGGCAGGGTTTTGAGCGTAGAGTTAGGATAGTCAATAGCGGGTATAGCGAGTTTACGTGTGTAAGCGAGGGACTATCTAATTTCTAGTAGAAACTTTGGGGGCAGCACGTAGGCAGGGTTTTGCCGAAGCTGGGTAAATTCTATGTCGTTCTATTTCTGCATTTATTATTCTGCTATTATCTGTGCTGCTATTGTTCTGTGATCTGTGTTGAAATTATTTTATAAGCTTCCGTGATTAATTTTAATAATTTATACCATCACCCTATTCAACCCCCCTCTAGGGTGAAATCGATCCTACATTGGGGTACCGCCCGTCACAATACATGGCCTAGATCACCGTATCGGGATCCACCCCGATCCCTTGCAACACAAGGCCGGAACCATCCCTTACTGGATAATCCCGAACAAGACAACCCCGCAGCTGGTGCGAACAACCACGCACTAAGCCGAAATAAAAGGGACCTCCAGGCCGGGGAAAATCTCGTCCTACTTGGGCGCGACCCACTTAGCCTTGCTGCACCTCCTCTGTTTTAGCCATTCCCGATTAATGAGGCTTGAGGCTACGGTTACCTTTTAGAACACATCTATCTTAAAATTCTCATCGTCCTCCGATGACAATGTTCTGAAAGCATTCAATCGATACAAGTTCGTTACGGGTTCGAACGAAACCAAAGGCACTACCTCGCTACACTCATTTTGGAATCACCCTCAGAGTTAACGACAATAGCCCTTGCACTCTGAATCTTCATCTCGAGTCTGAAAGCTCTATCTTCGTTAAACTCGTTTTGGAATCACCCTTAGAGTTTTAACGACACATAGCCCTTACACTTCGAGTATTCATCTTGATCTTCATTAGGGATTTCACGACCTATCGTTTAATTTGGATCGATGTGGTTTTCGGATATTCCAATTTGGAAATCCGATCCCAGTCTCATCGAAATCCAAACCACCGTTTTAATGTCCAAGTTATTTAGGGTTTAAACAATTTAATTTATTATTTATATTAAGGGTAATATATCCGCACAGATAGATCATTCACATTATCACAGATAGATTATCCATATTATCACAACTCAACCAAAACATCTCATATCACAAAGCAGCACATATCACATATCAGAGATATCACATAATCCCAGGCATTCAATATCATTCAATCATCCATAAGCAAGATTAATCAACCGCACCATCTCTAATTAATTTAATTAACCACTAATGAATTAAATTAATTCCTTTTAAATCCTGCATACCTAACATTAATTAATTACAAACCAACTAATTAATCATCTCTTAATTATCCGTCTTAATTAATCATCCTTGATAATCATTCTTTAATTACATTAAGTAATTAGCCTTTAATTAATTACACAAATTAATTATCCATTAACTATTCCCATTAATTAACCTTTAATTACTCTCCTTAATTAATTAACTATTAATTACATTGATCCTTAATTAATTACATTAATTAATTATTCTATAATCCCTTACATTGTTTAATCATCTTTTAATTAATCACATTCATTAATTAACTACCTTTCTAATTAGTTACCTTAATTAATCCTTTAATTAATTACAGTAAGTAATTAATTCTCAACTACTTCACTAAGTGATTATCCTTTTAATTACTTTCACTAAGTAATTATCCTTTATTAATTACATTCAATGATTATCCATTAATTACTTTACTAAGTAATTACACTTTATTAATTACATTAAGTAATTCTATTTAATCCATTTCATTAAGTAATCATCCTTAATTAATTTAAACCAATTAATTATCTTAAATAATGTGATCTTAAATAAATCACATTATTTAATTTAATTAATTACATTAAGTAATTAATCCCTTTAATTACTTCCATTAATTAATTACTTTTTAATTATTTGACCTTCAATTAATTAGATTAATTAACCCTTAATTAATCAAGTAATTAACTATTCTTAATTAATTTAATTAATTATCTCTTAATCACTAGTTAATGATCCTTAGATTAATTTCACTCATTAACTATCCATTGATTACTTTCATTAAGTAATTATACTTTGATTATTATCCTAAATTAATTAACCCTTATTAATTACACTAAGTAATTAACTTTTATTAATTTTCACTAATTAATTATCTCTAATTAACCACCACCTTAATTAATTAAAGATAAATTCTATTCTTAATTAATTTCTTATTTAAATCTTATTAATTTAAATGCTTGAAATCAGTTTGTTATTATCATACAAAACCATTTGAAACCCTTTAATTAAAGTTTGATTCACTTACCTTAATTATATCCTAAATACGTTTAAAGATTTCATTTGAAAAGCATTAAGGAATTAATTACATCATCAACTTTATTTTTTATAAAAATTATTGGAACTTGGTTTATAATCTTTTGAAAAACTTATCCACTTAAAAAACTTGATTAAATAAATTGCTTAAAAACTTAATCATTTTTAATAACTTCAAAACTTTAGAAAAAGCTTATCTTTGAAAATTTATTTATTTGGCTTTGAAAATTTGTTTAACATTAACTTTGCTTAAAAACTTAGTTAATACACTATGAAAAACTCATTTAAAACTTGTTTCACAGTTGCTTTTATTTTCATTTGCATAAAAAACTTTATTGCCTTTAAAACCCGGTCATGATTTAAATTTCAAAACTTGGAAATGTTTTCTTTCAAAATTTAAAACTTAGTAACTTAAAATAAATAACCCAGGCCATACTCTCAAATACTCGAGCCAACCTACCAGAAACCCTAAGCTTTTACACTAATAACCCGAGCCAAGCTTTGGTCCACACGCATTCTCTCCTTCCTCGAGTCACACACGAAAACTGCTCGAGTTCGACCCCGAGAAAAGCATTCTTCCCCAAACCTCAACAAACCCAGATACACAAAATTGTACCATGCACGTGTACAGTGACGACATGCCTCTCCGACCACCTTTCCAACCTCGCCGAGTCGTCTACCACCCAACCGTCCCATACTACCACCCAGATTTACCGATTCGCCAGCGAATCAAAATCGAACCCAAATCAACTAAGCCTGGAACAACGCCGATCGGAAAACTACCCTTCACCGTTGATTCCAACCTCGATAATTCCTGCCAACCTCACCAGAGATTCCTCATGTCGCCATGCTTCGATCCCATCACATGCAGTCGCCTCCGATGATCTATTTACGTCGCACGAAGCTCGCATAACCTCAACCAAAACAAACCTTTGAACCCTAATTCGACGTCGGCCGGCCACCACGGCCATTAATAAATTGCTTCACCAATTTTCCTGAGATCGTCAACACCTCGGCCACCTCTAGACCTAACCCCGACGCACACCTCACCGCCGATCATCGGCAATCGACCAAATACCCAAATCCGACCAACACAGATTTTCTCATCAATTACTTACCTAGAAATCAAGATATTAATGTCTAAATTCGTCATTTCACAACATGATTTCGTTACGATAATCAAAACTTCCAATTAACATTATCAAATTTTTGACATAAATTGATTAGCTCTGTAATTTATAAATTTTTGGAAAAATTACTGAATTTAAATACTTGTTACTAATTTTAAAATTGATATTGCATTCATACAATCGTTTGTTCTTCAAAAATCTTAACCTAATTTTGATTATATACAGAGTAATTGAATTTTGTAAGAAGAATTAGAGCCTGTCATTGAACAGAGAACAGATTTATACATATACATTCATATGCACAGACAAATCATATTAATATATATACATCCAACTTCAATCATACATGCAAACCATATTATTTAAAAGAATTCATTACAATCATCAAGCATACGACCCTAAATAAGTTCTTAAGCAAAATATTTACACACAGTTTATAAAGCAAAGAACAACGTTTCTTGTTCCAGGAATTGATGTATCTGATTTGAACTGAAGTTGATTTACTTGTTGAGTTTGAATTTGCTTCAGGTTGAAGTTTGAAAATAGTTGAAGTTGATCCTGAATCTGGTTTGCAAATTTGTTGAATTTGAAGACTTTAGTTTTAGTTTTGATTTTCAATTTCTTTTATTTTTTAGAAAAGATGAAGAAGGTAGAATGATGAGAAAGCATTGAACTCAATAACCATATTTTCTTTAAAACATTATATCTATAATTCAATATCAAGAGAATTTGGCCACTTATTTTATTGCATGCCACATTGGTTACAAATGTATTTCGCATGAATCCATTAATTTACAAATGTCTAAAGCTTGTCTTATATATTTACAAATGTCTAAATCCATTTTAATATGCCATGTTTATATTAATTTATACACACACACACACACAAATTTACTATGAAATATCTAAAAAGAAAGAATATTTTAAACATATATATATTTATAAACCATCTTAGTTTAAGTATTGTTTTTAAAAGAAAACATAATAAAACTTTTATCAAATCTTATTTAAGCTATCATATTTTAAAATTAATTTTATCTTATGTATTGAAAATATAGAATTAAATTTTAAATAGCTTTTGAAAGGTATTGTATCAAATTCAAACATAATTTTCCAAATTAGAATATATACATATATATGTGTTATAATTTGAAAACATATTTTATTAAATTTAAACCAAAGCCTTTCTATTTACAATATATATACCAATATATATATACATTATAAACAGAAAACATATTTATTAATTTTGAAAGATAAATTGTCAATTTAAATTATTATAAAAGAGAATTTATTAAACCAATTTAAATACTTATTAGTAAACATTATCAAATTGCTATTGCCCAAAATTCCGGGTCATCACATTCCTCCCCCCTTAAAAGAATTTCATCCCCAAAATTTGAAAGCAAAGATAATTTAATAATCCAGCAAAACTTTCATATTTAAATAGAAAAGCATACATATTAGCTATACTAGCAAACCATAGCAACCAATTCATCCAAACAAACAAATCCAACTATCCAAACAAAATTCTGGATAGGACTTCCTAATACTATCAAGAGTTTCTTAGGTACAAACTCTGGGATACTCGCTATACTGAATCTAAAGTAGCTACACCACTCTGATCCTGAGCTTCTTCTTTTCTCGATCTAAAATCTGCACAGAATATCTGACCATAATCAAGTCCGACTCAACTACCAAATCCTCCTGAACTACTGAGTGATGGATCATACACGTACCCCCTCAGAGATACGCGAAATACACTGAATCCCAACCATCTGAACTAGCAATTCAATCCGGTAGGCCAAACACTTATTCTTACAAGAACAAAGAAGTGTCCAATATACTTCGGAGCTAGCTTTCAAATCTTATCGAATTTTATTTCTCCTTCGATTGGAGAAACTCCTATCAAAAATCAAATTTTCAACTTCGAATTCCAAATTCTATTGTCTCTTATCCACAAAACTCACTTGACGATCCTGGGCTGCCTATGTCCTTATCTGATCAGCTCAACCTTCACAGATGCCTCTCGAAAAAAACTGGACCAAGAACAAGATGATCTATGGATTCTACTCAACAAGATGGTCCTCTCAAGATCTGTCGATATCCAGAACACAAATTCTACTCTATAAACATTAGTAGACTTCAGAATAATTTCTCTCATCCGGTAGCTAGAACAGGTGCACTTGCCAATCTCACCTTCGGATTCTGAAAAACTTCTCCGCATTCAGAGGTCCACTTGAACATCCTGTAGAAACCCTCTAATCCAAGAAACTGCGAACTTCAGTAGGAGTCTGAGGTTGTTTCCAATCTAGTACAGCTGCTACCTCGCTTCCGCCGCACAACTCTGATCTGGAGTAGATGAGAATGCCGTCGATGAACACGAGCAAAAACTTGATCAACACATCCCCAAAAACACGGTTCATCAGATCCACAAAAAGACAACACAGAAGTTCTATGGAATCCTGAGCTGCTTTACCAAATTCTCTCTCTCTAGAAGCCATCCCTCTACTTGGTTGAACCACTGGTAACGCTCCTGGAACCAGGTCAATGTGGAACTTGTGAGAAATGTGGAATACGGATCTTAAGGCTAGGATTAACACTAGAGGGGGGAGGGGGTGAATAGTATTTTAAGGAATTACTAAATCTTTTTGAGTTTTTGTTAATTTGAACACAAAAGTATACAATATTCAGACACAGATATGATCACAGAAACAAACACAGATGCAGAAATAAAGTAAAATAAATAAAGGAAAGAACACACCAGATTTTATACTGGTTCGGAGTTACCCTACATCCAGTCCCGCACACAAATACATATTTCCTTTCAAAAGCAATTGTGCAGTTACACCCTCGATTTCAAGGCCACGAGGTACACCACTCCAGATTCACAATCCTCTGGGTAGAGATACTTGATTTCAGGGGCAACAAGTTCACTCAATTGATTTCCTAGGCTACAATCACACCTTTTCTAACTTGATTGATTTCCAAGGCCACAATCACTCCTTTTCTCGCTTGATTGATTTCCAAGGCTACAATCACACCTTTTCTCACTAAACTGATTACAAAGAAGTCTATAACTCTGAATAGCACTGAGATCTTGTTGAGATAGTGGTAGAGAATCAAACCATAAATGATCTAGTTAGATTCAATGTTGATTTCGGCAGAGTAATGGTAAGAATATGTATAAAGAAATGTGGAAGAAGAAGAGAAGTGAAAACCATAAAAATACGAATACAAATTCGTTCAAAACTACCCCTATTTATAGTAGCCATGTCCATTCGTGAAGGGATGTGACGAATAGACACTTCTTTTGAAATTCAAAATTTTAAATCAACTGCTACCATGTCGACATGGGGTACTTGAGTATGTTGACATGCCAAAGGAAATTTTGGTGATTTGTTTTTCTTTGAAAATAACTTCTATCTTATATTAAAACTATTTTAAACTTTATAAATATACTTAACTATAGTTAAAATACATAAGTAAATATAGAGAATAATATTTTGGTATATATAAAATTATACTATAATTTTATATTTAAATCTAAGTATAAATATTAAAAATTAAATATATTATTATTAAAAGATAGTTTAAAATCAAGGATAATTTGATTTTGAAAATAAAGATTATTTTGAGGCTAAAAGTATTAAAACCAGGATAGATGTTTTTGATTCTTTTAAAAGGAAGATTTAGAAAATATTTTGAAAATAAGATATAATTTTGTAAATCATTTTGAATAAAAGTTAGTGGATACAAAACAATGTTCCATTAGATTTTTCGTAGGTTCCATCCAACTTAGTGTTCCATCCCTTTAATGGGCTCGAAGTGGATTCCATTCCACGAATAAATTAGATTTTAAGATGCCAATGCTTTTCTAGGAGTTTTGACAAAATTCCTAATTAAATTACTTATCTTTAAATCTTGAACTCTTGATAATCTTGATACTCATGAGTCTTCAATCTTGATATCTTCAGTCTTGAATCTCTATGCTGTACAGTCTTCATTCTTGGTATCTGCATGGTTAAATCCTGCATATACATATATATCTAAACTATAATGTTAGTATTTATATTTTATAATCTTATTCTAAGGTTGTTGTCATCAAAACCATCATCTCAAGGACTAACAATCTCCTCCTTTTTGATGATGACAACCTTTGTTTATAACATATTACTTCTATCCTAATAACTCCCTCTAAAACTAATAACTCCCCCTTAATCTATGCCTAATTAACCTATTTTATACTTCTCTCCCTTTGTCATCAACAAAAACTAACTCAAAACTATATAACTCCCCTTAATCTAATACTATGTGATTATAATGATAACGTTACAATAAATAATCAACACTTAATTCTAAAACTAAAATTTAGTCCTAAACTACTAACTTTCCTAAGAATCTATGATAATACTTATAATAATGAGAAATCAAACATAAGCACACAAATTATTTATTAATTATATTGTTATATGAACATTTGCGTAGAGAACGTAGATAAAAAACATACAACAATAAGAAAGAATGAAAAGAAACTAACGCGTGTCCTTGAAAATGGGAGATCTATGAACCGAAGGAACAATTTGGATAGTGGAAACAGAAATTTCCACGTTGTTCGAAAAGATTTCCATCTTTGTCAAAGCACACTTCGCCAATGCACACGCCTTTGTCGTCATCTTCAGCGTGCTCTTCTTCTATGGAGACTTCTTCTTCTTCTTCCTCGCTGTCCTCTTGCACTTGATCTCCTGAAGACTCTTCATCAATCAAGAACGGATTAGCGTGATTGTCCATTAGAAATTTTTGCAAATTTCTAAGGATTTTGTCTTGTCATTCTTGTTCTTTTGCCATTCTAAGTTGCACCACTTGAATTTCAGTCACTAGTTGCACTGTATCCTTCAAAGAATCCTCCATTTTCATTACTCTTGCAAGCGTAGTTCGTTGAAAAGGTCTAGAAGAAGGAGAAGGGAACGAAAAGGTTGAATTTTTGTTTGGTTTGGAAGAGGAGGCCATAGTTTTATTGATTTCAGAAGTTAGAATAGAAAGGAAATAGAAAGAATGATAAAAATTTCAAAAATAAGAAGAATATATAACCACTTATTTGAATTTTGGTGGGAAAAATTTCAAAAATAAAAAAACGTTATATGTCGACATGGGTATAGGGGGATGTCCACATGGTGCTTGAGATGTTTACTATTTGATTTATTTTGATTTATATTTTAATTATACTTTGTTATTTATATTTTATATTTCAGTTATTAAACAAATACCTAATCCTCTTCTTTATTTAGTAAATATAGATTCATTTAATGGTTTTGTTAAGATATCAGCAATTTGATTCTCAGAATTGATATAATCGAGAGTAATTACTTCCTTACTTATATTATCACTGAGAAAATGGTGTCTGATATCAATATGTTTAGTTCGAGCATGATGAATAATATTTTTGGATAAATTTATTTCACTAGTATTGTCATAATAAATGGGTGATTTCGAGATATTTAAACCAAAATCTTTTAAAGTTTGTTGCATATATATTACTTGAGAACAGGCTAAAGCAGCAGAAATATACTCTACTTCGGTTGTTGATAAAGAAACTGTGTTTTGCTTTTTACTAAACCAGGAAATTAGAGAATCCCCCAAAAAGTGACAAGTTCCGCTTGTACTTTTTCGGTCTGATTTACAACCAGCATAATCAGCATCACAGTAAGATATTAAGTTAAAAGAATTATTTTTACGATAAAATAAGCCATAATCAGAGGTGTGTTTAACATATCTTATGATATGTTTTATGGCTTTTAAGTGAGTCTCTTTAGGTTGGGATTGATATCTTGCACAGAGACAAACACTATGCATGATATCAAGTCTACTAGCAGTGATATAGAGTAGTGATCCAATCATTCCTCTATATAATTTTTGATCTTCATCTTTTGAGAGATCTTCTTTACTTAGGTACTCATTGGTTGCCATGGGAGTGGGTTTTCCACTTGCAGTAGTCAAACCAAATTTACTAACTAGGTCTTTAGCATATTTTTCTTGACTAATAAAGATACCATTATCTAATTGTTTTATTTGTAATCCTAGAAAGAAGTTTAATTCACCTATATGACTCATCTCAAACTCTTTTGTCATTATTTCAGAAAATTCTTTATTCATTTCAAAATTAGTTGATCCAAAAATGATATCATCTACGTAGACTTGTACTAGTTGAATATCATTTTTACTTCTTTTAATAAAAAGAGTATTATTTACTTTACCAATTTCAAAATTTGATCGTAATCAGTAAGATCTTAGTCTATCATACCAGGTTCTAGGAGCTTGTTTTAGACCATATAGAGCTTTCTTAAGTTTGTAAACATGATTTGGTAATTTTTCATTTTCAAAAAGTGTTGGTTGTTCAACATATACTTCCTCTTTTACAAATCCATTTAAAAAGGCACTTTTAACATCCATTTGATATAATTTGAAATTGTTATGATTTGCGAAAGCAAGTAGAATCCTAATGGCTTCTAATCTTGCTACGGGAGCAAATGTTTCATCAAAATCTATTCCTTCTTCTTGACAATAACCTTGAGCGACTAACAGGGATTTATTTCTAACAACCTCTCCTAGTTCATTCATTTTATTTTTATAAAACCATTTAGTTCCAATTATAGTTTTATTTTCAGGTCTAGGAACAAGTTCCCAAACATCATTTCTAGTGAATTGATTTAGTTCTTCTTGCATAGCGAAAATCCATGAATCATTAGTTGATGCTTCTTTTGGATTTTTGAGTTCAATAGTTGATATAAAGGCTACATTGCTCATTGTACTTAGTTGATTTCTAGTTTTAACAACAGATTGCACATCTCGTAGTATATTTTCTATAAGATGATCTTTTAAAAGTTTAGTCTTTTTATTAGGATGATTAGTTTCATTATTAGTTTTAGTTGACTCTTGATTTGAGTGATTAAATCCTCTTCATCGTTTGTATCCTCAAATTTTTTATGATTTTCATCGAATGAAACATGCATTGTTTCTTCAATGGTGTTAGTTCTTAAATTAAACACTCTGTATGCTTTACTTCTATTAGAATATCCGATAAAGATACCTTTGTCGGATTTAGGATCAAATTTATATAAGTTATCATTTGTATTTAAAATAAAACATTTGCTTCCAAAAATTCTAAAATAAGATACCTTAGGTTTGTTTCTGTAAAGAAGTTCATAAGATGTCTTATCAGTTAAAGGTCTAATTAAAATTCAATTTAAAATATAACAGGCGGTAGCAACTGCTTCTGCCCAAAAATATTTTAGTAATTTACTATCTGAAAGCATAGTTCTCGCACACTCCTGAATCGTCCTATTTTTACGTTCTACTACCCCGTTTTGTTGTGGAGTTCTTAGAAATGAAAAATTGTGAGTTATTCCCTTTTTATTGCAGAATTCCTCAAACTTTTCATTTTCAAATTCACCATCGTGATTACTACGGATGGTTATAATTTTTAGAGAAAGTTGATTTTGGGTCCTTTTTGTAAAATTCTTAAAACATTCAAAAGTATGATTTTTATTTTTTAAAAATATTGTCCATGTAAATCTAGAATAATCATCTACAATTACAAAAACATATTTACTATGATTTATTGACAGAATTTGAGATGGACCAAATAAATCATGGTGAAGCAATTCAGGAGGTCTTGAGGTTGAAATCATATCTTTTAATTTAAAGGAACTTTTCTAAGTTTTCCGAATTGACATGCATCATATAGACTATCTACTTTAAAATTCATTTTAGGGAGACCTCTTACTAGTTCATGTTTTGACAGTTTAGATAAGAGTATGAAATTCAAATGCCCAAATGTCTTATGCCAAATCCAAGGGTCACTTGTATTTCCCAAAAGACATAGGTTATCATTTGAAACTTTCATACTAAGAATACAAATATACTTTTTCCTAATTCCCTCAAACATTATGGTCGAATTATTATCTTCAATGTGACACTTATCTTTTTCAAATTTAATTTTATATCCTTTATCGCAAAGTTGACTTATACTTAGCATATTATGTTTAGGATTCTTAACTAGCAAAACATTAGTAATAATAGGAGTTTCAGAGTTACCGACTTTGCCGATGCCAATCACATATTCTTTTGAATTGTCTCCAAAGTTAACCAGTTCTCTGTCTTTGTATATTATATCATTCAGCATATCTGGATTGTCAGTCATGTGTCTAGAGCATCCACTATCGAGTATCCATTTATTCTTTCTGATCTGCACAATTTGTCCATTGTGGATTGATTCCTCAACCCCCATAAAGCATGTTTCCTGCACATAAAACAATCCTAGTAGACAACTTGAATTTGAGTATTGATTATATGCATACTTATGAGACATGATGATCTGAATATTTCTAAACTAGTATATTTTTTTTAAACAAAGCCATTTTAATTTTTCTTCTTCAAAAATCAGATTATGAAACTTCGTGTCAGGACCCGATTCTTCGACTCCCGAAATTCGACATCAATACGTCCACTGTATCGAATGTCGATCAGTCGGTTGTCGAAAAACCGAACACTGAGGGTTTTAAGAAAAAGAAAAGAAGTAGAAGAGAGAGAGAAGATAGAAAATAGAGAGAAAAGAAAATAGAACGGAACAGAAAACAGCAGAACAATACCAGAATCTCACAATTCGCAGCGGAACAACATATAATAGATAAATGAATAATCTTTAAACAAAGAACTATATCAGTTATTACATTACATTTCATTACATCATATCATCAGAGTGTACAACATTAAACAATGCAGCGGAGAAAAAGAAGTACTATATACTAGTAATACGCCATGCCATCCAGCTTGCCTCCTGCAACTCCTGAATTCCAGAATATCCTGATAAACCTAACTCTTGACTGCCCGTGTGGAAATTGGTGGGCACCCAGAGTTTAGGAAGGAAAACAATAAACTCCGAGTCAGTCATGTGACTGGTGCGAGAACTCAAAACAGTTTATTTATCTTTAAAATCAAAATAGAGGAATATTTTTAAAATCTATTCGCAATGCTTTTAAAAATGAGACTACCATAAGACCTCCCGCCACACACACAATGCAAACGCAGACTTGGAGGAGATTTCTTCTTATGTTAGTCAAAAATGCTTGATACGTATTAAAAAGAAACATTTGATATTATTACTAGTGCATAGTGTAGGAAATATTTCGAAAGTAGAATATAAATCTTAGCCAGCATAGGTACCATTATATTATGCTTACTATAGCTACCATATTAGATGGCAGGTTCTACAACTAAAACCGTACAAGTCTCGTATTGTTTCTTTGGATTTCCAACAAATGGTTAGGCCAAGGAACTTCCCATTGCCACATGAGAACGCCTCTGGATGGACGTCCCCGAGAACCAAACCGGATCTCTACCAACACAAGGCCGGGTTACCCCTAACTGGGTAACAACTGACACGAGTATGCCTTCCCCCGGTCCTTTGGGACCTTTTACCGAGCGCTCGTAATCAATTCACACAATCATAAAGTGTTTTCAACATGAGTAAGTATCTAGGCTCCATACCATGATACCACCCTTTTCCAGAAGGAAATGCACATACCCTAAAAGGAGCTACCCCTCATAACCTTGCCGCATCTTTCCTGTTTTGACTATTCCGGGGTGTGAGGCTCGATGAAGTCACGTCCACAAAAACATACTTTATACAAAAGCCATGCTTTGGGTCAACAAATGATCATAGAAATGATCACCAAGATAGACGATCAAATAAATGATCCTATCACAAATAATCAACACAATGATCATATCACAGCAACACTCAGCATGTCACATTACCAAATTGGGAATATATTGCTGATAACCTTCAACTATATAACCTCTGAGCTCGTACGTCTCAGAGAAGGGTGTTAAGCTAAGAGAATAAATTCTCCGCCACCAACAGAAATATATTTGAAAGAAATCTGCTTTATATCTCAGTTTGTAATGTCAGACACACAATCCATACAAGTATGTTCCGGGGTCGAACAGAACCGAAGGCACTTACAAAGAAGTCCTTGCAATCCGGATAATCTCTAATCACGTCCGGATTTCCCATCACATATGGAGATCTCTATGCCGGGGATCAGCCAGTGCAGAGACAATCAACAAGAAACCCTTTCGTTTTCGAAAATATCCGGTCTTCAACACCGATCTTCAAATGCAATTCATAACGACGTATCACATATTCGGAATGGGTTATCCGACCCCAAGGACCTTTCCCGGTTAACCCGAATAGTGAGCGCTTATTTAAAAAAAAATAAGTGTGGCATTCAAATTCAAGCAAATCACAACAAATACCTATTTAAAGGTAAATATTGATAGTCGGTTATTGAACTATCAATAGATATGCCAACATCACCAGATTCCAAATAATTTTCCAAATTATTTATTTTCCATAAATATCTCTAGAAGATATATAATCTCAATACTTCAAAAATGAATCAATATTTATTTTTAAACCCAATTTCCAAATTCCATTTATAAATTCCCAAAAATATTTATGAATATACGATTTCCATTCGATTTCTAATATTCATTTTCAGTTTATCTTCAAAAAGATAAATTGTCTTTATTCACTTAATATTGGAAAACATTTCTATACTTATTTATTTATGAGTAATTCACAGATCTTTTTATTTTCAACACTTGGAAAATATTCAATATACTTAAATCAAAATTAAGTATATATTTCATTCTTTAAGGAAATCATTCTCTTAAACATATTTATTTAGGCCAAAACGAATGTTGCGTAAAACATCGTTACGACAACCCAAAATCACTAGTATAGGGATTCGAAATTAAAATAGATATATAAATCCCAATACTATACAAAACATTTCCTTTCGGAAATCATTTATTATAACAACAGTGTTATAATCTACTATTTCCTTCTATTTCTCGAAAACGTCTATTTCAACAATGAATGTTGAAATCTATGGTGTCAGGACCCGATTCTTCGTCTTCCGAAAATTCAACATCGATACTCACTTTATCGACTGCCGAGTAATCGAACGACGGAAAACCGAACACTGAGGGTTTTAAGAAAAAGAAAAGAAGAAGAGAGAAGAAAATTTAGATAGGGAAAAGAAGATGGTTTTTAAAAAAGATTTAAGAAAAGAAATGGAAAGAAAAGAAGAGAAAAAGATGAAAGATAGAGGGAAAAGAAAATAGAAAATTTTAAAATAGAACGAAAAGAGAAGAGAGAGGAAACAGAAAGAAAACAGAACGGAAAACAACAGAATCACATCAGAATCTCACAATTCGCAGCGGAACAACATATAATAATAAATGAATAATCTTTAAACAAAGAACTATATCAGTTATTACATTTTATACATTTCATTACATCATATCATCAGAGTATACAACAACAACAAAAAATAGTGCAGCGGAAAAAGAAATACTATATAAGTAATACGCCATGCCATCCAGCTTGCCTCCAGCAACTCCAGAATATCCAGAATATCCTGATAAACCTAACTCTTGACTGCCCGTGTGGAAATTGGTGGGCACCCAGAGTTTAGGAAGGAAAACAATAAAATCCAAGTCAGTCATGTGACTGGTGTGAGAACTCAAAACAGTTTATTTATTTTTAAAAATCAAAATAGAGGAATATTTTTATTTCAATTCGCAATGCTTTTAAAAATGAGACTACCATAAGGCCTCCCGCACACACACACAATGCAAACGCAGAATCGGAGGAGATTTCTCCTTATGATAGTCAAAGATGCTTGATACGCATTTAAAAAGAACATTTGATATTATTACTAGTGCAAAGTGTAGAAAATTCATTTCGAAAGTAGAATATAAATCTTAGCCAGCATAGGTACCATTATATTATGCCAACTAATAGCTACCATATTAGATGGCAGGTTCTACAACTAAAACCGTACAAGTCACGTATTGTTTCTTTGGATTTCCAACAAATGGTCAGGCCAAGGAACTTCCCATTGCCACATGAGAATGCCTCTGGAAAGACATCCCCGAGAACCAAACCGGAACTCTGCCAACACAAGGCCGGGTTACCCCTAACTGGGTAACTACTGACACGGGCACGCCATTCCCCGATCGTAAACGACCTTTCTCACGGGATCCCGAAAGCCAACAACCACAAAGTAATAAATTCGTAGTAACCACATAGGTTAAATATCTGGGCTCCATACCATGATACCACCTCTATCCAGAAGGAAATGTACATACCCTAAAGGGTGCTACCCCTCATAACCTTGCCGCATCTTTCCTGTTTTGACCATTTCCGGGGTGTGAGGTTCGACGAAGTCACGTCCACAAAAACATACTTTATACAAAAGCCATGCTTTGGGTCAACAAATGATCAACACAATGATCACCAAGATAGACGATCAAATAAACGATCCTATCACAATAATCAACACAATGATCATTTCAGCAACACTCAGCATGTCACATAACCAAATTGGGAATATATCGCTGATAACATTCAACTACATAACCTCCGAGCTCGTACGTCTCAGAGAAGGGTGTTAAGCTAAAAGAATAAATTCTTCACCACCAACAGAAATATATTTGAAAGAAATCGGCTTTATATCTCAATTTGTAACGTCAGACATACAATCCATACAAGTCTGTTCCGGGCTCGAACAAAACCGAAGGCACTTACAAAGAAGTCCTTGCAATCCGGATATTCACAATCCTGATCGGATTTCCCATCACTTAGGGAGTCTCTATACTGCTGCAACTCAGTGCAGAGACAATCGACAGGTCATCCTATCGCTCTCGCAAATACCGGTCTTCAACACCGATCTTCAATGCAATTCACAACGACGTATCACATATTCGGAATGGGTTATACGACCCCATGGTCCTTTCCCGGTTAACCCGAATAGTGAGCGCTTATTCAAAAATAAGTGTAGCATTCACATTCAAACAAATCACATCAATTACCCATTCAAAGGGAAATATTGATAGTCGGTTATTGAACTATCACTGGATATGCACACATCACCAGATTCCAAATAATTTTCCAAATAATTTATTTTCCAAAAATATCTTCACTAGATATATTATTTCAACACTTCAAAAATAAATCAATATTTATTTTTAAACCAATTCCACTTCCTTTTATAAATTCCTTAGTGAATTTATATTTCAAATTATCCATGCATATGATTTCAATAATTCATTTCAATTTATCTTCAAAAAGATAAGTTCTCTAAACGTTTCATTTCACATTGGAAAAACATTTCCATACTTATACATTCATAAGTAATTCACAAATTTTATTTATTTTCAACACTTGGAAAATATTCAATATACTTCAATCATAAATAAGTATATATTTCATTCTTTTAAGGAAATCATTCTCTTAAACATATTTATTTGGGCCAAAACGAATGTTACGTAAAACATTGTTACGACAACCCAAAATCACTAGTATAGGGATTCGAAATTAAAATAGATATATAAATCCCAATACTATACAAAACATTTCCTTTCGAAAATCATTTACTATAACAACAGTGTTATAGTCCACTATTTCCTTTTCATTTCTCGAAAACGTCTATTTCAACAATAAATGTTGAAATCTATGGTTTCGAATCTCAACACATTTTAAAACATCGTTAAATCGTTTTAATTCTATTTGAAATATCACATTCAAAACAATTTCTTTAACATATTATTCACTATTCAAAAACGTGAATATACTTCATTATCAAATTTCATCATTTCTATACCTTTTATTTTAAAGGATTATTCACAGTCAAAAACGTGAATATATTTCATAAATAAATCATAACAATTTTCTTATCAAAATAAGTCGTTTGTGAATTTATAAAACAACGTTTATAAATTCTATTTCTATTTATTTATAACAACTTCCTTTTATAAATTCCTTTATTAACCTATTCGATTTATAACTCAATTATAAAACAAAAGTTCACATTATAAGTTAAACACTTATAATTTATTTGTTTACAAGAATCGTTCTTTTAAACATCTCAATTCATAAATCTTATAACTTATAAGATTTGTTTATTTATCAAAACTCCATTCTTTCAATAATTTTATAAATTTTATGAACCTACTGTTTATAAAATTTCATTTATAACTTCACTGTTTATAATCCTGTAAATTTCATTCATTTACTAAGTTCATCTTCACTTCATTCAAACATTTATAAAAACTCGTTTTATAATGTCTATATTTCAATTTATAAATATCCATTTATAAATCTCTTAATATAAATTAATTTATATTATTCTTTAAAACGTCTTTAAATTCCTTTAAAAACTTCATCATTTTGATTTATAAAATAATCAAATTTTATAAATCCTATATTTAACTTTTTATAATAATTTCAAAAATCCCGATTTTAAACCATTTTATAAAATCATTAATCCATATTTCTCAAAAATCAACTTTTAACTATATTTCACAAAACCATAATTTTTATAACATTAAAAATGATATCGTTATTTATTTAAAATGGATCAATTCCAAAAATATTTAATATTTTCAAAGATCACTTTAAAAACCTTTTAAAATCCCAAAATCTGGGTCCAATGATGCTACACACCAAATAGTCAATCACGACTACAACGATATCATATATCAATATGAAAATCCATCAAATATCAAAATATCTGAAATCAAATAAAAACTGTTGAGGAATCCAGTTGGATCCCTCCAACCTGTTTTCCTGCATCCACAAACATTAGCACAATACCAATTTCGCTCCAGTACGAAATTATCGCGGTATATGTTCTTATTAAATATTATCCGCTTAATAACGGCGCAATAAGGTCTCATCCGCTAAAAAATACGGGAAATCAACAACTGCAATATATACATATGCCAATATATATATATTGATATTATATATAATACCAATTTCACTGTTTATGAAATATTCGCGGTATATGTTTTTAATAAATAACATCCGCTTAGTAACGGCGCATAATGTCTATTTTAACAATAAATAGATATTAATCATCATTCAAACATGCATTCAAATATTTTAAATCTAACTATTTAAAATAAAATCGAAACCGATTCGATTGAGTGAGAAGTTCTCACCTTGGTTTTAATTTCCGTTTTAGCGATTTATTTCGAATAAAATTAAACGGACGTTTAATTTTACCCAAAATTCTCACTAACTCCAAACGACTCCAAACCAACTCCATCGCGTAGTGCTCGTCCATACGATTCCAACGCAACTGGTTTCGCGCGTTTTCGACCTCGTATGAAAAAGTTATGATATTATGAAGTTTATACGCGATTTTAAACTAATATTTACAACATAATTAATTAATTTTGAACTCAAACACTACAGGCCGTTAGATTTTTGCCTCCATCAGATCCTAGCCGTGCCACGCAACCCCTTCTCCCTCGTTCACGTCCGTTCCCATCTCCAGAAGCAAGCACGCAAGCAAGAACCCAACAACACCAAATTAGGTTTTGATTTATCCATCACCACACTCAACTTGAACACGATCGGAGACTTGCGTTTTGAAGCTCATCTCCTCCACCATGTTCGGCCTGAATGGCTTGGTACTCGGCCCCCCAGGTAGCACGCAATTCGAGAATGAACGGCCTTCATCTCGGCCTAAATTCTGGCCACCACATCGACTCAAACACGATCTTGACCGTTGATATTAAAGATCTCGCCATCCTCTACGAGTTTCGTGTTGAACGTTTGTTGAATTAATTCACGGATGGGAAGATAATTGGAGGAGAAGCTTAGAGATTTCTGGCCATTCATGGGGTGAACGGCGGCTAGGGTTTATAACCTAATTTTATTTTATTTTTTAATTTATGAAGAGGGTGTGGGTATATTTATAGGAAAAATTCGAACACTATTCATCCGGAAATTCCGAACTCCGATTTACACGCCGTAACTAGCGTTTCTAGGGTTTACCCCGTGTTCCGGACACAATGGAATATGTTTCGGAAGCTAATTCGGACATCTGTGCGAGTTATGGCTGTAAACGCTCAATTTAAATTAAACCGATTTAAATCGATTTCTAGGCGTTTTAATTTGTACCGGACAAACCGTAAATCCAATTGACTTGAAATTTGAAACCTTACAATAATATCACATTACGGATCCAATGAAACTGGTTTCGTCGAAATCCGAGACTTTTTGAAAAATGGCTATTTTAACTCGCCAAATTTAAATTAAAAATAAATCGATGCGTTTCGAGCTGCCACGCTCAAACGATAGCTCCGATTGACACGAAAATTGAAATCCGGTAATAACTAACTATTACGGATCCAATGGAACTAGTTTCGTTCAATTCTGAGACTGTTCAAAAATTGACTATTTTCACTAGTCGATTTAAATATTAAAATATTCAATTTTCACAAATTAACTTTTAATTCGATTTTAAAAGTTCTAAAATATCATTCTAACTTCCATATGATAAAATAAAATTTTCCAAATCATTTTCAATCATATTTAACTCAATTTTCAATTATTTCCATAATTTAACATATTAAATTATCGATTTAATTATTCAATTAAATCCAATAATTCAAATAAAAATTTATTCGACTTATAAATTCACTTATTAATATTTAAAATAAATTAAATATTCAAATTTTAATTAATAAAAATTCTGGGTCGTTACAATCTTCCCCCCTTAAAACAATTTCGTCCTCGAAATTAACAAGTAAGAAAGATTATAGAATCTATTAATTTTCCATAATTCATAGTTAAACTTCTTACAATAACTTTACTAAGTTTTCAAATCATACTTAGTTATCTTTTCAAAAACAACTACTATTGTTTAACTTTCAATTCCAAAATCAAAGTTTAAGTTTTCAAAATTTTCCAATTTTCTCAAATTTTTTCTAACGCCTTAAATTTTCGGAAAAATTCGCCATAGTCTCCTTTGCGCGGCTCGATCCGAAAAAAATGACAGTATATATATCACAAATATACATCTCATCAAGTAATGAGGCATCCCGCAGGGAAAAAAGTGTAAAAGTACGGTATGTAATCCGAGATATGTACCTTATATTTTATTAGCAAGCATATACGGCTAATATAGCGCAAAAGCGAGCTCCAAATGCGAAGCAAACGTGATCCGCACCTACTACTCACTCAACAAACAACATGAGAATCATGCATATAGACAATAGTATCGATATACAACATATAGCAACATAATAACTATATATGTCAACATAGCAAATGAAACAAACAACAAATGCAATATATTCAACCATCAACCAACTAGCATTTATATTCTCATTAATATTTAATGAATTGGTTTTCAATTTAATCATATTTGATTCATATACAGTGGATGTTCTTACTAACATTCATTCTCAATTAGTTTATATTCACTAATTCATATTCAAGTTGGTTCACTTCCAAATCAAATTCAATTCCATTCAAATTTTATTTGCTTCTAATTTGAATTCAATTCTATTACAAAAGTTGAATTTCATTTATATAACTCAAGTTCACATCCACCACTTAACTTTATTAATTTAGTTTGATGCTAATATCAACTTCATTCAACATCACTTAAGTTATATTCCATTTAACTTTAAATTCACTTTTACTTTCAACTCATATTCATAAATATATTCATATAGTTTCACTTCTTATATATATAAGTTTATTTCACAATTGTAAATCACTTTAATTATAATTCAATTCTTATAATTCTTTTGCTTATACAATTATTCCTTTATTTAGATTATTCAAATAACTAAACAATCAACTTAGATACACTTTAATAATTCTAAAAATTATTTCTTTATATACAAAATATACTCAAGTAAAATTATTTCATTTACCCAATTTTTTTTTTAAACAATATTGTGTCGAATTGTTCTATTCAAGTGTTTAGAAACCCCTTCGGCATAGTTTGACAGACCGCGCTGACGAAAGTTCATATGCCACTCAATAAACCAATCATCACAATATAAAACAATTTTATATTCACTAACAAATACGCTCTCATAGCTATTATTACACTCAAATTCATTCTAGAGTACTGCTGACTCTATCTCTAATGAATTATACCCAACAGAACCATGGTTGTCGCTTAACCATAAGCTCCGATACCACATTGTCAGATCCAGGCTTTTCAACCATCGACAGCAGTCACAACCGGTAGGCTTTTCAACCATCCCAGCCCCACCGTGGCAACAACTGGTATCCCAAACTTGCTTTTATGGCCAGCCTCTCGACTGTCTCAGGTTACACCTAACCAACCCCCTAAAAGAGGATGTGTGGGAGTAAGAGTCTCCCGTTCGCCACCTAACCGCGAAGCAAGAACCCCCCATCACATAGCCCAAAGCTTAACAAGACTGGTGTGAGAACTCAAAACACTTTATTTATCTTTAAAAATAAAAATAGAGGAATATTTTTATTTCAATTCGCAATGCTTTTAAAAATGAGACTACCATAAGGCCTCCCGCACACACACACAATGCAAACGCAGAATCGGAGGAGATTTCTCCTTATGATAGTCAAAGATGCTTGATACGCATTTAAAAAGAACATTTGATATTATTACTAGTGCATAGTGTAGAAAATTCATTTCGAAAGTAGAATATAAATCTTAGCCAGCATAGGTACCATTATATTATGCCTACTAATAGCTACCATATTAGATGGCAGGTTCTACAACTAAAACCGTACAAGTCACGTATTGTTTCTTTGGATTTCCAACAAATGGTCAGGCCAAGGAACTTCCCATTGCCACATGAGAATGCCTCTGGAAAGACATCCCCGAGAACCAAACCGGAACTCTACCAACACAAGGCCGGGTTACCCCTAACTGGGTAACTACTGACACGAGCACGCCATTCCCCGATCGTAAACGACCTTTCTCACGGGATCCCGAAAGCCAACAACCACAAAGTAATAAATTCGTAGTAACCACATAGGTTAAATATCTGGGCTCCATACCATGATACCACCTCTATCCAGAAGGAAATGTACATACCCTAAAGGGTGCTACCCCTCATAACCTTGCCGCATCTTTCCTGTTTTGACCATTTCTGGGGTGTGAGGTTCGACGAAGTCACGTCCACAAAAACATACTTTATACAAAAGCCATGCTTTGGGTCAACAAATGATCAGCACAATGATCACCAAGATAGACGCTCAAATAAACGATCCTATCACAATAATCAACACAATGATCATTTCAGCAACACTCAGCATGTCACATTACCAAATTGGGAATATATCGCTGATAACATTCAACTACATAACCTCTGAGCTCGTACGTCTCAGAGAAGGGTGTTAAGCTAAAAGAATAAATTCTTCGCCACCAACAGAAATATATTTGAAAGAAATCGGCTTTATATCTCAATTTGTAACGTCAGACATACAATCCATACAAGTCTGTTCCGGGCTCGAACAAAACCGAAGGCACTTACAAAGAAGTCCTTGCAATCTGGATATTCACAATCCTGATCGGATTTTCCATCACTTAGGGAGTCTCTATACCGCTGCAACTCAGTGCAGAGACAATCGACAGGTCATCCTATCGCTCTCGCAAATACCGGTCTTCAACACCGATCTTCAATGCAATTCACAACGACGTATCACATATTCGGAATGGGTTATACGACCCCATGGTCCTTTCCCGGTTAACCCGAATAGTGAGCGCTTATTCAAAAATAAGTGTAGCATTCACATTCAAACAAATCACATCAATTACCCATTCAAAGGGAAATATTGATAGTCGGTTATTGAACTATCACTGGATATGCACACATCACCAGATTCCAAATAATTTTCCAAACTATTTATTTTCCAAAAATATCTTCACTAGATATATTATTTCAACACTTCAAAAATAAATCAATATTTATTTTTAAACCAATTCCACCTCCTTTTATAAATTTCTTAGTGAATTTATATTTCAAATTATCCATGCATATGATTTCAATAATTCATTTCAATTTATCTTCAAAAAGATAAGTTCTCTAAACGTTTCATTTCACATTGGAAAAACATTTCCATACTTATACATTCATAAGTAATTCACAAATTTTATTTATTTTCAACACTTGGAAAATATTCAATATACTTCAATCAAAAATAAGTATATATTTCATTCTTTTAAGGAAATCATTCTCTTAAACATATTTATTTGGGCCAAAACGAATGTTACGTAAAACATTGTTACGACAACCCAAAATCACTAGTATAGGGATTCGAAATTAAAATAGATATATAAATCCCAATACTATACAAAACATTTCCTTTCAGAAATCATTTACTATAACAACAGTGTTATAGTCCACTATTTCCTTTTCATTTCTCGAAAACGTCTATTTCAACAATAAATGTTGAAATCTATGGTTTCGAATCTCAACACATTTTAAAACATCGTTAAATCGTTTTAATTCTATTTGAAATATCACATTCAAAACAATTTCTTTAACATATTATTCACTATTCAAAAACGTGAATATACTTCATTATCCAATTTCATCATTTCTATACCTTTTATTTTAAAGGATTATTCACAGTCAAAAACGTGAATATATTTCATAAATAAATCATAACAATTTTCTTATCAAAATAAGTCGTTTGTGAATTTATAAAACAACGTTTATAAATTCTATTTCTATTTATTTATAACAACTTCCTTTTATAAATTCCTTTATTAACCTATTCGATTTATAACTCAATTATAAAATAAAAGTTCACATTATAAGTTAAACACTTATAATTTATTTGTTTACAAGAATCGTTCTTTTAAACATCTCAATTCATAAATCTTATAACTTATAAGATTTGTTTATTTATCAAAACTCCATTCTTTCAATAATTTTATAAATTTTATGAACCTACTGTTTATAAAATTTCATTTATAACTTCACTGTTTATAATCCTGTAAATTTCATTCATTTACTAAATTCATCTTCACTTCATTCAAACACTTATAAAAACTCGTTTTATAATGTCTATATTTCAATTTATAAATATCCATTTATAAATCTCTTAATATAAATTAATTTATATTATTCTTTAAAATGTCTTTAAATTCCTTTAAAAACTTCATCATTTTGATTTATAAAATAATCAAATTTTATAAATCCTACATTTAACTTTTTATAATAATTTCAAAAATCCCGATTTTAAACCATTTTATAAAATCATTAATCCATATTTCTCAAAAATCAACTTTTAACTATATTTAACAAAACCATAATTTTTATAACATTAAAAATGATATCGTTATTTATTTAAAATGGATCAATTCCAAAAATATTTAATATTTTCAAAGATCACTTTAAAAACCTTTTAAAATCCCAAAATCTGGGTCCAATGATGCTACACACCAAATAGTCAATCACGACTACAACGATATCATATATCAATATGAAAATCCATCAAATATCAAAATATCTGAAATCAAATAAAAACTGTTGAGGAATCCAGTTGGATCCCTCCAACCTGTTTTCCTGCATCCACAAACATTAGCACAATACCAATTTCGCTCCAGTACGAAATTATCGCGGTATATGTTCTTATTAAATATTATCCGCTTAATAACGGCGCAATAAGGTCTCATCCGCTAAAAAATACGGGAAATCAACAACTGCAATATATACATATGCCAATATATATATATTGATATTATATATAATACCAATTTCACTGTTTATGAAATATTCGCGGTATATGTTTTTAATAAATAACATCCGCTTACTAACGGTGCATAATGTCTATTTTAACAATCAATAGATATTAATCATCATTCAAACATGCATTCAAATATTTTAAATCTAACTATTTAAAATAAAATCGAAACCGATTCGATTGAGTGAGAAGTTCTCACCTTGGTTTTAATTTCCGTTATAGCGATTTATTTCGAATAAAATTAAACGGACGTTTAATTTTACCCAAAATTCTCACTAACTCCAAACGACTCCAAACCAACTCCATCGCGTAGTGCTCGTCCATACGATTCCAACGCAACTGGTTTCGCGCGTTTTCGACCTTGTATGAAAAAGTTATGATATTATGAAGTTTATACGCGATTTTAAACTAATATTTACAACATAATTAATTAATTTTGAACTCAAACACTACAGGACGTTAGATTTTTGCCTCCATCAGATCCTAGCCGTGCCACGCAACCCCTTCTCCTCGTTCACGTCCGTTCCCATCTCCAGAAGCAAGCACGCAAGCAAGAACCCAACAACACCAAATTAGGTTTTGATTTATCCATCACCACACTCAACTTGAACACGATCGGAGACTTGCGTTTTGAAGCTCATCTCCTCCACCATGTTCGGCCTGAATGGCTTGATACTCGGCCCCCCAGGTAGCACGCAATTCGAGAATGAACGGCCTTCATCTCGGCCTAAATTCTGGCCACCACATCGACTCAAACACGATCTTGACCGTTGATATTAAAGATCTCGCCATCCTCTACGAGTTTCGTGTTGAACGTTTGTTGAATTAATTCACGGATGGGAAGATAATTGGAGGAGAAGCTTAGAGATTTCTGGCCATTCATGGGGTGAACGGCGGCTAGGGTTTATAACCTAATTTTATTTTATTTTTTAATTTATGAAGAGGGTGTGGGTATATTTATAGGAAAAATTCGAACACTATTCATTCGGAAATTCCGAACTCCGATTTACGCGCCGTAACCAGCGTTTCTAGGGTTTACCCCGCGTTTCGGACACAATGGAATAGGTTTCGGAAGCTAATTCGGACATCTGTGCGAGTTATGGCTGTAAACGCTCAATTTAAATTAAACCGATTTAAATCGATTTCTAGGCGTTTTAATTTGTACCGGACAAACCGTAAATCCAATTGACTTGAAATTTGAAACCTTACAATAATATCACATTACGGATCCGATGAAACTGGTTTCGTCGAAATCCGAAACTTTTTGAAAAATGGCTATTTTAACTCGCCAAATTTAAATTAAAAATAAATCGATGCGTTTCGAGCTGCCACGCTCAAACGATAGCTCCGATTGACACGAAAATTGAAATCCGGTAATAACTAACTATTATGGATCCAATGGAACTGGTTTCGTTCAATTCTGAGACTGTTCAAAAATTGACTATTTTCACTAGTCGATTTAAATATTAAAATATTCAATTTTCACAAATTAACTTTTAATTCGATTTTAAAAGTTCTAAAATATCATTCTAACTTCCATATGATAAAATAAAATTTTCCAAATCATTTTCAATCATATTTAACTCAATTTTCAATTATTTCCATAATTTAACATATTAAATTATCGATTTAATTATTCAATTAAATCCAATAATTCAAATAAAAATTTATTCGACTTATAAATTCACTTATTAATATTTAAAATAAATTAAATATTCAAATTTTAATTAATAAAAATTCTGGGTCGTTACATATGGTTTCGAATCTTAATACATTTTAAACATCTTTAGATCGTTTTAATTCTATTTAAAACATCACATCCAAAATATTTCTTTAACATATTATTCACTATTCAAAAACTTGAATATACTTGTTAATCAATTTCATCATTTCTATTCCTTTTTATTTTAAAGGATTATTCACTGTCTAAAACGTGAATATAACTCCATTAATAAATTACAACAATTTTACTTATCAAAATAAGTCGTTGCGGATTTATAAAACAATGTTTATAAATTCCATTTCTATTTATTTTATAACAACTTCCTTTTACAAATTTCCTTTATTAACTTATTCGATTTATAACTCAATTATATACCGAAAGTCCATATTATAAGTTAAATGCTTATAATTTATTTGTTTACAAAATCGTTCCTTTAAACTTCATAATTATAAATCTTATAACTTATAAGATTCAATTATTTATCCAAATCTATTCCCTAAATAACTTTACAAATTTTATAAACCTACTGCTTATAAAATTCCATTTATAACTTTACCGTTATAATTCTATAATTTCATTTATTTATGAAATTTATTCACAATTCATTCTAACACTTATAAAAGCTCGTTTTATAATTCAAGATATTCTAAATTCATAAATATCAATTTATAAATCTTTTATATGGATCAATTTATATTATTCTTTTAAAACGTCTTTCAACTCCTTTATAATTTCATCATTTTGATTTGTAAAATAATCAAATTTCATAAATCCTATTTTTAAACTTTTTATAATAAATTCAGAAATCCTAATTTTTAACTATTTTATAAAATCATCAATCCCCTATTTTCAAAAATCAACTTTTAACTGTATTTCTCAAAAATCATAATTTTCATAATATTAAAATTATAACGTTTATTTATTTAAAATGAATTAATTTCAAAAAAAATATTTTTATAAACGTATACTTTCAAAAATCAATTTAGAAATCCCTTGAAAATCAAAATCGTTATTTTTGAACTTCAAAATTGGATCCGATGATGCAACACATCAAATAATCAATCATGACTTTCAAATATCATATATCGATATGATAAACAATCAAATATCACAATATCTAAAATCAAATAAATATTTGTGAGGAATCCAGTTGGATCCCTCCAACCTGTTTCCTGCATCCACAGACATTAGCACAATACCCATTCCACTTCAAGGTGGAATATCGTGGTATATGGGATTTTATAAAATATTATCCGCTTACTAACGGCGCAATAGGGTCTCATCCGCTATACAATGCGGGAAATCAATCAACTGTAATATATACATATGCCAATATATATATATATATATTGCTATATATATAGATATATCCTACTATATCTAATATCACAATCAAGCAATTAATCAATCAATCAACAAATTTTAAATATAACTATTTAAAATTTTAAATAACCCTTTTGAGTGAGGAGTTCTCACCTTTGCTTTTATTTTGCAATCCATTTCCCATCTTGACTCGATTTTCTTGATTTATACCTTGTATAAATATTTACACATTAATTAACTCTCGAACCAATCAAATAACCAATTTTTCGTTTTTATAACTTCTATATTTAATTTAACAAATTTAAATTATCGATTCCAACGATATAATTTCAAAACTGAACAATTCACTTTCAAATTAAATTCTGAAGCTTCTATAATCTTCAGTATTATCAATATGAATTTTACAAGCCTTTGAAATATTTTTAATTGGCTTAAAATTGAAGATTTAAATTTTTTATTCCACTTAAATAGATTAAATTCTATAATTTAATCGCCAAATTCAATCTGATAATTTGAAATTCAAGTTAAACCATCATTCAAATATTTAAAATTAAATAAATATTTCAAATTAAATTGTTTAAAATTCTGGGTCGTTACACTTCGAAAATCTTGCTATGATACCAAATGTGAGAAATGCGGAATACAGATCTTAAGGCTAGGATTAACACTAGAGGGGGGAGGGGGTGAATAGTGTTTTAAGGAATTACTAAATCTTTTTGAGTTTTTGTTAATTTAAAAACAAAAGTATGCAATATTCAGACACAGATATAATCACATAAACAAACACAGATGCAGAAATAAAGTAAAAGCAATAAAGGAAAGAACACACCGGATTTTATACTGGTTCGGGGTTACCCTACATCCAATCCCGCACACAAGTACGGATTTCCTTTCAAAAGCAATTGTACAATTACACCCTCGATCTTAAGGCCACGAGGTACACCATCCCAGATTCACAATCCTCTAGGTAGAAATACTTGATTTCAGGGGCAACAAGTTCACCCAATTGATTTCCTAGGCTACAATCACACCTTTTCTAACTTGATTGATTTCCAAGGCCATAATCACACCTTTTCTCGCTTGATTGATTTCCAAGGCTACAATCACACCTTTTCTCGCTAAATTGATTACAAAGAATTCTATAACTCTGAATAGTACTGAGATCTTATTGAGATAGTGAAAGAGAACCAAATCAGAAATGTTCTAGTTAGATTCAATGTTGATTTCGGTAGAGTAATGGTAAGAATATGTATAAAGAAATGTGGAAGAAGAAGAGAAGTGAAAACCAAAAAATATGAATACAAATTCGTTCAAAACCACCCCTATTTATAGTAGAACAACAACCATGTCCATTCGTGAAGGGATATGACGAATAGATACTTCTTTTGAAATTCAAATTTTGAAATCAACTGCTACCATGTCGACATGGGGCACTTGAGTATGTCGATATGCCAAAGGAAATTTTTTGATTTGTTTTTCTTTGAAAATAACTTCTATCTTATATTAAAACTATTTTAAAATTTATAAATACACTTAACTATAGTTAAATTGAATAATATAGAGAATAATATTTTGGTATATATAAAATTTTACTATAATTTTATATTTAAATCTAAGCATAAATATTAAAAATTAAATATATTATTATTAAAAGATAGTTTAAAACCAAGGATAATTTGATTTTGAAAATAAAGATTATTTTGAGGCTAAAATATTAAAACCAGGATAGATGTTTTTGATTCTTTTAAACGAAAGATTTTGAAAACATTTTGAAAACAAGATATAATTTTGTAAAACATTTTAAATAAAAGTTAGCGGATACAAAAAAATGTTCCACAAGAATTTTCGTAGGTTCCATCCTACTTAGGGTTTCATCCCTTTAACGGGCTCGAAGTTGATTCCATTCCACGAATAAATTGGATTTTAAGATGCCAGTGCTTTTATAGGAGTTTTAACAAAATTCCTAATTAAATTACTTATCTTGAAATCCTGAACTCTTGATAATCTTAATACTCATGAGTCTTCAATCTTGATATCTTCAGTCTTGAATCTCTATACCGTACAGTCTTCATTCTTGGTTCCTGCATGGTTTAATCCTGCATATACATATATATCTAAACTATAATGTTAATATTTATATTTTATAATCTTATTCTAAAGTTGTTGTCATCAAAACCATCATCTCAAGGACTAACAGAACTCAATCTCCCGATACGAACAAACCTTTGACTTTCTTGAAAACAACCCAAAAAAATCTCCGACAACTTCGAAAGCTCCCACAACCCCTTGAGATGCCTCAATCTCAAGCAAAAGATTACCCAAGATGAACTGTCGAACTAATCACAAGTCACTTTTGCGATTCTACCCAGTTCAGTTTCCAAAGAAACTGTTCTCTCTTCACACATCAGAATAACTTATTCTTAACCAATCCATCGAAAAATGGGTCCACAATGCTTCTTCTGAATTCCACCCCTAGGACACTGCGTAGCCTAAATATCCTCCTGCTGGCACACAAAACACCTCCGAGCTCCAAAAGCCGCCGCAGATGCTACAGACTTCTTATCCATGAGCTCTTCGATCCTCAAATCCATATCAACCAATTCTTCAAAAGACCCTTCAAGATGGCAGACATCTTCTCAAGAAAATCGATCCTCAAACCAAACACAGACACCCTGTTGAACTTAGTCTCATCACTGACGCAGTCAAACTCCCTTGCTTGATATATAGAAAATTTCTATACAGCCGAGTCTTCCTTGCGGTAGGTGAAACTGTTTCTCCAATAGCTTGCTCTAAAAGAAAACACCTTCGGGAACATCCATGGTCACTACGTCCCACCATGCAGTTGCTTCTTCCTAAAATTGCCAAGATACCCTCATTCACTTCTGCTTAACCGATAGATCCAAACTCTAGAAAATCCTTACACCCGAGCACAACCAAGCTTACACTCCAAAGATGGACTTCATACCTTAAAAAGGATTTCCTCCGAGATTGGTGAAATCCTTAAACCATGCTGCAAAGCTTACTCGAAACGGTATTGGGTTTACAGCCTTGGCATATTCTTCCAACCTCAACACTTGGACTTCTTCTATTGGTAGTCGTGCTACACACCACTACCCCTCCTACCTCTAGAACTCAAGTTGGCAAACCCGAACAGGTAACCCAACGAATCAGGTATTTATGTGTGTGTGTGTGTGTGTGTGTCTATATATTATAACATTCCCGGATTTTAGCCAAAATTTATTTTGTAATTTAATATAATTTTCGGATAAAATTGTGACATTATTGTAAGTATTTCCAAAACAAATATAAAAGATGTGTTTGAATAGACAATAAATGAAGAATTTAATTTGGGAATTCAATCGTTGATATTTTGAAGATAAATTGAGTTTGGAAACTATATATTTTAGAAGTAATGAACATTTATTTTCTAATTTTAGTGTATATATATGTATATATAGATTGAAAAAAATTGTTTAAAATTATATATTTGTGTATAATTGATTTCTAAATCATCTTTCTTTTATAAAGTTATATAAGTATTAATAATGAATATGTGTGTTTATTTATTAAAATATAATTAGTTTTAAAATCAATTTTTCTTTAAATTGATATAAATATAAGTAATTAAAACATACAATATAAACATAATTGAAGAAAGAAAGAAAATAAATATTTTGTAAATATAAAGCTAAGAAGGTTTAATACAAAAAATTTACAAAATAATCTACATTAGGGATTTAAACATAAAATGTTTGTATGTTAACAAGTGTGGGAAGAAAAATATAAGAAACTAATAAATGTAAACATAAAGACAAGTGGCATTTAGTCCTCTTTTAAAATTAAAATTTTATTTACATGTATTAAAAGAAAATAACTAGGCTCAGTCTAACTTTTCAAAACCTGAAACTAAACAAAGATAAGAAATAACCAGGTTCTTCAATCCCCTCATTTTTTCTCAACAAAACCTGAGAAATGAAGGAAGAAAACCAGGAAATCATAACTTTAGCATTCTCAAAACCTGAAAACAAAAAGCAAACAAAAGAAAGGATCAAAATCTGTCTATCAAAACAACCTGGACAAAGTATGATCAAGCAGCTTTATCCTGAATCAACATGCAGTTTTCAAACCTGGAAAGAAATCAGAAGATAATGCAATGATTTAAAGCTATAGATCAGATCAAGCAAAAATTCAACATCAATGATTCGAAGCTAAGATCAGTGTCAAATGCAAGTTCAGATAAAAAAAATTCCAGATTTTAAAAGCTTAACCTGGTTCTTTGCTCTGTGCAACCCATCAGGTGAGCAAACTTTTTTTTAAAATAAATTATTAAACCTGATATTTTTGGATGATTCTTGAAGTTATGATCTGAAATATGCTTGTATGATTGAATGCCTGAGAATTTATGTGTACATATGTATGTTGATATCTGTATACATGTCTGTATACAAGCTAAGCAGGCTTCTGTTCAAACATAACAGGTACTAAAAATTGTTTAAAATAATAATTTCAAATCTAATCTTCTAATTCCCTTTAGGCTTTAATGTTCAAATGAAATGTGTTAGAATGATCACAATCTAAATTTTAAAAATATTACTAAGTGTTATCAACATATAGGATTACTGGAATATAAAAGCATGTCTCAGAAAAATAAACTCAAGTCAAAAGTCGAGTGTTAAATTTCCGTATTTTGATTATATAATCGAATTCGTAATAGGAAATGACGAATTTTGATATTAAGATCTGGATTTTTAAGTTTGTTTTCGTCGAGAGGTTATGAGTTGGTCGATTTTGGGCTATTTATAAATTGCCGGCGATCGGCATGGTGGTTGTCAACATGATTGTGGTTGAAGTTAGCTGAAGAATTGAGGATTACAGGAAAAATAAAGTGAGAGTTTATCAATGGCCGGGGTGGCCAGGCGATGGAAACGTAGGGTTTTGAGAGCAGTTTTTATGGAGATGGTTGCCGAGGTAATCTTGACGACGAGAGGGCATCGAGGTTGATCGCGTGTGGGGTAATCGGTTCGTTGTGATGCGGCGTGACTTTAGGTTGGACGGCGTGTGCTCCTGAGGTCGGAGGCGATGGCCTGAGGAAGGTTTTCCGATCGAGGTGGTTCCAAACTTGGTTGATTTGGGTTCGTTTTTGATTTCTGGTGAATCGACAAATCTTGGTGGTCATGTTGGATGGTGGAATGGTCGGCGACTTGTAGGAGTATTGGCGATGGTCGGAGAGGTGGCGAACACTGGTGCATGTGCACGGGTGACAATCTTGTATCTGGAAATTTTAATAGTTGGAAGGGATGAAGATTACTCGGGTCAATCCCGAAGCGTTCCTGAGTTTGTATCGAAGCAGAAAGAAGCTCGTGTGTCTCGTGTCTTTGCGCAGGGATTTTGAGTGTTGTCTCGGGTTATATTTTTTTTTCAAGTAACAAGAACTTGTGTTTTAAGATGTTTCTGAGTTTAATGCAAAGTAAACTAAAGTTTTAGAGTTATGAAAATAATTAGTTCACAAATTAATATTTAACAAAGTTTAAAATAGAACGAAGACGATGTTATGTTCTAAAGCTAAAATAATTTTTTGAAAAAATATATATTACAAATGAACAAGTTTTAAAGGAAAATAATCCAGGTTTAATTAATCAAGTAATTAATGAATGATTAATTTAAAATAATTACTTAATGAAGGTAATTAAGAATGGATAATTAATGATTAAAGATTGATTAATTAAGTAATTTAACGGTTAAGTACTTAATTTATGAGATTTACTAATGAAGGTAATTAATTTGAGAATAATTAATTTAATTAAAGGTTAATTAATTATAATTAAGAAAAATAATTAAGGGATGATTAATTGATGAAGGTGATTAAGATTTAATTAATTGTAATTAATGACAATTAATCATTGATTAAAGATAATTTATGAAATTAATTATGTGGTTAATTAATTTAAACCACACGATTTATTCATCTTAATTGTAGATGTTTGATTGTTATTGAATGCTGTGTATTGGATTGATATCTCTGTTATATGATTGTGATGCTATGTAATATGAATTGCTTTGTGCTGAGCTGTGATATCTGTGATGAATATACTGCTGTGTGAATGTGAAAACCCTTTGAGCCCGTAAAACGGCATTTGAATTTCGATGCGACAGGGAGTCGGATTCTAGTTGGTTATCCGAAACCCACATCGAATCGTAATGGTGAATCTTTGTGATTGATAAATTTACTTTATCTATGAATCTATGAATAAAGATAAGCGTTATGGATTATACCGCTTATCGATATGGACATGCTTGAACCTGTGATGATTGTTGTAGTTGCACTATTGTGTAAAACCCCTAGACTACAAAATATACACACAAATATGGATTTCACGAGGAAATTAGTTAAGTCACAGATATTTGAATTTAATTCAAATGGATTTAAAGTTTAATTTTTGAATCCAAAATAGTTTTGGAAATGGGATTGAAAGATTTTGAAAAGGAGTTTCAAAGATAAAAGTTATTTTGAATAACTTAATTAAGTTTTGAAATTCAAATAATTTGATTTGAATTTAAATTCAATATTTGAAATTGAATTCCGTGTTTGGAAATTATGGTGTAAAAAGGGTATTCAAGCTATATGGGTTTTAAACCATTTTAAAAGCATTGTTTTGGGAATTTGAATTTAACCCAAGGATTTTAACTTGTATAAATGTAATCGAATTTTTCCGAAATGAAAACTATTTGTTTCAAATAATAAGAGCTTTCATATAAGGAAGGGATTTCCAATTTGTATCGAAAGATTTCAAGTTTGAAGTGAAATTGAATTACTTTTGAAAGCTGTGAATGAATCTCTGTGAAAGATTATTAAATCTTGTTTTGAAATCGAAGAGGATTTTAAATGGTGTATCTTTTATATAAAAGATTTGGAATGGAATTGTTTTGTGGAAATGATTTTGAAAACTATGAATTGAATCTTTGATTTAAAGATTGGATGAGTTAATTCAATTTGGAAGGAAAATTGTTTTGAAAGGGGCTATGGATGGATCTTTTTTAAAGATTGGTGAAGTTTGTTTTCAAATTGAAAAGGGATCTGAAAAGCGTATCTTTTGTATAAAAGATTTGAAAAGATATTAATGAATCTTTGTGAAAGATTGGTAAACTTTGTGAACTTTATGAAGTGAATCTTTTATTCAAAAAGATTCGTAAGTGGTAATTTGTTTAAACCATTTGAAAGAAAAGTTTTGGGTAATAAGTTGTGACTTAACTGAGATCCCATATCCATATGTTTTTAATATTGTGCTCATTATTCGGTTTAGCCGGGAGAGGACGTTGTGTCATATAACCCATTCCGAATAATGATACGACGTTATGGATAGCATTTAAGGACCGGTGATGAAGACCGGGTATTTGCGAGAATGATAGGATGACCTATCGATTGTCTCTGCACTGAGTAGCTACGGTATAGAGATTCCCTAAGTGATGGGAAGTCCGATCGGGATTGGGGATACCCGGATTGCAAGGGCTTCTTTGGAAGTGCCTTCGCTTCTATTCGAACCCGAAACAGACTTGTATGGATGTGTGTCTGACGTTACACTTTGAGATGTAAAGCTGGTTTCTATCAAATACATTTCTATTTGGTGGCGGAGATTTATTCTCTTAGCTTAACAACCTTCTTTGAGATGTATGAGCTCAGAGGTTATGTAGTTGATGATTACTAGTGATACATTCCCAATTTGGTAATGTGGCATACGAAGTGCTGCCGATCATTTGTTGATCGAAGCATGGCTTTGTGAAAAAGCGTAGCTTTGTGTACGATACTTCGTCGAGCCTCACAACCCGAAAATGGTCGAAACAGGAATGTTGCGGCAAGGTTTTTAGGGGTCGTGCCTCTAGGGTATGTCCATCTTCTTCTGGATAAGAGGTGATATCATGGTATGGAGCTAAGATATTTAACCTATGTGTTTACTGCAAATACATTACTTTATGGTTTTTGGTGTTGAGGGCCCTCGGATAAAGGTCGGTAACGACCGGGGATGGCATAGCTCATGTGTTAGTTACCTAGTTACAGCTTGGCTAAAGCGTGAGGTAGCGTCGTCCTTGTTAGAAGAGATCCGGTTAGGTTCTCGGAGGCGTCCTTCCAAAGGCGTACCCAATTCGGTAAGGAAGTTCCTTAGCCTGACCATTTGTTGGAAATCTAATCATCCAATACGCGCCTTTATGATTTCAATTGTATAACCTGCCATTCTTAAATGGTAGCTATAGTAGGCATATGACGAAATATGGTATGCTGGCTAAGATTGATATTATACTTTCGAAATGTTTTCTGCACTATGCACTAATAATAATATCAAAATGGTTTTCACGTATCAAGCATTTTTGACTATCATAAGGAGAAATCTCCCCCAAGTGTGCACTTACATTGTGTGTATGGCGGTAGGCCTTATGGCAATTTTCATTTTCGAAAAAGCATTGCGAATTTCTTTTTAAAGATAAACTATTTTTGTTTGCTCATACCAGTCCCATGACTGACCCGGAGTTTATTGTTCCCTTCCTAAACTCTGGGTGCCCACAATTTTCCACACGGGCAGTCTAGAGTTGGGTTTTTCAGATAGTCAGGTTTAGTAGCTTATCTGGAGCTAGTTCAGTCTTTAGATCCTGAGGACTGGCCTTGTTTAGCTTTGTACATCGTGTTTGGGTGTTCGAGCTATTTATGGATTGGTGCTTTGGAGATGGAGAGTGCAAGCATTGGAGTTCTCTTCTGAAGACTATTCTTTCTATTGGAGATCATAGTTGTTCTTTCCGCCGCTATTTGTTTCCGCTATTGTATACGTCGCTCTGATATTGTTGAGCATTATTGATATCATTGTTGTATATTTGGATATTGTATCATTGGAGTTGTATATGATATCCATTCTTTTCTTCCATTGTGTTGTTATAGTTAATGTGTTATAAGCTCCGGCGAGCCAGATTCGACGTTTGAATCTGCGACATTCGAGTACAAGTGAAGTACGGGTGCCGATTTTCGAACGCTGAGTCCGGATCGTCACATTTATGTAATACAAGTACGCTCTCTCAAGAAATATATCACTCCAAAGCCTAGGTATTCTCTCAACTTAGCGCTTTGATACCAACTATCATGACCCACCTTTCATCTCATAGAAGGACACATCATGATTAAGAAAGAAAGGGATAGAAAAGAGAAAAGATAGGAAAGAAAGAACTAAACAATATCAGAATCTCACAGCAAAATGAATAAAATATATTAATCACATAGTTAATACATAATATACAACATCTGTCAGAGTTACAGAACTTGTACATCACAAACTAGACAATTATAAAGTCCTGTCTATAATACAACTCCAGTACAATACAAACATCATCACAGAGATACAGAACAAATGCTAGCACAACGGAACCAAAAATCTATATACGCTGATGCCTTCTGCTCCAAGTCTCCTCCATAAATTCGTCAAAGCAAACCTGAATCCCTTGGACACTCATAAAAATTCGACTACCCAAAAGTTTAATAAAACAGAAAATAAACTCTAGGTCAAACATGGGTCTGGGTGAGTAAACGGGTTAAAGTTTCTTAACTTTGAAAATCATTTGAAAAGAATGCTATCTCATAAGACTTCCCACACATAAACATGGAAAAGTTTTTACCTTACGATAAGCAAAATATTTGATAGGAAATCCAGTGATATTATAATAGTTTCTAGGGTTTTCAAGTAAATAGAAAATAGCTCAAATTGTTACATTATTAAATTCTAGCATACTAGCCACAAAGTGGGTTCTACAATCAAAACCGTAAAGGCACGTAGGGAAAATGGATTTCCATCGATGGGAGGGCTACTGGGTTACCGTCCGTCACAGTACGTGGCCTAAATCACCGTACCGAGGACCCACCCTGATCCCCTGCAACATAAGGCCGGAACCATCCCTTACTGGATAATCCCGAACAGGAGAACCCCACAGTTGGCGCGACCAACCACACACTAAGCTGAATAAAATGGATCTGTGATGCCCCACCTCCATACTCACGCTAGCCAAGGACACTATAAGGTAATGCCATCAACTAGCACGAAGAATAAGGCTGTTGGGGAGCAACCATCCGTATAATTTCTTTATGTAAGCACCGATATGTCAGATAATAAACATGCATTTCATTTCAAGGGAAAATCCGACATACCGATACGAACTCAAAGCTACTACACAGAGGCTATATGATCTTCGGAAACAAATATAGAAATAAGCATAACACAAATCAGTCACAGACTTCCATATCACAAAGGCAGAAATAGATATGAATATAACACATAGAAGTGTACATCAAAGTAGTGGTCAAATAAGATCCACAATATCACAAAAGAATAGGTATACATCAAGGAGTTGCTATATTGAATGTATAACAACAAAAATACTACTAAGCTAAGTAGTTAGACAAAAGTCAGATGATGGCCTCAGATAAGGAGTCAAGCAGAAGCACCTGAAACATCTCGATCTGACCCGAGTATTACTTAATAAGAAAATAATAAACAGATCAGTCTAGCTATAAATATCAGATAAAACGAGATAAGATAAGAGATATGGCGAAAAAGTAGGATAACAATAATAATGCCATACTGTGGCAAGTATAAATTTAACAACAACAAAAATCATACAATACCTCAAGAAATCTCAAAGCACTAAAAAGAATGTCATATTCTTTATTTTATTCACCAAACCACAAAACTGACGAACATATCAATGCAAATTCGCAAAAGTTGGTGAAACACAAATTCTAGAAAATCATTAATTAGAAATCCAGAAATCACACAAAAGGGGAGTCCTATCACAAAACGGAAGCATAAAAACTCACCAACACGTGCATCACAAACGAAATGGTATTCCATGGTCGCTAACCATCAAATTTGAGCTGAAGCTCCACAAAACGGCCCGAAGACCTTTGAGCCGATGCTCCACAAAAGGATTCGAAGACCTTTGAGCCGAAGCTCCAAAAAACGGTCCGAAGACCTTTGAGACGAAGCTCCACAAAACGGTCCGAAGACCTTTGAGCCAAAGCTCCAAAAAATAGTCCGAAGACCTTTGAGCCGAAGCTACACAAAACGGTCCGAAGACCTTTGAGCTGAAGCTCTACAAAACGATCCGAAGACCATGGGTTGTTACCCCACAAAATTTAGCCGAAACTACACCAAAGGATCTTCATAGATCCACAAGTGTAAATTACAATAAGCTAGTAAATAAATGAGTTAGGCTTCATGTCCCATAACCACTAGCTTAGCTTAATTATTTATGAACAAATTGTAGACTTCCACTCGAAAATAAGTGTAAATTACACTAAGCTAGTAAATATATGAGTTTAGCTTCATGTCCCATAACCACTGGCTTAACTTAAATATTTACGAACAGATTGTAGATTTCCACTCAAAAGTTGTCACAAGAGTTCAATCGAACAAGTCCAAGAATTAACCGACAAAGTAAACGCAAGTATTTCATACCACTTGTTTTGCTAAGCCGTTTAATTAGATTTCTCATACGAATGAGGTAAAGGTTTATATATACTAGTAGGTTGGAAAACGGTTTTATAAACGAGCTTGATATTAAAAATAGTGTTGAAATCGTTTTGATGAAATAGTTTTGATATTTACTACTAGTATAGAAACCTTTGTATTTTAAAGTGACAAACCACAAAAATGATTGCAAAAACAACCAATCATCAAAAAATTCACATACGAAGACGTGAATCAAATTCATAGAAATTGCTACCGAATCCATCAAATTGGATATTCTTAAAATCTAGAAAAAGAAGTCATCAAAGTCAATAATGAATGATAACAACAAATCGGATCAACACGAAATGATTAACATTGGAAACCCAAGTAAAAATAGGCAAATTGGGCTGAGGCAAGCAGATTAGTCGACTGAACCATAGTGGTCAATCGACTGAACTATACTTGGAAACTTTCGGTTTCAAGGTTCGGTCGACTGGACCATAAGGGTCAGTCGACTGATACTGGCTCAGGAAAATTCCTGGGCTCTGTTCAGTCGACTAACTTCCTAGTTCAGTCGACTGAACTTGGAAGTCCAATATTTTCAGCCTAGCCCCAATGAAGGGCGAAAACCAAATGGAGGCGATCGAACGAGCAATGATGACTAGGGATTTGTGCCACGCAACAACCCAGTCTTATAGGCTCTTCGACACACCCCAAAAACACATGTCCAAACATCCATAGTAGGATTTTCATAAATTGGACAACAAGAATAAAAAATTGAAAAATTCACCAAATCCATTCAAATAAAAAGCAAATGAACATGAATAGATGTTAGGAATTCATACCTAACCTCAAAGAAGGTTATAGACATAGATGTGTGTTCAAAAACTCACCTTTTACTCATAAACAATGGAGGAGAAGCTTTTTAAAACAAGGCAAGATCAACCACTCTTCAATCTCAACTCAAGAGGCTTCAATCTAAGCTCATGAGAAAATATTTCCTAAGTTAGGGTTTAGGAATTTCTGAAAATGGAAGTGGGATTGAGATGGAGAAGATGGAGATGATGCTTACCTAAGCTTCTCTTGGATTTTGGACTTGAATTTGAGTTTCCTAATCAAAGCTAGGGTTTAGGAATTTCTATTTCCTTTTCTCTTCCTCCATTTTTACAAAAGCTTGAAGTGTTAGGAAATAGGATGAATGAAGAGAAGAGGGGGTGGAGCTAGGGTCTTATGTTAGGTTATTGAGCTGAAAACCCAAACCCAAAGCCCTAAGTGAAAATGTCAAAATTCAACCTAACTCCAAACATATCGATGTTTATACTTAAAAAGGTCGCAAATGGCATTTTGAACTCAATGGAAGTGATCTCGAGTTCTAATTCGACTGTTTGCAAAAAGTAGCATTTCGGGCTTTAATCCGACCAACGATGCTATATTTAAATAAAATATTTAAATATACAACCGTAAAATATGCTGGTTGTTACAGACTCCCATCCTTAAAGAAATTGCGTACTCGCAATACCTAAGAAGAAAATAAAGAATAACAACCATAGAAACATATCAACACAAAAGAAAATTTTAAAGTTAGAAGTTCACCCTAAAGAGCGCGAGAGAGTAAGTCCGTATATATTCGCTCATAAGTCAAATTAGGAGAAACTTCAATTTCTTCCACAAAACCGGGCTCAAGGATAGATTCAGAATCTCGAAGGCATTTCCGTAATTAAGAGACGTGAAATACGTTATGAATAGTAGAAAATTCAGCCGGTAATAAAAGATGATAAGGCACGGAACCAATGCGTTCGGTGATGGGAAATGGACCAATATATCGAGGTGCTAACTTTTCCGATCGACTGAAACGCACAACACCCTTCATAGGTGAAACACGAATAAACACCAAATCTCCCACATAAAATTTTAATTTCCTTCTTCGTTTATCGGCATAGGATTTTTGTCTACTCTAAGCTTCTTTCATCCTATGGCGAATAAGGTCAATATTTTCTATGGAATCATGAATAAAATCTGGACCTAAAACCAGCTTCTCACCAACCTCAAGCCAACAAGAAGGAGATTGGCATGGCCTAACATAGGGTGGCTCGAAAGGTGCCATACCAATACTAGATTGGAAGCTATTATTATAGGAAAACTCAACATGAGAAATATGATCTTCCCAACTTCCACCAAAATCAAGAGCACATGAACGAAGAAGATCTTCAAGAGTTTGATTCACACGCTCGGTTTGTCCATCGGACTAAGGATGATAAGCGGTGCTAAAATTAAGCTTCGTTCCCAAAGCTTTTTGAAGACTCTTCCAAAATCCACTGGTAAACAATGGATCACGATCACTAACAATAGAAGTAGGAACTCCATGCAATTTAACAATTTCTTTAACATAGAGTTTGGCCAAAGGAGGTACGGTCTGATTGGACCGAACGTGAATGAAATGGACGGATTTTGTAAGTCTATCAACTATCACCCATAGGCTATCATAGCCCAAACGAGAACGAGGAAGTCTGTAATGATCCCGGATTTTTAGTAAGTTTAAATTGATAATTAATTTAATTTTTGAATAAAAATTGTGAAATTAATTGGATCATTAATTTGAGTTTCTCAAAATTCAAATATGAAACAAGAGAAAAAAATACACATGAATGTACTTCCAAGAAGAATATAAATATCTGCACATAGGAAATAAAATAAAGAAATACGTTCAAGTATGTAGAAGCAAATAAAGTTTAAATATGTACACTTGCAAAATGAAGAAACAAAAGTATAAAATAAGATGTACGAAGAGATCAATATTCATTCCTTCTAAATTCTATACTTGAACTAGGTATAGTTAGTGAAATAAAATATAAATACTTATGTAAACATATGAAGTACATGTATATTTGTATATGAGTTGTGTATGCATGCAAGAAGATAACAAAACAAAGATGTACAAACAAAATATCTATGTAATAAAATAAAATAAAATAAAAAAATATCTACATATAAAATAATTCAAATAGCATAAGTGTGTAGACTTAGAAGGAAGCAATGATTGGTAATGCTATCATCTCAGCCGAAATAAAAACTTCATTTCAGTAAACAAAGAAAAAAAATCTGGTTTAGTCAATGAAAATAAAATCTGACCAAAGATAAACTCATACTAGTTAAAACCTTCCCCTTATACAAACTGTTCTCTCTATATGTATGTGTTCATCTCCTATTCCAGTTCATCCAGTAAAAAATTAAGCAAAACCAGAAAAAGAAAATAAGTATCATCATTCTTACAAACTCAAAACATCATTCAAAGAAAACAAAGCAAGTTTAAAGGCAGATCAAGCTTACAGCTTTTCCAAACAGGAAGCTGCCCTCTGTTCTTCCATTCACTGTGAGTAAACATAATTTTTAAAAAAAAAAACTTAAGTATATTTAAATCTATGCAGGATATTCATGAATAATATTATGTTACATATGTAATTTTTCATATAGCTCTGTATATATATGAGCTGTTCTGTGAAAATCTTATCTACCTGTTCTTCTTTGTTTGTATTTACAGTGTTAAATAGTTATTCAAAATTCAAAACTTCTTCATCAAATCATTTATAAGGTTACAGTTTAAAATAAAATAAGTTGTTCAAACATAAATCAAGCTTTTAATTTTTTTTTTAAACATGGTTGTGAAGTATCACCACTGGGAATCTTGTTCTACAGGCAACATGCATTATTATGTTAAAATTCAAATATGATAAATCGTTGATTCAATTACATAATCTGAATCTACCTTCGAAAATGAGATTTTTAAAACAAAAATGGGATTTTTTAGTTAAGTACCTTATGAGCAGTTCGTAGTTGATCAGAAAATACATTTCGATCAATTTATGGTGGCCGAAGAATTTTTGGGTGGTAAAACTTTGCATGAAGCAAGTATGGCCATCGATGATTTCAGGAAAAATGTAAAAAAAATTATCTATTGCAAGAATCGATAGGACGAGAGCATTTTAGGGTTTAAAGGTCCATTTTGGTTGAGGGAAAAGATAAGACTGTCGCGACTTCATCGTGGCATCGAGTGGGATCGGACCAGAGGGAGAGGCTTCGTAGGTCATCGAAGCAGCCGTGGATGGAGTCTCGTGATCGCCAGCGACTTGATGTGGGGATGCGAGGTGATTTACTGGCGATGGTTGGGTTCCTGTTGGGAACCGATGCACTCGATTTTGATTTCGAACTTGCTTTGGGTTTTGGGTGGTTGAGATCGAGAGTGGAGATGGTCAGTGACATGTCTGTGATAGCGATGATGGTCGGAGGTGATCGCGACAGATGTGCCCGTGCACAACAATGTTTGGGTATCTGGAAGAATTGGTGCATGGTGACTCGAAGAGGAACTCATGTTTTCCTGAAGTTGGCTCGAATTTTTTTGGGTTCTCGCGTGAGTGTTTTGTATCCTGTTATTATAGTTTAAATTTAAGTTTTAACTTAAACATAACAGAAAGAAAGTGGGAGAGGAGAAAGTATGAGAAGAAGAAAGAGAAGGGAACTCAGGAGAAGGGTAAAAGACACTCGAGTGCTTACTCGAGTAAACAGGGGGGAATTGCTCGGGTTGATTCCCAAACCTGCAAACTAACAAGTGTGGTAAACTATTTAAACAAATTTAAGAGGTGACGACCAATTAATGTATGACAATTTTAAGTCAAGACTTTATTACAAGTTAATGAATTAAGTAAATACTTAACAAAGTTTTAAAATCCAATTAATACTTTAATTAAGTAGTTAATGCGAAACAAGTGTCGAAATTTAATTACCACTAAAGTTTTTAAGTTAGTAATAATTTGTTTTCAAAGTTTAAGGAAGATTTTTTTTAAAATGTTAGTTAAGATAGATAATAATTATTAATTAATTGTTTAAAAATGGTTAATTAATTTAAAAATTATAATTAACTAAGTGATTAGAGATTAGTCAATTTGAAATTAAGATTGGTTAATTAACAATTAAGTGTTTAATTTATTTTTAATTAAGAATAGTTAATTAGATAATTAAAGTTAATTAATTTATAATTAGCAGTCAATTAAGATAATTGATTAAGGAATAATTAATTAAAATTTAATTAATTTATCATTAAGAATAATTAATCATTGATTTAAATAAATCAATAAAAATAGCATGTGGTTAAGTCTTTTAAATCACTTTCACCTTAAATTGAAGATGATTGACTATCATCAAATGTTGTGTACTGGATTGATATTTCTGTTTGTGATTGTGATACTGTGTGATGTGAATTGCCTTATGCTGAACTATGATTTGTGATTTGTTTCTGTATGTATATGAAAACCCCTTTGTCCATAAAACGGCATTTGAATTTCGATGCGACAGGGAGTCGGTTATCCGAAACCCACATCGAATCGTAATGATGAATCTTTGTGATTGATAAATTTAATTTATCTGTGAATCTGCGAATGAAGATAAGCGTTATGGATTATATCGTTTATCAAGATTGATATGATTGAATCTGTTATGATTGATGTTGTGCACTATTATGTTAAACCCCTGGACTACACCATACACACACAAATATGGATGGCACGTGGAAGTTGGTTAAGTCACAAATATTTGAATTTAATTCAAAATAGTTTTAAAATTTGAATTTTTAAATCCAAATGATTTTGGAAATGGATTGGGTTTAAAGTGAAAAGCTTTTGAAAAGGTGTTTAAAAAAATGAAAGTTATTTTGAATAACTTAATAAAGTTTTGAAATTTGAATAATTTGATTTAAATTGGAATTCAATATCTGAAATTGAATTCTACATTCGGTATTTATGAATTAAAAAGGTTATACAAGTTTACATGGTATTAAACCATTTTTAAAGTGTTGTTTTGGGAATTTGAATTAACCCAAAGATTTTAACTTGTATAAATGAGATCGGATTTTTTTGAAATAACACTGTTTGTTTTCAAATGATAAAAGCTTTCATATAAGAATGAATTTCCAATTTGTATTAAAGGAATTTCAAGTTTGAATTGAAAATGGTCCTCCAAGTTATGAATAAATCTTTGGAAACGAGTTTGAAAGCTATAAGCTAAATCTTAATTTAAAGAGTTAATGAGTTAATCCAATTGAAACGGAAATTGTTTTGAAATCCGTGAATGGATCTTTGTGAAACTGGGCGAACTTTGTGGAACAAATCTTTTTGTTTGAAAGATTTGAAATGGTAATTAGTTTAAACCATTTGAAAGAAATTTTTGAATTTTAAAGTAGTGACTTAATTAAAATCCCGTATCCATATATTTTTAAATTTACGCTCGTTATTCGGTTTAGCCGGGAGAGGACTTTGTGTCATATAACCCATTCCGAATAATGATACGTCGTTATGGATAACATTTGAAGACCGATGGTGAAGACCGGGTATTTGCGAGAATGATAGGATGACCTATCGGTTGTCTCTGCACTGAGAAGCTACTGTATAGAGATTCCCTAAGTGATGGGAAGTCCGATCGGGATTGTGAATATTCGAATTGCAAGGACTTCTTCGGAAGTGCCTTCGGTTCTGTTCGAACCCGGAACAGACTTGTATGGTTGTATGTCTGACATTACACTTTGAGATATAAAGCAGATTTCTTTCAAATACATATCTGTTGGTGGCGGAGAATTTATTCTCTTAGCTTAACACCCTTCTTTGAGACATACGAGCTCAGAGGTTATGTAGTTGAAGGTTATCAGCGATATATCCCAATTTGGTAGCGTGGCATGCTGAGTGCTGCTGTGTGTTGATAATCATTTGTTGATCATTTGTGATCAAAGCATGGCTTTGTGAAAAAGCGTAGCTTTGTGGACGAGACCTCATCGAGCCTCACAAACCGGTAATGGTCGAAATAGGAAAGATGCGGCAAGGTTTCAGGGGTAGCTCACCTAGGGTATGACCATTCCTTCTGGAAAAGGGTAGTATCATGGTATGGAGCCCAGATACTTACTGATGTGGGTAGTATATTGTAATAACCCGCATATTTATCGATTTTATATTTAAATATTTTATTTAAATATTTTATCGATACTCGGAATTTAGTCCGAAAAGCTACTTTTTGCATACGGTCGAATTAGGACTCGGGACCACTTCCATTGAGTTCAAAACACCGTTTGCGATCTTTTTGAGTATAAACTTTGATATGTTTGGAGTTAGTGGAATTTTGCCACTTTTCACTTAGGGCTTTGGTTTGGGCTGAGCCCATTAACCCCACTTATTAACTCAGTCCCAACCCTCTCCTCTTCATTTACTTCCTTTCTATTTTCCTAATACTCAAGCTTTTATAACAATGGAGAGTGGAATGAGAAATCGAAACTCAAGCCCTAGTTTTCTTTTGCAAATCAAGCTCTAGCTCCAAACTAACAGAAGAAACTTTGGTAAGCCTCTCTTCTTCTTCTCAACCTCATTCTTTTATCAATTTCAGAAATTCCTAAACCTAACTTTGGGAATGTTCTTCTTTTTGAGCATAGATTCAAGCTCTTTTGGGTTGTGTTGAAGAGTGGTTGATTCTCCCTTTGCTTTCAAGCTTCTTTTTCATTGTTTTTGTGAAAAGGTGAGATTTTTATCTCACATCTAAGCCTATAACTATCTTCAATTGTTAGGTATGAATTCCTAACACTTATTCTTGTGCAATTGCTTTTGGTTTGGATTGATTTGGTGAATATTCTAATTTTTAGTGTTTTGGGTTCAATTCTTTAAGAATTATAGTTTTGATGTCTTGATCATGTTTTTGGTGATGAACCGAAGAGCTTCTTAGGCCGGGTAGTCGATGGCGTAAATCCTTAGTGACGTTGCTCGACCGATTGCAATTCGGAAGGGATTGGCATTCATTATATAGGCATGGGAGTGTTGATAACAGGGTCCGGCCGACCGAGCTCTGTAGCCTGCTGACCGACCTGCTACCCGAGCACTTCCTGCCTCTGTTTTGGTAGTGCAGGTTACAGGCTCCGGCCAACCGAGCTCAGGGTCCGGTCGACCGACCTGCTACCCGAGCACTTCCACCTTTGGTTCAGTCAACCGACTCAGGGAGTCCGGTTGACCGACCTGCTCCTATTTGCCAATTTTGCCTATGTTGTCTATTTTGTTGAATTTCCAACTTTAATCGATTCGTGTTGCTTCCCTTTTGTTGTTATCATTTATTATCGACTTTGATGACATTTTCTTTGGGAATTTTCAAAATATCCATTTTGATGGATTTGATATCGATTTCTTTGGATTTTATTCACGTCTTCGAATGTGAATCTCGGTGATTGATTGTTTTACAATCATTTTTGTGATTTGTCACTTTAAAAATAAAAAGGTTTCTATACTAATAGTAAATATCAAAACTCTTTCATCAAAACGATTTCAACACTATTTTAATAAAAAACTCATTTATTAAAACCGTTTTCCAATCTATTAGTATATACATACCTTTTCCTCACTCGTATGAGAAATCTAATTAAACGGCTTAGTAAAACGAGTGGTATGAAACGCTTGCGTTTACTTCGTTGGTTAATTCTTGGACTTGTTCGATTGAATCTCTTGTGACAATTTTCTAGTGGAGATCTACAATTTGTTCGTAAATATTTAAGTTAAGCTAGTGGTTATGGGACATGAATCTAAGCTCAATATTTACTAGCTTAGAGTAATTGACACTTTCATGATGATCATTGAGGATCATTTTTGTGATTTAGAGGAGCGCTATGCTATGTTTCTTTGTCCACGAAGGGGATGGTACCTTGTTATATTGAGTTTCACCTCATTTTTATTATAGGCTTACGACCTATTTATTTCTTGGGGTTTTGACCCAATTTTTGTGGGCTAGCAACCCACGTTTTTATGGAGTTCGGATCTTCGGGCGTACCATTGTACTACGTCTTTGTTTCGAATTTTACGAGTTTCGGGTTCTTCGGGCGTACCGTTGTACTACGTCGTTGTTCCAAACTATTTGAGTTTCTGGCTCCTCGGGCGTACCTTTGTACTACGTTATTGCAGCAGCTCTATGGTTAGCGACCAAGGGATAGCGTCCCGTTTTGTGATACACGTGTCGGTGAGTTTTCAGGCTCCCGTTTTGTGATAGGCCTCCCCCTTTTTGTGGTTGATTGTTTCTACGATCATTTTTGTGATTCCTGGATTTCTATTGATGAATTCTAGAATTTTAATTTCACCAATTTTATGATTGGCATTTATATGTTGTCAATATTTGTGGCTTGGTGAATGAAATAAGGAGTATGACATTCCTTTTGATCTTTGAGAAGATTTTTGTGATATTGATAAATCTCTTGTTGATTTTCAATTACTTATTTATCACACCTTGGCGTTGTGATTATTATACGTTTAGTCATATCTCTTATTCTATATCAATTCATTTGATATTTATAGCTAGACTGATCCATTTATTATTTTCTTATTAAATAATACTCGGGTCAGACCGAGATGTTACAGGTGCTTCTGCTTGACTTCACTTCTAGGATTATCATCCTGACTTTTTGGCTAACTACTTGGATTAGTAGTTTTTTGTTGTATACCTTTGAGATATAGACTCATAGTTGTGTACTTGTTCTTTTTTATAGCACATGTTGCTATTCTTTTGTGTCATTGTGGATCTTTTAGACCACTACTCCGATGAACACTTTTATGTGTTATATTTATTTGTGTATATTTCCGCCTTTGTGATATGAATTATCTGTGACTGATTTGTGTTATGTTTATTTCTATATTTGTTTCCGAAGACATTATAGCCACCGTGTAGTAGCTTTGAGTTTGTGTCGGTATGTCGGATTTCCTCTTGAAAAGAATGCAAGTTATATTTTATCTGGCATACTGGTACTCGCACAAAGCAATTATACAGATGGTCGCTCCTCAACAGCCTTATTCTCCGTGCTAGTTGACGGCATTACACCGTAGTGTCCTTGGCTAGCGTGGGTATAGAGGTGGGGCGTCACCGCTTGGTATCAGAGCCAAACTTCGGAACAATGTAGAATAATTTAACAAGGATCATCGTCCTAAGTCCTTCTTAGGAGTCGTGCCTTAGGATTTAATTCGATTCTTCGTACCGATTCATCCTATTTTCTTTATGATTTCTTATTTTATCCATCAAGATTGCTTGATATCCATTTGGTGAATAACCTTTTTCTTCTTCCTTCTTCTTTTTTTAAGGAAGAGAAATGGTTAGACCTGGCCGTCCCAGCGTCGGTCAATCTAGTGCTACTCCCCAAGATGGAGTTTTTATGTCTGCCCAGCAGCTTCTTGATCTAGTAAAGAATGCTCAAGCAGCCATTTCTAATCCGGAACCAACTCATCCTAAGTCTGGATTTGCACGCTTGTGCAACGATTATACCAACTTGGGTGGGAAACCATTCAAGGGTGTTAAAACTATTATTGAATTCCAGGCTTGGCTGAGATCATGTGATCGAATCTTTTCTCGCATGAATCTTATTGATCTTCACCGTGTTCAGGTGGCCTCTAGTATGCTCCAAGAAAGGGCATTAGACTGGTACGAGCTTCTGATTTCTTAAATTATTGAAGCGGATCTTACTTGGGAGAAATTCCAAGAGCGCTTTGAGTTAAAATTCGTACCAGAAGCAGATAATGTGACATTGGCTCGCCGCTTTATTGACCTTGTTCGAGGTGAATCTTCTGTGACAGACTATGTCGCATCTTTCGAATCTCTTTCCAAATACGGGGTTGAATACATAACAACACATTGAAGAAAAATCAGAGATTTGTTTATGGCTTGAACAAGAGTCTCAAGAATCCATTACTTCTAAAGCTAGAAGTTTCATTTGATCAGCTTATTGATATCGCTCTTCGTCTTGAAGAGGCAGATAAAGAGAGTGATGCTGATGTTATGGGTGCCAAACCAAAATTCAACAACAACAAGAAAAGGCCTATTAAGTTCAAAGGGTCTTATCCCAACAAGAAAGGGAAGCAAGCAATTCCTGTAGCAAAATCTTCTGCCCCAAGTGGTGGGCAGTGCTACAATTGTGGTTCTAAGGACCATTATGAGAACAAGTGTCCGAAACCTCTCTTTTGTTGCTATTGCAAAAGTTCGGATCATTATTTATCTTCTTGTCCCAAACTTCAAAACAGGAAGGAGGGAAAACTTAATGTTGCTAAAGCCCCTGGCAACACATCTCCTAATCAAGGTATGTCTCATTCTATCCTTGATGGCATTATTATGTTTCGTGATCAACCTATTCGAGTTCTTTTTGACACGGGTGCATCCCATTCTTTTATTTCAAAAGAACTCGTTGCTACTATTTCTTTAAGTGTTGTTGCTTTAATGACTTCTTTGAGAATTGTGAATCCGGTTGGTGGATCCACAACGATTAGTTTGCTTTGTAAAGATGTGGAGATTATTTTGTGCGATTTTTCTTTCTGTGCCGACTTGAACGTTATGCGCTACTTAGGCTTTGGAATGATTTTGGGAATGGATTGGCTTAACCATTATGAAGCTCATATCCTATGCCCTGAGCGGACTATTCATCTTCGACATCCTCAATCTGTTAAGCAGATTTCTATTATTCTCAAAGATTCAGATTCTACTTTATCTGCATTTTTATATTCTTTAAATCCTCGTGATGATGATAATGATGATGAGGAAGACGTCATTTCTCTTATTCACGTTGTTCGTGAATTTTCCGACATATTTGAGCCCGTTTTAGGATTACCACCTAAGCGAGCAATTGAGTTCAGAATTAATCTTACCCCTGGAGCTCAACCTATTACTCGTCCTCCTTATTGTTTGTCCAATAAAGAAAATGAGGAGATGCACATACAATTATCTGACTTGGAAACGAAGCAATTCATTCACTCTAGTTCCTCGCCTTGGGGAGCTTCGGTTATTTTTGTGAAGAAATCCGATGGCACACTTAGGCTTTGCGTTGACTACCGCAAGCTTAATGATCTTACTATCAAGAATAAATATCCTTTACCTCGGATTGATGATCTATTCGATCAACTTAGTGGTGCTAAAGTCTTTTCACAATTAGACTTAGCTACCATTTTCATCAGCTTCGTATTGCAGAGGATAGCATTCCTTTGATATCGTTCCGTACTCGATATGGATCTTATGAATGGCTTGTTATGCCATTTGGTTTAACGAATGCTCCGGCTTATTTCGTTGACCTTATGAATAGAGTTTTCAAAGACTTCCTCGATCGATTTATTCTCATCTTTATTGATGATATTCTTGTGTATTCTAAAACCGAGGAGGAGCATGAAAAGCATCTTCGGATTGTGTTAGAAACTCTTAGGAGCAATCAATTGAAAGCAAAATTTTCTAAATGCCACTTTTGGCAATCTTGTGTGAAGTTTCTCGGTCATATTATTTCCGAATCCTGAATTTTCGTGGATCCTTCAAAGATTGAAGCGATTCAAGATTGGAAGAGACCGGAGAGTGTGACGGAGATTCGTAGCTTCCTTGGATTGGCAGGTTATTACCGCCGTTTCATAAAGGACTTTTCTAAAATTTCCGTGCCTCTTACTAGTTTAACTAAGAAAGGTGTTAAATACATTTGGCCGGACAAATGTGAAACTTCTTTTCAGAAATTTGAAGAACTCCTTTCCGATGCTCCTATTCTTGTTATTCGCGAGGGGAATCAAGATTTTATTGTTTATACTGATGCTAGTCGCGTTGTTTTGGGTGCCGTTCTTATGCAAAAAGAACGTGTTATTGCTTATGGTTCTAGGCAATTGAAGCCAGCTGAGACTAGATATGCCACTCATGATTTAGAGCCCGCGGCTATTGTTTTCGCCCTTCGTATTTGGCGTCATTATCTTTTGGGAGAAAAATTTATTCTTTACACCGATCATAAATCCTTGAAGTATCTATTTTCTCAAAAGGAACTTAATTTGCGTCAACAACGTTGGATCGAATTCCTTGCATCTTATGATCTTGATATTCTTTATACTCCCGGAAAGGGAAATCGAGTTGCCGATGCACTTAGTCGCAAGCAACAAGCGGTTGTTTCCATGATGATATCCGAATGGAATGATCTCGAGGTTTTATTCACTTGTGAAATTCGAGACCGTGTTTCCGATTTATGTTCATCTCTTTTTTTATGTAGCCTTGAGGCTCATCCTTCTCTTTTAGACCGCATTCTTGAAGCACAAATGCTAGATCCCGAATTGGCTCTTCTTGGCCAAAATATTAAGGATAAAATTGATATTGAAGGTTTGAAAGACTTTGATATCGATTCTCATGGCAACATTCGAAAATTTGGTAGACTTATCGTGCCAAATATTAGTGATCTTCGTAAAGATATTTTAGAAGATTCTCATCATTCTCAATTTACCATTCATCCCGGTAGTAGTAAAATGTACGCGGATATGAAGCCACTTTATTATTGGGAGGGAATGAAATCTAATATTGCTAACTTTGTTAAGTGTTGCATGACTTGCCAACTTGTCAAGGCCGAACATAAAAGGCCCGGTGGGTTATTGCAACCTTTAGAAATTCCAATTTGGAAGTGGGATCAAATTTCCATGGATTTTATTGATGGCCTCGCCCGTTCTCATTCGGGTCATGATAGCTTATGGGTTATAGTTGATAGATTCACTAAATCCACCCATTTTATTTCCGTTCGGTCCAATCGAACCGTTCCTCTCTTGGCCAAACTTTTTATCAAAGAAATTGTTAAATTACATGGAGTTCCTACTTCTATTGTTAGTGATAGCGATCCATTGTTTACTAGTGGATTTTGGAAGAGTCTTCAAAAATCTTTGGGAACGAAGCTTAATTTTAGCACCGCTTATCATCCCCAGTCCGATGGACAAACTGAGCGTGTGAATCAAACTCTTGAAGATATTCTTCGTGCATGTGTTCTTGATTTTGGTGGAAGTTGGAAAGATCATATTTCTCTCGTTAAGTTTTCCTATAATAATATCTTCCAATCTAGTATTGGTATGGCTCCTTTTGAGGTACTCTATGGAAGGCCATGCCGTTCTCCTTCTTGTTGGCTTGAGGCCGGTGAGAAGCTGGTTTTAGGTCCAGATTTTATTCGAGATTCCACAGAAAAGATTGATATTATTCATCATAGGATGAAAGAATCCCAGAGTAGGTAAAAATCCTATGCCGATAACCGAAGAAGGAAATTAGAATTTTCTGTGGGAGATCTTGTGTTTATTCGTGTTTCGCCTATGAAAGGTGTTGTATGTTTCAGTCGATCGGGAAAGTTAGCACCTCGATATATTGGTCCATTTTCCATCACCGAACGTATTGGTTCCGTGGCTTATCGCCTTTTATTACCGGCTCAATTTTCTGCTATTCATGACGTATTTCACGTTTCTCAATTACGGAAATGTCTTCGAGATTTCGATTCTATTCTTAAGCCTGGTGTTGTGGAAGAGACTGAAGTTTCGCCAAATTTAACTTATGAGCAACATCCTATTCATATCATTACTTCGGAAGTCAAACGCCTTCGAAATAAAGATGTTCCGCTTGTTAAAGTTCAATGGTCCTCAAATCCTAAGGATTGCTCTTGGGAATCTAGAGAATTCATCAAGCGAACACATCCGGACTTACTTTCTCGTGCTCTTTGAGGTGAACCTTTTATTTCAAATTTCTTTTGTGATGAATATGCTTTTATGGTTGTTACTTTATATTTTCTTTTTAAATATTGCGAGGACGCAATTTCTTTAAGGAGGGGAGTCTGTAACAACCCACATATTTATCGACTTTATATTTAAATATTTTATTTAAATATTTTATCGATACTCGAAATTTCCAAAAAGCTACTTTTTGCATACGGTCGAATTAGGACCCGGGACCACTTCCATTGAGTTCAAAACGCCGTTTGCGATCTTTTTTAGTATAAACTTTGATATGTTTGGAGTTAGTGGAATTTTGCCACTTTTCACTTAGGGCTTTGGTTTGGGCTGAGCCCATTAACCCCACTTATTAACTCAGTCCCAACCCTCTCCTCTTCATTTACTTCCTTTCTATTTTCCTAATACTCAAGCTTTTATAACAATGGAGAGTGGAATGGGAAATTGAAACTCAAGCCCTAGTTTTCTTTTGCAAATCAAGCTCTAGCTCCAAACTAATAGAAGAAACTTTGGTAAGCCTCTCTTCTTCTTCTTCTTCTTCTTCTTCTTCTCCAACTCATTCTTTTATCAATTTCAGGAATTCCTAAACCTAACTTTAGGAATGTTCTTCTTTTTGAGCATAGATTCAAACTCTTTTGGGTTGTGTTGAAGAGTGGTTGATTCTCCCTTTACTTTCAAGCTTCTTCTTCATTGTTTTTGTGAAAAGGTGAGATTTTTATCTCACATCTAAGCCTATAACTATCTTCGATTGTTAGGTATGAATTCCTAACACTTATTCTTGTGCAATGCTTTTGGTTTGGATTGATTTGGTGAATATTCTAATTTTTAGTGTTTTGGGTTCAATTCTTTAAGAATTATAGTTTTGATGTCTTGATCATGTTTTTGGTGATGAACCAAAGAGCTTCTTAGGCCGGGTAGTCGATGGCGTAAATCCTTAGTGACGTTGCTCGACCGATTGCAATTCGGAAGGGATTGGCATTCATTAGATAGGCATGGGAGTGTTGATAACAGGGTCCGGCCGACCGAGCTCTGTAGCCGGCCGACCGACCTGCTACCCGAGCACTTCCTACCTCTGTTTTGGTAGTGCAGGTTACAGGCTCCGGCCGACCAAGCTCAGGGTCCGGTCGACCGACCTGCTACCCGAGCACTTCCACCTTTGGTTCAGTCAACCGACTCAGGGAGTCAGGTTGACCGACCTGCTCCTATTTGCCAATTTTGCCTATGTTGTCTATTTTGCTGAATTTCCAACTTTAATTGATTCGTGTCGTTTCCCTTTTGTTGTTATCATTTATTATCGACTTTGATGACATTTTCTTTGGGAATTTTCGAAATATCCATTTTGATGGATTTGATATCGATTTATTTGGATTTTATTCACGTCTTCGAATGTGAATCTCGGTGATTGATTGTTTTACAATCATTTTTGTGATTTGTCACTTTAAAAATATAAAGGTTTCTATACTAGTAGTAAATATAAAAAAACTTTCATCAAAATGATTACAACACTATTTCAATACAAAACTCATTTATTAAAACCGTTTTCCAATCTATTAGTATATACAAACCTTTTCCTCACTCGTATGAGAAATCTAATTAAACGGCTTAGTAAAACTAGTGGTATGAAACGCTTGCGTTTACTTCGTTGGTTAATTCTTGGACTTGTTCGATTGAATCTCTTGTGACAATTTTCTAGTGGAGATCTACAATTTGTTCGTAAATATTTAGTTAAGCTAGTGGTTATGGGACATGAAGCTAAGCTCATATATTTACTAGCTTAGAGTAATTGGCACTTTCTTGATGATCATTGAGGATCATTTTTGTGATTTAGACGAGCGCTACGCTATGTTTCTTTGTCCACGATGGGGCCGGTACCTCGTTATATTGAGTTTCACCTCATTTTTATTATAGGCTTATGACCTATTTATTTCTTGGGGTTTTGACCCAATTTTGTGGGCTAGCGACCCACGTTTTTATGGAGTTCGGATCTTAGGGCGTACCATTGTACTACGTCTTTGTTTCGAATTTTACGAGTTTCAGGTTCTTCGGGCGTACCGTTGTACTACGTCGTTGTTCCGAACTATTCGAGTTTCTGGTTTCTCGGGCATACCGTTGCACCGACTCTATGGTTAGCGACCATGGGATAGCGTCCCGTTTTGTGATACACGTGTCGGTGAGTTTTCAGGCTCCCGTTTTGTGATAGGCCTCCCCCCTTTTGTGATTGATCGTTTCTACGATCATTTTTGTGATTCCTGGATTTCTATTGATGAATTCTAGAATTTGAATTTCACCAATTTTATGATTGGCATTTATATGTTGTCAATATTTGTGGCTTGGTGAATGAAATAAGGAGTATGACATTCCTTTTGATCTTTGAGAAGATTTTTGTGATATTGATAAATCTCTTGTTGATTTTCAATTACTTATTTATCACACCTTGGCGTTGTGATTATTATACCTTTAGTCATATCTCTTATTCTATATTAATTCATCTGATATTTATAGCTAGACTGATCCGTTTATTATTTTCTTATTAATAATACTCGGGTCAGATCGAGATGTTACAGGTGCTTCTGCTTGACTTCACTTTTAGGATTATCATCCTGACTTTTTGGCTAACTACTTGGATCAGTAGTTTTTTGTTGTATACCTTTGAGATATAGACTCATAGTTGTGTACTTATTCTTTTGTATAGTACATGTTGCTATTCTTTTGTGTCATTGTGGATCTTTTAGACCACTACTCTGATGAACACTTTTATGTGTTATATTTATTCATGTCTATTTCCGCCTTTGTGATATCAATTATCTGTGACTGATTTGTGTTATGTTTATTTCTATATGTGTTTCCGAAGACATTATAGCCACCGTGTAGTAGCTTTGAGTTTGTGTCGGTATGTCGGATTTCCTCTTGAAAAGAATGCAAGTTATATTTTATCTGGCATACCGGTACTCGCACAAAGCAATTATACAGATGGACGCTCCTCAAAAGCCTTATTCTCCGTGCTAGTTGACGGCATTACACCGTAGTGTCCTTGGCTAGAGTGGGTATAGAGGTGGGGCGTCACATATATTTATTACCCTGTGATGTTGTTGGTGTAGAGGATCCTCGTATAAAGGTCCCAAAGCACCGGTTGTGGCATATCTTAGGTTTTACTTCCTGGAAAGGGGGTAACCGGCCTTGTTTTGGCAGAGAGCCGGGTGGGTTCTTGGGGCGTCCCTCCATAGGCGTTCCCATATGGCAATAGGAAGTTCCTTAGCCTGACCATTTGTTGGAAATCCAATAAAACAATACGCGCCCTGTACGGTTTTAGTTGTATAACCTGCCATGGAATGTGGCGGTAACATGCTATTGAACATGGTAGCTATAGTGGGCATAAGTGTGAAATGCCTATGCTGGCTAAGATTAATATTATACTTTCGAAGTGTTTTCCACTATGCACTAATAATAATATCAAAAATGGTTTTCGCGTATCAAGCATTTTTGACTATCATACGGAGAAATCTCCTCCAATTCTGCGTTTGCATAGTGTGTGTGGCGGGAGGCCTTATGGTAGTTTCATTTTCCAAAAGCATTGCGGATTTCAAAATTTAAATTCTTTTTTCTGTTTTAAAGACCAAATGTTTTTGTTTGCTCATACCAGTCCCATGACTGACTCGGAGTTTATTGTTCCCTTCCTAAACTCTGGGTGCCCATAATTTTTCACACGGGCAGTCTAGAGTTTGGTTTTTCTGATAGGTAGGTAGTAGATATCGTTTTGGTAACCTTCAACTTTCTTTTTGATACCTTTTGGAGTCTTTGGAGTCCACGATTGCACTTGCTTATTTTTGTGCAACCTTGATGGAGATTCGAGCTTGAAGTTTTGGAGCTCTAGCTTTGGAGTTTTGGATTGGAGTTGCAGTATTTGATTCTGTTGAAGACTCATCTCATATTGTGTCGTGTTCCGCTGTATTTTGGGTATTCTCTGATGTTGATGATTATCATTGTATCAAATTGATGTACTGGATATTGTATTCATGTTGTATCAACGATATCATCTTTTGTTTCCGCTATGTTATTTATCATCTAATGTTGTTACAAGCTCCGACGATACGAATTTGATGTTTGTCGGACATCGAGTTCGGGTAGTCACATTTGGTATCAGAGCTAGAGGTTGAGTAAGAACTTTAGCTACGGAGTGTAACACATTAGATGGCTCATTAGAGATAGGGTGAAGTATACCCTAGAATGAGTACAACTAGTGGAACCAAAACCCAAACTACTTAGTCTATTCTCTTTATCTGTTGTCATTCTCTAAGATATTTCGTCCGAATGCCTAAATCGATCTTCTTACTATTCACAGATAGTAAGAATGAGTGGAAGAAGAGGACGAGATTGGGGACAGGAAAGTACCACTCCTGCAGGTCAAAGCCCTGCAACGACAGATATTCCCATTCAATCTCAACCAAATCTGGCTGATTTATATCGAAGGTTTTCTAGACTTGGTGGAAAGCCATTCATTGGCAAAGAATCCGTTATCGAAGCACAAGCCTAGATCCGATCGTGTGAAAGGATTTTCAAGGGGCTAAAGTTGGAAGATGATCAGATGTAATTGACAGCTTCCTGGAAACTCCAGGAAGAGGCTTTAGCTTGGTGGGAAACAGTTATATTAGATGAGCCGGCAGATGAATTTACTTGGAGTCGTTTCAAGAAAGTGTTCGAGCAGCGATATATGCCGTCTGTTGGTATATCTAGAATGTACCAGGAGTTCGTGGATTTGAAGTAAGAAAGCTTATCATTTGAGGAATACTTGAACAAATTCAATGAATTATCTCGATTTGGTCCAGAATTGGTAAATACACCGTTAAAGAAGAATGAAAAGTTTATTTGGGGAATGAACAAGGAGTTCGAGGAGAGGATGACTACTCACATTAAAGGATCATTTTCTGAATTGATTGATATGGGTTATAGATATGATACTCTGGATAAGCAGGAAGTTCCAAAGGAGGAGGGAAATACAAGTAATCTGAATTTGAGGAAAAGGAAGTTTGGTGGAAAGAAACCGAGGAGAGGCAAAGGGAACAAGAATATACTGGAGAAAAAGGTGAAAAATGTTACTTGACTCAATTGCTTGGAGAAAGTCATTGCTCAGATAAATGCAAGAATCCTTGGAAGCCAGGGATGAGAGAACCATTTATGAGGCCAGATCAGGAATCTACGGGATGCTATTATTGCCGCAAGCCGAGACATAGGATCATGGACTGTCTAGCAAAGAAGCAAGCTCTAGTAGCAAGGGTGTATGCAATCAAAGACGATTGTTCAACCTCAAAAGTTAATTAAGGAAAGGAAATTTTATAAGGCAACCTTCTCATTTACGATTAAATTGTTCGAATTTTGTTCGACATGAGAACTATCCTTAGTTTTATTTCTCAGCAAATCGTAAATGAGTTAAATCTTGAATCTGAGATCGTAGTCTAATCTATTTTTGTCTATTTCATTGGGTTTCGATATATTCTACGAATGGTTAGTTAACAATTCGAACTGACCAATGCCCCTGTGTACTTCGTAGATCAGGTAACCCAATTGTTTCGTAGTTGATGGAGTTTGTTCTCATATCTATTGTTGATATTCTGATGTGGTAAGCCAAATGCAGCATAAGCATTCGGGTTGATCTGAAAAGATATTTCTCTATCTTTTATCCATTCTTAGTTATCTCCCTGGCAAATTTCAAGGACGAAATTTCTTAAAGGGGGAATCTGTAACGATCTCGGATTTCTACTAAGTTTAAATTGATAATTAATTTAATTTTTGAATAAAAATTGTGAAATTAGTTGGTGAATTGATTTGAGTTTCTCCAAATTCAAATATGGAACAAGAGAAAAAAATACACATGAATGTACTTCCAAGAAGAGTATAAATATCTGCATATTTGAAATTAAAGAAAGAAATATGTTCAAGTATGTAGAAGCAAATAAAGTTTAAATATGTACACTTGCAAAATGAAGAAGCAAAAGTATAAAATAAGATGTAAGAAGAGATCAATATTCATTCTTTTTAAATTCTATACTTGAACTAAGTATAGTTAGTAAAATAAAATATAAATACTTAAGTAAACATATGAAGTACATGTATATTTGTATGTGAGTTGTGTATGCATGTAAGAAGATAACAAAACAAAGATGTACATACAAAATATCTACATCATAAAATAAAATAAAAGAAAAAAATATCTACATACAAAATAATTCAAATAGCATAAGTGTGTAGACTTAGAAGGAAGCAACTGGTAATGCTATCATCTCAGCCAAAATAAAAACTTCATTTCAGTAAACAAAGAAAAAAAAAAATCTGGTTTAGTCAATGAAAATAAAATCTGACCAAAGATAAACTCATACCAGTTAAAACCTTCCCCTTATACAAGCTGTTCTCCCTATATGTATGTGTTCATCTACCTATTCCAGTTCGTTCAGTAAAAAATTAAGCAAAACCAGAAAAAGAAAATAAGTATCATCATTCTTTCAAACTCAAAACATCATTCAAATAAAACAAAGCAAGTTTAAAGGCAGATCAAGCTTACAACTTTTCTAAACAGGAAGCTGCCCTCTGTTCTTCCATTCACTGTGAGTAAACATAATTTTAAAAAAACTTAAGTATATTTAAATATGTGCAGGTTATTCATGAATAATATTATGTTACATATGTAATTTTCTATATATAGCTCTGTATATATATGAATTGTTCTGTGAAAATCTTATCTACCTGTTCTTCTCTGTTTGTATTTACAGTGTTAAATAGTTATTCAAAATTCAAAACTTCTTCATCAAATCATTTATAAGGTTACAGTTTAAAATAAAATAAGTTGTTCAAATATAAATCAAGCTTTTAAAATTTGTTTTAAACATGGTGGTGAAGTATCACCACTGGAAATCTTGTTCTACAGGCAACATGCATTATTATGTTAAAATTCGAATGTGATAAATCATTGATTCAATTACATAATCTGAATCTACCTTCGAAAATGAGATTTTTAAAACAAAAATGGGATTTTTTAGTTAAGTACCTTATGAGCAGTTCGTAGTTGATCAGAAAATGCATTTCGATCAATTTCTGTTGGCCGAAGAATTTTTGGATGGTAAAACTTTGCATGAAGCAAGTATGGCCATCGATGATTTCGGGAAAAATGTAAAAAAAATTATCTATTGCAAGAATCGATAGGACGAGCGCATTTTAGGGTTTAAATGTCCATTTTGGTCAAGGGAAAAGATAAGAACGTCGCGACGTCATCATGGCATCGAGTGGGATCGGACCAGAGGGAGAGGCTTCGTGGGTCATCGAAGCAGCCGTGGATGGAGTCTCATGATCGCCAATGACTTGATGTGGGGATGCGAGGCGATTTACTGGTGATGATTGGGTTCCTGGTGGGAACCGATGAGCTCGATTTTGATTTCGAACTTGCTTTGGGTTTTGGGTGGTTGAGATCGAGAGTGGAGATGGTTAGTGACTTGTCTGTGATGGCGACGATGGCCGGAGGTGATCGCGGTAGAGGTGTACATGCATGACAATGTTTGGGTATCTGGAAGAATTGGTGCATGGTGACTCAAGGGGAACTCATGTTTTCCTGAAGTTGGCTCGAGTTTTTTTTGGTTTTCGCGTGAGTGTTTTGTATCATGTTATTATAGTTTAAATTTAAGTTTTAACTTAAACATAACAGAAAGAAAGGGGAAGAGGAGAAAGTATGAGAAGAAAGAGAGGGGAACTCGGGAGAAGGGTGAGAGACACTCGAGTGCTTACTCGAGTGAACATGGGGGAATTGCTCGGGTTGATTCCCAAACCTGCAAACTAATATTAGTAAGTTTGGTAAACTATTTAAACAAATTTAAGTGGTGACGACCAATTAATGTATGACAATTTTAAGTCAAGACTTTATTACAAGTTAATGAATTAAGTAAATACTTAACAAAGTTTTAAAATCCAATTAATACTTTAATTAAGTAGTTAATGTAAACAAAGTGTTGAAATTTAATTACCACTAAAGTTTTTAAGTTAGTAATAATTTGTTTTCAAAGTTTAAGGAAGATTTTTTTTAAAATGTTAATTAAGATAGATAATTATTATTAATTAATTGTTTAAAAATGGTTAATTAATTTAAAAATTATAATTAACTAAGTGATTAGAGATTAATCAATTTGAAATTAAGATTGGTTAATTAACAATTAAGTGTTTAATTTATTTTTAATTAAGAATAATTAATTAGATAATTAAAGTTAATTAATTTATAATTAGTAGTCAATTAAGATAATTGATTAAGGAATAATTAATTAAAATTTAATAAATTTATCATTAAGAATAATTAATCAATGATTTAAATAAATCAATAAAAATAGTATGTGGTTAATTCTTTTAAATCACTTTCACCTTAAATTGAAGATGATTGACTACCATCAAATGTTGTGTACTGGATTGATATTTTTGTTTGTGATTGTGATACTGTGTGATGTGAATTTCCTTATGCTGAACTATGATTTGTGATTTGTTTCTGTATATGAAAACCTCTTTTCCCATAAAATGACATTTGAATTTCGATGCGACAGGGAGTCGGATCTCAGTCGATTATCCGAAACCCACATCGAATCGTAATGATGAATCTTTGTGATTGATAAATTTAATTTATCTGTGAATCTGTGAATGAAGATAAGCGTTATGGAATATATTGCTTATCAAGATTGATATGATTGAATCTGTTATGATTAATGTTGTGCACTATTATGTTAAACCCCTGGACTACACCATACACACACAAATATGGATTGCACGTGGAAGTCGGTTAAGTCACAGATATTTGAATTTAATTCAAAATAGTTTTAAAAATTGAATTTTTAAATCCAAACGATTTTGGAAATGGATTGTGTTTAAAGTGAAAAGGTTTTGAAAAGGTGTTTAAAAAAATAAAAGTTATTTTGAATAACTTAATAAAGTTTTGAAATTTGAATAATTTGATTTAAATTGGAATTCAATAACTAAAATTGAATTCTACATTCGGTATTTATGATTTAAAAAGGTTACACAAGTTTACATGGTTTTAAACCATTTTTAAAGTGTTGTTTTGGGAATTTGAATTAACCCAAAGATTTTAACTTGTATAAATGAGATCGGATTTTTTCGAAATAAAACTGTTTGTTTTCAAATGATAAAAGCTTTCATATAAGAATGAATTTCCAATTTGTATTAAAGGAATTTAAAGTTTGAATTGAAAATGGTCCTTCAAGTTATGAATAAGTCTTTGAAACGAGTTTGAAAGCTATAAGCTAAATCGTAATTTAAAGAGTTAACGAGTTAATCCAATTGAAACAGATATTGTTTCGAAATCCGTGAATGGATCTTTGTGAAACCGGGTGTTGTGGAATAAATCATTTTGTTTTAAAGATTTGAAATGGTAATTGGTTTAAACCATTTGAAAGAAAGTTTTGAATTTAAAGTTGTGACTTAATTGAAATCCCATATCCATATATTTTTAAATTTACGCTCATTATTCGGTTTAGCCGGGAGAGGACTTCGTGTCATATAACCCATTCCGAATAATGATACATCATTATGGATTACATTTGAAGACCCATGGTGAAGACCGCGTATTTGCGAGAACGATAGGATGACCTATCGATTGTCTCTACACTGAGTAGCTATGGTATAGAGATTCCCTAAGTGATGGGAAGTCCGATCGGGATTGTGAATACCCGGATTGCAAGGGCTTCTTCGGAAGTGCCTTCGGTTCTGTTCGAACCCGGAACAGACTTGTATGGTTGTATGTATGACATTACACTTTGATATATAAAGCAGATTTCTCAAATACATATCTGTTGGTGGCGGAGAATTTATTTTCTTAGCTTAACACCCTTCTCTGAGACGTACGAGCTCAGAGGTTATGTAGTTGAAGGTTATCGGCGATATACTCCCAATTTGGTAGTGTGGCATGCTAAGTGCTGCTGTGTGTTGATGATCATTTGTTGATCAATTGTGATCAAAGCATGGCTTTGTGAAAAAGTATAGCTTTGTGGACGAGACCTCATCGAGACTCACAAACCGGTAATGGTCGAAACAGGAAAGATGCAGCAAGGTTTCAGGGGTAGCTCTCCTAGGGTATGACCATTCCTTTTGGAAAAGGGTAGTATCATGGTATGGAGCCTAAATACTTACTCATGTGGGCACTGTAGTATATTTATTACTGTGTGATGTTGTTGGTGTAGATGATCCTCGTATAAAGGTTCCAAAGGACTGGGGGTGGCATATCTTAGGTTTTACTTCCCGAGAAAGGGGTACTCGGCCTTGTGTTGGCAGAGAGCCAGGTAGGTTCTCGAGGCGTCCCTCTAGAGGCGTTCCAATGTGGAAAGTGGAAGTTTCTTAGCCTGACCATTTGTTGGAAATCCAATAAAACAATACGCGCCCTGTACGATTTTAGTTGTATAACCTGCCATGGAATGTGGCGGTAATCTACTATTGAACATGGTAGCTATATTAGGCATAAGTGCGAAATGCCTATGCTGGCTAAGATTAATATTATACTTTCAAAGTGTTTTCCACTATGCACTAATAATAATATCAAAAATGGTTTTCACATATCAAGCATTTTTGACTATCATAAGGAGAAATCTCCTCGAATTCTGCGTTTTCATGGTGTGTGTGGCGGGAGGCCTTATGGTGGTTTCATTTTCCAAAAGCATTGCGGATTTCAAAATTTAAATTCTTTTGTTTGTTTTAAAGCCCAAATGTTTTTGTTTGCTCATACCAGTCCCATGAATGACTCGGTGTTTATTGTTCCCTTCCTAAATTCTGGGTGCCCACAATTTTTCACACGGGCAGTCTAGAGTTTGGTTTTTCTGATAGTCAGGTAGTAGATATCGTTTTGGTAGCCTTCAGCTTTCTGTTTGATACCTTTTGTAGTCTTTGGAGTCCATGACCGCACTTGCTTATCTTTGTGCAACCTTGATGGAGATTCGAGCTTGAAGTTTTGGAGCTCTAGCTTTGGAGTTTTGGATTGGAGTTGCAGTATTTGATTCTGTTGAAGACTCTTCTCATATTGTGTCGTGTTCCGCTGTATTTTGGGTTATATATTCTCTGATTTTGATGATTATCATTGTATCAAATTAATGTATTCGATATTGTATTCATGTTGTATCAGTGATATCATCTTTTGTTTCCGCTATGTTATTTATCATCTAATGTTGTTGCAAGCTCCGGCGATACGAATTTGATGTTTGTCTGACATCGAGTTCGGGTCGTCACAAAGTCTATCAATAAAGTCCATAGAGACTTGATTCCACTTCCAAATTGGAATGTCCAAAGGTTGCAATAACCCACCAGGCCTTTGATGCTCGGCCTTAACAAGTTGGCAAGTCATGCAATGCTTAATGAAGTTAGCAATATCAAATTTCATTCCATCCAATTATAAAGTCGCTTCATATCCGCGTATAGTTTACTACTACCGGGATGAATGGTAAATTTAGAATGATGAGAATCTTCTAAAATGTCTTTACGAAGGTTACCAATATTTGGCATGATAAGTCTACCAAATTTTCGAATGTTGCCATGAGCATCGATATCAAAGTCTTTCAAACCTTAAATATTAATTTTATCCCTACAACTTTGGCTAAAAAGAGCCAATTCGGGATCTAGCTTTTGAGCTTCAAGAATGCGGTCTAAAAGAGAAGGATGAGCATCAAGGCTACATAGATCAATAGATGAACATAAATCGGATTCACAATCTCGAATCTCACAAGTGGATAAAGTCTCGAGATCATTCCATTCAGATATCATCAAAGGAACAACCATTTTTTGTTTTCGACTAAGGGTATTGGAAACATAGTTTCCTATTCCAAAGTACTGGGAATATCAAGATCAAAAGATGCAAGGAACTTGAGCCAACATTGTTGATGCAAATTAAGTTTCTTTTTTGAGAAAATAAATACTCCAAAGATTTATGATCGGTGTAGAGAATGAATTTCTCTCCCAAAAACAATGATGCCAATTCTAAAAGCGAAAATAATAGCCGCAAACACTAGATCATGAGTGGCATACCTAGTCTCGATAGGCTCTAATTGCACAGAAGCATAAGTGGTAGAACATTCTCTTTCACAAGAGAACGACACCCAAACCAATACAACTAGCATCGGTAGAAGCAATAAAGTCTTGGTTCTCTCTGGGAATCACAAGAATAGGAGTATCGGAAAAGAGTTCTTCTAAATGATCATCTTTCCCAAAAAGCTAAGACATTCAAAATTATAATTAACTTTATGTAATCATTTTTCTAAAAATATTTACTTATTACAAGTCAAATTTACCGTGTCTAATTGTCTCATCATAGCATTTAGAAGATTCTTATCGATAACCTTGATCAAGCATATCGACCAGAATTCGTAAAGCACTCAATAGGAAAAACAACACAAAATCTTCTTCTATATGATAAAAATATGTCTTAAAATTTTTACGAATATTCTTTGCTCGTTATAAGAACAAAAATCTGACTATACTTGCTAATATCTTATGAAAAATATTAGAAATTTTTTCAAACTGTTGTTTTCATCCATAATCAATAAATTCAAAAACGGACTCATCGAGATATTCGGGGAACACTTGATTCATAAGATGGATGAAAGAGTCTGGATGGTTCGTCAAACCAAATAGCATAACAAGCCATTCATAAGAATCATAATGAGTGCGGGCTGCGGTTAGTGGAACGCTATCGTCCGCAACTCATAGCTAATAAAAACTGGTGGCAAAGTCGAACTAAAAAGACCATAGTACCACTCATTAGATTTGCTTAGGTGATAACCCTAAGACAAGCTCAAAGATATCGGGGAAATTCACAAACTACTTGGATAAGGGAAATGACATTTTCCTCATCATGAGGGTTCAAAGAATAAAATAGTGCCACCAAATTGGAATCGAAATCATTTAAATAAATAGAAATCTACTTAACAGATTGAAAATGACGATGATGGATAGTCCACTTGGGATATAGGATATGGCTTCGTAATGATTAAGCCAATCCTTTCACAAAAATCAATTCCGAAGCCTAAGTAATGCATAACATGCAAATCAGCTCGAAAAATCACAGAAATCTCATAAAATATTCTCGACACCTTTACAAAATAAACCAAGTGTTGCGCAACTACTAACCTTATTCCCAATTCTTAGTGAAGTCATCAAGCTTAAAATGTTTAAAGAAAAAGGATCAATAAGCTCTTTTGATATAAAAATAATGGGATGAACACATATCAACAAGAACTCGAATAGAATAATCACAAAACAAATGTCATCAAGGACTGAATGGGAAATACCTTGGCCAAGAGAAGTTCTACTAGGCGCTTGTACAATATTTAGCTTTCCCTCCCTTTTGCTTGGATTTGGGACATGTAGATAAATAATGACCCGAACCTTTGCAATAGTGGTAATAGAGGGGTTTTGGGCACTTAATTACATAATGGTCCTTAGAACCACAATTGTAGCATTGTTCTCGACTAGAGGTAGGATTCTTTGCTACTGGAGTTTCTTATTCCCCTTTCTTCTTGCTTTGAAGTATGGGGCATGCAGAAATATGATGACCTGAATTTTTGCAACAACGACAAGAAATGGGCCTTAGACACCTATTTACATAGTGGTCCTTAGAATTACAATTGTAGCATTCTCCACGATTAGGGATCAGAGTCTTTGCTACCAAAGTTGCCTGCCTCCCTTTCTTCTTGGGATCAGGGCTTTTGAACTTAATATGCCTTTTTCTTGTTGTTATTGAGGCTCTTTTTGGAACCTCCAACATCACTATCACTCCCTTTATCAACCTGTTCTAGTCGTAGGGTGATATCTACAAGCTGATCGCAAAGAACTTCTAGTTTCAAAGGTAAAACCTTTTCAGGGTCCTTACTCAAAGAACAAATAAACCTTTGATTCTGTACAAGATCCAAAATTTGTTGGGCAGATGACATGAATACGCCATCCAGAGAAGGACTATTGGATTGACCAGTGCTAGGACTGCCAGAACTAACCATCTCTTCTTCTTTAAGAAAGAAAGAAAGAAGAGGAAAAAGGTTATTCTCAGAATGAATATCAAACAAACGTGGTTGATAAAATAAGGCATCACAAAGAAAATAGTATAGAACGGGTCCAATGACTCGAATTAAATCCTAAGGCACGACTCCTAAGAAGAACTTAGGACGATGATCCTTGCTAGATTATTCTACATTGTTCCGAAGTTTGGCATTGATACCAAGCTGTGATGCCCCACCTCTAACGCCCCACCTCTATACTCACGCTAGCCAAGGACACTACGAGGTAATGCCATCAACTAGCACGAAGAATAAGGCTGTTGAGGAGCGACCATCCGTGTAATTGCTTTGTGCGATCACCAATATGTCAGATAGTATAACATGCATTTCATTTCAAGGGGAAATCCGACATACTGATACAAACTCAAAGCTACTACACAGAGGCTATACGATCTTCGAAAACAAATATAGAAATAATCATAACACAAATCAGTCACAGACATTCATATCACAAAGGCGGAAACAGATATGAATATAACACATAGAAGTGTACATCAGACAAGTGGTCAAATAAGATCCACAATATCACAAAAGAATAAGTATACATCAAGGAGTCGCTATCTCGAATGTATAATAACAAAAATACTACTAAGCTAAGTAGTTAGACAAAAGTCAGATGATGGCCCCAGATAAGGAGTCAAGCAGAAGCACCTGAAACATCTCGGTCTAACCTGAGTATAATTTAATAAGAAAATAATAAACGGACCAGTCTAGCTACAAATATCAGATAAAATAAGATAAGATAAGAGATATGGAAAAAACGTATGATAACAATAATGCCATACCGTGGCAAATATACATTTAACAACAACAAAAATCATACAATACCTCAAGAAATCTCAAAGCACTAGAAGAATGTCATATCTTTATTTTATTCACCAAACCACAAATATTGACGAACATATCAATGCCAATTCGCAAAAGTTGGTGAAACACAAATTCTAGAAAATCATTAATTAGAAATCCAGAAATCACAAAAAGGGGGAGACCTATCACAAAACGGGAGCATAAGAACTCACCAACACGTGCATCACAAAAGAAACGCTATTCCATGGTCACTAACCATCAAATTTGAGCCAAAGCTCCACAAAACGGCCTGAAGACCTTTGAGTCAAAGCTCCACAAAACGGTCCGAAGACCTTTGAGCCCAAGCTCCATAAAACGGTCCGAAGACCTTTGAGCCGAAGCTCCACAAAACGATCCGAAGACCTTTGAGCCGAAGCTCCACAAAATGGTCCGAAGACCATGGGTCGCTACCCCACAAAATTGAGCCGAAACTTCACCAAAGGATCTTCATAGATCCACAAGTGTAAATTACACTAAGCTAGTAAATAAATGAGTTAGGCTTTATGTCCCATAACCACTGGCTTAACTTAATTATTTACGAACAAACTGTAGACTTCCACTCGAAAATAAGTGCAAATTGCACTAAGCTAGTAAATATGTAAGTTTAGCTTCATGTCCCATGACCACTCGCTTAACTTAAATATTTACGAACAGATTGTAGATTTCCACTCGAAAGTTGTCACAAGAGTTCAATCGAACAAGTCTAAGAATTAACTGACAAAGTAAACGCAAGCGTTTCATACCACTTGTTTTTCTATGCCGTTTAATTAGATTTCTCATACGAATGAGGTAATGGTTTGTATATACTAATAGGTTGGAAAACGGTTTTATAAACGAGCTTGATATTGAAAATAGTGTTGAAATCGTTTTGATGAAAGAGTTTTGATATTTACTACTAGTATAGAAACCTTTGTATTTTAAAGTGACAAACCACAAAAATGATTGTAAAAAATATCAATCATCAAAAAAATTCTCATACGAAGACGTGAATCAAATCCATAGAAATCGATACCGAATCTGTGACGACCCGAAAATTTTAAACAATTTTAATTGGGATAGTTAATTGATTTTAAAAATATTTAAATGTTAATTTTAACTTGAATTCCAGATATCAATATTACTTGATAATTAGATCATTGAGTTATATAGTTTAAACATTGATTTTAATAATTGGAAATTGGGTAAATTGTTGAATCTGATATTTCTAAGCCTGTTTAAATAATTTGAAGGCTTATAAAATTTATAATGATAATGCTGGAGATCATAGGATGATTGGAATTTAATTTAAAGATAATTTGTTCAGTTTTGAAAATTGATTGTTAAAATTGAACTTAAAATTAGCCTTCCGAGGCACAGTCTCGGAATTTGACGAAACCAGTTTCATTGGATCCGAAATAGTTAGTTATTATCGGATTTCAATTTTCGTAGCAATCGGATTTGTCATTGGACCCTGGCAGCTCAAAACGCTTAGAACTATTTTAATTGATATAATTTAAAACTGATCATTTTCTTTTGGAACTCGCGCATGTGATCGATTTAGCTTCTGAAACGTTCCATTGTGTTCGAAACGCGGGTAAACTCTTGTAACGCCTGTCGGCATGTCCGATTCGGGATTTGAGATGTTGTGTTATGTACTACACGAGATATTTTAACAACACGAATTATTTTTGAATATTTAATTCTATAATGATCAAAGCTTATGTTAGAAGCTATTCGTAAGATATACTTTTCAGTCCTTCTCTATCTTCGAACAGAAGACCGAAGAAAAAAAAAGGAAATAAAACAAAGTTCCCATGGCCGATAACTCAGTGAAACTTCCATTTTCTCGTATGATATAAGATACGAATAAAGGGTCAAACCCGTTTTCATCTCCGTCCCTTTCAAACTTGAGCCGATTGAGAAAAGTAGGGTTTTCCCAAATCAATAAATCGAAGTTTCCAGCTACGTTGCAATCGATCTCTCCTTCATAAGTAATCCTTGGCAGAGCATCGCAATTAGGGTTTCGTTGTGGTAGTTGCGAATCTGAGTCGCCGTGTGCTCGTGAGGGTCATTGGGAGGCGAAGTCGTCGGCATGTCGTCGAGTTTAGGAAGTTGGAGTCGCGTGTCAACGGGGTTCTCGCGAAGGTATGGGGGCTTTCGCGAACACGGGGAAGGCAAGAATGTAGAGGTGTGGTGATGACGTGAGGATTTCCGAAGTCGCATGAGGCTGAGAATGAGGTCGAGGGGTGACGTTGAGGCCGTAGGCGAAGAATGTGAAGTAAGGCAGTTTGTTGATGGCTGTAGTTGAGGACGTTCGACAGTGATGGGGAAGAAGCTCGCTGCTCGTCTGCAATTCTGGTGAGAGATATACTGTAATTAATTTTAAAATTTATATGGCTAGTTAATTTAATCAAGGATTAATAATGAAGGTGATTAAGTTAGTTAAACAAATTATTTAATTATTTTAGTTATAAATCCACATATATATATTAAATAAAAATAAATAAAATCATCGATTAGTGCTATATATATGCATAAGATTTGGAATATGAGAGAATTTATTAAGGTTTAGATTTTTGGAATATATATTTTATTTTTATAAATGCATTTGTAGTTTCAAAGGAAAAAGTTCTAGTTTAAATTTAGATCATTAAAATTTATTTATTCAAATGGTTGAATATTAATAAAATCCTTTAATATTTATACAAGGTCAATAAGCATGGAATCAAAATCGAGGATGAAAGGGATGCTAATAGAATAGAGGTGAGTAAATCTCACTCGTCTGGTATTATTTAAATTTAAAGGGTTAAATCTTAATTAATTGGTTGATTGATTGAGTTGTTGAATGTGTGCTGATAATCTGAGACTTTGGTTTTGTTTGATTCTCGAGTAAATAAGGGTTTAATGATTGGTGATTCATTAAATAGGTAGAATAAATTGAATGGATAATGAATTAATTCAATTAATTAATGATTGTGCTAATTAATTTAGCAATAAGGGTTTGACTTAATTAAGGATTAAGTTAAATTAATCTAGAACAATCAATTGATGGCTGGTATGTAATTACTTTATGAAATAATATATATATATATATATATATATATATATAATTACTTATATATATAATTACTTTAAGAAATTTATCCAGAGATTAATTAAAATAGTTAACTGAGGAATAATTTATTTAATGAAGTAAATAAAAAGGTAGATAATTACAGAATGAAATTGATCGAGGAAAAACTATATTGTGGTTGAATTTAAGTAATTGATTTGGATTAGAACAAATTAAAGTGTGATTGAAATTATTAATTTATATAATAACTGATGTAATAAAAAAAATTGGTTAATTTAATCAATTAAATAAATGATGACTTATGAGAAATTAATTACTGTAAGTAATTAAGAATTTATGTAATTAATACTAATAATTAATTTATGAAATAATTGATTAATGTATAAAGTGATTAAGATTTCTTATTCATTTTTGGTTAAGAACAATTAATATCATGGAACTAACTAAAGATAATTACATAAATTTAATTGAAAAATAAATTAATCCTGGGGATTAATTAAGGTGAATAATGATGGGTTGACTAATTAATTGATTTGGAATTAATTAATATTAATAAAGGAATCTAAGTAATTGAGGTTTGAAATTCAATAGAATCAATCGAATTGATTTGTATGTGATTAAGCTTTCTTTATGAATGACTGAATGGTATTGAATGCTTGAATATGTTGATATCTCTGATATGATATGTCGTGTATTTCATTGTATAACTTGGGTTAGGATGACATGAGTTATGAAGAGTCCGAGGTCGGGTATCAGGAGATACCCGAAACCGCTTCGAATTTTATATAAATTGATTTGTGGAATTAATAGGCAGGGATGAATGATTTAAGTGAACTGGATTATCTAAGTTTGGTACTTAGAAATTTATATGTGAAGTAAGTGTTGTCCATAGTAAATTGAGAATTGGTTAAATTGATATAAGTTAACCGGGTTTTATATAGGTTGTTTGTATTGGTATTACTTGTTAATTGGGTTTACTCATGCTGGTTTCCAGCCTGACCCGGGTGTTACTTTGGTGTAATGCTCGGGTCAGACCGAGTATTACAGATTTTCAGGTAGGTACATTCTGGAGCTCAGGAGTCGAGCTGGATGGCAATATCGTATAGAGTATATCCGCTGTATTGATTATTGTAAATTTTGGGCATGATAATTGTAAACTTTCGGTGACTGTATTAATGTGAAACTCTGATGTATATTAAGTGTAATCGAAGATATAACATTCTTTTGTAAACTGTTATTATTTATTATTATATTTTATCCGCTGCGAATGTGAGATGTTTGGTGTTCTGTTCTTCTTCTACAATCTCTTTCTTCTTTTCCATAACTATCTGGAATTTTCGGGTTCGAAAATTTCGGGTCGTTACAGTTGGTACCAGAGCAGAAAGGTTAAGCGAGAACCTTGGCTCTGGTGGGGATCACTCATTTAAGAGAGTCTGTAGTACTCTAGAATAAGTTGAGTGTATATATATGAGCGCGCACTTGTTATTGTCTTATATAAAGATTTTAAATGATTTTATATAAAATATATTTTGATATATATAAAGCAATATTTCCTTCTAATAAATATTAAGGTGATTGGTTGTTAATTATTGAAATGAAAATTTAGAAGTAATATAATACAACCAAACTGAAGTCTAGAATTGGAATTTAATTAAGGAAAATAAAAAAATACAACCAAATTAAAAATTTAATGGGTTGAAATGAAATTCTAAATCTGGTCCCAGAATTTGAAAATTTTGTTTCAAAGAAAAAAGAAAAAAAAGAAGAAAAAAAAGTATTAATTGGATAATTGGGACTTATTGCAAACAATGGGTTGTTTGAAAATTTATTTGAATTTAAAACCAAAGGTGGTTTAAAATTGTAAAACATGGCTAGGAGGGCCAAGAAATAAATATGTATATATATATGGATATACATGATATTAAAGATAATTTGAAATAAACTCTATGAGGTTGAGTTTTGATTTTTCCCTGAAATGTGATATAAAAACCCAAAGTGATATAAGTTTTGAACTTATAAAAGGGGAAAGAATTTGAAGTTTGAAGTGGCAATTCAATGTGAGAATGAGGTTGACTGGATTAAGTAAATTGAATTTGTCTTGAGAGAAGTTAAATAAGTTTGAATGAACAACTTGGATTGAAGATTTTAAGATGAAATTGGAATTTAACTTGGAAAGTTAAATGGTTGATTTGAATTGGAATTTGTGTAATCTCAAAACGGGTTTGAGATTTAAAAAAAAAAATTGAAAATGGATGGATGTTTTAGAATAAACTGGATGTTATCATCCTATTGTTGATAAAAATCTTTAAATTGAGAATGGTATTGTATAAATAAAATAAATTTGAATAATTGACTTGTAAAATAAACTTGTTTAAGAACTGATTTCAATCTGGAAGGTAAAATTGAATAAATTGAACTCTTATTTGAACCTTGAAATACATAAATAAAAAAATATATTTAAAATGGAATTTTGAGAATTGAACTCAGAAATTAGATTAATTAAAAACTTTTAATAAAGCTTAATTTGGTTTAAATGGTTAAACCAACCGTTGAGGATTTAACTCGAATTTATATAGTTCGAGATAGTTTAGATTCAAGATTGAAATAGAATCAGTTCAAGATTGAATTTGGTTTGAATTAATTGAATCAGTAATTGAAGATGTATAAGTTTGAAATTTAATTGGGAAATTGAATTGGATTATATTGAAATGATTTGAATCTGAAATGGATTCAATTGATGATAATTTAAATTGATTTGAATAATATGAAATTAAAATTAAAATTGAACAGGATTTAAAATCAACTAGAATTTGATTTAAATTGGGAAGAAATCAAGATTGATTCAACTTGAATTGGGAATTAATCAAGTCAAATGGAATTTGGAGTTATTTGAATTGGAATTGGGTCAATTTAAATGGAGATTTAAATTGAATTGTTGGGGAAGTGAACAGTTTGATTCTGACTATTTTTAAAATAAATTGTTTTTAATATAAACTTATTTTTCTAAGCTATTAAATATATACAACCTTTCTTTCTTAAAGTCAAATTATTTTATATACTTGTTTTACGATTATTTTTGAAGCTATTTAACTATTTTTCAACTATGTTACAAATTAATTACTATTTTACAACTATTTTACAATTATCTAAAATTTCTGAAATTACTCAGCTATTTTCAACTATTCTACAATTAGTTAACTATTTTCTAACTATTTTACAAAACTAGTAATTATTTTCCTACTACCTATTTGTTTTTTTTTAAAAAATTTTCAAGCTATTTTCTAAATAAACTGGTCGGAGTTCAAACTGTTATGGATTTAATACCCAACTGAGATAGGAATTGAAGTGATAATCCAAATGAGGATTAATGTAAAGGTGGATAAGTGAATGGAAAAGGAATTGATATTGAAAAGAGTAATCAAATTGAGATATTTGGTTTTGGATAAAAAAAGATGTATATCTTTGTTATATAAGATAAATCTTCCCTTGTTGAATTTATTACTGGAAGAAAAATGTTTTGAAAGTGTTTGACGTATAAAAGGGGAGTTTTATACGAAGGAATTTTATACGGGGTTGAAATGATCCAAGTTTTTAAATTTTATATATCTGAATATATATAAAAGATCTTATGAGGATTTTATAAAGGTTGTGGGAACCTTTGGATTTTGGAAATGCTTTTGATTTTGGGTAAAATCAATATTGAATTTGGAAAGCCTGATTTGAGAATTATCGATTTTGGGATAATCGATTTTGTGTAAAGGAGATTTTTATGAGATTCATACTAGGTGTATGATTTGAAAGATACTATATGTGTATAGTATAAAGTGATTTGATGATGGCTCTGGGGAAAAAGGCGCTTCCTTGAAATGAACTTCTCAGGAGTGCCACCGGGTGGTGCTGCGTTGAGCCCCAAGGAGGGGGGGTTCTAAAGTTGATCCTGTGAGGAGTCCGGACAAAACTAGTTCCTGAGGATTTTGAGTAGAGAATACCATAGCGAAAGTCGTGTGTGCCGCTGAGAGCCAACAGTCTGCGTTTGATTTTATATCGGTAGACTGCGACCTATGGTATAAAATAGCGAAAGTCGTGTGTGCCGCTGAGAGCCAACAGTCTGCGTTTGATTTTATATCGGTAGACTGCGACCTATGTAGGAGTAGAGAAGTTTCATTTCGTCAGCGAAAATCAGAGGCCGTGGAGAGCCTGCAGTTACATGGATTTTTGCTGCGACGGCAACGTAACCCTGGATGTAACTGTGACTTGTTGTGTGGGATCCATGGCGTAATCGAGAGGCCGCGGAGAGCCTGCAGTTGCATGGACTTTTGCTGTGACGGCAACGTAACCCTGGTATGTAACTGTGACCATGGATGGGGGTGATGATTTCCAGAGCATTCTCACCAAAGATATTTCCTCTATATTTTCAAAAACTGATTTCTATAATTTCAATAAAAATTATTTTCAAAATTATTTTCACTGGGTGTTGAGAATGAGTCTGCTAAGTACTTATAGATTTTCAGTTCTACGCCTGATCAACGTATGACTGAATTTCTATGAGAACAAGGATGGACTGGTTGAGACATCGAGTTATCAAAAGTATATTTTTTATAAAGAGTTATTTTAATAGTATGATGTGAATTTAAAAGCATTTCTAAAATTTTTAAATAAAGATATTGGAATTTTGGAAAATAAGGAAACCCAAACTGGAATTATAAAATAAAATTTGAAACTCGGGAAATTTAAGAAGTGATTCTTTGTCATTAAAATTGAATATTGATTTAGAGATTGAAAATAAGCTAATTGATTAAATAATTGTTTGATTGAATACGTTAATAAAATTTAACTTTGGTAAATAAATGGATTGTAAATTAATAATGGAGTTTGGAAATGAATTCAAATTGTAAATAGAACTCAACTTGGATTTAATAATGAAATAAATTAGAAGAGATGTTGTAAAAATAAAATAGGGTTGGATTGGAAAACAAATGTGATGGTTTGAATTATAAATAAAATTCAAGGGTGATTTGAATAATATTTAATGAAATTTGCAAGTAGATTGGATATAAGAGAAGTGATTATAATAGAAATAGTTTGAGTTGCAAAAACAAAACCCAAGTGAATGGAACTAAATTGAAAATGACTCTGCATTAATAAAATAAATTAGAAATGAGTTAAGTATGTGCTTGATTATTATTTTGATAAATTGGGAAGGTGAATTAAAATAAAAATAAAAATTAAAGTGGATGAGCTAACTAAATTTAATGGGATTTGATTAAATGAGAATCAAATCGAAGTAAACTCAAGTTTGATGTTGGAATAAATTAAAGTAAATTAACTTAAGTTTAAAATTTATGGAAGCTTGGCTTCGAATAAGGATGAAAGCCCATTAAATAAAAGCTTGGATTAAATTAATTTGGAAATGGTTATTAATTTATAAGTATTGAACGTGCCAAGTTAAATAAATTGCTTATATTGAATCTAATGCGGAAATAAAATGAAATGCAATGAATAGTTGGTAAATAAATTAAAAATGAAGTGGAATTAATTACAGGATGGGTTGAAGAGTAATTTGAAATAGTTATAAACTAAATAAATACTCTATTAAGCGAATATTGACGAATTGGTATAGAATGAATCGTCGTATAGCGTAAATAAAAAGTAATTAAAATGCTATGAGTTAATAGAGATTAAATAAAATTTATTCTGAATCAATTAAAGTGAATATGAGCTTGTTTGGATTAAAAATCAATGGAATGTAAACAATTGAGTTGTAAGTCATTAAAATTGAATGGAATAGCATATAATTTGGTTGAAAACAAATTGAATAAGCTTTAAAATCATACGAATCGCTTATGGGAAGCGTTTAGCACTTGTTGTGTATGTAATACATGTGTTTAGCTATTGAAAGTAAGTGGAATGCTAATAAATTCTCTATATATGGCACTTACATATTTAAATTGAGTAAGTACAGGTACCTGAAGGCCGTTTGGCTGGATTTGGTTGCGCTTTTTGCTAATATAAATAAGCTGCTTGCTTAAAATGCTAAATAAGGTACGCCTATGCAATAAAAATAGGAAATATGAACTGTTTTTTCTTTTTCCGACCGTGTGGGTCGATGTACACATATTTATATCCCTTGTCAAATTGTAAAAGCTCCTCCATACAAAGGAGACTCTGCCAAAATTTTCCGAAAATTTTGGGAGTTATAAAATTTTTGAAATTTTTTTGGGAAATTTTTTGTTAACGGCAAAACAATTTCAAATGGGAAATTAATGTAAATTAGTAGATGAAACTACTACGAATCAGTTATAAATGAAAGTTAAAATTCAATGCTCAAATTAAAGGTGAATTGAATTCATATTAAAATGGGAAAGACTAATTTGAAATAGGTATGAAACCTATATAAGAGAATGTATAAATTGATTTATAAAGTTTCGATTGAATATTGTTGCTAAACAAGATGTGCAGGAAATAAAAGGGAAAAGTATTTGGATTTGATTCCAAAAGATAAATTTGTATGGCCCGACAAAAAGGTACGTATTTAAATTTCTAGATGAAATTGGATTGGGTTTTTGATATAGCAACTTGGCTTTTGTTTTCTTTTGGAATTCGGGAGCCCGTAGAGGCCTTTTGTAGTAGTACCGAGCTAGCCGCGCAAAGGAGACGCTGACAAAAATTTTCGGAAATTTAGGGAGTTAGAAAAATTTTGAGAAAATTTTGATAATTCAAAATTTGGTTTTAAATTGAAATTTAAACGATTGGGTAAAAAGGGATTGTTAGAAATCATGGAAGGTTTTGGAAGTTGGTTGAGATAATAGTGAATCTTTAATAAAAGATATTGTGGCAAGTTGATAAAACTGTTGGTTTTTGAGAAAAGGTAAACGGGTATTAGTCCATTTTTCCTAACTAGTAATTTCGAGGACGAAATTCTTTTAAGGGGGGAGGAATGTGACGACCCGGAAATTTTAAACAATTTTAATTGGGATAGTTAATTGATTTTAAAAATATTTAAAAGTTAATTTTAACATGAATTCCAGATATCAATATTACTTGATAATTAAATCATTGAGTTATATAGTTTAAACATTGATTTTAATAATTGGAAATTGGGTAAATTGTTGAATCTGATATTTCTAAGCCTGTTTAAATAATTTGAAGGCTTATAAATTTTATAATGATAATGCTGGAGATCATAGGATGATTGGAATTTAATTTAAAGATAATTTGTTCAGTTTTGAAAATTGATTGTTAAAATTGAACTTAAAATTAGCCTTCCGAGGCACAGTCTCGGAATTTGACGAAACCAGTTTCATTGGATCCGAAATAGTTAGTTATTATCAGATTTCAATTTTCGTAGCAATCGGATTTGTCATTGGACCCTGGCAGCTCAAAACGCTTAGAACTATTTTAATTGATATAATTTAAAACTGATCGTTTTCTTTTGGAACTCGCGCATATGATCGATTTAGCTTCTGAAACGTTCCATTGTGTTCGAAACGCGGGTAAACTCTTGTAACGCCTGTCGGCATGTCCGATTCGGGATTTGAGATGTTGTGTTATGTACTACACGAGATATTTTAACAACACGAATTATTTTTGAATATTTAATTCTATAATAATCAAAGCTTATGTTAGAAGCTATTCGTAAGATATACTTTTCAGTCCCTTTCTATCTTCGAACAGAAGACCGAAGAAAAAAATAATATAAAGGAGATAAAACGAAGTTCCCATGGCCGATAACTCAGTGAAACTTCCATTTTCTCGTATGATATAAGATACGAATAAAGGTCAAACCCCTTTTCATCTCCGTCCCTTTCAAACTTGGGCCGATTGAGAAAAGTAGGGTTTTCCCAAATCAATAAATCAAAGTTTCCAGCTACATTGCAATCGATCTCTCCTTCATAAGTAATCCTTGGCAGAGCATCGCAATTAGGGTTTCGTTGTGGTAGTTGCGAATCTAAGTCGCCGTGTGCTCGTGAGGGTCGTTGGGAGGCGAAGTCGTCGGCATGTCGTCGAGTTTAAGAAGTTGGAGTCGCGTGTCAATGGGGTTCACGCGAAGGTATAGGGGCTTTCGCGAACATGGGGAAGGCAAGAATGTAGAGGTGTGGTGATGACGTGAGGATTTCCGAAGTCGCGTGAGGCTGAGAATGAGGTCGAGGGGTGACGTTGAGGCCGTAGGCGAAGAATGTGAAGTAAGGCAGTTTGTTGATGGCTGTAGTTGAGGACGTTCGACAGTGATGGGGAAGAAGCTCGCTGCTCGTCTGCAATTCTGGTGAGAGATATACTGTAATTAATTTTAAAATTTATATGGCTAGTTAATTTAATCAAGGATTAATAGTGAAGGTGATTAAGTTAGTTAAACAAATTATTTAATTATTTTAGTTATAAATCCACATATATATATTAAATAAAAATAAATAAAATCATCGATTAGTGCTATATATATGCATAAGATTTGGAATATGAGAGAATTTATAAAGGGTTAGATTTTTGGAATATATATTTTATTTTTATGAATGTATATGTAGTTTCAAAGGAAAAAGTTCTAGTTTAAATTTAGATCATTAAAATTTATTTATTCAAATGGTTGAATATTAATAAAATCCTTTAATATTTATACAAGGTCAATAAGCGTGGAATCAAAATCGAGGATGAAAGGGATGCTAATAGAATAAGGGTGAGTAAATCTCACTCGTCTGGTATTATTTAAATTTAAAGGGTTAAATCTTAATTAATTGGTTGATTGATTGAGTTGTTGAATGTGTGCTGATAATCTGAGACTTTGGTTTTGTTTGATTCTCGAGTAAATAAGGGTTTAATGATTGGTGATTCATTAAATAGGTAGAATAAATTGAATGGATAATGAATTAATTCAATTAATTAATGATTGTGCTAATTAATTTAGTAATAAGGGTTTGAATTAATTAAGGATTAAGTTAAATTAATCTAGAACAATCAATTGATGGCTGGTGTGTAATTACTTCATGAAATAATATATATATATATATATATATATATATATATAATTACTTATATATATAATTACTTTGAGAAATTTTCCAGAGATTAATTAAAATAGTTAACTGAGGAATAATTTATTTAATGAAGTAAATAAAAAGGTAGATAATTACAGAATGAGATTGATCGAGGAAAAACTATATTGTGGTTGAATTTAAGTAATTGATTTGGATTAGAACAAATTAAAGTGTGATTGAAATTATTAATTTATATAATAATTGATGTAATAATAATAAAAAAAATTGGTTAATTTAATCAATTAAATAAATGATGACTTATGAGAAATTAATTACTGTAAGTAATTAAGAATTTATGTAATTAATACTAATAACTAATTTATGAAATAATTGATTAATGTATAAAGTGATTAAGATTTCTTATTCATTTTTGGTTAAGAACAATTAATATCATGGAACTAACTAAAGATAATTACATAAATTTAATTGAAAAATAAATTGATCCTGGGGATTAATTAAGGTGAATAATGATGGGTTGACTAATTAATTGATTTGGAATTTATTAATATTAATAAAGGAATCTAAGTAATTGAGGTTTGAAATTCAATGAGAATCAATCGAATTGATTTGTATGTGATTAAGCTTTGTTTATGAATGACTGAATGGTATTGAATGCTTGAATATGTTGATATCTCTGATATGATATGTCGTGTATTTCATTGTATAACTTGGGTTAGGATGACATGAGTTACGAAGAGTCCGAGGTCGGGTATTAGGAGATACCCGAAACCGCTTCGAATTTTATATAAATTGATTTGTGGAATTAATAGGCAGGGATGAATGATTTAGGTGAACTGGATTATCTAAGTTTGGTACTTAGAAATTTATATGTGAAGTAAGTGTTGTCCATAGTAAATTGAGAATTGGTTAAATTGATATAAGTTAACCGGGTTTTATATTGGTTGTTTGTTTTGGTATTACTTGTTAGTTGGGTTTACTCACGCTGGTTTCCAGCCTGACCGGGGTGTTACTTTGGTGTAATGCTCGGGTCAGACCGAGTATTACAGATTTTCAGGTAGGTACGTTCTGGAGCTCCGGAGTCGAGCTGGATGGCAATATCGTATAGAGTATATCCGCTGTATTGATTATTGTAAATCTTGGGCATGATAATTGTAAACTTTTAGTGACTGTATTAATGTGAAACTCTGATGTATATTAAGTGTAATCGAAGATATAACATTCTTTTGTAAACTGTTATTATTTATTATTATATTTTATCCGCTGCGAATGTGAGATGTTTGGTGTTCATTTCTTCTTCTACTATCTCTTTCTTCTTTTACATAACTATATGGAATTTTCGGGTTAGAAAATTTCGGGTCGTTACAGAATCCATCTAATTGGATATTCTCAAAATCCCAAAAAAGAAGTCATTAAAGTCAATAATGAATGATAACAACAAATCGGATCAATAGAAACGATTAACATTGGAAACCCAAGCAAAATAGGCAAATTGGGCTGAAGCAGATCAGTCGACTTAACCATAGTGGTCAGTCAACTGAGCTATGCCTGGAAACTTTCGGTTTCCAGGTTCAGTCGACTGGACCATAAGGGTCAGTCGACTGATACTGGCTCAGGAAAATTCTTGGGCTCTGTTCACTCGACCCACTTCCCAATTCAGTCGACTGAACTTGGAAGTCCAGTATTTTCAACCTAACCCCAATGAAGGGTGAAAACCAAATGGAGGCGATCGAATGAGCAATGACAACTAGGGATTTATGCCATGCGACAACCCAGCCTTATAGGCTCTTCGACACACCCCAAAAACACATGTCCAAACATTCGTAGTCGAATTTTTATAAATTGGACAACAAGAATCAAAAATTGGAAAATTCACCAAATCTATTCAAATTAAATGCAAATGAACATGAATAAATGTGAGGAATTCATACCTAACCACAAAGAAGGTTATAGACATAGATGTGAGTTCAAAAACCCACAGTTTACTCAAAAACAATGAAGGAGAAGCTTTTTAAAACAAGGTAAGATCAGCCACTCTTCAATCTCAACTCAAAAGGTTTCAATCTAAGCTCATAAGAAAATATTTCCTAAGTTAGGGTTTAGGAATTTCTAAAAATGGAAGACGGATTGAGATGGAGAAGATGGAGAGGATGCTTACCTAAGCTTCTCTTGGATTTGGAGTTGAATTTGAGTTTCCTAATCAAAGATAGGGCTTAGGAATTTCTATTTCCTTTTCTCTTTCCCCATTTTTACAAAAGCTTGAAGTGTTAGGAAATGGGAATGAATGAAGAGAAGAGGGGGTGGAGCTAGGGTCTTATGTTAGGTTATTGGGCTGAAACCCAAACCCAAAGCCCTAAGTGAAAATGTCAAAATTCAAGCTAACTATAAACATATCGATGTTTATACTTAAAAAGGTCGCAAACAGCATTTTGTATTCAATGGAAGTGGTCTCGAGTTCTAATTCGACTGTTTGCAAAAAGTAGAATTTTGGGCTTTAATCTGACCAACGATGCTATATTTAAATATACAATCATAAAATATGCGGGTTGTTACAGGACCTCTAGACAGGGGAAAATCTCATCCTACTTAGGCGCGACCCACTTAGCCTTGCAGCACCTCCCCTGTTTTAGCCATTCCCGGTTGATGAGGCTTGAGGCTACGATTACCTTTTAGAACACATCTATCTTAGAATGCTCATCGTCCTTCGATGACGTTGTTCTAAAAGCATTCAATCCATACAAGTTCATTCCGGGTTCGAACTAAACCGAAGGCACTACCTCGCTACACTCATTTTGGAATCACCCTCAAAGTTAACGACAATAGCCCTTGCACTCTGAATCTTCATCTCGAATCTGAAAGCTCTATCTTCGTTAAACTCGTTTTGGAATCACCCTCAGAGTTTTAACGACACATAGCCCTTACACTTTGAGTCTTCATCTTGATCTTCATTAGGGATTTCACGACCTATCGTTTAATTTGGATCGATGTGGTTTTCGGATATTCCAATTTGGAAATCCGATCCTGGTCTCATCGAAATCCAAAATGCCGTTTTAATGTACAAGTTATTTAAGGGTTTAAACAATTTAATTTGTTATTTATATTAAGGGTAATATATTCACACAGATAGATCATTCACATTATCACAGATAGATAATCCATATTATCACAATTCAACCAAAACGTCTCATATCACATAGCAGCACATATCACATATCAGAGATATCACATAATCCAATGCATTAAATATCATTCAATCGTCCATAAGCAAGATTAATCAATCACACCATCTCTAATTAATTTAATTAACCACCAATGAATTAAATTAATTACTTTAATTACCTTTAAATCCTGCATCTTAACATTAATTAATTACAAACCAATTAATTAATCATCTCTTAATTATCTATCTTAATTAATCATCCTTAATTAATTATTCTTTAATTACATTAAGTAATTATCCTTTAATTAATTACACAAATTAATTATCCTTTAACCATTCCCATTAATTAATCTTTAATTGCTCTCATTAATTAATTAACTATAATCAATTACATTGATCCTTAATTAATTACATTAATTAATTATTCTATAGTTCCTTACATTGATTAATCATCTTTTAATTAATCACATTAATTAATTAACTACCCTTTTTAATTAATTACCTTAAGTAATTAATCCTTTAATTAATTACACTAAGTAATTAATCCTCAATTACTTCCACTAAGTAATTATCCTTTTAATTACTTCCACTAAGTAATTATCCTTTTAATTACTTTCACTAAGTAATTATCCTTTATTAATTACATTTAGTAATAATCCTTTAATTACTTCACTAATTAATTACACTTTATTAATTAAATTAAGTAATTCTATTTAATCAATTTTATTAAGTGATTATCCTTAATTAATTTAAACCAATTAATTATCTTAAATAAATCACATTAATTAATTTAATTAATTACATTGAGTAATTAATCCCTTTAATTACTTCAACTAATTAATTACTTTTTAATTATTTGACCTTCAATTAATTAGATTAATTAACCCTTAATTAATCAAGTAATTAACTATTCTTAATTAATTTAATTAATTATCACATTAATTAATTATCTCTTAATCGGTAGTTAATGATTCTTAGATTAATTTTACTCATTAACTATCCATTGATTATTTTCATTAAGTAATTATACTTTGATTATTATCCTAAATTAATTAACCCTTATTAATTACATTAAGTAATTAACTTTTAATTAATTTCATTAATTAATTATCCCTAATTAACCACCACCTTAATTAATTAAAGATAAATTCTATTCTTAGTTAATTACTCATTTAAATCTTATTAATTTAAATGCTTGAAATCAATTTGTTATTATCATACAAAACCATTTGAAACCCTTTAATTAAAGTTTGATTCACTTACCTTAATTATATCCTAAATACATTCAAAGATTTCATTTGAAAAGCATTAGGGAATTAATTACATCATTAACTTTATTTTTTTTAAATTATTGGAACTTGGTTTATAATATTTTGAAAAACTTATCCATTTTAAAAACTTGATTAAATAAATTGCTTAAAAACTTAATCATTTTTAATAACTTCAAAACTTTGGAAAAAACTTATCTTTGAGAACTTATTTATTTGGCTTTGAAACTTTGTTTAACATTAACCTTACTTAAAAATTTAGTTAATACACTTTGAAAACTCATTTAATTTTTTTTTCACAGTTGCTTTTATTTTCATTTGCATAAAAAACTTCATTTCCTTATTTCCTTTAAAACCTGGTCATGATTTCTTTAAAATTTCAAAACCTAGAAATGTTTTTCTTCCAAAATTTAAAACTTAGTAACTTAAAATAAACAATCCAGGCTATACTCACAAATACTCGAGCCAACCTACTAGAAACCTGGAGCTTTTACACTAATAACCCGAGCCAAGCTTCGATCCACTCGCGTTCTCTCCTTCCTCGAGTCACATACGAAAACTACTCGAGTTCGACCCCGAGAGAAGCATTCTTCCCCAAACCTCGATAAACCCTGATACACTAAAGTGCACCGTGCATGTGCACAACGACGATATGCCTCTCCGACCATCTTCCCGACTCTCGTCGACCACCCTACTGTCCCACACGACCACCCAGATTTGCCGATTCGCTAGCGAATCAAAATCGAAACCAAATCGACCAAGCCTGGAACAACGTCGATCGAAAAACCACCCTTCACCATCAATTCCGACCTCGATAATTCTCGTTGACCTCACCAGAGATTCCTCATGTTGCCATGCTTCGATCCCATCATATGTGATTGCCTTCATTGATCTATCGACGTTGCACGAAGCTCGCAAATAACCTCGACCAAAACAAACCTTTGAACCCTAGTTCGACGCAAGCCGGCCACCACGACCATCAATAAATTAGTTCACTAGTTTTCCTGAGATCGTCAACACCCCGGCCACCTCCAGACCTAACCCCGACACACACCTATCGCCGATCATCGGCAATCGACCAAATACCCAAATCCGACCAACAAAGATTATCTCATCAATTACTTACCTAAAAATCAAGATATTAATGTCTAAATTCATCATTTCACAACACGATTCTGTTACGATAATCAAAACTTCCAATTAACATGTTCAATTTTTTTGACATAAATTGATTAGCTCTGTAATTTAAAATTTTTTGAAAAATTTACTTAATTTAAATACTTGTTACTATTTTTAAAATTGATATTGCATTCATACAATCATTTGTTCTTAAGAAATGTTGACCTAATTTTGATTATATACAGAGTAATTGAATTTATTAAGAAAAATTAGAGCATGTCATTGAACAGAGAACAGATTTATACATATACATCATATGCACAGACAAATCATATTAATATATAGACATCCAACTTCAATCATACATGCAATCATCAAGCATATGACCCTAAAAAAGTTCTTAAGCAAAATGTTTACTCACAGTTTATAAAGCAGGGAATAGTGTTTCTTGTTCGAGGAATTGATGTATTTTATTCAGACTGAAGTTGACTTACTTGTTGGGTTTGAATTTGCTTCAGGTTGAAGTTTGAAAATAGTTGAAGTTCATACTGAATCGGGTTTGCATATTTGTTGAATTTGAAGCCTTTAGTTTTAGTTTTGATTTTCAGTTTCTTTTAGAAAAGATGAAGGAAGTAGAATGATGAGAAAGCATTGAACTCAATAACCATATTTTCTTTAAAACATTATATTTATAATTCAATATCAAAAGAATTTGGCCACTTGCTTTATGCATGCCACATTAGTTACAAATGTATTTTGCATGAATCCATTAATTTACAAATGTGTAAAGCTTGTCTTATATATTTACAAATGTATAAATCCATTTTAATATGTTATGTTTAAATTAATTTATATACACACACACATAAATTTACTAGGAAATATCTAAAAGAAAGAATATTTTAAAGGTGTATATATATTTATAAACCATCTTAGTTTAAGTATTTTTTTAAAAGAAAGCATAATAAAACTTTTATTAAATCTTATTTAAGCTATCATATTTTAAAATAAATTTTATCTTATGTATTGAAAATATAGAATTAAATTTTGAATAGCTTTTGAAAGGTATTATATCAAATTCAAACATAATTTTCCAAATCACAATATATACTTACATACATACATACATACATATATATATGTTAGAATATGAAAACATATTTTATTAAATTTAAACCAAAGCCTTTCTATTTACAATATATATACCAATATGTATACACACATTATAAATAGAAAACATATTTATTAGTTTTGAAAGATAAATTGTCAATTTAAATTATTATAGAAGATAATTTATTAAACCAATTTAAATACTTATTAGTAAAGATTATCAAATTGCTATTGCCTAAAATTCTGGGTCATTATAAACATAGAGAACCGCAATAAGAAATTCTTGGTGTGACTGTTGGGAATAACTAATTCGCGTACTTCATTTCTTTCTTTAAGACAATTCATGGCTTAACCCCAAGGTGAAAGGATAGCTCTCAATCGCTCCGTCCCCAGGATAATATAGCCTCTAAAATTTGATCGATTTGCTGTTTGCATGACAATAAACCATTTTGAATTTAGCACTTTCTAATTCAATTGCTTTGAAGAACTCTATAGAGAGAGAAATGGCAGAGGGAGAAGAAGAAAAAAGAAAATTGTATGTTTTCGTATTTTTTTCTTGTACTTATCTTAAATAGCAGAATGTAAATATATGCGTTACTGAATTGAGGCATTGTTAATGGATTTGAAATTATTGTCATTCATTACGAATTTTATAACCATCAATTATTTTGTAATGGCTCAATAATAATAGCTTTAAATATATCACCGTTATACAATGTCATTCATTATGAATTTTATTACCAATGATTGTTTTAAACTGAATTCACTTAAAATCCCTACAATATGTAAATCACCACAATTCTGATTTAAGATATTCTACGAATGTAAAATCATTCAAAGATTTTCTTTGTAACTGTCAAAAAAATAGCAAATCATTATGTTGCTAACTTTGTCGAAAGTAAACGAAATATACACCCAGGCCTTAGTATTTCCTGAATTGACAAATGTATTTTTACCTGATTAGTAAGCATGAATTTGTTCCTAAAATTTTGGAGTTGATCAATTATCATTAAGCAATATTACTGGTAATTAATTCACCAAACACTTGAGCCATTACATTTTCTTTAGGAATTTGCCAAATACATGCCTGAGTTCTATAGCTATATGGAAATAGACCTACAAATTTCTGGAGTATATCAAGTGTTCACTACTAGAAGTTATATTTATATTGTTTTATTTATTTTCCTTTTCTTTAATTTAGTTTGATTTTGATATCAATGATTCTTACAATTAAGAACAAGATTTGACACTTAGAAATACTAGTTGAATTCCTTTAAATAGTCTCAAGTGCAATTCTTAGGAAGTTAAGTGGGCTTAGTGATCGCCAATATACTCAAAACTTATTATTACGGTTTACTTTTATATATGGCATAGTTGAGAGCCATATGTCGTTCATATGGGTCTACAAATATAGGCTCATAATATGTTTATTTCCCGTACTCGCCTAAAAATAATCATCCATTAGTTAATAAACATATTTTCTAATGTGGTTATGTCTAAGTTGGAAACTGTTTCATAAGAAAGTGTTTAATTTATGCATCAATCTTTTTGGAAGTATTTTACTGGACTCTAACAATTTAAATCACCGATGATGCAGTATTATTTTCCTTTTAAATTTACCATTATCCCTCGTTTCTCCATATTGAAACGCACAGTTGCTTTACTTCGTCTGTAAAAACAATGTACACTCTTAGGAAAGATTTTACAATGGTGTATACAATATTACTAGACTTGGTTATCCTACAAACAACAATCTTTCTATAGCTTTTTGTATAGCAAATGGATGATGGTTTATATGAGTTGATAGCATATCTGAACGCAATTCATCTTATATAATAACAGTTGAGAAACATAAATCTAATGAAAGTGCATATCATTAATAAATAGTATTTGTATAAATTACAAATCTTTATTCACTTTATACACTTGCCTACATTTAGATTTGAAATTCACTTCGAATTATATTCAAGTTATTTTGTTTCGTTAATTATTCATCTACTTTTTTATTGCTTTTATTGAACTATTTTTCAACTTATTGTTACAATTCACTTCAAATTGTTTTTGGACTTTCCTTACAGTTACTCTCTGTTGTTTCTATTTTTGTATTGCACGATATTAGTTTATTCTTTCAATTACCACCGTTTGCTTGGAGCTGTTATTTTAGATTACAGTATGCTATCTTCTTCAAGGTATAAATATGTTATTCTTTTTGCAACAAATAATTAGGCGTTTCGACGTATTTTTCCTTACCTCACTTTAATATAATCTTTTAAATTAATGGTTTAATGTTTCAAAATTTATCCTATGACTTCATTTATTTTGACCTAAATTTCATTGCATTAGGTTTGTCTTTGACCTTTGATTATGTATTTTCATTGTTTGCACCAAAATTGGGCACAACACTCGTCGGAAGTTTTTTGAAGAGATAATAAATGAAGAGTGCAAATTAAAACAAAGGATTATCTAACAAAAACTTCAAATAGCATGTAAATAAACGCGCAGACAAGCAATTTATAGTGGTTCGGCGTGTTGCCTACGTCTACTGTGAAGTATTTATACTTTTATTGACTTTCTTTCGATGATTACAAGTCGGTACAGCAATCAACAGTGAATTACAGTCACGAATTCGAATATAACAGCAAGTTTATGATATCAAATGATAGAGATCTCAATCCGGCAGAGTCTGGATGCTTCAGAATCCAAAAAGTCCCTTTTCTGTTGGCCCTGGGGCTCTATTTATAGGCGTAGGTTGCTGATATTTCGCTGAAAACTCGGGAGACCACTTCTTGCACGTGAGGGGCCCCACACACACGGTCTCAGGAAGTTTGGGCCCAGTTTGGCATCGGTTCGAACTCCATTCGAACCGATCAAGAATTCATCCAATCGAGGTGGAATTTGGCGTGGACATTCTTCAACATGTATGCAAGCTTCTGTGAAAATTTCATGGCATTTGGATCAGTGGATTGGGAGATATGATGGATTCGAAATGGGGTTCATTACATGGCTGTTTGGTTCGAAACCATGCTTTCGAACCGAGGGTTTCGAACCCATCATGGCACGTGACTTCGTGGCGACGTGGAGCGCAAACTTCGAACCAACCCGGTCTTCACTCCGAGTTGACCGCTTCGACTCCATGAATCTCGGCGAATTCGAACCAATGGGAGACACGTCATCATGGTTGGTTGAACCAGTGGGTTCGAATGAAGCCACACAGGATGGGTTCGAACTTGGCATCATGGATGGTTTCGAACGAGGTTCCATGTTTGGGTTCGAACAACGTCTTATGATGGAATCGAACAAGGATGCTTGTTTGGAGTCGAACAAGGTTTTGTGGTGGGTTCGAAGGAGCTACTCTCCGATGGATTCGAGGTCCATTGTTATGAACTTGGTAGATTTGAACTTGATGGGTTCGAACCCGAGGCATCCCGATGGGTTCGAACATGATGGGTTCGAAGGTGATGGTTTCGAACTTGATGGGTTCGAAGCTCAGGCCTTTTCTTTCAAATCGAATCGATCATAATCTGAGCGTATGAACTCGGATTGACTTGAAACTTGAGACGTTGATTCCTATGGTCTTTCTTGCCGTGCCCTATCAATTGTGGCTCAATCTGGACTTGGACAAAATTCAGTGATATCCATAGCGAGACGAAGTACGGCCGGTCTCTGAGACGAACCGTTCCCCGTTTCTGATCGATCTTCTGGTATCGCGGCTTTGCCAAAAAGCGGGATAACATTTTGCCCCCCAAAGTACGTCTTGTGGGAACATGACGTGCTTTGAATAGCTACCGTTTTTCAGAACAATCATTGCTCTCCTTTTCGTTGAAACTCGTATGCTGTATGGTTGTAACCTTGGGTTGATATGATTGATTGCTGTATAATAGTGCTTAGCCGTTGGCTGTTGCATTTGTAACGGGATGAGTGTTTGATCCCTGTAAATGTTTAAAATCGATCGTTAGTTCGACATATATGCATACATGTTAGTTTGACCCTTGTGAACGTCGTGCGTCCATAAGTCGTGTTAGTTTCGTTCGCCATTGAATTTCGTATCGATTCTCTCCCGAACCGATTTTGAAATTTGAATTGAGACAATGCTCGATGGTCGTTTTGAAAAGCCCCTTCGTATCGATCCTCTCCTGAACCGATATTGAAGGCTGAAGGAATTGAATTTGCATTGTGCGAGTGTTACATTTCCAACCGATGAGTTAGAGCATCGATGGATTCGAAATCTGCGTTTGTTATGGACGCGGTACGCTTGCGCTATGATGGATTCGAAATGGAAATTCGAACCGATATGAAAGAATGGATACGAAGTAGTTGATTTGTGCAAGAACTTTTCGAACCGTTGGGCCCAGCGTGTGTTTCGCATCGATGCAGCTCGCCGCCTTGTTGTGCGCTTCGTATCGATGACACGCGAGGGTAATTTCGAAACAACAGGGTCCTAGGCCGATGGCTTTGAAAGGAGGCTTCGAACCGATCCACAAGTTGATTGGCTGCCACCGGTCGAGTTTACCTGGAAGTGGAATCGTCTCGGTCATCTCCAACCCCCCATATAAATAGCAAGGACCTCAGCATTTTTCACTTTTTACTTTTTTACTGTTCTCTGCATCGTCTCGAAGCTTCAGAGAGGAAGGCACTGTGCTTTGTATTCGAATCATTTGAGATCCAAATCTTCAATTCTTCAAACCTACCATTCAAACTAGGTAACTAACCTCGAATCCACACAGCAAAGCTACCTCGAATCCATCACTCCTTCACCGATCGGCCTTTCTTGGGATTTGGTAAGTCCAGATCTGGCATTTGGAGGAATTTCGAATTGATTCAGGAACTCGTGTACGAATCGATGGGGGGGGGGGGCAGCATCATTCTCTCTCAGATTTTGAGTCGATCCTTGTGATTCCCTTGGAGGGGGCGCAGTTCGCACCAAGCTAACCATGGTGTTGAGTTGTATCGGTGCACAACGACCGATACTAGAAGCAGCCGTTGATTGGTCCGAAGCTCTCAACTTCGCATCGATACGAAACATTCCTTTACGACCGATACGAAAGGTATCGAGTCGAACTCGAGCGATGTTAAGCTGAGGCTTTCCTGATCGGTACGAACTAATTAACCAAGGATCGATTCGAAGTTATCCCCCACTGATCGATTCGAGCTCGGCGTTTTGACGGATTCGAAGTGTGCCCCTCCGTATCGATTCGAAGTCACCCTTCACTGATCGATTCGAGCTTGGCACCTGACTATCGATTCGAAGCTCGCTCCTTTGGATCGATTCGAAGTGGTACGATGATGGGTTCGAACAAGTCACTTGCGATTGGTTCGAAACTCCATATAGTGGATATCAAAGTTTGATATTTTCTGAGCATAATTCCGATGAGCTTCACTCCTGCATATTTGGACATGTCAAACTGCATACTTGACCACCTTTCGAAGCTCGTCGACGGAACAATAACAATTTTTATTCGAACCAATTTTCCTTATGTGAAGGGTCCTGCGATGACGGTCAGTGATGACGGTCATCACAACTGGGCTTTGTAGTTCCGTCGTTTGCGTGCTTTCTTAAATTCTGTGATATTCATCCAAGTAATGCACAGCACCGCACCGCACCGCACAGCACACATTCATACACTATACACTGGGGAATTCACGGGTCCCTTGTCATCTAATGATGGTTTCTCATGAGTTAGTCAGTTATGGAGCCTTCGAGTTCGCAGCAGCAGGAAACCCCACAAGATACCCAGAGTACAGTTCCCCCGAGGTTAGAGGTCCCGGACATTGATCCTGAAATTATCGGCCCAGCGCCGGTGAACTTCCCAACGCGTCATTCATTGCTAATCCATCAGATTCCGTCCCATCTCATATTTCCGAAGATATGCTGGGAAGGATATGCCCGAGACATGGTTTGTCGCTAGATGACGTGTTACTACCGGGGCCAAACGACAGACCACACAATCCGCCGGAGGGGTATACCGCATTCAATCGCCATGCGTGCGCGGCTGGGACGCTTCCTCCGTTCAATGAGTATATAAGAGAAGTGCTATCTTTTTTGGGGATCGCACCATCCCAACTTCACCCGAACTGGTATGCTTCGGTGAACAGCCTGTTCGTCGTCTTTATGGAATATCTTCATAGACCACCGGCCCCGATTGAAATCAGATACTTGTTTAACTTCAAAACTCGAAATGATTACCCATCTTTTACATTCTTGGAGGCAGTATGGAATTGTCAAGTGGTCACCGGGTCCTGGACTAGGTTAAGCTATTACAGGACGGAATGGTTCTACGTCAGATGTCCTCCGGGCTTCGCCAGGCGATGGTTATTTAGACGTGAGTACAGCTGAGTTTCCAAACAATTACTAAGGTGATTACAGTCGAAGTGTGACTGATATATTTTTCTTCTGTACAGCGATGATCCAGCGTCCCGACGGTGAAAGCTTTAAGGAGATAGTACGAGTGCTCCGAGAGATCCCGAGCAATGACAGGGATATCGACGTGTTATTGACGGATAGGAATCTCCGGGCCTGCGGGTTAATCGAACGATGGCAGAGTATAATATTCGACGGGGCGCAAAGAATTGTTTTGAGAAAATAGGCCAAGCACAAGAAACCCAAAGTCGTTATAGCCGAGGAAGTTGATTCTGAAAGAACTCACACTGACGACGAGCCGTTGTTGGAGCCTACAGGCGTGGCTCAAGATGTTGAAGAGCAAAGAAAAGGCAAGGCAGCCGTCGTTACGTCAACTAAGAAGGGGAGATGGAAGTCGGTTGTCACGGCCCAATCCTCCCCTGGAGTTAGAATTTCCGAGATGTCTCCTCCACGAACCGAAAGTCTTTACGAAGGGCTTACCGACCTTCCAATCCCCAATGATGTGTCTTTCCAGCATGACGCCGGGTTGGAGGAGTTTCATCGTACTCTTGAATTGAGCGAGCCTTTTATTACTAGCTCGGTCGGCACTTCTGGTTGGTCGAGGGAAATGCATATTCATACACATTTCACGACACTACATAGTCCCGAGTCTTAGGTCATTGGTTTCGAGAAACCACTAACTCCATTCTCATTTTGCTTTGTAGATATTATGACTGGACGTGGTTCGATGCTGGGGAGTCTACGACATGCTCGCAGATCTTCCTTATATTATGATTCACAACGGAGAGAAGGGGATAGGAGTTATGATCGCAGGCACTCCGGGTACTCTAGCCAAGAATGGAGAGACAGGGATTACAGACATCGGTCTCGATCGCGCACCCCTCCTCCAAGAGCTCCTACACAGCCTCCTGTCCACTTTCCTCGTCCTTCTGATTCTTCACACCACCAGTCGACCTCTCAATCTTCTAGGCATGAACCTCGCCATCCCAGATCTGAGGTAATGCCTCCAGTAGTCGCGGAACAACCTCCCACTGAAGTTTCGGGAGAAGGAGCGATCAGGCTTGCTCAGCTGAAGAAGGACTTTCCGAACATTTGCTTTGACAACTACATCTTCCCTCTTCACTTGAAAAGAATTCCGCCGGAGGCCGAGCAGACAGCGCACGATTATGTGCACGATTTTTATGCCCAATACAGGGCATGGTACAAGGCGGCTGAGAAGGCGTCTTCACTGGCCTTCGAGCGTGGGGCCACCATTGAGAAAATGCAGGCTGAGTTGGCCCAAAAAAGCCGTATTATCGACGTGCTGAACACCGAGGCCGAATCTTCCAGAAAATCAGAGATGGAAGCCATCAAAAAGGCCGATGAAGACCAGCTTACGATGGATAGAATGAAGCGTGAGCACTATGCCACGGTGGAGGATATGGGCCCTCGGAATACTCTGGTCACTGCCGAAAGGGATGCGGCGCTAAAGGAGCTAAATGAGCTCAAATCCAAATTCGCCGAAATCGCCAAGGATAGGGACGATGCAAACAATGCGGCCCATGAGGCGTGTGAACAGGCTGTGATACTCCGGACCGAACGGAATGAGGCAGTGGCCAGAGTTCAAGTGGTCGAGGCGGAGATTGAGGAGAGTGTTCAGCAAGCCGAGGCCAGGCTAGAGGCCGACATTAAAGATCTGCTTATCACCTACAACGCCAATGTATTGAAGCACAGAAACTTGGCCTGGCTTCAGGATTACCCCGTGCATCTCCGCAGTGCTTGGGAACGATTGGTTGAGGGGGAAGAGGAAGCGCACCCGGACGAGTCGGTTGACCGATTCGAGCTCGAAAACCGGTTGCTAACAGATGAGGAAAAGAAGGTCCTCCATGATGCTATGATCGCTCATGAGAAAGAGATGGTTGGCGGTCGATTTTTGGAGGCTGGAGAAGGGTCAGGCGTTGAGCATCGTGCCACCGCTCTTGAAATCACGGCCTCGCCTCCGTCTGAGCCTGTATCTGCGGTTAGCTCACTGACCGTTCCTGCTTACGATCCAGAGCAACCGCGGTTATCACCAATTCGTGAGCACGTCTCCAAGGTCATCCCATCATCAGCAAGCCGAACTGAGGAAGGTATTCTGAACAAATCTCAAGTGCATTTTCGCTAGAACTCTCATTTCGAAGTGATTGTTCTTAATCCTTTCTCTTCTTTATCCAGTGACCAGGATTACCCCGGCGTCTTCGACCCAGGAGCCGAGTCAAGGGCAGAAGGCTATTACTACTGAAACGACTGTCGTGACAACGGCAGCGTCTACCGGAGCAGCGCAGGGAAGCTCTTTGTCTCTTGACGAACAGATGGTGAGCGAACTACTCGGTAAACAGGGAGACTTCTCTACGGACTTGCCATTTATCATCAGTGAGCTCCCGCCAGCCTCTAGCTCTTTTGTGCAGACCGGAGCTGCCCCCAGCCAGGCCCCATCAACCCGAGATGAAGAAATTTTGGCCGAAATCCAGGCTGAATTAGAAGCTGAGGGGAAAAGCGGTAGTGTCAGTGGTGACACAATTCCATCTTCCGTTGTGGGTCCGGTCCCTCCTACTCCTTCGGCGGGGAGCCTTCATTTAGACTCAAGTTCTGAGGAGGACGTTGATATTATGCCCCCAGCCGAAGAGCAGCCATCGGAGAGGAGGTCGTCTAAATGAAGGATTTCCGTTCCAAGCGATTCCGACGAAGATGACGAACCGTTAATAAGGCGGGCGAAGAAGAAGAAGTAGATCGACCGTTCGCGTAGATCTTTTCGGTAGACAGGAACTCGTTTGTTTTTTCTTTTTGTTTCCCTTTAGTAGGTCGTGTATAGATACAGGTTCGGCCCCTGCTAGTAGGCATTCTTTTATGGAAGAACTTATTTGCGTGTAAGTCTTTGTCTTAAGTTAGAAATAAAATTTAATTTCTTTGTTCCAACTCTCATTTCTTTTGTGCTTAAGTGTTTATAGCGTTATGTTTTCAGTCCGGTGCACTTGTGGTATTTTTATCGTCAAGCAGAGTTTGTTTTATTCGCCAAGTCTGAAAACTTGGTCACAAGTTGTAATCGATGAATAATCGAACTTCGGACATTGTATCACTTTGATTAGCGATTAACACTTAGCTTTTTTGCCCCTAGTCTCGGGGAATAACGTTTGTGTTTTGGTGGTTGAGTGCGTTTATTGCAAAGTTTAAGCACATGTCCACATTCCGGGGACTTAAGATAATTTGAGATCGATAATCCGGTTTGTACGGAGCTTGAGAGTTATCGATGTTTGCAGTATGGTTCACGCTCCGAGGACCTGGAATTAATGTTTACACTCCACTTCATGCTCTGGGAATCTGGAGTTAGCACGGATGCTTTGGTTCGCGCTCCGGGAACCTGTAACTTATGTTTATACTCCAATTCATACTTTGGGAACTTGGAGTCCGTTCGCACTTTGGAAACGAATTATTGAATGTTTATACTCCAATTCACACTCTGGGCAGTCGGAGTCCGTTCGCGCTTTGGGAACGAGTTATCGAATGTTTATACTCCGATTCACACTCTGGGAAGTTGGAGTCCGTTCGCGCTCCGGGAACGAGTTATTGAATGTTTATACTCCAATTCACACTCTGGGAAGTTGGAGTCCGTTCGCGCTCCGGGAACAAGTTATCGAATGTTTATACTCCAATTCACACTCTGGGAAGTTGGAGTCCGTTCGCGCTTCGGGAACGAGTTATTGAATGTTTATACTCCAATTCACACTCTGGGAAGTTGGAGTCCATTCGCGCTCCGTGAACAAGTTATCGAATGTTTATACTCCAATTCACACTCTGGGAAGTTGGAGCCCGTTCGCGCTCCGGGAACGAGTTATTGAATGTTTATACTCCAATTCGCACTCTGGGAAGTTGGAGTCCGTTCGCGCTCTGGGAGCGATGGACTTATACTCCGGTTCGCACTCCGGGAGCCGAAAGTTGAAGTTTATACTCCAACTCACACTCTGGGAATTTGGAGTTGGAGGAGGGACTGTCGTGTATCAATCCCTGTGAATGTTGATGTAGTTTTCTGCTTCGAGCTCGGGTTTCACTTAGCGAGTGGCCGGTCGTATCACAGTCACTCCCTATTTGAATAAATCCCACCGCATGATGGAACTTAGCTCTCCGTGCGTCGTGATATTGTACGTCACACTCAATAAATCACAGCTCTGGCCCGAAGAGATGGCATTTTATTGCTGAAACGAGAAAATACGACAAAGTCAGTTGCCTTATTACAAATTTAAATCTCGGAATGCTAAAATAAAATGCAAAAGAATAAATCGAGAGAAAGAGTAAAGTCTTTCATTTGTAGTAGCGACGAAGGCCCTCGCTATTCCAAGCCCTCGGCAAGGTGAGACCGTCAACGGTCGATAATTTGAACGTGCCATCTCCGAGCTTTTGTGAAATCACGTATGGCCCTTCCGAAGTTGGCTTCATGTGCGAAGGAACCGGATAAACCCTTTTGAGCACGAGATCGCCGAGTTCAAAGGTTCGCGGACGGACCTTGGCATTGAATATTCGGGCGACTCGACTTCGATATGCGGCTGCCCTCAAATCAGCCTCTTCACGCCTCTCATCCAGTAAATCCAGAGATTGTGCAAGTAATATGGCATTTGTCTTCGGATCATAATACGTCGCACGATGAGAGCGCACTTCCAATTCGACTGGAATAACGGCCTCAGAGCCGTACGATAGAGAAAACGGAGTGTGACCAGTCGCAGTTTTGTGAGTTGTTCGATAGGCCCATAACGCCATAGGGAGTTCGTCGGCCCACTTGCCTCCGGCCTTCTCTAGTCGCTTCTTCAGAATGGACTTTATAACTTTATTAACAGCTTCGACCTGACCATTTGCTTGAGGGTGTGCCACTGCAGAAAACTTCTTATGTATGCGGAATCGTTGGCAGAAATTTTTCAACTCGGTACTGTCGAACTGGGCTCCGTTATCGGTGATGATAGTATGCGGGAGACCGAATCGGCAGACGATGTTGCGCACTACGAAGTTGATCAGTTTCTTTGTCGTAATCGTTGCAAGAGGCTCAGCTTCGGCCCATTTAGTAAAGTAATCAACCGCGACGATGGCATACTTCGCGCCACCTTTGGCCAGAGGTAATGCTCCAATTATATCAATTCCCCATACCGCGAACGGCCAGGGGCTAACCATTTGGGTTGTTTCAGTAGGTGGAGCTCTGGGAATCCGAGCGTGTTTCGGGCATTTGTCACATTTTTTGGCGTAGTCTGATGCATCTCGATTAACGGTAGGCCAATAATATCCATATCGGAGTACCTTCTTGGCGAGTGCATGCCCCCCAGTGTGATCGCCGCATTCTCCTTCGTATACATCGTGTAGCACTCGCTTGATTTCATCGTGTGCGATACATCGGAGTAGAGGGACAGAATATCCCCTTCTGTACATGATTCCGTCTTGAATGACAAACCGTGAGGCTTTCCGAAGGACCTGCCTCTTCTCACTCCTGCGCTCAGGCAGTGTCCCATGTTCAATGTAATTTCGATAGGGGGTCATCCACGACTCCCTACTTGTGGTAGCCTCGAATGCATAGCTGACCTCACTTTGATCAATGCTCGGAGAAGGTAGGGTTTCAACGGGAACAAGCCCCAACTGTTGGGCTTCGCCCGTACTTGCCAACTTTGCCAATGAATCGGCCTTCTGATTGCGCTCCCGGGGGAAATAGAAAATGGCATAGTACTCGAAACGATCAAGAATTTCCCTGACTAGAGATAAGTAAGCAGCTAGTCTTCGATCCTTAGCTTGATATTCACCTCGGACTTGACATACGATTAATTGGGAGTCACAATAAATCTCTACAGCGACGATTCTCAGGTCGTGGGCTAGCTTCAACCCAGTAAGTAAAGCTTCATATTCAGCCTCATTATTAGTTGCACGGAACTCGAACTTTAGGGCGTAGCATATAGATCGGCCTTCAGGGGTTTCAAGCACTACCCCTGCTCCCGAACACCGTTCATTGGAGGCACCGTCAGTATATAACTTCCATATGTGTTCAGGAGATTCGCTACTCTCAGGTAATTCCTCGGGTACAGTGAATTCAGCAACGAAATCTGCTAGAACTTGACCGTGTATGGCCCTTCTCGGAGTATAAGCAATATCAAACTGGCTCAATTCGATGTTCTATTTTAGTAACCTACCAGACGTCTCAGGGCCGCGTAAGGACCTGTCGTAACGGCTGGTCGGTGTACACGGTGATAGGATGAGCCTGAAAATATGGACGGAGCTTTCTCGAGGCAATAACCAGGCAGTATGCTAACTTTTCCAGCTTGGGATAGTTCCTCTCGGCTCCGGTCAACCGTTTACTTACATAATATACCGGTTTTTGCACTCGGTCTTCCTCCCGGACTAGTGCTGCACTGATTGTGCTTTCAGATACCGCTAATTAAAGGTATAACTGCTCGTGATCAACAGGCTTTGAGAGAATCGGCGGTGTAGAAAGATGTTGAACCAGCGACTGAAACGCACCTTCACATTCTGCGGTCCACTCGAAGTTTCATTTCCCTTTTCGGATTAGATCGAAGAAAGGGATGCATTTGTCAGTTGACTTCGAGATGAACCTACTCAATGTTGCGAATTCCCATTAAGACTCTGAACTTGCTTTATGGTCCTTGGAGTTTGAAGATTCCTGATGGCCCAAATCTTTTCAGGGTTAGCCTCTATCCCTCGGGCGTTGATGATGAACCCAAGGAATTTTCCGGACGCAACTCCAAAATGGCATTTTAGAGGATTGAGCTTCATCCTGTATCTCCGGAGGATATCAAACATTGATCCTAAGTCCTTTACGTGATCAACAGAATACTGTGACTTTACTAACATGTCATCTACATAAACTTCCATGGTCTTCCCGATCTGGTCGGAAAACATCCGGTTAACCAAACGTTGATAGGTTGCTCCGGCATTCTTTAACCCAAAAGGCATGACTTTGTAGCAGTATAGTCCCAGATCAGTCACGAAGCTCGTATGTTCTTGGTCGGGCACATGCATGGGTATTTGATTGTAGCCCGAGTAAGCATCCATAAAGGATAACAACCCGTGTCCGGCGGTTGAATCAACAAGCTGATCGATTCGAGGAAGTGGAAAACTGTCCTTCGGGCAAGCCTTGTTCAAGTCAGAATAATCGATACACGTTCTCCATTTTCCGTTCGGTTTTCGGACAAGTACCGGGTTGGACACCCACTCCAGGTATAAAGCATCTCTAATGAACCCATTTGTTTTCAGCTTATCGACCTCCTCCTTAAGGGCGGCAGATCTCTCTGGATCCATACCACGCCTTTTCTGTTTTATCGGGATGTACCGTGGATCAATGTTTAAAGTGTGGCTCGCGATGTCCGACGAGATCCTACACATGTCAGAGTGCGTCCAGGAGAACACGTCAAGATTCGCCCGGAGAAATTCAACCAATTCCTGCTGTGCCCCCTGGCTCAATTGAGACCCAATTTTTAACGTTCTCGAATCGTCGCCATCATTATCGATCGGGACATTGACAGTTAGTTCGACCGGAGAAGCTTGACTCTCTGAAGATTCTTCATTGTTGTCGTTGTCCCTTGGGTCGAGGTCTTTTTGGAATTGGTTGTGGTGCCCGGGCCGAGGCCCAGGCACCAATTGTCAATTATCGGCAGAACGGACGTAGAGAGATTCCTCTACGCCCTTCCCCTTCTCCCTTCGCTGCGCCTCTCGCAGCTCCGCAACATAACAGGCTCTTCCAGCAGCCTGATCTCCATGAATCACACCGATACCACAATCGGTAGGAAATTTCAAAGTCAAACACCACGGGGCGATTGCCGCCCGAAACTCAGCAAGGGCCGGTCGGCCCAGAAACGCGTTGTACGGTGAGTGTAGGTCCAAAACAACAAATTGTAACATGCGTACTCTTCTGCACTCACCGATCCCCAACTCCACGGGTAACTCCACAACCCCCGTGGGTATATTAGCACTTCCATCGAAGCCATGAATCCTGGACTGACAGGGTTTCAAATCTTTGGCTTCCATCTTCATCTGATCGTAATCTCTCTTGAACAAAATATTTACTGAACTCCCACTATCCACCAGTATCCTCTTCATCCAAGCATGACCAACCTGGGCGGATATAACAAGCGGGTCAATAGTCGGGGCTTCGACCTTGTCTGCATCACGGTTCCGGAACACAATGTCATCTGTCATCGTCTTTTATTATTTCGCCGGAGCCCCTTCGTCATAACTACTGCAGCATTCGAAGTCCATATGCTTAATCGAGCTAGCATATGACTCCATCTCTTTCCAACTCTTATCCACTGGATGGGGACCACCACTGATGGTGTTTATCACTAGCCTTCCGCCCGTTCGGGCGGGTTCTTCCTGCCTTGGCTGATTTGGCCGATCGTTCTGGTTTGACGGGCCCGCACCGCCAGACTGTGGCGCCCGTACAAACTGGTCCAACTTCCTTTCCCTGATCAATTTCTTAATTAAATCCTGCAAGTGTCTGCATTCATTGGTATTGTGGCCGTAACTGTCGTGAAATCTACAAAACTTGCCCGTTTGAATCTGTCTCTCCGACGACGGCTTCGGAGTAGGCTTCTTGTATTGCATGGCGTTACAAGTTTGTAGATATACGTTCTCCAACGATGTATTCAGCGGAGTATAATTGTCGAACATAAGGGCCTTACGCCTTGGCCCACGGTTCTGATCCCGCTTCCTGCTCTGATTCCCATTATTCTTCGGTTGTGATTGTTTGTTCTAGATATTTAACTGCACTTTCCCAGAACTCTCTCCCGATTGTTTAACAGCCACGTTACTTTGAATCCCCTCTCCACTGGGTCCTACGTTGTCCTGTTTCCTAGACTGCTTCGCGTCCTCACGCCTCAAGAACTGGGCGGCTTTGGAGTAGAAGCGGTCCAACGACGCAGGAGGCTTTTCTGCCAACCAATTTCCAAAATCTGAATCAGGGTCAATCCCTTTCATCAATGCCATCAGAATCGAGTTATCATTGGGGTTGGAGATTCCACACAGGCCTTATGGAATCTCTCCAAATAGTGTCTAAGAGTTTCTCCTGGAGCTTGGATAACACTAGACAAAGTGTTGACGTCCTTAGGCCTTGCAAAATGCATGCGGAACTGTTCCACGAACTTCCTGGCCAGCTGATTGAACGAAGAGATAGAACGGGGTGGCAATCGCGTGAACCACATCGTAGCAATGCCCCCCAAAGAGATAGGAAAGCTCCTACACTTGACCGCATCGTCTGCTCTGGCGGCGCTCATGGACCATTCATACTTCAATATGTGTTGATTGGGGTCCGAGTTTCCCTCGTACATCGGTGACGTGGGCATCCTAAATCGCCGTGGGGGTTCGGCATACAGAATCTCGTCTGTGAATGGGGTGTGACTCCGGGAGATTCCCCAATCGTCGTTAGTAAACCCCTGACTTTCACGGATCATCTGCTTGATCATTTCCGGAAGATCTGTCACAGCTGTGTTCTGGGCATGTCGAGCCAAGGTGTGGTCGGGTTCCACAATGCGGGACTGGACCGGATGCTGTCGACGGTCCGGATCTCGCCTCCTTGGTTCGACATCTTCTGGTACATACGGCTCAGAAGTTTGCCGTCGTCGGTGGTGGTTCTGATCCGACAGAGTATGGATGTCAACCCCTGGCTCCGTGGCAATGGTTGCAGGACGGTTGTCGGTAGTGTGTTGAGGAGCAGTGCCTCCCCGGGAGGAAGGCCCTGTGTGGAAGCTGGCAGATGGGCCGACTCGTAGTTGCCCGACCGTCAATGCCGGAAGGTTTCCGGTAGCCTGTGCATAATACCCATCCATTCGAGGTCGTGAAGGTCGGTGGTGATAATCGGTGGAAGCCAAACTTTCCGTGGAAGACTGGGATGCGTAATCCCTCCTAGACCGCCTGCTCTTATGACTGTGTAGCTGGCGGGTTAATTCAGCGTTAGCGCGTAGTTGCTCCGTCAACTGTTGCCGACTCTGGGTCAGCTCCTGGAGCAACGCTTGAAACTCTTGCCTCGTTACCGGTCCGGATGACTCCGAAGGCCCGGCGACGTCCTGGGTAGATGGTAGCTGCTCGGGATCTGGCCTATCCCGACCTTCCTGGTTACCAAGATTAGAGGTGGTCCTAGTACTCACCATTGTGAATAGTAAGATTCTTTCCTAGAATTTTATCAAGCCTGAATAGAATGGAAGGAATCTGAGCTTGAGATCCGTATCTTTCTCTTAGATTTATGCAATCCGGTATTGATGACAGATCCGAGGAGCGGAAGAAAACCTGAGTTGTTCTCAGTGAAAGCACCAAAGTGTTTGCACCAAAATTGGACACAACACTCGTCGGAAGTTTTTTGAAGAGATAATAAATGAAGAGTGCAAATTAAAACAGAGGATTATCTAACAAAAACTTCAAATAGCATGTAAATAAACGCGCAGGCAAGCAATTTATAGTGGTTCGGCGTGCTGCCTACATCCACTGTGAAGTTTTTATACTTTTACTGACTTTCTTTCGATGATTACAAGTCGGTACAGCAATCAACAGTGAATTACAGTCAGGAATTTGAATATAACAGCAAGTTTATGATATCAAATGATAGAGATCTCAATCCGGCAGAGTCTGGATGCTTTAAAATCCAAAAAGTCCCTTTTCTGTTGGCCCTGGGGATCTATTTATAGGCGTAGGTTGCTGATATTCGCTGAAAACTCGGGAGACCACTTCTTGCACGTGAGTGGGCCCACACGCACGATCTCAGGAAGTTTGGGCCCACTTTGGCATCGGTTCGAACTCCATTCGAACTGATCAAGAATTCATCCAATCGAGGTGGAATTTGGCGAGGACATTCTTCAACATGTATGCAAGCTTCTGTGAAAATTTCATGGCATTTGGATCAGTGGATTGGAAGATATGATGGATTCGAAATGGGGTTCATTGCATGGCTGTTTGGTTCGAAATCATGCTTTCGAACCGATGGTTTCGAACCCATCATGGCACGTGACTTCGTGGCGACGTGGAGCGCAAACTTCGAACCAACCCGGTCTTCACTCCGAGTTGACCGCTTCGACTCCATGAATCTCGGCGAATTCGAACCGATGGGAGACACGTCATCATGGTTGGTTGACCCAGTGGGTTCGAATGAAGCCACACATGATAGGTTCGAACTTGGCATCATGGATGGTTTCGAACGAGGTTCCATGTTTGGGTTCAAACAACGTCTTATGATGGAATCGAACAAGGATGTTTGTTTGGAGTCGAACAAGGTTTTGTGGTGGGTTCGAAGGAGCTACTCTCCGATGGATTCGAGGTCCATTGTTATGAACTTGGTAGATTCGAACTTGATGGGTTCGAACCCGAGGCATCCCGATGGGTTCGAACATGATGGGTTCGAAGGTGATGGTTTCGAACTTGATGGGTTCGAAGCTCAGGCCTTTTCTTTCAAATCGAATCGATCATAATCTGAGCGTATGAACTCGGATTGACTTGAAACTTGAGACGTTGATTCCTATGGTCTTTCTTGCCGTGCCCTATCAATTGTGGCTCAATCTGGACTTGGACAAAATTCAGTGATATCCATAGCGAGACAAAGTACGGCCGGTCTCTGAGACGAACCGTTCCCCGTTTCTGATCGATCTTCTGGTATCGCGGCTTTGCCAAAAAGCGGGATAACATTCATATGTATTACTAACTACTGTTTCACCTAACTTTCACTATTTTTATTATTATTTCCTAGATTATTTCATGTCATTATTTTACAAGTTGCAATCACGACCATTGTTTAGTTTTATATAATTTATACATGGACAGTGTATGGATCTTAGCAGCAAAACAAAGTTTTTGTGTATTTAAGCAACGTCAAATTCTATGCGATTCCAAATGAAATTTCACAGTTTGGCTTATAAATTTTAATCAAATCGAACTCATACTGCTACTGTATTTTGGTATAAACTATATGGATTTTTACATATATTTTTGTTTATTGATATCCATTCTATACGTTTGTGTATTAATCAGTTGTTGTGGCTGTGCTCTATATTGATCTACATATCATTTTGGTATGCTATATTGGGTCTATCACTCAAGTATGAACATTTGCATATTACAAGTTTAAAAACATAAAGACCAAAAATACTATTTACTTTACAAGTACTAAAATTGGTTATTGGACCAAACTCTATCACAAGAGTTTTTAACTACTAAATTTATGTTATTTACTATTATAAATAACTATATTAAACCACTAGCCATTTTTGCACTCGAATTTAAAGCTAGCTTATTTGACGAATCCATATGCGAAGCACATGTACACACTAGTTAGTATTAAAAGAATGGTTCTAATTTCACTTCAATTCACCTTTTTCATTACTAATTTTATTTTACACAAGATACCTCTTTTATTAAGCAAGCATCCGAAAGAGGTATTTTGAATGAGGCATGCACAAGGAAAGTTTGGTGAAATGTGAATATGTTTTGATTATTTTTAAATAAAATTAACAGTTAATATTAAGTTATGAAATTTCGCTAAAAAATATAAGAAAAAAACATTACAATATAGAATAAATGACATTACATTTGGAACCCTATCATAAGAATACCTTTTTTTGAAATGGTACTTTATATACAACATGACACTAGGAAAACATATCACAAGTCAATAAACATTCGAATCACGCTACGCAAGTTTCGAACTTGTGACCTCTCGCAGTAAAGCCGAATCACTTAACCACCGGGACAGTGATGCTTATCATCATAAGATTACTTATTATATGAAATCCTATCATATTCTCCATCTCCCTCATATTGGTTCATAAACAATTGATACATTCCATAATCGCCTACATTCCTTCAAACTTCACTTTCTACCTAACATCAAGGACCATAGGGAAGTCATGCTTAACCTCATCCCCTCTCTTAAACCTATGAATGCTCCATAGATCTGCTATGGTGACTGGAAGTACATGCAACGTGCCATGATAAAATTGGTGGCTCCTCTCTGTTCGATCAAGCAACAAAACCACTTAATAAATATACCCATAGTTTTGAGCTATCTCATGTTTCTTCTACAGGTTGCTTCTATACCTGGAACAACTATAGCAGGAGTGGCTCTAAAACCTTACAAGCTTGACAGAGCTTACCTAAATATTGATTCTCTTTTCTTATGGCCTAACCTTGTTGCCCATTACCCTAACCCTTCTCTATCAAGTCACTCTCCAATAATTATGGACCGAGGAAAAACTAAATTGAACTGTCATTCCTCTTTTCCATTTTTTAACTATTAGGTTGAACACCCTGAATTTATGAAAATGGTTTCTGATTCTTGGAAAAATATTTTTTATGGTAATCCTATGTTCATTTTGCAGGCAAAACTTAGACACTTGAAAGCTGCACTAAAAGATTAGGCTCGCAACCAATTTGGTGATGGGAATAAGGTCTCTACCAACATAAGAAACAGGCTTTCTATAGTCTAGTCGTCTCTAATGATAATCCCAATGACAATACTCTTTTCATTGATGATTTAAGCTAAAGGAATCTCTCTAGAAAGCTGTAATTGATGAAGGGAAAATGGAAAAACAAAAGCTTAAATAACAATGGGATTAGCAAGGTAACAAGAATTCTAAATGCTTCCATAATGCACTTAAAATTTCTCATGCAAAGAAAGTTAAATGGACCATCACTGGCAGCAATAGTTGTAAAATTGTGGAATAGGAATCTTAAGGCTAAATTTACACTAAAGGGAGGGAGGAATAGTGTTTTCTAATTTATATGAATCCTTTTGAAGTTATACTTAGAATAATGAGATTAACAATCATAGAATCGAAACATAGATAAACAGTAAATATAGTAAAAGTAAAAGTAAAGAATAAACCAGGATTTAATACGGGTTCGAAGTTACCCAACATCCAGTCCCGTACAATTCCTTATACGGATTTCTTTTTAACTAGTAAATAAAAATATAATCTTGATTTCAAGGCTGCAAGACACATCCTCCAAAATCGCGACCTTTGGGTAGAGAAGCTTGATTTCCGGGAGCACCTACTGGATTTATGGGCTACTTAGCACACCCAATCGATTTCACGGGCTACAATCACGCCCACTAGATTTACGGGCTACTAAGCGCACCAAATTAATTTCATAGGCGACAATCACACCCACAAGTATATCAGTTTAATTTGATAGAGATTTATGAACCCAGAACTTTAGTCTTGATTACAAATGATCCTATAGTCCTTGACTATCACTTAGATCTTTATTGGAGTAAGAGAGATAATATAGATCAGAGAGCACATGATAGAGAATCAAACTAATGGCAACGGAGTTTGATTCTGGTTGGAATTCGGTAGAGTATGGTTACAATTTGTTTTAGTAAATGAGAGAGAAGGAGTAGAGAAGAATAATGAGAAGTGATTGAAAATTTCATTGGAAGCACAAGTATTTATAGAGGAATAATGGTCATGTCCATTCATGAAGAGACATGATGAATAGACATTTCTTTTGAAAATTAAATTTTGAAATTCACAGCTAGTATGTCAACATATAGGGTTAGAGTATGTTGACATAATCTTAGTAATTCTGAAGAAAAAAACTTTAAAATATTATTTCGAAAATGTATTGTTTTATGAAATAATTTTATACTTTGTAAGTATGTTTAAATATAATATATATATATATATTATAATCATAATAAAACTTATGTAAAACTATATGATAAGAATTTGAAAAATAAACTAATATAAATGAGAATCTAATAAAAAAATAACTTGGTAAAATTTAAAAACTAAAGTAATAAGTATAAGAATTTTAAAAACTATTAAAAGCTATTTAATAGTATAAGAATTTTAAAAACTATTAAAAGCTATTAAAAGCTATTAAAGTAATATGTATAAGAATTACATCATCAGAGTTCAAAAAAATTCATAGCACACAACTGGATAGTTATCATAACCTGTCCTCACAAAGCCGACTATGCAGTTAATCATACACATCAGAATATTCATCAATTACGCATGATACGTCTCGCCATCCAGCTCGTCTCCTGAGCTCCGAGCATCCTTTCCTATATATATAATACTTGGTCTGACCCGAGCATTATAGTTAAATAACTCCCAAGTAAGTCTGGAAAACCAGAGTGAGAAAAACACTCAATTAGATTATTAAAGTTTCAAAATCCATTTGAAACCAAAGGTATCTCGTAAGACCACGCCACAAATAAACATGCCGGATTTTTACCTTATGATAACCAAGACATTTTTATCAAATCCGTCTGATATTATTATAGACTCTATATAAAAAATACTTATTCAAATAGCTGAAATTGTTACCATTATTAAATTCCAACAATACTAGGTTCTACAATCAAAACGGTAAAGGCACGCATGGAGAATGGATTTCCATCAATGGCAGGGCTACTGAGCTACCGGCCGTCACAGTACGTGGTCTAGATCACCGTATCGAGGATCCACCCTGATCACCTGCTACATAAGACCAGAGCTACCCCCTTACCGGATAGTCCGAATAAGATCACCCCGCGGTTGGGATCAGCAATCGCCCACACAGCCGAAATAAAGGGAAATCTAGACAGGGAAGACCTTATCCTAATTGGTTGCTAGCCACTTAGCCTTGCGTGCACCTTCCCTGTTTTAGCCATTCCTAGTTGATGAGGTTCGAGGCTATGCGTTACCTTTTTAGCACACAATCACTTAGAATGCTCATCGTCCTCTTGACGATGTTCTGAAAGCATTCATCCATACAAGTCCGTTCCAGGTCCGAACGGAGCCGAAGGCACTACTCCTACTACATCCATTTTGGAATCACCCTCAAGATTAGTAGTGATTAGCACTTGCACTTCACTGCTCCATCTTCGATTCCAAGCTGTTGTCTTCCTCACGAAAACGTTCAAACCGGATCTAAGTGGTTTTCGGGAAATTAATCCCGATCCCGGTCACTTCGAAGCGATCAGCGCATTAGCCAATATTGATAGTCAGTTAGTTAACTATCTAATAACATTTAAAAACAATCATCAGATTTTAATAATTTCCCAAATTATTTATTACAAAATATCTTCGCAAGATATTTTTCTACATTTCAACCCTTTGAAAACAGTTTCAAATCACTTTTCTCTCGCAGAATAAATTTTCCAAGTATTGTTTATTCGCACTGAAAACCACCAAGTCTTACTACTTTAGATTTTAAAATAATTTAAATCACTTTATCCAAAATTATATATACTTTAAAACATTTAAAATAAAAACTACTTAAAACACTTTATGTAAAATACTAGTTATGAAATCTTATAATAATTTCTCATGTAAAACTTAAGCTGCAACTAATTTAAAATAAAAGTTATTTTATAAGGTATAAATACTAAATAATTATCTTTTAAAACCTAATACTAGTTAAACCTTTAAAATAATTTAAATAAATATTTACTTTAAAATTCTAAAATAATTTAAAATAATAAAATTTCTCTAAAACATTCTTTTAAAATCTCTAACTTATACTTGGAAATCTTTCTTTGAAAATATACTCGGCTTTCAGGGAAATACACTATCCTTTCCACACCTTTAGAAATAAATCACTATTATTTTTAAACAATTCACCCTTTCTTATAAATTCCCATCCTGAATTTGTACTTCCAAAATATCCTCTGATAAATATCACTTTACTTATAAACCCTGTTTATAAATTTCACAATCTCATTCTCCTTTATTCACAGTTTCAACACTTAGTCGGTTTTCAAATCGATTTCCAAAACCAACTCCATTTTAAAATAAATTCCTTTACTTATCCATATTTATTTATAAAACCATTAATTCCTCACTCCTTTATTTAGATTTTAAAATCTTATTTAGAATCTAAAATATTAATTTAATACTTAATTTAAAATTCTCCCTTTATTTCTACCAAACCATTTTAAATCCTGAATTTAAAATAAATTCTTCAATTTTTAAACAATACTACTTAAGTTCTCAAAATTCATTTATTTCCATTTATTAAAAATCTCTTTCCCCATACTTAGGATTTACTCGATAGGATTTCAAAAATCAACTTTTATCCTTTTCCAAATTCCTTTTTTTAATTTATCCAATTCTCTAAAATTATTTTACTTAAAATTCTCTACTTTAATTTCCTTCCAAAAATCTAATTTTTATATTTCAGATATCTCAAAATACCAAAATATATTCGGCCAAACCATAGCATTCAATAATTTCAATTACCAATATAACCTGTCACAAATTATCAATAAATCATATCACAGAATATGAAATAAATTCAAACATTTAAGGAATCCATTTGGATCCCTCCAACCTGTTTTCCTACATCCACAGATGTTAGCACAATATAAATTACCAATTCCACTTCGAGGTGGAATATCGCGGTATATGGTGTCATCCGCTATTATGCAGGACGCATAAGGTCTCATCCGCTATATAATGCGGGAAATCAATCACTCGAATATATATATACACACACACTATATATAACATATCACATCCAAGCTGATAATAACTTATCAATTCAAGCAACAACCAATAATTTAAATTTAACTATTTAAATTTAAAAGGTAATCCAAATGAGTGAGATTAACTCACCTTTGCTTTTAAATTTGCAGTCTGATTCATCTCGACTTGTTTCTTCATGATTATTGACCTTGTATAGACAATCACATATTATTGTATTTGAAGAAAAATAAAATCGAACAGTCAATTTCAGTTATATTTAATTTACTAATATTTTAGTTTTAAACTAATTTCTCTTTAACAATTTCTAAAATTAAATAAGTTAATTAAACAAATTAACCTCCATGACACATACTTTTAAAGTAGTAATTCTAAATTGTATATATGTATATTTATTTCCGTTGAAACTACATATACTTAGAGATTAAATTTATTGATTCAAAAATCTATATTTATATTGTATATATTTATCTCTCTACTGTAAACATATACATATATATAAGCTTAAATTGAAATAATAAATCATTTTATGCTTTACTGTATCTTAAAATTTCTTATTAAATTAAAAAAATAAATTATTTTATACCTACTGAAATAAAAATTCTTCTAACTTATATATATATATTAAATAAAGATAGAATTGTTCGAAATCAACAATTTAAACTTACTGTAAAATATCTTTTCCTAACATATATGTATAGAATTAAACTTATACCATTCTGAAACTCTCTGTTTTTTATCTCAAATGCGATTAGGTAAAATACTCAGTAAAAAGATTACCAGAAAAAAAAAATCAACATCGAAGCCGACTGCGTCCACTCGAAGCCTTAGCCTTGCCGTATCCCGCACTCGACTACAAATCACGTCCCCACACTGCACGCGCCGTCGCCCTAGTCCCTACTCTTCCCTCCATCGCTGATTACCCAGCCTTCCTTTATCGACGTCGCAACCAAACACTCGTGTGTCTCAAAGCAATTCACATCATCCTTATCAACGTCCAACCCCGTTCGAACGCCACCGCAATCTACCTCGTCGCCTGAATGCCAAGCGCACTTCGATCGGCGACTAAAAAGGAGAACATGAAGCTGCCCATCGATTCGATTCATATGGGCTTCGTTGAATGATTAGAACATGGGACGCGATTTTGAATTTATTTTTGGAATCGATTTTGGAAAAGAACAGAGGCAGCCATTATTTGATTTCGAATAGGAATCTAAAGAAACGAGCGACCATTTTTAATTTTGAAGCTACAGTGTTTCCTTTTGAACGAAAAAGGGTTTTCGTTTTGTAAATGAATTTGATTTTTTTTACTTTTTTTTAAAAAAATGCTCGGTTATGATTTAAAAGGAGGAAGGAGACACGTGTCTCAGGGAGGGACAAATGTTAGAAAGGCAGCTATGTGTTGAATCACAGTAATTTGCTTTGACTGGTCACAATATAAAAATTTAATCTAAATTTGATTTTAAACGTCTCGAAATCGAGCCAAAAATCTTGACCTCCTATCGAGGCATGCCGCCAGGCGTTTATAAGGTTATACCCCTATTCTGAACGCAATGGAAAAGGTTTCGAGTCTAAATTCGATCGTATGGAGAAGGTAGCTTTTTGGACCAGTTATTTATTAAATTTTCGATATAGATTTTAGCGCGTTTATCTATTGGACAACTTCAAACGCTACAAAAATTAAAACCCGATAATAATGAACTATTATGGATCCAATGGAATTGGTTTCGTTGAATTCTGAGACTGTGCCTTGGATGACTATTTTTAAATATCGATTTAAACGACATACTTTTAAAACTAAGCAAAACACTTCCAAACTCAAATTTAAAACTTCTATTATCTCCATTATTATAAATATGAATTTTCCAAGCCTTTGAAATATTTTTAACCAGCTTAGAAACCAAGATTCGCTATTTTAACCAATTTTCCATTATAAAATTCAATAATTTAATTGCCAAATAAATAATGATATTTGAAATTCAAGTTGAAATAACTTTCAAATATTCAAAATCAATTAAATATTTTAAGTCCAAATTTCCAGAAATTCCGGGTCGTCATATTCCTCCCCCTTAAAAGAATTTCGTCTTCGAAATTACTAGTTAAGAAGAATGGTCCGATACCCGTTCATCATCTTTCCAAAGCCTAACAGTTTTTAACAACTTCCCAAAATAAATCTTTTATTTAAGACACACTATTACTCTACTACTTTCCAAACTCATCCATAAGTTTCAAACAATATAACTTACTCAACAATTCAAATTTAAATTTTAAACCAAATTTAAATTAGAAAATTTTTCTCAAAATTTTTCTAACTCCCTAAAATTTTAAAAAATTTCGCCAGCGTCTCCTATGCGCTGCAGATCGGTACGACTACAAAATGCCTCTACGGGCCCCCAATTTCAAAAGAAAACAAAAGCCAAGTGGCTAGATCAGAAAATCATCAAATTTCATACGACAAATTAAATACATACCATTTGACGAGTAATAAAATTTATCTTCTGAAACCCAAAGCACCAAGTTTCCTTTTGCTTTTAAAACAAACTTGTAAATCCTACTTAGCAGTAATATCCAATTACAGAATATAAAATCATTTTATTCATTTGGTACATACGAGTTTTCCCTGCAGTTGGCATGAATTGCTCCTCAAATAACTCTTTAAATCTTTTCCAAGAAATGTCGTCCTCCGAGATATTTGCTACCGCTGCATCCCACCAGGCTGCAGCGCCTTCCTGCATTTGCCATGAAGCCATTTCCCTTTTCTGCTCATCAGACAACTTCATACTCTTAAAGATGCGGTCGCAAGAGCGTAGCCAAGCTTGGACCTCAATTATAGTCTATGACCCTTTAAATGGTTTACCTCCAAGGTTGATGAAGTCCTTGCATAAGGCAGCAAAACTAACTTGAGGCGGTGTTGGATCCACAGCCTCACTAGTAGTCCGACTTCTTCCATTATCGATCGAGGTACTTCCCCTACCTCTGCCTCTCCTTCCAGAACTCATGTTGGCAACCTGGACAGGTAACTCAACAAATTTAGATAGGTATATAGTTATATAAAAATACAAATACGCACTCTCAAGATAGATACTACTCCAGATCCTAGGTATTATCTCAAACTATGCTCTGATACCAACTGTGACGACCCGCCTTTCAATTCACAGAAAGACGTACCATCAATAAGAAAAGAAAGAGATAGAAATGGAAAAGATTGAAAGAATGAATAACAACATCAGGATCTCACAGCGGAAACGGAACAAAATATAATACATCACATAGCTATTACATAGTTTTTACATATATCAGAGTTACACAACATCATTCAAACAAGACAGTCATATATATGTGTGTGTGTGTGTGTGTGTGTGTATCTGCCATTACATACATCCCAAAATACGACATACGTCAACTAACACAGCGGAACTAGATAGATAGATACGTCTGGACTCCTGCTTCAAGCTCCTCCAGACTTCAACAATCCAAGACCTATCACTTGGCTACTCATAAAATTGAGTACACAAGAGTTTAAGAAAACAGAATAGACTCCAGGTCCGACATGGGTCTGGTGTGAGTAAACGGGTTATAGTTGCTTAATTTTGAAAACCATTTGAAACAAAGGTATCACGTAAACTTCCCACACATAAACATGGGTAAGTTTTTACCTTACGCTAACCAAAACATTTTATAGGAAATCTAGTGATATTATAATAGTGTCTAGGGTTTTCAAAATAAAATAGAAAATAGCTGAAATGCTTACATCTCACATTCCAACATAGTAGGGCACAATCAAAACGTACGGTGCTTATTGGAGATTGGATTCCATACAATGGCAGGGCTACTAGGGTACTGCCCGTCACAGTACGGGGCCTATATCACCGTACCGAGGATCACTCCCGATCCCTTGCAACACAAGGCCGGAACCATCCCTTACTGGACAGTCGCGAACAAAATAACCCCGCAGTTGTGGCCAACAACTGCCCACACAGCCGAATAAAGGGACATCTAGACAAGGGTATATCTCGTCCTACTTGGGTGCTACCCACTTAACCTTGCTGCACCACCCCTGTTTTAGACATTCCCGGTTGATGAGGCTTGAGGCTACGATTACCTTAAGAGAACACATCTCTTAGAATACTCATCGTCCACCTGACGATGTTATGAAAGTATTCAATCCATACAAGTTCATTCCGGGTTCGAATGAAACTGAAGGCATTATCTCGTTACACTCATTTTGGAATCACCCTAAGAGATAACGACGATAACCCTTGCACTCTAAAACACCATCTCGATCTTCACTTGAGATGCCACGACCTAACGTCCAACTTGGATTGATGTGGTTTTCGGATAATCATAACTGACACCCGATCCCGGTCTCATCGAAATCCAAACGTGTTGTAAAGGCCAAGTTGTTTAATAGTTTAAACAATTTAATTCAACACTTTGAATTCACATAGCATTTATCATAAATAAATCATACTCAAACATCACAGATATTATAACTAAGTGGCTTAATTAATGACTAATCAAACCATTTAATCAATTAATCATTTCTTAATTACCCTTTTAAATCAATTAAATAAATCTTAATTATTCAATTAATTACTCCATAATTACCCACTACTTAATTAGTTAATCATTAATTACTAATTAATTAATCATTAACCATAAATTAATTACTTAATTAATTAACTACTAATTATTTATTAATTAACTTTAATCAGCTAATTTACAATTCTTAATTACAAATTAATTAAACACTTAATTATTAATTAACCAATCTTTAATTACAAATTTTTACAATTATAAATTAATTAATCATCCTTCCAAAACAATTAATTAAATAATAATCATTCATCTTAATAATCTTCCCTAATAATCTTGAAATCAAATTATTACTAACCTAAAAAGCTTTAATGTTAAAATTTAAAAACTTATCTTAAATTAACTACTTAATTAAAGTATTAATTGGATTTAAAAAACATTCTTAAGTATTCACTTAAATAGTTAAAACTTATAATAAATTCTTTACTTAAATTGTCAAACATTAATTAAGTCATCAATACTTAAAATTGTTTAAGATGATTAACTTCAAATTTAATTAGACTTAAAGTGTTGAAAACCAAACCCGAGAAAATCTCAGGTTTACTCGAGTTAAAACTCGAGTTTCCTCTCCATTTCCCCTCGAGTCTTTCTCTTCTTCTTCACATACATTTCTTTTTTTAAAAGTTTAAGTTTAAACTTCAATAACAGGAAAACAATCTCACGCACTCAGGTTCCAACCCGAAGCAATCCCCTCATCTACTCGAGTAAAACACTTCCTTTGCACGAGTTTACTCTCGAGAACCCAAAGCTCAAAGTATCAAATCGTGCACACGACCCATCGTGCACTTGCACCCACCGCCGATGAACTTTCGCCACCTGAGACGATCGCCAACAAGTCGACTATCGACCATCCATTCGATCACAGCATTCCAAAAACCTGATGAACCACGAGAACGAAAACAACAGTTCGAGTTTCCAAACAAAATGATACCCTGACCATCGATCTCTTCGTTCCGACGACGCCAACCTCCAAAAGCTTCGAAACTCCGGCTACGACACCACTAGCCTCCCGCAATCATTTCGATCAGCCATGTGCCACTCGATGCACTAACGTAGCCATGGTGATCAGATTTCCGTCCTTGCTAAAAGACACACGAAAACCGTACACCGACCATTTCTCGACCCCACGATGAACTGGAACAGCTTCGGCCATTTTTCCCGATATTATCAATTGCCAAGCTAGCTTCGATCGAAATTTCAACATCCAACATTTCTTCGATCACCAGAAATCGATTAAAACTCCCTTTTTGATCAACTTCAAACTGCTCTTAGTATACTCCACTAAAAATCACCATTTTCGTTTTAAAAATCCAATTTTCTAATGATGTTTCAAATTATGTAATTGAATTAACAATTGATAACACTCAAATTTAACATATGTCTATCTGTTTCACTGTAAAACTAAATTTACAGAGACAATACCTCAATACCAAGCTTAAAACAAATTTTAGACCATAATTAAATTTTAAACAAACTTTTTTTGTTTGAAACTCTAAGCCTAATAATGGCTAGATGAAAATATTTTGAATTTTGATTAACTATTCAACTCTAAAACTAAAAACAGAGAAGAACAGGTATATTCAATTTACACAGAACAACTCATATATATATACAGAGCAACATTCATAAAAAATACACATGCAAACACAATATTATTCATGAATCAGATGCACAGATTTATGTTTTAAAATGATATCTTTACTCACAGAGAACCAATATCTAGAAGCTGCAAACTTGATTTTCTTTTAAATCTTCCTGCTTGTTTAGCTGAATTGTTATTTAAGTTTGTAAAATTGTGATGCTTATTTTTCTCCCTTTGTTTTTTCTCTTCAGGTTTGCTGTGTTTTGAACGAACTGGAACAAGAGGATATATATATATATATATATATATATATATAGAAAAGGTTTACAGGTAAGAATTTTCTGGTACAAACTTGGTTTCTATGGTCAGAGTTTTGTTTCTTTGACCAGGCAAGATTTTTATGGAAAATGAAATGATTTATAACATTTCGAAATGACCTTATTTTTATGCTTGAGATGATATCATTTAATGCATATCTCCTTCCATGTTTACATATTTATCCCATTGATTTTTTATGTACATAGATATTTATTTTATGTGTTTACTTTATGTTTTTCATAGAACCATAGTAGTTACCTTATATATTTATTTTTATTTCTAAGATAAATCCTTATTTTTATTTCTATTTTAAGCTTAAACTATCAAACACTTAATTTAAAATCATATACTTTATTTTATACTTATATTTAGTATTGATAAGATTGATTTTATCTCAAGCATTATTATCTAGATTACATGTATATATATATATATTAAATGTTAATAAAGTAGAGCTTTTAATTTAATGTGAATAAGATAGATTTTATTTTAAATATTTTTGAAAGATTTTATTTTAAATTTTCAAATCATAGTTTCTCCACAAATACACATATGTATATATAAATAAATGGTAAATGGCACAAAGTCTTATTTGGTTTTTTAAAATGATAAGTTGTATTTTAATTAATCAGATTAGATGCTTATTTAAATAATATTGCCAAAATCCCGGGTTGTCACATTCCTCCCCCTTAAAAGAATTTCGTCCTCGAAATTTAAAGCAAAAGATAATTCAAAATCTTTTATATCAATTACCCAACATACATATCATCCATACATTAGCAACCAACCAAACAATTTATCCTAACAAACCTTACTAGCTATCTGGACACAAATCTGGATAGGCTTTCCTAAAACTATCCAGAGTTTCCCAGGTACAATCTTTGGGATCCTCGCTCCACTGCACTTTAACCAACTTCACAGCTTTGCTCCTGAGTTGCCTCTCGTCTTGATCAACAATATGAACAGGGTTCCTGACCACAGTCAAGTTTGGCTCGACCTCCAAATCTTCTTGGATTACTGGTTCTACAACCAGCGATGGATCATGGACAAACTTCCTTAGATGTGATTCATGAAATACATTATGAATTCCAGACATCCGTTCTACCAATTCAATTCTGTAAGCCATAGCACCAATCCTTTCCAGTACCCGGAATGGACCAATATATCTCGGGGCAAGTTTTCCCGTCTTTCCAAATCTAATAGCTCCTTTGATCGAGGAAACTTTGACAAAGGCTAAATCTCCGATCTAAAATTCCAATTGTCTTCGCCTTTTATCTGCATACTTCTTTTGACGGTCTTGAGCAGCTCTTATTCTTTTCTTGATAAGCTCAACTTTCGTAGAAGCTTCACGGATCAAATCTGGTCTAAGCACAAGACGATCACTCGACTCTATCCAACAGTATGGAGATCTACACGGTCTTCCATATAAAGCTTCATAGGGAGCCATCTTAATACTCGCATGGTAACTGTTATTATAGGAGAATTCTACCAGATGAAGATGGTCTTCCCACGATCCACCAAAATCCAAAACACAAGCTCTCAGCATATCCTCTAGAATTCAGTTCAGCCTCTCTGTCTGTCCGTCTGTTTGAGGATGATAGACTGTACTCAATCTCAAACTCGTTCCCGTAGCTAATTGCAAAGCCTCCTAGAATTTTCTGGTGAAGATAGGATCACGGTCACTTACTATACTAACTGGAACACCATGCAATCTGACTATCTCTCTCAAGAAAATCTCTGCTAGAGAAGTTGTAGTACGAGTTGCGTTAACCGGTATAAAATGGGCACCTTTAGTTAGACAATCCACAATCACCCATATTCCTTCGTTTCCCTTCTTGGTTCTAGGCAAACCGTCGGTGAAATCCATCGAAATCATCTCCCATTTCCATTCTGGAACTTCCAAAGGCTGCACCAAATCTGCCGACTTCTGTTGATCTCCTTTAACCTGCTGGCAGATAGCACAACTATTGACAAAAGCAGCTACATCCCTCTTCATGCTCGTTCACTAGAAAACCCTTCTCATATCCTTATACATCTTAGATATTCCTGGGTGAATATTTAGTCTGGGGTGATGACACTCAGATAAGACGTCTTGCCTCAATCCATCTATATTAGGTACACACAAACGACCATTAATCCTCAAAGCACCTTGATCATCCACCTTGAAATTCGAATATCGACCATCCTTGGTTCCAAGAATCAGTTCTTCAAAAGATCTATCCTCCATTTGCTTGCTTATGATTCTTTCCTGGAGAGACGGAACAATTTCCAAAAGAGAAAGAATTGCATTCCTGCTAAGAGCATCTGTCGCAACATTTGCCTCCCCTGGGGTATACAGGATATCCAAATGCCAGAAACTCGACCCATCACTGCTGCCTCAGATTAAGATCCTTTTGAGAGAAAAGATATTTCAATGGTTATGATCCGTGAATAACTCGAACTTCTCTCCCAAAAGATAGTGTCTCTAGATCTTCAAAGCAAAAACAATAGCCAACAATTCTAGTTCGTGCGTAGTGTAGTTCTTTTCATATGGCTTCAATTGCCGACTCTCATACACAATTATCCTTCCATTTTGCATCAAAATTGCTCCCAGTCCAACTATACAGGCATCTGTATAAACCTCAAACTTGCTCTTCCCATCCGAAATAGCCAACACATGCGCACTGGTTAGCCTCGTCTTCAACTCCTGGAAAGCTTCTTCACACTGGGGTGTCCACTTAAACTTAGCTTCTTTCCTTGTCAACTTGGTCAGATGTGAAGAAATCATAGAATAGTCCTTGATAAACTTTCTGTAGTAGCCAGCCAATCCCAGAAAACTACGAACTTCAGTCGGTGCCTGCGGCTGCTTCCACTTCAGAATAGTCTCAAGCTTTGCTGGATCTACAGAGATACCTTCTCCAGAAACAATGTGCCACAAAAATTTGACTTCTGATTTCCAAAAATGGCAGTTAGAGAACTTCGCCTTCAAAACATGCCTTCTTAGAGTCTCTAACACAATTCTTAAATGCTGCTTGTGCTCTTCTTCAGACTTAGAGTAGACCAGGATATCATCGATGAACACCAGAACGAACTTATTCAATACATCTCGAAAGACTCGATTCATCAGGTTGACAAAGTAAGCAGGAGCATTGGTTAACTCGAAAGGCATAACCAACCACTTATAGAAACAATTTGGTCCCCTAAATGTAGTTAAGGGGATACTGTCCTCAGCTACCCTTAACTGATGGAAACCTGAAGCTAAATCCAGTTGGGAAAAGACAGAAGCTCCATGCAGCTGGTCAAAGAGATCATCAATACGAGGAAGAGGATACTTATTTCGGATGGTCACTTTGTTTAATTCTCATAGTCAACACAGAACCTTAGCGACCCATCCGACTTGTTGACAAACACCGCATCAGAACCCCAACAAGAAAAACTGGGCCTAATCAATCCCTTCTCCAAAAGATCCTGAGTTTCCTTCACTAGCTCCTCCCTCTCCCTAGGAGCCATCCTCCTGCTAGGCTGAATCACTGGTACTGCTTCTGGAACCAAATCAATGCGAAACTCTATCTCTCGATGTGGAGGTAAACACTTGACTTCCTTGAATACATCAGGAAAATCTTGGACCACATTGATGTCTTTAATCTCCTCTTGAGAAGTCTCAACCCCATGTAAAAGACTACTCAAGTGAATTCCAAAATTATCACACACCACTCTAGCAATCCTACCCAGATCGGTTTCCAACGAAACTGTTCTCTCATCACAATTCAGGACAACCTTATACTTATCAAGCCAATCCATCCCCAATATAAGGTCAAACCCCTTAAAATTCAGCAAATAAGGGTCACAAGAAAAATATGGGACAAATAAGAAATCCTCAAGTCCTTACAGATCATATCTAATTTGGTTACCCTCCAATAGGATTAGATACAAAGATAGGATAGTCAACTATACTAGGGGTAAGAAAGAACTTCGCTACAGATTCTAGAAAAATAAAACTCAAAGAAGCACCCGAATCAAATAATACTTTAATATACTTTCCATCTAAAAGTAATGTACCTTTCAATACTCCCTTGCCTTTAGATGAAGTTGACGGTGCACCCTCCAAAGCAAATACTTTATTCTGCTGAGCTTTATGAAGTAGCGGGCAATCCTTGATCATATGACCTGGTTGGTGACAATTGAAGCATAGAGATTTCTGAAACAAAGCCGAGCCCGGTCCACTTAGATGCGACCGCTGCTGCTGAGAACCTTTCCTGGGACACTTATTCGCCAAGTGACCTTCTTGTTGACATATATAGCATTTGCGAGGTACGTTATTACTTCCAGGCTTCTTCTTGTTCTGCTTTCTCTAATTGGGATTGAACTTCCCCTTATTTGGATTAGCAAAACACCCTCTCGATGCTGCTAATAGTGTCACTGATTTCTTGTTTATCAAATCCTCATATCTCAGAGCCATATTAATTAACTCAATAAAAGATCCTTTCAAATGCGCTGTCATCTTCTCGTGAAATTCTGGCCTTAAGCCTTGCACAAACATTTCATTCTTTTTGAGGGGAGTATCAATGAGTCCTAGTCCATAGCAAGATAGTTCATTGAATTTGGCCTCATACTCCGCTATAGTCATGCTTCTTTGCTTCAAATTCAGAAAATCTCGGTACAAATGAGTTTTCCCTGCTGTTGGCATGAATTGCTCCTCAAATAACTCATTAAATCTTTCCCAAGAAATGTCTTCCTCAGAGATATTTGCTACCGCTGCATCCCACCAGGCTGCATCGCCTTCCTGCATTTGCCATGAAGCCATTTTCCTTTTCTGCTCATCAGACAACTTCATACTCTTAAAGATGCGCTCGCAAGAGCGTAGCCAAGCTTGGACCCAATTATAGTCTCTGACCCTTTAAATAGTTTACCTCCAAGGTTGATGAAGTCCTTGCATAAGGCGGCAAAACTAACCTGAGGCGGTGCTGGATCCACAGCCTCACTAACAGTCTTACTTCTTCCATTATCGGTCAAGGTACTTGCCCTACCTCTGACTCTCCTTCCAGAACTCATGTTGGCAACCTGGACAGGTAACTCAACAAATTTAGATAGATATATAGTTATATAAAAATACAAATACGCACTCTCAAGATAGATACTACTCCAGAGCCTAGGTATTATCTCAACCTATGCTCTGATACCAACTATGACGACCCATCTTTCAATTCACAGAAAGACGTATCATCAATAAGAAAAGAAAGAGATAGAAATAGAAAAGATTGAAAGAAAGAATAACAACATCATAATCTCGCAGCGGAAACGGAACAAAATATAATACATCACATAACTATTACATAGTTTTTACATATATCAGAGTTACACAACATCATTCAAACAGGACGGTCATATATATATATATATATATATATATATATATATATATCTTTCATTACATACATCCCAAAATACAACATACATCAACTAACACAGTGGAACTAGGTAGATAGATACGTCCGGACTTCTGCTCCAAGCTCCTCCAAACTTCAACAATCCAAGACCTATCACTTGGCTACTCATAAAAATTTGAGTACCCAAGAGTTTAAGAAAACAAAATAAACTCCAGGTCAGACATGAGTCTGGTGTGAGTAAACAAGTTAAAGTTGCTTAACTTTGAAAACCATTTGAAACAAAGGTATTACGTGAGACTTCCCACACATAAACACAGGTAAGTTTTTACCTTACGCTAACCAAAACATTTTATAGGAAATTCAGTGATATTATAATAATGTCTAGGGTTTTCAAAATAAAATAGAAAATAGCTGAAATGCTTACAGCTCACATTCCAACATAGTTGGCAACAATCAAAACGTACGGTGCTTGTTGGAGATTGGATTCCATACAATGGCAGGGCTACTGGGGTAACGCCCGTCATAGTATGGGGCCTAGATCACCGTATCGAGGATCACTCCTGATCCCCTACAACACAAGGCCGGAACCATCCCTTACTGGACAGTCCCGAACAAAATAACCCCGCAGTTGTGGCCAACAACTGCCCACGCGGCCGAATAAAGGGACATCTAGATAGGGGTATATCTCGTCCTACTTGGGTGCTACCCACTTAACCTTGCTGCACCTCCCCTGTTTTAGCCATTTTCGGTTGATGAGGCTTGAGGCTATGATTACCTTTAGAGAACACATCTCTTAGAATTCTCATTGTCCATCCGACGATTTTCTGAAAGCATTCAATCCATACAAGTTCGTTCCGGGTTCGAACGAAACTGAAGGCATTATCTCGTTACACTCATTTTGGAATCACCCACAGAGTTAACGTGGATAACCCTTGCACTCTAAAACACCATCTCGATCTTCACTTGAGATGCCACGACCTAACGTCTACCTTGGATCGATGTGGTTTTCGAATAATCATAACTGACACCCGATCCTGGTCTCATCAAAATCCAAACGTGTTTTAAAGGCTAAGTTGTTTAATAGTTTAAACAATTTAATTCAACACTTTGAATTCACATAGCATTTATCATAAATAAATCATACTCAAACATCACAGATATATCCAAAGCATATCACAGAGTATCATAGAATATCACCAAATAGATATCACAAATCCAGATATTCTACTCATACAACATCCAAACAGGAATTATTAATCCATGGTATAATTAATTTGATTATCTTAAATTAAATTAATTACTTAAAAATTAATCACTAATCCTGCTTAATTAATAATTAATCAAACCATTTAATCAGTTAATCATTTCTTAATTACCCTTTTAAATCAATTAAATAAATCTTAATTATTCAATTAATTACTCCTTAATTACCCACTACTTAATTAGTTAATCATTAATTACTAATTAATTAATTAATAACCCTAAATTAATTAACTACTAATTATCTATTAATTAACTTTAATAAACTAATTTACAATTCTTAATTACAAATTAATTAAACACTCAATTATTAATTAACCAATCTTTAATTACAAATTGATAAATCTCTCATCACTTAGTTAATTACAGTTATAAATTAGTTAATCATCCTTCCAAAACAATTAATTAAATAATAATCATTCATCTTTATAATCTTCCCTAATAATCTTGAAATCAAATTATTACTAACTTAAAAATCTTCAATGTAAAAATTTAAGCACTTATCTTAAATTAACTACTTAATTAAAGTATTAATTGGATTTAAAAAACATTCTTAAGTATTCACTTAAATAATTAAAACTTATAATAAATTCTTTACTTAAATTGTCAAACATTAATTAAGTCATCAATACTTAAAATTGTTTAAGATGATTAACTTCAAATTTAATTAGACTTAAAGTGTTGAAAACCAAACCCGAGAAAATCTCAGGTTTGCTCGAGTTAAAACTCGAGTTTCCTCTCCATTTCCCCCCGAGTCTTTCTCTTCTTCTTCACATACATTTCATTTTTTTAAAGTTTAAGTTTAAACTTCAATAACAGGAAAACACTCTCACACACTCAGGTTCCAACCCGAAGCAATCCCCTCATCTACTCGAGTAAAACACTTCCTTTGCACGAGTTTACTCTCGAGAGCCCACATCTCAAAGTATCAAATCGTGCACGCGACCCACCGTGCACTTGCACCCACCGCCGACGAACCACCGTCACCTGAGACGATAGACAACAAGTCGACGATTGGCCATCTATTCGATCACAACATTCCAAAACCCTGATGAACCACGAGAACGAAAATAACCGTACGAGCTTCAAAACAAAATGATATCCCGACCATCGATCTCCTCGTTCCGACGACGCCAACCTCCAGAAGCTTCGAAACTCCAGCTACGACACCACTAGCCTCCATGCAATCATTTCCCCCAACCATGTGCCGCTCGATGCACTAACGTAGCCATGGTGATCAAATTTCCGACCTTGCCAAAAGACACACGGAAACCCTACATAGACCAATTCTTGACACCACGACGAACTGGAACACCTCCGGCCATTTTTCCCGATATCATCAATTGCCAAGCTTGCTTCGATCGAAATTTCAACATCCAACATTTCTTCGATCGCCAGAAATCGATTAAAACACCCTTTTTGATCAACTTCAAACTGCTTTTAGTATACTCCACTTAAAATCACCATTTTCGTTTTAAAAATCCTATTTTCTGATGATGTTTCAAATTATATAATTGAATTAACAATTCATAACACTCGAATTTAACATATGTTTACCTTTTTTACTATAAAACTAAATTTACAGAGACAATACCTCAATACCAAGCTTAAAACAAATTTTAGACCATAATTTAAGTTTAAACAAACTTGTTTTGTTTGAAACTCTAAGCCTAATAATGGCTAGATGAAAATATTTTGAATTTTGATTGACTATTCCACTCTGAAACTAAAAACAGAGAAGAACAGGTATATTCAATTTACACAGAACAACTCATATACATATATATACACAGAGCTACATTCAAAAAACTGCACATGCAAACACTATATTATTCATAAATCAGATGCATAGATTTATGTTTTAAAATGATATGTTTACTCACTTATCAAAAGCTTGAACAGAGAACCAATATCTGGAAGCTGCAAACTTGATTTTCTTTTAAATCTTGCTGCTTTTTTAGCTGAATTGTTATTTAAGTTTGTAAAATTGTGATGCTTATTTTTTTTCTGTTTGTTTTTTCTCTTCAGGTTTGCTGTGTTTTGAACGAACTGGAGCAAGAGGATATATATGTGTGTGTATATATATAGAAAAGGTTTACAAGGATAAGAATTTTCTGGTACAAACTTGATTTCTTTGGTCAGAGTTTTATTTATTTGACCAGGCAAGATTTTTATGGAAAATGAAATGATTTATAACATTTCGAAATGACCTTGTTTTTGTGCTTGAGATGATATCATTTAATGCATGTCTCCTTCCATGTTTACATATTTATCCCATTGATTTTTTTTGTACATAGATATTTATTTATTTATTTTTTCTCTCTTGCATTGCATATACACATGTATTTCCATAGCATATATATATATTACTAGAATTACCTTATGTGTTTACTTTATGTTTTTCATAGAACCATAGAAGTTGCCTTATATATTTATTTTTATTTCTAACATAAATCCTTATTTTTATTTCTATTTTAAGCTTAAACTATCAAACACTTAAATTAAAATCATATACTTTATTTTATACTTATATTTAGTATTGATAAGATTGATTTTATCTCAAGCATTACTATCTAGATTACATCCATATATATATAGATCACATTTTAATAAAGTACATCTTTTAATTTAATGTGAATAAGATAGATTTTATTTTAAATATTTTTAAAAGATTTTATTTTAAATTTTCAAATCATAGTTTCTCCACAAATACACATATGTATATATAAATAAATGGTAAATGGCAAAAAGTCTTATTTGTTTTTTTAAAATGATAAGTTGTATTTTAATTAATCAGATTAGATGCTTATTAAAATAATATTTCCAAAATCCCGGGTCGTCACAGAGGTTAACTCACCTTTGCTTTTAAATTTGCAGTTCGATTCATCTCGACTTGTTTCTTCATGATTATTGACCTTGTATAGACAATCGCAGATTATTATATTTGAAGAAAAATAAATCGAACAGTCAATTTCAGTTAAACTTAATTTACAAATATTTTAGTTTTAAACTAATTTGACTTTAACAATTTCTAAAATAATTAAAAAAGTTAATTATACAAAATGACCTCCATAACGCATACTTTTAAGTAGTAATTCTAAATTGTATATATGTATATTTATTTCCATTGAAACTACATATACTTAGAGAATAAATTTATCAATTCAAAAAATCTATATTTATATTGTATATATTTATCTCTCTACTGTAAACGTATACATATATATATGTAAAAGCTTAAATTGAAATAATAAATCGTTTTTTGCTTTACTGTATCTTCAGTTTCTTATTAAATTAAAAACAAAAAATATTTATACCTAATGAAATAAAAATTCTTCTAATTTTTATATATATATTAAATAAAGACAGAATTGTTCGAAATCAATAATCTAAACTTAATGTAAAAATATCTTTTCCTAACATATATATATATATATATATATGTATGTATATATTGAATTAAACTGAAACAGATTTGTACCTTTCTGCAACTTTCTTTTTTATCTGAAATGTGATTAGGTAAAATACTCAGTAAAAAGATTACTAGAAAAAAAGAAATCAACATCGAAGTCGACTTCATCCACTCGAAGCCTTTGCCTTGCCGTATCCCACACTCGACTAGAAATCACGTCCCCACACAACATGCGTCGTCGCCCTAGTCCCCACCCTTCCCTCCATCACTGATTACCCAGCCTTCCTTTATCGACGTCCCAACAAAACACTCGCATGTCTCAAAGCAATTCACGACATCTCTACCAGCGCCCAACCCCATTCGAACGCCACCGCAATCTGCATCGTCGCCCGAATGCCAAGAGCACTTCGATCGATAACTAAAAAGGAGAACACGAAGCTGCCAATCGATTCGATTCATATGGACTTCGTTGAATGATTAGAACAGGGGATGCGATTTTGAATTGATTTTTGGATTCAATTTTGGAAAAGAACAGAGGCGGCCATTATTTGATTTCGAATAGGAATCTGAAGAAACGAGCGGCCATTTTTAATTTGGAAGCTACTTTGTTTCCTTTTTAAACAAAAGGGTTTTTTTATAATTGAATTTGTTTTTTTATTTTTTTTTTGTAAAACGCTCGGTTATGACTTAAAAGGAGGAAGGAGACGCGTGTCTCAAGGAGGGACAAGTGTTAAAAAGGCAGGCTACGTGTTGAATCTCTGTAATTTGCTTTAACTGGTCATAATATGAAAATTTAATTTAAATTTGATTTTAAACGTCTCGAAATCGAGCCAAAAATATCGACCTCCTATCGAGGCATGTCGGCAGCCATTTATAAGGTTATACCCCTATTCTGAACGCAATGGAAAAGGTTTCGAGTCTAAATTCAATCGTATGGAGAAGATACTTTTTAGACCATTTATTTATTAAAATTTCGATATAGATTTTGGCGCGTTTATTTATCGTACGATCACACGACAACATCAAATGCTTCCAAAATTGAAATCAGATAATAATACACTATTACAGATCCAATGGAACTGGTTTCGCCGAATTCCGAGACTTGCCTCGGATGGCAATTTTTAAGTATCGATTTAAATGATATACCTTTAAAACTGAGCGAAACACTTACAAACTCAAATTTAAAACTTCTACTATCTCTAGTATTATAAATATAAATTTTCCAAACCTTCGAAATATTTTTAACCAGCTTAGAAACCAATATTCACTATTTTAACCAATTTTCCATTGTTAAATACAATAATTTAATTATCAAATAAGCAGTGATATTTGAAATTCAAGTTAAACTAACTTCCAAATATTTAAAATCAATTGAATATTTTAATTTCAAATATCCAGAAATTCCGGGTCGTCACAACAAACATTCTAGACTCTATAACTTATCTGGAATATTTTGGAATCTTGAACTCTTGAATACATTTGAGTCTTCAATCTTGAGTCTCTATATCAACATCTTTAACTCTTCACTCTTTACTTTATACTGTACAGTCTTCTTATATCAACACCTGTTTAATATTATGCACTATATACTATATATATTGATAAAACATTAATATTTTTGTTTTATATGATTTCTTGAAGTTGTTGTCAACAAAACCAAATCCTTAGGTACTAACAATCTTCCCATTTTTGATGATGACAACATTGTATATAAAATATAATATAGCTTCCCCTTAATCTATGCCATATAAAACTCCCCCTTAATCTAGCCTAGTATTTATATATTTCTCCCCCTTTAGCGTCAATCAAAAATAACTAACTATAATTCTAACCCTAACTCTTAATACTAATTCTAACTTCCTTTTTAATAAACACTATATACTTATAATGATGTCTCTCTCTCTCTCTCTCTCTCTATATATATATATATATATAGAAGCGATAAATGATATGACCATGAAATGCAAAATGACAAGAACGAAGTGAAGCACAAATCATTAACAGTAACCAAATCTTATTATATATTCATTCAATTATCATATTTACAAACTAGTCAATTTATACACACAATAAAGTCAAATTAAAGTTAAAATACACTATTCTTAAATTAAATGAAAAAGAAGCCCTGTTCTAATGAGACTTATTAATGATATGAGACTTATGAATAAGACAATGAGGATAAAGAAGGCAAAAGTTTCCCTTTTGTTTAACGAGATTTCCATCTCGGTCATAACAAACTTCCCCAACGCATTGAAGCTCTTCATCCTCCTCCATACACTGTTCCTCTTCCTCTTTTTCCTCTTCATCTTCTTCTTATTCTTCTTTGTTGCTTTGAAGAGGATTATGAATGGCTAAATTCACGGAATCATTTTCAATAATTATTGAATTTGTTGGGTTATCCAATATATATATATTTCTAAAGATTACGCAAAATCCTACTTTGTTTCTCTTGTACCTTCGACATACAAAGTTGTACGACTTGAATTTCAGTCAACATCTCTAGGACATTCTTTACATCTTCTTCTAATTTGATAATTTTTGCCATAGTAGTGTTTTGGAAGGGTCCAGAGGTAGGAGAACTGTAGGAAAATGTTGTATTATGGTTTGGATTTGAAGAGGATTCCATGATTCATTTATTTCTGAAGTTAAGAACAGTGAAAATGCAGAAAATGAAGAAAGTTGAATTTGGTATTTGTATAGCCACCAAATTAAAGTTTAGAGGGAAAATAAAAACACGAATTGTGTCGTTACATGTCAACATATTGTGGTAGTGTATGTTGACATACATTGGAAAATTGTATTTTTTTTATTTTTCTTATTAATTATGTAAATTTATGTTATATAATTTCCGATAGAGAATAAATATCTTAACTTAGCAAAGGATGTTTGATTTCGTCAAAATATCAGCTACTTGATTTTCAGTGTTTACAAATTCAAGTGATATAATTTCTTTATTTACATTATCTCTTAGAAAATGATATCTTGTATCAATATGTTTAGTTCAAGCATGATGGCTTGGATTTTTAGATAGATTAATCACACTCATACTATCGCAGTTTATTGATGATTTAATAAAATTTAAACCAAGATCTCTAAGAGTTTGTTGCATACACATAACCTATGAAGAGACTAATGCTGCTGAAATATATTCTGCTTCTGTCGTAGACAGAGAGATGGTATTTTTCTTTTTGCTAAACCAGCAAGCCTGAGAGTGTCCCGAAAAGTGACAAGTTCCACCTTTACCTTTTCAGTCTGATTTACAACCGGCATAATCAGCATCACTTATGAAATTAATTCAAATGAACCATCATTTGGATAAAAGAGTCCATAGTCTTATGTGTTATTAACATATCTTGAAATTTGTTTTACAGATTTTAAATGAGTTTCTTTAGGTTGAGATTGATAACTTGCACAAAGACAAACACTATGCATTATATTAGGTCTACTAGCAGTTATATAGAGTAGTGATCCAATTATTCCTCTGTATAGTTTTTGATCTATGTCTTTTGAATTTTCTACTTTGTTTAATTTTTCATTAGTTGCCATAAGAATTGGTTTACTGCTTGTATTTGTCATAACAAACATTTTAACTAAGTCTTTAGCATATTTTTCTTGAGTAATAAAAATTCCATTACTTAGTTGTTTGATTTGTAATCCTAGAAAATATTTTAGTTCTCCCATATGACTCGTTTTAAATTCCTAAGTCATTAATTTTGAAAATTCTTTATTTTTATTTTCGTTAGTAGATCCGAAAATAATATCATCTACATATATTTGTATTATTTGGATATCATATTTATTTCTTGTAATAAAGAGAGTACTATCTACTTTGCCTATCTTAAAATTTGATTGTAATAAATAGGATTTAAGTTTAGCATACCAAGCTCTAAGCCTGTTTTAGACCATATAAAGCTTTCTTTAATTTGTAAACATGACTCGGTAATCTTTCATCTTCGAAAAATGAGGGTTGTTCTACATATACATCTTCTTTAAGGAAACCATTTAAAAAATGCACTTTTAACGTCCATTTGATATGATTTGAAATTATTATGGTTAGCAAAACCAAGTAAGATTCTTATAGCCTTTAGTCTTACTACAAGTGCAAAGGTTTCATTAAAGTCTATACCCTCCTCTTTATTATAACTTTGTCCAACTAATCGAGCTTTATTTCTTGCACCTCTTCTTTTTTATTCATTTTATTCCTATATACCCATTTTGTGCCTATAATAGACTTATCCTCAGGTCATGGGACTAATTCCCATACATCATTTCTAGCGAATTGGTTCAACTATTCTTACATAGCAAGAATCCATGAATCATCAGTTGATACTTCCTTTGGCTTTTTATGTTCAACGGTTGAATAAAAGCTACATTACTCATTTTATTTAATTGATTTCTAGTTTTAATAAGGATTCAATATTACCAAGTGTATTTTCTATCGGACGATCGCTTAAGTATCTAGTTCTTTTATTTAGATATAAATATTCATTATTATTGTAAGTTTACGTGTTCTTATTACTTTCAATTTCATTATAAGTATTTTTCTTCATCAATTGTAATGAACCGCCTTTTTGGACAGTTTAAATCGACGATAGACCACACACGTCAGATTCAAACCATTTAAAAGGGAGGATTGTTATGGGGCAAATAAGAAAAAGCAGAGAAAGAAAGAAAAATAAATATAGAATCTCGCAACAGAATGACAAAATATAATAATCAAATAAGCAGTTCATGAAGCTATTTACAAATAACATTTGATTATACTTTTACAATGTAGAGTCATAGTATATACAGCAGTAATAAATAAATAATGCAGCGGAACAACATTATGCAGTGAAAATAATATAATAAATAGTAATAGTACAAAATCTTCGTCTTCATCCTCCAAAAGCAGTCTTTGATAAACTGAAAAACTCAGACTGACCCAAGCGAATTGAAAAGACAAAACACTCGAGTCAGAACTAAAAGATCTTTTATAAGTTAAATCAACAGTAAATAAATATGAATGTGACGGCGTCAGAGATGTTTATGAGGTTTGACATCTCCTATCCAGTGCCAATGTGAGTGCAATAACTTAAGAGATGTTTAGGATTTCTGTATTGACCCGGAGATTTTCAACCCCGATAATCGACACTAATATGTCCACTGTTTAGAGTGCCGAACAATCGAGTGTCAGAAATCCTAAACTGTTAGGGTTTAAAAGAAAAAGGAGAATGAATAAGAAATAGAAAACAACAGCACAGAATGTCACAATCGTAGCGGAACAAAATATAAAACAAAATAACAACATTTATACAAAGAAAAGCTGTAACTTTTAAAATACATACAAGATATCAGAGTGCAATCATCAACAAAATAATCTGGACATTTGTAATAACTTGTCATCAACTACTGTCTACATAGTCTATAATACATAGCAGAATATAATCAATACGTCTCTACCATCCAACTCGTCTCCTGAGCTCCAAACGTCCTAACATGAAAATCTGTAATACTCGGTCTGACCTGAGCATTACAATAAAGTAACACCCGAGTCAGGCTAAAAACCAGCGTGAGTAAAACCATTTAATTTGAAATACTTAAGTTATAAAGCTTCTTTGAAAACCAAGGTAACTCGTATATCCGACGAGTTTTTATCAGATTAAAACAAACACCTTACCAAAATCCATCGATATTGTAATAATGTCTGGACACATCTACTTATCTATAATAATCCAGCGGCTTATTTTATTCAATTTCAGCCTATCAGATTCTGTGATCAAATCTGTAAAGCTTTGTAGTGATTATTAAATCTAAGTGGTCTCGGATATCGCTAATATCCGATCCGGTCTTTTGAATCCAAATGATAAATTTAAAAGGGTAAATTATTTAAAATAAATAGTTTATCATTTAAGGTGAAAACATTCAATTATAGGAATTTGTTATAGATTTTATTTCAAATAAAAATGTATCATTACTTTAATCCAACTATTTTGATCTGTCTGGCCATTCATTGCCATAGATAGGAAGAATTTAGAAATAAACATCCAGTAGAATTTAGCCAAGGTATAGACCGTTAACCAAATTAACGATCTATAACAATATTAAACAACTCATATTCGAACTTGAATAACTTTAGTTAATCGAGTCCATTTATATTTTAAATACAAATAAGTTACGCATTCAAGAGATTATAAAATAATCTATTTAATTAATTAAGAATTTTATTAATTACTTATCTCAATTATAATTAAATAATTTAAACTTTTCAAAACAAGTTAAGTTTAAAATGGCAGGAGACATGACTTCGATGTGCATGATTTATGTTGATTTAATTTAAATGTTAATCGAATTTTAGTTTTAAAATATTTAAGTTATAAAATGTATAAATTTCCTTTCCTTTCCTCTTTTTCCTTTCCTATTTTTTTCTTTTTATTTTCTTATTCTTTCTTTTCTTTTATTCTTTTTCCTTTTACTTTTCTTCTTTTCCCATTAATTCTTCTTTTTTTGTTCTTCTTCGGCCCAAAAGCTTGCAGCTCGTTACTCTTTCTTCCCTTCCCCTTTTCTTTGAACATTACAGTTCTATTTTTCCTAGCTTCTGGCTTTGTGCACAAAGTTGTGCACGTATCCATGCACACTCCCTCCGTTGATTGTGCCCTACCGCTGACCGGCCATGCGAATCACCCACGACCATTATAGTGGCACCCCTCACCTGAAAACGTGGCCCAACCCCTCCTTCAGAATTAAATTGCCCGACCTAGATAGAAGAAAACCACGTTCACCCAAAACCACCTCGTTTCGCCACCACGAACCACCATCACCCACTAAAGCTCGCCCGAAGCTTCGCCTCACCTACTCTATGTTTCCCCCCATACCGCACTCATTCCCACGCTCCTCGTCGCCACAGTTAGCCTGAGACCGGATCCCACCTAAACCCATACCTAAACCCTACCTTCGCCTCGACCGGCCATAGCACGCAACCGAAAATCATCGATCTATTATTCCCATAAATGCCACCTTCTGCCCTTGCTCCATGACCGACGTCGACCCCCAGCTATGTCCGGATCGCCGTAATTTGACCGAAGACTGAAACACAGTCATCTTCGATTATCTCATTATTCCCGTAGCTAAAAATTATAAAATTACCACTAAAATTCACCATTTCCCATGCTGATCATGTTTATATAAGTAAAGGCCCAAAATATGATATTCAAATTTTCCCTTTTTGTTTACTTACTGTAAAAAATTCCTTTTTCCACCTTTATGCCTCATAATCTCAAGTAAAACCAATTTTAAAATAAAGTTCAGTTGCAAACAACCACATCTTCTTTTTAAACTGTACCCTAAAACTAAATAGTTTGTGAGTTATAAATTTTTAAAAGCCGATAGCTGTGACGACCCAGAATTTGGGACAATTTAAATTGGGATATTTAATTGATTTTAAATATTTAAAAGTTTATTTTCAACTTGAATTCAAATATTACTATTATTTAGCAATTAAGTTATTGGATTTAATAAACTGAAATTGGGTAAATTGTTGAATCTTTTGTTTTAAGCCTGTTAAAGATAATTTAATGGTTTGTAAAATTTATATTTATAATGCTGAAGATAGTAAAAGTGTTAAAATTGAATTTGAAAGTATTTTGTTTTTGAAAATATATCGTTTAAATCGATATTTACAAATAGCCTTCCGAGGCGCAGTCTCAGATTTCAACGAAACCAGTTCCATTGGATCCGAAATATTGTATTATTATCGAATTTCAATTTTCATTGAGTTAAGAGTGATCGTCTGGCCATACGATAAGCAAACGCGCTGAGATTTAAATTGGAAATTCAATGTTATAACTGCTTTAAAAAGCTATCTTCTCCATACGATCGAATTTGGACTCGGAACTTTTTCCATTGCGTTCGGAATGGGGGTATAACACTATAAACGCCTAGCGGCACGTCACTATAGAAGACCAAAATTCTAAGTTGCTAGAACGAGATATTTTGAAAATTAAATAAAACTTTATTAAATCAAATCAAAGTCAAATTAAAATCAGGACAAGCCGTAATATGTCTCGTTCCATTCTCAAACACACTATCCCCAAATCACACGCAACCACCTTATTCTTTTTTTTTTACGCCCTGCCTCCTTCAATAATTCACGCAATCAGTTAAAAAAACAAGGGAACCAAAAATCGAACAAATAAAAAGAAGAAAAAATAAAGGGAAGGGGAGCGGCGACGGCGAAGCAACCTGGGAATCACAGGAGGGGAAGCGCGCGTTCGCGTTCATGCACGCGAAGGGGGAAGTCGAGTACGGGTTCGATGGCGATGGAGGGCATCATCGGCGAAATCGAGATGGGGAGGGCTCGTGTCGATATATGTTAGGGCACAGCTAGCGTACGTAAGCACGTGGGGTGCAGGCGCAGACTTGGAGGGGTTGGAGACTAGAGTGGCTCCGCATCGCGATTTAGGCATGTGACGTCAATCTAGGGCAACAGGAGATCGTCTAGGTTGCGACGATGGAGGTTTTCGCATGGAGTTGTTTCGATTGGAGGTGCTGCAATGATTGATAGAGACGACGGTTGCTGGGTGGTCATGGCAGTCAATGGACGTTGGAAGATGGTAGAGCATGGCGAAGGCTTAGGTCTGTTCGGGTTTTAGTTTCTGTTAGGTAAGTAATTAACAATTATTTAAATTAAATTAAATTAAATTAAGTGATTTAGTACATAGTGTTATTTCTTAAAAATAGATTTTTTTTGTTATGTTTAAAATATGCAGTAAGGCCAAATTTTGTATATATTAATACAGTGACAAATATACGAGGATAAGATTTAAGGAAATAGAAAATTTAAATGGTAATATAAATTATTTTGTATTGATAAAGTGTGAATTTTGAAATGTTATAAAAAATTGGATTTCTAAACCTATATAATTTATTTTGGAAATAAGAAATAAAATATATATCTACATACATATTTTATTTACTAGATTAATATTAAAGTAATATATCTGTTTAAATTATTTTGGTCACTAAAAGGTTATTAAAGGAAATTACTTTGAATTTAATTATTCACTAAAAATTTAAATCATTGGTTAAGATTAAATCATTTGCCAATTAAAATTATTATATGGAAATAGATTATTAAATTAATTCAAAATATTAATAAATTGTATAATGTTTATATAAGGTTTTAAACCATGGAAACAAGCCAGATTGGATCATATTACAATTAAAGGCAAAGGTGAGTTAATCTCACTCTTTTGGATTTCTATTTAATTTAAATGGATAAATTTAAATAATTGGTTGAATGGTTGAATTGATTTGATGTTCTATATTGTAGTATATCATACATCTTGGAATGATTGATTTCCCGCATTATATGGCGGATGAGACCCTATGCGCTGCATAATAGCGGATGATTTTATATTTAAAACCTATATACCACGATATTCCATCTCGAAATGGAATTGGTATTTTGTATTGTGCTAACGTCTGTGGATGCAGGGAAATAGGTTGGAGGGATCCAACTGGATTCCTCAAAATTATTTATATTTGTTTAGTATTCTCTGTTATGAATATGCGATATTCTATGATGAATATTATCGATAATTAGAATATTGAATGCTATGGTTTACTTGAATATATTTCGGTACACTGAGTTATCAAAAATATATAGAATTTGATTTTTTTTGAAAATAAAAAGAAGAGAATTTGTAAGTGAAATAATTATAGAGAAATTAAATAAATTAATAATGAACTGGATAAGAATATTAGTTGTTTTGAAATCCTAATAAATAAATTCCGTATATGAAAATGGGATTTTTAATAAACAGGAAGATATTGACTTTTAAACTTCAGTGTTATTTTTTAAAAGAATAAAGCATTTATTTTAAATTTAAGATTTAAATTATTAAGATTAAAGGAGGAATTTGGAAAATCTGAAATTGGTATGTTTCAGTTAAAAGATTTAAAATCAAAATGGAAAAAAATAATAAAGTCTATAATGAATGGATTTTGAAATGAATTGAGTAAGTAAAGAAATTTATTTCAAAATGGAGTAAATTGGAAATCAATTTGAAAATTGATTTAAGTGGTTGAAGTTGGAACTTTAAAAGAGAAGTGGGACTTTGAAATTTATAAACTGGGTTTATAAAAGTAAAGTAATATATCAGTGGATATTTGGAGAAATAAATCCACGATGGAAAGTTATTAAAGAAATGGAAAATTTGTTTAAAAATAAATAGTGATTTATTTTTAAAGGATGTGAAGAGAAGTATATTTCCATGAATAGCCAAGTACATTTCAAAGTAAATTTTTAAATATAAGTTAAAAGTTTTAATGACGTTTTAAAAAGCATGTTTTAGAAGATTTATTATTTCTAAAAATTTAAATTCTAAAGTAAGTATTTTCTTTTAATCTATTATAGCAGTAATTATTTAAAAGTGACTTGGTATTTGTTTTTAAAGAGAAAATCTAATTTTATATTTTATAAAGTAGCCTCATTTTAACTATTCCTAATATATATTTTTAATAAAGTATTGAAATAGTTTTCAATCTAAATGTTAAAATATATTTTATAATAAAGTGTTTTAAAGTTATTTCAAAAATCTAAAGCTTTGTACTTGGTATTTTCAGTGGAAATAAATATTTGGGAATTTATTCCATAAGAAGAGTGTGGGTTGAAAACTGTTTTCAAAAGTGTTGAAAATGGAAATATATCTTGCGAAGATATTTGAGGTTAATAAATAATTTGGTGAAATTATTTATAGTTGATGGTTGTTTGCAAATGTTAATTGATAGTTAAATAACTGACTATCAATATTAGCCAATGCGCTGATCGTTTCGAAGAGACCGAGATCGGGATTAATTTCTTGAAAACATCTTCGATCCGGTTTGTACGATTTCATAGGAAAAACGAGTTCGGAGTCGAAGATGGAGCAATGAAGTGCAAGGGCTAGTCCCTACTAACCCTGAGGATATTTCCGAAATGGACGTAATAGGAATAGTACCTTCGGTTCTGTTCGAACCCGGGACGGACTTGTATGGATGAATGCTTTCGGAACATTGTCAATTGGACGATGAGGATTCTAAGTGAAACGTTCTAAAAGGTAACGCTTAGCCTCAAGCCTCATCAACCGAGAATGACTGAAAATCAGGGGTTATGCAACAAGGCTAGGTGGGTAGCACCCATTTCAGGGTGAGGTCATCCCTGTCTAGATGTCCCTTTTTATTTCGGCTTAGTGGTGTGGTTGCTGATCACAACCGTGGGGTGATCTTACTTGGGATTATCCAGTAAAGGGTAGTCCCGGCCTTGTGTTGTAGAGGATTGGGAGTAATCCTCGGTACGGTGATCTAGGCCATGTACCGTGACAGGTGGTACCCCAGTGCCTAGTCATTAGTTGGAAATCCATTCTCCCTACGCACCTTTTACAAGTTTTGTTTGTATTACCCACTTTGTAGCTAGTAGCTGGAATTTAATCATGTAAAAATTTCAGCTATTTAGTATTTGTAAATAGACCCTATTATAATATCAGAGGATTTTAATAAAAAGTGTTTTACCTATCGTAAGGTAAAAACCCGACATGTTTATTTGTGGCGTGGTCTTACGGGATGCTTTTGATTTTCAAAGGATTTTGAAACTTTAATAATCAATTTGAGTGTGATTTCTCACGCTGGTATTCCAGACTGACTCGGGTATTATTTAATTATAATGCTCGGGTCAGACCGAGTATTATAGAATACTGGAAAGGACGCTGTGGAGCATAAGGGACGAGCTGGATGGCGATACGTACTTCCATACTTGATTTATATTCCGCTGTGTATTCAGTTGTGTAAGGACAGGTTATGATTACTGTCCAATTGTGTGTTATGTGATTGATGTACTCTGATGATGTAATGTATAAACAGATATATTTGTTTTTGTGTAAAGATCATTTATTATCTATTATATTTTATTCCGCTGTGATGGCTTGATTCTGATGTTGTTTTATACTTTCTTCTACTATCTCTTCGTCTTTAACCCAAATGGTTCGTATTTCCGTTCACCTTGAGTTGATTGATGTAGAATAGTGTTGATTCAAGGGGTACGGATTTGCGGGTCATCACAGTTGGTATCAGAGCTTAGGTTGGTGATAACCTTGGCTCTGGTGGGTATTGCTCATTAGAGATAGAGCCAGTAGCACTCTAGAATGAGTTTGAGCGTATTTATGGATATGAGCGTGTATTTGTTAGTGGATATAAAAATGGTTTTATATTGTGTTGATTGATATATTGAGTGGCATAGGAACCTTCGTCGGCACAGTCTGGACAACTATATCGAAGTGGTTTCTAAACACTTGAATAGAACAATTCGACACAGTATTGTTTTAAATGTGGGTGAATGAAATAATTTTACCCAAAAATATATTTTGATATAAAAGAAAGTTTTTGTAAACTATTTTAGCTAATATTTGGTTGCTTGGGATGTTAGGAATGATAATATTAAATTATCATCATTGTTGTGTGAAAAATAACTAGAAATTGAAAATATAACCAAAGGTTAAGGAAATAAATTCATTTATAAAATGAAATTTATAAATATGAATTGTAAATGTGATTTATAAATTGAAATACAATCAAATGGGAATTTATATGAGCATAAATCATACAAATGAATTATAGTTAAAATTTAATTTAAGTCAAAATTTGAAAATTTAAAATCTCGGAGATTTTGGAAGTGTTTTGAAGACAAGTAATAGCATTATTGTTTTAGAAGTATTTATGAAAGGATGTTATTTCAGATAAATTTTGGAAAGGGATATAGCATCGAGCTCGCTCCAGTCGCTGGAAAATAACTTCGGTGATGACTGCAGCATCATGATGTTCATTTTCGAGTTTCTAAGTGACGGATTGCTGCCAAATTGATTTGTTCAGAAGAATTATGTTTTTTTTTGAAATTTCAAAGGAAATTTGTTGGGAATAAAAACCAGGATTGGTTTAAATTTTTGAGAAGTGTAATTTTGAAATGTTGGAGATTTCAAAATGATTTGAAACCAAAAGCTGGGTGTTTAAAAATCCTGATGAGATAGGTTATAAACTTATAAATTGGGATAATTTTTAAATCAGAAAGGAAATACGAGCTTTGAATGTTGGAATTAAAATTTAAAGTGAGAAGTTAAAAATGAAATTAACTTGGATTGATGAAGAAAATTGAATTGAATTGAATTAAATAAATCTGAGTAAAAATAGAATTGAATTGGAATATAATTCCTTTGAGTTATAGGTGATATTGAATGAAATTAGATCCTTACTTAAATAAATAGAAATAAGTTGGATAAGAATTGGATTGGAATAAATGAATTAGAATAACTTATAAAAGAATTAAAAATCCATGGAATAAAAATATGCTTGAGTTATAAATAAGCGAAAATCTTGAGTTAAAAATAAAGATGAATATATTCAAGCCTAGAATGAATGGTAAGGTGTAAAATAATAAGTTATGACTTATAAAATTAGAAAGTGGAATAGAAAACCCAAAATAAATATTGTTTGATGATTTAGAAAATGAAACAAAAATCCAAACTTGAATTATAAAATAAATTGAACTTAAGAAAATTAAATGAAGTGATTTTTGAGATTAAAAATCAAGTATTGAATTATAAATAGGGGGAGAACTAATTAGATAATAAATTAGTTAATGAAATATGTAAATGGAACCTAATGTAGTTAAATAGAAGCTGAATTGGGAGTTAATAATGAAGTTTGGAAATAAAACTCGAGTTATAAATCAAATTCGACTTGAATTGTTAGTGAAGTAAATATAATTGAAAATGTTGCCAAATAAAATGAAATTGGATTAAAATAGGGATGGTTTTAGTTGCAATAAAACCCAGATGAATTTAGGAATAAATTGAAAATGGCCTTGTAATCAATTAAATAAATTGAATCTAAAAATTTAAAATTTATAATAACTAACCAAATAAGTTTGTAGGTTGAAATGGGATTTGATTGAAATAGAATCAAGTTAAATTAAAAAGAAAAATTTATTTATAAAATGAAAATAAGCTTAAGTATGAAATTTGAATAATTTGAAGTAAATTAATTTAAGTTTAAAATTAGTGGAAGCTTGGTTTCGAGTAAGGGTAAGTGTCCATTAAATAAAAGCTTGGGTAAATTTAAATTGGAAAATGGTTGTTAATATATAAGCATGAAATGTGTCGAGCTAAATAAAATGGTTGGGAATGAATTAAAATAGAAGGAATTAAATATAAATTGAGTTGGAATCAATTTAAAGTGGTTATAAGATTAAGTAATTATTTATTCACATGAATATTGTCGAGTTGCATAAAAGAATGGGTCGTTCGATGTAAACGAGATTAGATAAAATCCTATGAGTTATTAGAAGTGAAATAAAATTGATTTTGAAATCAATTGAGTTGAATATGAGCGTGTTTGGATTAAAAGTAAATTGAATGTAAGAAATTGAAGTGTTAACCATTATAATTGAATGGAATGGCACAAATTGGTTGTAAATAATTAAAATTAATGTCGGAACTCTATAAGTTGCTTATAAATATTGTTTTACCTGCATTGCTTATAGAAACTCGTATGTTTACTAGTTAAATATGTAAAATGTTGTTAAGTTACATGATTTTGGCACTTACATATTTAAATTGAGTAAGTACAGGTACAGGGAAGCCGTTTGGCTGGATTTTGGGCACGCTAACTGCTAAATAAATAAGTCGTTTGCTTAAAAATGCTAAATGAAGGTACGCCTACGTAATAAAAATAGGAAATATTAACTGTTTTTGTTTTTTCAACCGTGTGGGTCGATGTATATATATTTATATCTCTTGTCAAATTGTAAAAGCTCCTCCGTACAATGGAGACTCTGCCAAAATTTTCTGAAAATTTTGGAAGTTAGAAATTTTTGAAAATTTTTGGGAAAATTATTTTTAGCGACAAACGATTTCAAATTGGAAATTGAAGTAAATTAGTGAATGAAACTAATTTAAAATAATAATATAAATCAGTTATAAATGGAAGATAAAATTCAATATTTAGAATTGGAGATAAATTGAATTCATATGGAAATGGGAGAATCAATTTGAATAGAAGAAGATATAAACTAAAGTGGTAAAGTGAAAATAAATATAAGAAGCATATAAAATACTTATACTGAACTTAAGAAGAAATGGTAAGATTCTTAAGTAATATAGGTGTCGGGAAAATATATTGAATAAGCATTGGAGTGAAGATTTAATAAAATGTTTTGAATGCTATAATTGGATATTATTGCTAAGTAGGATATGTAGGTATTATAAACGGAAAGGAAAATTGGTTTTGATTTCAGAAGAAAAATTTGAATTGCCCGACTAAAAAGTATGTGTTTAACTTTCTGTACGAAATTTGATTGGGTTTTTTATCTAGCCACTTGGCGTTTTGTTTTCTTTTGGAATTTGGGAGCCCGTAGAGGCATTTTGTAGTTGTACCGAGCTAGTCGCGCAAAGGAGATGCTGGCAAAAAATTTCAAAAATTTAGAGAGTTAGAAATTTTTTGAGAAGATTGTGATAATTTATATTTGAATTTGAATAAGTGGAGTAAATAATGTTGTTGGAAGCTAAGGAAGGTTTTGGGAAGTTGGTTGAAGTAATAGTGGATCATTAATGAAAGATATGTTATGGCAAGTTGATAAAACCGTTTGGTTTTGGAAAATAGTAATGGGTATTGGATCGTTCTTCCTAACTAGTAATTTCGGGGACGAAATTCTTTTAAGGGGAGAGGAATGTGACGACCCAGAATTTTGGACAATTTAAATTGGGATATTTAATTGATTTTAAATATTTAAAAGTTAATTTTCAACTTGAATTCAAATATTACTATTATTTAGCAATTAAGTTATTGGATTTAATAAACTGAAATTGGGTAAATTGTTGAATCTTTTGTTTTAAGCATGTTAAAGATAATTTAAGGGTTTGTAAAATTTATATTGATAATACTGAAGATAGTAAGTGTTAAAATTGAATTTGGAAGCATTTTGTTAAGTTTTGAAAATATATCGTTTAAATCAATACTTAAAAATAGCCTTCCGAGGCGCAGTCTCGGATTTCGACGAAACCAGTTCCATTGAATCTGGAATATTGTATTATTATCGGATTTCAATTTTCATTGAGTTAGAATTGATCGTCTGGCCATACGATAAGCAAACGCGCTGAGATTTAAATTGGAAATTCAATGTTATAACCGCTTCAAAAAGCTATCTTTTCCATACGATCAAATTTGGACTCGGAACTTTTTCCATTGCATTCGGAATGGGGGTATAACATTATGAACGCCTAGCGGTACGTCACTATAGGAGACCCAAAATTCTAAGTTGCTAGAATGAGATATTTTGAAAATTAAATAAAATTTTATTAAGTCAAATCAAAATCAGGTCAAGTCGTAATATGTCTCGTTCCCTTGTCAAACACGCTATCCCCAAATCACACGCAACGTCCTTATTCTTTTTCTTTACGCGCTGCCTCCTTCAAGAATTCACGTAATCGGTTAAAAAATAAGGGAACCAAAAATCGAACAAATAAAAAGAAGAAAAAAATAAAAGGAAGTGGAGCGGAGACGGCGAAGCAACCTGGGAATCACGGGAGGGGGAGCGCGCGTTCGCGTTCGCGCACGTAAGGGGGAAGCCGAGTACGGGTTCGATGGCGATGGAGGGCATCATCGGCGAAATCGAGATGGGGGAGGCTCGTGTCGATAGATGCTAGGGCAGAGCTAGCGTATGTAAGCACGTGGGGTGCAGGCGCAGTCTTGGAGGGGTTGGCGACTAGAGTGGCTCGGCATCGCGATTTAGGCGTGTGACGTCGATCTAGGGCAACAGGCGATCGTCTGGGTTGCGACGGTGGAGGTTTTCGCATGGATTTGTTTCGATTGGAGGTTCTGCAATGATTGATGGAGACGAGGGTTGCTGGGTGGTCGTGGCAGTCAGTGGACGTTGAAAGATGGCAGAGCACGACGAAGGCTTAGGTCTGTTCGGGTTTTGGTTTCTGTTAGGTAAGTAACTAACAATTATTTAAATTAAATTAAATTAAATAAAGTGATTTATTACATAATGGTATTTCTTAAAAATAGATTTTTTTTGTTAAGTTTAAAATATGCACCAAGGCCAAATTTTGTATATATTAATACAGTGACAAATATATGAGGAAAAGATTTAAGAAAATAGAAAATTTAAATGGTAATATAAATTATTTTGTATTGGTAAAGTGTGAATTTTGAGATGTTATAAAAAATTGGATTTCTAAACCTATATAATTTATTTTGGAAATAAGAAATAAAATATATATCTACATACATATTTTATTTACTAGATTAATATTAAAGTAATATATCTGTTTAAATTATTTTGGTCACTAAAAGATTATTAAAGGAAATTACTTTGAATTTAATTATTCACTAAAAATTTAAATCATTGGTTAAGATTAAATCATTTGCCAATTAAAATTATTATATGGAAATAGATTATTAAGTTAATTCAGAATATTAATAAATTGTATAATGTTTATACAAGGTTTTAAACCATGGAAACAAGCCAGATTGGATCGGATTACAAATTAAAGGCAAAGGTGAGTTAATCTCACTCTTCTAGATTTTTATTTAATTTAAATAGTTAAAATTAAATAATTGGTTGAATGGTTGAATTGACTTGATGTGCTATATTATAGTATATAATACGTCTTGGAATGATTGATTTCCCACATTATATGGCAGATGAGACCCTATGCGTCGCATAATAGCGGATGATTTTATTTTTAAAATCCATATACCACGATATTCCACCTCGAAGTGGAATTGGTATTTTATATTGTGCTAACGTCTGTGGATGCAGGGAAACAGGTTGGAGCGATCCAACTGAATTCCTCAAAATTATTTACATTTGTTTAATATTCTCTGTTATGAATATGCGATATTCTGTGATGAATATTATTGATAATTGGAATATTGAATGCTATGGTTTACTTGAATATATTTCGGTACACTGAGTTATCATAGAATTTGATTTTTTGAAAATAAAAAGAAGAGAATTTGTAAGTGAAATAATTGTAGAGAATTAAAATAAACTAAGAATGAACTGGATATCCTAATAAATAAATTCCGTATATGAAAAGGGGATTTTGAATAAACAAGAAGATATTGAATTTTAAACTTCAGTGTTGTTATTTAAAAGAATAAAGCATTTATTTTAAATTTAAGATTTAAATTATTAAGAATAAAGAAGGAATTTGGAAAATTTGAAATTGGTATGTTTCAGTTAAAAGATTTAAAATCAAAACGGAAAATAATAATAAAGTCTATAATTAATGGATTTTGAAATGAATTGAGTAAGTATTGGAAATCAATTTGAAAATTGATTTAAGTGGTTGAAGTTTGAACTTTAAAAGAGAAGCGGGATTTTGAAATTTATAAACTGGGTTTATAAAAGTGAAGTAATATATCGGTGGATATTTGGAGAAATAAATCCACGATGGAAAGTTATTAAAGAAATGGAAAATTTGTTTAAAAATAAATAGTGACTTATTTTTAAAGGATGTGAAGAGAAGTATATTTCCCTGAATAGCCAAGTACGTTTCAAAGTAAATTTTTAAATATAAGTTAGAAGTTTTAATGTCATTTTAAAAAGCATGTTTTAGAAAATTTATTACTTCTAAAAATTTAAATTCTAAAGTAAGCATTTTCTTTTAATCTATTATAGCAGTAATTATTTAAAAGTGACTTGGTATTTGTTTTTAAAGAGAAAATCTAATTTTATATTTTATAAAGTAGCCTCATTTTAAATATTCCTAATATATATTTTTAATAAAGTATTGAAATATTTTTCAATCTAAATGTTAAAATATATTTTATAACAAAGTGTTTTAAAGTTATTTCAAAAACTAAAGCTTTGTACTTGGTATTTTCAGTGGAAATAAATATTTGGGAATTTATTCCATAAGAAGAGTGTGGGTTGAAAACTGTTTTCAAAAGGGTTGAAAATGGAAATATATCTTGCGAAGATATTTTGAGGTTAATAAATAATTTGGTGAAATTATTTATGGTTGATGGTTGTTTATGAATGTTAATTGATAGTTAAATAACCGACTATCAATATTGGCCAATGTGCTGATCGTTTCGAAGAGACCGGGATCGGGATTAATTTCTTTAAAACCACTTCGATCCGGTTTGTACGATTTCATGGGAAAAACGAGTTCGGAGTCAAAGATGGAGCAATGAAGTGCAAGGGCTAGTCGCTACTAATCCTGAGGATATTTCCAAAATGGATGTAGTAGGAATAGTGTCTTCGGTTCCGTTCGAACCTAGAACGGACTTGTATGGATGAATGCTTTCGGAACATTGTCAGGTGGATGATGGGCATTCTAAGTGAAACGTTCTAAAAGGTAACGCTTATCCTCAAGCCTCATCAACCGAGAATGACTGAAAATCAGGGGTTATGCAGCAAGGCAAGTTGGGTAGCATCCATTTCAGGGTGAGGTCGTCCATGTCTAGATGTCCCTTTTTATTTCGGCTTAGTGGTGCGGTTGCTGATCACAACCGTGGGGTGATCTTACTCGGGATTATCCATCAAGGGGTAGTCCCGGCCTTGTGTTGCAGGGGATTGGGAGTAATTCTCGGTACGGTGATCTAGGCCACGTACTGTGACAGGTGGTACCTTAGTGCCTAGTCATTAGTTGGAATCCATTCTCCCTACGCGCCTTTTACGAGTTTTGTTTGTATTACCCACTTTGTGGTTAGTAGCTGGAATTTAATCATGTAACAATTTCGGCTATTTAATAAGTATTTGTAAATAAACCCTATTATAACATCAAAGGATTTTAATAAAAAGTGTTTTAGCTATCGTAAGGTAAAAACCCGACATATTTATTTGTGGCGTGGTCTTATGAGATGCTTTTGATTTTCAAAGGATTTTGAAACTTTAATAATCAATTTGAGTGTGATTTCTCACGCTGGTATTCCAGACTGACTCGGGTATTATTTAATTGTAATGCTCGGGTCAGACCGAGTATTATAGAATACAGTAAAGGACGTTGTGAGGCTCAGGAGACGAGCTGGATGGCGATACGTACTTAATTTATATTCTGCTGTGTATTCAGTAGTGTGAGGACAGGTTATGATTACTGTCCAATTGTGTGTTATGTGATTGATGTACTCTGATGATGTAATGTATAAACAAATATATTTGTTTTCGTGTAAAGATCATTTATTATCTATTATATTTTATTCCGCTGCAATGGTTAGATTCTGATATTGTTTTATACTTTCTTCTACTTCGTCTTCTTCTTTAACCCAAATGGTTCGTATTTCCGTTCATCTTGAGTTGATTGATGTAGAATAATGTTGACTCAAGGGTTACGGATTTGCGGGTCATCACAATAGCATTACTTTTTTATCAGATAAAAACATCTCAGAGTAAAAGAAGAAGAAGCATAGCGTTTTTCTTTAGGTTATAGGTTGCTATTCCATGATTAACAGCATGTATACATATCGACACATGAATCTTTGATAAAATCTAAGAATCTACCCGATCTACAATTATATATATATAATCTGTGATTTCTGTAAACAGTGAGCAAGTGTTTACTTAATTTTTTTCTCTTGAAACAGAGCACTGCTTTTGGTTTGATCTTCTCCCTATTGATCTTTGTTATAACTTGAGTTGTTTTGATTCCTTTAATTAGAGAAATGGAAGTAATATTTTTTGTTTTTAACTTGGTTTGAATGAAAGAACATGAAGACAAGTATGGAGGTATATATATAAGAAAGTGTAGGCTGCATTCTACAGCAAGCTTCTATTTGCTTTTCTTTTAATTCTTATTTTTGTTTTCTTCTTTTCCTTACTTTGGTCAGAGATTACTCTTGATTTGATTTGATTTTAGATGAAAAAGCTTTGATCTTTACATAACTTGATTATATGTTTTGTGAGCTAGGATTTGATGTTTTATGTGCTTGATGAGATGGCATTTATTGTATGTGTGTCCCCCTTATGTTTACATGCATATCCTTTCTTATCTACACATATATCTCATACATATGTATACAAGTATTTCCTTGTCTTGTTTGCCTTATATACATATAAATATACCCATATATTACCATAGTTAATTTTATATGTTTTACTCATGTTTCATACAACAATGTAAGTTACTTATATACTTTTATTCCTATTTAAACATATATTTATTTTAAGCTTAAGTATCATCACTTAATTTATATTCATATATATATATTTAGTGTTAATAAGGTAGAGTTTATATTTAAATATTCTTGAGAGTTTTTTCTTCTTCTGAATTTCCAATTTAAAGTCTTCTTTCAAAATACATATGTGTATATATAAATAAGTAGTCAATAGCCAGAATAAAATATTTATTTCCTATAAGATTTATCACATCCAAAGATTTTATAATTCAACATTTATTTAGATTTAAATCAATTTATATATATCCAGATACCTTGCATACCAGAAACTCACCTATTCAACTTATAATGCCAATATTCCAATGTTTAATTCAGTTAAATACCCGTTTAATAGACGTCCAAAAATCTGAGTCGTCACATTTGTAACAACCCGCATATTTATCGATTTTTTATATTTAAATATTTTATTTAAATATTTTATCGTTAATCGGATTTTGGTCCGAAGCTACTTTTTGCAAACGGTCAAATTAGGACTCGAGACCACTTCCATTGAGTTCGAAACGTCGTTTGCAATCTTCTAAGTATAAACATTGATACGTTTGGGGTTAGTGGAATTTCACCACTTTTTCACTCGAGCCTTTGGTTTGGACTTTTAGCCCATTAGGCCCAAGTTCCACCCCCCTTCTTCTTCATTGCTTCATTTCATTTCCTAACACTAAAGCTTCAACAAAAATGGTGAATGGAATGAGAAATTAAAACTCCAAAGTCTTTGTTTTATTGCAACTCCAACATTCAACTCCAAATTCAAGAAGAAGACATCGGATTCAAGCTTGTGGTTGCTTCTCCATTTGCCTTCAAGCTTTGTTCTTCATTTTCATTGGGTTTTGGAGCAAAGGTGAGATTTTTAACTCACAATTCTAGTCTATAACTATATTGGACTGTTAGGAATGATTCCCCATCACTTTAGCATGTACATTTGCATTTGATTTGGATTGGATTGGCGAAAAACTCCATTTTTTAGTTGTTTGGTGAATTTCCTGAGCTTAGGTCGCTCTGCCTAGGTTAGGTCGCTCGGAATCATTAGCTCGCGTGCGTGGAAAAGTCACGGCCTGCATATTTTGTTCGCCTCGGATTTAGGTCGTAGGTCGTTGGACTTTAGGTCGTTCGCGTATAGGTCGCTTGCGACCTAACCCTTAGGTCGCTCGCGCGTTATCGCGCTAGGTCGCACTGCCTTGAATCTTCACTTCGGAGTTAGGTCGTTTCACTTTAGGTCGTAGGTCGTTTCTGGCCTTAAATCCCCCCTGCAGCGTTAGGTCGTTAGCCTCGGAATTAGGTCGTTTTCGACCTTATATCACAAGGCGGCTCTAGGTCGCTCGATCCTGCTAGGTCGTAGGTCGCGCATCACTTTAGGTCGCTCGCGTGTTAAAACCTTAAGTCGCTCGTGTGTTAAAACCTTAAGTCGCTCGCGTGTTAAACCCTTAGGTCGCTCGGCCGATGCACGCGCTAGGTCGCGAGTATTTAAGCCCTTAGGTCGCTTGGCATTGTGACCACTTAGGTCGCACGACCTTGTTAGGTCGCTCACCCTTAGCTCGCGTACCTTCTTAGGTCGCGCATCCCACTAGGTCGCTCGACCCTGTTGTATTTTTAGTTCGCAACCATTAAGTCGGTCGACCTTGCCTAGGTCGTTAGGTCGGTCGGTCCTATCCCTTAAGTCGCGTGACCGTGATAGGTCGCTTACCTTTAGGTCGCATGACCTATGGCCACTTGCTCCAGTTAGGTCGCTCGGCCACTTTGTTAAGTCGCCCACCTTTTTAAACTTAGGTCGCATGACCCATTAGGTCGCATGGCCCCTTAGGTCGCTTGGCTTCACTAGGTTGCTTGTCTTCATTAGGTCGTACCGTTTTGGACGGGGCGCTGCCCCCTGGACCCCCGCGACCTGACCGGGCAGGTCGAACCCCGTAAGCGGTGGCGTTGCCCCCGCACCCCCACCTTGGGGGGTTGCCACCCCCCTGGACCCCCCCTCCGTAGGGGATCTTATCTGAAAAACATTGAGCTGATTTCCTTGGATTTTATTCACATCTCCGTATGCGATTTTTGTGACTGATTGTTTCTACAAATGCTTCTGTGTTTTGTCACTTTATAATATAAAGGTTTCAATACTAGTAGTAAATATCAAAACTTTTTAACAAACAATTTCAACTCTATTTTTAATAACAAAGCTCTTTTTTTAAACCGTTTTCCAATCTATTAGTATATACAAGCCTTTACCTCACTCGGATGAGAAATCTAATTAAACGACTTAGTAAAACAAGTGGTATGAAACGCTTGCGTTCACTTCGTCGGTTAATTCTTGGACTTGTTCGATTGAACCTCTTGTGACAATTTTATTAGTGAAGATTTACAGTTTGTTCGTAAATATTTAAGTTAAGCAAGTGGTTATGGGACATGAAGCTAAACTTCTATATTTACTAGCTTAGTGTAATTGACACTTCTCGTTGATCTTGAAGATCGCTTTATGAATTAGACTAGCAATTGCGCGATGTCTCTTTCATTGCAAGGTTAGGCTAGACACCACTTGTGTGATTCCACTCACACATACCTTTTTGCTTTTTGGTTAGCCTTGACCTCATTCGGGTGACTCAGACTCATCCATATGGGGTAGCTCCCCATGGTCTTCGGACCGTCATGTGATAGGCCTCTTTCCCTTTTTATGATTTCTGGATTTCTTGTGTTGATTTCTGGAATTTATCTCTTTGACTTGTCATGAGTACAAGTTTAGGGTATGATGCCCTCTTTCGATCTTTGAGAAGATTCTTGTGATATTGATATATCTCTTATCGGTTGATCTCCTGTTGATCATTATTTGCATACTTATAGTAGTATGTCAGTATGGATATTTTATGTTTATGCCATATCTTTTATGTTATATCATGTCATCTGATATTTATAGCTAGACTGATCCATTTATTATTTTCTTATAAATAATACTCGGGTCAGACCGAGATGTTACAGGTGCTACAGCTTGACTCCTCCCCCAGTGATTCACTACTCAGACTTTTGGCTATTTGTTTAGATTAGCAGCTTTTGTTGTTTACACTTGAGTTATAGACTCATAGTTGTATTCTTTTGTATAGCACGCGTTGCTATTCTTTTGTATTATCGTGGATCTTTTTAGACCACTTCTCTGATGTACACTTTTGTGTGATATATATTCATATCTCTTTCCGCCTTTGTGATATGGATATCTGTGATTGATTCGCATGTTATGCTTACTTCTATATTTGTTTCCGAAGATTATTTTATAGCCACCGTGTGATAAGAAATTACATGGATGGTCGCTCCTCAACAGCCTTATTCTCCGCGCTAGTTGACAGCACTACACCGTAGTGTTCTTGGCTAGCGTGGGTATAGAGGTGGGGCGTCACAGCTTGGTATCAGAGCCAAACTTCGGAACAATGTAGAATAATCTAGCAAGGATCATGTCCTAAGTCTTTCTTAGGAGTTGTGCCTTAGGATTTAATTCGAGTCTTCGTACCGATTTATCCTATTTTCTTTATGATTCCTTGTTTTACCTATCAAGATTGCTTGATATTCATTTTGTGAATAACCTTCTTCTTATTCCTTCTTTCTTTCTAAAGGAGGAGAAATGGTTAGTTCTAGCAGTCCTAGCGTTGGTCAATCCAGTAGTCCTTCTCTGGATGGCGCATTCATGTCTGCCCAACAACTTTTGGATCTTGTAAAGAATCAAGAGTTTATCAGTGCTTTGAGTAAGAATACCACAAAGATCTTACCTTTGAAACTAGAAGTTCCTTTCGACCAGCTTGTAGATATCACTCTACAAGAGGAAGAGGCTGATAAAGGAATTGATAGTGTTATTGGGATTTCCAAGAAGAGGCGTATTAAATTCAAAAGCCCTCATCCCGATAAGAAGGTGAAGCAACCTATTTTTGGAGCAAAGGCTCCAATCCTTAATTGTGGAAAATGCTACAACTGTGGTTCTAGGGACGACTATGCGAAGGAGTGTCCGGAACCACTCTTTTGTCGTTACTGCAAAGATTCCAGTCATCATATTTCTGTCTGCCCCATACTTCTAAGTAAGAAGAAGGTGGGACCAGAAACTTCGGTAGCCAAGCCATCTACCTCTAGTCGTAAACGATGCTACAATTGTGGTTCCTCAGACCATTATGTAACCAAGTGCCCGGAACCCCTCTATTGCCGCTATTGCAAGGGCTCGGGCCATTACTTGTCTACATGTCCCACACGACCTAGTAAGAGAGAAGGAAAGCTAAAAGCTTCTAACGAAACTTCTCTGGATCAAGGTATTCCTTATTTAATCCTTGATTTCATTTGTTTGCGATTATCCGATTCGAGTTCTTTTTGATATGGGTTTCCCTCATCATTTTTATTTATCAGAAGAACTTGTTGGTTCTCTTTATTTTTATATTTTGGGCTTGATGACTTCTTTGAGGATTGTGAATCCGAATAAGAGGATTCGCAGCACTCAATTTGCTTATTATTGATGTCGAAATTATTACATGTGATTTTTCTTTCCGAACCGATTTGCTTATTGTGCATTGCTTAGGTTTCGGAATTGATTTGCGTGAAAGGATTGGCTTAATCACTTTGAAGCCCATATCCAATTGTTCCGAATGGACAATTCCTTTTTCGACATTTTCAATCTGTTAAGCAGATTCATATTTTTCCTTTGTGATTTCGATTTCAAATCGATGGCATCATTTTATTCTTTAAGCTCACATGTTGAATAAAGAGATATCTCTCTCATTCATATCGGTTGAGAATTCTCCGATATTTTTGAGTTTGTCTTAGGATCGTTACCTAAGCAACCTTTTAAGTGGTGTTAAGGTCTTTCTAGTTTGACCTTGCCACCGAATTTCAATCACTACGAGTTGCGGAAGTTAGCCTTCCACATACCGCATTCCGCACTCATTATGATTTATATGAATGACATATTGTGTCATTCAGTTTATCCAGTTTATTTCATCCATTTTATAAATCAAGTATTCTATGGATATCTCAATAATTCCAATCTTGTATTTATTAATTTTGGATGAAAATAGAAATTTAAAATTTTACAAATCTTTTAAGAAGATATTTTAAATTCCTATAAAAAGGTAATTTTGTGTTGTATTGCCCATTTAGTGTTTTAAGATTTCTGGTCGATGCACTTGATCAACGCTATCGATAGGGATTTCCTAAACGATTTGATGAGACAATCAAACACAATAAATTGACTTGTAAAATATAAATTTTTCTATAAAGGTAATTGTGATTTTTAAAGTTTTAGCTTTTTGGGAAAGAGGACAAAATTCCTTCTTTTCAATATTCTTATTCTTGTGATTCCCGAAGAGAACGTGCAATCACTTTTGCTTCTAAATCTTTAAGGCCGATCGAGACTAGGAATGCCACTTATGATCTGGTACTCGCGGCTATTGATTTTGCTTTCAATATTTGGCATTATCGTCTTTGGTGGAGAAATTTGTTCTCTACCTCAATTATAAATCATTGGGATATCTATTTCTCATAATTAAGTTGCGTCAACCATATTGGCTCGAATTTCTTGCATCTTATGATCTTGATATTCTATATACTCCCTGAGAAGGGAAATCTTGTTGCCAATGCACTAGTCGTAAGCAACAAGTAGTTGTTTTCTATTGTGATATCCGAATGGAACGATCTCGAGACTCTATTCACTTGAGAGATTCGAGATCGCAAAATCCGATTTATATGCATCCCTTGTTTTATGTAGTCTAGAGGTTCTTTATTCTTTTTAGACTGCATCCTTGTAGCTCAAAGGGCTAGATTCTGAATTGGCTTTTCTTAGCCAATGTTGTAGGGATAAAATTATTATTGAAAGTTAGAAAGACTTCGGTATTGATTTTCGTGGCGACCTTTAAAAGTTTGGTAGACTTATCGTACCAAATATTTGTGATCTTCGTCAATATATTTTAGAAGATTCACATCGTTCCAAAATCACCATTCATCCTAGAAGTAGTAAAGTGTACGTAGATATGAAGCGACTTTATTATTTGGAGTGAATGAAATCTGATATCGCTAACTTTGTTAAGTGTTGTATGACTCGCCATCTTGTCAAGGCCCTACACTAAAGGCCTGGTGGGTTAATGCAACCTTTAGAAATTCCAATTTGGAAGTAAGACCAAATCCTCATGGATTTTATGGATGTCTTTCCCCATTCCCGTTCGGGTCATGATAACTTATGGGTTATAGTAAATAGACTTACTAAATCCGTCCATTTTATTCCCCGTTCGGATTAACCGAACCGTTCCTCTTTTGGCCCAAACTCTTTTTTAAAGGAGATGTTAAATTACATGGAGTTCCTACTTCTATCGATAGCGATAGTGATCCATTGTTTACTAGTGGATTTTTGGAAGTGTCTTCAAAAAGCTTTAGAAACGAAGCTTAATTTAAGCACCGCTTATTACCCCAGTCCGATGGACAAGTAGAGCGTGTGAACCAAACTCTGGAAGACCTTCTTCGTGTTGTGTGCTTGATTTTTGTGGATGTTGGGAAAGTCATATTTCTCTTATTGAATTTTCCTATAATCATAGCTTCCAATCTAGTATTGGTATGGCATTCTTCGAGGCGCTCTAGGGAATGCTATGCCAATCTCCTTCTTGTTGGCTTAAAGTCGGTGAGAAGCTGGTTTTAGGTCCAGAATTTTACTCGTGTTTCACCTATGATAGGTGTTGTACGTTCCCGTTGATAGGGAAAGATTAGCGCCTCAATATATTGGGCCATTCCCTATCACCGTACGTATAGATTCCATGGCTTGTCGCCTTGCATTACCGGCTCAGTTTTCTGCTATGCACGACATGTTTCACGTTTCTCAAATTACGGAAATGCCTTCGGGATTCCGATTCCATTCTTGAGCCTGCTGTTGTGGAAGAAATTGAAGTTTCGCCGAATTTAACTTATGAGCAGCATCCTATTCGAATTATTGCTTCGGAGGGTAAACGGCTTCAAAATAAAGATGTTCCGCTTGTGAGGGTTCAATGGTCCACAAATCCTAAGGATTGCTCTTGGGAATCCAGAGAATTCATCGAGCGAACACATCCGGACTTGCTTACTCCTGCTCTTTGAGGTGAACTTCTAATATCAAATTTCTTTAGTATTAATATGCTTTTATGGTTGTACTTCTTATTTCCACCTTATGTATTGCGAGGACGCAATTTCTTTAAGGAGGGGAGTTTGTAACAACCCGCATATTTATCGATTTTTTATATTTAAATATTTTATTTAAATATTTTATCGTTAATCGGATTTTGGTCCGAAGCTACTTTTTGCAAACGGTCAAATTAGGACTCGAGACCACTTCCATTGAGTTCGAAGCGTCGTTTGCAATCTTCTAAGTATAAACATTGATACGTTTGGGGTTAGTGGAATTTCACCACTTTTTCACTCGAGCCTTTGGTTTGGACTTTTAGCCCATTAGGCCCAAGTTCCACCCCCCTTCTTCTTCATTGCTTCATTTCATTTCCTAACACTAAAGCTTCAACAAAAATGGTGAATGGAATGAGAAATTAAAACTCCAAAGTCTTTGTTTTATTGCAACTCCAACATTCAACTCCAAATTCAAGAAGAAGACATCGGATTCAAGCTTGTGGTTGCTTCTCCATTTGCCTTCAAGCTTTGTTCTTCATTTTCATTGGGTTTTGGAGCAAAGGTGAGATTTTTATCTCACAATTCTAGTCTATAACTATATTGGACTGTTAGGAATGATTCCTCATCACTTTAGCATGTACATTTGCATTTGATTTGGATTGGATTGGCGAAAAACTCCATTTTTTAGTTGTTTGGTGAATTTCCTGAGCTTAGGTCGCTCTGCCTAGGTTAGGTCGCTCGGAATCATTAGCTCGCGTGCGTGGAAAAGTCACGGCCTGCATATTTTGTTCGTCTCGGATTTAGGTCGTAGGTCGTTGGACTTTAGGTCGTTCGCGTATAGGTCGCTTGCGACCTAACCCTTAGGTCGCTCGCGTGTTATCGCGCTAGGTCGCACTGCCTTGAATCTTCACTTCGGAGTTAGGTCGTTTCACTTTAGGTCGTAGGTCGTTTCTGGCCTTAAATCCCCCCTGCAGCGTTAGGTCGTTAGCCTCGGAATTAGGTCGTTTTCGACCTTATATCACAAGGCGGCTCTAGGTCGCTCGATCCTGCTAGGTCGTAGGTCGCGCATCACTTTAGGTCGCTTGCGTGTTAAAACCTTAAGTCGCTCGTGTGTTAAAACCTTAAGTCGCTCGCGTGTTAAACCCTTAGGTCGCTCGGCCGATGCACGCGCTAGGTCGCGAGTATTTAAGCCCTTAGGTCGCTTGGCATTGTGACCACTTAGGTCGCACGACCTTGTTAGGTCGCTCACCCTTAGCTCGCGTACCTTCTTAGGTCGCGCATCCCACTAGGTCGCTCGACCCTGTTGTATTTTTAGTTCGCAACCATTAAGTCAGTCGACCTTGCCTAGGTCGTTAGGTCGGTCGGTCCTATCCCTTAAGTCGCGTGACCGTGATAGGTCGCTTACCTTTAGGTCGCATGACCTATGGCCACTTGCTCCAGTTAGGTCGCTCGGCCACTTTGTTAAGTCGCCCACCTTTTTAAACTTAGGTCGCATGACCCATTAGGTCGCATGGCCCCTTAGGTCGCTTGGCTTCACTAGGTTGCTTGTCTTCATTAGGTCGTACCGTTTTGGACGGGGCGCTGCCCCCTGGACCCCCGCGACCTGACCGGGCAGGTCGAACCCCGTAAGCGGTGGCGTTGCCCCCGCACCCCCACCTTGGGGGGTTGCCACCCCCCTGGACCCCCCCTCCGTAGGGGATCTTATCTGAAAAACATTGAGCTGATTTCCTTGGATTTTATTCACATCTCCGTATGCGATTTTTGTGACTGATTGTTTCTACAAATGCTTCTGTGTTTTGTCACTTTATAATATAAAGGTTTCAATACTAGTAGTAAATATCAAAACTTTTTAACAAACAATTTCAACTCTATTTTTAATAACAAAGCTCTTTTCTTAAACCGTTTTCCAATCTATTAGTATATACAAGCCTTTACCTCACTCGGAGGAGAAATCTAATTAAACGACTTAGTAAAACAAGTGGTATGAAACGCTTGCGTTCACTTCGTCGGTTAATTCTTGGACTTGTTCGATTGAACCTCTTGTGACAATTTTATTAGTGAAGATTTACAGTTTGTTCGTAAATATTTAAGTTAAGCAAGTGGTTATGGGACATGAAGCTAAACTTCTATATTTACTAGCTTAGTGTAATTGACACTTCTCGTTGATCTTGATGATCGCTTTATGAATTAGACTAGCAATTGCGCGATGTCTCTTTCATTGCAAGGTTAGGCTAGACACCACTTGTGTGATTCCACTCACACATACCTTTTTGCTTTTTGGTTAGCCTTGACCTCATTCGGGTGACTCAGACTCATCCATATGGGGTAGCTCCCCATGGTCTTCGGACCGTCATGTGATAGGCCTCTTTCCCTTTTTATGATTTCTGGATTTCTTGTGTTGATTTCTGGAATTTATCTCTTTGACTTGTCATGAGTACAAGTTTAGGGTATGATGCCCTCTTTGGATCTTTGAGAAGATTCTTGTGATATTGATATATCTCTTATCGGTTGATCTCCTGTTGATCATTATTTGCATACTTATAGTAGTATGTCAGTATGGATATTTTATGTTTATGCCATATCTTTTATGTTATATCATGTCATCTGATATTTATAGCTAGACTGATCCGTTTATTATTTTCTTATAAATAATACTCGGGTCAGACCGAGATGTTACAGGTGCTACTGCTTGACTCCTCCCCCAGTGATTCACTACTCAGACTTTTGGCTACTTGTTTAGATTAGCAGCTTTTGTTGTTTACACTTGAGTTATAGACTCATAGTTGTATTCTTTTGTATAGCACGCGTTGCTATTCTTTTGTATTATCGTGGATCTTTTTAGACCACTTCTCTGATGTACACTTTTGTGTGATATATATTCATATCTCTTTCCGCCTTTGTGATATGGATATCTGTGATTGATTCGCATGTTATGCTTACTTCTATATTTGTTTCCGAAGATTATTTTATAGCCACCGTGTGATAAGAAATTACATGGATGGTCGCTCCTCAACAGCCTTATTCTCCGCGCTAGTTGACAGCACTACACCGTAGTGTTCTTGGCTAGCGTGCGTATAGAGGTGGGGCGTCACAACATTCCTCCCCCTTTAGAACTTTTCGTCCTCGAAAAGTAATGAAGCGAGAATTTTTATTTACCGTGTATTTAGTTAAATTATTCTTCAAACATTTATAACTCTTTTATTTTAAATTTTTTAAACAATTTAAAAATACATAATATTACCAAATTAGCTTTATAAAAATACTTTTTACAACTTGAGGTCTCAATAAGTCCATCCTTGTTCTCACAGAAATTCAGTCAAACGTTGATCAGGTGCAGGAATGAAAATCCGTAAGTACTTAGTAAACCCGTTTTCAACACCCAGTGAAAATACTTGGAAAAACTTTTATGAGAATGCCCTGGAAATCATTACCCCCACCGTTGGTCGTAGTTAGCATGATGATTACGTCGCCATCTCGGCGAAATCCATAGAAAAATGTAGGCATCCGCACCCCTCGATTTCACCATGGAACTGCCACAGATTGCAGCTACACCCAGATTACGTTGCATTTACGGGAAAAACAATGTAACTGTAGGCATTAGCATCCTCAAATTTCGCTGCCAAATGAAACTTCACCACATAAATCGCTGACTACACTAGTCGAGTACCAATGTAGCCTGTAGGCACTCACTGCCACACAACTTTCGCTAAGGACCACATAGATCATAATCTACTGATGTTACGTCGCTCTCCCAACGAAATCAAACGTAGGCTTTAGGCAATCACTGCCCCTCGACTTACGCTATGGAATGTAGTAGATCGTAGCTACACTAGAGTTATGTTGCCGTCACAGCATAAACCCAACGTATCTTTAGGCATCAACGCCCTCGAATTACGCTACCCCAACCGCAGTCCATATGAACTATAGTTTTGTCTGGGCGTCCTCTAGGATCAAAATTTAGAACTCCCTTAGGGCTCAAGGCAGAACTACCCCATGGATCTTCTACTATAAATTTCAACTCTAAATGGGAGCGCCTTTTTCCCCATAGCATTCTCAAAACATTTCATATTATACACGGATATTATCTTTCAACACACTCTCTATATGTATCACATATAATCCCATTTACACAAAATTGATATCTTCAAAATCGATAATTCTCAAACTTGGCTTTCCAAATTCCCTAAATTTGCTTTTTGCCAAAGCAAAAAGTCTTTCAAACTCAATGGGTTCCAAAATTTTTTTCAGTCTCATTCTCATAAATCATTCTTATATATATAAGATTATTCTTTCAACTTGAATAATTTTTCGATCGCTACACACTTATATAAATTCCACTTTATATTTCAAATATCTTTCAAAGATCACTTCTTCTGGTTATATTTTCAATAAGGGGAGTTTTTAATATATAACACATATATAAAACCTCAATAATGCCAAATTTTTTTTCCAAGTTTGATTTCCTTTTCAAAGTCATTTATCATATTACTTATTTCTTGCAAAGTAAGTTCCCAGTTATAGTGACTATTCACTCCATATTTTTATCATGTACATAACCCAAAATATACTCCTTTACTTCAAAATCATTTTTGCTTCAATATCCGATTTCTCTTTCACTTCACAATTGCTTCTATTTCCATTTGATTTATAACTTCACTTTTTATCTCAATTGTTATTTAAATATAAAAAGTTTCCACTCTAACCAGTTTGAATTTAGAAAATAGCTTGAAAAGTTTAAAATAGTTAGATAGTTGTAAAGTAGTTAAATGGTTGTAAAATAGTTAGATAGTTGTAAAATAGTTAATATAAGATAGTTTTATTGCTAAAAAGAATGGTTTGTCTAGTAAATAGCTTGGAGAGATCAAAATAATTCAAATATTTAAGAAAATAGATTTAAGATAGTTTATATTAAAACAATTTATTTGAAAATAGTTGCAGAGTCAAACATGTTCAATTTCCAATCTCCAATTTGAATCAGTTTCAATTTCCATTCCCACTTAAATTGATTCAATCCAAGTTCCAATATGAATTAGCTTCGATTCCCATTCCAATTCAAATCAATTTCCAATTTTGACTTTGAACTAATTCAACTTCAATTACACTTCCAATTAATTCAGTTCAATTCAAATTTCAAATTTGAATTAATTCCAACTTCATTCTCAAATTTTAAACCATCTCGATTTATATAAATTGGGTTCGGTTTCCAAAATGTTGATTTAACCACTTAAATCAAATTAACCTTTAATATTTACTTTAACAACCCAAATCATTAATAATTTTAAATATTGAGTCAAAATTTCAAATATTCCTTCAAATTATGTCTACTTAAACTTGTTGCAAGGTTCAAGCGAGGGTTCAAATCTTTTTAAACAAATCAATTTTCAGAATTTAATTGATTGCCCCATTTATAACTTTAATCTTTAAACCTGATTTCCTTAAACAAATTCCAGTTGACAAGTTTGTTTTATCTTTTCAAACGTTAAGTTCAAAACGGTTCCATTTCCATAAGTTCAATCTTTATTTCTTAAATCAAAATCATTTAAGTAAATTTCAGGATAAAGTTTTATTTCTATTTAATTTCAGGAATCAATCGACTTATTTTTTCATTCAAAATAATCTAATTCACAGTTTTATATATACTGTTAATAGCAACAGGATGATAGCAGGATATGTCAAAGTTAATAAACATCCAAATGATCTAAAGCACAAATCAATAGCATTCATTACCAATTTGCAGAATTCAAAATCGATTTTAATTTCAAAATGCCGTTTTAAATTATTTATACACAACCTCTTATCAAATCCATACTTTTCTTTCTCATTTAATCCATTTAACTCCCCTAAGTCAAATCTAAATTTCACTTTGAAACTTCCAATTCAGGTTGCACATTCAATACTTATTTAACTTTCCCTAAGTTAAATTTCCCATCTGTTCAATCCATCTAACCTTACTCAATATAAATTTCCATTCCAAATTTAAATTTCTCATCAATATCACTTCTCACCTATAAGTTCAAAAACTTACTTCTCTTTGGGTTATACATCTCTTTCTCAGGGGAAATTCAGAATTCAATACTTAGTATTTGTTTCAAATCCTCATATATGTACATATTTGTTTCATTTGCAACCAGGTCATACTTTCAATCTTAAACCATTCTTGGTTTCTATTCCAAAACAAATTAATCTTCAAAGAACTCTTGTTTTAAAATCAAGATTACTATATTCAAAAATATAATATAATATTATTTATTTCCTGCTTATACACTTTAAAACATTTTCAAAATTCTTGTAGGTCTAGATTTAAAACTTGACAATTTAAATCCATTTCATATAAGCCATATGTATATAGATTTTCACTTCCTTAAAACCTTTTACTCTTGTTTTACAATTGTTTATTCTGTAATAAACATTCTTTATTAAGACACAATGCTCAATCTATGATAATTACCATATCTAGAAATCATACACACTACATATTCCATCATAATTTACTGGAAAAGTATAATCAGGGTAAATTTATTTCATTTCTATACATTTTGAAAAACACTTCTACAAATTTTTAGAATTTTAAATCTCTGGTTTGAATCCATTTTTAACTTAACTTATTTGTATAGTTAATCCTTACTCAAATTTAAATCCAACTATGCTCAATCTATCGCTAATATCCGATTCCGTTCTTTTGAATCCAAATGATAAATTTAAAAGGGTGAACTATTTAAAATAAACAGTTTATCATTTAAGGTGACAAATTCAATTATAGGAATTTGTAACAGATTTTATTTCAAATAAAAATGTATCATTACTTTAATCCAACTATTTTAATCTGTGCGGCCATTCGTTGCCACAGACAGGAATAATTTACAAATAAACATCCAATAGAATTTAGCCAAGGTATAGATCGTTAACCAAATTAATGATCTACAACAATATCAAACAACTCATATTCGAACTTCAATAACTTTAGTTAACCAAGTCCATTTATATTTGAAATACAAATAAGTTACGCATTCAAGAGATTATAAAATAATCTATTTAATTAATTAAGAATTTTATTAATTACTTATCTCAATTATAATAAAATAATTTAAACATTTCAAAACAAGTTTAGTTTAAAATCGCAGGAGATAGGACTTCGATGGCAGGATTTATGTTGATTTAATTTATATATTAATCGAATTTTAGTTTTAAAATATTAAAGTTATAAAATATATAACTTTCCTTTCCTTTCCTCATTTTCCTTTTCTATTTTTTTCTTTTTCCTTTTCGTTTTATTTTCTTATTCTTTCTCATCTTTTATTCTTTTTCCTTTTACTTTTCCTTCTTTTCCTTTTACTTCTTTTTTTTCTTCTTCTTTGGCCCAAAATCTTGCGGCCCGTTGCTCTTTCTTCCCTTCCCCTTTTCTTTCAACATTACAGTTCTACTTCCTAGCTCCTAGCTTTGTGCATGAAGTCATGCACGTATCCGTGTACACTCCCTCCGTTGATCGTGCCCTGCCGCCGACGGGCCTTGCGAATCACCCATGACCATTACTATAACGACCCGTAAGATTTCGATGATTAAATTTGTTAGTTTAATGAATCTTGTTATTTAATATTTGAAGAGAAATAAAAACTTTATAATTTAATATTGAAATGAACGCTAAAATGGTAAATAAACTAATTTTTAACAATTTGAATAAAATTCTAATAAATGAAGTAGTCAAATTATTGTGTAAATAAATGAATTAGTATAATCGATGGTAATTGGATGAATTTAGTATTATGTAAGTAATTATGATAATTAGTTGAATATAAAAATAAACCTAAGTGTAAATTTAAGGTTGTGATAACAATTATTAAAAATTACCTAATTAATTTGTCAATGAATTTATTGGAAATCAATTTCATTTAAATGTGAAGTAAATGAAAGGTAAACAACAGGAACTAGGTTTATAGAGTAATAATGGACTTAATATAAAAATGGAAATTGAATCAAATCAAATTTATATGGAATTTATTTTATTTTATTGGAACTTAAATTTTAATAAATAAATTTATTGTAAATGAAATTAAATATTACGTTAATTGAAAATTAGGATGAAATTGGAGAATACTAATGAAATAGATCATGAGTCCAATGTTAATTTCATCCATTTGGCATCAAAGAATAGAATATTAGAATGAAAGTAAATTGAATGGAATTATTGGAAATTAAATTTATAATTTTCGAATTTAATAAAAATGAAATTTAATGTTGAAATTGATGAATGAATCAACATTAAAGTGACATCTAAATTTTTGTTAAATTATGGTAAATTTCCAAGTAATCTAAAATGAGAGAAATTGTGATTTATTAAATTTGATTTGAAATTTGATTTAATTAATTTAATATTAATTTATTTAATTAACTAGAAAATAGCCATTTTGGCCACTGACTCGGATTTCGACGAAACCAGTTTCATCGGATCCGTAACAGTGAATTATTATAGGATTTCAAGTTTCATAATGATCGGACTTGTCATTTGATCGTACGGACTCAAAACGCCCAGAAATCAATTAAATTGAAATCAATTTGAAATAACTTGATTTTAACATAACTTCTTCATACGATGGAATTTGGACCTGAAACCTGTTCCATCAATTTTAATATATTTTAAAACACCTATTTTGATATAAGGGTTGGCCCAATTTCGTTCCGGAGTCGAAACGGGCTTTTCGGGCCATTTATCGTTCAATTTTCCAAACCAATCAAGCCCATTCGTTTCTATTTTGTTCAGCCTATATATACCTCATTATAAACCCTTGCATGTTTCTTATATTCATTTTTCTGTACGTACAATTCCAATTGCTCCTCTTTCTCAATGGCAGAAAAAACTCCAAAATTCACATTCAATTGCAAATCAAAAATTTCTACTTCAAAATTCAAATTCCTCAATATATATCGAATTATATATGGATTTGAAGCTCTCGACGAGCGCAAGTCAAATATATGATTCGTTTTTCAATTTGGGTTTCGGTGTGGCCGAAAATCGATGAAATGTCCACGGCCGTTCATCGCGCGATGATCAACGTCGATGGATCGTCAAACTGATGATACCATCACGTGGAGGGGACCTTGTGGAGTTCATCGGCGTGTCTGGTTAATCGTTTCATCGGCTAGATTGACGGGTTTAATTCAATTAGGGCTTGCGTTTTTGTGGCGGCCGGTGACGTTCGTCGTCATTCGACGAGAAGGTGGGCTCGAGGTAGTCGGAGCATCGTCTGTGGGTAACGCGCGCAGGCATCGACCGGTCGTGGAGGATTGGCGAATGATGGTTAGCATGAGGCGATTGGCGTTTGTGTTCATTCGTTCATCGCTACTGTAGCTCTGTAGGATACAAGTTGACGTGCCGCTGTGTGATAGGTAGGGTTCCTTTTTTATTTTATTTGAATTTCTATTTCCGTATGTTCTAACTTTCTACCCGTACACTCAATCGCGTTTGTGAAAAACTAAATGAAAAAAGTTTTATTTTTATAGAAAAATCAGAACAAAAGGTGACACTACATAAATTGTTCATACGAGGTCCGTTTCATACGCAGTTTCCTCCACTAGGATCGTATTGAAATTTCTGACATTTTGGTCCTAGTTTGGACGGATTATGAGACTGTTTGAATTTTGAGTTTAAATTGGATTTAAATTCAATTTAAATTCAAAAGGTGAGTGTTTTAACCCACTTACAACATCTAAAATTTCTTATGTTTGTTAAATTGAATTATGATGTGATTAGAAATTTATTTATGACTGTTTGGCATATTTTAAATCATCATCTCAGTTTATTTGAATGTATTTGGATAAATTTGTTATTTAATTTATTATTGCATATGAACTGCCAGTTAAATTGTTATTTAATTTATTATTGCATATAAACTGCTAGTTAAATAGTTATTTGATTTATTGTTGAATATTAACTGCCTGCAAGCTGTTATTTATTATCTGTTCTATATTGATGTTATTATTTGAATTGGATGATGATTGTGATAAATGGTTGATGATTGATATTGGATGAATGGATGTTGTATTTATATTGTTATAAAGTACAAGTTGTTATGGATTTTATTTCATTCGGGATTGCGGTTTGAAATGATATGTAACCGTATTTATATTTTAAACTGCGGATTGAAATGAAAAATATCCATATCACTTGACTATAGGATATAAAATTATATACAGACACCGTGTTCTATACATAAAAATACTTTTGAAATGAGTTCTATGGTTTTGTAAAGAAATATATGGTTTTATATAAATATTAATTTCCGATGTTATATAATGTTATTTTATTCTTGATTTTTAAGCTTTGTATAAATTTATTTTGATATAGAATAAGCTTAATAATAAGTTGATTTTATTGGAGATAATATGGTTAAGTATTTAAATTCTATTTTAATATTGAGTTTATAATGATTTAAATAAATTAAGATTGGAAGATAAATTGGAAATTTATTTGAATTTGAATTCATTTAAGAATTAAACTCAAATTGGTTTGATGTGAAATTTATTAAATTGGAAATTTTGAAGGGGCATGATTTTATACCTTGATTTTGGGTTAAGGTGAATTGAATGAATAATTCAAATATAAATAAATTGAAGGAAATATTTAGTTATTTGTAATTCAGGATTTATTCAAATGATAATGGATTTATTAAGTAAATGTTTCGAAAGTAAATAATACAAAATTGAATTTGATATATATGAAATTATCAAACTTAGTTTTGAAATTGTTGAATACTTAAAGTTTGAAAAATATTGATTTTGAAATGGTTTGTTCTATGGATCAAATCTGTTTTGAAATTGATAAAATTTGGAATAGTTTATTTGGAAACTGAATTGAATTGAAATTTATGATTCGGAATTTGGTTAAATTAAAGTCTAGAAATTCGAGTTGTTTTGGAATTGATTTGTGAAAATTTAAGAAGCTATTTTATTATATAAAGTATCCTAATATTTAAACCATTTAAAGGGTGCAATAATGTTTCAAAATTCTGAATTTCAAAGTATTATGATTTGAAAGTGTATGCTTTAACTGTTTTGATTTTGAAGTGTTATAACTTTAAAAGTGCTATGATTTTGGAAAAAGGATATATTTGAAAAATGATATTATATTGATTTGGGTTTTAATAAAAATGATATCATATTCGTTTGGGTTTTGAAATGGAAATGATATCGTATTTATATGATTTTGAAATGGATATTATATTCTGGTTTTGGAGCAAAAATTATTTTGAAATGACCGCGGTTTTATAATAACGTTTGGTTGTTAAAGAGATAGGGATCAGAAGTTGTCATACTCTCTGCCAACTTCGAAAACCACTTTAACAACCGTGTACACGGTGGAGATTTCAAAATGAAGAAGGATGGTGGCATCGTTCCTTTGAGGTATATACGTGGACCCGACTCCCGTGAGTTGGCATAAGGTGGCTAAAACAGGAGCGATTGACGGGAAAATGAGGTAGCACCTTTGATCGGACACATCCCTTCGATATTATACTTTGACTTTTGGATTGATCCCGTGGCCACTTTTGATTTTTTTGATTTGGGGGTGTGGCTCGAGGTGGGAGGTAGCCGTGGCTATGTGTTACCACCGATCCGGAAGCGTAATTGGTGTACCTACCCTGGCATTGCCTAGTTGTGCCGTGTCACCTACCCTATCGCGCCTTGTACGAGTTTGATTTGTGTCGTACCTATGGAGTATCCTCTGGTAGCCTCCAGATCAGGAGGTATTACGGTACTGTATAGACTATTGGCACTATTATGTGTTAAGGGCTATATGGGTAACCCCTTAATGCTGTTTAAAAGTAATTTTATTTTACTATTAGACATTATTATAATAGCGAAATATTACTACATAGTAAATAGTTCAACGGATCCTTAGGAGATGTAAATCTCGAATATCTCTTAAGTTACTGTACTCACGTTTGACACTGGATAGGAGATGTCAAATCCCATAAACATCTCTGATGCCGTTCCACTCATATTGTTTATCATTGGTTTAACTTACATAAGATCTTTTAGTTTTGACTCGAGTGTTTTATCTTTTCAATTCGCTCGGGTCCGCCTGAGCATTTCAGGATTCGAAGACTTTATTTCTGGAGGACGAAGATGAAGATTGTGTCACTATTACTATTATTTATTATATCCTTCACATTATTCCGTTGCATTGTTTTTTATTATTCTCTGGTATATGTAACCCTGATATGTATTGTATAAGTATAATCAAATGTTTTTGTAAACAGTTTCATGAATTATTATTTGATTATTATATTTTGTCGTTCCGCTGCAAGATTCTATTTTTTGTTTCTTCTTTCCCTGCTTTCTCTTATTCACCCCTATAACAATCCGCCCTTCTATATCATTTGAGTCTGACGTGTATGGTTTATCGTCGATTTAAACGTACAAAAAGGTGGGATGTTACAACTGTTATCAGAGCTTTGGTTTAGCGATAAACCATAGCTTTGTGGGGTCTGACTCTTTATCAATAGGGTAGTAATACCCTGCGATGAGTCGCTGAGTGTATGTATATATATGAGAGAACATATTTGTTAGTGTTATAAAAAGGTTTTGATATTGTGTTAATTTGTTCCATTTTGTATTTATAAATTCTAGTCGGTGCATATGACGCTATGACATCGATAGGAATTTCTAAACACGTAATAGGACAGACCGACACAATATTTGTTTTTGAATATAGGTAAATGAAATAATATTGCATATTATATTTTCTATATATAAATTAATTTTTTTATAAAGGTTATATTTGGTTGTAATATCTTGGTTGTTAGGTAGTGAAATTTATAAATATTGATTGGAAACAAAATTTGAAGAAATAAAATAAATATGAATTGGAAATTTTAGAACTTAAGTTTCGGGATTTTGAAATTTCTTTCAAAGGATTTTTGGAATATAATAATATTGCTTATAAGTATTTTCTGATATAAATATTTTAATATAATTTGAAAGAATTGTTTTAAAGAAATTTTGGAAGGAATAAGTTCTGTACTCCCCTCTCCGTCGTTGGGAAATAATTTCAGTGATGAGTGCACACATCATCGATATTCATTTTTGAGTTTCTAAGTGGGAAGGCCACTGTAGCAGTTTTCTGCAGACTTATTTGGTAAAAAAAATATAGTTTTTAAATTGTTTTTAGTATAATTGGATATATATATATATAAGTTGTAAGTTTGTACATTTATCCATTATTTTAAAATGATATGAAAACGGAACCCGGTGTTTAGTTCTTAAGTTTCCATCAATTAATAGTTTCAATTATTGTAGTGAAATGGAATATAACTATTGGGAACTTCTAAATGAAAATAGGAAATTAAATGCTAAGTTATGAATGAAATATACAAGAATTGAAACTTCTAACCTGTAAATCAAAAGAATGAAATCCAAAAGATATGATTATTGAATATTTTTCTAATTAAAATAAGTAAGTCAAACTTGTATAATTTCAGTTACATCCGTAAAAGCATATATGTAACTTACCAAATATTAAAAGTTCTAATGTTTAATAAGAAAATGTAATGGATGTTATACGAGTAATAAACTTGAGGTAACGAAAGTATTTAATGAAATTCTTTTTTTTAAAATAAGAATTTGATGTTGTAATTATTGTGAACTTAAGTTATAATTGAAATGTTACTGTAATAAAGGTTACAAGAAGTAAGTATTGTAAGTATAAGATTATAAACTTAAGTAAATGAATTATTATGCAGAGGAATAAATTAAACATGAATACTATAAACAAATGAAAACGAATATTTGTAAATAATAAATGAAAATTTGCAAGTAATAATGTAAAATAAAAAGATAAACCATTATATGAATAAAAGGAATCAAACAACAAATGTTATGCAATGAAGTTAATAAGAATGAACGGGATCTGTTGTTTGAAATTGTTGTTTGTTTGGCATATGAGTTGTTTTGATAAAGATACTTTAATTGCTTGGATGTATGAATACCTATTGAGTTTATCTAAGGCTGTTGAGTATACGGTGTACTAATAGTTATTTGTCATTCGACAATTTAAAGTTTTTGAACTCAAACAAACCATTTGCTTTGTTTGTTATAGATGGATGATTTACTTTATAGATTTCATATGATGATTGTATGCTGTGATTGCAAGTGATTGTTGTTTATTTTTGATTTATTTGTTAGTGGTTGACACAACTTTAAATATTTCATTTTATATAATTATTAACTCATTTTGGATTATATAAGTGAAATACAGGTTATGGAAGCAATTGCTACTGCATTTGGTTTCATAATTAAGCGTTTGTTTGCCCGACAAATAGGTACGTTCGCGGATCACGGTTTTATTGCGTTATTATATTGTTTTTCCCGTTGTTGGGTTATATTATTTTGAGATATTGTGACATATATTATTATATTTGATATTATATTTTCTTCTGAGCCTCTCTGTACAAAGGAGACTCTGCCGAAATTTTCCGTAAATTGTGGACTTAGAATTTTTTTTGACAATGTTTTCCAAACTTTATTAATTTAAGTATAAAAGATTTAACGATTATAAATTGGTATATTTTATTTAAATTATTTTATCTTGTAATTATTTGTTTACAAAGTTAATATTTTTGAATAAAATGTATCATGTACTTAATTCTTTCATTTCCCTTCTCTTTTCTTTTCGAGGACGAAAAGTTTTGAGTGGGGAAGAGCGTAACGACCCGTAAGATTTTGATGATTAAATTTGTTAATTTAATGAATCTTGTTATTTAATATTTGGAGAGAAATAAAAACTTTATAATTTAATATTGAAATGAACACTAAAATGAAATATAGTAATGGTAATTAAAACTAATTTTTAACAATTTGAATAAAATTTTAATAAATGAAGTAGTGAAAGTGTTGTATAAATAAATGAATTAGTATAATCTATGATAATTGGATAAATTTAGTATTATGTAAGTAATTATGATAACTAGTTGAATATAAAAATAAACCTAAGTGTAAATTTAAGGCTGTGATAACAATTATTATAAATTACCTAATTAATTTGTTAATGAATTTATTGGAAATTAATTTCATTTAAATGTTAAGTAAATGAAAGGTAAACAACAGGAACTAGTTTTATAGAGTAATAATGGACTTAATATAAAAATTGAAATTGAATCAAATCAAATTTATTTGGAATTTATTCAATTAGAACTCAAATTTTAATAAATAAATTTATTGTAAATGAAATTAAATATTACGTTAGTTGAAAATTAGGATGAAATTGGAGAATACTAATGAAATAGATCATGAGTCCAATGTTAATTCCATCCATTTGGCATCAATGAAGTGAATAATAGAATGAAAGTTAATTAATGGATTATTGGAAATTAAATTTATAATTTTCGAATTTAATAAAAATGAAATTTAACGCTGAAATTGATGAATGAATCAACATTAAAGTGACATCTATATTTGTGTTAAATTATGGTAAATGTCCAAGTAATCTAAAATGAGAGAAATCGTGATTTATTAAATTTGAATTAAAATTTGATCTAATTAATTTAATTAACTAGAAAATAGCCATTTTGGCCACTGATTCGGATTTCGACGAAACCAGTTTTGTCGGATCCATAACGGTGAATTATTGTAGGATTTCAAGTTTCGTAACGATCGGACTTGTCGTTTGATCATACGGACTTGAAACACCCAGAAATCAATTAAGTTGAAATCAATTGAAATCAATTTGAAATAACTTGATTTTAGCTTAACTTCGTCATATTTGGACCTAAAACCTATTCCATCGATTTTAAGATATTTTAAAACACCTATTTTGATATATGGGTTGGCCCAATTTTGTTCCGGAGGCGAAACGGGATTTTCGGGTAATCTGTCGTTCAATTTTTCAAACCAATCAAGCCCATCGTTTCTATTTTGTTCAGCCTATATACACCTCATTATAAACCCTAACCTATTGCTTATGTTCATTTTTCTGTACGTATAATTCTAATTGCTCTCAATGGCAGACAAACTCCAAATTTCACAGTCAATTGCAAATCAAAAATTTCTACTTCAAAATTCAAATTCCTCAATATATATCGATTTATATGTGGATTTGAAGCTCTCGATGAGCGCAAGTCAAATATATGATTCGTTTTTCAATCTGGGTTTCTGTGTGGCCGAAAATCGATGAACTATTCACGGCCGTTCATCACGCGACGATCAACGTCGATGGATCGTCAAATTGATGATACCATCGCGTGGAGGGGGCCTTGCAGAGTTCATCGGCGTGTCTGGTTCATCTTTTCATCGGCTAGATTGACAAGTTTAATTCGATTAAGGCTTGGGTTTTTATGGCGGCCGGTGACGTTCATCGTCGTTCGACGAGAAGGTGGGCTCGGGGTAGTTGGCGCATCGCCTGGGGGGAACCCGCGTAGGCAGTGGCCGGTCGTAGAGGCTTCGCGGATGATGGTCAGCGTGAGGCGATTGGCGTTTGGGTTCGTTCATTCATCACTGTTGTAGCTCGCTAGGAGACAGGTTGACATGGTGCTGTGTGATAGGTAGGGTTCTTTATTTTATTTTATTTTATTTTATTTGAATTTTCTTGTTCATACGAGGTCCGTTTCATGCGCGGTTTCCTCCGCTAGGATCGTATTGAAATTTCTGACATTTTAACGCCGGTTTGGATGGATTCTAGACTGTTTGAATTTTGGATTTAAATTGGATTTTTATTCAATTTAAATTCAAAAGGTGAGTGTTTTAACCCACTCACAACTTCTAAAATTTCTTATGTTTGTTAAATTGATTTACGATGTGATTAGAAATTCATTTATGACCATTTGGCATATTTTGAATCATCATCTCAGTTTATTTGAATTTATTTGGATAAATTTGTTATTTAATTTATTATTGCATATAAACTGCCAGTTAAATTGTTATTTAATTTATTATTGCATATAACTGCTAGTTAAATTTTTATTCAATTTATTATTGCATATAAACGGCCAGTTAAACAGTAATTTGATTTATTGTTGAATATAAACTGCTAGTAAATAGCTGCTATTTATTATCTGTTCTATATTGATGTTATTGTTTGAATTGAATGATAATTTTGATAATGGTTAATGATTGATATTGGATGAATGGATGTTGCATTTATATTGTTATAAACTACAAGTTGTTATGGATTTTATTTCATTTGGGATTTTGGTTTGAAATGATATATAACCGTATTTATATTTTAAACTGCGGATTGAAATGATAAATATCCGTATCACTTGACCATATGATAGAAAATTATATACAGACACCGTGGTCTATATATAAATATACTTTTGAAATGATTTTTATGGTTTTGTAAAGAAATATATGGTTTTATATAAATATTGATTTTCACATGTTATATAATGTTATTTTATTCTTGATTTTTAAGCTATGTATAAATATATTTTAATATAGAATAAGCTTAATAATAAGTTGATTTTATTGGAGATAATATGGTTAAATATTTAAATTTTATTTTAATATAGAGTTTATAATGATTTAAATAAATTAAGGTTGGAAGATAAATTGGAAATTTATTTGAATTTGAATTCATTTAAGAATTAAACTCAAATAGGTTTGATGTGAAATTTATTAAATTAGAAATTTTAAAGGGGTATGATTTTATACCTTGATTTTGGGTTAAGGTAAATTAAATGAATAGTTCAAGTATAAATAAATTGAAGGAAACATTTAGCTATTTGTAATTCAGGATTTATTTAAATTATAATGGATTTATTAAGTAAATGTAATGAAACTAAGTAATAGAAAATTGAATTTGATATATATGAAATTATCAAACTTAGTTTTGAAATTGTTGAATACTTAAAGTTTGAAAAATATTGAATTTGAAATTGTTTATTCTATGGATCAAATCTGTTTTGAAATTGATAAAATTTAGAATAGTTTATTTGGAAACTGAATTGAATTGAAATTTATGAATCGGGATTTGGTTAAATTAAAGTCTAGAAATTCGAGTTGTTTTGGAATTGATTTGTGAAATTTAAGAAGCTATTTTATTATATAAAGTATCCCAATATTTAAACCATTTAAGTGGTGCAGTTATGTTTCAAAGTTGTGAATTTCAAAGTATTATGATTTGAAAGTGCATACTTTAAGTGTTTTGATTTCGAAGTGTTATAACTTTGAAAGTGCTATGATTTTGGGAAAAAGGATATATTTGAAAAATGATATTATATTGATTTGGGTTTTAATAAAAATGATATCATATTGATTTGGGTTTTGAAATGGAAATGATATCGTATTTATATGGATTTGAAATGGATATTATATTCTGGTTTTGAAGCAAAAATTATTTTGAAATGACCACGGTGTTGTAATAACGTTTGGTTGTTAAAGAGATCGGGATCGGAAGTTGTCATACTCTCTACCAACACCAAAAACCACTTTAACAGCCGTGTACGCGGTGGAGATCCAGAATGAAGTAGGATGGCGGCGGCGTTCCTTTGAGGTATATACGTGGACCCAATTCTCGTGAGTTGGCATAAGGTGCTAAAACATGAGCGATTGACGGGCTAATGAGGTAGCACCTTTGATCGGACACATCCCTTTGATATTATACTTTGACTTTTTGGATTGATTCGGTGGCCACTTATGATTTTTTTGATTTAGGGGTGTGGCTCGAGGTGGGTGGTAGCTGTGGCTATGCGCTACCACTGGCCCAGAAGCGTAATTAGTATATCTACCTTGGCATTGCCTAGTTGTGCCGTGTCACCTACCCTAGCACGCCTTGTACGAATTTGATTTGTGTCGTACCTATGGAGTATCCTCTGGTAGCCTCCCGATCAGGAGGTATTATAGTACTGTATAGACTATTGGAACTATTACGTGTTAAGGGCTATATGGTTAACCCTTTAACGCTATTTAAAAGTTAGTTTATTTTACTATTAGACATTATTATAATAGCGAAATATTACTACGTAGTAAATAGTTTAACGGATCCCTAGGAGATGTAAATCCTGAACATCTCTTAAGTTACTACACTCACGTTTGACACTGGATAGGAGATGTCAAATTCCGTAAACATCTCTGACGCCGTTACACTCATATTGTTTATCATGGGTTTAACTTACATAAGATCTTTTAGTTTCGACTCGAGTGATTTGTCTTTTCAATTCGGCTCGGGTCAGTCTGAGCATTTCAAGATTTGAAGACTTTATTTCTGGAGGACAAAGACGAATATTGTGTCACTATTACTATTATTTATTATATTCCACTACATCACATTGTTCCGCTGCATTGTTAGTTATTATTCTCTGGTATGTGTAACCCTGATATGTATTGTATAGGTATAATCAAATGCTTTTGTAAACAGCTTCATGAACCGTTATTTGATTGTTATATTTTGTCGTTCCGCTGCAAGATTCTATTTTTTATTTTTCTTCTTTCCCTGCTTTTTCTTATTCACCCCAATAACAATCCACCCTTCTGTGTGGTTTGAGTCTGACGTGTGTGGTTTATCGTCGATTTAAACGTACAAAAAGGCAGGATGTTACAATTACAGTGCGACCCCTCACCTGAAAACATGGCCCAACCCCTCGTTCAAAATTGAATTGCTCGACCCAGATAGACGAAAACCACGTTCAACCAAAACACCTCGTTTCGCCACCACGAACCACCACCATCCACCCACCAAAGTTCGCCTGAAGATTCGCCGTCACCTACTCTACGTTTCCCCCCATACCACTGTGATGACCCAGAATTTTAGATATTTGAAATTTGAATATTTAATTGATTTTAAATATTTAGAAGTTAATTTTTGACTTGAATTTCAAATATCACTATTTATTGGATAATTTAATTATTGGATTTAACCATTGAAAATTGGGTAAAATATGAAATCTTGTGTTTTAAGCTGGTTAAGAATAATTTGAAGGTTTATAAGATTTATATTGATAACACTGAAGATAATATAACTTTTTAAAATTGAATTTAAAAGTGTTTTGCTCTGTTTTGGAAATATATTGTTTAAATTGATATTTAAAATTGCCTTCCGAGGTACAATCTCGGATTTCGAGGAAACCAGTTCCATTGGATCCGGAATAGTGTATTATTATCGGATTACAATTTTCGTAGTGTTGGGAGTTATCGTGTAATCATACGGAATATAAACGCGCTGAAATCTATATCGAAAATTCAATGTAGTAACTGGGTCCAAAAAGCTAACTTCTCAATACGATCGAATTAGGACTTGAAACCTTTTCCATTACGTTTCGAACATGAGTATAACATTATGAACGCCTGGCGGCATGCGTCGTAGGACATCAAAATTTTAAGTTGCATTTAACAAGATGTTTGGAATTTAAATAAAAATATTTTCTAATAACTCTACAGCCGTAATTATTTCACATCGTAACTTTTTTCTTTCCTATCAAAATCACTATAGCAAAACCCTTAAAACACGCCAACGTCTTCTCTTGTCTTCCCCCATTTCTTTTTAAAATCATGCAAAGCAGATCATAAGAAAAAAATGCCGAACAAAACGAAATGCAGAGTAATGTCTTCCCTCCTCTCTTCTATTTCGATTTCAAAATGCCTAGTTATATAAAAAAAAGAATGGCAAGTACATCTCGAATCGAAAGAAGGTCGTATGGGGCGGAGTCGCGCTTGGTTTGGGGTGCGACCTGACTTCAACGACGTAGTCTCGGTTGGGGGTTTCGAGACTTATCACACGCATACTCGGGGAGGCTCAAGGCCAAGGCGACGGCATCTCGAGGTGGCCGAAGTGGAGTCATATCAATTTTAGGGGGGGAGGCACTCTCGCAGGGCAGTTGGCAGGTGAAGCAGTGCGACGTAGAGGAGGTGGGTACGTACGATTCAGGAAGAAGTTTTGCTTTGGGGAAGAAGGCACTTCGTGGGCGGGTTGTTTCACAAGGGTATGGATCTAGATATATAAGGTTATAATATGTTTTGATTTATTTTTATTTTAAACAGAAGGTCTAAACTGTTTTGATTTGCAAGAGATTTTTTTTACAGTAAAGTAAATTCTTATTTTTTTTATTTACGGAAGAGAAAATTATATACATGTTTAAAACTTACAATTTAATTTTAAAATGAGGTATAAGGTGATTAACTTGTTTAATTAGTTTATTTATTACTAAAGGAAAATTATTAGTAAATTAAATTATTAAAAGGCAATTGACTATTTGATTAATTCAAATGTTAATAAACCGTACAATGTTTTTACAAGGTCGAAAATCATGAAGGAAATAGCCGGTTTGGGTCGGATTGCAAAACAAAATCAAAGGTGAGTTAATGTAACGACCCAATTTTTCGACGCCCGAAATCGACATCAATACGTCCACTATTAAATATCGAACAATCGAATGCCGGAAAAAATGGACCGTTAGGGGTTAAAGAAGAAGGATGTAGAAGAAGAGAAAACAAAACAACAACAGAGTCTTACCATCGCAGCGGAATAAAATATAATAGATAATAACCGATCTTTACACAAAAGAAACTATATCTGTTTTCTACATTACATCATCAGAGTACATCAAAATCAAAACAATTACTGGACAGTTATATTAACTTATCCTCACAAAAGCTGACTATATAGCTTTCATTGCACAGCAAAATATAAATCTACGGGAATACGCCTCGTCATCCAGCTCGTCTCCTGAGCTCCATAGCAGTCCATCCAGAATCTGTACTCTATAATACTCGGTTTGACCTGAGCATTTTAGTTAAATAACACCCTAGTCAGTTTGGAAAACCAGCGTAAGATAACACACTCAATTGATTATTAAAGTTTTCGAAAATCCTTTGATATCAAAGGTATCTCGTAAGACCACGCTACAAATAAACATGCCGGGTTTTTACCTTATGATAGCCAAAACATATTTTTTACCAAATTCGTCTGATATTATAGTAGTGACTATAGAAAGTAAAATAGAATCTAGCTGAAATGCTTGCATCTCACGTTATAGCATAGTTGGGCATAATCAAAACCGTACAAGCACTTATTGGAGATTGTATTCCATACAATGGCAGGGCTACTGGGGTACCGCCTATCACAGTATGTGGTCTAGATCACCGTACCAAGGATCAACCCTGATCCTCGACAACACAAGACCGGAGCTACCCCTTGCTCTACAATTCGAATAAGATCACCCTGCAGTTGGGATCAGCATCCGCCCGCACAACCGAATAAAAAGGGACATCTAGACAGGGGTGACCTTACCCTAATTGGTTGCTAGCCACTTAGCCTTGCGTGCACCTCCCCTATTTTGGCCATTCCCGATTGATGAGGCTCGAGGCTATGCGTTCCTTTTTTATTTTAGCACACATTAACTTAGAATGCTCATCGTCCTCCAGACGATGTTCTGAAAGCATTCATCCATACAAGTCCGTTCTGGGTCCGAACGGAACCGAAGGCACTACTCCTACTACATCCATTTTAGAAACACCCTCAGGATTAGTAGCGATTATCCCTTGCACTTCACTGCTCCATCTTTAACTCCAAGCTCTTGTCCTCCTCACGAAAACATTCAAACCGGATCGAAGTGGTTTTCGGGAAATTAATCCCGATTCCGGTCTCATCGAAACAATCAGCACATTGGCCAATATTGATAGTCGGTCATTTGACTATGAAATAACTTCCATAAACAATCATCAGACTTAAATAATTTTCAAATTATTTATTTATTTCAAAATATCTTTGCAAGCTATTTTTCAACACTTCAACTCTTTGAAAATAGTTTTCAAATCACTTTTCTCTCACGGAATAAATTTCCAAATATTGTTTATTTCCACTGAAATTCACCAAGTCTTAATACTTAGATTTTAAAATAATTTAAATCGCTTTATCCGACAATATATACTTAAAACATTTAAAATAAAAACTACTTAAAACATTTTCTTCAAAATAATAGTTATGAAAATTAATAATAATTTTCCATGTAAAACTTAAGCCAAAACAGATTTAAAATTAAAAGTTATTCTACAAGGTAAAAATATTAAATAAATAATTATCTTTTAAATCATAAAACTAGTTAAACCTTTAAATGATTTAACTACTATAATTAATTTAAATAAGTATTTACTTTAAAATTCTAAATAATTTAAAATAATAAAATTTCTCTAAAACATTCTTTTAAAGCCACTTTAAAACCTCTAACTTATACTTGAAAATCTTTCTTTGAAAATATACTCGGCTTTTCAGGGAAAAACAATTTCCTTTCCACACCTTTAAAAATAAACCACTATTTATTTTTTAAACAATTACGCATTCCTTTATAAGTTCCCTCCATGAATTTATATTCTCAAATATCCACTGATATCTTATTTCACTTAGTAAACCCAGTATATAAATTCCATAATCTCGTTTTCCTTTTAAAACACAGTTTCAAACTCTAAATCAATTCCAAATCGATTTTAAAATTTTATTCCATTTAAAAAAATAAATTCCTTTACTTACTCAATTTATTTCAAAACCCATTAATTTCATATTTACTCCTTTATTATGATTTAAAATCTTATTTAAACTGAAAATACCAATTTCATACTTTATTTCGAAATTCTTCTTTTATTTCTTCCCGAACCATTTAAATCCGGAACTAAAAATAAATCTTATATTCTTTAAATAATATCACTTAAGTTTAAAAATTCATTTATTCCCATTTATTTAAATAATCTCCTTTCCATTACTTGGAATTTAATCATTAGAATTTAAAAATCAACTATTATCCTTTTCCAATTCATTCTTTAATTTATCCAAATTCTCTATAATTATTTTACTTAAAAATTTCCCTTTTTATTTCCTTTAAAAATCCAAACTTTATATATATATATATATATGTATATATATATATTTCATTTTCTCAAATTACCAATATATATTCAACCAAGCCATATAAAATCAATATAACCCATCACAGATTATCACATAAATCACATTACTGAATATAAAATAAATTCAGCATTTTGAGGAATCCAGTTGGATCCCTCCAACCTTCGAGAGGGATATCGCGGTATAAAGGGTCATCCGCTATTATGCGGGACGCATATGGTATCATCCGCTATATAGTGCGGGAAATCAATCACTCTCTCTCTCTATATATATATATATATATATTACTACTATATATAATATAACATCTAGACTGATAATAATTCATCAATTCAAGCAATCAACCAAAAATTTAAATTTTAACTATTTAAATTTAACCGGTTTCTGTGAGTGAGATTAACTCACCTTTGCTTATTTATGCAATCCACTCAAAACCGACTTGATTCTCCACGATTTTGGACCTTGCATAAATATTATATGGTTTATTAATATTTGAACTAATCAAACAATTAATTAACATTTATTTATTTAATATAACTAATAATTAGTTTTAAACCAATTCCTTTTAATAAAATATTTTCTAGTTACCAAAATAATTACATAAGTTAACTAAATAAATTAATCACTTAAAATAAATTAGTAAATTGTATTTTGTTTTTATTTTCCATTTTTCAAACTGCATATAAAAATAAGCTACATGGGTTTAAAAATCTTATCTTTATATAAACTCTTTTTTTTTTCAAAATCTTATATACATACGTATATTTATTGTTTTTTTATATATATTTTTTAATTTAAATTAAGATTAACTTAAAATTTTTAAAACTGCTTAAAAGATAAAAAATTTCCTTACTGTAAACTTAAAATCCTATATATATGTATATATTTCTGCTGTTTGCATGTATATATTTAAATTGAGATTTGAATGTGTATTTTATTCTTCTATGTATGTGTGTACATGTATAAATTAAATTGAAAAAGAAATAGAAGATACATAACAACAAAGATGCAAACCCAGGCTCGACCAACCCTCATCACCGCGCCTGACCACCGCCCCAAAGATGCACTGCTACCAGTCGACTAGGCTTCATGATTACAGACCTTCATCAGAGGTCGCCTGACCGAACGCTAACACCCAAGCTTTGAAGTGCCGTCGACATCGACGAAAATGCAGACAACCCAATCGAATCGACACACCATTGCCTGTTCGAACCCAGATCCCTTGCGCAAAACTAAGGTCGTCGATCGCGTCTTGACTCTACCACATTCCTTTGGCCTCGCGTGCCCTAGCCGAGCTCGTCCATCCTCACGCGTGCACGAGTCGAACGTCATGATTCCGTAGTAGCTCGAGCTCGATGCCCGACCGAAGAGCATTGGGAAGAAAACTGGCCTCCGACTCGATTCGATTCGATTTTAAATCGAATTTCCCCCTGACTTAGATTGAATCTGATTCGAAGAGCTCGGTGATAAAGAAGAAGAAAAAGATCACGTTGGATTTTAAATCTGCCATTTTCTTCTTTTTTTTTGAACGAGATATTCATTTTTTTAGAGGACACGTGTTAACCTAGTTGAATCTTGTTTTAAAATTCCTTTACGTGTACGCATAGATTTCAACAGTTCCAATGCATTATATTATTTGTTTTTAAATTTAAATTTAAAATTTAAATCGTCTTGAAAACGAAGCTTGAAATTTTGATCTCCTATCGAGGCGTGCCGTTAGGCGTTTATAGTGTTATCCCCAACTTCGAGTGCAATGGAAAAAGTTTCGAGTCCTAATTCGATTATATAGAGAAGATAGCTTTTGGACCTAGTTATTATATTAAATTTTCGATTTAAATTCAGCGCGTTTATCTACCGTACGATCTCACGACAACTCCAAATACTATGGAAATTGAAATCCGATAATAATATACTATTATGGATCCAATGGAACTAGTTTTGTCGAATTTCGAGACTGTGCCTCGGAAGGCTATTTTTTAATATCAATTTAAACGATATATTTTTAAAACTGAAAAACCACTTTTAAATTCGATTTTAACACTTCTATTATCTTCAGTATTATCAATATAGATTTTATAAGCCATTGAAATATTTTCAACAAGCCTAAAACTCCAGTTTTCATATTTTACCCAATTTTTAGTAATTAAATCCAATAATTTAGTTACCCAATAATGGTGATATTTGAAATTCAAGTTAAATTTACATTTTTAAATATTTAAAATCAATTAAATATTTCAATTCCAAATATCAAAAATTCTAGGTCGTCCATTCATCCCCCTTAAAAGAATTTCTTCCCCGAAATTAACGGGTAAGAAGAATGGTCCAATACCCGTTTACTATTTCCCAAAACCAAACAGTTCCAAATAACTTTCCTAACACAATCTTTTTATAAAAGACCCATTATCATTCTCACTAATTTCCCAAACTCTCTTCCATAGTTTACAAATAACATTACTTACTCAACCATTCAAATTATAATTCAATTCAAATTTTAAATTATCAAAATTTTCTCAAAATTTTTCTAACTCCCTAAATTTTCGAAAAATTTCACGAGCGTCTCTTTTGCACGGCTAGCTCGGAACAACAACAAAATGCCTCTACGGGCCCTCAAATTTCAAAAGAAAACAAAAGGCCAAGTGGCTAGATTAGAAAATCATTAAATTTCATATTACAATTTAAATACATACCTCTTTGTCAAGCAATTCAATTTATCTTCTGAAATCAAAAATATCAATTTATCCTTTGCTTTTACAACATCTGTACATTCTACCGAGAAATATTATCCAATTACAACATTCAAAATCATTTTATACATTTTTTTACAAAATTTTCAATATCTATTTTATTCAAGTCCGTATGATGCACATATATCATCCGTACACAATACCAAATTTGATCGCTCACTCGATCACATAATTTCACTTCCAAACTAGTATCGTCCACATGACTTCCTAATGCGGACTCAGATTTGGTTTCTTTATCAAAAACCTTCATTCTCCTTGCATAGCCACATACTATGATAGAGAATTTCTAGAATCAATCAAAAATCAATATCCAGGGCTCGTTGTCAAAAATCGAGTGAAAAATTCAAACTCGGATCGATATAACTATCTCGAAATTCTGTGCTAGAATATGGATCAAATCGCTATACAAATAAAATAATATACGTACATCCTACGTATTTATCTAAATTGATTATTAGCTATACCAATTTTTTTATTCACATTTATTTTGGTTTCTATTAACTCATTCACAATTATCATTTCACACATCTTATTAAACTTTTATTCACATTTTTACTTGGTATATTTCTCAATTCCAATTTTATTTAAGAATTTACCATCCATTTCTTAAGTTCAATATAAATATTTTACACTTCAATATTTATTTTCACTTCATTACGGAAGTTATATATCCATTTCCATTCAACTTGGATCTTCAATTTCCATACGAATTCAATTTACCTTTTCCTAAAACATATTTAATTTGTCATTTCTTTAATTAGTTCTACTTACTAATTCATTTTAAATTTTAAACGATTTTTATTTCCTAATCTTATTTACTTTTAGTCCACTTTGAATTTATTCTACAACTTCACTTTACTTTACACAATTAAATTAAATATCATCCTAATATTCAATTTCAATTCATTTGCTTACCATTTAAATCAATAAGTTTACTTACTAATTTTATTTTCAATCCTTTGTTTTGTTTAGTCCACTTGACTAATTTTCCATTTAATTTTTTTAAATTAACTTGTTCCTTTAAAATTTATTTTCAACTTAATAAATTTTATTTCAATAACCATTATATTTAGTTTACTTAGAATTTTCCTCAAATTCACTTTTATTTAACTAGATACAATTACATTCCAACTAAATTAAATTTTAAACTTTTATAAGTTTTCCAAATTTAATTACATTTCAATCACTAGTAATTTTACTTCATTTATTTGACTTACTTTGCTAACTTATTGTATGATCACATTTTACTTTAATTTAATTCTTCTTCAAGTTAAAATTTTCTATTCTAGAAAGTTTCAAATTTTACTAGTTATCAAACCCATTTATATTTCCATAACATTTTAAATAAGCTTCCAGAGTTTAAATAATCACTTAAGTATTTCAAAATTATTTTTGAAATCAATTATATCCAAAATCAAACTATTTCAAAATCAAACTCAATTTCGCAAATATTCCTAATTCAAAACATTCGGTAGCAATTCCTCCCTTGGAAGCTCGAAAATGAACTCCGATGATGCCGCGATCATCATCGGAATTATTTTCTAGCGACCAAAAAGAGTTTAATGATTTCATCCCTTCAAAAAAAATTTCCAAATATTTTTAAATTACAAATCTCATTAGATTTTATATCCAATTCAAAATATTTCCTAAATAATATCACAATTATTTTTTCCAAAACCTTTGAAAATCATTTTCTACACAAAGGAAATTAAATTTCCCAAATTTTCAACTTCAAAACCTTCCAATTTGTATTCAAATATATCTCCCATTTATAATGCAGAATTCAAATTTCATCTTATTAATGAATTTATTTCCTTATCCTTTGGTTATTACCTTGATTTAGTATTCAATTTCCATACAATAAAGATAATAATTTAATATTATCACTTCCTAACAACCAAGCAACCACATACTATAATAATTTATGGAAAATTATTTCTTTTATATACAATAATTTGGGTAAAATTATTTCTTTTACCCTATTTTAAAATAATACTGTGTCGGTTTATCTTGTATAAGAGTTTAAAAACCCCTATTGATGACATGGCTTCCCACATATACGTGCTCATATCTATAAAAACACATATTGATGACAATTCGATAAGCAATATAAAAACAATTTTATATTCACTAACAAATACATGCCCATATCTATTAATACTCTCAAACTCATTCTAGAATACTACGGACTCTATTACTATTGAGTAATCCCCACCAGAGCCAAGGTTCTTGCTTAACCTTTAGCTTTGATACCACAATGCAACGACCTGATTTTTCAACGTCCGAAAATCAACATCAATACGTCCACTGTATTAATTGCCGAACAATCAAATACCGAAAAAATGGACCGTTAGGGTTAAAGAAGAAGGAGGTAGAAAAGAGAAAACAAAACAACAACGAAATCTTACCATCGCAGTGGAATAAAATATAATAGATAATACTGATCTTTACACAAAAGAAACCATATCTGTTTTATACATTACATCATCAGAGTACATCAAAATCAAAACAATTACCAGACAGTTATATTAACTTGTCCTCACAAAAGCTGACAATACAGCTTTCATTGCACAATGGAATATAAATCTACGGGAATAGCCTCGTCATCCAGCTCATCTCCTGAGATCCACAGCAGTCCATCCAGAATATGTACTCTATAATATTCGGTCTGACCCGAGCATTATAGTTAAATAACACCCGAGCCAGTCTGGAAAACCAGCGTGAGAAAACACACTCAATTGGATTATTAATGTTTTCAAAAATACTTTGAAATCAAAGGTATCTCGTAAGACTACGCCATAAATAAACATGCCGGGTTTTTACCTTACGATAACCAAAATATATTTTTATCAAATCTGTCTGATATTATAATAATGTCTATAGAAAGTAAAATAGAATGTAGCTGAAATGCTTGCATATCACGTTTCAGAATAGTTGGGAACAATCAAAACCGTACAGGCGCTTATTGGAGATTGGATTCCATACAATGGCAGGGCTACTGGGGTACCACCCGTCACAGTACGTGGTCTAGATCACCGTACCAAGGATTCACCCTGATCTCCTGCAACACAAGACCGGAGCTACCCCTTACTTGATAGTCCGAATATGCTCATCCCATGGTTAGGATTAGCAACCGCACACACAGCCGATAAAAAGGGACATCTACAGAGGGATGCCTTACCCTAATTAGTTGGAGTGTGACGACCCAGAATTTTAGATATTTAAAATAGAAATGTTTAATTGATTTTAAATATGCAAAAGTTAATTTTTAACTTCAATTCAAATATCACCATTTATTGGGTAATTTAATTATTAAATTAAATAATTTGAAGTTGGGTAAAATGTTGAATCTGGAGTTTTAAGCCTATTAAAAATAATTTAAGGGTTTGTAAAATTTATATTGATAGGACTGAAGATAGTAAAAGTGTTAAAATTGAATTTGGAAGTGTTTTGTTTAATTTTGAAATTATATCGTTAAAACTGATATTTAAAAATAGCCTTCCGAGGCACAGTCTCGAATTTCGACGAAACTAGTTCCATTGGATCCGTAATATTGTATCATTATCGAATTTCAATTTTCTTAGTGATCGAAGTTGCTGTGTGAGCGTACGATATATAAATGCGCTGAAATTTATATTGAAAATTTAATACAATAACTAGGTCCAAAAAGCTATCTTCTCCATACGATCGAATTAGGACTCGGAACGTTTTCCATTGCGTTCGGAATAGGGGTTTAACATTATGGACGTCTAGCGGCACGCCTCGTTGCGATGTCAAGATTTTAAGCGATGAATTCAAGATGGTTTAAATTTAAATTAAAAAATAATACACTATGTTGACTAGTCAAATTCTTTTCACATCACACCTTTTTCCTTTCCACTTCAGTCACTGTAGCAAAGCGTTTTATACACGCTATCCATTTTCCTTAATTCACGTAGCCTTGTCCCAGAGAGAAAATAAAAATCATTCTCGTTCAAACCATATGCCGTGTAAAAAAATGAAATCGATTTCAATGGCTGCTAATAAAAATCGCACCCTTTTCGTCCAATTCCCAATTTTCTTGACCCAAATCAAAAGAATAATTGAATTCAAATAAACTAATGGAAGCTTCGATTTTCGTTGCTCGATTTGGGGTTGAGCTAGGGTTATCATTCGAGGCGAGGTGCTCGATGTCAAGGGAGCACGCAAATGATTTGAGGTGAGTGGAGGGTTTTAGGCAACGCGAATGCACGATGGGAGGCGAGCGATCGATGGTCGTGGCTCGCGATCGGTTGGTGTGGTCATTCGCGAGTGCGTGTTCGACCAAGTTAGGGATGTCGCGTTGAAGGAGAAGGCCGGTGGGTGGTGATCGATGGGATCGGTCGACACTGGAGTGTTTCTTCTCTTCGTACGCATTCATCTCGAGGTATTGACTGCAATTTTGGGTTGCATACATGCACGTGTGTGTGTGGCAGAGCGGAAGGAGGTGAACTCGAAGCTGTTGGCTCAAGGTGAGGGGGTGTCTATGGCACCAGCGGCACGGCTGTGGAAATGGTGAGGTTACAGTAAGGTTAGAATTTTATTAATGTAGTTAGTCTAAATTTTACTTTTATTAGTGTTAAATTAATCAAATCATGTCTTTTCATATGAGGTCTAAAAAAATCAAAGAAAAAAATATAGAAATCGAATATTTACAGTAAGGAATACTGTCTGTTTACAGTGAATTAAAAGAAAATATTATATGCATGTAATTTGATTTATTAAGTTATGTTAAAAATAATTTATTAAGGTAATAAATTTATTTAATTGACCTATTTAATTTATATTGGTCACTAGAAAGTTTTTTAAAAAGGAAGAATGGTTTAAATTAAATAGTTAGTTAATAAAATCTATTAAATAGGAATTTAATTCGTTCGACAAATTTGAATATTAATAAATTGTATAATGTTTATATAAGGTCAAAAATAATGAAGGACAAGCTGGTTTGGATTGGATTGCTTACAAAATCAATGGTGAGTTTGTAACAACCCTGTATTTTCTAATTGTTTTAACTGTATATTTTAATTATTATAATTGAATTCTTGATTTTAAAAAACTTTAATTTTATCTATTAAAATGAATAATTTTGTTATTTTAAATATAAATTTTGATTTTAATGTAAATTATAATTTCAAACATGTATAAATTGAATATTTTCCAAAAAAGTGAATTTTGGTCAAAATGGTCAAACTTTGACTTTTAAATTTAAAATTTTAAAGTTTGAAAATTTTGAATTTTATCTTTTATTATGAAAAAATAAAATTTTAAGAACACTGCTTTTCGTTTCGTTGAAATCTGATTTATAATGTGAAAGTTATGCCTTTTTAACTATTGTGTGAAATTTGCGGTATTTAACAAAATTATTTATTTTAAATTATACAAATAATATTTTATTTGGTCAAGTAATGTTCTGATTTATATTTATATGGGTAAAATAACATGTTATGTATATATTTTGGTTTTAAAACATTTTAAAAAGTGTAATTGACATTTTACAGTGTCAGTTGTATTTTGTTTACCATTTCTAATTCCAGCTTCAATTAATTTTAAAAAAAAATCTTTATTTTTTCTATTTTATTAAGATCTTATTTTTCTTTCATTCCCACTTTATTTTGTTCCTCATTTATTTTAATTATTTGACTTTTATTTGTTTTAAAGTGAAATAGAAATTCTCTAAGGCTAAATGGTATTTTATTTGTAATTTTCATGACCTATTTCCAATTTTAAAAAAATTTCTTTAATTATTTTTCTATTTTCTCTAAATTTAATTATTTGTTTCACTTTGAGTATGTTTAATAAATGTTTTATATTTAAAAATTTTGCTTTAGAATATTTTTAAAATGAATTAAATATTTTTCCAAAGCCAATGATGATTTAATTGTAATTTTTGAACCCTGTTTTGGAATTTTAAGCAATTTCTTTAATTATTTTTCCATTTTCTTTAAAATTTATTATTTATTTTTATTTTATATAACTTTGTTTCCGTTTTTAAAGTCAAATTACTGAAATTTTATTTTGTTTTTATTTAATTAAAATAAAGTGGAAATTTGAAAGGACTTAAGCTTTAAATCTTGTGACTTTTCATTGCCTAGTCTTTTCACTTGCCTTGGCCTTTCATTTTCTAGCATAGCCGTACATTTCTTATTGATAATTCATGTGAAAACTTCTCATCCTCCTCATAACTCACGGCCAATTTCATTTCTGAAATTATTTTCAAGTTTTTCCAAGGGCTTCTTTCCAATTTTTCTCCTCTCTTTCATTGTATTTTACCTTCCTCCTCTTCTAGCTTTGGTTGGAATCTCCCACCTTCATCTCCACCAACCACCTCCTCCACCATCTACAGCAGCTACTCCTCCCCCTCCTCTGACTTTAACTAAGCCTTGCCCATCCATGAAGGTTAGCATCGCAAACTTTGCACTAAACCCTTCCAAATTGCCTAACCAAGCTTCATACTTCACCATTTCCCTTCCTATTCACTTTGGCCACCCCTTAGACACCGCCACTAGCTGCTACTTCACCTCTGGCCACCTCTAACCATCAGCTCCCGATCTGACCTGATCCATTTATGACATGGCCGAGCCTTGTTGTGCGCAAAAAACTCCAACTTTTGCACTTGACCCTTTGTATGCTTCATGTTGTATCTCCTACCATCATCATCTCCATGTTGTTGTGCATATATGATGCATACCCGAGCCTATAACATGGTCATGGCTTAGTCATGTTGACACCTAGGCTGAGCCAAGTGTGGTGTGATCAAGCCCATTTGATTAAGTGTCAAGCCATGTTGCCATCGTAAGCAATTTGTGTTAAAGCTGGGTAATGTTCTTTGTTGATTCAAAATTTCCATTTCGTTTCAATTCATATTTTTATTGTATATATACATATTTATATTATCTTGCTTATTTGTTGTATACAAGATCAATATCAAGGCTCTCCATCCATTCGAATCTAATCGGGCGTGTCGTGCCTTTGGAATTTCTCTTGTGTGTGTTGTTTGTCTCTAGATTTGATAAAGGCGAGTCTTTCTCACTCTGTCATATTAACTTATGAAATGGTAATCGATAACAAGTGTTTAGTAATTAAAATGTTTATGCAAATTGATGATGATTATATGATATGCTATGCTTTCTTACTACCATGTTAAAACTGTTAATTATCACCTGACATCTGATATGACATTATATTGTGACATTGACATTTTTTATATTGTTTATGCATATGTTCACACTGCAAGTTCTCTGTTAGAATAGAATCACTATGGGTTGAAATGATACATACCCGAACGGACTATAGAATATGGAGAAATCGTTATAGGTTGAAATGATAGGCCTGAGCTATTTTTATTTATTTTTATTTACTTGGGATTGCGGGTTTGAAATGATAGAACCCGGTTTTCTTTTTAAATTGCGGATTGAAATGATACATATCTGTATCACTTGACCTAGGTTAGCAAATTTTATACAGACCCCGTGGTATATTTTTAAATGATTTTTATTAAAATATGTATTTTTAAAAGTAAGAAATTTTGATTTAAAAATATATATTTTATGGTTTTAAGAAAATTAAATATTAAGTCTTGAAATTGTGAATTTAAGTACGTAAATTTGAAGTAATTATGATTTTTGACTTCAAATTTTATTTTAAAACGTAAATAAATAATGGAAATTAAATTCAAAGTTTTGAAACGATATTTGAAGTAAAATGTTAAGTTTTATTAAATTTATAAGTTAATAAACAGTGAATTTTGACTTAATAAATGAATGGAGTTTTTAAATTGAATACTTGATCTTAAAATTTTATTGTGTTAAATCATATGTTAAAATGATTTTAAATGTGAAATTTTGAAGTCTAGAAATATGATTTTCAAGTTATAATAATAAAAATTTGGAGTTTTATTATTATTTTTGAAAAGCTAAAAATGAAATCTGGAATTTTGTAGCATTTTCAAAATGCTATAGTCTTATGACAGCATTTTTAATGCTGTTGTTTTGAATCTAACAAGGTTTGAAATAACTAAATATCTATTACGACATATTATAAATGCTGTTATTCTTGAACTAAACCATTTTGGAAACTATAAGCTACGACAGCACTTTATAAATGCTGTCGTTGCTATAATTTGACAATGTTTGAAATGTTATAGATTTTAACACTATTTGAGTTATATTTTAAAGTGTTAAATGATTTAACTTTTGGAAATTTATTAATTGTGAAATTTAAGAAGTTTTGAATATATTTTAATACTTAAATTTTAATTTTTAAGGAATTTAAAGTTGAATTTGAATTTAAATAGGGTTTACTTGGTTATGTGTTAAATGGAATGAAATGTAATGAGATAAATGAATTTTTGAATGGAATTTTTAATGTAATTTGTAATGATACTTGAAATAATAAATGAATGACTTATCGATTTAAAAATGATATTTAAATTTGAGTATTTTAATTTGAATTCAAATAATGATCTGATAATGAGGTTTTAAAAGGATCTGATATTTTAATGATTTTGAAATGGTTTGGAAATGATTTGATCTTTGTTTTAATAAAGAATATGAATGTGGAATAATATTTGATTTTGATTTATTTGATAAAGGAATATTTGAAGTTTATATTTGTATGAAAAGATATTTGGTTTAATTGTAATTTAAGTTTACTTAAATAATGTTGGGTTTACGAAACGAATATTTCAAAACTAAATAATATGAAATTAGATTTGAGATATGAATATATGGAATTATATAGTTTAGTTTTGAAAAGTGGGACATTAAAGTTTGGAAATATAATAAAATTGGATTGTTTATTTTGTAGATCAAATCTATATTTGAAATGTTTTGTAACGATCTCGAATTTTATTAAGTTTAAATTGATAATTAATTTTTTTTTTGAATAAAATTTGTGAAAATAATCGGTAATTAATATAAAATTTTAGTTAAATTTTAAATAATCGAGAATTAATTTGGATATTTGAAAATGAACATGTTTATAAAATAGATTGAAAAATTGAATTGGGATTTTGGATATGATCAAATTTGATATTAGGTAATTAAACTTTAAAAGGAATTAAAATGAGTATTGATGTTAAGCAAATACTTTAAATGAATTTATAGTTATATAAAATATGAGAAGTAAAATATAATACAAACAAATGTACTACAATAATAATAAATATATTTGTATTGACATACAAGACAAGTATTAATGTTGAAAACAAAAGTGCATATACGTATTAAAATAGTATGAACTTGTAAATTGCAAAGCAAAGGAAATATGTATAAAATATCTACAACATAATAAAATACAGCACATCCTAGCATAGGCCAGGGACATGTATATAAGATTTTCTTTTATTTTAAAGTATTAATGTACAAAGGGAGATCATCTCAGCCCCCATAAGGAAGAATAGCTCTGACCTATAAACCAAACAATATATGCATATAAACATGTCAGCCACCAACAGATTATCATCAGCCACAAACCCGAGTAAAAGAAGATAATTAAAGACTTAAACAAGTAAATTATAAGAGCTTAACAAAGCAAACAAATAAATATAAGTACAAAGCAAAGTTGCAGCCACCATAACATATCACTGCAGCCATACCTCTAGCATATCAAGACATCTTCTCAGCATATATAAAATACTATCACTTGTACAAAGCATTAAATGCAAGTATCTAGTGTATATTTATAAAAAAATACAACCTATACACCTCTTTCTATATATCAACTTCCTCACTTCTGTTCATTCCTTCAAGCTGAGCAAAACTAAAATGAATACTATTTCAAAACTTAAACCAACTTCAATTTAAAACTTCAACTGGAACAACAATGCAATGAACTACAACTTGAACAACCATTTAATCAGACCAAACAGAGATCAAAGAAGCAAAGTTTCAATGGAAAATCAAAGCAAGGATCAAGTTCTGGAAAGCAAAAGAAAAAAAAATTAAACTAAAAAAAACCTGGTCTCTGCCTTTAACAAAACTAGGTGAGTAACTTTATTTTCTACAATCTAAGTATCTAGTTGCTTGACTTAAGTACGAAGATAATCAAATTTGTGTTCATTTATTGATGATGTTTGCGTGGGTATTTATAAGTTCACTTCTCTGTGTAATTGTGGAGTGGGATATCAGTATATTGGAACCCTGTTAAACCTCTCTGTATAAAAAAAATTCAAACTCAGATATAATTCAAAGATCATTACTGCTCAATCTATTGATTGTTAGAACAAAACATATAAACAAAATATGTTTGGGTAAGTATAAAGTGGGTTTTAAAATTTATTTCATGCTAAATTAAGTGGTCTGCTCTGGAAAAGAACATAAGAACAGCAATACTTGAATTAAGTGACAAATTCAAACATCATGAATTAACGATTCAAGTTTACAAACTGTTTACTCAATCAAAAATAGGATTTTTAAAACTCAAATCACAATTTTTAGTTAAGCAGTGAAGTAGCAGTTTGGGTTTGATCGTTTTGGGCATTTTGGGTCGCCGTGGGTGATCCCATTGATCGGAGGGGACGAGTTTCCTCCTGGAGGTGGAGGAGTGATCGGTGAAGCTAGGAAAAATATCGGAATGGTGGATAATTCACCGTTGAGGCAGCGGTAGGCGTTTTTAGTTCGAAAACCTAATTTTGTCATGGGTTTCTATTTCATCTTGTTCGTCGTTGGTGGGCGACCGAGTTCGCCGTGGTTTGGGGGAATGGTGGAGGAGGCGATGACGAACAGATGGCCGGAATTTCAAACTCTCTGGTGGACGAGGCGGTGAGAAATTGGTGATGACAGGTTTGTAGAGGGAGGTCTGTTCGTGTGTTCCAGGTTAGGCCAAACCACTCGATTTCGAGTTATTTTGTGGATTTTGTTGGTCGCGAATGGAACTGAGGATGATCGTTGATGTGAGGAGATTGTCGCCGTTGAACGGAGTCGGCTGCGATGATGGTGCACGTGCACCGTGCCCATTGAAATGCTGAGGAATTTTAGGTGGTGTGCAGGGAATTTTAACTCGGGTTTTACTCGAGTTATTCGAGTACTTGACGCGAAGCAATGGGGAGTCTGACTCGAAGCAAGTTTGTTAGCCTCGGGTTATTTTGTATGTTACAGGTTTTATGAAACCTGTCTGCAAATTTGAATTTTAAAGCAAATTTAAATGGAATTTGGATTTTAAATTAAAATTTCAAATCAAGGTTTTAAAAACAAATATTTATTTTGATTTTGATAAAATTCTTTTATAAAGGGTTTCTTAAATTTTAATGAGAAGTTAAATGATTGGTTTTAACTTGAATTTGCAAGTAAGAATATTAATGTATTTTGAAAGCTTAATTTTTAAATAAAAATTAAGTAGATTAGTTTAAAAGCTTTCTCTTATATAAGTAATAAATGTTATTTTCATTTATTTTAAAGAATTATAAATTGAATTTTTAAATTGGATTAATGTTTAAAAGAATAATCATTTTGAATTTTAAATTCAAAATGTAAATTTAATTTAAATTAAAAAGTGAAATGTTTTTCACTCTAATGTTAATGTAGTCATCAATAAGCAATGAATTATATTAGAGATAATTAAGGTATTAAATGATTCAATTACTAAGATAATTAAGGAATGATTTATTTATCGAATTTATAAATAAATGATTTAGATTAATTTATAATTAGAGATTAATTTAAAAGTAATTAAAGAAATGCTATTAGTAAATGAAGATAATTAACTAGGAATTATTAAGTGATTAAATTAATGTGAATAATTTTGATAATTAATTAGATTAATTGAATAAGAAAATCAATTATAAATTGTAATTACTTAATGAAAGTAATAAAGGGGCAAATTACCAATTGTAATTGAATTTGAATATTTTGATTAACTTAATGATAAAGTTTAATTGGTAATTAATGATTAATGGTTATGGGGTGATTGCTTAATGAGAAGTAATTAAAAGTTTAATTACTTAAGATAATAAATTAAGAAGTTAATTAATTATGTAATTGGTTCGGAGGTTAATTTAATTAATATGATTAATTAAGAATAAATCAATTAATCAAAAAGTTTGATAAATTAATTTATATCAAATGATTTGTAATTAATAAATCAGGATTAGATAATTAAATTCATAAGAAATTTATTTTACTTGGAAATAAATTGAATCGATTAGGATTAATCAATTTAATTAATCCTACTTATAAATGACAATTGAATGCTTAACCTTACTTATGAATGATTGTATTGTATGAGATGCCTTGAATTGATTATCCTATCTGATTTATGATATTTTGTTCTATAGATTGAACTGTGTATATTTATTGCATCTGTATATTATCTATGAATCTGTGAATGGACGATGAGCGTTATAGTTTATATCGCTTATCAACTATATTTCTGTGTTTTTAATCTGTGATGATTGAATGATGTTGCACTATTTGTTAAACCCCTGGCCCACACCATACACACACAAATATGGATTTCACGAGGAAATCGATTAAGTCACAGATTTTTGAAATAGTTTTAAATTTGAATATTTGAATTCAAATGTTTTGAAATGGATTGGGTTTAAAGTGAAAAGCTTTTGAAATGAAATTTCATAAATGAAATTTCTTTTTGAATAACTTGATTAAATTTTGGAATTTAAATAATTTGGTTTAAACTTAAATACAAGATTTGAAATTGAATTCTATGATTCGAAACTAGGGATTAAAAATGTTATACCAGTTATATAGGGGTTAAACTATTTTAAAATGTATTAATTTGGGAATATGAATATAAATTAAGAACTTTAACTTGTGCAAATATAATTGGATTTTTCTGAAATGAAAACTGTTTGTTTTCAAATAATAAAAGCTTTCACATAAGAAATGAATGTTCAATTTGTGTTAAAAAGAATTTCAAGTTTGAGAATGAAGATAATTTCCAAGTTATGTAAACGATTTGAAAGCTATAAGTTAAATCTTTGATTTAAAGATTTAACGAGTTAATCCAATTGGAATGGTAAGTGTTTTGAAGTCTATGAATTGATCTTTGTGAAATAAATCTTTTTGTAATATAAAGATTTGAAATGGTAATTGGTTTAAACCATTTGAAGAAAGGTTTTGGGTTTTAAGTTGTGACTTAATTGAAATCCCAATATCCATATGTTTTTGAAATACTGCGCTCACTGTTCGGTTTAGCCGGGAGAGGACCTTTGTGTCTTATATCCCATTCCGAATACGTGATATGTCGTTATGGATAGCATTTGAAGACCGGTGTTGAAGACCGGATATTTTTGAAAGCAAAAGGACAACTCGTCGAATGTCTTTACATCGATTGGTCCCCGGTATAGAGACTCCATATGTGATGGGAAGTCCGAACGTGATTAGTGAATATCCGGATTGCAAGGACTTCTTTGGAAGTGCCTTCGGTTCTGTTCGAGCCCGGAACAGACTAGTATGGATAGTATGTCTGACATTACAAATTGAGATATAAAGCCGATTTCTTTCAAATATATTTCTGTTGGTGGCGGAGAATTTATTCTCTTAGCTTAACACCCTTCTCTGAGACGTACGAGCTCAGAGGTTATATAGTTGAAGGTTATCAGCGATATATTCCCAATTTGGTAATGTGACATGCTGAGTGTTGCTGTGAAATGATCATTGTGTTGATCATTTGTGATAAGATCATTTGTTTGATCGTTTATCTTTGTGATCATTTCTATGATCATTTGTTGACCCAAAGCACGGCTTTTGTATAAAGTGTGTCTTTGTGGACGTGACTTCGTCGAGCCTCACACCTCGGAATGGTCAAAACAGGAAAGATGCAGCAAGGTTATGAGGGGTAGCTCCCTTTAGGGTATGTGCATTTCCTTCTGGAAAAGGATGGTATCATGGTATGGAGCCCAGATGCTTACTCATGTTGAAACACTTATTATTATGGTGTGATGTTGATTACGAGCGCTCGGATAAAGGTCCCAAAGTACCGGGGGATGGCATACTCGTGTCAGTTGTTACATAGTTTGACAGGTAACCCGGCCTTGTGTTGGCAAAGATCCGGTTAGGTTCTCGGGGACGTCCTTCCAGAGGCGTTCTCATGTGGCAATGGGAAGTTTCTTGGCCTGACCATTCGTTGGAAATCCAAAGAAACAATACGAGCATTGTACGGTTTTAGTTGTAGAACCTGCCATCTAATATGGTAGCTATAGTAAGCATAATATAATGATACCTATGCTGGCTAAGATTTATATTCTACTTTCGAAATGTTTTCCTACACTATGCACTAGTAATAATATCAAATGTTCTTTTTAAATGCGTATCAAGCATCTTTGACTATCATAAGGAGAAATCTCCTCCAAGTCTGCATTTGCATCGTGTGTGTGGCGGGAGGTCTTATGGTAGTCTCATTTTTAAAAGCATTGCGAATTGACTTTAAAAATATTCTTCTATTTTGATTTTGAATAAAAGATAAACTGTTTTTTTTGTTGCTCACACCAGTCCCATGACTGATTCAGAGTTTATTGTTTCTTTCCTAAACTCTGGGTGCTCATTATTTTCTACACGAGCAGTCTAGAGTTGGGTTTTTCAGATAGTCAGATGTAGTAGATTATCTGGAGTTAGTTCAGTCTTTGGATCACACCAGTCTTGCTTGTCTTGGTGCATCGTTATTGGGAGTTCGAGCTATTGCTGGATTGGTTCTTGGAAATGGAGTTGCAGTTCTCGGAGTTCTCTTTTGAAGACTACCTTAGAGTTATATTGTTCCGCTGCTAGATGTCATCTATTTTTCTTTTCCGCTGCTATTTTTTTTGTATCATATCTCTGATGTATATTTATATCTATTAGATCATCTGTTGTGTCAGATATTGTATCAAAGCTGTATATCAATGTATTGTTCTTTTATTCCGCTGTGTTGTTTACTTAATGTTGTTATAAGCTCCGGCGAATCGGATTTGAACGGTCGAATCTACGGCATTCAAGTACGATGTAAAGTATGGATGTCGATTTTCGAGCGGGAAAAATCCGTTCTCGTTACATTTGGTATCAGAGCTAAGGTTAAACTTTAGCTCAGGAGTATAACACATTAAGTAGCTCATTAGAGATAGGGTGAAGTAAACCTTAGAATGAGTATATCCCTAAGATATCCGTTTGAATGCCTCAGTAAATTCTCTTACTATCCACTGATAGTGAGTATGAGTGCGAGAAGAGAACGAGATAGGGGACAGGAGAATACGACTATAATTGGTCAATACTCTGTAACGAAAGTGGAAACAATCTTTTTCTTCCCAAATTTCTTTGATTCGTTTTCAAATTCTTTTGATTTCTTCGTGACAGCTCCACAAAGAAGTTTCGGTGTGATTGTGGCCTACAAGTCGTTGTAGGAAATTTTTACTTCGTATCTACATCGGTTTCTTATCAGCTTTTCAATTTAAACCTTAATGAGTATGAATTTGAAATTGGAAATTTTAAATGAATTGGAAATTTTAAATTGAGTTAAACTTGTTAATAGAATATGAAGGATAAATTGAATTGTATCGATAAAGCGATTTCGTTTAAAACCAAAATTTGAAATTCTGTTGTAATTTCTTGGGTTGGTCGAAGTCCGAAGAGGGACAAATTAGTATATATTCTGAGATATTCCGACTTGAATTTGGAATCCATATTTTGTATTTGAGAAATTGTGAAGATTGAGTCTATCTCTGTGTTGTTTTCGTGCCTGCGAATTTCGAGGACGGAATTCTTTTTAAAGGAGGAAGTCTGTAACGATCTCGAATTTTATTAAGTTTAAATTGATAATTGAATTTTATTTTTGAATAAAATTTGTGAAAATAATTGGTAATTAATATAAAATTTTAGTTAAATTTTAAATAATCGAGAATTAATTTGGATATTTCAAAATGAACATGTTTATAAAATAGATTGAAAAATTGAATTGGGATTTAGGATATGATCAAATTTGATATTAAGTAATTAAACTTTAAAAGGAATTAAAATGAGTATTGATGTTAAGCAAATACTTTAAATGAATTTATAGTTATATAAAATATGAGAAGTAAAATATAATATGAACAAATGTACTACAATAATAATAAATATATTTGTATTGACATACAAGACAAGTATTAATGTTGAAAACAAAACTGCATATACGTATTAAAATAGTATGAACTTGTAAATTGCAAAGAAAAGGAAATATGTATAAAATATCTACAACATAATAAAATACAGCACATCCTAGCATAGGCCAGGGACATGTATATAAGATTTTCTTTTATTTTAAAGTATTAATGTACAAAGGGAGATCATCTCAGCCCCCATAAGGAAGAATAGCTCTGACCTATAAACCAAATAATATATGCATATAAACATGTCAGCCACCAACAGATTATCATCAGCCACAAACCCGAGTAAAAGAAGATAATTAAAGACTTAAACAAGTAAATTATAAGAGCTTAATAAAGCAAACAAATAAAAATAAGTACAAAGCAAAGTTGCAGCCACCATAACATATCACTACAGCCATACCTCTAGCATATCAAGACATCTTCTCAGCATATATAAAATACTATCACTTGTACAAAGCATTAAATACAAGTATCTAGTGTATATTTATAAACAAATACAACCTATACACCTCTTTCTATATATCAACTTCCTCACTTCTGTTCATTCCTTCAAGCTGAGCAAAACTAAAATGAATACTATTTCAAAACTTAAACCAACTTCAATTTAAAACTTCAACTGGAACAACAATGCAATCAACTACAACTTGAACAACCATTTAATCAGACCAAACAGAGATCAAAGAAGCAAAGTTTCAATGGAAAATCAAAGCAAGGATCAAGTTTTGGAAAGCAAAAGAAAAAAAAATTAAACTAAAAAAAAAAACTGGTCTCTGCCTTCAACAAAACTAGGCGAGTAACTTTATTTTCTACAATCTAAGTATCTAGTTGCTTGACTTAAGTACGAAGATAATCAAATTTGTGTTCATTTATTGATGATGTTTGCGTGGGTATTTATAAGTTCACTTCTCTGTGTAATTGTGGAGTGGGATATCAGTATATTGAAACCCTGTTAAACCTCTCTGTATAAAAAAAATTCAAACTCAGATATAATTCAAAGATCAATACTGCTCAATCTATTGATTGTTAGAACAAAACATATAAACAAAATATGTTTGGGTAAGTATAAAGTGGGTTTTAAAATTTATTTCATGCTAAATTAAGTGGTCTGCTCTGGAAAAGAACATAAGAACAGCAATACTTGAATTAAGTGACAAATTCAAACATCATGAATTAACGATTCAAGTTTACAAACTGTTTACTCAATCAAAAATAGGATTTTTAAAACTCAAATCACAATTTTTAGTTAAGCAGTGAAGTAGCAGTTTGGGTTTGATCGTTTTGGGCATTTTGGGTCGCCGTGGGTGATCCCATTGATCGGAGGGGATGAGTTTCCTCCTGGAGGTGGAGGAGTGATCGGCGAAGCTAGGAAAAATATCGGAATGGTGGATAGTTCACCGTGGAGGCAACGGTAGGCGTTTTTAGTTCGAAAACCTAATTTTGTCATGGGTTTCTATTTCATCTTGTTCGTCGTTGGTGGGTGACCGAGTTCGCCGTGGTTTGGGGGAATGGTGGAGGAGGCGATGACGAACAGATGGCCGGAATTTCAAACTCTCTGGTGGACGAGGCGGTGAGAAATTGGTGATGACAGGTTTGTGGAGGGAGGTCTGTTCGTGTGTTCCAGGTTAGGCCAAACCACTCGATTTCGAGTTATTTTGTGGATTTTGTTGGTCGCGAATGGAACTGAGGATGATCGTTGATGTGAGGAGATTGTCGCCGTTGAACGGAGTCGGCTGCGATGATGGTGCACGTGCACCGTGCCCATTGAAATGCTGAGGAATTTTAGGTGGTGTGCAGGGAATTTTAACTCGGGTTTTACTCGAGTTATTCGAGTACTTGACGCGAAGCAATGGGGAGTCTGACTCGAAGCAAGTTTGTTAGCCTCGGGTTATTTTGTATGTTACAGGTTTTATGAAACCTGTCTGCAAATTTGAATTTTAAAGCAAATTTAAATGGAATTTGGATTTTAAATTAAAATTTCAAATCAAGGTTTTAAAAACAAATATTTATTTTGATTTTGATAAAATTCTTTTATAAAGGGTTTCTTAAATTTTAATGAGAAGTTAAATGATTGGTTTTAACTTGAATTTGCAAGTAAGAATATTAATGTATTTTGAAAGCTTAATTTTTAAATAAAAATTAAGTAGATTAGTTTAAAAGCTTTCTCTTTTTTTTTTTTTTTTTTTTTTTTTTTTGAAAAAAGGATCCAAAAGCTTTATTGATAATGCCAACACATTACATACAAGTTATATACATAAAGAAACTGTTGGGCACAAAAAAACAGGCAACCCGTATACTCTACAGACAAAACACAAACCCTAAATACATTGCGATAGTTTCGCGACTCATGGCGGCTCGTTCTCTCTCCCTTGCAATCTTTCATCTCTTTCAACGATAGTGATAATACTATCAGTGCATCTAGACAATTTTGAGCTCTCTGTTTCTACATCTTCTCTATCAATCATGTATCTTGAGGATGAAGCAGTATTGGGGGAATTAGGGTTTTTGGTTACGGTAAGGTCAACTCGCAGAGGTATGATTTCCCATTTTTGTATGATGTTGTCCGCATTGATGTTGTTGTGGTTGAAAAACTTGGATCTATTGATGATAAAGTCTCGAACATTGGATTTGATGATGTTACAGACTGTGATTTTATCTTTCTTTTCATTGTTAAAGATGATATCATTCCTGTTTTTCCAAATGTACCAAACGGCTGTGCTAAGCGCAGCAATTATGATGTCTTTCTTTATACTGTTGACTGTAAAATTTTGGGATATATATGTGACAGCATCTAAAAGAGAAATATGTATGTCTCCATGAGTTATAGGGTCCTCCATCATGGTTCTGATCCAATACCACACATGTTTGGAGAAGGAACAGTTGAAAAAAAGATGGTTACATGTTTCTATTTCCTTTTTGCACAATACACATAAGTTATCTTCTGTTACTCCCTGTAGTTGTAGCTTATCTTTTGTGGGAAGGTAATTGAAAATTGCTCTATATAAGCATACATTCATTTTTGGGAGTGATGTGGTATTCCATATGATTTTATGATAATTGATATTGTGGAGTTTGACTCTTATACTATTCCATGTATCATGAAAATTGAACTTGCCATTTTTACTGCTGTTACAAAACCAATAGTCTTCTGTTTTATCATGATGTATAGGAACTTTCCTTATTTCCTCACTTATGTTTCCTAAATATGAGATGTTTTCTGTCCTCCAACAATTATCAGATATGATATGACTTACCTTATGATTATGACCTCTTGTATATGATAAGATTTGCTGCCCCAGTTTTTCCAATAATGTAGAACCATTGATCCAAGGTATAAACCATAAACTGGTGGATTTACCATCCACAATTCTTCTGTCAATCAATTTTTGAGCTTCTTTTCTGTAGTATAACATTTTCTTCCAAGTGCATGAAGAATTGTTACTGAAGTTAGCTTCCCACAAAGTCTCATTGTTAGCATATTTTGCATTAAGCCATCTAGCACTATAAGATGAGTTGTTAAGGGTTTCCCATATTCTTTTGATGCAAAATGTATTGTTAATGTCTGACAGTTTTTTCAAACCCATAAAAGCTTTCTCTTATATAAGTAATAAATGTTATTTTCATTTATTTTAAAGAATTATAAATTGAATTTTTAAATTGGATTAATGTTTAAAAGAATAATCATTTTGAATTTTAAATTCAAAATGTAAATTTAATTTAAATTAAAAAGTGAAATGTTTTTCACTCTAATGTTAATGTAGTCATCAATAAGCAATGAATTATATTAGAGATAATTAAGGTATTAAATGATTCAATTACTAAGATAATTAAGGAATGATTTATTTATCGAATTTATAAATAAATGATTTAGATTAATTTATAATTAGAGATTAATTTAAAAGTAATTAAAGAAATGCTATTAGTAAATGAAGATAATTAACTAGGAATTATTAAGTGATTAAATTAATGTGAATAATTTTGATAATTAATTAGATTAATTGAATAAGAAAATCAATTATAAATTGTAATTACTTAATGAAAGTAATAAAGGGGCAAATTACCAATTGTAATTGAATTTGAATATTTTGATTAACTTAATGATAAAGTTTAATTGGTAATTAATGATTAATGGTTATGGGGTGATTGCTTAATGAGAAGTAATTAAAAGTTTAATTACTTAAGATAATAAATTAAGAAGTTAATTAATTATGTAATTGGTTCGGAGGTTAATTTAATTAATATGATTAATTAAGAATAAATTAATTAATCAAAATGTTTGATAAATTAATTTATATCAAATGATTTGTAATTAATAAATCAGGATTAGATAATTAAATTCATAAGAAATTTATTTTACTTGGAAATAAATTGAATCGATTAGGATTAATCAATTTAATTAATCCTACTTATAAATGACAATTGAATGCTTAACCTTACTTATGAATGATTGTATTGTATGAGATGCCTTGAATTGATTATCCTATCTGATTTATGATATTTTGTTCTATAGATTGAACTGTGTATATTTATTGCATCTGTATATTATCTATGAATCTGTGAATGGACGATGAGCGTTATAGTTTATATCGCTTATCAACTATATTTCTGTGTTTTTAATCTGTGATGATTGAATGATGTTGCACTATTGTGTTAAACCCCTGGCCCACACCATACACACACAAATATGGATTTCACGAGGAAATCGATTAAGTCACAGATTTTTGAAATAGTTTTAAATTTGAATATTTGAATTCAAATGTTTTGAAATGGATTGGGTTTAAAGTGAAAAGCTTTTGAAATGAAATTTCATAAATGAAATTTCTTTTTGAGTAACTTGATTAAATTTTGGAATTTAAATAATTTGGTTTAAACTTAAATACAAGATTTGAAATTGAATTCTATGATTCGAAACTAGGGATTAAAAATGTTATACCAGTTATATAGGGGTTAAACTATTTTAAAATGTATTAATTTGGGAATATGAATATAAATTAAGAACTTTAACTTGTGCAAATATAATTGGATTTTTCTGAAATGAAAACTGTTTGTTTTCAAATAATAAAAGCTTTCACATAAGAAATGAATGTTCAATTTGTGTTAAAAAGAATTTCAAGTTTGAGAATGAAGATAATTTCCAAGTTATGTAAACGATTTGAAAGCTATAAGTTAAATCTTTGATTTAAAGATTTAACGAGTTAATCCAATTGGAATGGTAAGTGTTTTGAAGTCTATGAATTGATCTTTGTGAAATAAATCTTTTTTTAATATAAAGATTTGAAATGGTAATTGGTTTAAACCATTTGAAGAAAGGTTTTGGGTTTTAAGTTGTGACTTAATTGAAATCCCAATATCCATATGTTTTTGAATACTGCGCTCACTGTTCGGTTTAGCCGGGAGAGGACCTTGTCATATATCCCATTCCGAATACGTGATATGTCGTTATGGATAGCATTTGAAGACCGGTGTTGAAGACCGGATATTTTTGAAAGCAAAAGGACAACTCGTCGAATGTCTTCACATCGACTGGTCCCCGGTATAGAGACTCCATATGTGATGGGAAGTCCGAACGTGATTAGTGAATATCCGGATTGCAAGGACTTCTTTGGAAGTGCCTTCGGTTCTGTTCGAGCCCGGAACAGACTAATATGGATAGTATGTCTGACATTACAAATTGGGATATAAAGCCGATTTCTTTCAAATATATTTCTGTTGGTGGCGGAGAATTTATTCTCTTAGCTTAACACCCTTCTCTGAGACGTACGAGCTCAGAGGTTATGTAGTTGAAGGTTATCAGCGATATATTCCCAATTTGGTAATGTGACATGCTGAGTGTTGCTGTGAAATGATCATTGTGTTGATCATTTGTGATAAGATCATTTGTTTGATCGTTTATCTTTGTGATCATTTCTATGATCATTTGTTGACCCAAAGCACGACTTTTGTATAAAGTGTGTCTTTGTGGACGTGACTTCGTCGAGCCTCACACCTCGGAATGGTTAAAACAGGAAAGATGCAGCAAGGTTATGAGGGGTAGCTCCCTTTAGGGTATGTGCATTTCCTTCTGGAAAAGGGTGGTATCATGGTATGGAGCCCAGATGCTTACTCATGTTGAAACACTTATTATTATGGTGTGATGTTGATTACGAGCGCTCAGATAATGGTCCCAAAGGACCGGGGGATGGCATACTCGTGTCAGTTGTTACCTAGTTTGACAGGTAACCCGGCCTTGTGTTGGCAAAGATCCGGTTAGGTTCTCGGGGACGTCCTTCCAGAGGCGTTCTCATGTGGCAATGGGAAGTTTCTTGGCCTGACCATTCGTTGGAAATCCAAAGAAACAATACGAGCATTGTACGGTTTTAGTTGTAGAACCTGCCATCTAATATGGTAGCTATAGTAAGCATAATATAATGGTACCTATGCTGGCTAAGATTTATATTCTACTTTCGAAATGTTTTCCTACACTATGCACTAGTAATAATATCAAATGTTCTTTTTAAATGCGTATCAAGCATCTTTGACTATCATAAGGAGAAATCTCCTCCAAGTCTGCATTTGCATCGTGTGTGTGGCGGGAGGTCTTATGGTAGTCTCATTTTTAAAAGCATTGCGAATTGACTTTAAAAATATTCTTCTATTTTGATTTTGAATAAAAGATAAACTGTTTTTTTTGTTGCTCACACCAGTCCCATGACTGATTCAGAGTTTATTGTTTCTTTCCTAAACTCTGGGTGCTCATTATTTTCTACACGAGCAGTCTAGAGTTGGGTTTTTCAGATAGTCAGATGTAGTAGATTATCTGGAGTTAGTTCAGTCTTTGGATCACACCAGTCTTGCTTGTCTTGGTGCATCGTTATTGGGAGTTCGAGCTATTGCTGGATTGGTTCTTGGAAATGGAGTTGCAGTTCTCGGAGTTCTCTTTTGAAGACTACCTTAGAGTTATATTGTTCCGCTGCTAGATGTCATCTATTTTTCTTTTCCGCTGCTATTTTTTTTGTATCATATCTCTGATGTATATTTATATCTATTAGATCATCTGTTGTATCAGATATTGTATCAAAGTTGTATATCAATGTATTATTCTTTTATTCCGCTGTGTTGTTTACTTAATGTTGTTATAAGCTCCGGCGAATCGGATTTGAACGGTCGAATCTACGGCATTCAAGTACGATGTAAAGTATGGATGTCGATTTTCGAGCGGGTAAAATCCGTTCTCGTTACATGTTTTGTTAGAAAACTAAATTCAATTGAAACTGATAGTTTGAATTGAATTCAATTGGAAATTTGAAATTTTGGTTTAATGGAATAAATTTGTAAAGTGTAAAGAATTAAAGGATGATTTCAAATGTATGATTTTGAAATGTTATGATTTTCAAAGTGTAATTGTTTCAAGTATTTTTGGTTTCAAAAGAATTATACTTTGAAAGTATTATGATTTTGAAATGAATATATGTTTTGAAATGTTTTGGTTTCAAAGTATATACTATTTTGAAAGGAATATAGTTTGAAATGAAATGATTTGATCTTTTTTGAAGTATAAACTATTTTGAAATGACCACGGCGTTATAATAAAGTTTGGTTGTTAAAGAGACCGGGATCGGAAGTTGTCATACTCTCTACCAACTTCGAAAACCACTTTAACAACCGTGTACGTGGTGGAGATTCCAGAATGAAGTAGGATGGTGGCTACGATCTTGAGGTATATTACGTGGACCCAACTCCCGTGAGTTGGCATAAGGTGGCTAAAACAGGAGTGATCTCGGGCCAAGTGAGGTCATTCCTCCGATCGGGACACATTCCTTCGATACTATACTCTTACTTGTGATTGATTAGATGCCCATCCTATGATTTTGATATGGGAGTGTATTCTGAGGTGGGCGTATGTGGCTGCTACGTTATCACCAGCCTGTGTGCGTAATTGGAATACCTACCCTGGCATTGCCTTGTGTGCCGTGTCATCTACTGTAACAACCCGGTATTTTGCATCAATTATAATCGACAATTTAAACGATTAATATTGACACAAATTTCCATTTGAAGTTTTTTAAATTTGAATTAAAATTCTTTTATAAATTTTTAAAAGGAATTTTGGGCTTCGAAATTAAATAGTGGTCCATATTTTATTGGGCCGTGATAATTTGCTAAGGCTTTTAACCGGTTTCTTTTACCCCGTTTAATTCATTCTCGTTCCAACCCTAAAACGAACGAACGAAAATAAAATGGAGGCTGTCTTGTTCGCCCCATTCTCCAGATTAGGGCTTTGCTTTCGTTCTCTCTGCTCTGGAAATTAGGGCTTGAAGTCGCCGGCTTTAATTGGTCAATCGAGTGGAAATCGCGCTCGTGCTTTCTTCGGCTGCTCCAACTCGTGGCATAGGTGAGTGATTTTTCACTCACATCTCAATTCATGCTTGGTTTAATGCTTTGGTTATGTGGATTTATCTCCATTGATTCCTGATTTGAAACTTGTGAGGCCTGTTGAACTGACTCATTGCAGTTGTTTTGACCTGCATTTTCTTAGTTGGCATCAGCTTGACTTTGATTTGTTATTCTATAGCTTTGGTCTTTTCTTAACTTTACTTGAGAAATTACAGTCTTGTTGAATGACTTGACTGGTTCTTCCTCCATTAAGAAGTATTGTTGCATTTTAGATGTAGTCGTGCACTTGGTCTCTTCACTGTGTTCTCTTCACGCCTGACTTGATGCTGCATACATGTTTGTTGCAGTCCATTTTGTTGTTGGACTTGGTGACATGCATTTCTTTGTGGTCTCTGTTCTTTGTTCATTGGTTATTGTTCTGGTTCGTCGTGGCTTGAGCATTTGGTTTGCACTTGTTCATCATGTAGCTTGTTCTCTACATTTACTTGACTAGTCTGCATACATGTGCTTAATTGCTGTTTTGTTGACACTGGTTTGAGCCCTGTTGTCTGCACTTGTATGCTCTCGTGTATTGCCTTTGACATGATTCACTTCATGTTTGTTGCTAGTTTACCTTGAATTACTGCTTCCATTCTGTTCTAATTTGTCGAAGCTTGGAACTGTTTGCAACTTGACATTGTAGTCTTCTTCGAACTGTTTTCATTTCAGTTGAACTTGATATTGTAGTCTTCTTCGAACTGTCTTCATGTACTGTTGACATGTCTTGATGTTGTTTTGTTGAAGTTCTTTATGTTTGCATCTTGACATGTTGTATACTTTCTAACCTGATAGCATTTTTGTCTCAAGCATACTCGGTGCACTTCCTCATTCTAGTTGTAGCTTGATACTCATGTCCAGTCTTCGTTAGCCCGTGTGCTTGTTTGTGTGTTGTATCATGATGCACTTGTTGTCTTCACTAATGCATGGTTTTAGTCATGTTTCATGTTGCAGCTGACTTGTGTCTGCATTGTGCATATTCATGATGTTGTGTTGTGACCTTTCTTTCTCTGGCACACTTGTGTACCGGTTCAGGTTCACAGTGCTTCATACTGCTACTTGGTCTGATTTGTATCACTTGTGTCTTGAGCTTTTGGCATGTATTTTTATGTTGTCACTGTGTTTCATTTGATCTGTCATGTTGGAGGCAAATTTTGTTCTTCTGGATGCACTGAACTTGTTTCAGTAGTTAGTTCGAATTGTTGCTGTTCCCTGGACATGAACTTGATTGTTACACATCTTCAAATCTTCACTTGGTTCTTGCCTTAGTTTCTGTTGGTGCCTGGTATATGTGAACACATTTGTGTTGCATTGCATTGATGATTTTGGTCACTCTGTTGCTTCATTTGCCACTGAGTTGCACTGAGTTGCTGGTCTTTGTAGTTGCATTAACATGTTGTGGCATGTACTGTGACTCGAGTTTTCACTGTCATGTTGCTGCTACTTGTCTCCTGTTCATCTGTATCATGCTTGTGCATGTTCTCTGTTCATATGATCTTGTGTTTGTTTGTGAATTTTCATTGGGTACATCATCACTGTTGTGGCAGGGTAGTGCACGCAAGCGTGAACTCCAGCCACACGGTATTCATTGGGTACATCATCACTGTGGTAGCAGGGCAGTGCACGCAAGCGTGAACTGCATCCATACGGTACTGCTTTTATTGTTATTTCTTTTGCCTTTTGATTTATGGATCTATTTCGTATTCCATATGTTGTAGTGGCGAGGCAGTATACGCATGCGTATACTGCAGCCCTACTCGTGTTGACCTTTTAATTGATGTTCCAATTGTTTTGAATTGGTTCGCGTTATATTTACCGTTATCCGATTTCTTATTTAAGAATCGGATAGGTAAATTTATTTCTGTGATTGTCGTCTATTCATTATTTAATTATTATTGCTTCTGTGCATTAATAGCTGAGTTTGAATTAGACTAACCCGAGTATTATTTTCTTTTGAATTTAATACTCGGGTCAGACCGAGTATTTACAGGTTGTAGATATTCTGCTTTGGGATGCTGCTTGAGCTATGAAGACTCTTCATATCTTTTAGAGTTGTCGTGTCATAGTATAGGTTGATATGTATTCATGTATATTAGTCGATAATGTACTTGTATATATAACTTCCTGAATCGACTGTTGTAGTTGTATCACATGTACCGTGTCAAATGTATTGTTACTAACATAAGTTATTATATATGTATATGAGATTTTCTATTTCATCTGTGTTTCGCATTCATATTATCTGTGTTATTAGTTTATATTTTGTCCTAGACTATTATAGCCACCGTGTAGTAGCTTTGAGTTTCATCGGCATGTCGGATTTCCTCCTGAAATGAAATGTTTTGTTTTTACTATCTGGCATATCGGTGCTCGCACAAGGCAATTACACGGATGGTTGCTCCTCAACAGCCTCATTCTCCACGCTAGTTGACAGCACTACACCGTAGTGTTCTTGGCTAGCGTGGGTATAGAGGTGGGGCGTCACAGCTTGGTATCAGAGCCTGGGGATTAGAACAAATATAAAACATAACTTAGATAGTACACGTGTTACAACTATTTGTCGATGTTTTATCTCACATCTTTATCTAAGATCATCTTTGATTGTTAGGTATGAATTCCTAACGCTTCTTCATGAGCATTGCTGCAACTTGAACCCACTACGATTTGAACTCGCATTGTTTATTCGAACTGCTGTATATATGCATTCTTATCTCGGATTCGTGTACTGGATGGAGTCTCCATGCAATTGGGTTTTGGGTATCAATCTTTGAGACAAATTGAGTTTCAATTGTCGACTCTGTCTGCTTATCCATGGTTTTTGGTTCTCATGTGCCTCTCTCTGATAGTTTTAAAATTTCTTTGGTATAAAAGAAATTGTCTTGGACTTTGCCTTGTCAATATCGACGTTGACTTGACTTTTACTTTTGTTAAAGTCATTCATGCATTTATGCTCGTTCTGCTTCGTTTTTCCAATTTTTGATCGATTCTTCTTTTCGGATTAGTTGTTATCACTTTTGTCGACTTTGATAACTTCTATTTCAGGAATTTTTGGGTATTCCTATCTTGATGGATTTGGAATCGAATTCTTTGGATTTTATTCACGTCTTCGAATGTGAATCTTAGTGAATTGATTTGGTTTTCGAATTTAATCGATTCTTGATTATTTCCCGATTTGTTGCTATTATTTATTAGCAACTTTAATGACCTTTTCTTCGGGATTTTTGTGAACATACCTTTCGATGAATTCGGTATCGATTTCTTTGGATTCTATTCACGTCATCATATATGAATTCTTGTGATTGATTGTTTCTACAATCATTTTTGTGATTTGTCACTTTAAAAATATAAAGGTTTCAATACTAGTAGTAAATATCAAAACTCTTTTATCAAAATGTTTTCAACTCTATTTTCAATACAAAACTCTTTTTCTCAAACCGTTTTCTAATCTACTAGTATATACAAGCCTTTACCTCACTCGGATGAGAAATCTAATTAAACAGCTTAGTAAAACAAGTGGTATGAAACACTTGCGTTTGCTTCGTCGGTTAATTCTTGGACTTATTCGATTGAACCTCTTGTGACAATTTTATTAGTGAAGATTTACAGTTTGTTCGTAAATATTTAAGTTAAGCAAGTGGTTATGGGACATGAAGCTAAACTTTTATATTCACTAACTTAGTGTAATTGACACTTCTCGTTGATCATGACGATCATTCTTATGATTTAGACTAGCAATTGTGCGTTGTCTCCTTTTAGGTTAGACTAGGCCTCATCGGTGTGATTTCGTCTCACACATATCTCTTGGGCTTTGAGGATTGTCTAGACACCATTTGTGTGATTTCGTCTCAAACATATTTCCTTGTTGCACGGTTAGACTAGGCCTCATCGGTGTGATTTCATCTCACACATATCTCTTGGGCTTTGAGGATTGTCTAGACACCATTTGTATGATTTCATTCACACATACTTTTCTTTTGTTTGCGAGGTTAGACTAGACACCACTTGTGTGATTCCATTCACACATACCTTTTTGATTTTTGGTTAGTCTAGACCTCAATCTGTGTGATTCCGACTCACACATGTGGGGTAGCGCCCCACGGTCTTCGGGCCATTCGTGTGTCAAAATTAATGGCTTGCAACCATGAGATAGCGTCTCGTTATGCATTGCACATGTTGGTGATTTTCATGCTCATGTGTAGGTGAGATTCTGTGCTCCCGTTCTTGCTTTGCGTTGCACGTGTTGATGATTTTTCATGCTCACGTGTAGGTGAGATTCCGTGCTCCCGTTCTCGCTTTGCGTTGCACGTGTTGATGATTTGTCATGCTCACGTGTAGGTGAGATTCCGTGCTCCCGTTCTCGCTTTGCATTGCATGTGTTGGTGATTTTCATGCTCATGTGTAGGTGAGATTCCGTGCTCCCGTTTTCGCTTTGCGTTGCACGTGTTGATGATTTTTCATGCTCACGTGTAGGTGAGATTCCGTGCTCCCGTTCTCGCTTTGCATTGCACGTGTTGGTGAGTTTTCATGCTCGCATGTAGGTGAGTTTTCGTGCTCCCGTTCTCGTTATGCGTTGCACGTGCTGATGAATTTTCATGCTCGCATGTAGGTGAGTTTTCGTGCTCCTATTCTCGCTTTGCGTTGCACGTGTTGATGAGTTTTCATGCTCGCGTGTAGGTGAGTTTTCATGCTCCCGTTCTTGCTTTGCGTTACATGTGCTGATGAGTTTTCATGCTCGCGTGTAGGAGAGTTTTCATGCTCCCGTTCTCGCTTTGCGTTACATGTGCTGATGACTTTTCATGCTCACGTGTAGGTGAGTTTTCATACTCCCATTTGAGTTTTCATACTCCGTTTGAGTTTTCATACTCTCCTTCGAGTTTTCATACTCTGTTCGAGTTTTCATACTCTCCTTCGAGTTTTCATACTCCGTTCGAGTTTTCATACTCTCCTTCGAGTTTTCATACTCCGTTCGAGTTTCCATACTCTCCTTCGAGTTTTCATACTCTGTTCGAGTTTCCATACTCTCCTTCGAGTTTTCATACTCCGTTCGAGTTTTCATACTCTCCTTCGAGTTTTCATACTCCGTTTGAGTTTTCATACTCTCCTACGAGTTTTCATACTCCGTTCGAGTTTTCATACTCTCATTCGAGTTTTCATACTCCCGTTCGAGTTTTCATACTCTAATCTTGTGATTTCTGGATTTCTTGTGTAGATTTCTAGAATTTGTGCTTCACCAATTTTCGTGATTTCTATTGATAAGTTTTATCAATTCTTGTGCAATGGTGAATTCGTGTGTTATTGACTTGTTATGAATACAAGTTTAGGGTATGATATCCCTTTCTATCTTTGAGAAGATTCTTGTGACATTTTTGATGAATGAAAATCCACTTATTGAAGTTGCTACTGATATCGCTGTTTTAATCACGTGTTCTAAAAAATTGTTTCAAAATAAAAATCATTTTCAAAATTTTTACAGTTTACGCTTTCAAAAGAATGAGGAAGTAATTTAAATGTTTCGGCAAAATCGAGGACTATGACCCCTTTCTTTTACTGATTCGTTTAATTCCGGACTTTTCCGTTTGGGATTGAAAATTTGTGAATTCCTTTTATGAAATTAAAAGAATATTTTGTGATTGTATTGCCCTTTGAGTGCTTTATGAATTCTGGTCGATGCGCTTGATCAACGTTATCGATAGGAATCTCCTAGACGCTTTGATGAGACAATCAGACACAATAAATTAAATTATAAAATGTAATTTTTTTTGAAAAGATAATTACATAAAGTAAATTGTAAATTTCGAAAGTTTTAGCTTTTCGGGAAAGAATATTATTTAAAACAACTCTTTTTCGATACTTCTATTCTTGTGATTCCCGAGAAAACCAAGACTTTATCGTTTGTACCAATGCTAATCGTATTGGTTTGCATGCCATTCTCTTTCATAAGAGAACGTGCTGTCTCTTGTGTTTCTAAATCATTGATGCCTATTGAGACTAGATATGACACACATGGTCTAGTGCTCTTGGCTATTGATTTCACTCTTCAAAATTTGGCATCATTATTTTTGGGTGAGAAATTTGTTCTCTACCCTGATCATGAATCTTGGGAATATTTATTTTCTCATAAGGAACTTAATTTACGTCAACCACGTTGACTCGAGTTTCTTATATCTCATGATCTTGATATTCTTTACCACTCCCGGATGGGAAATCGTGTTGCCGATGCACTTAGTCGTAGGCAACAAGTGGTTGTTTCTTTGATGATGTCCGAATGGAATCATCTTTTTACCAAGCTCATCAGACGTTTCGATGTACTTCGTTTTATTGAGCTTCGTCTCATTCCTTTTATGGACTTACGTCTGATGTTCTTTTATGGTGATCGGTTCATCGGATGCACCATTATTGTACTATATCGATGTCTCGACTTTTCGGTTCATTGGACGTACTGTTTTTGTACTACGTCGGCGTTCCGAATTAATGAAGCTTTGATTCATCTGGCGTATGGTTATTGTACTACGCTGTTGTTCCAAATTATTCGTGTCTCACCTATGAAAGGTGTTGTGCGTTTCAGTTGGTCGGGAAAGTTAGTGCCTCGATATTTTGGACCATTTCCTATCACTGAACGTATTGGTTTCTTGGCTTATCGCCTCTTATTACCGGCTCAATTTTCTGTTATTTATGACGTTTTCACACGTCTTCCTTCTACGGAAATGCCTTAGGGGTTTCGATTTTTTTATATTCTTGAGCCCGGTGTTGTTGAAGAAATTGAAGTTTCACCAGATTTGACTTTGAGCAACATTCTATTCACATCAATGTTTCGGGGGTTCAGCACCTTCTCGTAAAAGTTCAGTGTTCTCTAGTTCTATGGATTTCACTTTGGAATCCACAGAATTCATCGAGCAAACACATTTTGGCTTTCTCTTTCATGCTCTATATGGTGAACTTCTTATTTTCAAATTTCGTCATTTTATGATGACATGCTTTTTTGGTTGTTACCTTTTGTCCATTTATTCCTTAAGATTGCGTGGACGCAATTTCTTTAAGGAGGGGAGTCTGTAACAACCCGGTATTTTGCATCAATTATAATCGACAATTTAAACGATTAATATTGACACAAATTTCCATTTGAAGTTTTTTAAATTTGAATTAAAATTCTTTTATAAATTTTTAAAAGGAATTTTGGGCTTCAAAATTAAATAGTGGTCCATATTTTATTGGGCCGTGATAATTTGCTAAGGCTTTTAACCGGTTTCTTTTCCCCCTTTTAATTCATTCTCGTTCCAACCCTAAAACGAACGAACGAAAATAAAATGGAGGCTGTCTCGTTCGCCCCCTTCTCCAGATTAGGGCTTTGCTTTCGTTCTCTCTGCTCTGGAAATTAGGGCTTGAAGTTGCCGGCTTTAATTGGTCAATCGAGTGGAAATCGCGCTCGTGCTCTCTTCGGCTGCTCCAACTCGTGGCATAGGTGAGTGATTTTTCACTCACATCTCAATTCATGCTTGGTTTAATGCTTTGGTTATGTGGATTTATCTCCATTGATTCCTGATTTGAAATTTGTGAGGCCTGTTGAACTGACTCATTGCAGTTGCTTTGACCTGCATTTTCTTAGTTGGCATCGGCTTGACTTTGATTTGTTATTCTATAGCTTTGGTCTTTTCTTAACTTTGCTTGAGCAATTACAGTCTTGTTGAATGACTTGACTGGTTCTTCCTCCATTAAGAAGTATTGTTGCATTTTAGATGTAGTCGTGCACTTGGTCTCTTCACTGTGTTCTCTTCACGCCTGACTTGATGCTGCATACATGTTTGTTGCAGTCCATTTTGTTGTTGGACTTGGTGACATGCATTTCTTTGTGGTCTCTGTTCTTTGTTCATTGGTTATTGTTCTGGTTCGTGGTGGCTTGAGCATTTGGTTTGCACTTGTTCATCATGTAGCTTGTTCTCTACATTTACTTGACTGGTCTGCATACATGTGCTTAATTGCTGTTTTGTTGACACTGGTTTGAACCCTGTTGTCTGCACTTGTATGCTCTCGTGTATTGCCTTTGACATGATTCACTTCATGTTTGTTGCTAGTTTACCTTGAATTACTGCTTCCATTCTGTTCTAATTTGTCGAAGCTTGGAACTGTTTGCAACTTGACATTGTAGTCTTCTTCGAACTGTTTTCATTTCAGTTGAACTTGATATTGTAGTCTTCTTCGAACTGTCTTCATGTACTGTTGACATGTCTTGATGTTGTTTTGTTGAAGTTCTTTATGTTTGCATCTTGACATGTTGTATACTTTCTAACCTGATAGCATTTTTGTCTCAAGCATACTCGGTGCACTTCCTCATTCTAGTTGTAGCTTGATACTCATGTCCAGTCTTCGTTAGCCTGTGTGCTTGTTTGTGTGTTGTATCATGATGCACTTGTTGTCTTCACTAATGCATGGTTTTAGTCTTGTTTCATGTTGCATCTGACTTGTGTCTGCATTGTGCATATTCATGATGCTGTGTTGTGACCTTTCTTTCCCTGGCACACTTGTGTACCTGTTCAGGTTCACAATGCTTCATACTGCTACTTGGTCTGATTTGTATCACTTGTGTCTTGAGCTTCTGGCATGTATTTTGATGTTGTCACCGTGTTTCATTTGATCTGTTATGTTGGAGGCAATTTTGTTCTTCTGGATGCACTTGTCTTGATGCACTGAACTTGTTTCAGTAGTTAGTTTGAATTGTTGCTGTTCCCTGGACATGAACTTGATTGTTACACATCTTCAAATCTTCACTTGGTGCTTGCCTTAGTTTCTGTTGGTGCCTGGCATATGTGAACACATTTGTGTTGCATTGCATTGATGATTTTGGTCACTCTGTTGCTTCATATGCCACTGAGTTGCACTGAGTTGCTGGTCTTTGTAGTTGCATTAACATGTTGTGGCCTGTACTGTGACTCGAGTTTTCACTGTCATGTTGCTGCTACTTGTCTCCTGTTCATCTGTATCACGCTTATGCATGTTCTCTGTTCATATGATCTTGTGTTTGTTTGTGAATTTTCATTGGGTACATCATCACTATTGTGGCAGGGCAGTGCACGCAAGCGTGAACTGCAGCCACACGGTATTCATTGGGTACATCATCACTGTGGTGGCAGGGCAGTGCACGCAAGCGTGAACTGCAGCCACACGGTACTGCTTTTATTGTTATTTCTTTTGCCTTTTGATTTATGGATCTATTTCATATTCCATATGTTGTAGTGGCGAGGCAGTATACGCGTGCGTATACTGCAGCCCTACTCGTGTTGACCTTTTAATTGATGTTCCAATTGTTTTGAATTGGTTCGCGTTATATTTACCATTATCCGATTTCTTATTTAAGAATCAGATAGGTAAATTTATTTCTGTGATTGTCGTCTATGCATTATTTAATTATTATTGCTTCTGTGTATTAATAGCTGAGTTTGAATTAGACTGACCCGAGTATTATTTTCTTTTGAATTTAATACTCGGGTCAGACCGAGTATTTACAGGTTGTAGATATTCTGCTTTGGGATGCTGCTTGAGCTATGAAGACTCTTCATATCTTTTGGAGTTGTCGTGTCATAGTATAGGTTGATATGTATTCATGTATATTAGTCGATAATGTACTTGTATATATAACTTCCTGAATCGACTGTTGTAGTTGTATCACATGTACCGTGTCAAATGTATTGTAACTGACATCAGTTATTATATATGTATATGAGATTTTCTGTGTCATCTGTGTTCCGCATTCATATTATCTGTGTTATTAGATTATATTTTGTCCTAGACTATTATAGCCACCGTATAGTAGCTTTGAGTTTGCATCGGCATGTCGGATTTCCTCCTGAAATGAAATGTTTTGTTTTTACTATCTGGCATATCGGTGCTCGCACAAGGCAATTACACGGATGGTCGCTCCTCAACAGCCTCATTCTCCGCGCTAGTTGACAGCACTACACCGTAGTGTTCTTGGCTAGCGTGGGTATAGAGGTGGGGCGTCACATCTACCATACCGAGCCTTTACTACGAGTTTGTTTTTCTCTCGTAGCCCGTGGTGTATTTAGGGTAGTCTCCCGATCTGGAGATATGCTGATACTGGATGGACTACTGGGACTATTATGTGTGAATGGTGATATGGGTGGCCCGGAACACTATTTAAAAGTATATTTATTTTACTGTAGACATTATTATAATAGCGCAATATTACTACATAGTAAATAGTTTAACGGATCCTTAAAGGATGTGCGATCCCAAGCATCCTTTAAGTTACTGATGCGTTTTTGTTACTGTTCACTTGAGTTGATTTTTCAGTTCATAAGTATTTATGTCCTGACTCGAGTGTTTTGTGTTTTGCTTTACGCTCGAGTCATATTGAGTGAGTTAGGATTCAAGATTCATCTTTGGAGTTGGAGCTTTCCTTGAAGATCCAACCATCTATTTTACTTTCTGTATCCAGTGATTTCAGTGATGTATTCTGGTTTGTACCTGATGTATCTTGTTACTCTTCTGTTGTATCTTATTTAACTCTGATGTATCTTATTTTTATATAATAGCTTCATGAACTACTATCTCTTTTAATTCCGCTGCATTATTATTTACTCTGTGTCTGTGATATGTGATTATGTATTTACTGTATATTCTGAGATTTGCCAAATTTTATTTACAACGCGGTATTTTGAGCAATTCAAGTCCGATATGTGTGGATGCGAATGGTTGAAAATATCGGGTTGTTACAGAGTTAATCTCACTCTTCTAGATTTTTATTTAAATTTAAATGGTTAAATTTGAATAATTGGTTGAACGATTGAATTGATTTAATGTGCTATATTATATATTGTAGTATATAGTATATAATGGAATGATTGATTTCCCGCATTATATAGCGGATGAGACCCTATGCGCCGTATAATAGGGGATGATATTATACAAATCCTATATACATAGATATTCCACCTCGATGTGGAATTGGTATTTTATGTTGTGCTAACGCTACGGATGTAGGGAAAAAGGTTGGAGGAATCCAACTGGATTCCTCAAAATTATTTGGATTGTTTAATATTCTGTGTTATGAATATTTGATATTCTATGATGAATTATATTGATAATTGGAATAGAATACTATGGTTTGCTTGAATATATTTCGGTACACTGGGTCATCAAAATATTTAGAATTGGATTTGTGGAAGAAATATAAGTGTAAATTTTGGAAGTGAAATAATTATAAAATAAAAATAAGAATGAATTGGAAAGAAATAAAAGTGATTTTAAAACTGAAGTTAAATTGTAAAGTAGAGATTTAAAACAAGTTTTAAATCAAAGTTAAATCTGGAATTCAAGTTAGTGAATCTCAGTTTTTAAATAAATAAAGTTTTTTTTAAAAATTTAAATTGTTTTAACATCTTGAATGTTAAAGTGCATTCTTAAATTGATTTGAATTTAAAATGAATTTGGTTTTAAATTCCTTTAAACTTCTTTTATAAAATGAGTAATTAATTTATTTAATGAAGTAAATAAAAGGTAGTTAATTATAGGTAGAGATTAATTAAGAGGGATTAATATTTGTGGCTTAATTAATGATTAATTACTTAATGTAATTAATTTAGATCAGGATAAATTAAATGTAATTAGAAATCATTAATTTTCATATAATTAATAATGTAATTAAAGGTTGATTAATTTGTGAAATAATTAAAGATTAATTACTGTTTTTGGTTAAGAATAATTAATTTGTGTAATTAGTTAAAGATTAATTACTGTTTTGGTTAAGAATAATTAATTTGTGTAATTAATTAAAGATAATTACGTGAATGTAATTGAAGTATAATTAATCTAGGGTGATTAATTAAGATGGGTAATTAAGGGATGATTAATTAATTAATTTGAAATTAATTAATGTCAAGTGAAGGGATCTAAGTGATTGAGGTTAGCAATTCAATTAGAAGTGATTAAGTTTATTTTGGAAGTGTTTAAGTTTGCTTATGGATGATTGAATGGTATTGGATGCCTTGAATGAGTTGATATCTCTGATATGAAATGTTTATAGTATCATATGTTTGGGCGGACATGTTATTGTGGTTATCTATCAATGATGAATTGTTATGTAAAGGGACACTCTGTATTTAAAGTTTTAAGTGTATTTCATTTGGATAACTTGGGTTAGGATGGCATGAGACTCGAAGAGACCGGGATCGGGCATTAGAAAATACCCGAGACCACTTCGAACTTTTATAGATTGATATGTGAAATCAATAGGCTGGAATGAAATGATTTAAGTGAATTGGACTATTTAATCTAAATTTTGGTACTAGAAAATTGATGTGTGAAATAAGAGATGTCTATAACAAATTGTGAATTTGTAAATTGATACGAGTTACCCCGGGTTTTATATAAGTTGTATGCTTTGTATTCCATGTTAGATGGGTTTACTCACACTGGATTCCAGCCTAACTCGGGTGTTACTTTGATGTAATGCTCAGGTCAGACCGAGTATTACAGATTTTCAGGTAAGGACGTTCTGGAGCTTTGGAGGCGAGCTGGATGGCAAGAACGTATGGGGTGCTTTCGCTGTATTATATTGTCGTATATTTGGGACATGATGATTTGTGTATATCCCGTGTCTTTATATATGTGTAACTCTGATTTATTATAAATGTATTTGGCAGATACAGAATTCTTTTGTAAACTGTTATTATTTGATATTATAATTTCATCCGCTGCGAATGTGAGAATCTTTGTTGTGTTTCTTCTTCTTCTATCTCTTTCTTCTTTCCCAAACTATCTGAAATTTTCAGGATCAAAAATTCCGAGTCATTACAGTTGGTATCAGAGCTGAAGTTTGAGCAAGAACCTTGGCTCGGTTGGGATTACTCATTAAGGATAGGGTCAATGGTACCCTAGAATGAGTTGAGTGTGTGTGTGTGTGTGTATGAGCACGTACTTGTTATTTTCTTATATAAAGGTTTTAAGTGATTTTATATAAGAATATATTTTGATATATAAAGCAATATTTCTTTCCAACAAATATTAAGGTAATTGGTTGTTATATTATTTGAAAAATTTAATAGTGAGAATTAAGTGGTAATAGAAATACAACCAAATTAAAATTAAATGGTTTAAAGAGATAAGTTGATTTGATTTAAAGGATTAAATCAATGTTTAAAAATTTAACTCGAATTTATATAATTCGGGATGGTTTAAATTTGAAATTTGAATTGAATTCGTTCAAATTGAATCTAATTTGAATTAATTGGATTTGTGATTTAAGATTTATAAGTTTAAAATTTTAAATGGGAAATTTGAATTGGATTGAATTGAAATGATTTGAAATTGTAGTGGGTTTAATTGATATTAGTCCAAATTGATTGGAATAATTTGGAATTGTAATTAAAGTTGAATAGGTTTAAAATCAAATGGAATTTCATTTGAATTGGGAATCAAATCAAGATTGATTCAACTTGAATTGGGGTTAAATCAATTTCAATGGAAATTGAAGTTATTCAAATTGGAATTGGGTCAATTTAAATGGAAATGGAAATTTAAATTGAATTGATGGGGAAGTGAGTAGTTTTGACTCTGGACTATATTCAATATAAATTGTTTTAATATAAACTTATTTTTCCAAGCTATTTAATATATACAACCTTTTTTTTAAAGCCAAATTATTTTATATTTATTTTACAATTACTTTTGGAACTATTTGACAACTTTTCAACTATTTTATAAACTAATTACTATTTTTCAACTATTTTACAAATTAATTACTATTTTACAACTATTTTGCAATTACCTAAAATCTTTGAAACTATTTAACAATTTTACAATTACTTAACTATTTTACAAACTATTAATTGTTTTTCAAGTACTTATCTATTTTAAAACTTTTCAAGCTATTTTCTAAATTGAAGCCGGTCAGAGTGCAAACTGTTTATGATTAAATTACCCAATTGAGATAAGAATTAAAGTGATAATCCAATGGAATTGAAACAATTATGATTATGTGGATAGAAATTAAAGGAAATGTGAATAGAAAGAGAAATTGATTTAGTTGATAATCAATGAAGATAAATACGTAGGATGTATGTATATTATTCTATTCGCATAGTGATTTGATCCAGATTCGAGCACAGAATTTCGAGATAGTTATATCGATCCGAGTTGGGATTTTTTTCAATCGATTTTCGACGGCAAACCTGGATATGGATTGTTCATTGGTTTTGGATATTCTCTATCATAGTTAGGCTATGCAAGGAGAATGATAGTTTCTGATCAAGAAACCAGATCTGTGTCCGCACTAGGAAGTCGGGTGGACGATACTAGTTCGGAAGGGAAATTATGTGATCGAGTGAGCGATCCGATTAATATAGCGTACGGATGATATGTATACGTCGTACGGGTTCGAATGAAACTGATATTAGAAATTTCTATGATAAAAATGACTTTATAGAGTAATCCAATTTGAATATTTGATTCGGAATAAATAAAGTTATATATCTTTGAAAAATCTCCCCTTGTTGAATCTATTGCCGGAAGAAAAGGATTTTGAAAATGTTTAAAGTATAAAAGGAGTTTTATACAAGTTTGAAATGATCTAAAGTTTTTAATTTTTTTTATATATATCTATATATATATGAAGGATCTTATGAGGATTTTGGAAAAAGGTTTTGGGAACCTTTGGATTTGGTAAGGCTTTGATTTTTGGGTAAAATCAATATTGGAATCTGAAAAGCCTAGTTTGAGAATTATCGATTTTGGGATAATCGATTCTGAGAAAAGGAGATTTATATGAGATTCATACTAGGTGTATGATTTGGAAGATACTATATGTGTATAGTATAAAGTGTTTTGATAATGGCTCTAGGGAAAAAAGCGTTCCCTTGAAATGAACTTCTCAAGAGTGCCACAGGATGGTGCTGCCTTGAACCCTAAGAGGGGGATTCTAAAGTTGATCCTGTGAGGAGTCCGGACAAAACTAGTTCCTGAGGATTATGAGTAGTGTGTAACGAAAGTCGAGGGCGCTGATGCCTACAGAGGTATTTGGGTTATGTTGTGACGACAGTGTAACTCGATGTCACTACGATCTACTGCAGACCATAGCGAAGGTCGTGTGTGCTGCTGAGTGCCAACAGTCCACGTTTGATTTTATATCGGTAGACTGCGACATATTGTAACATAGCGAAAGTCGTGTGTGCCGCTGAGAGCCAACAGTCTGCGTTTGATTTTACATCGGTAGACTGCGACTTATGTGGGAGTGGAGAAGTTTCATTTTTTACAGCGAAAATCGAGGGGGCTGATGCCTACATTACATGGACTTTTGCTGCGATGGCAATGTAAGCCTGGAATGTAAATGCGATCTGTTATAGGTTCCATAGCATAATCGAGGGGCGCAGAGTGCCTACAGTTACATGGACTTTTGCTTCGATGGCAACATAACCCAGGATGTAACTGCGACCATGGATGGGGGTAGTGATTTCCAGAGCATTCTCACCAAAGATATTTCCTCTATTTTCAAAAAAAAACGTTTTCTATATTTTCAATAAAATTATTTTCCAAATATTTTCACTAGGTGTTGAAATGGGTCTTCTAAGTACTTATAGATTTTCTGTCATACGCCTGATCAACGTATGACCGAATTTCTATGAGAACAAGAATGGACTTGTCGAAACATCAAGTTATAAAAGAATTTTTATGAAAAGCTATTTTAATAGTATTATATGAATTTAAAAGTATTTCTAAAATTTTAAAATAAAGGAGTAAGCTAGTTAGCTAAATAAATTAGTTAAGTGAGTATGTTAATAAGATTTAAAATTGGTTAAATAGAAGTTGAATTGGGAGTTATTAATGGAGTTTGGAAATGAAAACTTGAGTTACAAATTAAATTTGACTTGAATTGTTAGTAAATTGAATACAATTGGAATATTGTCGAATAAAAAGGAAGTTGGATTGAAACAGAAATAGTTTGAATTGCAAATTAAGTTCAAGAAGGTAGAAATAAATTGAAAATGGGCTTGTAATTGGTTAAATGAGTCATGAATGAATTGAATTTGGAAATTAAATTTATAATAACTAATCAAATAAATTTGTAGATTGAAATGAGATTTGATTGAAATAGAACCAAGTTAAATTGAAAAGGAAAATTTATTTTGCAAATGAAATGAGCTTAAGTTTTGAAGTTGGACTAAATTAAAGTAAATTAACATAGGTTTAAAATTTGTAGAAGCTCGACTTCAAGTAGGAAGGGTAGACCATTAAATAAAAGCTTGGGTTGAATTAATATGGGAATGGTTAGTGGTATACAAGCAAGGAACGCATCGAGCTAAATAAAATGGTTGTGAATGAATTAAAATGGAAGGAATTAAAATAAATTGAGTCGGAATCAATTTAAATTGGTTATAAAACTATGTAATTATTTATTCACATGGATATCATCAAATTTCATAGAATGAATTGTCTTTGACGTAAACGAAGGTAATTAAAATTCTACGAGTTGATAGAGATTACATAAATTGATTTTAAGATCAACTGAAGTGAATATGAGTTTCTTTTGCTTAAAAATGAATTGAATGTAAGCAATTGTGTTGTAAACCATTTAAATTGAATGAAGTTGTATACGAATTGGTTGTAAACAATTAAAATTAATGTCGGAACCACATAAATGGCTTATAAATATTGTATAATCTGCATTGCTTATAGAAACTCGTATGCTTGCTAGTTAAATATGTTAAATGTTGTTAAATTACATGATTTTGGCACTTACATGTTTAAATTAAGTAAGTACAGGTACCGGGAAGCCGTTTGGCTGGATTTGGATGCGCTAATTGCTAAAATAATAAGCCGCTTGCTTAAAAATGCTAAATAAAGGTACGCCTATGCAATAAAAATAGGAAATATGAACTGTTTTTGTTTTTCCGACCATGTGGGTCGATGTATATATATTTATATCTCTTGTCAAATTGCAAAATCTCCTCCGTACAAAGGAGACTCTGCCAAAATTTTCCAACAATTTTGGGAGTTAGAAAAATTTTTGTAAATTTTTTTGTTAGTGACAAAAACGATTTCAAATTGTAATTGACGTAAGGAATTTTGAAAATGGAGAGTGTAACTAATTGTTTAGTTGGAACTAAAGGATTAGAAAAGTGAATATGGGATGATTGTGAATAAGTGAATAGAAATCAAAATAGATATGAAATCTATTATAAAGAAATGTCTAAAGCAATTTTTGAATGTTGTAATTGAACATTATTGCTTAGTAGGATATACATGTATTACAAAGGAAAAGGAAAATTGGTTTTGATTCCATAAGATAAATTGGAATTGCTCGACAAAAAGGTATGTGTTTAAATTTCTATATGATTGGGTTTTTGATCCAGCCACTTGGCTTTTTGTTTTCTTTTGGAATTTGGGGGCCCGTAGAGGCATTTTGTAGTTGTACCGAGCTATCCGCGCAAATGAGACGTTGGCAAAAAATTTCAAAAATTTAGAGAGTTAGAAAATTTTTGAGAAAGTTTTGGTAATTTAAATCTGGATTTAAATTTAAATTTGAATTGTTAAGTAAATAATATTATTGGGACTTAAAGATAAGTCTAGAAGGCTAGAGAAAGGATTAGTGTGTCTTTAATAAAAAGTTTGTTTTAAGAATTGTTTGGAATTGTTTGGTTTTGGGAAAAAGTAAATGGGTATTGGACCATTCTTCTTAACTAGCAATATCGGGGACGAAATTCTTTTAAGGGGAAAGGAATGTGACGACCCAGAATTTTGGATATTTAAAATAGAAATATTTAATTGATTTTAAATATTTAAAAGTTATTTTTAACTTGAATTCAAATATCACCATTTATTGGGTAATTTAATTACTAAATTAAATAATTTGAAGTTGGGTAAAATGATGAATCTGGAGTTTTAAGCCTATTAAAAATAAGTAAGGGTTTGTAAAATTTATATCGATAGGGCTGAAGATAGTAAAAGTGTTAAAATTGAATTTGGAAGTGTTTTGTTCAGTTATGAAATTATATCGTTAAAATTGATATTTAAAATAGTCTTTGGAGGCACAGTCTCGGATTTCGACGAAACCAGTTCCATTGGATATGTAATATTGTATTATTATTGAATTTCAATTTTCGTAGTGATTAGAGTTGCTGTTTGAGCGTACGATATATAAACGCGCTGAAATTTATATTGAAAATTTAATACAGTAACTAGGTCCAAAAAGCTATCTTCTCCATACGATCAAATTAAGACTCGGAACCTTTTCCATTGCATTCAGAATATGGGTTTAACATTATGAACGTCTAGTGGCATGCCTCGTTGCGATGTCAAGATTTTAAGCGATGAATTCAAGACGGTTTAAATTTAAATTTAAATTTAAATATAATACACTATGTTGACTGGTCAAATTCTTTTCACATCACACTTTTTCCTTTCCACTCTAGTCACTGTAGCAAAACGTTTTATACACGCTATCCATTTTCCTTAATTCATGTAGCCTTGTCCCAGAGAGAAAATAAAAATCATTCTCGTTCAAACCATATGCTGTATAATAAAAATGAAATCGATTTCAATGGCTGCTAATAAAAATCGCTCCCCTTTCATCCAATTCCCAATTTGCTCGACCCAAATCAAAAGAATAATTGAATTCAAATAAATTAATGGCAGCTTCGATTTTCGTTGCTCGACTTTGGGTTGAGCTAGGGTTATCATTCGAGGCGAGGTGCTCGATGTCAGGGGAGCACGCGCGTGATTTGAGGTGAGTGGAGGGTTTTAGGCAACATGGAGGCATGATGGGAGGCGAGCGATCGATGGGCGTGGTCGCAATCGGTTGGTGTGGTCATTCGCGAGTGCGTAGACCGAGTTAGGGATGTCGCGTTGAAGGGGAAGGCCGGTGGGTGGTGATCGATGGGATCGGTCGACACTGGAGGGTTTTTGCTCTTCGTATGCATTCATCTCGAGGTATTGGCTGTAATTTTGGGTTGCATATACATGCACGTGTGTGTGGAAGAGCGGAAGGAGGCGAACTCAAGGTTGTTGACTCGAGGTGAGGGGGTGTCTACGGCACTGGCGGCACGGCTGTGGAAATGGTGAGTTTACTGTAAGGTTAGAATTTTATTAATGCAGTTAGTCAAAATTTTATTTTCATTAGTGTTAAATTAATCAAATCATGTCTTTTCATATGAGGTCTAAAAAAATCAAAGAAAAAATATATATAGAAATCGAATATTTACAATAAGGAATACTATATGTTTACAGTGAATTAAAATAAAATATTATATGCATGTATTTTGATTTATTAAGTTACGTTAAAAATAATTTATAAAGGTAATAAATTTACTTAATTGACCTATTTAATTTATTTTAGTCACTAGAAAGATTTTTTTAAAAGGAAGAATGGTTTAAACTAAATAGTTAGTTAATAAAATTTATTAAATAGAACTTTAATTCGTTCGACAAATTTGAATATTAATAAATTGTATAATGTTTATATAAGGTCAAAAATAATGAAGGACAAGCTGGTTTGGATTGGATTGCATACAAAATCAAAGGTGAGTTAATCTCACTCTTCTGGATTTTTATATAAATTTAAATGGTTAAATTTAAATAATTGGTCGAATGATTGAATTGATTTAATGTGCTATATTATATATAGTAGTATATAGTATATATTAGAATGATTGATTTCCCGCATTATATAGCTGATGAGACCCTATGTGCCGCATAATAGCGGATGATTCCCATATACATCGATATTCCACCTCGAAGTGGAATTGGTATTTTATGTTGTGCTAACGTTTGTGGATGTACGGAAACAGGTTGGAGGAATCCAATTGGATTCCTCAAAAATTATTTAGATTGTTTAATATTTTGTGTTATGAATATTTGATATTCTGTGATGAATTATATTAATAATTGGAATATTGAATACTATAGTTTGCTTGAATAAATTTCGGTACACTGGGTCATCAAAATATTTAGAATTGGATTTTTGGAAGAAATATAAGAGTAAATTTTGGAAGTGAAATAATTATAGAATAAAAATAAAATGAATTGGAAGGAAATAAAAGTGATTTTAAAACTGAAGTTAAATTGTAAAGTAGAAATTTAAAACATGTTTTAAATCAAAGTTAAATCTGGAATTCAAGTTAATGAATCTTGGTTTTTAAACAAATAAAGTTTTTTTTAAATTTAAATTGTTTTAACATCTTGAATGTTAAAAGTGCATTCTTAAATTGATTTGAACTTAAAAATTAATTTGGTTTTAAATTCCTACAAGCTTCTTTTATAAAATGAGTAATTAATTTATTTAATGAAGTAAATAAAAGGTAGTCAATTATAGGTTGAGATTAATCAAGAGGTATTAATATTTGTGGTTTAATTAATGATTAATTACTTAATGTAATTAATTTAGATTAGGATAAATTAAATGTAATTAGAAATCATTAATTTACATATAATTAATAATGTAATTAAAGGTTGATTAATTAAGATTAATTAATCAATAATATGTGATTTATGAGAAACTAATCAATATAAGTAATTAAAGATTAATGTAATTAATTATAGTTAATTAATTTGTGAAATATTAAAGATTAATTACTGTTTTTGGTTAAGAATAATTAATTTGTGTAATTAGTTAAAGATAATTACTTGAATGTAATTAAAGTATAATTAATCTAGGTTGATTAATTAAGATGGATAATTAAGGGATGATTAATTAATTGATTTGAAATTAATTAATGTCAAGTGAAGGGATCTAAGTATTGAGGTAAGTAATTCAATTAGAAGCGATTACACTTATTTTGGAAGTGTTTAAGTTTGCTTATGGATGATTGAATGGTATTGGATGCCTTGAATGAGTTGATATCTCTCATATGAAATGTTTTGTAGTATCATATGTTTGGGCGGACATGTTATTGTGGTTATCTATCAATGATGAATTGTTGTGTAAAGGGACATCCTGTATTTAAAGTTTGAAGTGTATTTCATTTGGATAACTTGGGTTATGATGGCATGAGAGTCGAAGAGACCGGGGTCGGGTATTAGAAAATACCCGAAACCACTTCGAATTTTTATAGATTGATATGTGAAATCAATAGGCTGGAATGAAATGATTTAAGTAAATTAGACTATTTAATCTAAATTTTGGCACTTAGAAAATTGATGTGTGAAATTAAATATGTCTATAACAAATTGTGAATTTGTAAATTGATACTAGTTACCTTGGGTTTTATATAAGTTATATGCTTTGTATTCCATGTTAGATGGGTTTACTCACGCTGGTTTCCAGCCTGACCCGGGTGTTACTTTGATGTAATGCTCGGGTCAGACCAAGTATTACATATTTTCTGGTGAGGACGTTCTGGAGCTCAGGAGGCGAGCTGGATGGCAAGAACGTATGGAGTGTTTCCGATGTATTATATTGTTGTATATTTGGGACATGATGATTTGTGTATATCCAGTGTCTGTATATATGTGTAACTCTAATGTATTATAAATGTATACGACAGATACAAAATTCTTTTGTAAACTGTTACTATTTGATATTATATTATCATCCGCTGCGAATGTGAGAATCTTTGTTGCGTTTCTTCTTCTTCTTCCTTTTCTACCTCTTTCTTCTTTCCCTAACTATTTGTAATTTTCAGGATCGAAAATTTCGGGTCGTTACAGCGAGCCACTTAGCCTTGCGTGCACCTCCCCTGTTTTAGCCATTCCCGGTTGATGAGGCTCGAGGCTATGCATTACCTTTTTAGCACACATTCACTTAGAATGCTCATCGTCCTCTTGACGATGTTCTGAAAGCATTCATCCATACAAGTCCATTCCAGGTCCGAATGGAACTGAAGGCACTTCTCCTACTACATCCATTTTGGAAACACCCTTAGGATTAGCAGTGATTAGCCCTTGCACTTCACTGTTCCATCGTTGACTCCAAGTTCTTGTCTTCTTCACGAAAACGTTCAAACTAGATCGAAGTGGTTTATGGGAAATTAATCCTGATCCTGGTCTCTTCGATACGATCAGCGCATTGGCCAGTATTGATAGTCGATTATTTAATTATCAAACAACATCCACAAACAATCATCAGATTTAAATAATTTTCTATATTATTATTTATTTCAAAATATCTTTGCAAGCTATTTTTCTACACTTTAACTCTTTGAAAATAGTTTTCAAATCACTTTTCTCTCGTGGAATAAATTTCCAAATATTGTTTATTTCCGCTGAAATTCACCAAGTCTTAATACTTAGATTTTAAAATAATTTAAATCACTTTATCCAACAATATGTACTTTAAACATTTAAAATAAAAACTACTTAAAACACTTTCTTCAAAATACCAGTTATGAATTTTAATAATAATTTTCCATGTAAAACTTAAGACAAAACAAATTTAAAATTAAAGGTTATTCTATAAGGTATAAATATTAAATAATTATCTTTTAAATCATAAAACTAGTTAAACCTTTAAATAATTTAACTGCCATGATTAGTTTAAATAAGTATTTACTTTAAAATTCTAAACAGTTTAAAATAATAAAATTTCCCTAAAACATTCTTTTAAAACCACTTTAAAACCTCTAACTTATACTTGGAAATCTTTCTTTGAAAATATACTCGGCTTTTCACGAAAATACACTTTCCTTTCCACACCTTTAAAAATAAACCGCTATTTATTTTTAAAACAATTGCCCATTCCTATATAAATTCCCACTATGAATTTATATTCCCAAATATCCACTGGTATCTTATTTCACTTAATAAACCTAGTTTATATATTCCATAGTCTCGTTTTCCTTTTAAAACACAGTTTAAAAATCTAAATCAATTCCAAATCGATTTCCAAATTTTATTCCATTTAAAAAAATAAATTCCTTTACTTACTCAATTTATTTCAAAACCCATTAATATCATATTTGCTCCTTTATTATGATTTAAAATCTTATTTAAACTGAAAATACCAATTTCACACTTTATTTCGAAATTCTTCTTTTATTTCTTCCTGAACCATTTAAATCCCGAATTAAAAATAAATCTTATATTCCTTTAAATAATATCACTTAAGTTTAAAAATTCATTTATTCCCATTTATTCAAAAATCTCCTTTCCCTTACTTGGAATTTATTTATTAGAATTTAAAAATCAACTTTTATCCTTTTCCAATTCATTCTTCAATTTATCCAAATTCTCTATAATTATTTTACTTAAAAATTTCCCTTTTTATTTCCTTTAAAATTCCAAACTTTATATATATATATATATATTTCATTTTCTCAAATTACCAATATATATTCAACCAAGCCATAACATTTAATAATTTCAATTCCCAATAAAATCAATATAATCTATCATAGTTATCACATAAATCACATTACTGAATATAAAATAAATTCAGCATTTTGAGGAATCCAGTTGGATCCCTCCAACCTATTTTCCTGCATTCATAGATGTTAGGATAATAATTTAAAATACCCATCCCACTTCGAGGGGGATATCGCGGTATAAAGGGTCATCCGCTATAATGCGAGGCGCATAAGGTCTCATCCGCTATTATGCAGGGCGCATAGGGTCTCACGCGCTATATAATACGAGAAATCAATCACTCCAATATATATATACACACACACATACACTCTACTATATATAATATCACATCTAGAGAGATAATAATTCATCAATTCAAGAAATCTACCAAAAATTCAAATTTTAACTATTTAAATTTAACCGGTATCCAGATGTGAGTGAGATTAACTCACCTTTGCTTGTTTATGCAATCCACTCCAAACCGACTTGATTCTCCACGATTTTGGACCTTGTATAAATATTATACAGTTTATTAATATTTGAATTAATCAAACAATTAATAACCATTTATTTATTTAATTTAACTAACAATTAGTTTTAAACCAATTCCTTTCAACAAAATATTTTCTAGTTACCAAATAATTACATAAGTTAACTAAACAAATTAATCACTTGAAATAATTTAGTAAATTGTATTTTGTTTTTATTTTCCAATTTTCAAACTGCATATAAAAATAAGCTATATGGGTTTAAAAATCTTATCTTTATATAAACTCTTATTTTTCCAAAATCTTACACACACACACACACGTATATTTACTGTTTTACATATATGTATATATATATATATATATATATATTAATTTAAATTAAGATTAACTAAAAATATTTAAAACTGCTTAAAAGATAAAAAAATTCCTTACTGTAACTTAAAATCCTATCTATATATATTTCTGCTGTTTGCATGTGTATATTTAGTTTGAGATATGAATGTATATTTATATTCTTCTATGTATATGTGTACATATATAAATTAAATTGAAAAAGAAATAGCAGATACCTAACTGCGAAGATGCAAACCCAGGCTCGACCAACCCTCATCACCGCGCTTGACCACCACCCCAAAGTTGCACTGCTGCCAGTCGACTAGGCTTCACGATTACAAATCTGCATCAGAGGTTTCCTTACCGAATGCTCACATCCAAGCTTTAAAGTGTCGTTGACATCGACGAAAACGCAGACAGCCCAATCGAATCGAAGCACCACTGCCTGCTCGAACCCAGATCCCTTGCTCAAAACTAAGGTTGTTGATCGCAGCTTGACTCTGCCACATCCTTATTGCCTCGCGTGCCCTCGCCGAGCTCATCCATCCTCACGTGTGCGCGAGTCGAACATCACGATTCCGAAGTAGCTCGAGCTCGATGCCTGACCGAAGAGCGTTGGGAAGAAAACTGGCCTCCGACTCGATTCGATTCGATTCGGTTTTAAATCGAATTTTCCCCCTGACTTATATTGGAATCTGATTTGAAGAGCTCGACGATAAAGAAGAAGAAAAAGATCATGTTGGATTTTAAATCTGTCATTTTCATTTTTTTGAACGAGATATTCATTTTTTTAGAGGACGCGTGTTAACACAGTTGAACATGTGTTTTAAAATTCCTTTACGTGTCCGTATGAATTTGCAACAGTTCTAATGCAATTATATTATTTATTTTTATTTTAAATTTCGAATTTAAATCATCTTGAAAACGAAACCTAAAATCATGATCTCCTATCGAGGCATGCCGCTAGGCATTTATAATGTTATACCCCACTTCGATTGCAATGGAAAAGGTTTTGAGTCCTAATCTCGATCTCCTATCGAGGCGTGCCGCTAGGCATTTATGATATTATACCCCACTTTATGATCTCACGACAACTCCAAATACTACAAAAATTGAAATCCAGTAATAATACACTATTACGAATCCAATGGAATTGGTTTTGTCAAATTCCAAGACCGTGCCTCAGAAGGCTATTTTTAAGTGTTAATTTAAACGATATATTTTAAAAATTAAACAAACCACTTTTAAATTCGATTTTAAAACTTATATTATCTTCAGTATTATCAATATAGACTTTATAAGCCATTGAAATATTTTTAATATGCCTAAAACTGCAGTTTTCATATTTTACCCATTTTCCAGTAGTTAAATCCAATAATTTAATTACCCAATAATGGTGATATTTGAAATTCAAGTTAAATTTAGACTTTTAAATATTTAAAATCAATTGAACATTCCAATCCCAAATATCAAAAATTCCGGGTCGTCATAGTTAATCTCACTCACATCTGGATTATCGGTTAACTCAAATAGTTAAAATTTAAATTATTGATTGATTGCTTGAATTGATAATATTTATCAATCTGGATGTGATATTATGTATAGTAGTATATACATACATACATACATACATACATACATACATATATATATTGAGTGATTGATATTCCTGCATTATATAACAGATGAGACCCTATGCGCCTCGCATAATAGCGGATGACCCTTTATACGCGATATCCCCTTCGAAGTGGGAATGGTATTTTTATATTTTGCTAACATTTGTGGATGCAGGGAAACAGGTTGGAGGGATATGACTGGATTCCTCAAAACATTGAATTTTTATTTTCATATTCTATGATATGATTTATCCGATAATCTGTGATTTACTATATTGAGTATTGAAATTATTGAAGGCTGTGATTTGACTAAATATATTTTAGGTATTTTAAGACATTAGAAATATAAAGATTTGATTTTTGAAGGAAATAAAAGGGAGAATTTTGAGTAAAATAATTACAGTGAATTTGGATAAATTAAGGAATGAATTTGAAGAAAAAGGGTAAATGTTGATTTATGAAATCCTATTTAATTAACTCCGAAATACAGAAAATGTATAGAGAATTTTGAATAAACGAGCAAAAAAAAGTTTTGAAGACTTAAATGATATTGTTTAGGAATAAAAGAATTTATTTTAAAAATTCAGGATTAAACGAGTTGGGAAAAATAAAAGGGAAATTTTGAAAATAAAATGTGGAATTGATATTTTCAGAGTTAAAATAAGATTTTAAATCGTAAATGAAGGAGTGGATATAGAGTTAATGGTTTTTGGAATAAATTTGGGTAAGTTAAGGAATTAATTTTAAAATGGAGTTAATTTTGAAAATCGATTTGAAAACCGACCAAGTGTTGAAACTATGATTAAAGGAGAATGAGATTATGTAATTTATAAACTGGGTTTATAAATAAATTGAATATTTATCAGTGGATAATTTGAAAGTATAAATTCACGATGGGAATTTATAAGGAAAGGGTGATTTGTTTAAAAATAAATAGTGGTTTATTTTTAAAAGTGTGGAAAGAAAAATTTACGGGATTGAGATGAAAATTAAATTGAAATAAATCGAGAAGGATTTATAAATAATTATACGGTTATGTTGGAATGGAAAATGTACTTTTATTGAAAAGCCAAGTATAATTTCAAAGGAGAATTTTAAGTATAAGTTAGAAGTTTTGAAAATGGTTATGAAAGAATGTTTTAGAAATTTTTTTATTTAGTTGTTTTAAAGTTGTTAAAGTAAATATTTATTTGAGTTAATTATAGTAGTAATTATTTTTAAAGGTTAAATTGGTATTTTGATGTAAATGATAACTATTAAATATCATACCTTATATTATAGTTTTATTTTAAACGTAGTTTTGGCTAAAGATTTTCTTGGAAAATTATTGTAGAATTTCATAACGATTATTTTAAGTAAAGTGATTTAAGTAGTTCTATTTTTAAATGTATATTTTTTGATAAAGTGATTTAATTTTAAAGTTATATTTATAAAGGCTTGGTGCTTTTTAGTGGAAATAAAATATTTGGCTGGTGGTTGTTAATTTGATAGTTAAATAACTGACTATCAATATTAGCAATGCACTGATCGTTTCGAAGAGACTGGGATCGGCTTTAATTATTCGAAAACCACTTCAATCCAGTTTGAATGTTTACGAATGAAGACTGTGAAGATGATGAAGATGGTGATTTGGTTTGTCCAGATCGAGGGCAACTTGTATGGACGAATGCTATCAGACCATCGTCAGGAGGACGATGAGCATTCTAAGTGAAATGTGTTCTAAAAAGGTAATGCACAGCCTCAAGCCTCATCAACCGAGAATGGCTAAAACAGGAGAGGTGCAGCAAGGCTAAGTGGGTAGCAGCCATGTAGTGTAAGGTCAACCTTATCTAGACGTCCCTTTTTGATCTCGGCTTAGTGGACGGTTGCTGATCCCAACCGCAGGGTGATCTTATTTGAACTATCCAGTAAGGGGTAGCTCCGGTCTTGTGTTACAGGGGATCGGGAGTGGTCCTCGGTATGCTGATTTAGGCCATGTACTGTGACGGGCTGTACCCCAGCAGCCCTGCCATTGTATGGAATCTAATCTCCAATAAGCGCCTGTACGGTTTTGATTTTTCCCAACTATGCTGGAAGGTAAGATGCAAACATTTCAGCTAGATTCTATTGTACTTTCTATAGACACGATTATAATATCAGACGGATTTGATAAAAATATTTTAGTTATCGTAAGGTAAAAACCCAGCATGTTTATTTATGACGTGGTCTTACGAGATGCCTTTGATTTTCAAAGGATTTTGAAAACTTTAATAATTCAACTGAGTGTGTTTTTGGTTTTCTAACTGACTCGGATGTTGTTTTATTATGATGCTCGGGTCAGACCGAGTATTACAGATACATGATAGATGCTTGGGAGCTCAGGAGACGAGCTGGATGGCACGACATATCACACATACTTGATGCATATTCCGTTGTGAATGGTATGTTGCATAGTTAGCTTTTTCGAGGACAAGTTATTATAACCATCCAGTTATGTGCTATGGATTGTGTTGTACTCTGATGATTGTAAGTATTATACAGTTACAAATTTTTTTATTTAAAAATCTTTTGTTATATATTATATGTTCTTCGCTGCAGTTGTGAGATTCTGTGTTGTTGTTTTATCTTCTTCTTCTACCTCTTTCTTCTTTAACCCTAATAGTTTGTATTTACGTCCACTTTGAGTTGATTTGATGGAGAAAAGTGTCGACTCAAAGGGGTATGGGTTTGTGGGCTATTACAACCGCATTCATCCCCATGCTCCTCGTCGCTACCGTTAGCCTGAAATCGGACCCTACCTAAACCCTACCTAAACCCTACCTTCGCCTCGACCGGCCAAAGCATGCAACTGAAAATCATCGATCTATTTTTCCCATACACGCCACCGTCTGCCCTTGCTCCATGATCGATGCCAACCCCCAGCTATGTCCGGATTGTCGTAGTTTGGCTGAAGACTAAAACACGTTCATCTCCTATTATCTTATTATTCCCATAGCTAAAAATTACAAAATTACCACCAACATTCACCATTTCCCATGCCGATCATGTTCATATAAGTAAAGACCCAAAATATGATATTCGAATTTTCCCTTTTTGTTTACTTACTGTAAAAATACCTTTTTCCACCTCCATGCTTCATAATCTCCGGTAAAACCAATTTTAAAATAAAGTTCAGTTAAAAACAACCACATCTTCTTTTTAAATTGTACCCTAAAACTAAATAGTTTGTGAGCTATAAATTTTTAAAAGCTGATAGCATTACTTTTTTATCAGATGAAAACATCTCAGAGTAAAATAAGAAGAAGCATAGCGTTTTTCTTTAGGTTATAGGTTGCTCTTCCATGATTAACAGCATGTATACATATCGACACATGAATCTTTGATAAAATCTAAGGATCTACCAGATCTACAGTTATATATATAATCAGTGATTTCTGTAAACAGAGAGCAAGTGTTTACTCGCTTTTTTCTCTCTTGAAACGGAGCACTGCTTTTGGTTTGATCTTCCTCCTGTTGATCTTTGTTGTCGCTTGAGTTGTTTTGATTCCTTTAAGTTGTGAAATGGAAGTAATATTTTCTGTTTTTAACTTGGTTCGAATGAAAGAACATGAAGACAAGTGTGGAGGTATATATATAAGAAATTGTAGGCTGCATTCTACAGTAAGCTTCTGTTTGCTTTTCTTTTAATTCTTATCTTTATTTTCTTCTTATCTTTATTTTCTTCTTATCCTTACTTTGGTCAAAGATTACTTTTGATCTGATTTGATTTTATATGAAAAAGCTTTGATTTTTACATGATTGGATTATATGTTTTGTAAGATAGGATTTGATGTTTTAAGTGCTTGATGAGATGGCATTTATTGTCTGTGTCCCCCTTATGTTTACATGCATATCCTTTCTTATGAATATACATATCTCATACATATATGTACAAGTATTTCTTTATCTTGTTTGCGTTATATACATATAAATATATCGACATATTACCATAGTTAATTTTATATGTTTTACTTATATGTCATACAACATTGTAAGTTATTTATATAATTTTATTCCTATTTAAACTAATATTTATTTCAAGCTTAAATATCATCACTTAATTTATATTCATCTATATATATATATATATATATATATATATTTATATTGAGTGTTAATAAGGTAGAGTTTATATTTAAATATTCTTATGAGAATTTTTTTTTTGAATATCCAATTCATAGTCTTCTTTCAAAATTCATATATGTGTATATAAATAAGTAGCCAATAGCTAGAATAAAATATTTATTTCCTACAAGATTTATCACATCCGGAGATTTTATAATTCAACATTTATTAAAGTTTTAGAACAGTTTGTATATTTCCAGATACCTTACATACAAGAAACTCATCTATTCGACTTATAAAGTCAATATTCCAATGTTCAATTCAGTTAATTACCCGATTAATAGACGTACAAAAATCTGGATCGTCATAATTTACATCTCCTAAGGATCCATTAAACTATCTACACACATAGTACAGTATGCTATTATAATAGTGTCTACAGTAAAGTAAAATATTAAAATAGCGCTAAGGCATTACCCATACCTCCTTAACACATTTTATATATTCTCATAGTTTATATAGTACCGTAAGCTCCTCCGTGAGGTTTACCCAGAGGGAACCTCTACGTCTGGTACAAAAAAACTCGTAGAAGGCATGCTAGGGCATGTTAATGTGGCACTCGAGGCAATGCCAGGGTAGATATACCAATTGCACTCCCAGACTGATGATAACGCCTAGCAGCTACCACCTCCCACCTCGAACACACTCCCATAATCAAATCGAGGGGTGGCCACCAAATCAATCACAAAGTCAAAACATAGTATCGAAGAAATGTGCCCGATTGAAGGAATGACCTCACTTGGCAGGTATAGCTCCTGTTTTAGTCACATCTAAGCTGACCCATGGGAGTCAGGGTCACGTAAATACCTTATACAGAATCATTTTCCAAATCATCCTACTTCATTTCTGGAATCTCCACCATGCGGACAGTTGTTAAAGTGTTTTTCGGTATTAGTAAAGATTATGACAATATCCGATCCCAGTCTCTTTTACAACCAAACGCTTATTTCACACCGGATGGTTCCTTTGCATTTCAAAAGTCAATTCATAATTAATATCAAAATATCATATTCGATTTCAAACCATATCACTTTCAAAAATATATTCACTTTCTAAATCATATCGATAAGATAGGTTAATTAAATCCTCATTCCAAAATCATCATATTTACTCAAATATATCATTTCACTAGCAAATGTCATTTCAAATCACAACTTAAGTTATAATGTCATTTAACCATGTTTACTTTAAAAAATCAAGGAGTCAAATATAAGCACTTCCACTTTACGCAGTCTGGAATTTAGAAAATAGTTTAGATAGTTATAAATAGTTTAGTATAGATTAAAATAGATTTTTAAATAGTTAAGATACTCAAAAATCATTTAAAAATAGATTAAAATTGTTTAAATAGATTTAAGAGAGTTTAAACAGAATTAAAATAGTTAAAATAGATTTAAAATAGATCAAATAGATTAAAAATAGATTATATAGATTTAAAATAGATTATATATTAAAGGCATATTAATTAGATTTAAATAGATTAAAATGGGTTAATTATTTTAAAATAGTTAAAATGGATTGAATTGTATTAAATAGATTAAAATAGAATGAAATAATTTCAAATCGATTAAAATAGTTTTAGATAGATTTCAAAGTTATATCCAAACATTTTCAATAACTCAATTTCATAAATTCATTTATATTTGACAATTCAACTTTGAGATTCCAATTTAAATTTTTTGAACAATTCATTAAATAATTTCCAATTTCAGCATTAAGGCTTGGATTTTCAAAGATAATTTAGTTTATATAAATCAATTTCTATTTCAAGATACCAATTAACTGAATTCAAAATTAAAGAATTAAAAATCATTTATTTGTACTAATCCAGTGTCCATAAATAATTTTCTACCCTATGGTCAAGTGATATGAATATTTGTCATTTCAATTCGCAATTTAAAATTTTAACGTATATATCATTTCAACTCACAATCCCAAATTTAATTACAAATTCATGAAATCGCTTAAGTCTATCATTTCAACCCATAACGATTTCTCCCTAATCTATCAGATCGTTTAGGTATGTATCATTTCCACCCATAGGGAATTGAAGGGAACTTGCAGTGTTATGACAATATAAATATAACATCCAGTCATCCAATATCAACTATCAAACACCCATCAAAATCATCATCCAAATCAATTAATAAACATCGATAGCTAACTGATTATCAATAACAAGTATAAACTGATGGATTTAAATTTAATATTAGATTAAATGGTAATAATAATCAAATAAAAGTCAGATTTAACATGCATGGCAATTTAAATATACAAAACATCAATCAATCAATTTCTAGTCACATCATAAATTTAATTTAATTAACATAACATAATTTAGTAATTGTGAGTGGGTTAAATCACTCACCTTTGATTTCAAACCGATTTGAAATCCAAAATAAGACCCAAAATTCAACAGTCTCAGAATTTGTCTAAACATATGCTAAAAGGTTTGAAATTTCGATACGATCCCAACAAAGAAAATCGTGTGTGAATTTTAGCTCATATGCAAAAGTTATTAAGGTGAGAAGATTAGAAAATTTCGACTTTGGGTCTTACTTCAAGTTGCCGCCTCAATTACCCGGTGCTTGCTCTGAGTTTTTGCCAAAATGACCCGAGACCCGAGTCATTTGGCTCTTGACCCTAAGTCGCTGCAAAGTTTTCGCCTCTAGAACTCGAAGCACACCCAGATGCGCCTTTTTTTGGCATGGAACTCTCTCTGACCCGAAGTCGCTGTAGGGTTTTTTCCTCTGGAACTTGAAGTTAACCTCTTTCTGACTCGGAGTAAATCTGGAGCAACATTTTTTTCTTTTTTTTCTTTTTCTTTTTAAATTAGGTTTTGGAATTTGAGAATTAGGTTTGATGTTTTGACGTTTAAGAAGGAGGAAGAAGATGTATGTACAGAAATAATAAAATGAGAAACAACTAGGGTTTATAACAGCCTATGTATTGGCAGGGCAGGATTGAAACGATAACAACGATCCGAAAAGACAGTTTCGCTCCCGGAACGAAAATAGGTCATCCAATATATCAAAATATAGGTTTTCGATATTTTTAAACACAACGGAGCAGGTTTCAAGTTCTAATCCCATCGTATAAAAATGTTAGAATTAAAATTAGCTTATTTCAAATTGAATTCAATTAAATCGATTTCTATGCCTTTCAAGCCCGTACGATCAAACGACAAGTCTTATCGCTACGAAACTTGAAATCCTATAATAATTCACCGTTACAGATCCTTTTGAAACTGGTTTTGTCGAAATTCGAATCAAATGCCAAAATGGCTATTTTCACATTAATTAAATAAATTATTATTAAATTAATTAAATCACATTTTCACTTCAAATTTAATAACTACCAAATTTTGTCATTTTGATTACTTGGACATTTACAATAATATAAAACAAATTTACAAGTCAATTAAATGTTAATTATTTTACTAGTTACAATGTTCAATCTCGATTGAAATAAATTGTAACAACCCTAGATGTTTCATATACTTTAATATTTGACCTTATTTTATTTTGAAATTATTTTCAACTTATTTTATTTCAAACATTTCATTTTTAAATATAAGTGTTGATTATTATGCGAATTTTAATTTCAAACTGGTATAAATTGAATATTTTCCCGAAAAGTGGATTTTTGGTCAATCTGGTCAAACTTTGACTTTTAAATTTAAAATTTAAATATTTTAAATCTTGAATTTTATCTTTTATTATGAAAATAAATTTAATTTCAAGAATACTACTTTTCGTTTCGTTGAAATCCGATTTATATTGTGAAAGTTATGCTTTTTACCATATTGTATGTAAATTGATTTATTTAATAAAATCATCTATTTTAATTTATATAAACAATATTTTATTTGTCAAATCATGTTCTAATATATGTTATATGACAAATTAGATATATATTTTATTTTAAAACATTTTAAAGTGATGTTATAATTTTTCCATAGTTTACTGTGTTGATTTCCTATTTTTATAGGCTGTTTTCTTATTTTCTACTATTTTCTTCATTAAAATTATATTTAATTAAATTTTATATATTTATTTTGTGAATGTATTGTTATTTTATGTTATTATTTATGTCTAAAAATATTTTGCAAGCTCATATGAATTTTATAAAATTTATTTCATTTAATTTCAAATTTTCTAGTCTAGTTCACTATTTTTTGCTATTTTTCTTAATTTAACTTTATATAATTAATAAATATTATATAAATTTTTATATTTTGATAAATTTTCGAAATTTTATCTGGGATTATTATTATTTTCAGAAATATAAAGTTATATAAATAAAATAAATAAATATGAAAGGGTTTTGACTTTTGAATTGCCTTTTGACTTTTTGAATTCCACCTCTTCATTTTCCTCACAACTCTTCATTTCTTTTGCCATAACTCCCCACATTTCAGCCGACTATCTCATTTTCAATTAATGTATCTTTCTTTCCTCCTTCTTGATAAAAAATTTCGGCCATCCTTGCTTGAAGATTTTGGTAAAACTTATTTCTTTTATCTCTTTTTCTATTTACATCGTTTATTTCTAGCTTGATTTTGCACATGCTTTCACCTCTTTTAGGATCGGCCATGCCTCCCTTGCTGCCTAGCCGCCTCCAGCACCTGATGACACACCACCAGCACCTCCTCCTCACCAGCCACCCAAGCCATGGACCCCCTTGGTGACGCATATCCACAAAAGTTTCAAAACACCCTTCATACTAGCGTAACCGAGCACCACTCTCATTCCATCACCTCACCACCCCTCTAGCCGCCACCTACCACACCACCACCACCTCCAGCACCTCTAGCACCCACGGCCACACAACCACAGTGGACCCCACTGCTCTGGCCATTACACTTAGGGCCTTGGCCGAGCCCAAATCCTTGACCAAATTCATTTATGCATGCTTATGTGTGTAATTGCCTTCACCCACCTTACACCATCATTCCAACATGTAGGCCGAACCCATACTCACCCAAACCAGATCCAAACACCTGCAATTATGTTGTATTTCCCCTTATAGCTAAGCCTAGTAAAGGTTAAAAGCAAGTGCAAACATTTCTATTTGATTCTGTGCAGTTATTCTAGCATAGTTTTGATCGTAGTTGATTTGAAACTCAACGTTATTATATTGTTTTTGTTTGATGTGTATCCAAGGAATTTGACATTTGGCTCCTCTATTCGAATCTATGTCGTGCTTGGGTAGATCGCATTTGTGCAATTCGTCGTTGGGTCATCAGCTCAAACCAGTGAGTTATTCTCACCAGACAATATGTACATATATAACTAGTAAATTGACCCCTTTTGAATCTGTAAAATGCATTATTATGTTACACCTGCTATGTTATGATTTTATTATGTTCACCCATGCTTAAACACCTGTTATATCATATGTTACTGTTATATTATGTTGTTCTATTATATTTTTTTATCAGTTTATCACACTGCAAGTTCCCTTTAGATTAGAATCACTATGGGTTGAAATGATACATACCCGAACGGACTTTAGAATAGGAGAAACTTGTTATGGGCTGAAATGATAGGCCTGAATATTTTCAATTATCTTCATTTACTTGGGATTCTGGGTTTGAAATGATCAAACCCGGGTTTCTTTTTAAATTACGGGTTGAAATGATATATTACCCGTATCACTTTACCTAGGCTAGAAAATGAAATACAGACCCGTTGTTAAAATATGTTTTTCTAAAAATTTTAAAATATTTTAGAAAGTAAATATTATAATATTTTGATTTAAATTTGATTAAAAATGATTTTTGTAAAGCATTATTAACTCTCTGAAAATTTATAAGTTAAATAAATTAATGGTAAAGTTAGAAAATCTGAAATGTAAGTTATTTTGGAAATTATAATTTGGTGATAAATGGAATTTAAATTAAATATGAAAATATGATAAATTTATGATATTTTTAATTAAATGAATTTAAAATGATTTTATAATATATTAATGATTTTTGAATTAAGTTAAAATGTGAAATGAATGAATACTTAAGTTGAAATTTTGAAATATAACTAAAATTGGAAATTTGTGAATTTGGCTTAAAAGTGAATTTTAAGTTAAGTAAATAAAAATGAAATTGAGTTATATTTGAAAATTTAAACTGAAGTGTTAAGTTAAATTTAATTTAATGAATTTAAAATTTAAATGTTGGAATTTAATAAGTGAATTACTATTAAATTTTGATTTTTGAATAGAGATTTAACTTTATAAAATCATGAATATAAGGGTATTTGAATGATTGTTTTAAAAGTGAAATTATATGATTTTATAAGTTAAAAATGATTTAAATAAAAATATAATTGTTTGTGAAATTATACTGAATATTTGAAGTTAATTTACTACATTTCTAAAATGCTATTAATTCTAATGTAAAGGATAATACAGCATTTGTAATTAGTTGATAAAAATGAACCAAATGGCTCAATTTATTTAAGGGATATTATAGAATTTTTGTGAATGTTATAATGGTTTAATTTAACTAAGTTTATTTGAAACTAATGGAACCCTATCACAGCATTTTAAATGTTGTCTTTCGTTAAATTGAACTGTTTTAAGTGTGACTTTCCGTAGCATTTTCTAAATGCGACGAAAGTTGAATTTTCATTGTTTTAATAAATTTAAGTGAATGAATGAACTTTGAAAGATTAAAATTTTGGAAATTTAATAATTTAATTATTAAATATAATATCTTCATTTTAATGATTTAAAATGAAGCTATTTGTTTTGAAATATAATACTATTTTGAAATTTTAACTACGGGATGTATTTAATTTATGGTTTAACTGATCCTTAAAGGATGGGCGATCCCAAACATCCTTTAAGTTATGGTGCATTTCTACTATAGTTCACTTGAGCTGATTTACATTATATAAGTATATATTGTCCTGACTCGAGTGTTTTGTGTTTTACTTTACGCTCGGGTCAGCCTGAGTATTCACAGCTTTGGATTCTCTTTCTGGAGCTGGTCTTTGTTGGAATTTCTGCTTATCTACATTTATATCTACTTTCTGTTTCAGCTAGTCTAGTTTATTTCATATATTAGTGAACTTCTATGTATTTGGGATTTCTATTATGTTGTTTTCAGACTGTATTATGTATTTGGTTTGAGACTCTGCCGTAGTAGCTTCATGAACTACTATGTATTTTATATTCCGCGGCGAGGTATTCTGTTTGTTCTATGTCTGTGATTCTGTGATTTGTATTTCATTTGCTGCAAATTTATTTACAATGCGATATTTTGAGCAATTCAAGTCTGACACGTGCGGCTGCGAATGGCTGAAAATACCGGGTTGTTACATTTGGTATCAGAGCTTTGGTTTTGGGCAAACCATAGCCTGTGGAGCAAAAACTCATTAGAGATAGGGTAGAAATACCTTAGAATGAGTGAAATCAATCTCAGAATCCTTTCTTGTGAGAGAACGTATTTTCGAAGTATAAAATAATTTTCAAATGATTTTTAAAGGATTTTCACAGATTATTTTGGTATAAATTTTTTTCTTATTTTGAAACCAAGATTTTCAAAACTTCATCCCTTCAGTATCCATCTTGTTAGAAATCTCCTTGTTTGGATTCTTGTCGATTAGGATTCCTTAAACTTTGGAATGCTCCCACTTGTTTTGAAATCCAGTCTTGTCTTCCCTATTCTATCCATTTTGATTTTGGAGCATTTCATAACTCCACTTTGGAATGACCTCTATAAAGATCGGTGATTTCGCAAATCTTTGAATGATTTGTAAAGGGGTGAAAATCCTTTATAATTGGCATTGATTCACCAGAGATTCCTGTATCCTCGGTTTTCAATGCTATCTATCTCCTACTCTACCCGGATTCTATCTCTGGAGATCGAATGTCGATTTGCCTTAGATTTCCGAATTGATTATAATACCTGAAGTCACGGTTGACCGGTTAAGGTCGCCCGCGATTTATATAGGCTTATCATCTTCTATTTGGTAATAAAATTATCTTATCTTCGTTCGAGCTTATCTTCGAACCAGAATTCTATTTGATTAGAGTTCCTCCAAATTCGAATCTCTGTATTGCTTGAAATATTACCTTGAATCATTCTTTGGAAATTTGTGTTTGATTGAATTTTGAATTTGTGCATACCTCGAAATTATTATTTTGATAAGGATGACCCTATTTTGTATATAAAAGTGAAATTCTTTCAATAAGGATTTTTACATTTGGAAAATGAAAATTTGAAGCTTTGAAAGGATTTGAAATTTATAATAAATTTGATTTATATAAAAATGATTTATAAATGAAGGGTTTTGAATTTGAATTTCGAGGAATCGAACTCCGGTGTTTTGAAATGTGTTTTTAAGATTTTGGAAAATATATAATAATAATATGATTTAAAGATATTTTTCCAAATAAGAAATGTTTCAAATGTATTCGAATGAATTCCAATGATTTCGAAGAGATTTCAAAGAAGTTTCAAGAAATAAAAGTTCAGAAACCACTTATGTCGTTGAAAAATAATTTCAGTGATGAATACATGCAACATCGACATTGATTTTTGAGTATCTGAGTGGGGGTAGGCCACTCTAGTAGCTTTGCTATGCGAGTGATTTTATGAAACCAAATTTTGATTTCCAATTTCGAAGTATGGTTTGATATTCGAAATATATGTATATATATAATTGAAATGATTTAAAATAAGCCGGTGTTCAGTCATCGAGATCCAGATTTGTTTTGGTATAACCTTACCTATTGGAATTGATTTACTAATTTGTTGGTGATTTCCAACTCTTGGATTGAAATTATGATTTCTTTGACTATTTTGAAGGTTCTAGCACTTCCAAATCAAGGTTAACTTTTCAAAGCTAAGAAATTTTGAATGGTATAAGGTATTTCATAAAGTATAAGTTTAGTTTGGTATGATTAATGTAAAGTAATATGATTTATATAAGTTTGAAACTGTTGTGGAGTGAAATAAATAAGACTATTTTGAATTATATTGTATGGAATATAGTTTTGAAAAGATATTTGAAGTAAAATGTTGAGTTTTGTTGAATTTATAAGTTAAGAAAAACAGTGAATTTTGACTTAACAAATGAAAGTGAGTTTTAAATTGAATATTTGATTAAAATTTTTGTTGTGATAAATCATATGTTAAAAATTATATAAATGTGAAATTTTAAAGTCTAGAAATATGATTTATAAGTTTAAAATTTGCTAAAATTGAAGTTGTATTGTTTTTGAAAGGTTATAATAAAATCTGGAATTTTATTAATAGCATTTCTAAAATGCTATAGTTTTATGACAACACTTTAAATTGCTATTGTTTTTGAATTTAACTTTGTTTGAATTAACTAAATATCAGTTATGGCATATTATAAATGTCGTTATTCTTGAACTAAACTATTTTGGAAACTTTAAGTTACGATAGCACTTTTAAATGCTGTCGTTGTTATAATTTGACAATGTTTCTAATGTTATAGATTTTAACACTATTGAGTTATGTTTTAAAAAGTTAAATGATTTAATGTTTGGAATTAATTACTTGTGAAATTTAAGGAGTTTTGAATATAATTTAACATTTAAATTTGAATTTTAAGGAATTTAAATTGAATTTGAATTTAAATAAGGTTTACATGGTTATGTGTTAAATGGAATGAAATGTAATGAAATAAATGAATTTTTGAATGGAATTTTGAAATGTATTTTGTAATGATATTTGAAATGATAATTGAATGACAATTTGATTTTTTTTAAATGATATTTAAATTTGAACATTTGAAATTGAATTCAAATAATGATTTGATATTGAGGCTTTGAATGATATAATATTTATTTGATAAAGAATGTGAATCAGGAGTGATAATTGATTTTGATAAATGAAATTTAAAGTTTATATTTGTATGAAAGGATATTTGGTTTACTTGTAATTGAGTTTAAATAAAAATGATGGATTTATGAAATGTCAAAACTAAGTAATAATGAAGTAAATTTGAGATATATGAAATTATGAAAATTTAGTTTTGGAATATGGTATATTTAAGCCTTGAAATATATTTAAGACTGAAAAGTTTATTTTGTGGATCAAATCTATATTGAAATTTTACAATATTTGAAATGGTTTTGTTGTAAAACTAATTTGAATTGAAATTGATGGTTTGAATTGAATTAAAGCTGGAATTTGTTGACTTGGGTTTAAATTGAATAAATTTGTGAAATGTAAAGAATTAAAGGGATGTTTTATGATTTCAAATGTATGATTTAGAAAAGTTATGATTTTCAAACTGTAATGATTTCAAGTATTTTGGTTTCGAAAGATTTATAACTTTGAAAGTATTATGATTTTTGAAAGTGAATATATGTTTGAAATGGAAATGAATTTGTTTGACCTAAATTTTTGTTGATTTGGAAATTTGGATTATTTCCTAAATCTATTGTTTTAATAAACTTTGAAACTGAGTATATGTAATTTGTAAGAAATGATTTGGCGAAATCATATATGATTTTGAAACTGAAATGTTATTGAAACAAATTAAAATTGAGAACCTTGTTTTACTAGATACTTGATTTGGGAGTTATCGAACTTATATAAAATGGATTTGTTTAAGTATGAAGTTGATTTGAAAATGTTGAATTGAAAAGTTACTCAATTTGTAAATTAAAATCTTATATAATCGAAGTTTATATAAGTATGATTTGATATACTATTGATTTTGGAAAGTATTCGATTTGAAAATGAAATCTTATATATAATGGAATCTATGTAAGTGCAATTTGAAGCTATGATTTTGAAGGGTTACTATATATGGTATATTATATTTCGTTGTAAGAGGTATGGGAAGTACCCTTCGGAAGAAGTATAATGATATGCTTCGACCCAGATGGACTTGGGGAATCCAGGAATGGATTCGACCGATAAACCCTAATGGACTTGGGTGAATTCAGAAATAGATTTGAACTGATATGGTTGTCCGGACTTAAACTCATGAGTTCCTCGATTTTTTTCAGGGTAGATGGTTCTTTAGTTTACCCAATGGACGGGCTTTCGATCCTGGGATCTGTTGTTTATGGATCTTCCGGGAAAGAAGTGCATCCATTGCGTAAATCATTGAATCAGTAGCGTACCACTGCAGCAATGGTCGATGGTCCCTTGTTTATGAACTGGCTACGATATTTTTCTAGAATCCGGAAGGTAGAAGGATCTTCTGGAAAGTTTCGTGTCCAGTGCGTAAACACTGGATCAGCAGCGGGCCACTGCTATCGTATTATCATCATTTGACATTGGATTTTGAGTGGTGCTTCTCATACCCATTTATTTTTTCATTTTTATTTTTTCAGTAGTTTTCACTGGGTGCCGAAACAGGTCTACTAAGTACTTGGAGAATTCTAGCTTGCGCTTGATCAACGCATGGCCAGAGCTTGCAAGAACGAGGATAAACTTGTTAAGACATCGAGTTATAAAGTATTTTGATAAAGTACTATATAAGGATTATTTTGATCAGTTATTTTTCCTTCTAAAGAATTTTAAAATGTTTAAATATTGTTTACCTTGAACCATCAGATTTGAATCAAATGACCATTCATCATATTATAAAATGTTTTAAATGGTATAAAATTTTAATTGAAATGTATAATGGTTTAATTAATGGTTCATCCTTGTCTTTCAACCTGCTTTCCCTCCTAGCTACTTTTTCCCTGCCTTCTTTCACGATGTCTTCCAACCTACTATTTTTTCTTGTTGTTTCTCCGCTTCCTTCCTTTTCGAGGACGAAAAGATTTGAGTGTGGGAGAGTGTAAAACCCTAGATTTTTCATATATTTTAATATTTGACCTTGTTTTTTTTGAAATTATTTTAAACTTATTTTATTTCAAACATTTCATTTTTAAATATAAGTGTTGATTATTATGTGAATTTTAATTTCAAACTGGTATAAATTGAATATTTTCCCGAAAAGTGGATTTTTGGTCAATCTGGTCAAACTTTGACTTTTAAAATTTAAATATTTTAATTCTTTAATTTTTTTCTTTTATTGTGAAAATAAATTTAATTTCAAGAATACTACTTTTCGTTTCGTTGAAATCCGATTTATATTGTGAAAGTTATGTTTTTTAACATATTGTATGTAAATTGATTTATTTAATAAAATCATCTATTTTAATTTATATAAACAATATTTTATTTGTCAAATCATGTTATAGTATCTGTTATATGACAAATTAGATATATATATTTTATTTTAAAACATTTTAAAGTGATGTTATAATTTTTCCATAGTTTACTGTGTTGATTTCCTATTTTTATAGGCTGTTTTCTTATTTTCTGCTATTTTCTTCATTAAAATTATATTTAATTAAATTTTATATATTTATTTTGTGAATTTATTGTTATTTTATGTTATTATTTATGTCTAAAAATATTTTTCAAGCTCATATGAATTTTATAAAATTTATTTCATTTAATTTCAAATTTTCTAGTCTAGTTCACTATTTTTTGCTATTTTTCTTAATTTAACTTTATATAATTAATAAATATTATATAAATTTTTATATTTTGATAAATTTTCGAAATTTTATCTGGGATTATTATTATTTTCAGAAATATAAAGTTATATAAATAAAATAAAGAAATATGAAACGGTTTTGACTTTTTAATTGCCTTTTGACTTTTTGAATTCCACCTCTTCATTTTCCTCACAACTCTTCATTTCTTTTGCCATAACTCCCCACATTTCAGCCGACTATCTCATTTTCAATTCATGTATCTTTCTTTCCTCCTTCTTGAGAAAAAATTTCGGCCATCCTTGCTTGAAGATTTTGGTAAAACTTTATTTCTTTTATCTCCTTTTCTATTTACATCGTTTATTTCTAGCTTGATTTTGCACATGCTTTCACCTCTTTTAGGATCGGCCATGCCTCCCTTGCTGCCTAGCCGCCTCCAGCACCTGATGTCACACCACCAACACCTCCTCCTTACCAGCCACCCAAGCCATGAACCCCCTTGGTGACGCATATCCACAAAAGTTTCAAAACACCCTTCATACTAGCCTAACCGAGCACCACTCTCATTCCATCACCTCACCACCCCTCTAGCCGCCACCTACCACACCACCACCACCTCCAGCACCTCCAGCACCCACGGCCACACCATGACAGTGGACCCCACTCCTCTTCCGTGACACCTAGGGCCTTGCCCGAGCCCAAATCCTTGACCAACTTTATGTATGCATGCTTATGTGTGTTATTGCCTTCACCCACCTTTACACCATCATTCCAATATGTAGGCCGAACCCATACTCACCCAAACCAGATCCAAACACCTGCAATTATGTTGTATTTCCCCTTATAGCTGATCCTAGTAAAGGTTAAAAGCAAGTGCAAACATTTCTATTTGATTCTGTGCAGTTATTCTAGCATAGTTTTGATCGTAGTTGATTTGAAACTCAACGTTGTTATATTGTTTTTGTTTGATGTGTATCCAAGGAATTTGACATTTGGCTCCTCTATTCGAATCTATGTCGTGCTTGGGTAGATCCCGTTTGTGCAATTCGTCGTTGGGTCATCATCTCAAACCAGTGAGTTATTCACACCAGACAATATGTACATATATAACTAGTAAATTGACCCATTTTGAATCTGTAAAATGCATTATTATGTTACACCTCCTATGTTATATTTTATTATGTTCACCCATGCTTAAACACCTGTTATATCATATTTTACTGTTATATTATGTTGTTCTATTATTATTTTTATCAGTTTATCACACTGCAAGTTCCCTTTAGATTAGAATCACTATGGGTTGAAATGATACATACCCGAACGGACTTTAGAATAGGAGAAAATCGTTATGGGCTGAAATGATAGGCCTGAATATTTTCTTATCTTCATTTACTTGGGATTGTGGGTTTGAAATGATCAAACCCGGGTTTCTTTTTAAATTACGGGTTGAAATGATATATTACCCGTGTCACTTTACCTAGGCTAGAAAATGAAATACAGACCCGTTGTTAAAATATGCTTTTCTAAAAATTTTAAAATATTTTAGAAATGTAAATATTATAATATTTTGATTTAAATTTGATTAAAAATGATTTTTGTAAAGCATTATTAACTCTCTGAAAATTTATAAGTTAAATAAATTAATGGTAAAGTTAGAAAATCTGAAATGTAAGTTATTTTGGAAATTATAATTTGGTGATAAATGGAATTTAAATTAAATATGAAAATATGATAAATTTATGATATTTTTAATTAAATGAATTTAAAATGATTTTATAATATATTAATGATTTTTGAATTAAGTTAAAATGTGAAATGAATGAATACTTAAGTTGAAATTTTGAAATATAACTAAAATTGGAAATTTGTGAATTTGGCTTAAAAGTGAATTTTAAGTTAAGTAAATAAAATGAAATTGAGTTATATTTGAAAATTTAAACTGAAGTGTTAAGTTAAATTTAATTTAATGAATTTAAAATTTAAATGTTGGAATTTAATAAGTGAATTACTATTAAATTTTGATTTTCGAATAGAGATTTAACTTTATAAAATCATGAATATAAGGTTATTTGAATGATTGTTTTAAAAATGAAATTATATGATTTTATAAGTTAAAAATGATTTAAATAAAAATATAATTGTTTGTGAAATTATACTGAATATTTGAAGTTAATTTACTGCATTTCTAAAATGCTATTAATTCTAATGTAAAGGATAATACAGCATTTGTAATTAGTTGATAATAATGAACCAAATGGCTCAATTTAATTAAGGGATATTATAGAATTTTTGTGAATGTTATAATGGTTTAATTTAACTAAGTTTATTTGAAACTAATGGAACCCTATTACAGCATTTTAAATGTTGTCTTTCGTTAAATTGAACTGTTTTAAGTGTGACTTTCCGTAGCATTTTCTAAATGCGACGAAAGTTGAATTTTCATTGTTTTAATAAATTTAAGTGAATGAATGAACTTTGAAAGATTAAAATTTTGGAAATTTAATAATTTAATTATTAAATATAATATCTTCATTTTAATGATTTAAAACGAAGCTATTTGTTTCGACATATAATACTATTTTGAAATTTTAACTACGGGATGTCTTTAATTTATGGTTTAACTGATCCTTAAAGGATGGACGATCCCAAGCATCCTTTAAGTTATGGTGCATTTCTACTACAGTTCACTTGAGTTAATTTACATTATGTAAGTATATATTGTCCTGACTCGAGTGTTTTGTGTTTTACTTTATGCTCGGGTCAGCCTGAGTATTCACAGCTTTGGATTCTCTTTCTGGAGCTGGTCTTTGCTAGAGTTTCTGCTTATCTACATTTATATCTACTTTCTGTTTCAGCTATTCTAGTTTATCTCATGTATTAGCGAACTTCTATGTATTTGGGATTTCTATTATGTTGTTTTCAGGCTGTATTATGTATTTGGTTTGAGACTCTACTGTAGTAGCTTCATGAACTACTATGTATTTTATATTCCGCTGCGAGGTATTCTGTTTGTTCTGTGTCTGTGATTCTGTGATTTGTATTTCATTTGCTCCAAATTTATTTACAATGCGGTATTTTGAGCAATTCAAGTTCGACATGTGCGGCTGCGAATGGCTGAAAATACCGGGTTGTTACATAAATACAGTGATTATTACTTTAAAATCCAATAAATCCATTTATTCGCCTTTTCATCTTATTATTCAATCAATTGTCATCTCATGGCTACATCTAACATTTTTTTTATATCTTATTACACTAATTTTTTACAATTACCATCTTAATTTTCATTAACGTAGTATTTAATTATATTTAATTGTAATAAACCCATTTATTATAATTTAAATTCCAATAAATTGATCAAACTTGATTTCAATCTTTTTATTCAACCGATCATTACTTGTGGAAATAGTTAACATTGGTTTACATCTTATTGCATTAATATTCTACAATTATCAATTTAATTCACATTAACTGCATTAATTAAGTGAATTAATTGCAATTGGTTTCCAATTTATTATCAATGAATTAAATAGTGAGTCTATAATTAAACCGTTGTTATAACTTACCAATTCAAACACATTTGTTTGTTTACTGTTAACAAAAAAACTAACAAATTCATATATGGACTAATCAATCTATTTTAATTAATTTCAATTTATTACATACAATTTCACCGTTTAATACAACATTTGATTTATTTAATCACTTATAATTTATACACGATTTTAACTTTAAATCATTCCAATTAATTGAGGTTTCATTAAAATAGTTATCAATTGCCTTAAATTAACATTATAAAATTTCAATTAATTGAGATTGCATTAAAATGGTTACGCTAACATTATTACATTTGATTCTAGTTATTACACTCGTTATTAAACTTAATTTTTAATTTTTTACAACATTAAATTCCAAAACTTATTTAATTAATCAATTTAATTATCGAAATTTAAGGGTCGTTACAATCTCTCTCACTCAAAACTTTTCGTCCTTAAAAAGGGAAAGATGGAATTAATATATTTTATTCAGAATATTCAATTTATAACAATTAATTTACATAAGTAAGCATTAAATAAAATATATCAATTAATAATCAATTAAATCCTTTATATTCAAGTTAATAAAAGTTTGAAAAAAAAAAATTCGCTTTCACAAAAATTTCTACGTCCAAAATTTATGAAAAATTTCGGTAGAGTCTCCTTTGTACGGAGAGGTACGAGAGAAATAATAATATCAATAATAAACATATATACATATATATATATATATATATATATATATCATATTTCAAAATAAAATATCCCAAACAATGGAAAAATAATTTAATATCATTAGAAAACCGTAATCCAAAAACGTACCTATTTGTCGGGCAAACAACGCTTATTTAGGAAACCAAACCAGTAGCTAATGCTTCCGTAAACCTGTATTTCACTATATAATCCAAAAGAGTTAGAATTATGCAAAAGAGAAATATTTATGTTATTTCAATTAATAACAAAACAAATTAACACAACATAACAATAGTCACGTTGCAAACAAAACATACAACCAACACATGCAATCAAAGCAATTAATTATCCATCCATTACAATCAAAACAAATGGTTTGTTTGGGTTTAGACACATCTAATCATATAGAATGATAAATAAACTACTAAGTATACAATACACTGAACAGTCTTAGATAAAACTTAATAGATTATTTATACATTCTAAACAATTTAAAGTATCGCCTCCCAATCATTCCATAAGCCAAACAACCAATAAATTCAAATGTCATGTAACTTTTTCTTTGTAATCTCCTTTCATATTATTTACTGTTCATCATTATTACTATTTTTCATACAATGCTTATTCTCTATAACTTACATTGATTATTTACAAAGATTCATTTCCCATTCATTTATTCATATAATGCCAAATTTTCTCTTTTCATTACTTTACATATATTGCTTACATAAGTTATTTCCATTCAATTATTAGATCATCCATATTAAGTTCTTATAATATGATGTAAGTACTTTTACAAATTTAGTTCACCATTATTATTTTCTTAAATTTCCCTTTAACATCAATATTCATTTGTGGAGCAACACTTAAATTTTTATTCTATTTATTTTCACTTCTATTTCTTTAACAAATGGTATTCACTTTTACTATTTACTTTAATTATAATTGACTCCAAACGTCAGTTAAATTTATAATCATTTACTTACAGTATTCAACTTTTATTAAATTAAATTAGTATAAATCAAATTATTAACTTAGTTTATAACATTTTTGTAATATTTATTCTTATTTAAGAAATAATTCTATCGAACACCTTCATTACTAAAGTATACTTGTATAAAATTCTATTACATATTTCTATTAGCATTTCAACTTTTAATATTTGGTAAGTTATATATATGTCCTTTAGAATGTAAATGAATGTTACACAAGTTTGTTTTATTCATTTTAGTTAACAAAATGTTCAATAGGTACATCTTCTTATTTTTCATATCCTTTGATTTGCAAGCTACAAATTTCCATTTTCATATATATATATATATATATATATATATATATATATATATATATATATATATATATTTCTTTAATCGCTTAATATCAAATTTCTTATTTTCCCTTTTAGAAGTTTCTAATTATTAATAGGTTAAGATTTCATTCATTACTATAATTGAAACTACCAATTATTAGAAAGTTTTAAGAACTAAACTTCGGGTTACATTTCAAATCATTTAGAAAATATTATGTATATTTATCCTTTATAGATCAAATCATATTTAAAAATTAAAAATTAAGATTTATTCATCAAAACAGATGTGTAGTAAAACTATTACAACAATCCTTCCACTTTGAAACTCAAAAATGAACATCGATAATGCATGCACTTATCACCGAAATTATTTTCCAACGACAGAGAGAGGAGTGCAAAATTTATCTCCTTTGTTTAAAAAAATTATTTAAAATATATTTTTCAAATCACATTTGAAAATATTTATATTTGAAAATACTTACAAATAATACAAATATCATATTGTAAAATCCTTGAACAAATTTCAAAAATCCCTGTACCTAAGTCCTCAAATTTCCAATTTATACTTCATTTGTAAATTTTATTTTACAACCAATATTTATAAAATTACACTTACTAACTAACACACATATCACATACAACTATATTCATTTATAAAGATTATTCTTCTACATACAAAATATAATACTAGGTAAAATTATTTCACTTACCCATATTTCAAAATAATATTGTGTCAGTCTGTCCTATTAAGTGTTTAAAAATTCCTATCGATGCCATAGCTTCCTATGTACCGACCAGAATTTATAAATACTAAACGGGATAAATTAACACAATACAAACCTTTTATAACACTAATAAATAAGCTCTCTCATATGTACACTCAATGACTCATTCTAGGGTATTACCACCCTATTTATATGAGTCAGACCCCACAATGCTGAGGTTATCGCTAAACTAAAGCTCTGATACCAAATGTAATGACCCACCTTTTTGGACTGTTTAAATCAACGATAGACCACACATGTTAAACTCAAATCATTCAAAAGGGAGGATTTTTATGCGGCAAATAAGAAAAAGCAAAGAAAGAAAGAAAAATAAATACAGAATCACGCAATGGAATGACCAAATATAATAATCAAATAAACAGTTCATGAAGCTAGTTACAAATAACATTTGATTATACTTTTACAATACAGAGTCAGAGTACATACAACAGTAATAAATAAATAATGTAGTAGAATAACATGATGCAGTGCAAATAATATAATAAATAACAATAGTACTAAATCTTCGTCTTCGTCCTCTAAAAGCATTTTTCGATAAACTGAAAAGCTCAGACTGACCTGAGCGAATTAAAAAGACAAAACATTCGAGTCAGAACTAAAAGATCTTATGTAAGTTAATCAACAATAAATAAATATGAGTGTGACGACGTCGGAGATGTTTACGGGGTTCGATATCTCTTATCCAGTGCCAATGTGAGTGCAATAACTTAAGAGAAGTTCAGGATTTATTTTTCCTAAGGATCCGTTAAACTATCTACATACATAATACAATACACTATTATAATAGTGTCTATAGTAATGTAAAATATTAAAATAGCATCAAGGCATTACACATATTCCCCTGAACACATTTTATATATTTCCATATTCTATAAAGTACCTTAAGCTCCCCCGTGAGGTTTACCCAGAGGGCACTCTATAGGTATGGTACAAAACAAACTAGTAGAAGGCGCAATAGGGCATGTGAATACGTCACTTGAGGCATGCCAGGGTAGATATACCAATTGCACTCCCGGACTGGTGGTAACGCATAACATCTACTACTTCCCACCTCGTGCACACTCCCATAATCAAATCGAGGGGTGGCTACCAAATCGGTCACAAAGTCAAAATATAGTATTGAAGAAATGTGCCTGATAGGAAGAATGACCTCACTTGGCCCAAACTCCTGTTTTAGTCACATCTAAGCTGACTCACAGGAGTTAGGGTCACATAGATACCTCATACAGAATTGTTTACCAAACCATCCTACTTCATTTTTGGAATCTCCACCACGTACACAACTGTTAAAGTGGTTTTCGGTATTGGCATAGAGTACGACAATATCCGATCCCGGTCTCTTTAACAACCAAATGCTTATTTCACACTGGATGGCTTCTTTACATTTCAAAAGTCAATTCATAATTAATATCAAAATATCATATTAGATTTCAAGCCATATCACTTTCAAAAACATATTCACTTTCAAAACCATATTCACTTTCTAAACCATATCGATAAGATAGGTTAATTAAATTCTCAATCCAAAATCATTATATTTACTCAAATATATCATTTCATAACAAAATATCATTTCAAATCACAACTTAAGTCATAATGTCATTTAACCATGTTCACTTTAAAAAATCAAGGATTCAAATATAAGCACTTCCGCTTTACGCAATCTGAAATTTAGAAAATAATTTAGATAGTTATAAATAGTTTAGTATAGTTTAAAATAGATTTTTAAATGGTTAAAATACTCTAAAATATTTTAAAAATATATTTAAATAATTTAAATGAGTTTAAGATAGTTTAAATAGAATTAAAATAGATTAAATAGATTTAAAATAGATTATATAGATTTAAAATGAATTATATATTTAAAGTATATTAATTAGATTTAAATAGATTAAAATGGATTAATTAGTTTAAAATAGGTTCAAAAGGATTAAATTGTATTAAATAGAAAAAAATAATTTTAAATTGATTTAAATAGTTAAAAATGGATTTCAAAGTTATATCCAAACATTTTCAATAACTCAATTTCGATAAATTCCTTTATATTTGACAATTCAACTTTGAAATTCCAATTTAAGTCCTTTGTACAATTCATTAAATAAACTCGAATTTCAGCATTAAGGCTTGGATTTTAGAAAATAATTCAGTTTATATAAATTAATTTCTATTTCAAGATACCAATTAATTGAATTCAAAATTTAATGCATTAAAAATCATTTATTTTAACCAATCCAGTGTCCATATATAATTTTCTACCCTATGGTCAAGTGATACAGATATTTATTATTTTAATCCGCAATTTAAAATTATAACATATATACCATTTCAACCCGCAATCCCAAATTTAATTACAAATTCATGAAATCGCTTCCATCTGTCATTTTAACTCATAACGATTTCTTCCTAATCTATTAGATCGTTCGGGTATGTATCATTTCAACCAATAGGGGATTCAAGGGATCTTATAGTGTTATTATAATATAAATATTACATCCAGTCATCCAACATCAACTATCAAACATCCATCAAAATCATCATCCAAATCAATCAATAAACATCAATAGCTAAACGATTATCAATAACAAGTATAAAACGACGGATTAAAATTTAATATTAAAGGGTAATAATAATCAATAAAGTTTAGATTTGACATGCATGGTAATTTAAATATACCAAACATCAACCAATCAATTTCTAATCATATCATAAATTTAATTTAATTAACATAAGATAATTTAGTAATCGTGAGTGGGTTAATTCACTCACCTTTGATTTCAAATCGATTTGAAATTCAAAATAAGGCCTAAAATTCAAAAGTCTCATAATTTGTTCAAACTAATGCCAAAAGGTCTGGAATTTCGTTACGGTCGTAATGAAGAAAACTATGCATGAATTCAAGCTCGTACGCAAAAGTTATTAACGTTAGAAGATTGAAAAATTTCGACTGTGGGTCTTATTTTGAGTCGATGCCTCAATTCCCCGGTGCTTGCTCTGGGTTTTTGCCAAAATGACCAAAGACCCGAGTCATTTGGCTCCTGACCCAAAGTTGCTGCAGGGTTTTCACCTCTGGAATTTGAAGCGCGCCCAGATTCGCCTTGTTTGGCACGGAACTCTCTCTGACCCAAAGTTGTTGTAGGGTTTTCGCCTCTGGAACTCAAAGTTAACCTCTTCCCGACATGAAGTAAACATGGAGCAACATTTTTTTCGAAATTATGTTTTGGAATTTGAGAATTAGGTTTATGTTCTAACGTCTAAGAAGGAGGAAGAAGATGTATGTACAGAAATAATAAAATGAGAAACCAGTAGGGTTTATAACGGCCAATATATAGGCAGGGTTAGATCGAAATGATAACAACGACTCGAAAAGCTAGTTTTGATTCCCGAAACGAAAATGGGTCATCCAATATATCGAAATATTGGTTTTCGATATTTTTAAACTCAATAGAACAGGTTTCAAGTTCTAATCCCATTGTATAAAAAAGTTAGCTTTAAAATTAGCTTATTTCAAATTAAATTCAATTAAATTGATTTCTACACGTTTCAAGCCCCTACGATCAAACGATAAGTCTGATCGCTACGAAACTTGAAATCCTATAATAATTCACCATTACAAATCTGATGAAACTTGTTTTGCCGAAATTCGAATCAATGCCCGAAATGGCTATTTTCACATTAATTAAATAAATTATTGTTAAATTAATTAAATCACATTTTCAATTCAAATTTAATAACTAACAAATTTTGTCATTTTTGATTACTTAGACATTTATAATAATGTAAAACAAATTTACAAGTCGGTTCAATGTTAATTATTTTACTAGTTATAGTATTTAATCTCAATTGAAATAAATATAGTGATTATTACTTTAAATTCCAATAAATCCATTTATTCGCCTTTTCATCTTATTATTCAATCATTTGTAATCTCATTGTTATAACTAACATTTGTTTATATCTTATTACACTAATATTTTTAGATAACCATCTTAATTTTCATCAACGTAATATTTAATTACATTTAATTGTGGTAAATCCATTTATTATAATTTAAATTCCAATAAATTGATCAAACTTGATTTCAATCTTTTTATTCAACCAACATTACTTATGGAAATAGTTAACATTAGTTTACATCTTATTGCATAATATTCTACAATTATCAATTTAAATCACATTAACTGCACTAATTAAGTGAATTAATTGCAATTGATTTTCAATTTATTATCATTGAATTAAGTAGTCAGTTTATAATTAAACCATTGTTATAACTTACCAATTCAAACACATTTCTATGTTTATTATTAACAAACAAAATTAATAAATTCACATACGGATTAATCATTCCATTTTAATCAATTTCAATTTATTACATACAATTTCACCGTTTGGTTTATTTACTCACTTATAGTTTATACACAATTTTAACTTTAAAATCATTCCAATTGATTGAGATTTCATTAAAATAGTTATCAATTTCCTTAAATTAACATTATTAAATTTCAATTAATTGAAATTGCATTTAAATGGTTATCCATTAACTTACACTAGCATTATTACATTTCATTCTAGTTATTATTCTCGTTATTAAACTTAAATTTTAATTTTTTCACAACATTAAATTCCAAAACTTATTTAATTAATAAATTTAATAATCGAAATTTACGGGTCGTTACACTAATATTTTGTTTATGAATTTTGAAATTTTCATCAAATGAGACATGCAGTATCTCTTCAATAGTATTATTTCTAGTATTAAAAACTCTATATGCTTTACTTCTATTTGCATATCCAATAAAAATTTCTTTACCTGATTTAGCATTAAATTTATCTAAATTATCTTTAGTATTTAAAATAAAACATTTAATACCAAAAACTCTAAAATATGAATCTTTAGGTTTTTTATTTTAAAATAGTTCATAAGGAGTTTTCTTAGTTAATGGTCTAATTAAAATTCTATTTAGTGCATAACATGCAGTACCAACTGCCTCAGTCTAAAATTTCTTAGGTAAATTACTATCATTTAGCATAGTTCCCATGCACTCTTGAAACTTTCTATTTTTACGTTCTACTATTCCATTTTGTTGTGGTGTTCTTGAAAATGAAAAATTATGGGTTGTACCTTTCTTATTGCAGAACTCTCATAATTTTCAATTTCAAATTCTCCATCACGATCACTTCGAATAGTTTTAATTTTTCTGGATATTTGATTTTGAGTTTGTTTAACAAAGATCTTTCAAAAACATCACTTTTAAGTTTAAAGAAAATCATCCACATAAACCTAAAATAGTCTTCTACTATTTTATATACATATCTACTATGATTTATAGATTATATTTGAGAGCAACCAAAAAGATCTAAGTGGAGAAGTTCAAGGGATGTGTAACGACCCACCTTTCTGAACGGTTTAAATCAACGATAAAACACACACACCAGACTCAAATTATTCAAAAGGAGTATTGTTATGGGGTAAATATGAAAAAAGAGAGAAAGAAATAAAACAAGCCTAGAATCTCACAGTGGAATAACAAAATATGATAATCAAATAACAGTTCATGAAGCTGCTTTACAAATGCCTTTGATTGTACCTTTACAATATAGATCAGTACATATGGCAATAATAAATAAATAAATAATGCAGTGGAACAACATGATGAAGTGGAATAAATAAAATAAAAAAGCAATAGTACAAAATTTTCGTCTTCATCCTCTAGAAATAAAGTCTTCAATACACTGAAAAGCTAAGACCGACCAGACTGAATTGAAAAGACAAAAGACTCGAATCAGAACTAAAAGATCTTACATAAGTTAAATCGTAAATAAATATAAGTGTAACGGTGTCGGGGATGTTTATGGGATTTGACATCTCCTATTAGTGTCTAACGTGTGTGCAATTACTTAAGAGATGTTCGGAATTCCTTCTCCTAAGGATCCGTTAAACTATCTACATACATAATGCAATACGCTATTATAATAGTGTTCACAGTAAAGTAAAGTATAAAAGTAGCATTAAAGCGTTGCCCATATCCCCCTTAACACATTTTATATATTCCCGTAGTCTATACAGTACCATAATTCCTCCTAAACTGAAGAGCTATTAAAGGACACTTCATAGGTACGGTAAACCAAACTCGTAGAAGGCGCGATAAGGCATGTGACAAGGCACGCGAGGCAATGCCAAGGTAGGATTCTACCATTTGCACTCCCGAACTGGTGGTGACGCATAACAGCTACTATTGTCCACCTTGGAACACGCTCCCATAATCAAAATCGAGGGCTGGCCACCAAATCAATCACAACATAATAATACGGTATCGAAGAAAGTGCCCGATAAGAGAAGCAACCTCACTTGGCCCGGTATAGCTCCTATTTTAGCCATATCAAGCAGGCTCATGGGAGTCGGGGCTATGTAAATACGTCATATAGAATCATTCGCTAAACTATCCTACTTCATTCTGAAAAATCCAATACGTACATAATTGTTAAAGTGGTTTTCGGTATTGGCAAAGAGAATGACAATATTTGATCCCGGACTCTTTAACAACCAAACGCTTATTTCACACCAGATGGTTCTTTTAAATTTCAAAAACCATTTTATAATATAGCAAAATATCATATTCAGTTCAAACCATATCATTTTCGAAATTATATACTTTTGAAATCAAATCACCATTGAGATCATATTCACAAATAGGTTAAATACTCATTTCAAAGTCAAAATATCATTTCAAATTCCAACGTAAGTTATAACATCCATTTAACCATTCACTTTAAAATCAAGGATTTAAATATAACGACTCCCACTCTATACAGTTTGAAATTTAGAAAATAATTTTAGATAGTTATAAATAGTTTAGCATAGTTCGCATAGATTTAAAATAGTTTAAATAGATTTAAAATAGATTATATAGATTTCAAATGTATTAAATAGATTTAAAATAGACTAAATAAATTTAAATTAGATTATACAGATTTAAAATAGATATAGATTTGAAATAGATTAAATAGATTTAAAATTGATTAAATAGGTTAAATAGTTTAAAATAGATTAAAATAGGTTAAATAGATTAAAATAAATTAAAATAGTTTAAAATAGTTGAAAATAGTTTTAAATTAGTTTAATAGTTTGAAAATCTTAAAATCATGATTTTAAAATGATAAATATTTAAATAGTTTATATTAAATTGATTAATTTGAAATTAATATCAAAATTAAGCCATTTTTTCCACTCCAACACAAGTGGACCATGTCTACCTTTTAAATTAACCAACTACAATTGGTCTTTTAATTCGGATTCTCATTTAAACCATTTAATCAATATTGATTTCAAATCCTTGTTTGAATTATTAATTTAAACCACTTCAAATTAAATAGATTTTAAAGTTATATTCAAACATTTTTAATAACTAAATTTTGATAAATTTCATTTATGCTTCAAAATTCAGCCTGGAAATTTCCATTTTAATTCTTTAAACAATTCATTATATCAATTATAATCTCAATATATAAAGCTTGGATTTCAAAAATAATTCGGTTTATGCAAATCAACTTTTTTTCAAAATATCATTTAACTGAATTCAAATTTAAGGATTTAAAATCATTTAATTTAACCAACCCGATGTCCGTACATAATTTTCTACCCTATGGTCAAGTGATATTTATCATTTCAATCCGCAAATATTTAAATTTTTTTACAAGTGTATATTATTTCATTCCGCAATCCCAAATTTAACTTCAAATTCATGAAATCGCTCGAGTCTATCATTTCAACGCATAATGATTTCTACCTAATCTATCAGATCGTTCAGATATGTATTATTTCAACTCATAGGGAACTTGCAGTGCTATAAGAATATAAAATATAACATCTAGTCATCCAATATCAAGAATCGTAAACATCCCTCACAATCATCATTCAAATCAACCAATAAACATCAATAGATAATTTTTTATCTTCTCCAGGTATAAACTAGAATATTTATATATTAACTTAAATGGCAATTATATTCAATAAATTAAGATTTAACTGGAATGACTATTTAAATATATCAAACAACACTCAATCAACTTCTAATTAAATCATGGATTCAATTTATCCAACATAAGACAATTTAGTAGTTGTGAATGGGTTAAAACACTCATCTTTGATTTCAAATCGATTTGAAATCCAAAATAAGACCCAAAATTCAACGGTCTTAGAATTCGTCCAAACTAGTTTTAAAATGTCTGAAATTTCATACGATCGTAGTGGAACAAACCAAGCATAAATCCGTAAGATATGTCGACTAGAAGTTAGATGATTCATATAATTGAATAAATAGAATAAACAATTTAAAAAATGTAAATCGTTTACCACGTCACCTATCTTCTTCGTCTCCATGCAAAACCCTAACCCGTCCAACAGCGTATGTGACCGTGCTACACCCACAAACAACGACTACCACACTGCCGCAGGCTAACGCGGCCACGCCCACTTCACCCAAAGCCGCATCGACCGCGCCTGAAGCCCTCCACGACCACGACGTCGCCTCTGAGTGCCCTAGCACGAGCAGCCGCCGCCTAATAAATCGAACCCTAATCCAATTATCACCGTCAATCCAACCTTTAGACGACCGAATGAACAACGCCGATGAACTCCGCGTGACCCTCTCCACACGATGGTACCCTTGATTCGACGATCCATACTTGACGATCAAATCCCAATGAACGACCAAGAATAAGTCACCAATTTTTGCCCAAATGGCGAACCAAATATAAAACAAATCATTGCAGTAGATTGCGCTCGTCGAGAACTTTCGAATGGTATATAATATGTTAGGGTTTTGGGGAGTTTTAATTTTTCTATTTAATTTTGATTTGCAATTGACTTGGGATTTAGGGTTTCATATTCTATCGTTTGAGAAGGAGGAACTAGTAGAAGTAATAGTACATACAGAAATAAGAATAAGAAAAAATTAGGGTTTATAACAGCCTGTATATTGGCAGATCTGAATTAGAAATAAATGGACCAGATTGGATTGATCGAAATTACTACGCGACCCAAAAAGCCCGTTTTGACCCCGAGACGAAAATAAGTCATCTCATATATCAAAATAGATGTTTCTGATATTCTTAAAATCAATGAAACATGGTTCAAGTCCTAATGCCATCGCATAAAGAAGTTAGCTTTAAAATTAGCTTATTCAAATTGAATTGAATTAAATTGATTTTACGCATTTCGAGTCAGTACGATCAAACAACAATCCTGATCGCTACGAAACTTGAAAACTTACAATAATTCATAGTTATGGATTCGATGAAACCGATTTAGTTGAAATCCGAGACAGTGGTCAAAATGACTACTTTAACGCTAATTAAATAAATTATTATTAAATTAATTAAATTTCGTTTTAATTTTAAATCTAATTACTAACAAATTTTATCATTTTTGATTACCTTGACATTTATAATCTTTTAAAATAGATTTCCATATCAATTCAATGTTAAATATTACACTAGTTATAGTATTCAGTTTCAACTGTTAATCCATTAATTAAAATTTTAAATTCCAATAAATCCATTTATTTGTTTTTTCATCTTATTATTTAATCAATTATCATCTTATGGATATAATTAATATTGGTTATATCTTATTACACTAATATTCTACAATTATCATCTTAATCCATATTAACGTAATATTTAATTACATTTAATGGTAATTGATTTCAAATTTAATTCAACATATTGAATAAATAGGTAACATATAATAATTATCACCTTTTACTTAATTTAATCACATTTATAAGTTTATCATCTACAACAAATGTTATAAGTACTTACAAAACACCGATTTTATCCAATTATAATTAATTACCTATTATTTCACTAATTAACGCAACATGGTTTGTTTCCTCATTTATAATTTATAACCAATTATAACTTTTCAATTATTTCAATTACTTGAGATTACATTACAATAGTTATCAATTGCCTTAAATTAACATTATTACATCTCCTTCTAGTTGTTTTCTCATTAATAAATCGCAAATTTTAATTTCTTTAAATATTAAATTACGAAATCTTATTAAATTAACAATTTTTAATTATCGAAAATTAGGGGTCTTTACACTCTCCCACACTCAAAACTTTTTGTCCTCGTAAAGGGAAAGAAGGAATTAAGAAATATATATCTTATTCAAAGTATTCAATTTATAAAAAATTAATTTACATAATTAAATAATTGAAATAAATTATGTCAATTTATAAAAAATTAAACCCTTTCCTATTCAAGTTCAATAAAAGTTTGAAAAACAATTCCACTTTCAGAAAATTTTCTAGGTCCAAAATTTACGAAAATTTTCGAAAGAGTCTCCTTTGTACGGAGATGTCTGAATATATATATATATATCATATTCGTAACGACCCGATTTTTCGGCGCCCGAAAATCGACATTAATACGTTCACAGTATCAAATGCCGAACAATCGAATGCCAGAAAACCGAACCATTAGGGTTAAAGAAGAAGGAGGTAGAAGAAAAAAGATAGAAAACAATATCAGAATCTCACAATCGCAGCGGAACAATATATAATAGTTAAATGACTGATCTTTATACAAAAAGAACCATATCTGTTTTATACATCAATAGAGTACGACACAATCAATAGCAAAATACTGGATAATTGTATTAACTTGTCCCTACAAACTGAATACGCAGCTTATACTACACAGCGGAAAATACATCAAGTACGTGTGATACATCTCGCCATCCATCTCGTCTCCTGAGCTCCACAGTAACCTTTCCTGTATCTATAATACTCGGTCTGACCGGAGCATTATAATAAAACAATACCCGAGTCAGTCTGGTAAACCAGCGTGAGAAAACACACTCAATTGGATTATTAAAGTTTTCAAAATCCTTTAAAATCAAATGTATCTCGTAAGACCACGCCACAAATAAACATGTCGGGTTTTTACCTTACGATAACCAAAACATTTTCCTGTCAAATCCTTTGATATTATAGTAGTGTCTATATTACAAATAATTATTCAAATAGCCAAAATTGTTACCATTGTTAAATTCCAGCAATACTAGGTTCTATAATCAAAACCGTAAAGGCACATAGGGAGAATGGATTTCCATCAATGGCAGGGCTACTGGGGTAACGCCCGTCACAGCACGTGGTCTAGATCACCGTATCGAGGATCCATTCTGATCCCCTGCACACAAGATCGGAGCTGCCCCTTACTGGATAGTCCGAATAAGATCATCCCACGGTTGGGATCAGCAACCGCCCACATAGCCGAATAAAAGGGACATGTAGACATGGATGACCTTACCCTAATTGGTTGTTAGCCACTTAGCCTTGTGTGCACCTCCCCTTGTTTTAGCCATTCCCGGTTGATGAGGCTCGAGGCTATGCGTTACCTTTTCAGCACACATACACATAGAATGCTCATCGTCCTCCTGACGATGTTCTGATAGCCTTCGTCTATACAAGTCTGTTCCGGGTTGGAACAGAACCGAAGGCACTATTCCTACTACATCCATTTTGGAAACACCCTCAGGATTAGTAGCGATTAGACCTTGCACTTCACTGCTCCATCTTCGAGTCCAAGCTCTTATCTTCCACATGAAAACGTTCAAACCGGATCAAAGTGGTTTTCGGGAAATTAATCCCGATCCCGGTCTCTTCGAAACGATTAGTGCATTGGCCAATATTAATAGTGGGTTATTTAACTATCAAATAAGAATCAATTCAACCAACAGGACTTAATAATTTCCCAAATTTATTTATTTCAAATATCTTCACAAGATATTTTCCACACTTCAACCCTTTGAAAACAGTTTTCAAATCACTTTCTCTTGCGGAATAAATTTTTAAATATTGTTTATTTCCACTGAAAATCACCAAGTCTAAATACTTTAGATTTTAAAATAATTTAAATCACTTTATCCAAAATATATGCCTTAAAACATTTAAGAAAACTATTTAAAATATTTTATTCCAATAATAGTTATGAAATTCCATAACAATTTTTCAAGTAAAACTTAGCCAGAACTACCTTTAAAATAAAAGTCATTTTTATAAAGTATAAATATTTAGGAACAATCTTTTAAATCATAATGTTAATTGAACCTTAAAAATAATTACTATTATAACTAAATTAATAAGTATTTACTTTAAAATCTTAAAACAATTTAAATAATAAATTCCTTTAAAACATTTCTTTGAACAACTTTAAAACTTTTAGCTTATACTTCAAACATCTGCTTGAAAACATACTTGGCTTTTCACGAAATTCACTTTCCATTCAAATATAACTGTCTAATCATTTATATATTCTACTTGATTTATCCCAATTTAATTTACATCTCAACCCGTAATTTCTTTCAATACTTTAAAAATAAAACCACTTTTTCTTTTTAAAACACATTTCCATCTCTTTGTAATCACTTTCAAATATATATACTTAAATTATTTACATTAAGGCTACTAAAATTTACTTAAATAAAAATATTACTTGAGAAATTTATAAGAGTTCCTGAGTAAAACTTAAACCAAAATTTCCCTTTGAAATAAAGTTATTATATGAAATATTTATGTTAAAATTCCCTTTTAAAAATCATAATACTAATTTACCTTTAAAAATAATTAAATACCATAATTAACTTAAATAAATATTTACTTTCACTTAAAAATAATAAAAAAATAAATTTTTAAAAACATTCTAGAAAAACAATTTTAGTTTTCTAGTTTATACTTTGAATTTTTTTTTTAAAATATACTTAGATTTCCAGGAAAAATATATTTTCCAGCTTTTTAAAATAAAATCACCATTTTATTTTTAAAATAAATTACAACTTTTCTTATAAATTCCCACCAGAATTCATACTTCCAAATTTATCTACTGATAAATATTCTACTTCATTTATAAACCCAGTTTACAATTTTCCATTTCTCATTTCTTTTTGAAATCACAGTTTCCAAAACACTTAATAACTTTCAAGCTGATATCCTGATTTCAATTCCCTTTTAAATTTATTTATTGATTTATTCAAATACCCAATAATTATTCACTTAAAAGAATTATTTTCATTTCTTTCAAAAACCCAATTCATTCTATTCTATATATTTTTAAAACACCAATATATATATATATATATATATATATATATATTCATACAAACCATAACATTCAATAATTTCAATCCCCAATATAATCATCACAGATTATTACATAAATCATGTCGCAGAATATAAAATAAATTTAACGTTTTGAGGAATCCAACTGGATCCCTCCAACCTGTTTCCCTATATCCACAAATGTTAGCATAATATTTAAATACCAATCCCGCTTCAAGGCCGGATATCGCGGTATATGGGGTCATCCGCTATTATGCGGGGGGCGCATAGGGTCTCATCTGCTATATAATGCGGGAAATCAATCACTCCAATATACACTATATATACTACTATATATACTATCACATATAGACCGATAACAATTATCAATGCAATCAAACAACCAATAATTTAAATTTAATTATTAAATTTGAATGGTAATCCAAATGAGTGAGATTAACTCACCTTTGATTTTTGCAATCCACCTCAATCTTGACTCGGTCTCTTCACTATTTATGACCTTGTATGACATTATACGGTTTATTAATGTTTGAATTAATTACCATTTATTTATTTAATTTAACTAATAATTTGATTTAAACTAATTACGCTCCTATGATAAATAATCTTTTAGCAACTATAATAATTTAATATGTTAATTAAACACGTAATTAACCATATTCCATTATTTTGAAATAATCTAGTAATTTTAAAACTTACATATCTATATTTATTATATATTATTTTTTGAAGCTACAAATATATATATATAAATCTATATAGCATCCAAAATCTTACTTTATATAAACTATCAACTATTTTAAAATTTCTATTTATATTTTCCCAAACCTTACATACATAGATATATATATATATATATATATATATATATATATGTATGTATATGTATGTATATAATCCTATTTACCTACCTATGTATGTGTGTGTGTGTATATTAAATTCTAACAAGACAAAATCTCTTTCAAACCTATATACATATATTAAATTAAAAACTGAACCACTCTCTTTTTTCTCTGTTTTTTATCTATTATTTTTCTATGCACGTTTTATATATATATGTATATATAAATTGAAAATAGCCAGCATATATATATATATATATATATATATATATTCACTGTAAAACATTTATTTATTTAATTAAATTAAAAATAAAACCAATATACTTCACTGGAAAAGAACTCAGCCGGCTCCACCTCGGAGACGTCGACCACCCCAGTTGCGCACGCGGTCGAAGATCCAAACCCTAATCGCAAACTGTAATCCGAGGACGTACCTATTTGTTGGGCAAACAATGCTTACTTATGAAACCAAAGCAGCAGCTATTGCTTCCATAACATGTATTTCACTTATATCATCCAAAGAAGTTAATAATTATATAAAGGGAAATTTAAGTTGTTTAAATTAATAACAAAGAAACAACCCAACATAACAATAGTCAATTTCAAAAAAACCATTTAATCATCACATGCCATCAAACAAACCAACCATCCGTTCATAACAACCAGAACAAATGGTTTGTTCGGGTTCAGAGACTTTTAATCGTATAAAATAATAAATAACCACTAAGTATACCATACACTCAACAGTCTTAGATAAAACTTTAATAGATTATTTATACACCTTTATACAATTAGAAGTATCCTTTCTTAACCATCCCATAAGCCAAAACAAACAATAATTTCAAATATTGTTTAAGTTTATTCATATAAGTCTCCCTTTGCACTATTTACTGTTCATCAGTTTTCATTCGTTCTATAATGATTATCTTATTAACTTAACTTCATTACTTACAAAATTCATTTCCATTCACTCGTACCCTGCTTTTTTCATTAAATTTACATTCAATTACTTACATAAGTTATTCCCGTTCAACTGTTTAAAATAATCAATGAATTCGTTATTGAAGGATTACATACATTTTATTTTAGTTTACTTCATATTTATTATTTACTTTCATTTTCTTTTAACATCAATATTTATTTGTGAAGCAACTCATACTTAGATTTTTGTTTATTTCTTTTCACCTTTATTTCTTTCATATATAGGATTCACTTTTACTATTTACTTTAATTATAATTGACTTCAAACATTAATTAAGTTTATAATCATTTACTTACAGTATTCATCTTTTTCTATTACCTTTACTTAGTAGCATTTCAAATTATTAACATAAGTTTATAACATTCTATAATACCAGGGTTCTTATTTACAGACATAATTCCATTGAACACCTTCATTACTAAAATTTTTACTTGTATAATATTCCATTACATATTTCTATTAACATTTCAGCCTTTAATATTTTGGTAAGTGACACACACACACACACACACATATATATATATATGTGTGTGTGCGTGTGTGTCCTTTTAGAATGCAACTGAATGTTACACAAGTTTACCTTATTCATTTAGTAAATAAAATGTTCAATAGTTATATTTCTTATTTTTCATTTCCTTTTGATTTACAGTTTACAAATTTCAATTTCTTATATTTTCATTAACCACTTTGCATCCAATTTCTTAACTACACATTCGAAGTTTCCAATTATTAATAGGTTAAGGTTTCATTCAATGCAATAATTGAAACTACTAATTTACAGAAACTTAAGAACTAAATAACGAGTTCCGGTTCCAAATCATTTTAATATATATATATATATATATATATATATATATGTTCATATCCTTTATATATATCAAATAAATTTTCATAAATTAAAATTAAGATTTGTTTATCAAAACAATTATGTAGTAAAACTACTACAATGGTCATCCCACCTTGAAACTCGAAAATACAAGTCGATGATGCATGCACTCATCACAAAAATTATTTTCCAGTGATAAAGAAGGGAGTACATAACTTATTTCCTTTTAAACATTCCTTTTAAAACTTTTCTTTCAAGTCATATTGAGAATATTTCTATCTGAAAATACTTCTAATTAGTACTAATATTATATTCCAAAATCTTTTGAAACAAATTTAAAACCCCAGAACTTAAGTCTTAAATTTCCAATCTATACTCATTTTATTTACAATCCATTTTTTTGCAACTAATAATTATAAATTTCACTTTCTAACAAAAAACTAAACATATCACATACAATTATATCATTTACAAAAATTATCCTTTTATACACAAAATATAATGCTAGGTAAAATTATTCCATTTACCTATTTTTCAAAATAATATTATGTCAGTCTGCCCTAATAAGTGTTTAGAAATCCTTATTGATGTCATAGCTTCTCATGTATCGACTAGAATTTATTAATACTAAACATAATAAATTAACGCAGCATAAAAACATTTTTATAACACTATCAAGTATGCTCCCTTATATATACACTCAACAACTCATTCTAGAGTATTACTACCCTCTCTTTAATGAGTTAGACCGCACAAAGCTAAGGTTATCACTAAACCAAAGCTCTAATACCAAGTGTAACGACCTAGCTTTTGGATAGTTTAGATCGATGATAAACCATATAGATTAGACTCAAACTATTCAAAAAGGAGTATTGTTATGGGGTAAATAGGAAAAAGAAGAGAAAGAATAAAACAAGTATAGAATTTCACGGCGGAATAATAAAATATAATAATCAAATAACAGTTCATGAAGCTGTTTTACAAATACATTTTATTACACCTTTATAATACAGAGCAGAGTACATACGACAATAATAAATAAACAAATAATGCAGCGGAACAACATGATTTAGTGGAATATATAAAATAAGAAAACAATAGCACAAAATATTTATCTTCATCCTCCAGAAATAAGGTCTTCAATACATTGAAAAGCTAAGACTAACCTGAGCGGATTGAAAAGACAAAACACTTGAGTCAGAACTTAAAAATCTTATATAAGTTAAATCAACAGTAAATAAATATGAGTATAATGGCGTCAGAGATGTTTACGGGATTTGACATCTCCTATCCAGTGCCTAACGTGTGTGCAATAACTTAGAGATGTTCAGGATTTCATCTCCTAAGGATCTGTTAAACTATCTATATACATAGTATAATACACTATTATAATAGTGTCTACAGTAAAGTAAAGTATTAAAATAGTGTTAAGACACTACCCATATCCCTCTTAACACATTTTATATATTCCCATATCTATATAGTACCGTAATTCCTCCATAAACTGGAGGGCTATCAGAGGGAACTCCAAACTATGATACAAACCAAACTCGTAGAAGGCACGATAAGGCATGTGACATGGCACACGAGGCAATGCCAGGGTACGATTCTACCGTTTGCACTCCCGGACTGGTGATAACGCATAATAGCTACCATCGCCCACCTTGGAACATACCCCCATAATCAAAATCGAGGGGTGGCCACCAAATCAATCACAAAGTAGTAAGTTGGTATTGAAGAAATGTGCCTGATAGGAGGAGCAACCTCACTCAGCCCGTATAGCTTCTGTTTTAGCCACATCAAGCTGACTCACAGGAGTCAGGGCTACGTAAATACATGATATAGAATCGTTCGTCAAACCATTCTACTTCATTCTGGAATCTCCACTACGTATACAGTTGTTAAAGTGGTTTCCAGTATTGGCAAAGAGTATGACAATATCTGATCTCAGTCTCTTTAACAACCAAATGCTTATTTCACATCGTATGGTTCTTTTAAATTTTCAAAACCGTTTCATAATTGATATCAAAATATCATATTCAATTCAAACCATATCATTTTTGAAATTATCTACTATCGAAATCATATCACCTATGAAATCATATTCACAAATAGGTTAAATTCTCATTTCAAAGTCAAAATATCATTCCAAGTTCCAACGTAAGTTATAACATCCATTTAACCATTCGCTTTAAAATCAAGGATTTAAATATAATCACTCTCACTCTATACAGTCTGAAATTTAGAAAATAGTTTAGTATAGTTTGCATAGATTTAAAATAGTTTAAATAGATTTAAAGTAGATTAAATAGATTTAAAGTGGATTAAATAGATTTAAAATAGATTAAATAGGTTAATTAGTTTAAAATAGGTTAAATTCGGTTAAACAGATTAAAATAGTTCAAATTGACTAAAAATAGTTTAAAATAGTAGAAAATAGATTTAAATTAGTTTAATAGTTTGAAAATCTTAGAATCAGGATTTTAAGATAATAAATCTTTAAACATTTTATATTAAAATGACTAATTTGAAATTACTATCAAAATTAAGTCATTTCTTCCATTCCAACACATCTGGACCATGTCCAGCTTTCAAATCAACCAACTAAAATTGGTCTTTCAATTTAGATTCTCATTTAAACCATTTAATCAACATCAATTTCAAATACTTGTTTGAATTATCAATTTAAACCACTGCAGATTAAATAGATTTCAAAGTTATGTTTAAATTTTCAATAACTAGATTTCGATACATTTCATTTGTGCTTCAAAATTCAACCTTGAAATTTCCATTTTAATTATTTAAACAATTCATTAAATCAATTACAATCTCAACCTTTAAAGCTTGGATTTCGAAAATAATTCAGTTTATACAAATCAAATTTTATTTCAAAATATCATTTAACTGAATTCAAATTTTAAGGATATAAAATCATTTAATTTAACCAATCTAGTGTCCGTATATAATTTTCTACCCTATGGTCAAGTGATACGGATACTTATCGTTTCAATCCGCAAATATTTTAAATTTTTTATGGGTATATATTATTTCATCCCGCAATCCAAATTTAACTTCTAATCCATGAAATCGCTCGAGTCTATCATTTCAACCCATAACGATTTCTACCGAATCTATCAGGTCGTTCGAGTATGTATCATTTCAACCCATAAGGAACTTGCATTGTTATAACAATATAAAATATAACATCCAGTCATCCAATATCAAGAATCAAACATCCATCACAATCATCCTTCAAATCAACCAATAAACATCAACAGATAACTGATAATCTTTACCAGGTATAAACTGGCAAATTTAAAATTTAATATTAAATTAAATGGAAATTGTATTCAATGAATTCAGATTTAAATGGAATGACGATTTAAATATATCAAACAGTAGTCAATCAACTTCTAGTTACATCATGTATTTAATTTAACCAACATAAGACAATTTAGTGGTTGTGAGTGGGTTGAAACACTCACCTTTGATTTCAAATCGATTTGAAATCCAAAATAAGGCCAAAACTCAATAATCTCAGAATTCATCCAAACTAGTTCCAAAATGTCTGCAATTTTGATACGATCGCATCGGAACAAACTGCGCGTAAATCCGACCTCATATGCACAAGATATGACGATTAGAAGTTAGACAATTCATATAATTGAATAAATAGAATAAACAATGTAAAGAATGTAAATCGTTTACCACGTCACCTATCTTCTTCATCCCCAGGAAAAAACCCTAACCCATCCAACCTCGTACATAAACGCGCTGCACCCATAGGCAGCGACCACCACACCACCGCAGGCCATCGCGGCCACGCCCACTTCACCCAAAGCTCCATCGACCTCGCCTGAACCCCTCCACGACCACGATGTCGCCACTACGCCCTAGCACGACCACCGCTGCCTTATAAATCGAACCCTAATCCAATTATCATCGCCGATCCAACCTTTAGATGAACGAATGAACAACACCGATGAATTCTGCACGACTCTCTCTACGCGATGGTACCTTTGATTCGACGATCCATCACTGACAATCAAACCCCAACGAATGGCCGAGAATAAATCACCAATTTCTTGCCAAACAGTGAGCAAAATCGAAAACAAATCATTGTAGTAGATTATGCTCGTCGAGAGCTTTCCAATGATATATAATATGTTGGGGTTTTAAGGAGTTTTAATTTTTCGATTTGATTTTGATTTGCAATTGAATTGGGATTTAGGGTTTCATATTCTATCGTCTGAAAAGAGGAACTGGTAGAAATAATAGTATGTATAGAAATAGGAATGAGAAACAATTAGGGTTTATAACAGCCTATATATAGGCTGATTTGAATTAGGAATAAACGGACCCGATTGGATTGATCGAAACGACTACTCGACCCAAAAAGCCCGTTCTGACCACAAAACGAAAATAGATCATCCCATATATCAAAATAGAAGTTTTTGATATTTTTAAACTCAATGGAACAGGTTCAAGTCCTAATTCCATTCTATAAAGAAGTTAGCTTTAAAATCAGCTTATTTCAAATTGAATTCAATTAAATTGATTCTACGCATTTCCAGTCCGTACGATCAAACGACAAGCTAGATGACTACGAAACTAGTTTCGTCGAAATCCGAGATAGTGGCCAAAATGGCTATTTTCATGCTAATTAAGTAAATCATTATTAAATTAATTAAATCACTTTTTAATTTCAAATCTAATAACTAACAAATTTTATCATTTTTGATTACCTTGACATTTATAATCTTTTAAAACAGATTTCCATATTGATTCAATGTCAAATATTACACTAGTTACAGTGTTTAGTTTCAGCTGTAAATCCATTAATTAAAATTTAAAATTCCTATAAATCAATTTATTTTATTTTTCATCTTATTATTCAATCGATTATCATCTTATTGATATAATTAACATTAATTTATACCTTATTACACTAATATTCTATAATTATCATCTTAATCCATATTAACATAATATTTAATTACATTTAATGGCAATTGATTTAAAACTTAATTCAACAGATTGAATAAATAGGTAACATATAATAATTGTCACCTTTTACTTAATTTTATCACATTTATAAGTTTGTTATCTACAATAAATGTTATAACTACTTACACAACACTGATTTTATCCAATTACAATTAATTGCCTATTATTTCAATAATTAATACAACATTTGGTTTTTTCCTCATTTACAATTTATAACTAATTATAACTTTTCAATTATTTCAATTACTTGAGATTACATTAAAATAGTTGTCAATTGCCTTAAATTAACATTATTACATCTCCTTTTAGTTGTTTTCTCATTAATAAGTCATAAATTTTAATTTCTTCTAATATTGAATTAAAAAATCTTATTAAATTAACTATTTTTAATAATCTAAAATTATGGGTCATTGTAGGATGAGAAGTAGAAATCATATCTTTTGATTTAAATGAACTTTTTCTAAGTTTACCCGATTGACACGCATCACGTAGATTATTTTGAAGTTCATTTTGGAAAGACATCTAACTAAATCATTTTTAGAAATTTTTGAAATAAGTTTGAAATTCAAATGCCGAAATCTTTTATGCCAAATCCAAGGGTCACTTATTTCAGCCAAAAGACATAAGTTATCATTTGAGATCTTCGTACTTAATATATAATGTTTTGTTTCTAATACCTTCAAAGATAATGTTTGACACATTATCTTCAATGTGATATTTATCTTTTACAAATTTAATTTTAAACCTTTATCACACAACTGATTAGTACTTCATAGATTATATTTTAAATTCCTAACTAACAAAACATTGAAACTTGTAAAAATTTTTGGATTACCGGCACTTTCGATGCCAATCATATATCCTTTAGAATTATCTTCAAAATTGACCGATCCTCCACCTTTGTAAACTATATCTTTATCTCCGGATTTCCAGTCATATGCCTTAAACAACCACCATCCAATATCCATTTATCCTTTTTGATCAATGTTGTTAGATTATCATATGTTTGTTCATCAAAAGCCAAGTAACACATCTATTCTCGCTATTTATTTCTTTTCAATAGATCATGTGAATTTTCATAATGAATACATGCAGATCTATGACACGTTGTAACGACGATTTTACAAATTATCCTTTCAAAAATAGTGTTAAAAATATCGATAAAGAGCGCAAATAAAACTTTTCAAAAATAAGTTTATGAATACTTCGAAAACCAATGTCCTAATGCCAAACGTAAGATTGCAGAATAGAAATCTTTAGGCTAAATTAACACCAGAGGACGGTGAATAGTGTTTTCTAATTTATATGAATCCGTTTGAATCTTTTGAAATTATACTTAGAATAATGAGATTAGCAATCACAAAAACAATCACAAAATCAAAACATAGATAAACTGTAATACAGTAAAAGTAAAAGGAAAGAACATACCAGGATTTTATAATGGTTTGGAGTTTCTCGATATCCAGTTCCGTACAATTCCTTGTATGGATATCTTTTCAACTAGTAAACACAATACAATCTCGATTTCAAGGCTACGAGACACACCCTCCAAAATCCCAGGCTTTGGGTAGAGCCATTTGATTTCTAGACTACAAGAATACCCACTAGATTTACGGGCTACTAAGCACACCTAATTGATTTCACGAGCTACAATCACACTCACTAAATTTATGGGTTATTAACTAATAATACCCAATTGATTTCATGGGCTATAATCACACCCAAAAGCATATCAGTTTAATTTGATAGAGATTTACAAACTCAGAACTTCAATCTTGAATACAGATGATCCTATATTCCTTGAATAGCACATAGATCTTGATTGGAGTGACAGAGATGATAGAAATTAGAGAGCAAATGATAAAGAATCAAACTAATGGAAATGGAGTATGATTCTGGTTGAAATTCGGTAGAGTGTGGTTATAATTTGTTATAGAAAATGAGAGAAGGAGGAGAGAAGAACAATGAAAACTGGTTGAAAAATTTGTTAGAAACACACGTATTTATAGAGGAATGCCAATCATGTCTAGTAGTGAAGAGATATGATGAATAGACGCTTCTTTTGAAAATTGAATTTTGAAATTCACGGCTAGTATGTCGACATATTGGATTAGAGTATGTCGATATACTCTTTGTAATTTTGAAAGGCACTTTAAAATATTATTTTGAAAATGTATTGTTTTATGAAATAATTTTATATTGTAAGTATGTTTAAATATAACACACACACACATTATAATCGTAATAAAACTTAGGCAAAACTATATGATAAGAATTTTGAAAAATAAACTAATATAAATCAAAATCTAACAAAATACAAACTTGGTAAAATATTAAAAGCTAAAATAATAAGTATAAGAATTTTAAGAACTATTAAAATCTATTTTGAAAAGAATATTTAAAAGCCAAAACATTTTAAAACTATTTTAAAATTTAAAATAGAGAGTGAGAGAGAGATCAAGTGCTATCAAAATTTTGACAAACATTCTAGACTCTATAACTTATCTGAAATATCTTGGAATTTTGAATTATTGAATACTCATGAATCTTTATTCTTGAGTCTCTATATCAACATCTTTAACTCTTCAATCTTTACTTGATACTGTACAATCTTCTTATCTCAACACCTGTTTAATATCCTACACTACATGCTATATATATCTTGATAAAACATTAGTATTTATATTTTATATATGATTTCTTAAAATTATTGTCATCAAAACCAAATCCTTAGGTACTAGCAATAGTAAGCTTTGTGATGACCCTGATTCAATCCAAGATGCATTCCTAGACTATTTTAAAGGTATTATTGCCAACTTAAACCCTATCAATACTACTATGTTATCTCTCTCCAATTTTAAAATGCCTATTATTTCTAAAGCTTCTAAACATTTCCTTATGTCTGAATTCACTTCTCTTGAGATTAAAAAAACCATTTTCTCCACGAACTCCTCTAGCTCCCCAGGCCCTGATGGATTTAATGCATTCTTTTTTAAATCATTTTGGGAGATTGTTGGTGAGGATGTTACCAAAGCTATCAATTTTTTTCTTCTAAAAGTAATAGAGTGCTTTCTGGAATTAACTCTTCTAAATTAGCACTAATTCCAAAATATGATCAGGCCTTTAACATATCATAGTTTCATCCTATTGTTTGCTGCAATGTGATATATCAAAAACCCTTGCCAACAGAATGAAGAAAACTCTTTCTCATATCATTTCTCTAAACCAAAATGCCTTTCTTCCCTCCTAGATCATCATTGATAATGTTTTTCTCACTCAAGAATTGATGAGAGATTATAATAGGAAAAACATTTCACCAAGATGCATGCTTAAATTAGATATCCAAAAAGCATTTGACTCAATCCAATGGAATTCTATTATTAACATTCTCTTTGCAATGAATTTATCTATCCTTTTTAGCTAGGATATATACTTGCATATCTACCCCTACCTACTCAATTTCTTTGAATGGCAGCTCCTTTGGCTATTTTAAGGGTTGTCAGGGAATTAGGTAAGGGGGTCCCATATCCATGTATCTCTTTCTAGAAGCAATGCAGCTTCTCAACTATATGATCAATAAGGCAGTGGCTGATAAATGCATTAACCTTCAACCATTGTGTAAGTCTCCCATGATCACTGCTCTAATGCTTGTAGATGATTGGTTGCTTTTTACTAAACCTAATGCCAAGTCTATTTTGAACTGATTTCTAATCTTGGATCAATTCCTTTCCATCTCTAGGCTGACTATAAATAAGGAAAAATCAACTCTATTAATTGATGGAATCCCTGAAGAAGATAAAACCCTCCCCCCAATTTATGTTCCCTATTTGCCACCTGTCTTAATGAATATTATCTAGGTGCCCCTCTTATTTCTTTTAAAATTATGACCAGCCACTGTCTCCCTATGTATGATAAGATAGTCAGCAAACTTTCTTCATGGCTTGCCTCAATGTTACCTCTTGCTGGTTGATTGACAGTGGTGAAATCTATTGCAACTTGTATTTGCCTTTACTATGCTCTTATCTATATCTTGCCTTATCAAAGTGATCAATGCAGCTGTTAACCATTTTCTTTGGCATGGAAACCCTCATTCAAACGAACTGATCCCAATGTCATTCAAAAAAAAATTCCTTCCTCTTGAATATGATGGCCTGGGTATTATGAATGTCAAAACATGGAATAAAGTTGCCATTTCTGCTCTTATTGATAAGCTTCTTTATGACAGTTCCAACAACTGGGTTTCTTGGACTAATGCCAATTTAATTAAGAAAAAATATTTTCGGCCCCTATGAACCGCAGTTGGACCTGGAGGAATGTGTTAAGACTAAGATCAAGCTTATGCTCTATGGCTGATCCACATAATATCTCCTTCTAGCTTGATCCTTGGTCAGCCACAGGGATCATTCCTTCAAAGCTTACCCATTGCAATATTAGAGCTTGTGGAATGCCAAACTCGGCTAAAACGTCGAAGGCGTTCCTCACTCAAGCTTTACCCTTGTTAGATCCATTTGGTCATCTATTCAAGGCTCTCTCTACGATCATACAATCATCTCACTCAATTTTATATGTTTATAAAGCCATTTCTAGGTTCTCAACTATGAGGACATTCCTCTGATACTCTAGAATCTGGACCTCGGACTCAAGCCCTAAACAAAATATGCTGCAAACTTTTGTGTCCCTTCTTTGCAACAGTAACCCTGAAAACCCCTATCATTATTTTTTTCCTACCCTTACTCCTATCATGTTTGGATGAGTTTTCTAAGCAAGATGCAGTTTCATACTCCCTCAACAGACTCCAATACTAAATGGTTTACTATCTTTAAAGCTACAAGATGGAGAAATAATGAAGGGAAGATGCTTCGAAGGGTCCTTAAAAAGTACATGTATGTTGTTTGGTCTGAGATCGGCATTTTGAGAGGAAGAAGAGCTAGGAGGCTCATATTTTAGAGAAGTTATTTTGGGCATTTTGGAGCCAAATTTGAAAGCTAATTAATTTAGTCTGAATTAATCTACTGTGAAGACCCGCAAATCCGTACTCCTTGAATATACACTAATCTCCGTAGATTAATTCAAGATGAAAAGAAATACGAATTCTCAATGTTTAAGAAAAAGAAAAAGATAGATAGTTAGGGTTTTAAGAAAAAGAAAAAGACAGAAGAAGATAGAAAATAGAGAGAAAAGAAAATAGAACGAAAAGAAAACACAAGAACAATAACAGAATCTCACAATTCGCAGCGGAACAACATATAATAAATAAATGAATAATCTTTAAACAAAGAACTATATCAGTTATTACATTTTATACATTACATTTCATTACATCAGAATGTACAACAAACAACATGCAAACAGTGGAAAAGAAATACTATATACTAATAATACGCCATGCCATCCAGCTTGCCTCCAAAAATATCCTGATAAACCTTAACTCTTGACTGCCCGTGTGGAAATTGGTGGGCACCCAGAGTTTAGGAAGGAAAACAATAAACTCCGAGTCAGTCATGTGACTGGTGTGAGAACTCAAAACAGTTTATTTATCTTTAAAATCAAAATAGAGGAATATTTTTAAAATAGATTCGCAATGCTTTTAAAAATGAGACTACCATAAGGCCTCCTGCACACACACACAATGCAAACGCAGAATCGGAGGAGATTTCTCCTTATGATAGTCAAAGATGCTTGATACGCATTTAAAAAAAGAACATTTGATATTATTACTAGTGCATAGTGTAGAGAAAAATTCATTTTGAAAATAAAGATATAAATCTTAGCCAGCATAGACATTTCGAACTATGCCTACTATAGCTACCATCTAAACAGTGGTGACCACCATAAGTAAATGGCAGATTCTACAACTAATACCGTACAAGGTTTCGTATTGGGAATTGGATTTCCATCGAATGATCAGGCCAAGGAACTTCCCATTGCCACATGAGAACGCCTCTGGAAGGACGTCCCCGAGAACCAAACTGGATCTCTGCCAACACAAGGCCGGGTTACCCCTAACTGGGTAACAACTGACACGAGTATGCCATCCCTCGGTCCCATTGGACCTTTATCCGAGCGCTCGTCACCAACATCACACATAATAATAAGTGTTTCAACATGAGTAAGTATCTGGGCTCCATACCATGATACCACCCTTTCCAGAAGGAAATGCACATACCCTAAAGGGAGCTACCCCTCATAACCTTGCCGCATCTTTCCTGTTTTGACCATTCCGAGGTGTGAGGCTCGACGAAGTCACGTCCACAAAAACATACTTTATACAAAAGCCATGCTTTGGGTCAACAAATGATCATAGAAATGATCACCAAGATAGACGATCAAATAAATGATCCTATCACAAATAATCAACACAATGATCATTTCACAGCAACACTCAGCATGTCACATTACCAAATTGGGAATATATCGCTGATAACATTCAACTACATAACCTCTGAGCTCGTACGTCTCAGAGAAGGGTGTTAAGCTAAAAGAATAAATTCTCCGCCACCAACAGAAATATATTTGAAAGAAATCAGCTTTATATCTCAATTTGTAATTTCAGACATACAATCCATACAAGTCTGTTCCGGGATCGAACAGAACCGAAGGCACTTACAAAGAAGTCCTTGCAATCCGGATAATCTCTAATCACGTCCGGACTTCCCATCACATAGGGGTCTCTATACCGTAGCTACTCGGTGCAAAGACAATCGACGAGTTGTCCTTTCGCTTTCAAAAATATCCGGTCTTCAACACTGGTCATCAATGCTATCCATTACGTCGTATCACTATTCGGAATGGGTAATCCGAATAATGAGCGCAATAATTTAAAAATAAGTGTAGCATTCAAATTCAAGCAAATCACAACAAATACCTTTCAAAGGTAAATATTGATAGTCGGTTATTGAACTATCAATGGATATGCACAACATCACCAGATTCCAAATAATTTTCCAAATTATTTATTTCCCAAAAATATCTTTACAAGATATATAATTCAATACCTCAAAAATAAATCAATATTTATTTTTAACAAATTCCACTTTCTTTTATAAATTCCATAGTGAATTTATATTCCAAAATATCTATGAATATTCGACTTCAATTATTCATTTCAATTTATCTTCAAAAAGATAAATTCTCAAAATATTTACTTTATATTGGAAAACATTTCCATACTTATTTAATAATAAGTAATTCACAAATCTTTTTATTTTCAACACTTGGAAAATATTCAATATACTTAAATCGAGATTAAGTACATATTTCATTCTTTAAGGAAATCATTCTCTTAACATATTTATTTGGGCCTAAACGAATGTTGCGTAAAACATCGTTACGACAACCCAAAATCACTAGTATAGGGATTCGAAATTAAAATAGATATATAAATCCCAATACTATACAAAACATTTCCTTTCGGAAATCATTTACTATAACAACAGTGTTATAGTCCACCATTTCCTTCTATTTCTCGAAAACGTCTATTTCAACAATAAATGTTGAAATCTATGATTTCGAATCTCAACAAGTTTTGAAAACATCGTTAGATCGTTTTAATTCTATTTAAAACATCACATTCAAAACATTTTCTTTAACATATTATTCACTATTCAAAAACGTGAATATACTTCGTTAACAAATTTCATCATTTCTATACATTTTATTTTAAAGGATTATTCACGGTCAAAAACGTGAATATAACTCCATTAATAGGTTTCAACAATTTACTTATCAAAATAAGTCGTTTGCGGATTTATAAAACAATAATTTATAAATTCCATTTCTATTTATTTTATAACAACTTCCTTTTATAAATCTCCTTTATTAACCTATTCAATTTCATATCCCAACGATATACTGAAAGTTCATATTATAAGTTAAATGCTTATAAAATGAATATTTTACAAAATCGTTCTTTTTAAGACTTTCCAAATTATAAATCTTATAACTTATAAGATTCATTTATTTAACCAAATCTATTCTTCAAATAACTTTACAAATTTTATAAACCTACTGCTTATAAAATTCCATTTATAACTTCACCGTTTATAATTCTATAAATCTCATTCATTTATGAAATTCATTCACAATTCATTCTAACACTTATAAAAACTCGTTTTATAATTCAAATATCCTAATTTATAAATATCCATCTTATAATTCTTTTATATAAATAAATTTATATTGTTATTTTAAAACATCTTTAATCTCCTTTATAATTTCACCGTTTTTATTTATAAAATAATTAAATTTTATAAATCCTATTTTTTTGAACTTTTCATAATAAATTCAAAAATCCCGATTAAACTATTTTATAAAATCATTAGTCTCATATTTTCAAAAATCAACCTTTTACTATATTTCTCAAAGATCATAGTTTTTATAACATTAAAACTTATACGTTTATTTATTCAAAATGGATAAATTCCCAAAAATATTTTATAAACGTATACTTTCAAAAATCATTTTAAAAATCATTTTAAAATTCCAAAATTGGTCCAATGATGCTACATACCAAATAGTCAATCACGACAACAACGATATCATATATCGATATGATAATCCATCAAATATCAAAATATCTGAAATCAAATAAATACTGTTGAGCAATCCAGTTGGATCCCTCCAACCTGTTTTCCTGCATCCAAAAACATTAGCACAATACCAATTTCGCTCCAGTACGAAATTATCGCGGTATATGGGATTTAAAATATTATCCGCTTAATAGACGGTGCAATAGGGTCTCATCCGCTATACAAATGCGGGAAATCAATACCTGCAATATATACATATGCCAATATATATATATATTGCTATTATATATAATACCAATTTCACTGTTTATGAAATATTCGCGGTATATGTTTTTAATAAATAACATCCGCTTACTAACAGCGCATAATGTCTATTTTAACAATCAATAGATACAATCATCATTCAAACATGCATTCAAATATTTTAAATCTAACTATTTAAAATATTAAATCGAAACTATTCGATTGAGTGAGAAGTTCTCACCTTGATTTCAATTTCGTTTTAGCGATTTATTTCGAATAAAATTAAACGGACGTTTAATTTTACCCGAAATTCTCACTAACTCCAAATGACTCCAATCCAATTCCATTGCGTAGTGCTCGTCCATACGATTCCAACGCAACTAGTTTCACGCGTTTTCGACCTCGTATGAAAAAGTTATGAATTTTACAAGTTTACACGATTTTAACTTAATAAATTTACAACTTTAATTTTATTTTTCTCAACCTTCTAATCTCAGCCTTTCATCTCAAACCCTACTCATCACAGGCCGTCCAGGCATCTTCATCTTCCATACGCGCATAATCTCCAGCCCGACACCCATAGCCGCCGTTTCCATCTTCAAATTCGCACCCATATACGAGCGTCTCCAAGTCGATCAGCAACCACCACTCCGTAGCTCAACTCCCCCTCTACCTTCGGTCCAAGTATAAGGAAGCTCGGTCGAGCCTTCTGCACGCAGTTCGCGCCCAAACGCATGCACTTCCTCCCCACTTTCTGGCCACCACGTCACTCAATAGTTGATCACCGCCGTATAGATTTGTAGCTCTCTTCGAGCTCTACAATATTGCTTTAGAGGTCGAGACGTGAAGGTGAGCGGATTGCGAGATAATAAAGGGGAAAGAGTACGAGTTTCTGGCCGTTGGTTGAGGGGTGGCAACTGCATTAGGTTTAGGGTTTTATTATTATTATTATTTGTGAGAGAGAGGGGGTTATTTATAGGGAACCGAACGAACACTATTCATTTCGATTTTTCCAAACTCCGATTTACGCGCAGTGACTGGCGTTTCTGGGGTTTATCCCGCGTTCCGGACACAATGGAACAGGTTTCGGAAGCTAATTCGGTCATCTGTGCGAGTTATGGCAATAAACGTTCAATTTAAAATTAAACCGATTAAACGATTTTCTAGGCGTTTTAGCTTGCACCGGACAAACGGTAAATCCAATTGACACGAATTTGAAACCTTACAATAATATCACATTACGGATCCAATGAAACTGGTTTCGTCGAAATCCAAGACTTTTTGAAAAATGGCTATTTTAATTCGCCAAATTAATATTAAAACAATTTCGATGCGTTTCGAGCTGCCACGGTCAAACGATAACTCCGATTGCTACGAAAATTGAAATCCGATAATAACTAACTATTACGGATCCAATGGAACTAGTTTCGTCCAATTCTGTGACTGTTCGAAAATTGGCTAATTTCACTAGTCGATTAAATATTAAAATATTCAATTTTCACAAATTAACTTTTAATTCGATTTTAAAAGTTCTAAAATATCGTTCTAACTTCAATATGATATAATAAAATTTTACAAATCATTTTCAATCATATTTAACCCAAATTTTCAATTATTTCTGTATTTTCACATATTAAATTATCGATTTAATTATCCAATTAAATCCAATTATTCAAAATAAAATTTATTCGACATATAAATTCACTTATTAATATTTAAAATTAATTAAATATTTAAATTTTAAATTAATTAAATTCTGGGTCGTTACATACTTCCCCCCTTAAAAGAATTTCGTCCTCGAAATTATTAAGTAAGAAAAGTTACAGAATCTATTAACTTTCCAAAATCCATAGTTAAACTTCTTACAATACTTTACTAAGTTTCCAAATCATACTTAGTTATCTTTTCAAAACAACTACTATTGTTTAACTTTCAATTCCAAATCAAAGTTAAAGTTTTCAAAACTTTCCAATTTTCTCAAATTTTTTCTAACGCCTTAAATTTCCGAAAAAATTCGCCATAGTCTCCTTTGCGCGGCTCGATCCGAAAAAAAATGGCAGTATATATATCACAAATATACATTTCATCAAGTAATGAGGCATCCCCAAGGGGAAAAATTGTAAAAGTACGATATGTAATCCGAGATATGTACCTTATATTTTATTAGCAAGCATATACGGCTAATATAGCGCGAAAGCGAGCTCCAAATGCGAAGCAAACGCGATCCGCACCTACTAAACACTCAACAAACAACATGAAAATCATGTATATAGACGATAGTATCGATATACAACATAAAGCAACATAATAACTATATATGCCAACATAGAAAATGAAACAAAAGCAATATATTCAACCATCAACCAACTATCATCCAACAAATTCATGACCAATAAATATTCGTTCATATTCTCATTAATATTCAATGAAATAGGTTTTCAATTTAATCACATTTGATTCATTACAGTGGATGTTCTTACTAACATTCATTTTCAATTAGTTTATATTCACTAATTCATATTCAAGTTGGTTCACTTCCAAATCAAATTCAATTCTATTTAAGATTCACTTAACTTTCAATTGGATTTCAATTATTTTAGCTTCCAATTTCATTAGCACTTAATGAATTATATACAATCAACTAACAACCATATAACAACCAATGTATATTAATTACAACCAAATTCCTTTGCTTACATTCATTCAATTTGGTTTAACACCATCACTTTTAATTGGTTTAATTAAATTGATTTTCATTCAATTATTCAAATTCCAATAACATTAGATTTTAATGAATTTACACTTACATTCATTATTTCATATCAACTTAATTCACATTCAATTTGATTAACATTCAATCCATTCAATTCAATTACAAAAGTTGAATTTCATTTACATAACTTAAGTTCACATTTATCACTTAACGTTATTAATCTACTTTGATACCAATATCAACTTCATTCAACATCTCTTAAGTTATATTCCATTTTATAAACATCACTTGGTTTTACATAACTTAAATTCCCACTTATAAAGAAATCCAGATTCCAATTCTAAAGTAAATTTCCATTTAACTTTAAATTCATTTTTATCTACAGCTCATATTCATAAAAATATTCATATAGTTTCACTTCTTATATATATAATTTTATTTCACAATTGTAATCACTTTAATTATAATTCAATTCTTATAATTCTTTTTACTTATACAATTATTCTTTCACTTAGATTATTCAAACAACTAAACAATCAATTTATATACACTTTAATAATTCTGAAAAATTATTGCTTCATATATAAAATATACTCAAGGTAAAATTATTTCATTTACCCAATTTAAAACAATATCGTGTCGAATTGTTCTGTACAAGTGTTTAGAAACCCCTTCGGCATAGTTGTCGAGACCGTGCTGACGAAGGTTCATATACCACTCAATAAACCAATCATCACAATATAAAACAATTTTATATATTCACTAACAAATACGCTCTCATAGCTATTATTACACTCAAACTCATTCTAGAGCTCTACTGACCCTATCTCTAATGAGTAATACCCAACAGAACCATGGTTGTCGCTTAACCATATGCTCTGATACCACCTGTGAAGACCCGCAAATCCGTACTCCTTGAATATACACTAATCTCCATAGATTAATTCAAGATGAACAGAAATACGAATTCTCAATGTTTAAGAAAAAGAAAAAGATAGACATTTAGGGTTTTAAGAAAAAGAAAAAGGCAGAAGAAGATAGAAAATAGAGAGAAAAGAAAATAGAACGGAAAGAAAACACAAGAACAATAACAGAATCTCACAATTCGCAGCGGAACAACATATAATAAATAAATGAATAATCTTTAAACAAAGAACTATATCAGTTATTACATTTTATACATTACATTTCATTACATCAGAGTGTACAACAAACAACATGCAAACAGTGGAAAAGAAATACTATATACTAATAATATGCCATGCCATCTAGCTTGCCTCCAGAAATATCCTGATAAACCTTAACTCTTGACTGCCCGTGTGGAAATTGGTGGGCACCCAGAGTTTAGGAAGGAAAACAATAAACTCCGAGTCAGTCATGTGACTGGTGTGAGAACTCAAAACAGTTTATTTATCTTTAAAATCAAAATAGAGGAATATTTTTAAAATAGATTCGCAATGCTTTTAAAAATGAGACTACCATAAGGCCTCCCGCACACACACACAATGCAAACGCAGAATCGGAGGAGATTTCTCCTTATGATAGTCAAAGATGCTTGATACGCATTTAAAAAAAGAATATTTGATATTATTACTAGTGCATAGTGTAAATAAAAATTCATTTCGAAAATAAAGATATAAATCTTAGCCAGCATAGACATTTCGAACTATGCCTACTATAGCTACCATCTAAACAGTGGTGACCACCATAAGTAAATGGCAGGTTCTACAACTAATACCGTACAAGGTTTCGTATTGGGAATTGGATTTCCATCGAATGATCAGGCCAAGGAACTTCTCATTGCCACATGAGAACGCCTTTGGAAGGACGTCCCTGAGAACCAAACCGGATCTCTGCCAACACAAGGCCGGGTTACCCCTAACTGGGTAACAACTGACACGAGTATGCCATCCCCCGGTCCCATTGGACCTTTATCCGAGCGCTCATCACCAACATCACACATAATAATAAGTGTTTCAACATGAGTAAGTATCTGGGCTCCATACCATGATACCACCCTTTCCAGAAGGAAATGCACATACCCTAAAGGGAGCTACCCCTCATAACCTTGCCGCATCTTTCCTGTTTTGACCATTCCGAGGTGTGAGGCTCGACGAAGTCACGTCCACAAAAACATACTTTGTACAAAAGCCATTCTTTGGGTCAACAAATGATCATAGAAATGATCACCAAGATAGACGATCAAATAAATGATCCTATCACAAATAATCAACACAATGATCATTTCACAGCAACACTCAGCATGTCACATTACCAAATTGGGAATATATCGCTGATAACATTCAACTACATAACCTCTGAGCTCGTACGTCTCAGAGAAGGGTGTTAAGCTAAAAGAATAAATTCTCCGCCACCAACAGAAATATATTTGAAAGAAATCAGCTTTATATCTCAATTTGTAATGTCAGACATACAATCCATACAAGTCTGTTCCGGGATCGAACAGAACCGAAGGCACTTACAAAGAAGTCCTTGCAATCCGGATAATCTCTAATCACGTCCGGACTTCCCATCACATAGGGGGTCTCTATACCGTAGCTACTCGGTGCAAAGACAATTGACGAGTTGTCCTTTCGCTTTCAAAACTATCCGGTCTTCAACACCGGTCATCAATGCTATCCATTACGTCGTATCACTATTCGGAATGGGTAATCCGAATAATGAGCGCAATAATTTAAAAATAAGTGTAGCATTCAAATTCAAGCAAATCACAACAAATACCTTTCAAAGGTAAATATTGATAGTCGGTTATTGAACTATCAATGGATATGCACAACATCACCAGATTCCAAATAATTTTCCAAATTATTTATTTCCCAAAAATATCTTTACAAGATATATAATTCAATACCTCAAAAATAAATCAATACTTGTTTTTAACAAATTCCACTTTCTTTTATAAATTCCATAGTGAATTTATATTCCAAAATATCTATGAATATTCGACTTCAATTATTCATTTCAATTTATCTTCAAAAAGATAAATTCTCAAAATATTTACTTTATATTGGAAAACATTTCCATACTTATTTAATAATAAGTAATTCACAAATCTTTTTATTTTCAACACTTGGAAAATATTCAATATATTAAAATCGAGATTAAGTACATATTTCATTCTTTAAGGAAATCATTCTCTTAACATATTTGTTTGGGCCTAAACGAATGTTGCGTAAAACATCGTTACGACAACCCAAAATCACTAGTATAGGGATTCGAAATTAAAATAGATATATAAATCCCAATACTATACAAAACATTTCCTTTCGGAAATCATTTACTATAACAACAGTGTTATAGTCCACCATTTCCTTCTATTTCTCGAAAACGTCTATTTCAACAATAAATGTTGGAATCTATGATTTCGAATCTCAACACGTTTTGAAAACATCGTTAGATCATTTTAATTCTATTTAAAACATCACATTCAAAACATTTTCTTTAACATATTATTCACTATTCAAAAACGTGAATATACTTCGTTAACAAATTTCATCCTTTCTATACATTTTATTTTAAAGGATTATTCACAGTCAAAAACGTGAACATAACTCCATTAATAGGTTTCAACAATTTACTTATCAAAATAAGTCGTTTGCGGATTTATAAAACAACGATTTATAAATTCCATTTCTATTTATTTTATAACAACTTCCTTTTGTAAATCTCCTTTATTAACCTATTCAATTTCATATCCCAATGATATACTGAAAGTTCATATTATAAGTTAAATGCTTATAAAACGATTATTTTACAAAATCGTTCTTTTTAAGACTTTCCAAATTATAAATCTTATAACTTATAAGATTCATTTATTTAACCAAATCTATTCTTCAAATAACTTTACAAATTTTATAAACCTACTGCTTATAAAATTCCATTTATAACTTCACCGTTTATAATTCTATAAATCTCATTCATTTATGAAATTCATTCACAATTCATTCTAACACTTATAAAAACTCGTTTTATAATTCAAATATCCTAATTTATAAATATCCATCTTATAATTCTTTTATATAAATCAATTTATATTGTTATTTTAAAACATCTTTAATCTCCTTTATAATTTCACCGTTTTTATTTATAAAATAATTAAATTTTATAAATCCTATTTTTTTGAACTTTTCATAATAAATTCAAAAATCCCGATTAAACTATTTTATAAAATCATTAGCCTCATATTTTCAAAAATCAACCTTTTGCTATATTTCTCAAAGATCATAGTTTTATAACATTAAAATTTATACGTTTATTTATTCAAAATGGATAAATTCCCAAAAATATTTTATAAACGTATACTTTCAAAAATCATTTTAAAATTCCAAAATTGGTCCAATGATGCTACATACCAAATAGTCAATCACGACAACAACGATATCATATATCGATATGATAATCCATCAAATATCAAAATATCTGAAATCAAATAAATACTGTTGAGCAATCCAGTTGGATCCCTCCAACCTGTTTTCTTGCATCCAAAAACATTAGCACAATACCAATTTCGCTCCAGTACGAAATTATCGCGGTATATGGGATTTAAAATATTATCCGCTTAATAGACGGCGCAATAGGGTCTCATCCGCTATACAAATGCGGAAAATCAATAACTGCAATATATACATATGCCAATATATATATATTGCTATTATATATAATACCAATTTCACTGTTTATGAAATATTCGCGGTATATGTTTTTAATAAATAACATCCGCTTACTAACAGCGCATAATGTCTATTTTAACAATCAATAGACACAATCATCATTCAAACATGCATTCAAATATTTTAAATCTAACTATTTAAAATATTAAATCGAAACTATTCGATTGAGTGAGAAGTTCTCACCTTGATTTCAATTTCGTTTTAGCGATTTATTTCGAATAAAATTAAACGGACGTTTAATTTTAGCCGAAATTCTCACTAACTCCAAACGACTCCAATCCAATTCCATTGCGTAATGCTCGTCCATACGATTCCAACGCAACTGGTTTCACGCGTTTTCGACCTCGTATGAAAAAGTTATGAATTTTACAAGTTTACACGATTTTAACTTAATAAATTTACAACTTTAATTTTATTTTTCTCAACCTTCTAATCTCAGCCTTTCATCTCAAACCCTACTCATCACAGGCCGTCCAGGCATCTTCATCTTCCATACATGCATAATCTCGAGGCCGACACCCATAGCCGCCGTTTCCATCTTCAAATTCGCACCCATATACGAGCGTCTCCAAGTCGATCAGCAACCACCACTCCGTAGCTCAACTCCCCCTCTACCTTCGGTCCAAGTATAAGGAAGCTCGGTCGAGCCTTCTGCATGCAGTTCGCACCCAAACGCATGCGCTTCCTCCCCACTTTCTGGCCACCACGTCACTCAATAGTTGATCACCGCCGTATAGATTTGTAGCTCTCTTCGAGCTCTACAATATTGCTTTAGAGGTCGAGACGTGAAGGTGAGCGGATTGCGAGATAATAAAGGGGAAAGAGCACGAGTTTCTGGCCGTTGGTTGAGGGGTGGCGGCTGCATTAGGTTTAGGGTTTTATTATTATTATTATTATTATTTGTGAGAGAGAGGGGGCTATTTATAGGGAACCGAACGAACACTATTCATTTCGATTTTTCCGAACTCCAATTTACGCGCAGTGACTGACGTTTCTGGGGTTTATCCCGCGTTTCGGACACAATGGAATAGGTTTCAGAAGCTAATTCAGTCATCTGTGCGAGTTATGGCAATAAACGTTCAATTTAAAATTAAACCGATTAAACTATTTTCTAGGCGTTTTAGCTTGCACTGGACAAACGGTAAATCCAATTGACACGAAATTTGAAACCTTACAATAATATCACATTACAGATCCGATGAAACTGGTTTCGTCGAAATCCGAGACTTTTTGAAAAATGGCTATTTTAACTCGCCAAATTAATATTAAAACAATTTCGATGCGTTTCGAGCTGCCACGGTCAAACGATAACTCCGATTGCTATGAAAATTGAAATCCGGTAATAACTAACTATTACGGATCCAATGGAACTGGTTTCGTCCAATTCTGAGACTGTTCGAAAATTGGCTAATTTCACTAGTCGATTAAATATTAAAATATTCAATTTTCACAAATTAACTTTTAATTCGATTTTAAAAGTTCTAAAATATTGTTCTAACTTCAATATGATATAATAAAATTTTACAAATCATTTTCAATCATATTTAACCCAAATTTTCAATTATTTCTGTATTTTCACATATTAAATTATCGATTTAATTATCCAATTAAATCTAATTATTCAAAATAAAATTTATTCGACTTATAAATTCACTTATTAATATTTAAAATTAATTAAATATTCAATTTTTAAATTAATAAAATTCTGGGTCGTTACATCTACTTTCTACTTTTGGTCACTATATTTTTGTACTTGCAATTTAGTAGCTAGGCACTCTGCCTTGCTTCTGCTTTTCATGTAATTACTGTTTGTTAGTAATAAAAGTGAACGGACCACTATAACCTCTGGCTGGCCTTGCCAAAAAAATAACAACATTACGTTTCATTTAGAAAATACATCTAAAGATAACAATGCATCACATAATTGCCATTCTAAATTGTTACACCATCCAATTTAATGTACTTCCATGTTTATTCTTCTTGCCCAGTGTAGAATGAGCCAGCTTATAATTTGTAGGCTCGTATGAAAATATAGTAAACTCTCACTCCTCAGGATTTTTTAGTGGCAACTGAATTCTGGAACAACGTTCAATGGTTTGTTTGAACATGTCAAAATTCATATCGTCATTTCTAAGAATATACAATCTCACTTACCTTGTTCAATCTAGTGAAGCTGTTGGATCAAGTGCATCGAGCATAGGTAAAATAAATAAACATTTTTATTCATTATATACTTGATCTTTTATAAAGTTATCATGATAACATTGTTGACACTAAACCATATTTAAGGTTTTATTAGTTTCTTTGATTTAAATTTTAAGTTATTTTACATTGGTAACAAAAATGATACTTTATTCAATCAAAACACTCATTTTTTATGTCTAGAGTGTCGCACAGCTTGATACTTGAGCTAGTTGTCTTTAATAGTAACAATGTTAGTTTGATTTATAATATTATCTTTTGTTTAAGATATTTAACATGGTAATTCATCATCAAATTAAATAATATTTAATAATAGGTAAATTTAATAATAAACAAAATTTATACATAATAATATGTACATACTTACATATATATATACACTATCAATAATGAGAATTCAATCGATAGGATTTCCACCATGTCTTTAAATTCCAAAAATACCCTAGATAATATTCACTCACGACTACCCATCGACGGAACCTCATCATAGGTTTGCAGCCTCAACCATTACCCTATTCTCGACTAACCATCAATGGAATTTCATTATCGATTATCATTTGACCCCACCAACAAGACTGCTTGAAATGAAGGCGTTGTGACTCCAAAGCTTTTGCACTTATAACACAATCCCCAATTGAATTTTATTAAATATAAAGCAAATACATTTAGCTGTTAGATGCTCATACGAGTGCTTTGTACTATATATTAATTTAATTAAGATTTAAATGATAATAACTAATTAAATAATTTAATATGAATAAAAATAAAAATATTTGAAATTCAATAGTTATTAAATTGGTGTTATAAATCTAAGTGATTATAGTTCGTCTTAATTAAATTTCAAATATTTGTATCAAACGAAAAGTGGATTAATATGTTAATTTTGATTAAAAGTGTTGGTTTACAAATATCCTACTGACATACATACATACATATATCAACATCTAGAAAGATGCCATATAAAAGTGTGTGATATACATTCAAATAGTATCGTGTGTCTAGAATTTTAGTACGAACCTAAAGTTGTATGCAAAATGGAGTTCAGATGTAAAATTTATACTAGTTTGAACATTCAAGGTTCACTTTGTAATTTATAAACTTTAAGGGTTTAAAAGACTAAATAACCTTTCTTCCATTGTAAACCTTAGCATCCATAGTATGGGACTTAGCCCAGCTACTGGTGCCACTATAGATCACCATGCCATGCTGCACCCATCATCGAGTTCCTCGAGCTGAGTTGATCCTTCGTGTACCATCCACATCGAAATCAATGCCAACTTTGAAAACCCTAATTCGACCCAATTGTCGCACTTTTTCGAAGACATCGTCTGCTACGATGAGATGAATAAAGATATAAGTGATGAAGTTGATTGAGGTCGAGCTTTGTTTGGCGATGATGATGTACATATTTGTTCATGTGCACAAATTCGTATATGATGAATGATAAATTTTTCTCTAAATATAAAGTTAATTGATTAAAAAATGTCATTCAAAATGATTTAAAAGTTTGATTTTGTTGAAAATACATAGAAAATTTTCTTTAATGCTCATGTTGGTCAAACACACCTTAAACCATTTATTTCATCTTTGAGAGATCCTACCTAACTCAACCATGGAGTTGTAAGGTCTACAATAAAGATATAACTTATTTTCTGTAGAGAGAATGAATTTCTATCCATAGAAAATGGAGTTATCTAACTATTTTTATAGCAACACTAATAGGCTGTGTAAACATATTATTTAAATCCACTATTTTGGATATGAGCCACTATAAATGAGATACTATCTCATTTAATTAATTAAATCAATTTAATTAATTTTTACCCATATATATTTTGGTCGTCTCATTTTAAAACAATTTTAAAAATTTAGAATACAAAAATAATATATATATATATATATCATTATACTTTCTTATAGATTATATTGATCCAAAAGGAATTAACTAAATATATAAATAATTATATATTTTATTAATTAATTTTAGGCCCTTTGATAATAATTAATTATAATAATAAATTAATTTTAAATGACCATTGTATTAATTTCTCCATATTAATAATTTAAAACTTTTATAAATTACTTAACTGAATTATTTTTCGATCGAAAGCCGAGAGTTATGGTTTTGTGACTCTCATGTATGAGCTCAGCCATTAATAATATTTAAATAATTTAAATATTAAAGCTTATAAAGACTTTACTAAAGCATAATAGTTTAAGTTCAATTGCTTATAAATTATCTAGGTGAAATTTAATTTCTTATCTATTAGAGCGACACCCTTAAGCAACAATATATTATCCACATTTTCTCTTCGTCATTACTATATCACTTAGATATCTAGAGCTTGATCAATGGTAAAAACTCTATTAATATTAGAGTCAATCATGTAATTCAACATTAAAGTTTGTGGTTCAATTCAATAACAATTATCGATTAACTAATATGCTTTGGCCAAAGACTGATTTTGCTTTGACTATTAACTGAGACGTATCCTGTCTTGAATAGTATTTCTTTGGTTCGACTTATACCCAGCTATGGCCCTAACACCATCATCGTTGTCGTATGACTGACCCTAATCAAAGTATAGTTTAGACACTTTAAATTTATAGTATGCACAAGTCAAAATACTATTGCACGTCATCGTGTGAGATCTTTTTTTTGGCTTTTAGCCTACAAAAGAGTCTCGGTGAGTCATTCTATAGTTGTTCCAAATTACTATATGTATGTAACCTCTTGGTGTCCCTGACGGCGATGAATACATCATCTATTATGTGGAGAGCTCTATATATACTAATATGAATGGTTATATTGATATGACATTCTCTATACATCCGGACAAGGAATATATATGAGAAGTATTTATTTTATTTTATTCAGTACTCATGAACGCAAATACATTTATAATTTCAATCAGTTAAATAATCTTTTAAGGATTCTGTGCTTATATATAAAAATATATTTATATGGTTATTTTATCCTTGTATAAGAATATACACAATACAAAACATAATCAAAAAAGGTTACTATATTCGAAGCAAAATTCGCTATAAGAGTTAAGTAATATAATCAAATTACAAAATTGCCCTTGGGTACGCCCTTAACTTCATTATTCACCCACTTGCAATTGGGGCTAACTATAGTGACTTGCAACATAATCTCAACTAGTTTTCCTAAACAAAACTTAGGAAGGGCCTTAGTGAATAGATCTGTAATATTATTGTGTGACGCCCCACCTCTATACCCACGCTAGCCAAGGGCACTACGGTGTAATGCCGTCAACTAGCACGGAGAATAAGGCTGTTGAGGAGCGACCATCTGTATAATTTCTTTGTGCGAGTACCGATGTGCCAGATAAAATATAACTTGCATTCTTTTCGAGAGGAAATCCGACATACCGACACAAACTCAAAGCTACTACACAGTGGCTATAATGTCTTCGGAAACAAATATAGAAATAAACATAACACAAATCAGTCACAGATAATTCATATCACAAAGGCGGAAATAGACATGAATAAATATAACACATAAAAGTGTTCATCGGAGTAGTGGTCTAAAAGATACACAATGACACAAAAGAATAGCAACATGTGCTATACAAAATAATTAGCACATAACTATGAGTCTATATCTCAAATGTTTACAACAAAAACTACCAATCTAAGCAGTTAGCCAAAAGTCATAGTAATGAATCCCTGGGGAGAAGTCAAGCAGAAGCACTTGTAACATCTCGGTCTGACCCGAGTATTATATAATAAGAAAATAATAAACGGATCAGTCTAGCTATAAATATCAGATGACATGATATAGAATAAAAGATATGGCATAAACATATGATAACCATAATGGCATACTACTATAAGTATGTAATTTAAAATCAACATGAGATTAATCAATATCACAAGAATCTTCTCAAAGATCCAAAAAGGGTTTCATACCCAAAACTTGTATTCACAACAAGTCAATGACACACGAATTCACTAATTCACAAAAATTGATAAATCATATCAATGAAAATCACTAAAATTGGTGAAACACAAATTCTAGAAATCATCTCAAGAAATCCAGAAATCACAAAAAGGGGGAAGGCCTATCACAAACGGGAGCATAAAGCTCACCAACACGTGTATCACAAACGGAACGCTAATTCCATGGTTGCTAACCATCACAAATTGAGCCGAAGCTCCACAAACGGCCCGAAGACCATGGGTTGCTACCCCACCAATTTGAGTCGAAACTCCACAAAACGGAGTTTAGTCTCCCTCGCAGACAAAGAGACATCGCACATTGCTAGTCTAAATGTAACAACCCGCATATTTATTGATTTTTATATTTAAATATTTTACTTAAATATTTTATCGTTAATCGGATTTTGGTCCGAAGCTACTTTTTGCAAACGGTCAAATTAGGACTCGAGACCACTTCCATTGAGTTCGAAACGTCGTTTGCAATCTTCTAAGTATAAACATTGATATGTTTGGGGTTAGTGGAATTTCACCACTTTTTCACTCGAGCCTTTGGTTTGGACTTTTAGCCCATTAGGCCCAAGTTCCACCCCCCTTCTTCTTCATTGCTTCATTTCATTTCCTAACACTAAAGCTTCAACAAAAATGGTGAATGGAATGAGAAATTAAAACTCCAAAGTCTTTGTTTTATTGCAACTCCAACATTCAACTCCAAATTCAAGAAGAAGACATCGGATTCAAGCTTGTGGTTGCTTCTCCATTTGCTTCCAAGCTTTGTTCTTCATTTTCATTGGGTTTTGGAGCAAAGGTGAGATTTTTATCTCACAAATCTAGTCTATATCTATCTAGGACTGTTGGGAATGATTCCCTATCACTTTAGCATGCATATTTGCTTTTGGTTTGGATTGGATTGGCAAAAAAAAACTCCGATTTTTGGTGTTTGGGTGAAATTTCTGCATTTAGGTCGTTCTGGCCGTTTTTAGCTCGCTCGGAGTTAGGTCGTGTGGACCTTAGGTCGTAGGTCGCGTACGAGTTAACCCCTAGGTCGTTCTGGCCATTTTTCGTGTTTTCGGAGTTAGGTCGCTCAGGACCTTAGGTCGTAGGTCGTATGGCCGTTAGGTCGCTCTGCTTTGGCTCTGGCCATTTTTGCTCACTCGCAGTTAGGTCGCTCTCGACCTAGGACTTAGGTCGCTCGCGAGTTAGTACCATAGGTCGCTGGGCCATCTTAATGCTTGTTCGTTGTTAGGTCATAGGTCGTATGGACCTTAGGTCGTAGGTCGCTCGGTCTCTCTCACTTCGCTAGGTCGCTAGCTCGTAGCTCGCAACTCGCGTTTGAGCTTAGGTCGTAGGTCGTGGGTAGGTGGGTCGTAGGTCGCTCGCCTATATCCTCTGGCCATTTCATCCCTAGGTCGCTTGACCTCTAGGTCGCGGGTACCATTAGGTGGCTCGACCTTGTTTAGTGCTAGGTCGTTGGACCATTTAGGTCGTTCGACCCTTAGGTCGCGGGTTTTTAGGTCGTTAGGTCGTTAGGCCGTTAACCCACTAGGTCGCATGACCTATAACCTGTTAGGTCGCTCGACCGTTTACTCCATTAGGTCGCCCAACCCTACTACAAGTATTAGGTCGTATGACCTTGTTCCACTAAGTCGCTCGACCCTTAGGTCGTAACACATTAGGTCGCACGCCTTTCACACCATTAAGTCGCGAGTTTAATTAGGTCGCTTGGCCATTTCAGTTAGGTCGCATGACCATAGGGTTGCTCCAGTTAGGTCGCTTGACTCCTTAGACCCCTAGGTCGCAACCATTAGGTCGCTCGACCCTATTCCCCTTAGGTCGTTAGACCTCATTTTGTCTTCACTAGGTCGTACCGTTTTGGTCGGGGCGCTGGCCCGCACCCCGCCGGGGGCGCTGCCCCCTGGACCCCCGCGACCTGACCGGGCAGGTCGAACCCCGTAAGCGGTGGCGTTGCCCCCGCACCCCACCTTGGGGGGTTGCCACCCCCCTGGACCCCCCCTGGACCCCCCCTCCGTAGGGGATCTTATCTGAAAAATATACAACAGAACTTGCTGAGCTGATTTCCTTGGATTTTTATCACATCTTCGAATGTGACCTTTGTGATTGATTGTTTCTACAATCGCTTATGTGTTTTGTCACTTTATAATATAAAGGTTTCAATACTAGTAGTAAATATCAAAACTCTTTTAACAAACAATTTCAACTCTATTTTTAATAACAAAGCTCTTTTCTTAAACCGTTTTCCAATCTATTAGTATATACAAGCCTTTACCTCACTCGGATGAGAAATCTAATTAAACGACTTAGTAAAACAAGTGGTATGAAACGCTTGTGTTCACTTCGTCGGTTAATTCTTGGACTTGTTCGATTGAACCTCTTGAGACAATTTTATTAGTGAAGATTTACAGTTTGTTCGTAAATATTTAGGTTAAGCAAGTGGTTATGGGACATGAAGCTAAACTTCTATATTTACTAGCTTAGTGTAATTGACACTTCTCGTTGATCTTGATGATCACTTTATGAATTAGACTAGCAATTGCGCGATGTCTCTTTCATTGTAAGGTTAGACTAGACACCACTTGTGTGATTCCATTCACACATACCTTTCTGCTTTTTGGTTAGTCTTGACCTCAATCTGTGTGATTCCACTCACACATGTGGGGTAGCTCCCCATGGTCTTCGGACCGTCATGTGATAGGCCTCTTTCCCTTTTTATGATTTCTGGATTTCTTGTGTTGATTTCTGGAATTTATCTCTTTGACTTGTCATGAGTACAAGTTTAGGGTATGATGCCCTCTTTGGATCTTTGAGAAGATTCTTGTGATATTGATTTATCTCTTATCGGTTGATCTCCTGTTGATCATTATTTGCATACTTATAGTAGTATGTCAGTATGGATATTTTATGTTTATGCCATATCTTTTATTTTATATCATGTCTTCTGATATTTATAGCTAGACTGATCCGTTTATTATTTTCTTATAAATAATACTCGGGTCAGGCCGAGATGTTACAGGTGCTACTGCTTGACTCCTCCCCCAGTGATTCACTACTCAGACTTTTGGCTACTTGTTTAGATTAGCAGCTTTTGTTGTTTACACTTGAGATATAGACTCATAGTTGTATTCTTTTGTATAGCACGTGTTGCTATTCTTTTGTATGATCGTGGATCTTTTTAGACCACTACTCTGATGTACACTTTTATGTGATATATATTCATATCTCTTTCCGCCTTTGTGATATGGATATCTGTGATTGATTCGCATGTTATGCTTACTTCTATATTTGTTTCCGAAGATTATTTTATAGCCACCGTGTGATAAGAAATTACATGGATGGTCGCTCCTCAACAGCCTTATTCTCCGCGCTAGTTGACAGCACTACACCGTAGTGTTCTTGGCTAGCGTGGGTATAGAGGTGGGGCGTCACACTAAATCACAAAAATGATCGTCATTTATCGTAAAGAAAGTGTCAATTACACTAAGCTAGTAAATATATGAGCTTAGCTTCATGTCCCATAACCACTAGCTTAACTTAAATATTTACGAACAAATTGTAGATCTCCACTAGAAAATTGTCACAAGAGATTCAATCGAAAAAGTCCAAGAATTAACCGACGAAGTAAACGCAAGCGTTTCATACCACTCGTTTTACTAAGTCGTTTAATTAGATTTCTCATACGAGTGAGGTAAAGGTTTGTATATGCTAGTAGATTGGAAAACGGTTTTATAAACAAGCTTGATATTGAAAATAGAGTTGAATTCATTTTGATAAAAGGGTTTTGATATTTACTACTAGTATTGAAACCTTTATATTTTTAGAGTGACAAATCACAAAAATGATTGTAGAAACAATCAATCACTAAAATTCACGTTCGAAGACGTGAACAAAATCCGAAGAAATCGATACCGAATCCGTCGAAATGGATATTTCAAGAATTCCCGAAGAAAATAAGCCATTAAAGTCAATAACAAATGATAACAACAAATAGGGAAATAATACGAATCGATTAAATTTGGAAGCCACGCAAAATAGGCGAAATAGACAAAACAGCAACAGGTCGGTCAGCCGGCAACAGAGCTCGGTCGGCCGGACCCTATTCTAAAAAAATTCTCAGGAAGCAGGTCGGTCGGCTGAGCCCTGTAGCCAGTCGACCGGACCAGAGAAAAAAAAGTGCTTATGCACTTTGGTAGCAGGTCGGCCGACCGGCCCTGGGGTTCGGTCGGCCGAACCTGATGTTCTGCAAATTGAAACCTATTTCAAATGAGGTGCAAACTTCTTCAATTTGCAATCGGACAAGCACGGACGCTAGGGGATTACGCCCATCGGCTACCCGGTCCTATTGGCTCCTCGATGCATCACCAAAAACATGTTCCAACATTAAAGTTATGATTTTTAAAGATTTGAACTCAAAACACTAAAAATTGGAATATTCATCAAATCAATCCAAACCAAAAGCAATTGCACAAGAATAAGTGTTGGGAATTCATACCTAACAATCGAAGATAAATATAGGCTTAGATGTGAGATAAAAATCTCACCTTTTCACAAAAACAATGAAGAAGAAGCTTGAAAACAAAGGGAGAATTGACCACTCTTCAACACAACCCAAATGAGCTTGAATCAAAGTTTCTTCTATTAGTTTGGAGCTAGAGCCTGATTTGCAAAAGAAAACTAGGGCTTGAGTTTTAATTTCCCATTACACTATCCATTGATGTAAAAGCTTGAGTATAAGGAAAATAGAAAGGAAGTAAATAAAGAGGAGAGGGTTGGGACTGAGTTAATAAGTGGGGTTAATGGGATCAGCCCAAACCAAAGCCCTAAGTGAAAAGTGGCAAAATTCCCCTAACTCCAAACATATCAAAGTTTATATTTAAAAAGATCGAAAACGGCGTTTTGAACTCAATAGAGGTAGTCCCGAGTCCTAATTCTACCGTATGAAAAAAGTAGCTTTTCAGACTATAATCCGACTAACAATGAAATTTTTAAATATAAAATCGATAAATATGCGGCTTGTTACAGACTCCCCTCCTTAAAGAAATTGCGTCCTCGCAATATTTAAGAAGAAAATATAAAGTAACAACCATAAAAGCATATTCAACACAAAAGAAATTTGAGTTAAAAAGTTCACCTCAAAGAGCACGAGAAAGTAAGTCCGGATGCGCTCGATGAATTCTCTAGATTCCCAAGAGCAATCCTTAGGATTTGAGGACCATTGAACTTTAACAAGCGGAACATCTTTATTTCGAAGGCGCTTGATCTCCGAAGCAATAATATGAATAGGATGTTGCTCATAAGTTAAATTAGGTGAAACTTCAATTTCTTCCACAACACCAGGCTCAAGAATAGAATCGGAATCTCGAAGACATTTCCGTAATTAAGAAACGTGAAACAAGTTATGAATAGCAGAAAACTGAGCTGGTACTAAAAGGCGATAAGCCACGGAACCAATACGTTCGATGATGGGAAATGGACTAATATATCGAGGTGCTAACTTTCCCGATCGACTGAAACATACAACACCCTTCATAGGTGATACACGGATAAACACAAGATCTCCGACAGAAAATTCTAATTTCCTTCTCCGGTGATCGGCATAGGATTTTTGTCTACTCTGGGCTTCTTTCATCCTATGACGAATAAGATCAATCTTTTCTGTGGAATCACGAATAAAATCTGGACCTAAAACCAGTTTCTCACCGTTCTCAAGCCAACAAGAAGGAGAACGGCATGGCCTTCCATAGAGTGCCTCAAAAGGAGCCATGTCAACGCTAGATTGGAAGCTATTATTATAGGAAAACTCAACAAGAGAAATATGATCTTCCCAACTTCCACCAAAATCAAAAACACATGCACGAAGAAGATCTTCAAGAGTTTGATTCACACGCTCGGTTTGTCCATTGGACTGAGGATGATAAGCGGCGCTAAAATTAAGCTTTGTTCCCAAAGCTTTTTGAAGACTCTTCCAAAATCCACTAGTAAACAATGGATTACGATCACTAACAATAGAAGTAGGAACTCCATGCAATTTAACAATTTCTTTAATAAAGAGTTTGGCCAAAAGAGGTACGGTCCGATTGGACTGAACGGGAATAAAATGGGCGGATTTAGTGAGTCTATCAACTATCACCCATAAGCTATCATGACCCGAACGAGAACGGGGAAGGCCGTCTATAAAATCCATGGAAATTTGATCCCACTTCCAAATTAGAATTTATAAAGGTTGCAATAACCCACCGGGCCTTTGATGTTCGGCTTTGACAAGTTGGCAAGTCATGCAACACTTAACAAAGTTAGCAATATCAGATTTCATTCCCTCCCAATAATAAAGTCGCTTCATATCCGTGTACATTTTACTACTACCGGGATGAATGGTAAATTTGGAACGATGAGAATCTTCTAAAATGTCTTTAGGAAGATCACTAATATTTGGCACAATAAGTCTACCACACTTTCGAATGCCGCCATGAGAATCAATATCAAAGTCTTTCAAAACTTCAATATCAAGTTTATCCCTAAAATTTTGGCCAAGAAGAGCCAATTCGGGATCTAGCTTTTGAGCTTCAAGAATGTGGTCAAAAAGAGAAGGATGAGCCTCAAGGCAACATAAAACAAGAGATGAACATAAATCGGAAATACGATCTCCAATCTCACAAGTAGATAAAACCCCGAGTTCATTCCATTCAGATATCATCACAGAAACAATCGCTTGTTGCTTGCGACTAAGTGCATCGGCAACACGATTTCCCTTTCCAGGAGTATAAAGAATATCAAGATCATAAGATGTAAGAAATTCGAGCCAATGTTGTTGACGCAAATTTAATTCCTTTTGAGAGAATAAATATTTCAAAGACTTATGATCGGTGTAGAGAATAAATTTTCCTCCCAATAGATAATAACGCCAAATTCGAAGGGCGAAAACGATAGCCGCAAGTTCTAAATCATGAGTGGCATATCTAGTCTCAGCAGGCTTCAATTGCCTAGAAGCATAAGCAATAACACGTTCTTTTTGCACAAGAACGACAACCAGTCCAACGCGACTAGCATTAGTATAAACAACGAAATCTTGATTCCCCTCGGGAATAACAAGAATAGGAGCATCGGAAAGCAGTTCTTTTAATTTCTGAAAAGAAGTCTCACATTTGTCCGACCAAATGTATTTAACACCCTTCTTTGTCAAACTAGTAAGAGGCACGGAAATTTTAGAAAAGTCCTTTATGAAACGGCGTAATAACCTGCCAATCCAAGGAAGCTACGGATCTCCGTGGCACTCTCCGGTCTCTTCCAATTTTGAATCGCTTCAATTTTTGAAGGATCCACGGAAATTTCGGATTCGGAAATAATATGATCGAGAAACTTCACACTAGATTGCCAAAAATGACATTTAGAAAATTTTGCTTTTAATTGATTTCTCCTAAGAGTTTCCAACACAATCTGAAGATGTCTTTCATGCTCCTCCTCGGTTTTTGAATACACAAGAATATCATCAATAAAGATGAGAACAAATCGATCGAGAAAATCTTTGAAAACTCGATTCATAAGGTCGACGAAATAAGCCGGAGCATTCGTCAATCCAAATGGCATAACAAGCCATTCATAAGATCCATATCGAGTACGGAACGATGTCAAAGGAATACCATCCTCTGCAATACGAAGCTGATGGAAACCAGTAGCTAAGTCTAATTGTGAAAAGACTCTAGCACCACTAAGTTGATCGAATAGATCATCAATCCGAGGTAAAGGATATTTATTCTTGATAGTAAGATCATTAAGCTTGCGGTAGTCAACGCAAAGCCTAAGTGTACCATCAGATTTCTTCACAAAAATAGCCAAAGCTCCCTAAGGAGAGGAACTAGAGCGAATAAATTGCTTCGTCTCCAATTTGGATAATTGATTGCGCATCTCCTTATTTTCTTTATTAGACAACCGATAAGGAGGACGAGTAATAGGTTAAGCTCCAGGGATGAGATTAATTCTGAACTCAATTGCTCGCTTAGGTGGTAATCCTAAAACGAGCTCAAATATGTCGGAAAATTCACAAACAACGTGAATAAGAGAAATAATATCTTCCTCATCATCATTATCGTCATCATGAGGGTTTAAGGAGTATAAAGATGCAACCAAACAGGAATCCGAATCTTTAAGGTTAATAGAAATCTGCTTAACAGATTGAGGATGTCGAAGATGAATAGTCCGCTCAGGACATAGGATATGAGCTTCATAACGGTTAAGCCAATCCATTCCCAAAATCATTCCAAAGCCTAAGTAATGCATGACATGCAAATTGGCTTGGAAAGAAAAATCACACAAAATAATCTCGACATCTTTACAAAGCAAACTAATCGTTGCGGATCCACCAACTGGATTCGCAATTCTCAAAGAAGTCATTAAAGCAACAACACTTAGAGAAAAAGTATCAATAAGTTCCTTTGATATAAAAGAATGGGATGCACCTGTATCAAAAAGAACTCGAATAGGTTGATCACGAAATATAATAATGCCATCAAGGATAGAATGAGACATACCTTGATTACGAGATGTGTTGCCAAGGGCTTTAGCAACATTTAACTTTCCCTCCTTCTTTCCCTCAAGCTTGGGGCATGAAGATATAACATGGCCGGGACTTTTGTAGTAGCAGCAAAGAGGGGCTTCGAACACTTATTTGAATAATGGTCCTTTGAACCACAATTATAGCATTCTCCACGACCAAAGGAAGAAGTCTTTGCCACAGGGGTTGCTTGCTTCCCCTTTTTGTTGGGATAAGGACCTTTGAATTTGTTAGGCCTTTCCTTGTTGTTGTTGAAGTTTGGTTTGGAACCCACCACTTCAACATCACTTTCCCTATCCGCCTCTTCAAGACGAAGAGCGATATCAATGAGTTGGTCGAAAGAAACTTCTAATTTTAGAATAATGGCTTCTTGAGATTTTTGTTTAAGCCATAGACAAATTTTTGGTTCTTCTTCAATGGGGTGTTGATGTATTCAACCTCATATTTGGAAAGTGACTCGAAGGATGCAACATAATCAGTCACGGAGGATTCACCTTGAAGTCTATAAAACGGCGAGCCAAAGTCACCTTCTCAGCTTCTGCACAAATTTTAATTCGAAGCGTTCCCGGAATTGCTCCCAGGTGAGATCCGCTTCATTGGTTTCAAAAATAAGAAGTTCATACTAGTCGAATGCTCTTTCTTGGAGCATACTAGAGGCCACCTGAACTCGGTGAAGATCAATAAGGTTCATGCGAGAAAAGATTCGATCGCATGATCTTAGCCAAGCCTGGACTTCAATAAGCCCTTGAATGGTTTCCCACCCAAGTTGGTATAATCGTTGCACAAGCGTGCAAATCCAGACTTAGGGTGAGTTGGTTCCGAATTAGAACCGGCTGCTTGAGCATTCTTTACTAGATCAAGAATCCGCTGGGCAGACATAAAAACTCCATCTTGGGGAGTAGCACTAGATTGACCGGCGCTGGGATGGCCAGGTCTAACCATTTCTCTTCCTTTAGAAAGAAAGAAAGAAAGAAGAAGAAAAAGGTTATTCACCAAATGAATATCAAGCAATCTTGATAGATAAAACAAGGAATCATAAAGAAAATATGATGAATCGGTACGAAGACTCGAATTAAATCCTAAGGCACGACTCCTAAGAAGGACTTAGGACGATGACCCTTGTTAAATTATTCTACATTGTTTCGAAGTTTGGCTCTGATACCAAGCTGTGACGCCCCACCTCTATACCCACGCTAGCCAAGGACACTATGGTGTAATGCCGTCAACTAGCACGGAGAATAAGGCTGTTGAGGAGCGACCATCTGTATAATTGCTTTGTGCAAGTACCGATATGCCAGATAAAATATAACTTGCATTCTTTTCGAGAGGAAATCCGACATACCGACACAAACTCAAAGCTACTACACAGTGGCTATAATGTCTTCGGAAACAAATATAGAAATAAACATAACACAAATCAGTCACAGATAATTCATATCACAAAGGCGGAAATAGACATGAATAAATATAACACATAAAAGTGTTCATCAGAGTAGTGGTCTAAAAGATCCACAATGACACAAAAGAATAGCAACAAGTGCTATACAAAAGAATTAGCACATAACTATGAGTCTATATCTCAAATGTTTACAACAAAACTACCAATCTAAGTAGTTAGCCAAAAGTCAGAGTAATGAATCCCTGGGGAGAAGTCAAGCAGAAGCACCTGTAACATCTCGGTCTGACCCGAGTATTATTTAATAAGAAAATAATAAACGGATCAGTCTAGCTATAAATATCAGATGACATGATATAGAATAAGAGATATGCCATAAACATATAATAACCATAATGGCATACTACTATAAGTATGTAATTGAAAATCAACATGAGATTAATCAATATCACAAGAATCTTCTCAAAGATCCAAAAAGGGTTTCATACCCAAAACTTGTATTCACAACAAGTCAATGACACACGAATTCACCAATTCACAAAAATTGATAAATCATATCAATGAAAATCACTAAAATTGGTGAAACACAAATTCTAGAAATCATCTCAAGAAATCCAGAAATCACAAAAAGGGGGAAGGCCTATCACAAACGGGAGCATAAAGCTCACCAACACGTGTATCACAAACGGAACGCTAATTCCATGGTTGCTAACCATCACAAATTGAGCCGAAGTTCCACAAACGGCCCGAAGACCATGGGTTGCTACCCCACCAATTTGAGTCGAAACTCCACAAAACGGGGTTTAGTCTCCCTCGCAGACAAAGAGACATCGCACATTGCTAGTCTAAATCACAAAAATGATCGTCATTTATCGTAAAGAAAGTGTCAATTACACTAAGGTAGTAAATATATGAGCTTAGCTTCATGTCCCATAACCACTAGCTTAACTTAAATATTTACGAACAAATTGTAGATCTCCACTAGAAAATTGTCACAAGAGATTCAATCGAACAAATCCAAGAATTAACCGACGAAGTAAACGCAAGCGTTTCATACCACTCGTTTTACTAAGTTGTTTAATTAGATTTCTCAGACGAGTGAGGTAAAGGTTTGTATATGCTAGTAGATTGGAAAACGGTTTTATAAAAAAGCTTGATATTGAAAATAGAGTTGAAATCGTTTTGATAAAAGCGTTTTGATATTTACTACTAGTATTGAAACCTTTATATTTTTAAAGTGACAAATCACAAAAATGATTGTAGAAACAATCAATCACTAAAATTCACGTTCGAAGACGTGAACAAAATCCAAAGAAATCGATACCGAATCCATAGAAATGGATATTCCAAGAATTCCCAAAGAAAATAAGTCATTAAAGTCAATAACAAATGATAACAAGAAATAGAGAAATAACACGAATCGATTAAATTTGGAAGCCACGCAAAATAGGCGAAATAGGCAAAACAGCAACAGGTCGGTCGGCCGGCAACAGAGCTCGGTCGACTGGACCCTATTCTAAAAAAATTCTCGGTAAGAAGGTCGGCCGGCTGAGCCCTGTAGCCAGTCGACCGGACCAGAGACAAAAAAGTGCTTATGCACTTTGGTAGCAGGTCGGTCGACCGGCCCAGGGGTTCGGTCGGCCGAACCTGATGTTCTGCAAATTGAAACCTATTTCAAATGAGGTGCAAACTTCTTCAATTTGCAATCGGACAAGCACGGACGCTAGGGGATTACGCCCATCGGCTACCCGGTCCTATTGGCTCCTCGATGCATCACCAAAAACATGTTCCAACATTAAAGTTATGATTTTTAAAGATTTGAACTCAAAACACTAAAAATTGGAATATTCACCAAATCAATCCAAACCAAAAGCAATTGCCCAAGAATAAGTGTTAGGAATTCATACCTAACAATCGAAGATAAATATAGGCTTAGATGTGAGATAAAAATCTCACCTTTTCACAAAAACAATGAAGAAGAAGATTGAAAGCAAAGGGAGAATCAACCACTCTTCAACACAACCCAAATGAGCTTGAATCTAAGTTTCTTCTATTAGTTTGGAGCTAGAGCTTGATTTGCAAAAGAAAACTAGGGCTTGAGTTTTAATTTCCCATTCCACTCTCCATTGATGTAAAAGCTTGAGTATAAGGAAAATAGAAAGGAAGTAAATGAAGAGGAGAGGGATGAGACTGAGTTAATAAGTGGGGTTAATGGGCTCAGCCAAAACCAAAGCCCTAAGTGAAAAGTGGCAAAATTCCACTAACTCCAAACATATCAAAGTTTATACTTAAAAAGATCGCAAACGGCGTTTTGAATTCAATAGAGGTAGTCCCGAGTCCTAATTTGACCGTATGCAAAAAGTAGCTTTTCGGACTATAATCCGACTAACGATGAAATTTTTAAATATAAAATCGATAAATATGCGGGTTGTTACATATTGTATCATATATAATTTTTGATTATAATTCGTCATCTTTGGAAAACTCATTTTAATGTGTCAATTACATATAACGTATCTTGACTCTTATCAAATGTCGGCTCCTATTGTAATCTATATAGAATCATTGCTATCATGATACATTATCGAATTTTCAATGGTGGGAACCATCCCTAATTTTCTTATAAATTTACACACATATGCTACTTTCATTATGACACTATTCTATGTGATGTACTTAGCCTTTATAACTTCCTGATTGTAACATTTCCTACTTAAAACCCCTTTATCAAGGGTAAATAATAATTTAGATTGACTTATTATATTCAGAGTCACCTATGAAGTTCAATTTGAATATTCTTTCATGTGGAGTTCATTATTTCTATAAACAATTCCCTTGTATTTTGTAAATTCCCAAGAATGCTCTAAACTACCGTTCAGTGATGTTAAATCAGATTTGATATTCGGTTATTATACTAAGTGCAGAAGTAAATTTCAATCTAGTATATTATATAGCATACATAATGATTCCTATTACTGATGTATAAGGAAACTATCTCGTATACCCCGTACTAAATATTTTAGTACGATGTCTTTGTATATTGATTGGGATAATCCCAACATCCTCTTATTCTAAATATAAAGGACTCCTCTTTCAAATCTTTAATCGACAATTAAATAACCAAACTTTAATGGATTTAACATAGGTACATTATTACAAATCGCTAACAAGTTGTTTACTTATAGTACTAAAATTGTTTTAGTACATTCGATTTTCTTTCTTAAAGACACACATTTCCTCTGCATTTTGACTGAAATCAAGCTATTTGGCTCCTTTTCAAAATACATGCTTAATTTTTGGATGCTTGTTTTATAAGTTTTTCATCATTCCCATTAACTTCGAGGCACTTTGGATATTATGTGAAAACAACCCCATCTAAATCAATATTTTAAACTTTATTTCAACGTCAATATGCCTAAACTCATAGTCATATTGTGCGATAATCAGCACGTGGAATCTTAATGGACTTACACATGTTAACCGGTGAAATTGCTCCACTAATTTCACATTTGAAATCAACGAGGTCATTTCCCATCAACTTTGATTTATACATTTCCAACTACATTGATCTTCTTCTTGAAGACTCACTTACAAACGATGGATCATATCCTTTAAGGTATAATTGCCAAAACCAAAAAATTTCAATGTACGTGAATCTACTTCATATTTGGAGTATCATGTCATATGATAGAGTCTGTAGCCTCCATGGCTTGTCGATAAATGAGGAGATTGATATTACAAACAATCCGTATTCTTGATATTGATAAGAAACATGTAATTATCTTCAATCCATGACATTTTCTGTTTAACATTCTAAAAAGTAGTGTCCTTTTGGACTTGGTTAAATTTGTGTCATCTTTACAATATATTTCTTCGTTAGTGTCTTGCATGGTATCCAAGTCTTCTGCACCACCACAACTTTCTCTAGAAAGATATTCCTTAGGAAAGAAGGTGGTGTGTCTTAAGAAAACAATTTGTTTCTCAGCCCGATGGATTATGCATTCAGAATATTTTATGAACTTACTAAAGACATACATAAAACATATTAAATCTGGATTTTACAAAACTTACATCATAACATAGGCCCAAAAATCGCATACCTTAAAGCATTTAAGATGGGGTTTCTTTCCAATCCATATCTTATATGAAATCATAATCTTAGCTATAGATAAAATCAGATATAACGTATGTGCTACCTCTTAAGTATGCATCCTTATTAAAAGAAATAGCTCAACTGCACTTATTATAAATTGTGCTTTGTCAAATAGAGTGTGATTAGTTCTTATTAATACATCGTTATGTAGCATAAGGAGGAGTGCCTTTAAGAGCGAATCGTATCCTCTTTTAGGTAATCTTGGAACTATTATCTAAGATCCTCACCTAGCCAATCAAATCGAATTATTTTACATTTTTGCATGTTATAATTTTCTACTCCTGTTTTATATTCTAAAAAATTATAAAACTTATGTATCAAATACACATGTTCATACCTAAGAAAATTTAGAGGTAAGTTTAACGAAATAAGTGGATCCACTTTCGATACCATTAGAGATTAGACCATATATAATTATATATCGATCTGAAAAGTTCGTTAACTTTTCATTGCTCCCACCGAATGGTTGTTTTTCCATTAATCATTTGAGATGTAATTCAATATTATCCTACGATTCATAATCATATGATTAAAGGATAATTTCTCAAAGATATGTCTCAATCCATGATTCCAAAAGTAATTGTTAAATATTTTAGATGCTTTTGTAATTTCAATAGCTAATGCATCACCGTCGTTGTGAAAACAATTACCATGATCGATATAACAAAAATATATTTCTTTTAAAACAAACATTCACAATAGTCATATTAAAACCATGCTGTATCTATTTTTAATCAAAATTGAAAGTAATATTTCAAAACTTAATGTGCCCACTAGCAAGTGTCGTACTGTATGGTATACTCCCATGATTTCTGCTGTTACAATAACAACATTTTAAATATGAAGCTCCATTCAATCACTTATTATGGGCAACTTATTTCTTCCATATTCACAGCTTTATAGTTGAGAGTTTCAAATAAAATATCCCAGACTCAAGAAATGGATCTTATAGAGCAATTTTCTACAATAAAATACATTTGGAAGAGAAATTGTACTTTTTGTTCCTTATAACCAACTACAGATATTTTAGACAATTTTGTTTTCAATGTCTTTTTATAAAGCATAGGTGACCATTTGTAATGAACCGAATTTTTGGCCCTAAAAAATCGATACTAATACGTCTACTGTATCACATGGCAAACATTCAAGTGTCGGAAATACGATTTGTTAGGGTAAAAATAGGTAGAAGATAGAAGAAAACTAAATTACACAGAATCTCACAACGCAGTGAATAATATATAATATAATAATGATCTTTAAAAAAAAGGAAACATCTGTATTAATATGTAAAACATCATAGTACATTGGACATATTCTAAATTTGGATAGTTATAGAAACCTATCCTTACATTGGCAAACATATAGACTCTATAATATAGCAGATGAAAAATATACATGAACACGTCTTGACAATCCAGCTTCTTTCAACTCCAAAGTATCCAGCTAAACGTAGGAAAACATGCTCGATTTGACCTGAGCATTACGTGGAATAACGTCTGGGTCAGTCTGGTAAATCAGCATGAGTAAAACACGATAACAAGTAACAACAAAACCAATTTTTATATTTGGAAACTTTTCAAACAAAGTTTCGTAAGACCACACCGCATATAAAAACGGACGTCTTTTTACCATACGATAATCAAAACATTTTATATCAAAATCGAGTGATATTATCATAGTGTCTAGGTTTAAAGTAAATAGATAAAATAGTTGAAATGCCTGCATCTCACATTCCAACAACTAGGCTCTACAATCGAAAATGTAAGGCACGTATTGGAGAATGGATTCCAACTAATGACTGGACTACTGGGGTACCCTGCCATAGTACTCTAAAAAATGTACCGAGGTCGTACCTAATGACCCCTTCTAATACAGGACTGGCCTACCCTTTGCTGGATAGTACCGAATATATCATCACCCTGGTTGTTTTGCAACCGTTAACTTAGCGCTCCCACATACATGAATTCGTTGATGAAAGTGTATATATCTAGAAGGGGATGATATACCCTAATGGGTGTGATCCACATAGCCCTGCTGCATATTTCCTGTTTTAGTCGTTCCTCATTGATGAGGCTAAAGGCTACGTTTTACCATTCTGAATAGTAATCCTTGTTGGAATGCTAACACTGCCCTCCAGGCATCAATGCAATGCCAACATTCATCCATACAAGTTCCTTTTAGGTCTAAACAAAATCGAAGGCACTAACTCTACTACATCCATTTTGAAATCACCCTCAGATTAGTAGTAATAGTCCATGCACTTCAAAGAGCGCCTATTTAATCATCATTAAGATGTCTTCCATTCGAACATGCATGTTGATTCAAAATGGGTCACAGATATAGATCTGATCTTGGTCTCTCGTATCAACAATCGAATTTCCGTTTGACTCATTCCTTGTTCTTTTGGAAGTAAGTTTTCGAGTCCTCATTGGGGAACTTGAAGTTACATTCATACTTCCAAAGTCAAATTTGGTCAAACTTGATAGTCGGTTATTTAACTATTAAAAAAACAGACAACTACCAATTCCATTTGAGATTTATTTATCCATAGCAACCATTAAGTCTCAAAACATATCGTTGTTTAATAAATCTCTTTCAAAAACATTCATATACTCATCTTTCTGACATAAGTATATTCATAAAACATTTGAAAGATTTTCCATTACCAAATCTCTAAAAAGGATTTAACTACATTATTTCAATTAGAGAAAAGGATAAATCTAAGCACTATTTCTTCGGTGTAGTGTGTCGGACGGATGTTCCACACCACTATTTTTTTAAAAGGTCAGCCTCGAGAAAACCAAACCTCAATTTCCTATTGTAAATATTTCCAGTAAATCCTTTTATAAATTTTCCTTACTCATGAAATCCTTTTTGCTTTAACCCAAACCTGTTTATAAAACATTTTTCAACTTCCATACTCATTTATGAAACTCTTTATAATTATTCAAACCTGGTTATATAACTTCTCCATAAACTTTCAAACCTTGCATAAAACTTCCCTATATAGACATTCAAACCCATTTATAAATCCTTTTTATAAACATTCAAAACCATTGCTAAATCATTTTTTATGAATACCCCAAAATTGTTCATAAACTTCTTTATGTAATATTCAAGACAATTATTAAATTATTCTGCAAATATCTTGTTCAAAATAGAATAACCTTGAAGATCATATTAAAAGAAAATGTCATATTAACTTTCCAAAATCAAACGAAGGCTTAATGACTACAATGGATTATTAAATTTAGGTTTACTTATTCAAGTTATATCATGGGTATTGCCTAACTTCAGACATGTAACAGATTCACAAATAACATTTAATTAATCATAAGTAAATGTCCAAGTTACAAATATAAATACATCAATTATCGGTGAAAAATGTACATATAGAAGTATATTCTATATGCTTAAGTTACCATGATCCGCTTATTGAAATTAACTTTCTTGTGTTTATCACGTCATCAATATTCAACATTATGCTAAACACAAGTCAACTTACTTCCCATAAAACATGCCAACGTTTTATAATCACCACATTAATTCATTTGGCCACTTAATAGTCCAGGCGAGATATCCTTTGATTTGAAATCAACTAACCTTAAAAAGAAAACTGATATAAAATATAACCGATTAAGTTTAATATAGCTTTGAAAGATTAAAGTATATTTAGTTGGCTTAACCCTAATTATATCTTAATTAATCATAATTAAATCAAGACTAAATCATAACTAAACTTTGATTAACTTAATGAACTTAATTAAGTCCTAATTAACTTCTTAATGCATCTTAGCTAAGGTTTAAACAACTCGTTATTAGTTAAACCCTAATTAATAAAAAAATTAATTTAACAATCACTTAATTAAATAATAATTAATCAATTTATTAACTTAATTAAATAATAATTAACCATTTAATTACTTGTTATCTTTATTAATCACTAATTAATCGTTAACCTTCCTTAAATGTTACTTAACCCTAATCACTTACTTAATTACTAATTAACTACTAATTGACTTTAATTATTTTATTAATTAAATAAATAAATAATTTAAACTTAATCTCTTTTTATGTTAATAATTAAGTTTGGAAAAAGTTTGGCAAAACAGTTCCAAAATGAATCGCTTAAAGATGGAAATCATGTATTTTTGTCGAACTGCATCCATAGCGACTATCGCTATGAGCGCAGTTCACTCTATCTTATTTTAAGTGAAATACTTCACTTAATTTCTTGCTCCTAGATGTTTTGAAATAATATGTAGAAATTTTTTAAAATATTAAACCAAGATAAAAGTTAAAACCATTTCCAAACTTTGAAATTAGAAATCATAGTATTGATTTCAAATCGGATCTCACGTCCATCGTAACACACAAAGTTGTTAACTTTGTTTCAACTTAACATACTTGATTCTTAAATCACAACCATTCATCCCTACTACCATACTCTTAACATCATAATGAAACACACAGGGGTTGTAAAATCAATATTAAAAATAATTGGAGGTATAAATGAAATTTATAAGAAATGAATTTATATAATGGAATGTTATAAATAAGATTTGTTTTATAAAAAGGTAAAACCAAAGGGGTTATAAAATTTATAAACGATGTTTATAATTAAAGGAATTAGATATCAGATGATAATTGGAAATATAAATTCATAGGGTGAATTTATATTAAAAAAAATGAGATAGGGTTAAGAAAAATAGTTGATTCTATTTTTTTGAAATGGAAATGGTTAGGGAATCGACAATGGATCGATATGTTGTAAATCGAGAGGAAGTTATAAATTAAATAGGTTATTGAGCTTTAAAATATATATTTTTTACGGAGTTAAGTTCGTTTTTCAAAGGGAAATTTTTATTATCTAAACTATGCAATTTTAAACTAGTTAGTATTGCAATACGTTTGGAAAATGGATTTTTAAATATTTAATATTTATTGCAATAGAAATTTAATTTTATAAATCGGCATTGTAAGTTGATTTTTTTATTTTAAAAGGGTTACTGATGGTTTATTAAAAGTGTTTAATATTTTAATAATAACTTAAAACATATTTTAAAAATAAAAATAGATTGTTATTTTTTAAAAATGATCTTTAGATATATGTATAGTTTGAAATGATTGAAAATTTATTTATAAAATTCTCTCGAGATGTGTAAACCGGCTTATTTTAAAGATGGGATCTTATAAGAGAAACCTTATAAATGGAATTCTAAAGATTTAAGAAATTTCAAATGATCAGATGCGATAAGTTTTGAAAAGAATTTGAATTCATTTAAAAAGTTATAAATGGTTGGTTGGGATTATAAATAAGTATAATCGATTTGGATAATCATAGGAAGCATTTATAAAAAAATTCAGAGAATTATTAGATAAGTTATGAAATATTTCCATGTTAAAGATTAAAATAATTTTGGAAATTGTACGTATAAATATTTTCTAAGTATTGAAAGGAATGTTTCGGGAATATTTTTAGTGGGAAAGTATTTGGGATAGAATATTTCTTAAGTGTTATAAAAATGGAAGTTGGAAATATTACAAAGTATTGAAAATAGTGAAATATCCATTATAGTTCCAAGTGCTGAATTGTTTTTAAATATAGAAATATTGAAAGAGATTGATTGATGGAGATGTTTTGAAATAAATATTTTTGGAGATTTATAAAATAAGGCCTAGTGTTTGCTTATGTATGTTTATTAATAGTTAAATAACCGACTATCAATATTAGCCAATTTCGTTAAACGTTTTGAAGAGAACGGAATCATATTTAATTATCCAAAAACCACTTCGATCCGATTTGAACATTACGAATGGATACCGTGAAGATGATGAAGACGGTGATTCAGATTGTCCAGACCCAGGGTAACTTGTATAGACGAATGCTATCAGAACATCGTCATTGGAAGATGATGAGCATTCTAAGTAGGATTGTTTTCTTGAAAGGTAATGCATAGCATCGAGCCTCATCAACCGGGAATGACTAAAACAGGGGAGATGCAACAAGGCTAAGGGGTCGCATCCAATTTGGGTATGTTATCACTTTTCTAGATGTCATCGAAAACCTTTTTATTATGGATATTGTTCTGCATTAAAGAAGGAGCGCTCAATAGTAAGGGTGGGAACACCCAAGGCGATAACACATTCGGTCTATCTTAGTTAGGGGTAGGACGATCTTATATAGCAGGGGATCCTGATTGTAACGATCCCATTTTTAAATCATATTTAATTTAGAAATTATTATAAATTTTAGAATTCAAATTGTGAATTAATTTGAGTTTTTCAAAACAAATAAGATAAGTGTTTGATTTTATGTATATATATATATATGAATAGATTGTAATTTGAATTTGAATTTGAAATTCAAAAATAAACATTTTGAAAATAAATGGAATTCAAAAATAATATATGTGTGATTTTTTTCTAGTGTATAATTTAGTTTTAAAACATTTTCTTTTATGGTTATATAAATATTAAATAAGAAAATGTATTTAATAAAGATATAAAATTATATTAAAACATATATATATATATGCTAAATATAATATAATATATAAATTATATAAAAAAAATTTACAAGCAAATTACAAATGTGAGAAAGATAATATGAAAAATAACAAGTGTTAAGATTTTAGCATACAATTTAACAAGCGTAACTAATTTTTCATGCATAATTAACTAGTGTCATTAATTTCATTTATTTTCAAAAATAATGAATAAAAAGAAAACAAGCTATATATATCTTTATCTTTTCCCTTCTCAATTTTTATCTGTTCAAAACTCAAACCTGTACAAACCAAAAAACAAAAATTCAAAACAAACACAAACTATTGCAAAACCCAGAAAATCAAATTAAAACCTTAAATTCAACAAACCAGAAAACAAATTTCAAACCTGAATCAAAGTAAACAACAAGCGGTTCAAGATCAAAGCAAGATTTCAACTTCAAAACTTAAGCAAAGCAAGGATCATCACAAAAAAATCAAATTCAAAGATCTAAAGCAAGAAACAAGTTTCCAGATTTTCAAATTCAAAAACATTTCCTAGACTCTTCTCTGTTTTCGAAAATAAGGTGAGTAAACTTCTTTGATCTAATCTATAAAATGGATGTGGTGATTAATGTTGAAGTGAAGCTGTGAAAAAATGTTGCTTGAATGAAAATATATACGAATATGTGTATATATACTTGTGCATGTCTGTTGAACAAACATTTTTTCATCTGTGTTGGTTACAAGTTTTAAAACCTGTTTCAAAATCCAAATCTCTTCCTCTAATTCTTGTTAGGCCTTGATGTTAAAAAAATGTGTTTAAAATTACTAGAACTTAATTTTAAAAATACTTTTAAGTATGGTTGACAAGTAGGTCTAAACTGGAACAAGAAAACACAGTAAACTCAATGCATGATGAAAATTTGATCTCTTTAATTATTTGATTTACTTATATAACCCAAATTGTTTTCGAAAACGATGATTTTTAAAATTGGAATCAAGATTTTTAATTGTGTTTCGAATGAGGAATCTCAGGTTGAATGGTTTTGGAACTTTTGTTGATTTCTGGTGATCGACAAGATGAGGTGGGTCGTGTTCATGGCTGGAGGTAGTTTGGGGATTAGGGATCATGAGAAAAATACTCGATGATTTTTCTGATTACAGTGGAGGTTGAACAACTACGATCTAGGGTTTTAAACCCATTTTTGGTCTACTTCATTTTCCAGGCGATTGCGGCGTCGATGATGTATCAGACATGAGGGAATCAAAGCGTGTGTTAACCGGCACCTTGGCCCGGCTACAAGACGACAGTTGAAGAAATTATCGTTAGCACTAGACAAGATTCTGACCAAGAAGTGCTTGAGGATAAACGGGTTTGATGCAGTCGACATTTTTTGGCATTTAGGTACGGTTCGGCAAGAATAGACCAACTAGCTTGAGATCGCCCTATATGAGCCAAGTCACCTTGGCCTTGAGCCCGTGAAGGAAGCCCAACCCATCTTCATCTATAAATAGAAGGGCAGGAGCACACTGAAAAGGGACCTTTTTTGGAGAACACTAGGGAGACTCTGCCATTTTTTATACTCTCCTCTTTTTGATTCAAACTGGCACTCAAGCGATTTATTTACAGATTGTATCTGTATTCAAGTGATTGAGAAAGCAATAAAGATTAAACTCAAAGTGGACGTAGGCAGTTACGCCGAACCACTATAAATCCGGTGTTCTCGTTTTTATTGTTCTTTTGGCATTGAATTACACTATTTTTCTGTTTTAATTTATTCTCTTCATTAATCTCTCTACATAACTCTACTCAAGGGTGTTAATGACCAATTTTGGTGCTAACATTTTGGTGCTTTCACTGAGAATTGAATTCTCAGCTTGATTGGATCTCATCATCTACTAGTGGATTTCCATATTTGCGAGATAGATCCAGTTTTTTACTAGAAAACTCCCTATTCTACTCAGATTTGAAAAAAATCTAAAGGAAGCTGATAGCCGTAAGTTAATCAAGTGTTCATGTTCATGTGAAAGGATTGGATTCACTGATGTACGCAAGATCTAAGGATTGGACGTTGAAGTTTGCACTCAAGTTGAATGAAGGCCGACCCTCCTCCGAAGGCAATTCAACCGACCGCTCCAGAAAAGGTATACGTCGACCGCCCTCGAAAATGTGTATGCCGAACCGCTCCCATTCAAGGCCGAACGCTCTTCCAGGCCGATCCATACCTCCAGGCCGAGCAACATTCGAAGGACGATCCATACCTCCAGGCCGAGCGACATCCGAAGGTCGATCCATACCTCCAGGCCGAGCCATACTTCCAGGCCGAACCGTACCTCTAGGCCACGCGACATTCGAATGCCGATCCATACCTCCAGGTCGATCCATACCTCTATGCCGAGCGACATCAGATTACCGATCCATACCTCTATGCCAAGCAACATCAGAATGCTGACCCACACCTCTGTAATGCCGAATGGTATTGTATGCCGAACGACTCAGTTGTGTCGAACAGAATTTGGGCCGAACAAAATTTAGGCCGAACATAATATAGGCCAAAAAGAATTTAGGCCGGACAGACAGAAGGCCGAATAGAATGAAGGCCAAAAAGAATTTAGGCCGAACAGAATGAAGGCCGAATAGAATTTAGGCCGAACCGAATTTAGGCCGAACAGAATTTCGGCCGAACAGAAAGAAGGCCGAACTGAAAGAAGGCCGAATAGAACAAATGCCGAACGCTCTTAAATGCCGAATGCTCTTGTGTGCCGAACGCTCTTGAGTGCCAAACGGATGCCGAACGTTCTTGGATGTCGAACGTTCCTGGATGACGAGCGCTCTCTAATGCCGAATGCTCCTGAATGCCGAGCGCTCTCTAATGCCGAACGCTTCTGAGTGCCGGGCGTCCTTGAATGCCTAACAGTGTGGAATGCCGAACAAATTTGGATGCCGAACAATCTTGTATGCCGAGCAAGTTCTGACTACCAGGGCATAGAGGATCTAGCGACAGCTTCTGAACGGCAACAAGGGAACAGACAAACAACCGCTACTCAAATGATACTCTCAAAGGGATATCATACTGATCACCCTTGAGGAGAATTGACCTCCATATATATTTTGCCAACTAGTTAGCTGGAGAGCTTCCCACGACCATGGATCGTTTCTATGACAAAAAATGAATCTAAACCAAAGTGCGGAGGAGCGGAACAGACTAAGAAAAATGACAATGAAGGCTCGTTGGCTAAGGATGTAGATCCCAGTAGCCAAAACAAGACCTAAAAATTCGGCTCATATGCTCTTTGAAAGATTCAATTGACAACTCTACTTGAAGACTCGCGACTCGGAGTGGTATTGGAAACCAACCTCGAGAGAGTACACCAAAGTCTAAAGAAATTCAGGGGAATGTTGTATATTCGCAGATGCTTACTGATCCTAACACGGGCGATTACAAACATCTCCGAGGAATGATCGAAAAGCCGATCTGGAAAGGAAGCTTCAATAGTATGTACAAATCCTGTAGAATGGCGGGCAACGAATATCCGATGCCTATTAATAAAGGGCTATGATTATCAATTGGACTGCCGACGGCCGATATCCCTTTGAATGGAGCCAGGGGTAAAAGTCGAATAGCGAGCACACGATGCTGCTTCACTTATCAATGAGATTTATCATAACCTTCTTTGAATTATTTCCATTTCCATTTCTATTTCAATTGTTATATGAACTACGACTAGCTTGAACTAAACTACTTTCAAAACGATGCAGGTGACCAGGTACTCAAATTTGGTTGCCAACCAATCTACGCAGACCATGACCGGACGTGTGGAGTTACATCTAGACGAGCATAATTCAATCGCTCATCATCAACCATATGCCTTTGATTTGGGGCTATGGACTAGATATTGAAAAGTTCATCACGATCAGAGCCCAATACAAAGTCAACATGACCAACCATCCATTCATCGATCTCCACATTTGACTTGGAGACCTGAACGAGGCTTGGAATGAGCAGGGCCCGATCGTCCACTCAAATCAAGTCGTAGAACAAAGTTTGACAAAATACAGATGCCTCTCCTGAAGCTCAATGACGCCAGGATCTGTCTAGAGTGGACGTGATTTGATCATCTACACATCAAACCCTACATTGAACACAAAAGGTTATTCGAAGGCCCGACTTGAAGTAGTTGTGGTGGACTGCCTACTCATTAACCATCGCTCTCAATACATGGGCACGACTGCACCTTGGAACATATGCAACTTATTTTGTCTACTCAACAATCTATTATCCTTATTTTCTAGAAAGAGATACAGAGCAAATTGTATGAGATTTGGCTATCTAACCCAACATGGATGTGATCCAACCATCTGTCATATACCTCCTTTCTTGACTTGATTGGAAGAGCTACAATCACCAAGCGGACGAGAATCGATCGTCCATTTTTCAAGTTTTATCCCTCATGTTGGGGGCAGAATCCCATCCCATGAGCAAACATGGTTCGATTGTTTTTTCGACAACACTAGCCTCGATACGGTAGATGAAATATAAATTAAAGGGTGGCAATACGACTATTCTCAATAAAAACCTCTAAGCCCCCAGAGTGCTGACTAGAGTATAAACAACTTAAATCTCCAAGTCCCCAGAGTGCGGACTGGAGTACTCTAAATCCCCAGAGTGCGGACTCGAGTATAAACGACTTAAAAACCTCCAAGTCCCCTGAGCGCGGACTGGAGTACTCTAAGTCCCCAGAGTGCGGACTAGAGTATAAACGACTTAAAACTCCAAGTCCCTAGAGCGCGGACTAGAGTACTCTAAGTCCCCAGAGTGCGGACTCGATTATAAACGACTTGTACCTCCAAGTCCCCAGAGTGTGGATTGGAGTCCTCTAAGTCCCCAGAGTGCGGACTCGAGTATAAATGACTTAAACCTCCAAGTCCCCGGAGTGCGGACTGAAGCACTCTAAGTCCCCAGAGTCCGGACTCGAGTATAAGCGACTTAAACCTCCAAGTCCCCAGAGTGCGGACTGGAGTACTCTAAGTCCGCAGAGTACGGACTCGAGTATAAACGAATTGAACCTCCAAGTCCCCAGCGCGCGGACTGGAGTACTCTAAGTCCCCAGAGTGCGGACTCAAGTATAAATGAATTAAACCTCCAAGTCCCCGGAGTGCGAACTGGAGTACTCTAAGTCCCTAGAGTGCGGACTCCAGTATAAACGACTTAAACCTCCAAGTCCGTAGAGTGCGGACTGGAGTACTCTATGTCCCCAGAGTGCGGACTCAAGTATAAACGACTTGAACCTCCAAGTCCCAGAGCGTGGACTGGAGTACTCTGAGACCCTAGAGTGCGGACTAGAGTATAAACGACTTAAAAACCTCTAAGTCCCCCAAAGTGGATTAGAGTACTTTAAGTCCCCTGAGTGCGGACTAGAGTATAAACGACTCAAAAACCTCTACGTCCCCAGAGTGCGGACTAAAGTGCTCCCAGTCCCTTGAGTGCGGACTGGAGTATAAACGAGTTGACGAAAATCTCTGCATCTCGAACTGTGGACTAAAGCATAAAACATTCGACAAATCTCTAAGTCCCCGGAGCGTGGACCGAAGCATGAATACAATTGGGCGCGAGTCATCCGAGGGGAGAATTACACTAAGTCACCATAATGCAGAGTGGTGTATAAACATCAATATTAGACAAGTGGATTCCGACAATTCTCTATTCTGCAAACTTCGGCCTGGAATCGACAGGAGGATTATTAGCCCACTAAGGATGGAGTTCGACCATCCAACTAGTGGCTTGGCCAAATCAATGCTGGGAGCAGGGGTACAAATCACTAAAAAGCTGAAAACGACAGCTTATTATAGCTCTAGCGTGGCGTTCTTTATAACTTGAGGCAACAACTGCGGGGATTCCTCAATACAGAACCAATCGAAATGGCATCTAAAGTTATGAGCAACCGACTATATCATACCTCAGATCGAGGGCCAATACCGATCCGCACCAAGCACATGCAAATGTGACCCGGATGTTTCTTGAAAAACTATGACCTCTAGAGTGTGGAAAGGAGGGTAAAACACGAATACTTGGTCAAAAATTCTCCAGCACCCTTATTCGATTCGTCGGGAGGGGTATGAAACTGGATGAGCATAACCCGACTGCATTTGTAGCCAAGTTTACCCTGAGATCTGATTACAGAGCATGAACCAAAGTGGACGTGGATGACCGTCCACTATCCAAATTACGCCCTGAAACTGATGTGGCATCGAACTATTCCTCTTGGAATGAAAAACCATGATAAAATCCAAGATAGGCGAGACCTAGTCTCCCATCGACTGACATGATCCCACGATTCAACGGGAAAGAGAGTAAAGCTAAAGTGGGCATGGCTGACCTTCCTACTTATCGGTATATGCCCCAGACCTGGGGGCACAAGCGAGGAGCAAGATGAATGTGAACCGACTATTCCCCGATCACCTATATGACTTTGGAGTTTAGGTGAGAATATAAACATAGCTAGGACGAGACCCAACCGTCCATGCAGTACATTTATCAACCCGAGACTGGGAGCAGACGCATGGTCATCCAAAGACTGGCTACAATAGCTCAGTATTGAAACTTATATATAGCGCTTACAGCTACTCAAGGCTATGATGGAAAGGATACCTAGAGATAGAATCATTAAATCGATACCGTAGCTCATGGGGAATTGAGTTTCACTCCAACCCGGAGGACGAGTAAAGGATCATGAATACATTGAATAGAAAGTGCTTACTCGAATATACAAGCAAATTCAAACTCATAGCAAGATCGAGCTATACAGTTGCACACAACTCGAGGCTGACCCCTACTCGACATCTCCTTCAATGCGCTTTTAAGCCTGATCTTTGGCCATTTGCTGACAATCTATTAGAGCATTCAGAGCCCTTCACTATTAGACTTAATAACTCATGACAAGTCTCTAGGATTCGACTAGAGTAACCATCAACATTGGCCGTCCCAACCATATTTCACATTGAATGTTATGCAAAATAGTTACATCTAAACTCAAAGAATCTGGGATGGCACCTGCTAAGCTGACGGTCGACATTACAGCCAGCCATGGCGACCCTTTCCAGGTGTTGAGTATCGAATCACAGCTCAGGGAAATGATGATAAAAGAATTAGTTGGATTTTTATGAATAAATGATGATATGTTCCCTTGGAACCATTTTGACATGCATGTGTGATTTCACCAACTATTGTGAGCCATGCATTGGATATCGACCCGAAGCTAAAAAAGCTAGCGCAATGTCTGTTGACTTCATCATGAAAGCTCCACTCTTACTTTTGGGCTCACCCTATCAACGTCTATGCCTACTAGCCGTTGCAACTGGGTATACAACGACCTGAGACATCTGAAAGACTACTTAAATAGAATATCGAACTAAGCCAATTCGATATCACTTACTTCCCTCGAAGGTCTAGCCAAGGACGCAAATTAGCAGACCTCATACGTAAATTCACTTCATCAGATGACTACTCGAAGGGTAGTAGAGAACCAACTGACAGATGGAAAATGTACGCAGATGGAGCATCCACTATCAGTGTTATGGCGTAGAAGTCATGTTAATGACTCTCGAGGAATAATCGATCTGCTACGTCCTGAAACTCGATTTCCCTGTAACCAACAGTGATACTTATTATGAAGCCTCGACCGCCAGCCTCAAACTTGCTGGAGAATTTGGAGTGGAAACTTTGCATATCTTTTTTGATTCCTGATTGATAGTATGCAAAGTTAAGGAGGTTGATCTTGCTATGAGGCATTATCTTGCCCTTTATCTCGGCCAGGTCCAAGAGCTACTTGCCGACTTTACGTATTGCATCATTACACACATACTCAACGAACAAAATGAAAAGAGTCCAGTCACTGGCCAAGCTGGCCAGTTTTAGGGATGCGCAACGGACATACATTGTTTCGGTTGAAATAATTAACATTCCAAGCATTGACGGATGGAGATCGACTAAGTCTTGGAGACAGAGCCAGAAAAGGTGTCATGGTTGACTCCTATCAAAGACTATCTACAATGAGGAATTCTTACTGAACGGAGGAATGGAAAACGACAGATCCTCCTCAAAGCTTCACGCCAAATCATCTAAGAAGAAGTCGTGTGTAGGAAGGAGTTTATCCATCCTCATGCTTCAGTGTATTTCCCATGATGATATCTTGAGCAAAGTTTATGAAGAAGAATATGCCGATTACATCAAAGGGAAAAAACCCTGATAAAGAAAATACTCTACTATGGGTATTATCGGCCAACTATCAATCTAGATGCGGTTGATCATGCCAGACAATGCGAAAAGTGCAAGATGTTGCAAAAATCCAGGAACCCCACCGATGGAAATTACTCAAATGGCTAGTCCATAGCCGTTTTCCACTTGGGGGCATTAACATCCTCTTCTTACCAATCCTAAAGGTAGTGCGAAATACGCCATCATAGCTGTTGATTGCTTCATCGAATGGGCAGATTAATCACGACCAAGATGAAGAAAATAATCAACTTCATTGTCCGTAACATCGTCTATCCTTATGACCTTCTAATGGATAGGATAAAGATGTGAACACAATCATAAAGCCTGTTCTGAAGAAAAATTTGGAAAAGGCTAGAGGTAAATGGGTGGATGAACTCCCAACAGCATTATGGGCTTATAGAACTACCCATGGGTCCGTGACTGGCCGTACTCCATTCACCCTTGCTTACTATTCTGAGATCGTCATCCATGTAAAACTTGAAGTCCACTCTCGTCAAGTGGCTGATTACAACCCTTATTTCACAGAAAATACAAATAAGGAATCGCAATTGAATTGCTATTAAACTAGATGGAATTGGAAACGACTTATGAGCATATAAAACGCATCCAAGAGCCAATGGCAAGAACATGTACCCGAACATGCATGTGTACATCCGAAAAAGATCGACTTCTTGAAATAAACATAAATTGAATTCTCGCTTAGGGTTATTAAGAAAAGACTAGATCAGATAGCCGAATCTTACTAGCACTGTAAAATTAGACACGGATGGCCACTGATGAACTACAACCTTGGATTTATAAGATTAGGAATCGACCAAGCATCATGATGACCAAAGAAGGATACGACACCTTGGGAGGATAAAATTAAAGGATAATGACTGTTCAAGGAACACGATGGATTTCTTTCTAGAGACAAGGAATACTCGCTGATTCAAAGCATGTCGTGTTGCTTCACACGACACACTTTGGGGGCAAGTGTTAACCGAAACCTTGGCCTGGCTACAAGACGATAGTTGAAGAAATTATCGTTAGCACTAGACAAGATTCTGACCAATAAGAGCCTGAGGATATACAGGTTTGATGCAGTCGACATGTTTTGGCATTTAGGTACGGTTCGGCAAAAATAGACCAACTAGCTTGAGATCGCCCTATATAGGCTATGTCACCTTGGCCTTGAGCCCGTGAAGGAAGTCCAACCCATCTTCGTCTATAAATAGAAGAGCAGGGGCACACTGAAAAGGGACCTTTTTGGAGAACACTGGGGAGACTCTGCCATTTTTTATACTCTCCTCTTTTTGGTTCAAACTGGTACTCAAGCGATTTATTTACGGATTGTATCTATATTCAAGTGATTGAGAAAGCAATAAAGATTAAACTCAAAGTGGACGCAGGCAGTTAAGCCGAACCACTATAAATCCGGTGTTCTCGTTTTTATTGTTCTTTTGGCATTGAATTACACTATTTTTCTGTTTTAATTTATTCTCTTCATTAATATCTCTACATAACTCTACTTAAGGGTGTTAGTGACCAATTTTGGTGCTAACAGCATGGATCTTTGATTAATATTTGGTCTGTGTGGCGTGGGTTCAAATGGCCTGAGGTGGCGGTACGAGGAGGATTTGGATGATCAAGTTTGGTTTCCACTTGAACCCATGTTGATCGATTTCGAGTTCGTCAATGTTTCGAAAATCTGCGTGGTCGTACGGTTAGTATAGGTCGTCGTAGTCGTGTTGGAGGTGGACTCGATGGTTATAGCTACTCCGGTCACTTGTGCATGTGCACGGTGTCAAAATTATATCAGTGGCTTGTTTTTTTTAGGAAGAAGATGGAGATTCGAAATCGATCTTGGGGAGATTAGTTTGTGGCTCGAGTTTTGGTTTGGGTCATTTGCGTAGGTAAACATGAGTTAAGAGGTTTTAATTTTTCAAAATTAAACAAAGTAAAAAAAAGGAGGGATTTACTCGGGGAAGAACTCGAGGGAACCGGGTTTTGACTTGGGGTGACACTCGAGTTAATTCCGGGGGTATGTGTAGTTGCGGTTTTCAAACTTTAAAACGAATTCAAATTTAAACATTTTTAACTCATTCTTTTAAATAATTGTTTTTATTTAAGTATGGGATTAGTTTAAGGGTTTAAAGTAAATTATTTTAAAATAATTAAGTTTAATTTATTTAATCAAGTGACCATTATTTATAAATTAATTCTTAAGGTAATTAAAATAAATTTAATAGTGTAATTAAAAAATTAATTAAGAAGAAATGTTTTCAATTATTAATTAACTTAAATATCTTAAGTTAATTTATGTGTTAATGATAATTAATTCCAAGGTTTATTAAATAAAGATTTTTAATGATAATCAAGTAATTAATTAAGATAAATGGTTTATCTTTTAAGTAATTAAAGTCTTAAGTAATTAAAGATTTATTAATTAATGAAAGTAATTAAAAGATAATTACTTAAAGGATAATTACTTAATGTCAGTAAATAAAGAATAATTAATTAATTTATTAACCGATGATTAAAGGTTAATTAAATAATGATTAAAGGTTAATCAAATAATGATTGAAGATTAGTTAATAAATAATTAAGGTTAATTAATTAATAATTAAGGATTAATTAATTAATAATTAAGGATTAATTAATTAATAATTAAGGATAATTAATGATTAATTAAGAATAATTAATGAAAGTAATTATGTGATTAATCAGTTATAATTAATAAAATGATGGTAATTACTTAATGATAATTAAGCAGGATTTAAAAGTAATTAAAGTAATTAACTTAATTTATTTGGAGAATTAAATTGAATTAATGGGAATTGGACGACTAATTCATCTTGCTTATGAATGATTGGATTATATTGAATGCCTTAAATTGGTTGATATCTCTGATATTTGATTTGTGATACTTTGTGATATAAATTGCTTTGGATTGAGCTGTGATATATGTGATATATTGATGTGTGAATGTGAACTTCCGAATTGATTGAAATGGTTTACTTAAACAACATGGCCTTTAAAACGGCATATGAATTTCGATGCGACCGGAGGCCGGATTTCAAATGGTTATCCAAAAAACACATCGAATATTAAAGATGAATCTTTTGTTTAAAAGGTTATAACTGGAAAATTTGTTGTGACTTATGTATCCACATGTTTTTGAAATAAGCGCTCATTATTCGGTTAAGCCGGGAGAGGACATAATGTCATAAGACCCATTTCCTATAATGATATGACGAAATGGGATTGTATTTGAAGATGATGGTTGAAGATCGGGTATTTTTGAGAACGAAAGGATTGCCTGCCAATTGTCTCTGCACTGAGTTGCTCCGGTATAGAGATTTCCCTATGTGATAGGGAGTCCGGTCGGTATTGTGGATATCCGGATTTGCAAGGACTTCTTCCTTAATTGGATGAAGTGCCTTTAGTTCCATTCAGACCCAGGATGGACTTGTATGGATGTATGTCTGATATTACACTTTGAGATGTAAAGCTGATTTCTATCAAATACATTTCTATTTGGTGGTGGGGAATTTATTCTCTTTGCATAACACCCTTCTCTGAGACGTACGAGCTCAGAGGTTATGTAGTTGATGGTTATTAGTGATATATTCCCAACCTGGTAATGTGGCATGCTAAGTGCTGATCATTGGTTGATCGAAACATGGCTTTTGTGAAAAGCGTAGCTTTGTGGGACGAGACTTCATCGAACCTCACACCCCGAAAATGGTCGAAACAGGAAGGACGCAACAAGGTTATAGGGGTCGCGCCCCTCAGGGTAGTACATTTCCTTCTGGATAAAAAGGGTATTCTGGTATGAGCCTAGATAATTTTCTTATGTGGTTGTTGGTATTGAGGGCCCTCGATAAAGGTCGGTTACGACCGGGGGATGGCATACTCATGACAGTTAGTTACCTAGTTACAGAGGTAACTCAGCCTTGTGTTGACAGAGATCCGGTTAGGTTCTCCGGGCGTCCCTCTAGAGGCGTACCCTTCGGATAAAGGAAGTTCCTTAGCCTTGTCCATTTGTTGGAAATCCAATCAATCAAATACGAGACCTATACGGTTTTAGTTGTAGAACCTGCCATCTAACATGGTAGCTATAGTAGGCATACTATAGTACGTATGCTGGCTAAGATTTATATTTTACCTTCGAAATGTTTTTTTTCACACTATGCACTAATAATAATATCGAAAGGATTTTCGCGTATCAAGCATGTTTAACTATCATAAAGAGAAACCTTCCCAAGTATGCGATTGCATTGTGTGTGTGATGGGAGACCTTATGGTAGTTTCATTTTCCAAAAAGCATAACGGATTTCTTTTTATAATTTGTTTTTGTTCAAACAACTGTTCTTGATTACTCATACTAGTCCCATGACTGACCCGGAGTTTATTATTCCCTTTCTAAACTCTGGGTGTCCATAATTTTCAGCAAGGGTAGCCTAGAGTCGGATATCCGTGCTTTGGAGCGAAGTTGGAAAGTAGATTTGGATCTAAAAGTCTTTTGGAGCTTTAGTCTTTGAAGATTTTTGGTTTGGAGCTTTGAAGTTTTGGATCGAAGGTGCTTATGTTGGATTCTTTTGAAGACGCTTTTGTTGTTCCACTGTTATGTTACTGTTCTGTTATTCTATCATATATATATTGTGCTCTAATGGTGGTAGTAATATGTTATCAGAATATTGTATCAATGTTGTATCCATGTGTTATATATCAATGATCAATCGTCATTTTGTTTTCGCTGCGTTGTTATCATCTAATGTGTTATAAGCTCCAGCGAACTGGACTTTGATGTTTGAATCTTCAGCATTCGAATACAAGTGAGGTATTGGATGTCGATTTTCGAACGTTGGATTCCGAGTCGTCACATTTAGTATCAGAACTAAAGGTTGAGTAAGAACTTTAGCTTCGGTGTATAACTCATTAGGTGACTCGTTAGAGATAGGTTAGAAATACCCTAGAATGAGTATATTCCTAAGATATCTCGTCGTATGCCTAAATCAAGTTTTCTTATTATTTATAGATAGTGAGAATGAGTGCAATAAGAGGACGAGGAAGGGGAAATACCACTACAAATGGTCGAGACCCTGCAACAATAGCAATGGAAGGAGCAGCTCTCCCCATCTAACCCCAGCCAAATCTGGCAGATTTATATCGGTGTTTCTCAAGACTTGGAGGGAAACCATTCAAAGGCAAGGAGGCTATTATAGAAGCACAAGCTTGGATTCGATCTTTTGAAAGGATTTCCAAAGGATTGAAGTTGGAGGATGATCAAATGATATTGATAGCTTCATGGCGGCTCCAAGTCCTTGGCATGGTGGGAGACAATTACATTGGCCAAGTCGGAGGATGAGTTTACTTGGGATAGATTGAAGGAAGTGTTTGAGCAGCGTTATATGCCGTCTGTTGGTATTTCCATGATGTATCAGGAGTTTACTGACTTGAAGCAAGGGAGTTTATCTTTTGAAGAATACTTGAATAAGTTTAACGAGTTATCCCGATTTGGTCCTGAATTGGTGAGTAACCCTCTTAAAGAATGAGAGATTTATTAGAGAGATGAACAAGAAATTTCATGGAAGGATGACGAGCCATTTGAACGAGTCTTTTGCTAATTTGATAGATATGGGGTACGGTTATGCCACCTTAGATAAACAAGAAATTCCAGAGGAGAAAAGAAACGGAAGCAATTCAAATTGGAAGAAGAGGAAGTTTGGAGAAAAGAAACCGTGGCAAGGCAAAGAAAAGAAGAATAATCAGGAGGACAAGGCGAAGAGTGTTACTTGTTTCAACTATTTAGAGAAAGGTTATTACTCAAGTAGTTGCAAGAAGCCTAAGAAACAAGGGAAGAAGGATCAACCTAGGAAGTCAGGTCAAGAAGCCAGGGAATGCGATTATTGCCAAAAGCCAGGACACATGGTTAAAGAATTCCCGACAATGAAGCATGCCCAAGTAGCAAAGGTGTATGCAATCAAGGATGAACCTTCAACCTCAAAAGCTGATAAAGAGAAAGGAGTTTTAGAAGGTAATTTTCTTATTTATGATAAAATTGTTAGAGTTCTATTCGATACTGGAGCCACGCATAGCTTTATTTCCAAACAAACCGTAGTAGAGTTAAAACTTGAACCCGAATTCGTAGACGAACCTATTTGTCTGAAGAATCCGATAGGATGCTGTAACGACCCTAACTCGACCTTCGAAAATCGACATGCAATACATCGCCCGTATTCGAGTGCTATAGATTCAAACGTTGAGTCTGGTTCGCCGGAGCTTATAACAACATTAGGTGACAACAACACAGCGGAAACAGAAGAATAATTTTATTGATACATAACAATTGATACAACAATTTGATACAAATGAAGTGATCAATATTATCAGAGATAGATACAACAGCGGAAAAACACAGCAACAACAACGGAAAGATAACATCTCTAATGCCAAATATTCGGACGGTTAAATGTCTATCGAGTTAGAAAGTAGCCGAATGAATTTCGAAATAAAAATAACCGCAAGCGCACGGCATACTATCGTAGTACGTGACGAATACGGTTCGATCCGTAGGGAGTTGATGATTTTAAATTTCTATTCAATCAAATTAACCAAAGTTGAAAGTGTGATTAGCTAAAAATGTAAGAAACTAACAAAAACCAGCAAAAGAAAAATAGATAAAAATATGAGAGTTAAATGACAATTTAGAGATAAATCCACTCTCTAGATCATATAATTCAACAATTAATGAAATTATGATCTCTTTTTTGGTCATAAGTGAGACTAAATGATGTGTTTATCATAAGTATGGCTCATTTGTGCTATTAATTAGCTCAACATAAGCCATCAAACTATAACACAACCTTTAAACCACTTACTAACTCTCATGAAAAGGACAACAAAGTTGAAAATGAAATCTATTTTAAGTATGGCCTATTAACTAGGTAATTAGAAATATAGACCATCAAATTTGAATATCAAATCACTTTCTTATGCCATAATCATATTTTGACGAAGAGGCATTTATGTTAATGATTGAAATTCAAATTTGATGGTCTATATTTCTAATTACTAGTTAATAGGCCATACTTAAAATAGATTTCATTTTCAACTTTGTTGTCTTTTTCATGAGACTTAGTAAGTGGTTTAAAGGTTGTGTTATAGTTTGATGGCTTATGTTGAGCTAATTAATAGCACAAATGAGCCATACTTATGAAAAACACATCATTTAATCTCACTTATGACCAAAAAAGAGATCATAATTTCATTAATTGTTGAATTATATGATCTAAAGAGTGGATTTATCTCTAAATTGTCATTTAACTCTAATATTTTTATTTAATTTTCTTTTGCTAGTTTTTGTTAGTTTCTTACATTTTTAGCTAATCTCACTTTCAACTTTGGTTAATTTGATTGAATAGAAATTTAAAATCATCAATTCCCTACGGATCGACCCGTATTCGCCACGTACTACGATAGTCAGCCATGCGCTTGCGGTTATTTTTATTTCGAAATTCTTTCGGCTACTTTCTAACTCGATAGACATTTAACCGTCCGAACAAGTTTTTTGCGCCGTTGCCGGGGAATTGCTTTTATTTTAATCAAGATAAGTGGGTAAGTGGGGTCCTCCATGTTCATAAGTTTGAATTATTTTCATCTCCATTAGCTTTATTTTCTTTTGTGCATGCATATCTTCATGAAGCCATTTGTATTTGAATTTAAATTCCTACAAAACAATTATAGAAATTTTCAATCAAATTTTAGAAAATTAATATATGCACAAAAACGTCCATTTTACCCTTGGATGATGATGGATATGTGAAAATTTGAAAATAATTTGATTTTGGTTAAAACAAGTTAAAATACCCAATATGATCATTTATTTAATTTAAATAGATTAATTATGTTAGTAAAAATATGCACATTTACGTGCACATCACCAAAGCACCAAAGACTCCAAACCAATAAGCTCGAACCACCATCAAGCAGAAGTTAAGAAAACTCGATGCAGAATGTTGAAGTGAAACGAATGCGATCCCGAATCTACAGACTTCAAAGATTGCCAAAAGCTACACCTACTAGCTGACTATCTGATAACCTAACTCTAGGCTGCCCGTGTTGAAAATTATGGGAACCCAGAGTTTAGAAAGGGAACAATAAACTTCATGTCAGTCACGAGACTGGTGTGAGCAAAAAAAAACAGTTTATCTTGAACAAAACAAACAAAAAGAAATAAAAATAATTTTTCTATGCATTTTGGAAAATGAAACTACCATAAAGCCTCCAGGCACACACACAATGCAAGCGCACACTTATGGGAGATTTCTCCTTATGATAGTCAAACATGCTTGATACGCGAAAATCCTTCTTGATATTATTATTAATGCATAGTGCAGAAAACATTTCGAAAGTATAATATTAATCTTAGCCAGCATAGGTACTATTATATTATGCCTGCTATAGCTACCACCTGAGGTGGAAGGTTATTTAACTACAACCATAAAGGGCTCATATTGGGTGATTGGATTTCAAACAAATGGCCAAGGCTAAGGAACTTCCTTTCCGAATTGGTACGCCTCTGGAGGGACGTCCCGAGAACCAAACCGGATCTCTGCCGATACAAGGCCGGGTTACCTCTGTAACTAGGTAACTACTGACGCGAGTATGCCACCCCTCGGTCGTCATCGACCTTTATCCGAGGATCCTTAACACAACCAAATTCCAACAACCACATAAGTTAAATATCTTGGTTCCATACCATGATACCACTTTTTATCCAGAAGGAAATGCACATACCCTAAAGGGCGCCCCGTAACCTTGCCGCATCCTTCCTGTTTCGACCATTTCTGTGTTGTGAGGTTCGACGAAGTCTCGTCCATAAAGCTACGCTTTTCACAAAAGCCATGCTTCGATCAACAAATGATCAGCACTTAGCATGCCACATTACCAAATTGAGAATATATCACAAGTAAATATCAACTATACAACCTTTGAGCTCGTACGTCTTAGAGAAGGGTGTTAAGCTAAGAGAATAAATTCTCCGCCACAAAACAGAAATGTATTTGATAGAACCAACTTTACATCTCAAAGTGTAACGTCAGACATACGTCCATACAAGTCCATCCTAAGTGTGAATGGAACTAAAGGCACTTCAAAGAAGCCCTAGCAAATCCGGGTATTCACAATCTCGATCAGACTCCCCATCACATATGGAGATCTCTATACCGGAGCAACTCAGTGCAGAGACAATCGACAGGTAATCCTTTCGTTCTCGAAATATCCGGTCTTCACCATCGTCTTCAAATGCTATCTATTTCATCGTATCATTAATTCAGAATCGGTTTTATGACATAAAGTCCTCTCCTGGATAAACCGAATAATGAGCGCTAATTTTTAAAGCATATGGATATATTGGGATTTTAGTTAAGTCACAACCTTAAGCCCAAAACCTTTCCTTTTGAATGGTTTAAACAAATTTCATCGTTTATTCTTTTAAACAAAAGATTCAACCTTTAAGATCCTTTTCAATTAGAAACAATGTTCACCAAATCTTTAACACATATTTATTCATAGTTTCCAAAACTATTTTCAATTTGATTCACTCATAACTTGAAATCTTTTCAAAAAAATTGGAAACCCTTCCTTTATATGAAAGCTATTATCATTTGAAAACAAATGTTTTTCGTCTCGGGAAAATTCGATTAAATATGCTTAAGCTATAGCCTTTTATTGTATAATCAGAAAATCAACGAACTACCATATCCTCGGTAAGTTCTATTTGAGTTAAATTCAAACTCTCAAATAATTCCACTTAATATACTTAAAAAATGGTTTAAAATCCATATATATTGTATAACTTATATAACCCTTTCAAACTATAGTTCTAAAAATATTTCAAAACTTTAACAAGACGTATTATATTCAAAATGATTTTCAGTTTCAAAACTTTCTTTTCAAAAGCTTTTCATATTCAACCTACTTCCAATTCCAAGCTGTTTTGGATTCAAAATTCAACCTTTAAATTTCTCATGATTGAAAATAATATTAAATCCAAAATATCTGTGACTTAACCAATTTCCTGTGAGATCCATATTTGTGTGTATGTGTGCTGTAGTCCAGGGGTTTTGCACATAACAATAAAATATCACAACCATCATCAATTGAAGTGCAACAATATAATTAAGCGGTATAATCCAATAACGCTTATCATTTATTCTTAGATAAATATATAAATTCATCACAGATAAATAAATCACAGTTCACAGCTCAATTTAAAATAATTCACATCACAGGACAATACATATCAGGGATAACAAACAATTCATGGCATTAAATAGAATTCAATCGACCATAATCAAATAAAGTAATCACCTGATTATAGTTAATTTAAACCAGATTAATTACTTATGAGTAAATTACTGATCCTGGTTAATTATTATTATTTAATCACAACCCATTTTATATTAATTAATGAAATTAATAAATCAACCTTAATTATCCATCTTAATTAATTATCCTTAATTAACCTTATGTTAATTATATAAATTAATTAACCCTTAATTAATTTCATTAATTAATCATCCTTTAATTAATTAATCAACCTTTTATTATTAAGCGATTAACCTTTAATTATTAATTAACCTTTAATTAATTAACCTTTAGTTACAAATTATCTTTTAACTAATTATCCTTAAATCACTTGATTAATCAACCTTTAATAATTAATTAATTATCCCTAATTACTTTCATTAAGTAATTATCTTTAAGTAATTAATTACCCTTAATTAATTATTAATCTTAATTAATTAATTATCCTTTAATGTAATTTAATTAAACTTTAATAAATCAATAAATTAACCTTTAACTAATCACATTAATTAATTATTATTCAAGTAATTAAGTTATTAATCCTTTAATTAACTAATTATCTTTTAATTAATTAATTAACCTTTAACTATTAAGTAATTAATCAACCTATAATTACCCAAGACTTCAAAGATAAATCATTACCCTAATTAATTACATAATTATCTTTTAAATATTTAATAAATCGTGAAAATAAATTATTATTAACATATAAATTAACTTAATACTTTTAATTTAATTACTAATCAAAAACATTATTTTTAAGATAAACCATTTATCTTTTTAATTAACTTCTTAAATTAAATTATTAAATTTTATTTTAAAATAATTTAAGAAAACAAAACTTAATTAATTTCAGGTTAAAAAATAAATTCTACAACTTTTCTCAACCAAAAATAAAACAAACTTTTATTATATAAAAGAAATTGTTTTAAGAATATAATTTTTAAAACTTGTTTTATTTTAAATGTCAAAACTGATTTATTTTAAACACTTAAAAAAGTCAGATACGAGATAACCTCGGGTGCCAACTCGAGTCATTTGCCAACCTACCTGAGCCTTTCCCCGAGTTATTTTTTTCCACCTTTTTAAAACTTTACTTTTTTTTAAATTTAAAATTGTTATACCTACGCGACTCCCCAGCATGCATACTCGAGCCACCACGATGTTTTCCCAAGCACGACTTCGAGCCCATCCCCTTCTTCTTCCTACAGCAAGCACTGACAACATCACATCAACGTGCATGTGCACATAAGGCCTGACCACTTCCGGCCATCATTCCGATCACTAACATCTCAATGGAGACCTTGCCGACGTACTTGAGCACCCAGATCATCGATACATATAAGAAATTAAAATCAAGCAAGTTGAATGATTTGAAACCAAAAATTGATCAACTGAAATTGCCTCACGCCGCCATGATCGACCATCTGAAACCTCGCGAGTCAACCCAAAGTCGCGTCACATCCTCATGCATCGTTTCCGCCTGGTCCCATCCATTCCGATGCATCGATGACGATGAACTACCCTTGAATTCGATAGCGGTCCAACCTGAACCTTAAGCCCTAGTTTTACATTGTTTGACCACCACGGTGGTCGAGAAAATCCCAGACTATTTTTCCTTTACTCTCTTTGACACCCAATTCCTTCAGGAACAAGTACGCCACCTAGCTCATCGTCTATCGCCGTGAATCGACAAAGATTCAAAAACCATTCAACTTGAAATTTCTCAACATATAATTGCTTAAAAATCATGATTTTAACATTAAAAATCATTATTTTGTAAAACGAATCTGATAATATGATCGAAATTTGAAATTGTAACCATTGATTTTTGAATTGAATTCATTTTTTCTGAGACATTTCTTATTTCCAGCAATCCTATATGTTGATAACACTTAATAATATTTTCAAAATTAAGATTGTGCTTATTCAAACACATTCTATTCGAACATCAAGCCTAAAAGGGATCAGGGAATTAGATTTTTGAATTTTGAATAGGTTTTTAAAACCTGTAAAGTAAGAACAAAGATATATTTTGCATGTGAACACAAAATAAATAGGCATGCAAGCATAATTTCACTTATACCGACACTTTTACAGCATATTTTCAAGCATCAATCATATGTAGACCAGATATAACAGTTTCATATTTTTATATAGGTAGTTTACTCATTAGGAATTGGAAACAGAGAACACAAGCCTGGAAATGATCTTGATTTGAAAATTGAAGCTCGTTTTATGATCTGTAGTTGATGTTTTTGAGTTATATCTTGCTTATATATTGAGTTGAGCTTTGATTTGAACTTGCTCTTGATCATATTTGAAGGTTAATATGCACTTGTTGTTTGATCTAATTTTGATTTCCAGGTTTGCAATTTTCCTTTGATTTGCTTTACTGAGTTGGACCTGCTTATTAATTTGATTTGTTTCAGGCTTTTGAATTTGAAAATAACTTGTTGTTTTGATTGTTATTTGTTTTGAATCTTTTCTTTGCTGGTTTGTAACTTTCTCCGGTTTTAAGTTCTGAAGACGAAATAAAATTTAAAAAGATGAAGCCTGGTTTCTTTCTATAACATGTTATTTAAAATTTAATTCAAAAAAAAAATTAAATTCCACTTGTAAAATCCAAATTACACTTTGTTAACACTTGTTAATGCATGATATAATTCTGTCACAAATGTCCAATGTATGTGTTATTATTTTACACTTGTTAAAACAATTAAATTTATGTTTAAACCCTTAACTTGTTAATTTATTAATTGATGTGTATTATTTTTTTAAATTCTCATATATATATATATACACACACACACACACAAATTATTTTATATCATGCATAAATTTAAAAGAAAGTATTTAAACCTTGTACTTATTAGTTTATTAATTACTTATATTTCCATAAATTTATCTATTATGTTTTCTTAAATTTATATTTTAAAACTCTTATATGTATATATATGTATCTTATATTTTCAATATTTATTTATATTTATAGACCATACTTATATCATATATAAATTTTTAAAGAAAATGATTTAAAACTAATTATACCTTAATAAATAGGCATATATATATATATAAATTAGAATTTAATCCCTAAATAGTTTATTTGAAAATTAATATTTTTAAATTTAAAACATAACTTCCACACACACACACACACACACACACACACACACACACACACACAGAGAGATATATATATATATAAAAATATAATTCCAAATCAAATTTTTATTAGTTTTAAATTATAGAGTTTTTCAAATTCAAATTATTTCTCAAAATATATATTTTTGAATTTCAATTACAAAATTCAATTTATAATCAATTTATATACATATACATATATATATATATCACTAAACAAACAAATATTTTATTTAATTTGGAAAAATTCAAATTTATTCACAATTTAAATTCAAAAATTTATTTTAAATTACCAATTTAAATTTGACTCAAAACCGGGATCATTATAGGTTCCCTCTTAAGAAAATTTCGTTGCTAGATAGGGAGACAACCTAGAATAGATGAACATACGGTGATAGAGAAATAGCTTTCTAGATCAAGCTGAATTATCAATTCTATATTTGGCTTACCAAATCAGAATATCATCAATAAATACGAGAACGAATTTATTCAACATTACATGAGATACTCGGGTTATCAAGCCTACAAAATATGCAGGGGCATTGGTTTGTTCGAAGGGATAACTAACCATTCATAGAATGAATCTGGACCCTAAAAGCAAACAAATGGATTCTCAGCTCAGGTCGGAATACCCCTAAATATACACTATCTTGCCCCTCTTCGGACTTACAAGAAATTACAATAAAATCTCAAGTTTTGTTTTGACCGAAATCGTCCTATTGATACAATCTAATTTAGTTCCATATTTTGTTAACCAATTTATTCTAATTTAAATTTGAAATTCATTAAAGTTAAAAACGTAAAGCTGATAGAAAACTGATGAAGAGAATGCGAAATAAGAACTTATCTACAACGATTCGCAGGGCCACCACCACACCAAAGCTTCTTCTTGTAGCTGCCACGAAGCCATCAAAGAATTGAAATTGGACGATGATCAAAAGAGATTGATAGAAGAAGATTATTCCTTGTTGTTATAGGGTATCGACCAATTGTAGTGGTATTCCCCTGTCCCCTACCTCATCCTCTTCATGCACTCATTCTCATGTTAGTGAATAGTAAGAGAATTGAGTAAGGCATGCGGACAAGATATCTTATGGATACTCATTCTAGGGCATTTATATCCCTATCACTAATGAGTCACCTAATGTGTTATACTCCAAAGCTAAAGTTTTTCCTCACCTTTAGCTATGATACCAAATGTAACGACCCCGACTCGACCTTCGAAAATCGACATCCAATACATCACCTAAATTCGAATGCCGTAGATTCAAAAGTTGAGTCTGGTTCGTCAGAGCTTATAACAACATTAGGTGATAACAACACAGCAGAAACAAAAGAATAATTTTATTGATACATAATAATTGATACAACAATCTAATACAAATGAAGTGATTAATATTATCAGAGATAGATACAACATCGGAAAACACAACAACAGCACCATAAAGATAACATCTCTAATGTCAAAGCTCCAAAGACTCCAAACCAATAATCTCGAACCACCATCAAGCTGAAGTTAAGAAAATTCATTGCAGAATGTTGAAGTGAAACGAATGCGATCCCTAATCCACAGACTTCAAAGATTGCCAAAAGCTACACCTACTAGCTGACTATCTGATAACCTGACTCTAGGCTGTCGGTGTAGAAAATTGTGGGCACCCAGAGTTTAAAAAGGGAGCAATAAACTCCAGGTCAGTCATGGGACTGGTGTGAGCAAACAAAAACAGTTTATCTTGAACAAAACAAACAAAAACAAATAAAAAGAAATTCGCTATGCTTTTTGGAAAATGAAACCACCATAAGGCCTCCCGGCACACAGACAATGCAATCACACACTTGGAGGAGATTTCTCCTTATAATACTCAAACATGCTTGATATATGAAAATCCTTTTTGATATTATTATTATTATTGCATAGTGCAGAAAACATTTCGAAAGTATAACATTAATCTTAGCTAGCATAGGTACCATTATATTATGCCTGCTATAGCTACCACCAAATGTGGCAGGTTATACAACTGCAATCGTAGAGGACTTATATTGGGTGATTGGATTGCCCACAAATGGCCAAGTCTAAGGAACTTCCTTTCCAAATTGGTACGCCTCTGAAGGGATGCCTCGAGAACCTAACCGGATCTCTACCAATACAAGGCCGGGTTACCTCTGTAATTCGGTAACTACTGACACAAGTATGTCATTCCCCGGTCGTCACTAACCTTTATTCGAGGATCCTCAACACTAAAAAATTCCAGCAACCACATAAGTTAAATATCTGAGCTCCACACCATGATAACACTTTTTATCCAGAAGGAAATGCACATACCCTAAGGGGCGCGACCCCCGTAACCTTGCATCAACCATCCTGTTTCGACCATTTTCGGGTACTGAGGTTCGATGAAGTCTCGTCTACAAAGCTACGCTTTTCACAAAAGCCATGCTTCGATCAACAAATGATCAGCATTTAGCATGCCACGTTACCAAATTGGAAATATATCGCTAGTAAATATCAACTACATAACCTCTAAGCTCGTACGTCTCAGAGAAGAGTGTTAAGCTAAGAGAATAAATTCTCCGCTACCAAACAGAAATGTATTTGATAGAAACCAGCTTTACATCTCAAAGTGTAACGTCAGACATACGTCCATATAAGTCCATCATAGGTCTGAACGGAACCGAAGGCACTTCAAGGAAGCCCATGCAAATCCAGGTATTCATAATCCCGATCGGACTCCCCATCACATATGGAGATCTCTATACCGAAGCAACTCAGTGCAGAGACAATCGACAGGTAATCCTTTCGTTCTTGAAAATATCGGGTCTTCACCACTGTCTTCAAATTCTATCCATTTTGTTATATCATTAATTCGAAATGGGTTTTACGACATAAAGTCCTCTACAAGATAAACCAAATAATGAGCGCTAATTTTTAAAGCATATGGATATATTGGGATTTTAGTTAAATCACAACCTTAAGCCCAAAACCTTTCCTTTTGAATGGTTTAAACAAATTTCCAATTTTTATCTTTTAAACAAAAGATTCAACCTTTAAGATCCTTTTCAATTTGAAACAATGTTCACCAAATCTTTATCAAAGATTTATTCGTAGTTTCTAAAACTATTTTCAATTTGATTCACCCATAACTTGAAATCCTATCAACAAAAACTGGAAATCTTTCTTTATACGAAAGTTATTATCATTTGAAAACAAATGTTTTTCGTCTCGAGAAAATCCAATAAAATATGCTCAAGTTATAGACTTTTAAAGTATAATCAGAAAATCAGCGAACTACCGTATCCTCGGCAAGTTCTATTTGAGTAAATTCAAACTCTCAAAATAATTCCAATTAATATACTTTTTCGAGTTATTGGAATAGCTTATATTTTGTTAATAACTGATTTTATTCTGGAATTGGAAAATCCATAGGGCCATTCTTTTTAGATTTAGAGTTTATTTGTTCGAGAAGAATTTTTTCCATAATTTAACATAACATCCCGAATGATCTTTTGACGATTTTAATTAGATTCAAGGAAATAGATTCACTTTTCTTTTTTCTTTTTTAGAAATTTCTTTCACCCCATAGAATAGAGGGACGAAATAACTTAAATCCTTTATAATATAAGACTTTTTTCGAGATAATTATTTACCTTTCCCTAGATACATACATAAAAATTATTTTGTATCATTGAGCCAATGACTATTCATAATTCCATATTGAATCAATTACATACCGTTTCAAAATAAAATTTAAAATGAGAGGAGTGTTAATGGTTTTAAATCCATATATATATATATATATTGTATAACTTATATAACCCTTTCAAACTATAGTTCTAAAAATATTTCAAAACTTTAACAATACGTATTATATTCAAAATGATTTTCAATTTCAAAACTTTCTTTTCAAAAGCTTTTCATATTCAACCCAATTCCATTTCCAAGCCATTTTGGATTCAAAATTCAACCTTTAAATTTCTCATCATTGAAAATCATATAAAATCCAGAATATCTGTGACTTAACCAATTTCTTGTGAGATCCATGTTTTTTTGTGTGTGGTGTAGTCCAGGGGTTTTGCACATGACAATAAAATATCACAACCATCATCAATTCAAACACAACAATACCAACAAGTGGTATAATCCTATAATGCTTATCTTTCATTCTCAGATAAATATATATATTCATCATAGATAAATAAATCACAGTTCACAGCTCAATTTAAAATATTTCACATCACAGGACAATACATATCAGGGATAACAAACAATTCAAGGCATTCAATAGAATTCAATCGACCATAAGCAAATAAATTAATCACCTGATTATAATTAATTTAAACCAGATTAATTACTTATGAATAAATTGCCGAACTTGGTTAATTATCATTAATTAATTACAACCCATTTGTTATTAATTAATGAAATTAATAAATCAACCTTAATTATCCATCCTAATTAATTATCCTTAATTAACCATAAGTTAATTATATAAATTAATTAACCCTCAATTAATTTCATTAATTAATCATCCTTTAGTTAATTAATCAACGTTTTATTATTAAGTGATTAACCCTTAATTATTAATTATCCTTTAGTTAATTAACCTTTAATTACAAATTATCTTTTAATTAATTATCCTTAAATCACTTGATTAATCAACCTTTACTAGTTAGTTAATTATCCCTAAGTACTTTCATTAAGTAATTGTCTTTTAAGTAATTAATTGTCCTTAATTAATTATTAATCTTAATTAATTAATTATCCTTTAATGTAATTTAATTAACCTCTAACAAATCAATAAATTAACCTTTAACTAATCACATTAATTAATTAATCACATTAATTAATTATTCTTTAATTAATTAAGTAATTAATCCTTTAATTAAATAATTTTCTTTTAATTAATTAATTAACCTTAAACAATTAAGTAATTAATCAACCTATAATTACCCAAGACTTTAAAGATAAATCATTACCCTAATTAATTACTTAATTATCTTTTAAATATTTAATAAATCCTGAAAATAAATTATTATTAACATATATATTAACTTAATATTTTAAAGTTAATTACTAATCAAAACATTATTTTTAAGATAAACCATTTATCTTTTTAATAAACTTCTTAAATTAAACTATTAAATTTTATTTCAAAATAACTTAAGTAAACAAAACTTAATTAATTTCAGGTTAAATAATAAACTCTACAACTTTTATCAACCAATAATAAAATAAACTTTTATTACATAAAATAAATTGTTTTAAGAATATAATTTTTAAAACTTGTTTTATTTTAAATTTCAAAACTGATTTATTTTAAAATTTTAAAAAAGTCAGACTCGAAACAACCTCGGGTTCCAACCCGAGTCATTTGCCAATCTACCCAAGCCTTTGCCCGAGTTATTTTTTTCCACCTTTTTTAAACTTTACTTTTTCTTAAATTTAAAACTGTTATACCCACGCGACTCACCCGTATGCATACTCAAACCACCATGTTGTTTTTTCGAGCATGACTTCGAGCCCATCCCCATCTTCTTCCTACAGCAACCACTGACACCATCACATCAACGTGTACGTGCACACGAGGCCTGACCACTTCTAGCCATCATTCCGATCACCAACATCTCAATGGAGACCTTGCCGACGAACTCGAACACCCAGATCATCGATACATATAAGAAATTGAAATCGAGCAAGTTGAATGAACTGAAACCAAAAATTGATCAACTGAAAATGCCTCACGTTGCCACGATCAACCATCTGAAACCTTGCCAGTCAACCCAAAGTCAAGTCACACCCTCACGCATCGTTTCCCCATGGTCCCATCCATCCCGATTCATTGATGACGATGAACTACCTTCGAATTTAACAACGGTCCAATCTAAACCTTAAGCCCTTATTCGACGTTGTTTTACCACCAGGTGGTCGAGAAAATCCCAAACCATTTTCTCTACTCTCCATGACACCCGCTTCCTTCAAAAACAAGTACGCCACCTAGCTCATCATCGATCACCGTGAATCGACGGAGATTCAAAAACCATTCAATTCGAAATTTCTCAACATCTAGTTGCTTAAAAAACATGATTTTAATATCAAAAATCATTGGTAAAATGAATCTGATCCTATGATCAAAACTTGAAATTGTAACCATTGATTTCTGACTTGAATTGATTTTTCTCAGACATTTCTTATTTCCAGCAATCCTATATGTTGACTTAATAATATTTTTAAAATTAAGATTGTGCTTATTCAAACACATTCTATTCGAACATCAAGCCTAAAAGGGATCAAGGAATTAGACTTTTGAATTTTGAACGGGTTTTTAAAATGTGTAAAGTAAGAACAGAAATATATTTTGCCTGTGCACACAAAATATACATGCATGCAACCATAATTTCACCTATACCAACATTTTTACAGCACATTTTCAAGCATCAATCATATGTAAACCAAGATATAACAGTTTTCGATTTTTATATAGGTAGTTTACTCACCAGGAATTGGAAATAGAGAACGCAAGCCTGGAAATCATCTTGATATGAAGACCGAAGCTTGTTTTATGATCTGTTGTTGATGTTTTTGATTCGAATCTTGCTTGTGTATTGAGTTGAGCTTTGATTTGAACTTGCTCTTGATCAGATTTGAAGTTTAATCTGCACTTGTTGTTTGATCTAGTTTTGATTTCCAGGTTTGCAATTTGTCTTTGATTTGTTTTACTGAGTTGAACCTGCTTGTTAATCTGATTTGGTTCAGGCTTTTGAATTTGTAAAGAAGCTGTTATTTTGATTGTTATTTGTTTTGAATCTTTTCTTTGCTGGTTTGTAACTTTCTTGGGTTTTAAGTTTTGAAGATGAAAGAAAATTTAAAAAGATGAAGCCTGGTTTCTTCTATAACATGTTATTTGAACTTTAATTTAAAAGGAAATTTAAATGCCACTTGTAAAATCCAAATTATACTTTGATAACACTTGTTAATGCATGATATAATTATCTCACAAATGTCCAATGTATGTGTTATTATTTTACACTTGTTAAAAACAACTAAATTTATATTTAAACCCTTAACATGTTAATTTATTAATTGATGTATATTATGTTTTTATATTCTCATATATATATAGACACAAATTATTTTATATCATGTATAAATTTAAAAGAAAGTATTTAAACCCTTAACTTATTAGTTTATTAATTACTTATATTTCCATAAATTTATCTGTTATGTTTTCATAAATTTATGTTTTAAAACTCTTATATATGTATATATATATATATATTATATTTTCAATATTTATTTATATTTGCAAACCATATTTATATCATATGTAAATTTTTAAAGAAAATGATTTTAAAACTAATTATACCCTAGTAAATAGGCGTATATATAAAATAGAATTTAATCCCTAAATAGTTTATTTGAAAATTAATATTTTTAAATTTAAAACATAACTTCCAACTATATTTATATTATGTATATAATTCCAAATCAATTATTTATTAGTTTTAAATTATGGAGTTTTTCAAATTCAAATTATTTCTCAAAATATCTATTTTTGAATTTCAATTCCAAAATTCAATTTATAATTAATTTATATACATATATATAAATAAACATATAAATATCTTATTTTATTTGGAAAAATTTATATTAAATTACCAATTTAAATTTGACGCAAAACCGGGATTGTTACAGAGGCTCTGCGAATCTTTGTTTGCATTGTAGAAAGGTTCCTATCTCGTATTCTCGTCATCAGTTTCCTATCAGCCTTTTTGTTTTTGACTTTAATGAATTTGAAATTTTACTTGGAATGAATTGGTTAACGAGATATTAAGATAAATTAGATTGTAATAATCAAATGATTTCTTTTAAAACCAAATTTGGGGATTTTATCGTAATTTCTTGTAAGGATTCGAGTCCAAAGAGAGATAAGCTGATATATACTTTGGGTATCCCGACTCTATTTTGGAATCCATACATATTGTTAGGTAATTTACTAATGTATTTGAGGAAGTCAGGTCTTTACTTCCGCATTGGGAAATCAAATTTAGAATCGACTTGGTTCCCAATGCCCATCTAATTGTGCATGCAAATCGTAGGATGGCACAAAGGGAAAGAGTGGAGCTAGTTAAGCTGTAACGACCCGCCTTTTTGCACAGTTTAAACCGACGATCAAATACACACGCCGATTCCAAACCATTCAAAAGGGCAGATGGTTATTGGGGTAAATAAGAAAAGAAAAGAAAGAGAAATAAAGAAAATGAAACAACACAGAATCTCGCAGCGGAACGATAAAATATAATAGTCAAATAAACAGTTCATGAAGCTGTTTACTATACATTTCTTAGTTTATAGTTGTCTCAAAAGTTACAAATTTATCTTTACGTATTTTTTCTTTTTTTGTTGCAAATTCATATTTAATTTTACAACCAGTTTACAAAGACATTGCTCGACTCAATGGCCTTTTCTTAAGTTCACTTACTTGTTCCATTTATCCATTCATTATTTCATGCTATATTTAAGTTTTTATAATTTTTATCACAACCAAATTTTCCATTTATATACATTTTAATTCCTTTTGAGTTTTCCTGCTTGTATACTTAAATTATTTCCAGGTTCTGTTTAGTTGTACAATATCTCATTACATATCCAAAACATCATTTCAACTTCTTAATATTTGGTAAGTCATATTATATGTTATTAGAATGCAAATTTGGCATTATACAAATTTATAGAATTTCATTTTACTTAATTAGAATGTTCACAAATTTGATTTATTTAAATCCTCTTTACCTTTCAACTTTAAAGGTACACTACAACTCTAAAGTTTTCCCAAAACATAAGCTTAGATATCCTAATCCTCGTATTTTATAAATTTCGGTTATTCACATTCCATTCAAATAATTTGAAAATTACTAATTAACATAACTTAGAAATTTAAATGCCCAGTTCTTTTCAAATCGTTTGAAATAAACATGCACACTTATATCTTTAATGTATCAAATCATACCTTTGGAGTTTAAACCAAAACTCATCTACCCAAAATAATTTCGAAGAAAAGCAAAGCTTCTTAGAAGTCTTCCACACTTTGAGACTCGAAAATGAACGTCGATGATGCTGCGCAGTCATCACTGAAATTATTTTCCAGCGACAGAAGAGAGGAGTACTGAATTCATTCCTTCTTTTTTTTTAAAAAAAATCCTTTCAAAATATTTCCATAAACATTTTCCAACTAATATTACTATATATTTCTTCAAAGCTTTGAGAACCATTGTCAAAACCAGTGTCCGTATATAATTTTCTATCCTATGGCCAAGTAATTACTTATTTCAATTAAATGTCAGGGATGAATATATATCACTTAAATCAAATCACAGTTTCATATGTATGCATAACAGGATATATATATAAGCAAATAAACATCCAAACATTTAAATATCAACCAATAGCATCCATCGAAATACATCATCCAATAGACAATACAATTCATGGCAATTTCATAGTTATCAATGTCAGGTAATTTAATCGAAATTCAATTTCAATTTCAATTTAACTGTCAATTTAAATTTCAACGGTTAATTCAAATGACGATCTATTTGACAATTAAATTTTTATCAAACAACGACAAATAAAATCATAACACTTCATAATGTCGAATTTAACTAGCATAAAGATACTTAGTACGTTGTGAGCGTTATAAAACACTCACCTTGATTTCAATGTAGTTCCAACGTTTTATTTCGAATAAAATTAAACGAGCGTTTAATTTTATGCAAAATTTTCACTAGCTCCAAACGATTCCAATCTTGCTCCATTGTGTAGTGTTCGTCCATACGAACCCAACGCAATTGATTTCGTGCTTTTTCGACCTCGTATGAAAGAGATATTGCATTTTAAACTTTTAACGAATTATGAAATAATAATTTTACAAACTATTTTACACCTTAAAACCCTACATCCATCATCGGCCGTCCTTCTCAGTTGAGAAAATCATGGCCACTCAATGCATCTTCTCCTTCCCAGGTCTTCACTCGCGAATAGGAACCCATGCCGCCACATTTCTTCGAATTTTTTACAACCACCAACCTCCACTACAACACGATCGGCCAACACCCCTTCAAAGCTCGAAGTCGCCTTCACCTCTGGCCAAAGAACGGTGAAGCTCGGCACCCTATTTGCCTCGAATGACGTGCGCGACGTGAAGCCATACGCGGCCCCCCAGCGCCTCCAAATGGCAACGATGCACGCAATCAACCGTATGGATTGAAAGTTCTCACCTCTGTGACGCCCCACCTCTATACCCACGCTAGCCAAGAACACTACGGAGTAATGCTGTCGACTAGCACGGAGAATAAGGCTGTTGAGGAGCGACCATCTGTATAATTGCTTTGTGCGAGTACCGATATACCGGATAGTAAAAACGTGCATTTCATTTCAGGAGGAAATCCGACATACCGACGCAAACTCAAAGCTACTACACAGCGGCTATAAAGGTCTTCGGAAACAAATATAGAAATAAACATAACACAAATCAGTCACAGATAATTCATATCACAAAGTCGGAAATAGATATGAATATAACACATGAAAGTGTACATAAGAGTAGTGGTCAAACAAGATCCACAATATCAAAAAGAATAGATACAAGTGCTAGACAAAAGAATAAGTATACATCATAGAGTATGTATCTCAAATGTATACAACAAAAACTACTAATCTAAGTAGTTAGCCAAAAGTCGGATGATGGTCCGATAAGGAGTCAAGCAGAAGCACCTGTGAAATCTCAGTCTGACCCGAGTATTATTTAATAAGAAAATAATAAACGGATCAGTCTAGCTATAAATATCAGATGAAATGATATAGAATAAGAGATATGACTAAACGTATAATACTCACAATGCCAAGCTGTGATAAATAAGTAATTGAAAAATCAACAAGAGATTAATCAATACCGCAAAGATCTTCCCAAAGGTAAAAAATAATGTCATACTCCTAATTTCATTCACCAAGCCACAATAAATGACATATATATCCATGCCAATCGTAAAAGTTGGTGAAACATTAATTCCAGAATTCAACACACGAAATCCAGAAATCACAAGAAAAGGATGGTCAAGACATTGATGTAGTGCAAACGGTACATCCAATGAATCACAAAGCAAAGACATTGATGTAGAGCAAACGGTACATCCAATGTATCAAAAGCATATCATTGATGTAGTGCAAACGGTACATCCAATGAATCAAAAACAAAGACATTGACGTAGTGCAAACGGTACATCCAATGTATCAAAAGCGTATCATTGATGTAGTGCAAACGGTACATCCAATGAATCAAAAGCAAAGACATTGACGTAGTGCAAACGGTACATCCAATGTATCAAAAGCGTATCATTGATGTAGTGCAAACGGTACATCCAATGAATCAAAAGCAAAGACATTGATGTAGTGCAAACGGTACATCCAATGTATCAAAAGCGTATCATTGATGTAGTGCAAACGGTATATCCAATGAATCAAAAGCAAAGACATTGATGTAGTGCAAACGGTACATCCAATGTATCAAAAGCATAGACATGGATGTAGTGCAAACGATACATCCAATGTATCAAAAACAAAGACATTGATGTAGTGCAAACGGTACATCCAATGTATCAAAAGTATATCATTGATGTAGTGCAAACGGTACATCCAATGAATCACAAGCAAAGACATTGATGTAGTGCAAACGGTACATCCAATGTATCAAAAGCAAAGACATCGCACAGGCTAGTCTAAAACATAAAATGATCGCCATGATCAAAGAGAAGTGTCGATTACAGTAAGCTAGTAAATATATGAGCTTAGCTTCATGTCCCATAACCACTAGCTTAACTTAAATATTTATGAACAAATTGTAGATCTCCACTAGAAAATTGTCACAGGAGATTCAATCGAACAAGTCCAAGAATTAACCGATGAAGTAAACGCAAGCGTTTCATACCACTTTTTTTACTAAGTCGTTTAATTAGATTTCTCATACGAGTGAGGTAAAGGTTTGTATATACTAATAGATTGGAAATCGGTTTGAGAAAACGAGCTTTGTTATAAAGTAGTGTTGAAATCATTTGAAGAAAGAGTTTTGATATTTCCTACTAGTATAGAAAACCTTTATATTTTTAAAGTGACAAATCACAAAGAAGATTGCAGGAACAATCAATCACTAAAATTCACATTTGAAGACGTGAATAGAATCCAAAGAAATCAATACCGAATCCATCGAAATGGATATTCCAAGAATTCCCGAAGAAAATAAGTCATCAAAGTCAATAACAAATGATAACAACAAATAGGGAAATAACACAAATCGATTAAAGTTGGAAATTCAGACAACTAGGCAAAATAGGCATAGTTGGCAAATAGCAGCAGGTCGTTCGACCGGTCTCCCTGTGGTCGGTCGGCCGAACCAAAAACAGAAGTGCACGGGGTAGCAGGTCGGTCGACCGGGCCCTGAGCTCGGTCGACCGGGCCCTGTAGCCTGCACTTCCAAACAGAGGCAGGAAGTGCTCGTTCTACAGGTCGGTCGACCGGCCCAGGGGCTCGGTCGGCCGAACCTGTTGCTGGCACTCCCATGCCCTATTTCAAATGAGGTGCAAATCTCGATCAAATTGCAATCGCCCGAGCAATGGCGCTAAGGGTTTATGCCAATCGACTACCCGGCCACAGAAGCTCTTTGGTTCATCACCAAAAACATGATCAAAACATCAAAGTTATGATTTTTAAAGAATTGAACCCAAAACACCAAAAATTGGAATATTCACAAAAGCAATCCAAATCAAAATCAAATGCACATGAATAAGTGTTAGGAATTCATACCTAACAATCGAAGATAAATATAGACTAAGATGTGAGATAAAAATCTCACCTTTGAACCCAAAAACAATGAATGAGAAGCTTGAAGACAAGGGGAGATCAACCACACTTCAATCTCAACTCTAGAAGCTTGAATGTAAGCTTAAAAGAAGAACATTCCCTAAGTTAGGTTTAGGAAATTTCTGAAATCAAAGAGAGAATGAGTTGGAGAAGATGAAGAGAAAACTTACCAATGGGTTCTCTTGAGTTTGGAGCTAGAAGATGGATTTGCTAATGGAAACTAGGGCTTAGGATTTCCTAATTCTTTTTATCTTCCCCCATTTTTGATGAAGCTTCAATGTATTAGGAAATTATGAAGTAATGAAGAGGAGAGGGGGTTGGAACTGAGCTAGTAAGTGGGGTTATTGGGCTCAGCCCAAACCAAAGCCCTAAGTGAAAAGTGGCAAAATTCCACTAACTCCAAACATATCGAAGTTTATGCTCAAAAAGGTCGCAAACGTCATTATGAACTCAATGGGGGTGGTCTCGAGTCCCAATTCGACTGTTTGCAAAAAGTAGCTTTTCGGACCAAAATCCGACGAACGATAAAATATTTAGATGAAATATTTAAATATAAAATCGATAAATATGCAGGTTGTTACAACCACGCTCTTCAACTTTCATGTTGAACACTTCGCGTAATTGATTGTGGATTGAGAGTAATTGAGGAGGAAAGAAACGTGATTTTCGGCCATTGGTTTGAATAAGAGGCGGCGGCTGTACAAAACCCTAGGGTTTTCTAAATTTTGCAAAAGTGAAATAATATCGAGCTTATATAGAAATTCTGACGAACACCATTCATTCCGGATTTTTCGAGCTTCGATTTACGTACGGTGACCGGCGTTTCTATGGTTTACCCCGCGTTTCGGACACAATGGAACAGGTTTCGGAAGCTAGTTCGATCATATGTGCGAGTTACGGCAGTAAACGATCAATTTTAAATTAAACCGATTAAACGAATTTCTAGGCGTTTTGACTCGCCCCGGACAAGCGGTAAATCCGATTGACACGAAATTTGAAATCTTACAATAATATCACGTTACGGATCCGATGAAACTGGTTTCGTCGAAATCCGAGACTGTTTGAAAAATGGCTATTTTAACTCGTCAATTAAATATTAAAATATTTAATTTTCACAAATTTACTTTAAATTCAATTTTAAAAGTTCTACAACATCATTCTAACTTTAATATGATAAAATAAAATTTTACAAATCATTTTTAATCATATTAAACCCGTTATTCAATTATTAAATAAATTCCAAATATTAAATTCTTATTAACTCTATTATAATCCCGATATAACTTACATTCACTTTGGAAACCATTTTGAATCATATTAAATCAAATTTCAATTATTCACTCTATTTTCATATATTAAATTTCAATATCAAATTAATCATATCAAATTCGGAATTTAATTATTCAAACATTTGTAATATTAAATTTAAACAAATTTGATTATTCTTAAATCACCATATTTTGAAATATTCAAAACGAACTTAAAAATTTAACTTTTGAAACGAATTAAAATTATAGAACAACCATTTCCATTATACGGTTATTCAATTCCCATTATTAAATTATTCAATAAATTCCAAATATTAAATTTAAACAATTTCAATTATCCAATAATTCAATATCTTTTGAAACATTGAAATTGAACTTATAAGATTCAACTTTTAAAACCAATTCACATTTTAGAACACTAATTTACATTTGTTTTTCCATATATTCCCTCATAACCAAGTTATAACATTTGAGTCAATTCCATTAGATTAGAACTCCATTCAATCTATAAATAATTACTTGGATAATTATTGTTGCTATTCATTCCAGTTATTATTATTCCAAACGAATTACAATTTTTTTCTAACATTAAATCACGAAATCTTATCAAATTAGCTATTTTAATTATCGAAAATTTACGGGTCGTTACACTCTCCCCCATTCAAAACTTTTCGTCCCCGAAAAGGAAAAAGAAGGGAAAAGAAACTAAGTAAAGAATTCAACATTGGATATATTTTATTCAAAGTTACCAACTTATAAAACAATGAAATTCCATTTATAAAGTCATAACTACGCTTCCACTAAGTTACTCCGAACGGCTTTCAAACTTTAAAAGTTATTTATCAAAACAAGTAAAAAAAAATTTAAAACATGAAAAGTTTTCTAACACCCGAATTTACGGAAAATTTCGGCAGAGTCTCCTTTGCGGCTCGATCCGGAAAAAAAATGACAGTATATATATCACAAATATACATCTCATCAAGTGATGAGGCATCCCGCAGGGAAAAAGTGTAAAAGTACGGTATGTAATCCGAGATATGTACCTTATATATTATTAGCGAGCATATACAGCTAATATAGCGCGAAAGCGAGCTCCAAATGCGAAGCAAGCGCAATCCGCACCTACTAAACAATATAGCAACATAACAACCACATGTGCCACATAGCAAATGCAACAAAACAGCAAATGCATCCACCAAATCAACTATCATCCAACAAATCCATAACCAATCAATATAAATTCACTTCTCATTAATATTTATTGACTTGGTTTTCGATTTTAATCACAGTTGATTCATTAACGTTGGATTTTACTAACATTCATTCTCAATTCAATTAGTTAACATTCACTAATTTATATTTACATTAGTTCACTGCCAATTTGAATCAAATTAAATTCTATTTAAATTCACTTAACTTCCAATTTGATTCCAATGATTTATAGCTTTCAATTTCATTAACACTTAATGAATTATATACAATCAACTAACAATCATATAACAACCAAATCATATAATTTTAAAAGAATCATTTTATATATGGCATCATAAATTTCCAATATTAATTTTAATTAAGTCCGTAAGCCGTACATATATCATCCGTGAGCAATATCAATCTAATCGCTTATTCGATCACACAATTTCACTTCCAAACTAGTATCGTTCACATGACTATCTAGTGCGGACTCAGATTTGGTCCTTGATTGGAAACTGTTACTCTCCTTGCATAGCCATATACTATGATAGAGAATTCCAGAATCAAATTAAAAATCCATATCTAGGGTTCGCCGTCGAAAATCGAGTGAAAAATCCTAACTTGGATCGATATAAATCATCTTGAAATTTTGTGCTCGAATTTGGATCAAATCGTTATGCGAATAAAATAATATACGTACAATCTCACGTATTACCTTCCAATGGATTTCTATCCAATTTATCTATACTAAATTATTTTATTGACTTCTATATATTTTTTTTCACTTAATTACTCACAATCCATTATTCAGCTAGTATATTCATTTCTTTACATAGCATATTCTTTAACATTATCTTTTCTTAAACATCATATCAAAGAATTTGCTTACTCAAGTTCATTTTAAACATTCTATATAATTTAATTAAACTCAATTTCCTTTACCAATTGATTTTTAGCTATACCAAATTCTTGTGTTTACATTTACACCATATTCATAGTTTCAGTTAATACAATTTTTTTTTTGTGGAACATTTTATTAATCACCACTTTAGTTTATAGTCATTCCATAAAAGTCTAACTTCTCATATATGACTTTCTTAGTTTATAGTTATCTCAAAAGTTACAAATTTATGTTTACTTATTTTTTCTTTTTTTGTTGCAAATTCATATTTAATTTTACAACCAGTTTACAAAGACATTGCTCGACTCAATGGCCTTTTCTTAAGTTCACTTACTTGTTCCATTTATCCATTCATTATTTCATGCTATATTTAAGTTTTTATAATTTTTATCACAACCAAATTTTCCATTTATATACATTTTAATTCCTTTTTAGTTTTTCTGCTTGTATACTTAAATTATTTCCAGGTTCTGTTTAGTTGTACAATATCTCATTACATATCCAAAACATCATTTCAACTTCTTAATATTTGGTAAGTCATATTATATGTTATTAGAATGCAAATTTGGCATTATACAAATTTATAGAATTTCATTTTACTTAATTAGAATGTTCACAAATTTGATTTATTTAAATCCTCTTTACCTTTCAACTTTAAAGGTACACTACAACTCTAAAGTTTTCCCAAAACATAAGCTTAGATATCCTAATCCTCGTATTTTATAAATTTCGGTTATTCACATTCCATTCAAATAATTTGAAAATTACTAATTAACATAACTTAGAAATTTAAATGCCCGGTTCTTTTCAAATCGTTTGAAATAAACATGTACACTTATATCTTTAATGTATCAAATCATACCTTTGAAGTTTAAACCAAAACTCATCTACCCAAAATAATTTCGAAGAAAAGCAAAGCTTCTTAGAAGTCTTCCACACTTTGAGACTCGAAAATGAACGTCGATGATGCTGCGCAGTCATCACTGAAATTATTTTCCAGCGACAGAAGAGAGGAGTACTGAATTCATTCCTTCTTTTTTTTTTAAAAAATCCTTTCAAAATATTTCCATAAACATTTTCCAACTAATATTACTATATATTTCTTCAAAGCTTTGAGAACCATTGTCAAAACCTCCGGGTCTTAAATTCAATATTTTCCAATTTAAATCTATTTTAATTTATAAGTCACCTTTATAAAATATTTTTATAGGATTTTTCTTTCTTAAAATATTCCACAAGTTGTTTTATCACTGTTCATTTTGTAATTCATCTTATTTATTAAATTACAATATCCAATTAATGATAATAACCGATATTTTCATTCCTAACAACCAGGTAAGCTAGATAAGTCACAATAATTTCTGAAAATTTTCCTTATATACAAAATATAATTAGAGCAAAATTATTTCATTTACCCAATTTCAAAACAATACTATGTCGAATTGTTCTGTTTAAGTGTTTAGAGATCCCTATCAATGACGTTAATTACTCGTATTGACCGGAATCCATAAGCCACTCAACAAATCAACCGACACAATAGATCACTAACAAATACGCTCTCTCATATATATACACTCAGCGACTCATCATAGGGTATTACTACCCTATTTATAAAGAGTCAGACCCCATAAAGCTAAGGTTATCGCTAAACCAAAGCTCTGATACCAACTGTAACGACCCGCCTTTTTGCGCTGTTTAAACCGACGATCAAATACACATGCCGATTCCTAACCATTCAAAAGGGAAGATGGTTATTGGGGTAAATAAGAAAAGAAAAGAAAGAGAAATAAAGGAAATGAAACAACACAGAATCTCGCAGCGGAACGATAAAATATAATAGTCAAATAAACAGTTCATGAAGCTATTTACTATACTTTGACAATTATTTATACAACATTTATCAGAGTTATACATATACAACATAACAATTAAAATAATGAAGCAGATAGCATGGTGCAAGGGTAATAATAGTAATAGTATACCAAATCTTCGTCTTCATCCTCCAGAATAGATCTTCAATAAGCTGAAAAACTCAGGTCTGACCCGAGCGTAATGAAAAGACAAAACACCCGAGTCAGGACTAAAATATCCTCATGTAAGCTAAATCAATCGTAAAAAAATATGAGTGTAACGGCGTCAGAGATGTTTACGGGGTTTGACATCTCATATCCAGTGCCAACGTGCGTGCAATAATTTAAGAGATGTTACGGGATTTTCCTTCTCTTAAGGATCCGTTAAACTATCTACTATGTAGTACAATACGCTAAGTAGATAATGCCTATCAGTAATATAAAGTATCAAAATAGCGTTAAGGCGTTACCATAATCCCCCTTAACACATTTTTATAATGCCATAGTCTATACAGCACCGTAAGCCCCTCCGTAAACTGGTGGTTATCCGAGGGTACCACATAGGTATAACACAAAACAAAACGTAGTGGTCGCGAATAGGATAATCAGTATGACAAGGTACATGAGGCGATACCAACTAGGATACTAGTAGCTGCGTGATCCGGACTGATGTTGAGCATAGCCAGCAGCTACCCCAACACCGCGAAACAACACTCCCAAATCAAGGGGTGCACCCAAATCGAATCACAAATGTAATAGATATGGTATCGAAGAAGTGTGTCCGCTAGAGATGGCGAACCTCAATGGCCCGGCGCGGCTCCTGTTTTAGTCATGTCAGGGGTCATCCAATATCGTTCTCTTTCTTCAGTCAATGCGTTCGCCAAACCGTCCACTTCATTCTGGATCAACACTCCGCGTATAATAGTTACTAAAGTGGTTTTCGGTATCGACAGAGAGTATGTCCATATCCGATCCCGGTCTCTTTAGTAACTATGTATTATTACACCATTGGCTCTTTTACATTTCAAATCGATTCATAATTGATATCAAAATATCATATTCGCTTCAAAAATCAAATCCATTTCAAAAATCAAATCCATTTCAAATATCATCGTAATCTATTCAAATGTAAGATTTCGTTTCAAAAATCATTTTTCGCATCAATATCTCATTTCGATTTCAAAATCATTTCGAATTTCAATTTAGGTTGCAACTTCATTTAACCCAATTCGTATTTAAATTCAAGACTTAAACATAACATTTCACCTTATTAACAAGCTTGGAATTTTAGAAAATATTTTTTTAAGTTGTTTAAAAGTAGTTTAAATAATTAAAGTAGTTAAAAATACTTAAAATCTTTAAATGGATTTCAAATAGATAAATTAGTTTAAAATAATTTAAATTGGGTTAAGTAGATTAAAAATAGATTAAAATAGTTTAAGTATTCAAAAGTGGTTTATATAATTGAGTAATTTGGAAAACAAAATAAAACAGCTTCAAAACCAAACCATTTCAATTATAACTTCCCAATTCAAATCCATTTCAATTTCCATTCTACCGATTCAATTTCGATTTCAATTCAAATCAATGTCAACTTGACTTCAAATTAATTCAATTTTACATTCACCTTCAATTTATTCAATTTCAATTTATATCGATTTTTAGCTTGATTTTTCAAAATATCAATTTTTAACACTTAACAAAATTATCCTTTAATATTCAAATTTAAATCCCAATTTCAAATATGATTCAATTTCAAGCTCAATTTCAAAATATCAATTTATATCGCTTTTACTTAGTAATATTCAAAGCTCGAATTAAGGGTTCAATCTTTAAACAAATTAATTTTCGAAATTCAATCATATCCCGATTTGAAATTCCAAAGTCTCCACTTTATTTATTTAACAATTTCTTTTAACCAAAATTTATTTCAACATTCCAAACTCAATTTTTGATAAATTCGATTTCTATAAATTGATTTCTATTTAAAACTTTTAAATCAAAACATTTAAATAAATTTCAAATCGACAATTTTAAAATTATTAATTAGCCAATTCGGTGTCCGTATATAATTTTCTATCCTATGGCCAAGTAATACTTATTTCAATTAAATGTTAGGGATGAATATATATCACTTAAATCAAATCACAGTTTCATATGTATGCATAACAGGATATATATAAGCAAATAAACATCCAAATATTTAAATATCAACCAATAGCATCCATTGAAATACATCATCTAATAGACAATACAATTCATGGCAATTTCATAGTTATCAATGTCAGGTAATTTAATCGAATTTCAATTTCAATTTCAATTTAACTGTCAATTTAAATTTAAACGGTTAATTCAAATGACAATCTATATGACAGTTAAATTTTTATCAAACAACGATAAATAAAATCATAACACTTCATAATGTCAAATTTAACTAGCATAAAGGTACGTAGTACGTTGTGAGCGTTATAAAACACTCACCTTGATTTCAATGTAGTTCCAGCGTTTTATTTCGAATAAAATTAAACGAGCGTTGAATTTTACCCAAAATTTTACCTAGCACCAAGCGATTCCAATCCAGCTCCATTGTGTAGTGTTCGTCCATACGAACCCAACGCAATTGATTTCGTGCTTTTTCGACCTCGTATGAAAGAGATATTGCATTTTAAACTTTTAACGAATTATGAAATAATAATTTTACAAATTATTTTACACCTAAAAACCCTACATCCATCATCGGCCGTCCCTCTCAGTTGAGAAAATCGTGGCCGCTCAATGCATCTTCTCCTTCCCAGGTCTTCATACGCGAATAGGAACCCATGCCGCCACATTTCTTCGAATTTTTACAACCACCAACCTCCACTACAACACGATCGGCCAACACCCCTTCAAAGATCGAAGTCGCCTTCACCTCTGTCCAAAGAACGGTGAAGCTCGGCACCCTATTTGCCTCGAACGACGTGCGCGACGTGAAGCCATACGCGGCCCCCAGTACCTCCAAATGACAACGATGCACGCAATCAACCGTATGGATTGAAAGTTCTCACCACGCTCTTCAACTTTCGTGTTGAACACTTCGCGTAATTGCTTGTGGATTGAGAGTAATTAAGGAGGAAAGAAACGTGATTTTCAGCCTTTGGTTTGAATAAGAGGCGGCGGCTGTACAAAACCCTAGGTTTTTCTAAATTTTGCAAAAGTGAAATAATATCGAGCTTATATAGAAATTCTGACGAACACTATTCATTTCGGATTTTTCGAGCTCTGATTTACGCGCAGTGACCGGCGTTTCTAGGGTTAACCCGCGTTCCGGACACAATGGAACTGGTTTCAGAAGCTAATTCGATCATCTGTGCGAGTTACGGCAGTAAACGATCAATTTTAAATCAAACCGATTAAACGAATTTCTAGGCGTTTTGGCTCACCCCGGACAAACGGTAAATCCGATTGATACGAAATTTGAAATCTTACAATAATATCATGTTACAGAACCGATGAAACTAGTTTCGTCGAAATCCGAGACTGTTTGAAAAATGGCTATTTTAACTCGTCAATTAAATATTAAAATATTCAATTTTCACAAATTTGCTTTAAATTCAATTTTAAAAGTTCTACAACATCATTCTAACTTTAATGTGATAAAATAAAATTTTACAAATCATTTTTAATCATATTAAACCCGTTATTCAATTATTCAATAAATTCCAAATATTAAATTCTTATTAACTCTATTATAATCCCGATATAACTTACATTCACTTTGGAAACCAATTTGAATCATATTAAATCAAATTTCAATTATTCACTCTATTTTCATATATTAAATTTCAATATCAAATTAATCATATCAAATGCGGAATTTAATTATTCAAACATTTGTAATATTAAATTTAAACAAATATGATTATTCTTAAATCACTATCTTTTGAAATATTCAAAACGAGCTTAAAAATTTAACTTTTGAAACGAATTAAAATTATAGAACAACCATTTCCATTATGCGGTTACTCAATTCCCATTATTAAATTATTCAATAAATTCCAAATATTAAATTTAAACAATTTCGATTATCCAATAATTCATTATCTTTTGAAATATTGAAATTGAACTTATAAGAGTCAACTTTTAAAACCAATTCACAATTTAGAACACTAATTTACATTTGTTTTTCCATATATTCCCTTATAACCAAGTTATAACATTTGAGTCAATTCAATTAGATTAGAACTCCATTCAATCTATAAATAATTACTTGGATAATTATTGTTGCTATTCATTCTAATTATTATTATTCCAAACGAATTACAATTTTTTTCTAACATTAAACCACGAAATTTTATCAAATTAGCTATTTTAATTATCGAAAATTTACGGGTCGTTACACTCTCCCCCACTCAAAACTTTTCGTCCCCGAAAAGGAAAAAGAAGGGAAAAGAAACTAAGTAAAGAATACAACATTAGATATATTTTATTCAAAGTTACCAACTTATAAAAAAATGAAATTCCATTTATAAAGTCATAACTACACTTCCACTAAGTTACTCCGAACGGCTTTCTAACTTTAAAATTTAGTTATCAAAACAAGTAAAAAAAAATTAAAACTTGAAAAATATTCTAACATCCGGATTTACGGAAAATTTCGGCAGAGTCTCCTTTGCGGCTACTCATTGGTTTTATTAGTGTATAATTTAGTTTTAAAACATTTTCTTTTATGGTTATATAAATATTAAATAAGGAAATGTATTTAATAAGATATAAAATTACATTAAAACATATATATATATATATATATGTATGTATGTTAAATAGAATATAATATATAAATTATATAAAAGCATTTTTTATACTTGCAAATTTCAAATGTATGAAATATAATATGAAAAATAGTAAGTGTTAAGATTTTAGCATATAATTTAACAAGTGTAACTAATTTTTCATGCATAATTAACAAGTGTCAATAATTTCATTTATTTTTAAAAATAATGAATATTAAGAAAACAAGCTATATATATATATATATATATATATATATATTTCTATCTCTTCCCTTCTCATTTTCTTTATCTGTTCAAAACTCAAACCTGAACAAACCAGAAAACAAAAATTCAAAACAAACACAAACTATTTCATAACGCAGAAAATCAAACTAAAACTTGAAATTCAACAAACCAGAAAACAAATTTCAAACCTGATTTGAAGTAAACAACAAGTAGTTCAAGATCAAAGCAAGATTTCAACCTCAAAGCTTAAGAAAAGCAAGGACCATCCAAACAAATCAAATTCAATGATCTAAAGCAAGAAACAAGTTTCCAGATTTTCAATTCATAAACATTTCCAAGGCTCTTCTCTGTTTTCAAAAATAAGGTGAGTAAACTTCTTTGATCTGATCTATAAAATGGATATTATAACGTCCCTGACTCGACCTTCGAAAATCGACACAGAATACGACACTCATATTCAAATACCGCATATCCAAACGTCGAATCTGGTTCGCCGGAGCTTGTAACACATCAAGTAAAACAACACAGCGGAAGAAAAGTGTAACGCCCGCGGAATTTCGTTCTTCGAAAATTCAACATCGACACTCACTTTATCGACTGCCGAGAAATCGAAGGCCAAAAACCGAGATGTTATGGGTTTTAAAAAGAAAAGAAAAGAAAGAAGAGAGAAAAAGAAAAATAGAGGGAAAAGAAGATAGACAATTTTTAGAAAACAGAGAATTAGAAAAACAGAAGATAGAAGAATTTTAAAATAGAACGGACAAAAGAAAACAACAGAACAACATCAGAATCTCACAATTCGCAGCGGAACAACATATAATAATAAATGAATAATCTTTAAACAAAGAACTATATCAGTTATTACATTACATTTCATTTCATTACATCATATCATCAGAGTGTACAACAACAACAACAAACAGTGCAACGGAAAAAGAAATACTATATAAACTAGTAATACGCCATGCCATCCAGCTTGCCTCCAGCAACTCCTGAATATCCTGAATATCCTGATAAACCTAACTCTTAACTGCCCGTGTGGAAATTGGTGGGCACCCAGAGTTTAGGAAGGAAAACAATAAACTCCAAGTCAGTCATGTGACTGGTGTGAGAACTCAAAACAGTTTATTTATCTTTAAAATCAAAATAGAGGAATATTTTTAATTCAATTCGCAATGTTTTTAAAAATGAGACTACCATAAGGCCTCCCGCACACACACACATGCAAACGCAGAATCGGAGGAGATTTCTCCTTATGATAGTCAAAGATGCTTGATACGCATTTAAAATAATATTTGATATTATTACTAGTGCATAGTATAGAAAAAATTTCATTTCAAAAGTAGAATATAAATCTTAGCCAACATACGACCATTATCGTATGCCTACTATAGCTAACTATGTTCAATAGCAGGTTACCGCCACATTCCATAGCAGGTTATACAACTAAAACCGTACAAGTCTCGTATTGTTTCTTTGGATTTCCAACGAATGGTCAGGCCAAGGAACTTCCCATTGCCACATGAGAATGCCTCTGGAAAGACATCCCCGAGAACCAAACCGGATCTCTGCCAACACAAGGCCGGGTTACCCCTAACTGGGTAACTACTGTCACGAGCACGCCATTCCCCGGTCCTTTAGGACCTTTTCAACCGAGCGCTCGATATCCAACATCACACCATAATAAATAGAGTGTTTTCAACATGAGTAAGTATCTGGGCTCCATACCATGATACCACCCCTTTCCAGAAGGAAATGCACATACCCTAAGGGGAGCTACAGCAACCCCTAATAACCTTGCCGCATCTTTCCTGTTTTGACCATTTCCGGGATGTGAGGCTCGACGAAGTCACGTCCACAAAAACACACTTTGTACAAAAAGCCGTGCTTTGGGTCAACAAATGATCAACACAATGATCACTAAGATAGACGATCAAATAAATGATCCTATCACAATAATCAACACAATGATCATTTCAGCAACACTCAGCATGTCACATTACCAAAATGGGATATATCGCTGATAACTTCAACTATATAACCTTTGAGCTCGTACGTCTAAAAGAAGGGTGTTAAGCAAAGAATAAATTCTCCGCCACCAACAGAAATATATTTGAAAGAAATCGGCTTTATATCTCAACTTGTAATGTCAGGCATACAATCCATACAAGTCTGTTCCGGGATCGAACAAAACCGAAGGCACTTACAAAGAAGTCCTTGCAATCCGGATATTCACAATCCTGATCGGATTTCCCATCACTTAGGGAGTCTCTATACCGTTGCAACTCAGTGCAGAGACAATCGATAGGTCATCCTATCGCTTTCGCAAATACCGGGTCTTCAACACCGATCTTCAATGCAATTTACAACGACGTATCACATATTCGGAATGGGTTATACGACCCCATGGTCCTTTCCCGGTTAACCCGAATAGTGAGCGCTTATTCAAAAATAAGTGTGCATTCAAATTCAATCAATTCACATCAAATACCCATTCAAAGGGAAATATTGATAGTCGCTATTGAACTATCACTGGATATGCACACATCACCAGATTCCAAATAATTTTCCAAATTATTATTTTCCAAAATATCTTTACAAGATATAAAATTTCAACACTTCAAAAATAAATCAACATTTATTTTCAAAAAAAATTCCCTTTTCGCTTATAAATTCCTTAGTGAATTTATATTCCAAAATATTCATGCATATACGATTTCAATTATTCATTTCCAATTTATCTTCAGAAAAAGATAAATTCTAATTATTCACTTCATATTGGAAAACATTTCCATACTTATTTATTCATAAGTAATTCACAAATTCCTTTTATTTTCAACACTGGAAAATATTCAATATACTTAAATCGAATTAAGTATATAATTCATTCTTTAAGGTAATCATTCCCTTAAACATTTTTATTTGGGCCAAAACGAATGTTGCGTAAAACATCGTTACGACAACCCAAAATCACTAGTATAGGGATTCGAAATTAAATAGATATATAAATCCCAATACTATTCTAAACATTTCCTTTCGGAAATTATTTACTATAACAACAGTGTTATAGTCCACCATTTCCTTTTATTTCTCGAAAACGTCTATTTCAACAATAAATGTTGAAATCTATGGTTTCGAATCTCAACACATTTTAAACCATCGTTAGATCGTTTTAATTCTATTTAAAACATCATATCTAAAACAATTTCTTTAACGTATTATTCACTATTCAAAAACGTGAATATACTACCTTAACAAATTTCATCATTTCTATTCATTTTATTTCAAAGGATTATTCAAAGTCTAAAACGTGAATAAAATCTCCATTTATAAGTTATAACAATTTTTTTACTTATTAAAATAAGTCTTTTTACAAATTTATAAAACAACGTTTATAAATTCTATTTCTATTTATTCTATAAAAACTTCCTTTTTTATACATCTCCTTTATTAACTTATTCGATTTATAACTCGGTTATAAACTACAGGTTCATATTATAAGTTAAACACTTATAATCTATTCGTTTGCAAAACCATTCCATTGAACTTCATAATTATAAATCTTATAACTTATAAGATTCAATTATTTATCCAAATCTTATTACTTTAATAACTTTACAAATTTTATAAACCTACTGTTTATAAAATCCCATTTATAACTTTACAGTTTAAAATTTCATAAATTTCATTCATTTAGGAAATTCATTTTCACTACATTCAAACACTTATAAAAACTCGTTTTATAACGTCCATATTTCAATTTATAAATATCCATTTATAAATCTCTTAATATAAATTAATTTATATTATTCTTTTAAACGTCATTAAATTCCTTTAAAATTTCACCGTTCTCTTGATTTATAAAATAATCAAATTTTATAAATCTTATATTCAAACTTCTAATAATAAACTCAAGAATCCAGTTTAAACTATTTTATAAAATCATTGGTTCATATTTCTCAAAAACCGACTTTTAATCGTATTTCTAAAAATCAGCTTTTTAACTATATTTCACAAAAACCATAATTTTTATAACTTTAAAAATTATAACGTTTATTTATTTAAAATGGATCAATTCCAAAAATATAGTATATTTTCAAAAATCACTTTAAAACCATTTTAAAATCCCAAAATCTGGGTCCAATGATGCTACACACCAAATAGTCAATCACGACTAACAACGATATCATATATCGATATGATAATCCATCAAATATCAAAATATCTGAAATAAAATAAATACTGTTGAGGAATCCAGTTGGATCCCTCCAACCTGTTTCCTGCATCCAAAAACATTAGCACAATACCAATTTCGCTCCAGTACGAAATTATCGCGGTATATGTTCTTAATAAATATTATCCGCTTAATAACGGCGTAATAGGGTCTCATCCGCTAAACAAAAAATGCGGGAAATCAACAACTGCAATATATACATATGCCAATATATATATATTGATATTATATATAATACCAATTTCACTGTTTATGAAATATTCGCGGTATATGTTTATATTAAATAACATCCGCTTACTAACGGCGAATAATGTCTATTTTAACAATCAATAATTTACAGTCATCATTCAAACATGCATTCAAATATTTTAAATCTAACTATTTAAAATAAAATCGAAATCTATTCGATTGAGTGAGAAATTCTCACCTTGGTTTTAATTTCCGTTTAAGCTTTTATTTCGAATAAAATTAAACGCGCGTTTAATTTTACCCGAAATTCTCACTAACTCCAAACGACTCCAAACCAACTCCATCGCGTAGTGCTCGTCCATACGATTCCAACGCAACTGAGTTTGCATTTTTTCGACCTCGTATGAAAAAGTTATGATTTTATGAACATTCACGAATTTTATTTGTATAAATTATAATATAACTTTATAAACTTTAAACCTATTCCATTCAAAGCCGTTAGATCCCTCTCTCTTGAATCCAGGCCGCACGACGCACTGTCCCCCTTCTCCCTCTCTACACAGTTACGCGCGACATTAGGGTTTAGGAACCCATGGAACACGCACACCACATGAACAACACGGCCACCCTACGTCGACGAAAACACGATCATCTCGCCACCATTCGAAGCGCCTCCTCCAGAGCCACCCACGCCGGCCGACCGCACCCCCCTCTTGCCTCGATTCGTGAGAAAAATGCCTACAAAACCGTGACCTTTAGGTGCAAATTCCCATCGATTGGTAGCTTAGAAAACGATCATAGCCGTATAGATCGATAGCCCTTACATCGCTCTTCGATTTGCTAGTTGAAAGTTTTCGATAATATTGAGTGGATCTAAAGAAATTAAGGGGAGAAGATTGTTGTTTTCTGGCCGTTCAAAATGGGGTGGCGGCTGCAAATTTAGGTTTAGGGTTTTTCTTTTTTTTATTTATTTTAGATTTAAGGTGATATTTATAGGAAAAGCAAGCGTAAACACTATTCATTCCGGGAATTCCGAACTCCGATTTAGACGCCGTAACCAGCGTACCTAGGGTTTATCCCGCGTTCCGGACACAATGGAACAGGTTTCGGAAGCTAATTCGGAAGTATGTGCGAGTTATGGCTGAAAACGTTCAATTTAAATTAAACCGATTTAAACGATTTTCTAGGCGTTTTAATTTGCACCGGACAAACGGTAAATCCAAATGACTTGAAATTTGAAACCTTATAATAATATCACATTACGGATCCGATGAAACTGGTTTCGTCGAAATCCGAGACTTTTTGAAAAATGGCTATTTTGACTCGCCAAATTTAAATTAAAAATAATTCGATGCGTTTCGAGCTGCCACGATCAAACGATAGCTCCGATTGACACGAAAATTGAAATCCGGTAATAACTAACTATTACGGATCCAATGAAACTTGTTTCGTTCAATTCTGAGACTGTTCAAAAATTGGCTATTTTACAGTCAATTATTTAATATTAAAATATTCAATTTTCACAAATTAACTTTTAATTCGATTCTAAAAGTTCTAAAATATTTCTATAACTCCAGTATGATAAAATAAAATTTTCCAAATTATTTTCAATCATATTTAACTCAATTTTTAATTATTTCCATAATTTAACGTATTAAATTATTGATTTAAATTATTCAATTAAATCCAATAATTCAAATTAAAATTTATTTGACTTATAAATTCACTTATAAATATTTAAAATAAATTAAATATTCAAATTTTAATTAAATAAAATTCTGGGTCGTTACAAAAAGAAATTAATACCATATACAACCAATGATACAATATCCAGAATGATATACGACAATGATGTCAATATGATACAAGAAATATCAGAGACAATAAACGACAGCGGAAAACGAATAGCAAAAGAGATAACTTCAATGATCAAGCTGCAACACCAATCCAATGCTCAAAGCCAAAAATCCAAACCACAAGCTCGAACCACCATCCAGTTCACCAAGCTAAGCAAGTCTCGTCCATGAATCCAAAGACTCCAATATGCAAGATCTCCAAAGAATACCAAAGAGAAAGTTGAAAGCTACCCAATCGATATTAATATCTACTATCTGAAAAACCCAACTCTAGACTGCCCATGTGGAAAGTTGTGGGCACACAGAGTTTAGGAAGGGAACAATAAACTCCAGGTCAGTCATGGGACTGGTATGAGCAAACTAAAACATTTTATCTTTAAAAAAACAAAAGAATTGAAATTTGAAATCCGTAATGCTTTTTGAAAAATGAAACTACCATAAGGCCTCTCGCCACACACACCATGCAAACGTAGAATTAGAGGAGATTTCTCCTTAATCATTAGTTGATTAACTCTTAATTAACAGTTAACCCATCCTTAATTAATAGTTAACCAATCCTTAATTATCATTTGATTAATCCTTAATCACCATTGATTAATCAATTAATTACCATTTAACAACTTCTTAATTAATCCTTAATAACGGATTAATTATTCTTTAATTATTAATTAACAAAACCATAATTATTAATTTATAAAACTTAATTACAAATTAAGCACTTCCTAATTACTAATTAAGTAACCTTTAATTACTCAATTAATTAATCATTAATTACATAATTAATAAATCTTAATCGCTTGATAAATTAAGTCTTAATTACACTTAATTAATTAATCTCTAATCATTAATCTTTAATTATCTAATTAATGATTTTAATTACAAATTAATTAATCTTTAAATTAATTAACTTTTAATCCTTAATCATTTATTAAATCAAGTAAATTAATTACCGTTAATTAATTTCTTAATTAATCCTTTATAATTAATTAAACTAATTAAGTATACTTAAATTAATTTAATTATTTTAATCAAGACATTAAACCTTAATTAAGATAAACATTTCTTATTAATACATTTATTAACATTAACATAATTACACCATTTATCTTAAAAATTATCTTTACATAATTAAATCATTAATTCAGTTTAAATATAAATAATCAGTTATCTTGATAAATTAAAGTTATCAAAACATAACTTTAATTAATTAACTCAAACATTTATCAATTAATAGTTTTTAAAGTTATTTTAAATTCGAATTTAAAAACTTGTCTTTTAAATAAACTTTTTAAAATTACTTTCATGACTCAATTTAAATACCACTTTAAATTTATTAACAAAATTTAAGTTTAATAAACTTCAAACTACTAAAATGTTTAAGAAAACATTTATTATATAAAAAGTAATTTAAAAAAGGTTTAAACTAAATTTATTTTTAAATTTCAAAAATCCTTGTTTTTAAAACTTTTTAAATTTTCTCAATCACCCTACTTCGGGTCAAAACCGAAGGCTGCTCGGGTGGAACCCGAATTTCCTTTCTTCTCCCCATTTTCTTATACCTAGCTAAAAAAATTTAAGTTTTTAAAATGTACAGGCGATCATACAAAACCCACACGAGTATCAACTCGAGTCATCCACTCGAAATCCCGATCTCTTCTTCGAGCAAACCACACCCCAAAAAAAACACTGATACCCAAATATCACCGTGCATATGCACCACCACCTGAAGCAACTTCGAACATCGCCACACCCTCCGGCACATCACCAACGACTACCTCAACTCCATCAACTACCCAGATCAAAATTTCGAACCAAAAACAAAAATCGAGCTACTCGACTTGCCGCTGAACAAAACAGTTCATCAGAAACTTCCTTCAACCCATCGCCTCAGGTCACCGGAGACCTCGCAACCCCGTCCCTAGCTCCATCTCGGTCTCCAGCTCCGATTCCACTACTTGCGGTGGGGTCTGATCCAATTCTGACACCACAGCGAACTCAAACACCTCAACCCCTCAACCATCTCACAAAACCCTAAAATCACCTCGCTTGGCCATCATAATCGATGAAATTTTTTGCGCATATTTTTCCTAGAATCGCCAACGTCCAAGCTATCTTCACCCACTATTCCAAGACCCATCGCTATGTCGATCACCAGAAATCGACAGAAACACTCAATTCCGTTCATCCTAAAATTCTTAACCAACACGAAACTAAAAATCTTGATACTATTATCTAAATTCACTATTTTCAGAGATGAATCATGTTATAGAATCAAAATATAAATTCTACATAATCAAGTTTTCAGACTTTACTGTGTTTTCACTGTTTTATTTTCCTTCCCAGATAAAATGCTTGATAATAATATTTTTGAACTTAAAAAAATGATATATAGTTTGTTCAACATATTTCGTTTGACCATCACAAACTATAGAAGATTTGGGGAAGAGGAATTTGATTTCAAATCAAATTTGGTCTGAAAGAAAACAAACAGAGGCTAAAGGATTTATATATCCTGATATGCACACATCATATTCAATGTATATATAAACATGCAGGCAAAAACAAAACATTTTCCTGATATACTTCCATCATTAATCCATAAAATCAAGAAATATAAATAGTTTTAGTGGGTTTGCTCACCTTGGAAAGAAAAACAGAGGACATGAATGAAATCTGGGAACTTGAACCTGGATTCTTTTTGATCTGTTATAGGTTGAATTAGTTACTGAATTTGGATCTGAACCTTGCATTTGTTTTAGTTGATGTTGAGTTTTGATCTTTAAGTTGTTTATAGGTTTGCAAATAGATCTGGTTTCATCTTTGTCTTGATTTTGTTATGCTTGATTCAGGTCATTGTTTCTAGGTTGAAAGCTTGTGAAAGTTAAATTTCTTTCAGGTCTGAACTTTGTTTTGATGTCCATTTTGTTTAAGTTGCCTGAAGCTTAAACTTAGGTTGAACAGCTGAAGAACTTGAGTTGAATCAAAATCAGTACTTTACTTGGTTGTTTAAATCAGTTGCTTCAGATTTGCAACTGAATTTGTTCTGTTGAACTTGTGTTGAAAATAGGCTTTTCAAACTGAGGTGGTTTGATTTTATTTTTGATTCTTTTGGTTTGTAGTTTAGTTTGAAAAATGAAGATAAAAAGTTTTGAACTGAGATTGCTTAACCAGATTTCTTCTCTTTTACATATCTCTCCAAAATTCTAAAATGAAAAGAGAATTTTATTTTTTTGCCACTTGTTAATCTTGTGTTTCTTTAGTTAACACTTGTGATTACATAATCTTCTTTTATTTACACTTGTTCAAACTCATGTTTAACTTCTTCACATTTGTTAAAATTAAGTAAATTTATATTTGAACCCTTTTCTTTATTTTATTTATAAATTATGTTTTAACCCTTTTTGTTTTAGTACTTATGTTTATATATATATAAGATTCCAATTTAACTTTACTCGTATATGTTTTATGTTATGTATTTTTGCATACAAACCTTTTTATTATTCAAAAAAATTTAATCTATATACATTTACTTTCATAACTATTTACATATCCTTAAGAAAATGATTTTAAAACTAATTTTATTAATAAGTGATCACATATATTCATTTATATAAGAATTTAACTTTAAATAACCTTTTGAAAATTCATGGTATTAAATTCAAGATATAACTTTCAAATAAAAATGCATACTATAAATACAAAATAAATTTCCCTATTAATTTCAAAATTCTATTTTCAATAAATACACATTTTATTTTGGAAAAATTTAAAGTTAAATTTGCAAATTACTATCTATTTATATAAATAAATAAGCACATATCTCATTTAATTTGAAAAATTCAAATTAATTCACAATTTTAAATTCAGAAATTTATTTTAATTATCAATTTAAATTCGACTTAAAATCGGGATAGCTGCATATGTGGTGATTAATGTTGAAGTGAAGCTGTGAAAAAATGTTGCTTGAATGAAAATATATACAAATATGTATGTGTGTGTGTGTGTCTATACCTATGCATGTCTGTTGAACAAGCATATTTGTCTCTGTGTTGATTACAGGTTTTAAAACCTGTTTCAAGTATGGTTAACAAGTAGATTTAACCTAGAGCAACAAAACACGGTAAACTCAATGCATGATGAAAATTTGATCTCTTTAATTGTTTGATTTACCTATATAACCTAAATTATTTTCGAAAACGATGATTTTTAAAATTGGAATCAAGATTTTTAATTCTGTTTTGAATGAGGAATCTCAGGTTGAACGGTTTTGGGACTTTTGGTGATTTCTGGTGATCGATAAGATGAGGTGGGTCGTGTTCATGGCTGAAGGTAGTTTGGGGATTAGGGATCATGAGAAAAATATTCAGTGATTTTTCTTATGACCGTGGAGGTTGAACAACGGTAATCTAGGGGTTTAAACCCAGTTTTGGTCTACTTCATTTTCCAGGCGAGTGTGGCGTCGACGATGTATCGGACAGGACCGGACATGGGGGATCAAAGCGTGGATCTTCGATGAATCTTTGGTCGGAGTGGCATAGGTTCGGATAGCTTGAGGTGGCGGCATGAGGAGGATTTGGATGATCCAGTCTGGTTTCCAGTTGAACCCATGTTGATCGATTTCGAGTTCATCAACGTTTCGAAAATCTGGGTAGTCCTACGGTTAGTATAGGTCGTCATCGTCGTGTTATAGGTGGTCTCGATGGTCGAAGCTGCTTCGATCACCTATGCATGTGCACGGTGTCAAGATTGTATCATTGGCTTGTTTTTTTGAGGAAGATGGTGGAGACTCGAAGTTGATCTCGGGGAGATTAGTTTGTGGATCGAGTTTTGGTTCGGGGCGTTTGCGTGGGTAAACACGAGTTAACAGGTTTTAAGTTTTTAAAATTAAACAAAGTAAAAAAAGGAGGGATTTACTCGAGGATGAACTCGGGGGAACTGGGTTTTGACTCGGGGTGACACTCGAGTTAATTCGAGGTATGTGTAGTTGCGGTTTTCAAACTTTAAACAAATTCAAATTTAAACATTTTTAACACATTCTTTTGAATAATTGTTTTTATTTAAGTATGGGATTAGTTTAAGGGTTTAAAGTAAATTATTTTAAAGTAATTAAGTCTAATTTATTTAATCATGTGACCATTATTTATAAATTAATTCTTATGTTAATTAAAATAAATTTAATAGTGTAGTTAAAAAGTTAATTAAGAAGAAATGTTTTCAATTATTAATTAACTTAAATATCCTAAGTTAATTTTTGTGTTAATGATAATTAATTCCAAGGTTTATTAAATAAAGATTTTTAATGATAATTAAGTAATTAATTAAGATAAATGGTTTATCTTTTAATTAATTAAAATCTTAAGTAATTAAAGATTTATTAATTAATGAAAGTAATTAAAAGATAATTACTTAAAGGATAATTTCTTAATGTCAGTAATTAAAGAATAATGAATTTATTAATTGATGATTAAAGGTTAATTAAATATGATTAAAGGTTAATCAAATAATGATTGAGATTAATTAATAAATAATTAAGGTTAATTGATTAATAATTAAGGATTAACTAATTAATGATTGAGGATAATTAATCATTAATTAAGGATAATTAATGAAAGTAATTAAGTGGTTAATTAATTATAATTAATTAAAATGATGGTAATTACTTAATGTTAATTTAGTAGGATTTAAAAGTAATTAATTTAATTTATTTAGAGAATTAAATGGAATTAATTGGGAATTGAACGACTAATTCATCTTTCTTATGAATGATTGGATTATATTGAATGCCTTGAATTGGTTGATATCTCTAATATGTGATTTGTGATACTTTGCTTTGGATTGAGCTATGATATCTGTGATATATTGCTCTGTGAACGTGAACTTTTGAATTGAACTGAAATTGTTTACTTAAACAACTTGGCCTTTAAAACGGCATTTGAATTTCGATGTGACCGGGGGTCGGATTTCAAATGGTTATCCGAAAACCACATCGAATCTTAAAGATGAATATTTTGTTTAAAAGATTATAAATGGAAATTTGTTGTGACTTATGTGTCACACGTTTTGAAATAAGCGCTCATTATTCAGTTAAGCCGGAGGAGGATGTTAAGTCATAAAACCCATTCCGAATAATGATACGATGAAATGGGATTGCATTTGAAGACGATGGTTGAAGACTGGGTATTTTAGAGAACGAAAGGATTGCTTGCCGATTGTCTCTACACCGAGTTCTCTGGTATAGATATTTCCCTATGTGACGGGGAGTCCGGTCGGGATTGTGGATATCCGGGTTTGCAAGGACTTCTTCCTTAATTGGATGAAGTGCCTTCTGTTCCATTCAGACCCAGGATGGACTTGTATGGATGTATGTCTGGCATTACACTTTGAGATGTAAAGCTGATTTCTATTAAATGCATTTCTGTTTGGTGGCGGAGAATTTATTATCTTAGCTTAACACCCTTCTCCGAGACGTACGAGCTCAAAGGTTATGTAGTTGATGGTTATTAGTGATATATTTCCAACTTGGTAATGTGGCATGCTAAGTGCTGATCATTGGTTGATCAAAGCATGGCTTCATTGAACCTCACACCTCGGAAATGGTTGAAACATGAAGGATGTGGCAAGGTTATGAGGGTCGCTCCCCTCAAGGTATGTGCATTTCCTTCTGGGTAAAAAGTGGTATTCTGGTATGGAGCCCAGATAATTTGCTTATGTGGTCATTGGTGTTTAGGGCTGTAACAACCCGCATATTTTACGATTGGATATTTAAATATTTTATTTAAATGTAGTATCGTTAGTCAGATTTAAGTCTGTAATGCTACTTTTTGCAAACTGCCGAATTGGGACTCGGGACCACTTCCATTGAGTTCAAAATGGTGTTTGCGACTTATTTAAGTGTAAACATCGATATGTTTGGAGTTAGCTAGAATTTCGACCTTTTCACTTAGGGCTTTGGGTTGGGTTTGGGTTTTAGCCCACTAACCCAACTCATCTTATATCCTAACTCCACCCTCTCTCCTCGTCATCCATTCTAATATTTCCTAACACTTCAACCTCTAGAAAAATGGGGGAAGAGAAAAGAAATTAGAAAATCCTAAGCCCTAGTTTCTTTGCAAATTCAAATTCTAGCTCTAAATCAAAGAGAAGCTTAGGTAAGCATCTCCTTCTTCTTCTCCATCTCAACCTCTCTCCAATTTCAGAAATTTCCTATAACCCAATTTGGGAAATTATTGCTTCTAAACTTAGATTGGAGTTTCTAGAGTTGAAGTTAAGAGTAGCTGGTCTTCCTTTGCTTTCAAGCTTCTCCTTCATTGTCTTTGGGTTTAAAGGTGAGTTTTTGAACTCACATCTACGTATATAACTTTCATTATTGTTAGGTATGAATTCCTAACATCTATTCACGTTCATTTTCTTTTGATTTGAATTAATTTGGTGAATTTTCCAATTTTGGTGTTTTGAAGTCAAATCTTTAAAGATCCTATCTTGAATGTTTGAACATGTTATTTGTGGCGTATCGAAGAGCCTATAGTGCTGGGTTGTCGATTGGCATAAATCCCTAGCATCCATCGCTCGTTCGATCGCATTTCGGTTTGGATTTTCCAATTTTGGTCTAGGCTGTTTTTTTTTGCCTAGCAGAAAATCTCAGACGTCTGAAATTAATTTCAGACGTCTGAAACCAAATCCAGACGTCTGGTTGAAAAATCCAGACGTCTGGAGAGGGATTTGGAAAAGGCAGAGACAAAATCCAAACATTTGAAACAAAATCCAGACGTCTGAAATCAAATTCAGACGTTTGGTTGAAAATTTCAAACGTCTGAAATGGCCCAAGAATTAAAAAGAGAAAGGAGAAAAGGATATATTTTCCAGAACATAGGGCCAGACGTCTGGAAACCCCTACCAGACATCTGGAACTGTCATTTTTGCCTATTTTGGCTATCTTTGAGTAAATTTCCAATTTTAGTCGATTTATGTCGATTCAATTAGTTGTCATCACTTATTATCGACTTCAATGACTTATTTCTTTGGATTTTTAGGGATATCCATTTTGATGGATTTGGTATCAATTTCTTTGGAATTAATTCACGTCTTCGTATGTGGATTGTTGGTGATTGATTGTTTCTACAATCATTTTTGTGATTTGTCACTTTAAAATACAAAGGTTTCTATACTAGTAGTAAATACTCAAACTCTTTCACAAAGATGATTTCAACTCTATTTTAATATAAAGCTCGTTTATAAAATCGCTTTCCAACCTATTAGTATATACAAACCTTTTCCTCATTCATTCGAGAAATCTCATTAAACGACTTACCAAGACAAGTGGTATGAAACACTTGCATTTACTTCGTCGGTTAATTTTTGGACTTGTTCGATTGAAAATCTTGTGAAAATTTTCAAGTGGAAATCTACAATTTGTTCGTAAATATTTAAGTTCAGCCAGTGGTTATGGGACATGAAGCTAAACTCATTTATTTACTAGCATAGTGTAATCGACACTCCTTGATGGTCGATGATGATCATTTTGTGGTTTTGACTTGCAATGTGCGATGTCTCTTTGTCTGCGAGGGAGACTAAACCCCGTTTCTGTGAAGTTTCGGCTCAAAATTGGTGGGGTAGCGACCCATGGTCTTCGGACCGTTTATGGAGCCTCGGCTCAAAATTGATGGTTAGCAACCATGGAATAGCGTTTCGTTTGTGATACACGTGTTGGTGAGTTTTCATGCTCCCGTTTGTGATAGGCCTCCCCCTTTGTGATTTCTAGATTTCTAATTGATGATTTCTAGAATTTGTGTTTCACCAATTTTTGTGATTTACATTGATAAGTTTTATCAATATTTGTTGTTTGGTGAATATATTAAAGAATATGACATTCTTTTTGGTGTTCGAGAATATTCGAGTTATTATATAATTTTTGTTGTTATCTAATGTATACTTGTCACAGTATGGCATTTTTGTTATCATACGTTTTTGTTATATCTCCTATCCTATCTCATTTTATCTGATATTTATAGCTAGACTGATCCGTTTATTATTTTCTTCTTAAATAATACTCGGGTCAGACCGAGGTGTTACAGGTGCTTCCACTTGACTTCTTAGCTGGGACTAGCTTTTGACTTTTGGCTAACTACTTTAGTTTAGTAGTTTTTGTTATTATATATTTGAGGTAGAGACTCCTTGATGTATACATGTTCTTTTATCTAGCACTTGTATCTATTCTTTTGTGATATTGTGGATCTTGTATGACCACTACTCTGATATACACTTCTATGTGTTATGTTCATATCTGTTTCCGCCTTTATGATATGGATATGTGTGACTGATTTGTGTTATGCTTATTTTATATTTGTTTCCGAAGATCATATAGCCATTGTGTAGTAGCTTTGAGTTTGTAATTGATATGTCGAATTTCCTCTTGAAATGAAATGCATGTTATATGATCTGACATATCGGTACTCGCACAAAGCAATTACACGGATGGCCGCTCCTCAACAGCCTTATTGTTTGTGCTAGTTGACGGCATTACCACGTAGTGTCCTTATCTAGCGTGAGTATAGAGGTGGAGAATCATAGCTTGGTATCAGATCCAAACTTTGGAACAATGTAGAATAATCTAGCAAGGATCATTGCCCTAAGTCCTTCTTAGGAGTCATGCTTTAGGATTTAATTCGAGTCTTTGTACTATTTTATCCTATTTTCTTTTATGATGCCTTGTTTTATCAATCAAGATTGTTTGATATTCATTCTGAGAATAACCTTTTTCTCCTTCTTTCTTTCTTTCTTAAAGAAGAGAAATGGTTAGACCAGGCCGTCCCAGCGCCGGTCAATCTAGTGCTACTCCTCGGAATGGAGTATTTATGTTTGTCCAACAGCTTCTAGATCTTGTAAAGAATGCTCAAGCTGTCGGACCCATTCCAGAGCCTACTCATCCAAAATCCGAATTTGCATGCATGTGCAGTGATTATACAAATTTGGGTGGAGAGCCGTTCAGTGGTTCCGAGGGCGTTATCGAAGTCCAAGCTTGGCTTAGAACATGCGATCGCATCTTTTCTCGCATGGATCATATTGATTTGCATCGTGTCCAAGTGGCTTCTAGTATGCTCCAAGAAAGAGCATTAGATTGGTATGAGCTTCTGATTTCTGAAATTATTGACGCGTATCTTACTTGGAAGCAATTCCGGGAAAGATTTGAATCGAAGTTTGTACTAGAAGCTGAAAAAGTGACTCTGGCCCGTCGTTTTATTGACCTTGTTCAAGGTGAATCTTCTGTGGCAGATTACGTCACATCTTTTGAATCGCTCTCTAAATATGGGGTCGAGTTTGTAAATACTCCATTGAAGAAAAATCAGAGGTTCGTCTATGGCTTGAATAAGAATCTCAAAAAGCCTTTACTTCTGAAACTGGAAGTTTCTTTTGATCAAATTGTTGATATCGCTCTTCGACTTGAAGAGGCAGATAAAGAGAGTGATGTTGAAGTTGGGAGTGCCAAACCAAACTTTAACAAAAACAAGAAGAGGCATAATAACTTCAAAGGTCCTTATCCCAACAAGAAAGTGAAACATGTAGCAAAGACTCCTACTTCTAGCCATGGAGAATGCTACAATTGTGGTTCTAAGGACCATTATGCAAATTAGTGTTCAAAGCCCCTTACTTGTCGCTATTGCAAAAGCTCGGGTCATTATATATCTTCATGTCCCAAACTTCAAAACAAGAAGGAGGGAAAGCTAAATGTTGTGCAAGCTCCTAGTAACACTTCTCGTGGTCAAGGTATTTCTCATTCTATCCTTGATGGCATTATTATGTTTTGTGATCATCCTATTCGAGTTCTTTTTGATACGGGTGCATCACATTCTTTTATATCAAAAGAACTTGTTGATACTTTTTCTTTAAGTGTTATGGATTTGATGACTTCTTTGAGAATTGCGAATCCGGTTGGTGGATCCGCAACACTCAGTTTGCTTTGTAAAGATGTTGAGATTATTTTATGTGGTTTTTCTTTCCGAGCCGATTTGCATGTCATGCGTTACTTAGGCTTTGGAATGATTTTGGGATGAATTGGCTTAACCATTATGAAGCCCATATCCTATGTCTTGAGCGGACTATTCATCTTCGACATCTCAATCTGTTAAACAGATTTCTGTTGTTCTTAAAGATTCGGATTCCACTTTGGCAGCATCCTTATATTCTCTAAACCCTCATGCTAACGATAATGATGATGAGGAAGATTTCATTTCTCTCATTCGCGTTGTTCCTGAATTTTCCGACATATTTGAGCCTGTTTTAGGATTACCGCCTAAGCGAGCAATTGAGTTTAGAATTAATCTAATCCCTGGAGCTCAACTATCACTCGTCCTCCTTATCGTATGTCCAATAAATAAAATGAGGAGATGCGTAAACAATTATCCGAATTGGAGACGAAACAATTTATTCGTTCTAGTTCCTCTCCTTGGGGAGCTTCAGCTATTTTTGTGAAGAAATCTGATGGTACACTTAGGGATTGCGTTGACTACCGCAGGCTTAATGATCTTACCATTAAGAATAAATATCCTTTACCTCGGATTGATGATCTGTTTGATCAACTTAGTGGTGCTAGAGTCTTTTCACAGTTAGACTCAGCAACCGGTTTTCATCAGCTTCGTATTGCAGAGGATAGCATTCCTTTGACATCGTTCCGTACTCGTTATGGATCTTATGAATGGATTGTTATGCCATTTGGTTTAACAAATGTTCCAGCTTATTTCGTTGACCTTATGAATCGAGTTTTCAAAGCTTTCCTCGATAGATTTGTTCTCATCTTTATAGATGATATTCTTTTTTATTCTAAACCAAGGAAGAGCATGAAAAACATCTTCGGATTGTGTTGGAAACTATTAGGAGCAATCAATTGAAAGAAAAATTTTCTAAATGCCATTTTTGGTAATCTCGTATGAAATTTCTCAGACATATTATTTTTGAATCCGAAATTTTCGTGGATCCTTTAAAGATTGAAGTGATTCAAAATTGGAAGAGACCGGAGAGTGTGACGGAAATTCGTAGCTTTCTTGGATTGGCGGGTTATTACCATCGTTTTATAAAAGACTTTTCAAAAATTTCCGTGCCTCTTACTAGTTTAACAAAGAAGGTAGCTAAATACATTTGGTCAGACAAATGCGAAGCTTCTTTTCAGAAATTAAAAGAACTCCTTTCTGATGCTCCTATTCTTGTGATTCCCGAAGGAAACCAAGATTTTATTGTTTATACCGATGCTAGTCGTGTTAGTTTGGGAGCCATTCTCATGCAAAGGGAATGTGTTATTGCTTATTCTTTTAGGCAATTAAAGCCAGTCGAGACTAGATATGCCACTCATGATTTAGAGCTCGTGGCTATTGTTTTCGCCCTTCGAATTTGGCGTCATTATCTTTTGGGAGAAGAATTTTTTCTCTACACTTATCATAAATCTTTAAAGTATTTATTTTCTCAAAAGGAACTTAATCTGCGTCAACAACATTGGCTTGAGTTCCTTGCATCTTATGATCTTGATATTCTTTATACTCCCGGAAAAGGAAATCGTGTCGCCGAAGCCCTTAGTCTTAAGCAATAAGAAGTTGTTTTGAATGATGATATCCGAATGGAATGATCTCGAGACTTTGTCTACTTATGAGATTCGAGATCGTGAATCCGATTCATGTTCATCTCTTGTTCTGTATAGCCTTGAGGCTCATACTTCTCTTTTAGACCGCATTCTTGAAGCTCAAAAGCTAAATCCCGAATTGGCTCTTATAGCCAACATTGTAGGGATAAAATTGATATTGTAGGTTTGAGAGACTTTGAAATCGATGCTCGTGGCGGCATTCCAAAATTTGGTAGACTTATCGTGCCAAATATTAGTGATATTCGTAAAGAAATTTTAGAATATTCTCATCGTTTTAAATTTACCATTCGTCCAGGTAGTAGTAAGATGTACGCGGATATGAAGCGACTTTATTATTGGGATGGAATGAAATCCGATATTGCTAACTTCATTAAGTGTTGCATGACTTGCCAACTCATAAAGGTCGAGCATAAAGGCCCGGTGGGTTATTGCAACCTCTTGATATTCCTATTTGGAAGTGGGACCAAGTCTCATGGACTTTATTGATGGACTTCCCCGTTCTCGTTTAGGCCATGATAGTTTATGGATGATTTTTGATAGACTTACAAAATCCGCCCATTTTATTCCTGTTCGGTCCAATAGGACCGTACCTCTTTTGGCCAAACTCTATGTTAGAGAAATTGTAAATTGCATGGAGTTCCTACCTCTACTGTTAGCGATCGTGATCCATTGTTTACTAGTGGATTTTGGAAGAGTCTTCAAAAAGATTTAGGAACGAAGCTTAGTTTTAGCACTGCTTATCATCCTCAGTCCGATGGACAAACCGAGCATGTGAATCAAACTCTTGAAGATCAATCTTGAAGATCTTCTTCGTGCATGTGTTCTTGATTTTGGTGGAAGTTGGGAAGATCATATTTCACTCGGTGAGTTTTCCTATAATAATAGCTTCCAATCTAGTATTGGTATGGCACCTTTCGAGGCACTCTATGGAAGGCCATGCTGATCTCCTTCTTGTTGGCTTGAGGCCGGTGAGAAGTTGGTTTTAGGTCTAGATTTTATTCATGATTCCATAGAAAAGATTGACCTTATTCGTCATAGGATGAAAGAAGCCCAAAGTAGACAAAAATCCTATACCGATAATCGAAGAAGGAAATTAGAATTTTCTGTGGGAGATTTGGTGTTTATTCGTGTTTCACCTATGAAGGATGTTGTGCATTTCAGTCGATCGGGAAAGTTAGCACCTCGATATATCGGTCCATTTCCCATAACCGAACGTATTGGTTCCGTGGCTTATCGCCTTTTATTACCGGCTCAATTTTCTGCTACTCATGACGTGTTTCACATTTCTCAACTACGAAAATGCCTTCGTGATTCCAATTCTATTCTTGAGCCCAGTGTTGTGGAAGAAATTGAAGTTTCTCCTTATTTGACTTATGAGCATCATCCTATTCGCATCATTGCTATGGAGGTTAAAAGTCTTCGTAACAAAGATGTCCCGCTTGTGAAAGTTCAATGGTCCCTAAATCCTAAGGATTGCTCTTGGAAATCCAGAGAATTCATGAATGCATCCGGACTTACTCTCTCGTGCTCCTTAGAGGTGAACTTCTGACTTCAAATTTTCTTTTGAGTCGATATGCTTTTATGGTTGTTACTTTTTATTTTCTTCTTAAGTTTTGCGAGGACACAATTTCCTTAAGGAGGGGAGTCTGTAACAACCCGCACATTTTACGATTGGATATTTAAATATAGTATCGCTAGTCGGATTTAAGTCCAAAATGCTACATTTTGCAAACAGCCGAATTAGGACTCGGGACCACTTTCATTGAGTTCAAAATGGCATTTGCGACCTTTTTAAGTGTAAACATCGATATGTTTGGAGTTAGCTAGAATTTCGACCTTTTCACTTAGGGCTTTGGGTTTCAGCCCACTAACCCAACTCATCTTATATCCTAACTCCATCCCCTCTCCTCTTCATTCATTCTAATATTTCCTACATTTCAAGCTTTAGAAAAATGGGGGATGAGAAAAGATATTAGAAAATCCTAAGCCCAAGTTTGTTTGCAAATTCAAGTTCTAGCTCCAAAATCAAAGAGAAGCTTAGGTAAGCATCTCCTTCTTCTTCTCCATCTCGATCTCTCTCCAATTTCAGAAATTTCCTATAACCTAATTTGGAAAATTATTGCTTCTAGACTTAGATTGGAGTTTCTAGAGTTGAAGTTGAAGAGTAGTTGATCTTCCTTTGCTTTCAAGTTCTCCTTCATTGTCTTTGGGTTTAAAGGTGAGTTTTTGAACTCACATCTATGTCTAACTTTCATTTTTGTTAGGTATGAATTCCTAACATCTATTTATGTTCATTTGCTTTTGATTTGAATTGATTTGGTGAATTTTCCAATTTTGGTGTTTTGAAGTCAAATCTTTGAAGATCCTATCTTGGATGTTTCAACATGTTATTTGTGGCGTATCAAAGAGCCTATAGTGCTGGGTTGTCGATTGGTATAAATCCCTAGCATCCATCGCTCCTTCGATCGTATTCCGGTTTGGATTTTCCATTTTTGGTCTAGGCTGTTTTTTTGCCTAGAAAAAATTTCAGACGTCTGAAACCAAATCCAAATGCCTGGTTGAAAAATCCAGACGTTTGGAGAGGGGTCTGGAAAAGGCAGAGACAAAATCTAGACGTCTGAAACAAAATCCAGACGTCTGAAACCAAATTCAGACGTCTGGTTGAAAATTTCAAACGTCTGAAATGACCCAGGAATTAAAAAGAGAAAGGAGAAAAGCATATATTTTCCAGAACATAGGGCCAGACGTATGGAAACACCTACCAGACGTCTGGAACTGTCAATTTTGCCTATTTTGGCTATTTTTGAGTAAATTTCCAATTTTAATCGATTTATGTCGATCCAATTAGTTGTCATCACTTATTATCGACTTCAATAACTTCTTTCTTTGGATTTTTGGGGATATCCACTTTGATGGATTTTGTATTGATTTCTTTCGATTTAATTCACGTCTTCATATGTGGATTGTTGATGATTGATTATTTCTACAATCATTTTTGTGATTTGTCACTTTAAAATACAAAGGTTTCTATAATAGTAGTAAATACTCAAACTCTTTCACAAAGACGATTTCAACTCTATTTTAATATAAAGCTCGTTTATAAAATCGCTTTCCAACCTATTAGTATATACAAACCTTTTCCTCATTCCTTCGAGAAATCTCATTAAACGACTTAACAGAACAAGTGCTATGAAACGCTTGCAGTTTACTTTGTTAGTTAATTTTTGGTCTTGTTCGATTGAAAATTTTGTGACAATTTTCGAGTGAAAATCTACAATTTGTTCGTAAATTGTGACGTTTGCGATTTTTCGTTGCCAAAAAACCGAATCGTTAGGGTTTAAGAAGAGAAGAAAGAGGTAGAAGAAGAGAGAAAAGGAAGCAACAGAAACAGAAAGAAATAACAGAACAACATCAGAATCTCACAATCGCAGCGGAACAACATATAATAGATAAATGAATAATCTTTAAAACAAAGAACTATATCAGTTATTACATTATCTCACATCACATTACATCATATCATCAGAGTTTACAACAACAAACAGCGGAAAAGAAATACTATATACTATAGATAATATGCTACACCATCCAGCTCGCCTCCAGATTTCTGTAGCAACTCCTGAATAATACGAAAATTGAAACCCGGTAATAATTCAATATTACGGATCTAATGGAACTGGTTTCGTCGAATTCTGAGAATGTCTCTCGGAAGACTATTTTTAAATATCGATTCAAACGATATAATTTCAAAACCGAACAATTCACTTTCAAATTCAATTCTGAAGCTTCTATTATCTTCAGTATTATCAATACAGATTTTACAAGCCTTTGAAATATTTTTAACCAGCTTAAAATTGAAGATTCAAAATTTTATTCAACTTTCAATAGATTAAATTTTATAATTTAATCGCTAAATTCATTCTTATAATTTGAAATTCAATTCAAACCATCATTCAAATATTTAAAATTAATTAAATATTTTCAATTTAAATTGTTCAAAATTCTGGGTCGTTACAATCTTCCCCCCTTAAAAGAATTTCGTCCCGAAATTACAAGTTAGGAAGAAATGGTCATTAACTCGTCTACTATTTTTCACAATCCAAATAGTTTTATCAACTTACTAACCTAAGTCTTTTTATTAGAGATTCATTGTTAATTCATCTAGCTTTCCAACTTCACTTATAAGCTCCAAACAACATTGTTTCCTTAACAATTCAAATTTAAATTTAAATTTAAATTTTAAACTTTCAAAATTTCTCAAAATTTTCTAACACCCTAAATTTTCGAAAAATTTCGCCAGCGTCTTCTTTGCGCGGCTAGCTCGGTACGACTACAAAATGGCACCACGGCCCCTCAGATCCAAAAAGAAAAGAGAAAGCCAAGTGGCTGGAGAAGAAAATCATCAAATTTCATACTGAAATTCAAATACGTAGCTTTTTGTCCAGCAATTCAATTTTATCCTTGAAACCAAAATCCTAATTCCATTTCTTTTAATACACCTGTGTATCCTGCTAGCCATAATATCCAATTCCAACATTCAAATCATTTTTCCAATTTCATTACAAAATTTCGATATATGCTTCTTATATCATCTTTAGTTCACTATGGGAGTTATACATTCATTTCCATTCAATCTTGCATTTTAATTTCATTTGAATTCAATTCACAATTTCAATTATATTTGAATTCAGTTTAATTATATTCTGAGTATTGAATTTTATCAATCATCTTTTATTCACAACTGCACTATTTTAAATTAGTTCCCATTACTAATTCATTACAAGTTCTAATTCATTTTGATTACTCTAAATTTATTTTCAACTTAATAAATTTTCTTTAAGTAATTATTTCACTTCGTTTCCTTAGACCTTCCTTCAAATTTACTTCATTTAATTGATTCGTTATACTACTTTAATTTAACTCCATCCTTTAAATTAAATTTATTCTATCAAAATTCAAATTGTATAAGTTATTAACTTATTTATTATTCCCATAAATGTTTTAAATAGGATTCCAGAGTCTTTTCTATCTTTCAAAACCATTATTGAAATCAATTCCAATTATCTTTTGAATTTCAAAACCAAACCCCAAATTTTCCAAACAACTTCCATTTAAAACAATTTGGCAGCTATTCCTCTTTTGAAAACCCGAAAATGAACACCGATGATGTCGCGATCACCATCGGAATTATTTTCCAGCGACCAAAAGAGTTTAGAGCTTTACATTCCTTCAAAAACACTTTTCAAAACCTTTGAAATTCATTCTTAAATCAAAAAGGACTTTTAAACTTTCCAAATCTCCAAAATTCCAAATTCTTTTCAAAACATTTTCTGGAGTTCCATTTCAAATTACAATTCACATTTATAATTTACATTCTCAAATTTCATTTGTATATGGATTTATTTCTTAACTTTTTTTATTTATTATGATTTCAATTCTTATTCAACTTTAGTGGTAATAATTTTTAATATTATTAATACTTCCTAACAACCGTGCATCCATATACTAATAATTTACAGAAAATTATTTCTTTTATATACAAAAATAGCTTTGGGTCAAATTATTTCATTTACCCTTTTTTAAAAACAATACTGTGTCAGTTCATCTTGTTTAAGAGTTTAGAAACTCCTATCAACACAGTTAGCTAGACTGCACCGACCAGAATTTATAAACAATCAACCGATAAGTCAACACAATATAAAACAATTTATATTCACTAACAAATACGCACTCATATCTATTATTACACTCAATCTCATTCTAGAGTACTGCTGACTCTATCTCTAATGAGTAATACCCAACAGAGCCATGGTTGTCGCTTAACCATATGCTCTGATACCAAATGTGACGTTTGCGATTTTTCGTTGCCGAAAAACCGAATCGTTAGGGTTTAAGAAGAGAAGAAAGAGGTAGAAGAAGAGAGAAAAGGAAGCAACAGAAACAGAAAGAAATAACATAACAACATTAGAATCTCACAATCGCAGCGGAACAACATATAATAGATAAATGAATAATCTTTAAAACAAAGAACTATATCAGTTATTACATTATCTCACATCACATTACATCATATCATCAGAGTTTACAACAACAAACAACGGAAAAGAAATACTATATACTATAGATAATATGCTACACCATCCAGCTCGCCTCCAGATTTCTGTAGCATCTCCTGAATAATATGAAAATTGAAACCCGGTAATAATTCAATATTACGGATCCAATGGAACTGGTTTCGTCGAATTCCGAGACTGTCTCTCGGAAGACTATTTTTAAATATCGATTCAAACGATATAATTTCAAAACTGAACAATTCACTTTCAAATTCAATTCTGAAGCTTCTATTATCTTCAATATTATCAATACAGATTTTACAAGCCTTTGAAATATTTTTAACCAGCTTAAAATTGAAGATTCAAATTTTTTTTCAACTTTCAATATATTAAATTTTATAATTTAATCGCTAAATTCATTGTTATAATTTGAAATTCAAGTCAAACCATCATTCAAATATTTAAAATTAACTAAATATTTTCAATTTAAATTGTTCAAAATTCTGGGTCGTTACATAAATATTTAAGTTAAGCCAATGTTTATGGGACATGAAGCTAAACTCGTTTATTTACTAACTTTAGTGCAATCGACACTTCTTGATGATCGATGATGATCATTTTGTGGTTTAGATTAGAAAAGTGTAATGTCTCTTTGTCTGCGAGGGAGACTAAACCCCGTTTATGTGGAATTTCGGCTCAAAATTGGTGGGGTAGGGACCCATGGTCTTTGGGCCGTTTGTGGAGCAACGGCTCAAAATTGATGGTTAGAAACCATGGAATGGCTTTCCGTTTGTGATACACGTGTTGGTGAGTTTTCATTCTCCCGTATGTGATAGGCCTCCCCTTTTGTGATTACTGGATTTCTAATTGATGATTTCTAGAATTTGTATTTCACCAATTTTTGTGATTTACATTGATAAGTTTTATCAATATTTGTGGTTTGGTGAATATATTAGAAAATATGACATTCTTTTTGGTGTTTGAGAATATTCGAGATATTGTATGATTTTTGTTGTTATCTAATGTATACTTGTCATAATATGGCATTTTTATTATCATACGTTTTTGTTATATCTCCTATCCTTTCTCATTTTATCTAATATTTATAGCTAGACTGCTCCATTTATTATTTTCTTCTTAAATAATACTCGGGCCAGACTGTTACAACCCGCATATTTATCGATTATATATTTAAATATTTTATTTAAATATTTCATCGTTCGTCCGATTTTAGTCCGAAAACCTACTTTTTGCAAACAGTTGAATTAGGACTCGAGACCGCCCCCATTGAGTTCAAAATGACGTTTGCGATCTTTTTGAGTATAAACTTCGATATGTTTGGAGATAGTAGAATTTTTCTACTTTTTCACTTAGGGCTTTAGTTTTGTTTCAGCCCATTAGACCCAAGCTTCACCCGTCTTCTCTTCATTACTTCCTTTCTATTTCCTAATACTCAAGCTTTAACAACAACGGAGAGAGGAATGGGAAGTTAAAACTCCAAGCCCTAGTTTCCATTTACAAATCAAGTTCTTGCTCCAAATCACTAGAAGAAGCTTTGGTAAGCCTCCTCTTCTTCTTCTCTAACTCATTCTCTTACCAATTTCAGAAATTCCTAAACCTAACTTAGGAAATGTTTCTCTTTTTAGCTTAGATTCAAGCTTGTTGGGTTGGAATTGAAGAGTGATTGTCCTTGCCTTTGCTCTATAGCTTCTTCTTCATTTGTTTTGGGTTCAAACGTGAGATTTTTATCTCACATCTTAGTCTATAATTATCTTCGATTGTTAGGTATGAATTCCTAACACTTATTCTTGTGCAATTGATTTTGGTTTGGATTGATTTGGTGTATATTCCAATTTTTGGTGTTTTGAAATCAAAATCTATGAAAATCTTATTATGGATATTTGGACATTGATATTTGAGGCGTATCGAAGAGCCGTTAAGGCTGGGTTGTCGCGTGGCGTAAATCCTTAGTCGTCATTTGCTCGTCCGATCGCTTCCGATATTCATTTGGCCATTTTTGGTCGAGGTTCAGGAAATGCTCTGAATTCCAGTTTCAGACGTCTGAATCTGGAATTTCAGACGTCTGAATTGGCTCGATTTCAAACAAAAAGGAAATAGGCTAAAAACGCCTATTTCAGACATCTGAAACATTTGGTTCAGACGTCTGAATTACGTTCTGGAAAACTTCTAATTTTCCAGATTCAGACGTCTGAATCTGCTGTTTTTTTCCTGCTTTCCCATTTTGTTTAAGAATTCCAATTTTATCGATTCGTGTTGATTCCCTTTTTGTTGTTATCATCTATTATCGACTTTGATGACATTTTCTTTGGGATTTTTGGAAATATCCATTTTGATGGATTTGATATCGATTTCTTTGGAATTAATTCACGTCTTCGTATGTGAATTTTAGTGATTGATTGTTTCTACAATCATTTTTGTGATTTATCACTTTAAAAATATAAAGGTTGTCTATACTAGTAGTAAATAATCAAACTCTTTTACAAAGATGATTTCAAACTCTATTTTTAATACAAAGCTCGTTTATAAAACCGTTTTCAAATCTATTAGTATATACAAACCTTTACCTCACTCGTATGAGAAATCTAATTAAACGACTTAGTAAAACAAGTGGTATGAAACGCTTGCGTTTACTTCGTCAGTTAATTCTTGGACTTGTTCGATTGAATCTCTTGTGACAGATTTTCTAGTGGAGATCTACAATTTGTTCGTAAATATTTAAGTTAAGCTAGTGGTTATGGGACATGAAGCTAAGCTCATATATTTACTAGCTTAGTGTAATTGACACTTCTTGATGATCGATGATGATCATCTTATGGTTTAGACTAGCAATGTGCGATGTCTCTTTGTCCATGTGGATGACTGTACCTCAATAGCTTCGTCTCATTTCTTTATGGGCTAGCGACCCATGTACTTTTAATGTGTTTCGATTCATCTGATGTACCGTTTATACTACATCGATGTCTCGGCTTTTCGATTCATCTGATGTACCGTTCGTACTACATCGATGTCTTGGCTTTTCGATTCATCTGGCATACCGTTGTACTACGTCAATGTCTCGGCTTTTCGATTCATCTGGCGTACCGTTGTACTATGTCGTTGTTTCGAATTATTCGAGTTTCAGGTTCCTCAGGCGTACCGATATTATACTACGTCGTTGCACCGGCTCTATGGTTAGCGACCATGGGATAGCGTCCCGTTTGTGATACACGTGTTGGTGAGTTTTCATGCTCCCGTTTTGTGATAGGCCTCCCCCTTTTTGTGATTTCTGGATTTCTATTAATGATTTCTAGAATTTGTGTTCCACCAGCTTTTATGATTGGCATCAATATGATGTCGATATTTGTGACTTGGTGAATGAAATTAAAGAGTATGACATTCTTTTGATCTTTGAGAAGATTCTTGTGATATTGATTAATCTCTGGTTGATTTTCAATTACATACTTATCATAGTATGAATTTATGGTTATCATATGTTTTTGTCATATCTCTTATTCTATATCATTTTATCTGATATTTATAGCTAGACTGATCCGTTAATTATTTTCTTATTAAATAATACTCGGGTCAAACCGAGATGTTGCAGGTGCTTCTGTTTGACTCCTTGTCGGGAAGAATTATCTGACTTTTGGCTAACTACTTAGATTAGTAGTTTTTGGCTGTATACATTTGAGATATAGACTCATTGATGTATACTTATTCTTTTGTGTAGAACTTGTAACTATTCTTTTGCGATATTGTGGATCTTGTTTGACCAGTAATCTGTTATACACTTTCATGTGTAATATTCAGATCTGTTTCTGCCTTTGAGATATGAACTTCTGTGACTGATTTTTGTTATGATATTTCTATATTTGTTTCCGAAGATATTATAGCCACTGTGTAGTAGCTTTGAGTTTGCATCGGTATGTCGGATTCCCTCTTGAAATGCAAGTTATATTTTTATCTGGCGTATCGGTACTCACACAAAGCAATTACACGGATGGTCGCTCCTCAATAGCCTTATTCTCCGTGCTAGTTGAAGGCGTTACCCTGTAGTGTCCTTGGCTAGCGTGGGTATAGAGGTGGGGCATCACAGAGACCGAGGTGTTACAGGTGATTTCACTTGACTTCTTAGCTGGGACTAGCTTTTGACTTTTGGCTAACTACTCTAGTTTAGTAGTTTTTGTTATTATACATTCGAGATAGAGACTCCTTGATGTATACATATTCTTTTGTCTAGCACTTGCACCCATTCTTTTGTGATATTGTGGATCTTGTATGACTACTACCCTGATGTACACTTCTAGATGTTATATTCATATCTGTTTTCGCCTTTGTGATATGGATATCTGTGACTGGTATGTGTTATGCTTATTTTATATTTGTTTCCGAAGATCATATAGCCACTGTGTAGTAGCTTTGAGTTTGTAATTGATATGTCGAATTTTCTATTGAAATGAAATGCATGTTATACTATCTGACATATCGGTACTCGCACAAAGTAATTACACGGATGGTCGCTCCTCAACTGCCTTATTCTTCATGCTAGTTGACGGCATTACCACGTAATGTCCTTTAGCTACCGTGAGTATAGAGGTGGGGCGTCACAATGGCCCTCGATAATGGTTGGTTATGACTGGGGGATGACATACTCGTGACAGTTAGTTACCTAGTTACAGAGGTAACCCGGCCTTGTGTTGGCAGAGATCCGGTTAGGTTCTCGAGACATCCCTCAAGAGGCGTACCCTTCAGATAAAGGAAGTTCCTTAGCCTTATCCATTTGTTGGAAATCCAATCAATGAAATATGAGCCCTGTACGGTTTTAGTTGTAGAACCCGCCATCTAACATGGTAGCTATAGTAGGGATACTATAATGGTACGTATGCTGGCTAAGATTTATATTTTAGCTTCAAAATGTTTTTTTCAAACTATGCACTAATAATAATATCAAAAGGATTTTCGCGTATCAAGCATGTTTGACTAGAAACCTTCCCCAAGTATGCGATTGCATTGTGTGTGCGTTGGGAGACCTTATGGTAGTTTAATTTTCCAAAAAGCATAATGGATTTCTTTTTGTAATTTATTTTTGTTCAAAAAACTATTTTTCTTTACTCATACCAGTCTCATGACTGACCCGGAGTTTATTGTTCCCTTTCTAAACTCTGGGTGCCTATAATTTTCCACATGGGCAGCCTAGAGTCAGGATATCCATGTTCTAGAGCGAAATTGGAAAGTAGACTTGGATCTAGAAGTCTTTGGAGCTTTGGTCTTTGAAGCTTTTTGGTTTGGATCTTTGAAGTTTTGGATCGAAGGTGCTTATGTTGGATTCTTTTGAAGACCCTGTTGTTGTTCCGCTGTTATGTTATTTTTCTGTTGTTATATCATATATATTATGCTCTGATGGTGGTATTCATTTGTTATCAGAATATTGTATCAATGTTGTATCCATGTGTTGTATATCAATGACCAATCATCATTTTTTTTCCGTTGTTTTGTTATCATCTAATGTGTTATAAGCTCCAACGAATTGGACTCCGATGTTTGAATCTCTGGCATTTGAATATGAGTGAAGTATTGGATGTTAATTTTCGAACGCTGGATTCTGGGTCGTCACACGACGATGGTCCTCGGTGCATTATTCTAGAGGTGCACTGTGATGGGCGGTACCCTAGTGGTCCAATCATTCGATGGAATCCATTCTCTAATAAGCGGCGTATGGTTTTGATTGTACCCAACTATGCTGAACGTGAGATGTAAGCATTTTAGCTATTTTCTATTTACTTGGTTTAGACACTATTATAATATCAGAAGCTTTTGATAAAAATGTTTTGGTTATCGTATGGTGAAAACCCGTTGTGTTTATGTGTGACATGGTCTTATAAGATACCTTTGTTTTTTCAAAGGATGTTGGAGAAAATTAGTAATTCAAATTGAGTGTGTTTTCTCACACTGTTTTACAGACTAGCTCGGGTGTTATTTATTATAATGCTCAGGTCGGACCGTGTATTACAGGTTTAGGTTAAAATGTTATAGAGCCTAGGAGATGGCTAGATGATAGAGATGTATCTCCGTTCTTGACTTATATTTCCACTGTATGAGGACAAGTTACTATAATTGTCCAGATTTATGTATGAATTGCTGTACTTTGATGATTGTAAGTATATAAACTATTAAAGATTCTTTTGTATAAAAATCCATTATTATATATTATATTTTGTTCCGCTGCGATCGTGAGACTCCATTATGCTATTTTCTGTTTCTTCTTTTATTTTTTCTCCTTCACCCTAAAAGATTCATATATCCAATCAATTTGAGTTGAACTGATGTGAATTATGGGTGACCCAAAGGGGTACGGATTTATGGGCATTTACACAAGGGATTTGTGGGGTAGTGATGGTCTTGGTTTTAGGAAGGGAGGATGTTGAAATGAGAGTGTAAGAATAATAGGAGGTATGGTAGCAAGTTACAACACAAAAGGCTAACTTTTTCCAGTTTTTTTGAACTATAGAAGTCATGGAAGTTTTAGAGAAGAAGGTTTAGAAAAAATAAAGTCGGAATGTAAATGAAAATGTGTGTGTGAGGATGTGTATTTATAGATGAAAGAAAAAGGAAAATAACCATTTTAACCTTACTTTTAAAATATCATAACACATCATTATTTTGACAAGTCACATCACCATCTTCCTTTCCTTCATATGTCACATCCCCATATCTAGTCACATCCTTTAAGTCATGATGGATAATGATAATAATGCTAAGATATGACAAGAGATAATGACATATACTAATATATGTAAGTTATGATTTTTAAAACCATGACTTATCACATCACTTGCTAAACATAATTAATATAAGATAATATACTATTAGTGTATTATTATTTTTTGGTTATTTAACTCTTGTATATGTGTGTATATAGTGCACTAAGATGAATAACGTTCTCGACAACTTTACAGTGTCGAAAAGTCAAAATTCTAGTAAACGTTCTTCGGTCACATTTTCTATTTTTCCACGAACTATCTATTTTGTTAAACAAATTTTAAAAATAATTTTACCATCTTTATTAAATAATAAAATAGGTTTATTTGTAAATAAAAACCCATTTATTTAATATTTAAACTTAACTTGAATTTTCGAAGAAATATATAAAACTGATGACATCAACTATCGATGTCATAAACACATTTTATTTTCCAAAAATTAAACAAATTATTTTATTTCGTAATCTTATTTGAACAGATATATTACTGTGCACATCCAGAGTTGTGTATTTTATTATTATTTAAAAGTAGTTTTACTGATAAAAAGATTTCCAACTATTTTATCGATATTTTACCTAGGACGATATTTACAAATTTTCAATATTTTATCTAAGTAATTTGTCCTTAAATGTTTTTCCTAAACAAAATAACTATTATTATTTACCACTTAAAACATGATTATTTCTTATTTTTAAACCCATATCTGAATATTATAAAAATAAATATAATTTATCCAACTGATAAATTTGTGAGTCATTACACCATTCTTTCTCGTCATACCGACCTACATATGTTACATTCACTCAGGCTTTCGTTTTCTTTTTTAAATTGTTGAACATTAAAAATAAAACCCTTTACTACAAGACTGCATCCAATACTTTAAAAAAACACATTCAATCATCCATAACGTGTTTAAGAGATCAAATAATTTGCACTCAAGCAAACTAATCGTAACAGACGTTTCAATGATCAAATTTCTAAATCTACTTATAGTCTTTAACCAAGTGTTATTTCCAATATAACAAGATCCTTATTGTATTGAACATATAATCTCACACTATGGTTTAATTGCTCATTTCAAATGAAATAATTTTATTGAAATTCCATATATTATGAAAGCAAATGTTCCCCATACAACTATGTGGTTGAATATTCATATTCTAACATTGTTTTAGAGTTCAAAACTAATAATAAACAATACACGGTCTCGAACAAAATCTTTTTAGGTGATAAAGAATGGAAGTCTGAATGGTTATATTGTTCATCTCTTACATGGGCCTTGAAGTGATAACATACCAAAAGATTTATTAGTAAACAGATTATTTCACATTTCTTCATCAATCTGTAATTCATTTCATTTAGTATATTTTAATCGATAAACAATTTTATCAATTACATTAGTTGTGAAAACTTATTATAGTAGATTATTATAACATTACATATATTCTTATACTTATTAGAGTGGTCCATTATACTGGTGTTAGGATCCATTTATCATATCACAACAACCTTAAAGAGTGCTCAATAAACTGCAGTCCCCATAAATGGTAAATAACATGTTATTAGTTATATATCGCATGTAACTTATAACAATATATTCTTTGCTTCCAGTCATCTTTTTAACATTAAGGGAGCTCAAAAAATCTTTAAGTACATTATATATTCATAACCCATCATTTTATGGTAGCCTAAAGAAAATTTTATGACCCTTAAGGGCGTTCAATAAAGTTAAAAAGTTCTTATATATATAATATAAACATCATCACCATAAATATTTTATGGTTTGAGGCTGCTCAACAACCATAATATATACAATAGTTTATTTATGTATAAATGATTGCGAAACTTTATTTTTGATTCATAATCTCAGAACAATAATAATGAGTACTATGTCCATGTGGAAAATAAGTGTTCATATTACTCAATGATATCATTTGTTATTGTCTGTACACAAATGCTATTATATGTATGTATGTATGTATGTATGTATGTATGTATGTGTGTGTGTGTGTGTGTGTGTGTGTGTGTGTGTTTAATCCTTATAAATATTGTGGGCTTTATTTTGATTTTAACTTTCAAGATTGTATTATTTATTTTATACACATTATATAAGATTCTTCTTATTTAATTATTGAGAGGGCTAAGGTTATGTTCTAAGGATGATTGTGTAATTTATTGTAAATTAGTAACTTTGTAATAAAATCTTATTCAAAATAAAAGGTATTTATTTTCTACTATGTTCTTGTTATATTATGATATACTAATTAAGTAATTAATTTAAGTATATCAAATAGAAAATTCTAATTATATGTTATGTGATAATAACTACAAGGAGTTGTAACCATGAGAAAATTGTCGCGATATAAGCTAACATATTATTTTAAATATTCTTGGTTAGCATGTTACGAGAAAGGGTATCAATACATCAGTTAAGACCAAATTAGTGTATTACTCATGGTTGTTGGGGCCACCAATGGAACATGCTCATAGTTATTGCATAACTATGTAATAAGTTACCTGAGAGTTTCTAATTGGCAAGTAACAACTAAGTCAAAAAGGACATCTCGAAGTGACTATGTTACATGGTTCTCTCGACTTAAGAATGCTATTGAGCTTCATATAGATACTCCTGTTTGATTATAGTTAAATCACGGCATAACAACCACCAAGCTACTATAGTTAGATCTGAGTTAAAGCATTAGAAGTGAAACAACATTCTGTAGAGAATTCGTTTCCCGTTGATTGAGGTTAGTATCACGGTCAAGTATAGTCAATTTAAAGTCAAAATCTCTAGCTATAGTAGTGAGAATAGTAATAAATGTTATTACCGAACCAAATACTTTTTTTGGACATATAGAGTTGAATGTGGATAACATTGAATATTTGATAAATTCCATATATCCTAAAGTGATATAGTTGTGACGAAGAGAATGTGTGTAAATTATCGTTAACATGGTACTGCTTAAGAAAATATAAAATTAGAATTTACCAAAAAGATCTATAAGCAATGAATTTGGTTAAACTATCATACCACTATAAGGTGATATGTGGACGATACTATTTGAATCATTCAAAATTAATTGCTGACTGAATTCATAACTCTGAGTCTCACATTCTTGTTTGTGAATTATAGGGAAAACCACATAATTTTGTTAGTTTGTAAAATATTATAAATTAATTAAATTAATTAATATTTTAGAAATATTAATTAATACTAATTTATTTGATGCACTAAATGTTGTTATTAATTATTTAAGATGCATATATAAAAGTTATGTTTGCGTGTACTGATATCTGAAGGATTTTTGGAATTTTTACACCATAAATGGAAACAAAGGGACTGCCATACAAGAGGAGAGATAAAGGAATTAATTCGAGAAGTTTAAATTAAGGGAATTGGAAATGTTTCATTATGCACACTAAAACAAATCTCTTAATTTTATTCATTAAGTTGTTTTCATTCTCCTCTTTTCTTCCATCCCTGCTCGCCATTTCCTTCTTCATGTTCTAAAAAAAATAAAATCCAAAAGAAAAAACATCAAATAAAATTAATAGCTACATGGTTCATCCAGTTTCAGCAAAGTTCGGTGTCGATTTAAGAATATAAGGAGAAATTTTCAAATCAAAGTGTCACTAATAGGCCAAATCTATAAGGTACTATCTTAATTTGATTTATATTTTCATATAATATACTTCTCGTAATTTTATATACATACATACAGATGCACATGCGCGCACACACACACACACACTATACATACATACATATTATTGCCTCACCTTGATTTGGAATTAACTATGCAATCTAAACAACCAAATAAATAATATGAACTTATTTAAAGCTTTCGTAAATTCAAATTCATTCATTTAACTATATAGGTTAAAACCTCTATGTGTGTGCGCTAGTATTGGCTACACCTCATTTCTACTACACCACCATTCCTCCTTGATATTAACTACACATCCCGATTTAAATAATTATATAAATGACAAGAGAAAGAAACTATAATTATTTAAATCAGAATATGTGTATGCATATGTATGTTTGTATATATGTGTATGTATATGAACGTAAGTAAGTATGTATGCATAAAATAAGTTTTGAGACTATGAATTTATGTTTCATAACACATATACTAATATTGTAAACATAGTATATGTTTTACGTGATTTAATTTTTTGTCTTGAATTTTATTTAGTTCTAAAATATAGAGTACATTGATATCTTACTCAACTTAATGTATGTAATTTTAATTTATAATTTCTTTTGATTTTCTTTTATAAATTTTTTTGGACAAAACTTTATTTATGTATATATACATATATTTATAGTATATAAATTTGCAAATATATCAGAAAAGTTCAATGTAATATGCATGTATGCTTTGAATCAATTGGAAATTAGTCCACTTTATCATTGCATATACATACAAACATAGATACGTACAGACATACACACACGCATACACACGCATACATACATACATATGTGTGTAATATATATGTATGTATATCAGTATATATTTTACAGTGTCAATGCATATTCAATCAAAATGTTTTATATTAGCTAACTCTGATGTGGATATGAATTTAAATATATTATACTAAGTCAAGGTTAAATACTTCAGCATAAAATTGAATTTGATATTTTAAATTAACCAAACTATGCTAGATTTTTTTAAACATATTTTATATTGTTGAGGTATGTATTTTAAAATAGTTTAATCCATATACATATTTTACTCTAAATAATTAAATTAAGCATGTATATATAATGAATATATACATGGCGGATATTAATTCGAATATCTTGTATATATGGACGATATCATTGCGTTTTGCTATATGTCATATTAAATATATTATTATAACTCATCATCTCTTGTATAACCATTAGTTATGGTATCAATCAATTTTTTTGTAAAAGAGGAAAGTGGAAACAATTAATGAAGCCGCAATCATTTCTTCCATTAAATCATGATGTGAGTATATCCAGATCCTATATTATGTTTGTTCCCATATTTAAATACTAAGCACTTATATTCATTATATGTTTCACACGTATGTTATACCACTTAGAAATATGAATATATTCGATATATTGATACTTATTCAAATACCATACTTGATTAACATAGGTATAATTAACTACGAATAAGACAATCTTAATGAAATATGATTTTATCAAAACAGCTTGATTGGATCTAGTATTAAACATTTGATTTTATAAGCTTGCTAAGATCCAATTAGGATTTTTTTTTTGAAATATATCTCAGTGTAGACCAAGAAGTTCCAATAATTATAACATTTATAATTTACTATTGAATCTTATATTTATGTATATATTATTATTATTTATTGACCAATTCATATTACAAATTTATTGTAATCCATTTATGAATTATACCATTTATAGTTCATATTTTAATCTAAAATTGCTTTGAATTTAGGTATTTGTAGCTATTATAAGTTAAAGTTCGAAATAATTTCAAATATATTCATTTAAAGCTTCCGTAAATTCAAAATAAAATAATTTTTATTTTTATTTATAATCTTTATAAATTCAAATATAGACAATTTTAAATTTGTTTAATTACTACCTTTATGAATATAAATTTAAAATAATTTTAAATTTTGTATAACCCTTAAATTTTAATTTCAATTTAAAATAATTTTAAGTTAAATTTATAACTTTTGTGAATCAAATTTTAAAACAAATTTTAAACTTGTTCATAACCTTTATAATTTTAATTTTAAATTTAAACCAAATTTAAATTCATATTTTATATATTATTTGTAATACATTGTAATGGTCCATCTTTGACGATGCCTTGAATTATGATAAACAAAGCATACATTCAGAATATCGTAGTAGATGTACCATCAGGTAAATATGGGTGATTTTAAATACTTGTTGATTTTAAAAGGATAGGTATGTGATTATGACGTGTGCTTCACCCATGATATGATTTATCCTATTGATATTGATGTGAATGTATGATATGCCGTGTTTGAATTTAGATGTTTGCACTATTTGTAACAAAACCTGCTTTCTACATCGTATAAATAAATAAATTTAATTAAAATAAATATTTGAATTAAATTTTAGTAATTATTTTTGAAAATAAATTTACTTAATTGAAAACTATTTAATAAAGGATTTTTTTTAATAAATTGAAATTAAGTAATAAATTATTTTCAGATAATCTTTTGAACGTGAGTAAATTATTATTCAAAGAGTTATTTTGTAACAATCCAAAATTTAACCCATAATAGTTAATTCGTTAATTAATGAAATAATAAAATAAATTTGTGAAATTATCAGAATTGAGCCACGTGAGTAGCACCATTGTGTCTGTGGTAATTTTCTGATCAATTTCCATACATATAACGTCAGAATCTGAGCTAATATGAGCAAGTTATGAATTAAACAGAAATAAAGAAGAATAAAAAAAATACGGGCTAGGTCGACCTAAGCACCAGGGGTGTTGACCACCTCACCTTTTGAACGAACGAAAGTTCGTTTCGTTCGTTCGAACCTTGTATGCGTCATTTGCATTATTTTAACCAATTCGGTCCTTCCATTGTTGCATCTGATTGCTCCTATTCAGCCTATGATGTGGTTGCATCCTATTCCATCCTTCAATCCAATGGTCCGCGATCCACTTCTACACTAATAAATAGAACCCTAGGCATAACACTTTTTATTATTCTAGATTTTCTTCGCTTGGGTTCACCTTTTCGGGAAGGACCCTAATAGGAATAATTTTCCAAGCAGAGAATCTTTTAATACCCTCAAGTGGATTCGAAAAGACAAAAAGGGAGGAGCTTAGGACCATATGTGAATGATAGTAATTATTTAGATTTTTAAGTAATTTAAATAATAGGGTTTCCAGTAGTTGTGGTTTTACTATGATTTTTGGAATAACATTTTTAGTAGTTTATTTACAGTTTTTAGAATTATTTTGGGTCTATTTCTTTTAGTAATTCTTTTCAGTTGATTTTAGTTTATTTCTGTTAACTATAGCTTTTCCATTTAATTACAGTTTTTTACAGTATTTTAATTTATTTACTGTTATTTATGCATTATTTAAATCCTTTTCCTACGCTTTGGATTTTCTTTTATTGTTAGTTTTCTTTTGTTTCCCCTTCTTCTTTGCGTATCTATTTGAGTAGATTAAACGTGAATATGGATTAAAATTATAAGAATACTGAAATAATGGAAGACAAGATGTGAATTGTAAAGATTGTAATAAAAATGGAATTAAGACTGAAATTAAGCCTAATTATGATATTAATATTAGAATTTGACTAGTTAAAGTTAATTGGCCTAGTTATAACTTAGAATTATAACTAAAAACGGTATAAGATGAAAGAAGCTTATTTTTACACCTCAACCTGGGTTAAGTAATAAGCATAATTATAACGTAGGTTATAATAAGAAATTGAAAAAAATGAGGCTTATTTTACGACTTAGGATAAATTAATAAGCAACGATAGTAGAGATAAATTGTCAAGGCTTATTTAAATAATTTATCTAATTTAATAAGCAAAGTTGAAAGTAGGACCTATACCAAATAGCATCCTCTATTATTTCTATAGACATGGTGTTTCATGTAAACCTAAAGTGAGACAAGGGGCATGCTTATGCTAATAAAGGTAGTAATTGGTCAATATGTAGAAGTCCATATCATGGGGATTTGGGCAAAGGACGGAACTAGATATTATTTGGATGACGGGCCAGCACCAACAACGTTTTCCCTATTTCTATAGACACGGTGATCTCACATTAGCCTGAAGTGGGATGAGAGGCACGCTTATGCTAGAGCTTGAGGTAGTAAGAAGACCCAATAGGTGGAACAACAGGTAACATGAGCATGGTGGCAGTTCCACATGCGACTTTCATTCGGGTGCTGAGTAATCATTATGAGTTACAAGCGCTTAATATGTGTGTCTTTCATAAGCACTATTGCCTTCTGTGTAGGGAGCTACATAACGTCTATTCCATAGTAGATACTTTATGTTTCATTCGTAGACACCATTTCTATATAGGGAGTTATATTGCATCTAGTCTGTAGTAAGGTCGATGGAGTAGCAAGCCAATCAAAGGGTAAAAATTAGGATTTCATCCTAATTATAGGATTAGGAATTCAGCCTAATTAAAGCAGCTATTAAAGACAAGTGCAAACAATCAAAGTTAATCAATTACGTCAATTCGTATTTATTTCCAGCTTATTCCCTATCCCTATTTACTTTTATATACTAGAACTATTGTAAGGTCTATTACTTTTACATTGCTTGAAGATTCTGGTAATTTCTATCACTCACTAGACTTTTAGTCTGGCTCACTCCTCTATTTTCTCCTTTTTCTCCCCCTATAGGCAATCATAGGCAAGGAAAACAGACCGTAGCTTCTTGGAGACATAGAGACTCTATCATGTATTCCTTCTTTTTATTTCCAGCATTTTGTTCTTATATTGTATTGAAACTGTATTGAGGGAAAGTTTGTGTTTATACACTGGTTTTTCTAGTGAGATTGTGATTTTATTTTCATAAGACAATTGTATTTGGTATTTGGAACATATGTGGTTTGTCTGAAGTATTTATCAAGTATTAATTTTTAAAATCGCTTATTGTTTTTAATTACATCCGCTGTGTTACTATCTATCTATTTTGTCTTGTGAATCTTAGTCTCTGCCAGCTTTAGTTATACCTACAACGCACCACATCCTTTAGTGTGTCCTTTTGGGTATACTAAGATGTGTGGGGTGTTTCATATTTAAAGGAAAAGGAAACAAATAATGTAAGTAAGGCTAGCGTAAAACAAATTAAGCCTGGGCCATTTACACTCAATTTCTAGAGGTCGCTCCATACTTCACCAGTTCCACAATCTAAAAACACGAACCCTCTTGCCCCTTCCATTAGAAATTGACGAATTCAATCAGGATAGGAAAAAACAAAAAAGTAATAAATAATAAGTAATATCAGGCATAAAAACACATGCGACGATGATTGGAGGCCGATGACGTTGTCGTGGTAGGCGATCAGCAATTGGGGTAGTAAAGTGACCTAGGGCAAGTCACAATTTGAATGGACGAGCATGTAAAGTGATGCAGCGTGACTGATGGAGACAGATGTTGGTCGAAGTGGGGGTGACAATTTAGTGGCATTGGGTTGCTTGGGTGTGAATAATAGGTGGTGTAGCGACTGGATTAGGGAATTCTTCGGTTGGGCATTTATGGACGCAGTAGTGAAGCTTTAGTTTTGGATGTTGCATTCACCAATTTCAGTGAGTTATTTTCTAACTCATACCTATATCTAATGCTTATGCAAGTTATGAATATACCCTATTTATTTTGTGAATTATTTTGTTAAATTATTTGTTTGGGATTGATTGTTATTTAGATGCTGGTTGGTTGTATGAGTTCATAGTGTCATTTTGCCAACGGAACTCTATCCGATTGCAAATTGAACTATTTACATATTACTAGGTAAAGATATGTATTTTATAGATGATCGAAGTTCAATGGAACTCGACTCGGATCACATAATAAATTCATAGTATTGATTGGTTGATAAATATTCTTAGAGTAATTTTACTCCATAATTTATATATTTAGAAAATTATTTATTTTTTATTTTAATAAGATGCTTTGAAAAGTTTTAGGAAATTTATTAGAATTAGTTTATAAATAATTTACTAAATTTAGTTCAATTAACTATTTTTATACTTACAAATATAATTAGAATTATAAACGCGAGTATAATATTTTTTTGTTATAAAACTCATTTTTATTTTAAAATCAATATTACCATATATTTTAAGTTTGGAATTGTTTTAATATATATATATATATATTGTTATCTTACAAAATATATTATGAAAATTATAATATTACTTCTAAGTGATATTTTATTACAAAGGATATTTTATTAGTAAAGTGTTCTTGAATGTTTTAAAATATATAAGTGAAGGTTTAAAAGTAAAATTTTGTATTTAAATCTTTATTTTAGGAATATATAAATAAAGTGAGTATACTGTTTATTATATAATATATATGTTAACGACTCTTATTGTTTTTAGAATATAAATCGATTTAAGAAGTTTTATTCCATATTTATAAATACATTCGTTTTTCTTAATTCATATTTGAGTATTATGAAATTATCTAACGTTTTGAGCTAAAGATATTTTGAATTTAAAATTATGTTTTTGAATAATTTAATGAATTGAAATAAGTAGAATTATTTTGAAAAATATAAATCATTTCAAAATAGAATTTAGTTGTAGAAAATTATGTGGTAAATTATATAAATTATGTTTGATTCACTAAATGATCTTGAATGTTTTATATGTATATAAATAAGGATTCACAATTATATATATATATATATATATATATATTATTTGGCCTTTTGATCAGGCTATATCCAGATAGATTGGACAAGTTAGACTTGAAGATAGGCAAGGCAAACAGCCTAGAGAGGTGACATGGAGTCCAGAGATCGAGCACAGACAACGATATGAAGCAACGATCAAGCAAGACCAAGAGATAGACTCTCTGGAATATTATAAGTATGGATATGTACCTTCCCCTAGGCTGTAACGCCCCGGATTTTCGTTGCCGAAAAACCGAATAGTTATGGGTTTTAAAAAAAGAATTAAGAAAAGAAAAAGAAAGAAGAAGAGAGAAGATAGAATAGAGGGAAAAGAAGATAGACAATTTTTTTAGAAAACAGAGAATTAGAAAAACAGGAGATAGAAAAATTTAAAAATAGAACGGGAAGAAAGAACAACAGAACAACATCAGAATCTCACAATTCGCAGCGGAACAACATATAATAATAAATGAATAATCTTTAAACAAAGAACTATATCAGTTATTACATTACATTTCATTTCATTACATCATATCATCAGAGTGTACAACAACAACATCAAACAATGCAGCGGAAAAAGAAATACTATATAAACTAGTAATACGCCATGCCATCCAGCTTGCCTCCAGCAACTCCAGAATATCCAGAATATCCTGATAAACCTAACTCTTAACTGCCCGTGTGGAAATTGGTGGGCACCCAGAGTTTAGGAAGGAAAACAATAAACTCCGAGTCAGTCATGTGACTGGTGTGAGAACTCAAACAGTTTATTTATCTTAAAATCAAAATAGAGGAATATTTTTTTTTTATCAATTCGCAATGCTTTTAAAAATGAGACTACCATAAGGCCTCCCGCACACACACACATGCAAACGCAGAATCGGAGGAGATTTCTCCTTATGATAGTCAAAGATGCTTGATACGCATTTAAAATAACATTTGATATTATTACTAGTGCATAGTGTAGAAAAAATTCATTTCGAAAGTAGAATATAAATCTTAGCCAACATACGACCATTATCGTATGCCTACTATAGCTAACTATGTTCAATAGCAGGTTACCGCCACATTCCATAGCAGGTTCTACAACTAAAACCGTACAAGTCTCGTATTGTTTCTTTGGATTTCCAACGAATGATCAGGCCAAGGAACTTCCCATTGCCACATGAGAATGCCTCTGGATGGACATCCCCGAGAACCAAACCGGATCTCTACCAACACAAGGCCGGGTTACTCCTAACTGAGTAACAACTGACCGAATATGTCATCCCCCGGTCCTTTGGGACCTTTATCCGAGAGCTCTCTAATCAATTCACACAATCATAAAAACAAAGTGTTTCAACATGAGTAAGTATCTGGGCTCCATACCATGATACCACCCTTTTCCAGAAGGAAATGGACATACCCTAAAGGGTGCTACCCCTCATAACCTTGCCGCATCTTTCCTGTTTTGACCATTCACGGGGTGTGAGGCTCGACGAATTCACGTCCACAAAAACATACTTTATACAAAAGCCATGCTTTGGGTCAACAAATGATCAACACAATGATCACTAAGATAGACGATCAAATAAATGATCCTATCACAATAATCAACACAATGATCATTTCAGCATCACTCAGCATGTCACATTACCAAACTGGGAATATATCGCTGATAACTTCAACTATATAACCTTTGAGCTCGTACGTCTCAAAGAAGGGTGTTAAGCAAAGAATAAATTCTCCGCCACCAACAGAAATATATTTGAAAGAAATCGGCTTTATATCTCAAATTGTAATGTCAGGCATACAATCCATACAAGTCTGTTCCGGGCTCGAACAGAACCGAAGGCACTTCTTACGAAGCCCTTGCAATACGGGTATTCACAATCCCGATCGAATTTCCCATCACTTAGGAGATCTCTATACCAGGAGCTACCCAGTGCAGAGACAATCGATAGGTCATCCTATCGCTTTCACAAATACTCGGTCTTCAACACCGATCTTCAATGCAATTCACAACGACGTATCACATATTCGGAATGGGTTATACGACCCCATGGTCCTTTCCCGGTTAACCCGAATAGTGAGCGCTTATTCAAAAATAAGTGTGGCATTCAAATTCAAACAATTCACATCAAATACCCATTCAAAGGGAAATATTGATAGTCGGCTATTGAACTATCACTGGATATGCACACATCACCAGATTCCAAATAATTTTCCAAATTATTTATTTTCCAAAATATCTTTACAAGATATTTAATTTCAACACTTCAAAAATAAATCAATATTTATTTTTATACAAATTCCACTTTTCACATATAAATTCCATAATGAATTTATATTTCAAAATATCCATGCATATTCGATTTCAATAATTCATTTCAATTTATCTTCAAAAGATAAATTCTAATTATTCACTTCATATTGGAAAACGTTTCCCTACTTATTTATTCATAAGTAATTCAAAAATCTCTTTTATTTTCAACACTTAGAAAATATTCAATATACTTAAATCAAATTAAGTATATCTTTCATTCTTTTAAGGAAATCATTCACTTAACATATTTATTTGGGCCAAAACGAATGTTGCGTAAAACATCGTTACAACAACCCAAAATCACTAGTATAGGGATTCGAAATTAAATAGATATATAAATCTCTATACTATACAAAATATTTCCTTTCGGAAATCATTTACTATAACAACAGTGTTATAGTCCACATTTCCTTTTTATTTCTTGAAAACGTCTATTTCAACAATGAATGTTGAAATCTATGGTTTCGAATCTCAACACCTTTTAAAACATCGTTAGATCGTTTTAATTCTATTTAAAACATCACATTCAAAAACATTTTATTTAACGTGTTATTCACTATTCAAAAATCGTGAACATACTTCGTTAACAAATTTCATCCTTTTATTCAATTTATTTTAAAGAATTATTCACTATTCAAAAATGTGAATATAACTCCATTAATAGGTTATAACAATTAACTTATCAAAATAAGTCGTTTGCGAATTTATAAAACAACGTTTATAAATTCCTCTTCTATTTATTTATAAAAACTTCCTTTAATAAATTCCTTTATTAACCTATTCCAGTTCATAACTAAATTATAAACTAAACGTTCATATTATAAGTTAAATACTTATAAAACGATTATTTTATAAGATCGTTCTTTTAAAGACTTTCCAATTTATAAATCTTATAACTTATAAGATTTAATGATTTATCCAATCTATTCTTCAAATAATTTCACCAAATTTATAAATCTTACTATTTATAAATTTCATTTATAACTTCACGATTTATAATTTCATAAATTTCATTCATTTAGGAAATTCATTTTCACTACATTCAAACACTTGTAAAAACTCGTTTTATAATGTCTATAATTCAATTTATAAATATCCATTTATAAATCTCTTAATATAAATTAATTTATATTATTCTTTTAAACATCTTTAAATTCCTTTAAAATTTCACCGTTCTCTTGATTTATAAAATAATCAAATTTTATAGATCTTATATTCAAACTTTTTATAATAAACTCAAAAATCCAGTTTAAACTATTTTATAAAATCATTGGTTCATATTTCTCAAAAATCGACTTTTAATCGTATTTCTAAAAATCAGCTTTTTAACTATATTTCACAAAAACCATAATTTTTATAACTTTAAAAATTATAACGTTTATTTATTTATAATGGATCAATTCCAAAAATATAGTATATTTTCAGAATCACTTTTAAAATCATTTTAAAATCCCAAAATCTGGGTCCAATGATGCTACACACCAAATAGTCAATCACGACAACAACGATATCATATATCGATATGATAATCAATCAAATATCAAAATATCTGAAATTAAATAAATACTGTTGAGGAATCCAGTTGGATCCCTCCAACCTGTTTCCTGCATCCAAAAACATTAGCACAATACCAATTTCGCTCCAGTACGAAATTATCGCGGTATATGTTCTTATTAAATATTATCCGCTTACTAACGGCGTAATAGGGTCTCATCCGCTAAACAAAAAATGCGGGAAATCAATCAACTGCAATATATACATATGCCAATATATATATATTGATATTATATATAATACCAATTTCACTGTTTATGAAATATTCGCGGTATATGTTTATAATAAATAACATCCGCTTACTAACGGCGCATAATGTCTATTTTAACAATCAATAATTTACAGTCATCATTCAATCATGCATTCAAATATTTTAAATCTAACTATTTAAAATAAAATCGAAATCTATTCGATTGAGTGAGAAGTTCTCACCTTGGTTTTAATTTCCGTTTAAGCTTTTATTTCGAATAAAATTAAACGCGCGTTTAATTTTACCCGAAATTCTCACTAACTCCAAACGACTCCAAACCAACTCCATCGCGTAGTGCTCGTCCATACGATTCCAACGCAACTGAGTTTGCATTTTTTCGACCTCGTATGAAAAAGTTAAGCATTTTATAAGATCGTACACGATTTATAATTATAATTACAACATAACTCTTATTATCAAACTCAACTTAATCAAGGCCATCCATCACAACCCCAACACATCTGGACCGTTCCCCCCCTCTCTTCCTCATCACGTTGCAAGCTACAGGTTCTAGGATTTGAGGCCGAACCCACTTTCAAAACTAGGGTTGATTAATGCTCTTTGCTTGCTCGATAGAATTTCGATCTAACACCTCCACATCGAAGGCCTTCATCCTCTCCCACTTCGGCCCCAAAGCCATAGAACTCGGTCACCCCCCTAGCACACACTACGAGGCCGAACGGCCTGCCTTCGTGGCTCCCCCACGACCACCACACAGCTCCAAACATCATCAAATCCGTATGGATTTCAAGATCTTGCGAAGCTCTATAACTTTGTAGTTGATAACTTCTCGTAATTGTTAATGGATTGAGCGAATTTGAGGGAGAAAGAATTGACAATTTCTGGCCGTTTATAATAGGGTGGCGGCTGTAACATAGAATTAGGGTTTTGAATGTTTTTTTTTTATTTGTGAATTCAACTTCTATTTATAGAAAAAGCTAGCGTAAACACTATTCATCCCGGAAATTCCGAACTCCGATTTAGACGCCGTAACCAGCGTACCTAGGGTTTATCCCGCGTTCCGGACACAATGGAACAGGTTTCGGAAGCTAATTCGGACATCTGTGCGAGTTATGGCTGTAAACGCTCAATTTAAATTAAACCGATTTAAGTCGATTTCTAGGCGTTTTAATTTGTACCGGACAAACGGTAAATCCAAACGACTTGAAATTTGAAACCTTACAATAATATCACATTACGGATCCGATGAAACTGGTTTCGTCGAAATCCGAGACTTTTTGAAAAATGGCTATTTTGACTCGCCAAATTTAAATTAAAAACAATTCGATGCGTTTCGAACTGCCACGATCAAACGATAGCTCCGATTGACACGAAAATTGAAATCCGGTAATAACTAACTATTACGGATCCAATGAAACTGGTTTCGTTCAATTCTGAGACTGTTCAAAAATTGACTATTTTACAGTCGATTATTAAATATTAAAATATTCAATTTTCACAGATTAACTTTTAATTCGATTTTAAAAGTTCTAAAATATTTCTATAACTTCAACATGATAAAATAAAATTTTAAAAATCATTTTCAATCATATTTAACTCAATTTTCAATTATTTCCATAATTTAACGTATTAAATTATCGATTTAATAATCCAATTAAATCCAATAATTCAAATTAAAATTTATTTGACTTATAAATTTCACTTATTAATATTTAAAATTAATTAAATATTCAAATTTTAATTAATAAAAATTCTGGGTCGTTACAATCTTTCCCCCTTAAACGAATTTCGTCCCCGAAATTACAAGTAAGAAAGGTTACAGAATTTATTAACTTTCCAAAATTTATAATTAAATTCCTTACAATACTTTACTAAGTTTTCAAATCATACTTAGTTATCTTTTCAAAAACAACTACTATTGTTTAACTTTCAATTCCAAAATCAAAGTTAAAGTTTTCACAATTTTCCCAATTTACTCAAAAATTTTCTAACGCCTTAAATTTCCGGAAAAATTCGCCATAGTCTCCTTTGCGCGGCTCGATCCGAAAAAAAAATGACAGTATATATATCACAAATATACATCTCATCAAGTAATGAGGCATCCCGAAGGGAAAAAAGTGTAAAAGTACGATATTTAATCCGAGATATGTACCTTATATTTTATTAGCAAGCATATACGGCTAATATAGCGCTAAAGCGAACTCCAAATGCGAAGCAAACGCGATCCGCACCTACTAATCACTCAACAAACACATGAGAACATGCACATATGCAAATAATCTCAATATACAACATATAGCAACATAACAACTATATATATCACATAACAAATGCAACAATAGCAATATATATTCAACCATCAACCAACTAACATCCAACAAATTCATAATCAATATATATTCATTTATATTCTCATTAATATTAATGAAATGGTTTTCAATTTAATCACATTTGATTCATTTACATTGGATTTACTAACATTCATTCTCAATTCAATTAGTTTTCATTTACTAATTAAATCTAATTCGCATTCAATTCTATTCAAATTTATTTACTTCTAATTTGAATCCAATTACATTAGCTTTCAATTTCATTTATACTTAATGAATTATATACAATCAACTAGCAATCATATAACAACCAATGTATATCAATTACAACCAAATTTCTTTGCTTCACTTACATTCATTTTGGTTTAATATCTTTACTTTCCAATTGGTTTTATTAAATTGATTTTTCATTCAATTATTCAACTTTCAATAACATTAGGTTTCAATGAATTTACACTTACATTCATTATTTCATATCAATTCTATTTTCCATTCAATTGATTCACAATTCAATTCATTCATTCAATTCAATTTCTAAAGTTGAATTTCATTTACATAACTTAAGTTCCCATTTATCACTTAGCTTTATTTTTACTTCGATACCAAAATCAATTCCATTCAACAACATTTAAGTTATATTCCATTTAAATTTAAATTTACCTTTATTTACAACTCATATTTTATATAGTTTCACTTCTTATATATATAAGTTTATTCACAATTGTAAATTACTTTAATTATAACTCAATTCTTATAATTCTATTATTTATACAATTATCCTTTTATATAGATTATTCAAACAACCTAACAATCAACTTATATACACCTTAATAATTCTGAAAAATTATTTCTTTATATATAAAATATAATCAAGGTAAAATTATTTCATTTACCCAATTTAAAATCAATATTATGTCGATTTATCTTGTTTAAGAGTTTAGAAACCCCTATCTACGATAGTTAGCTAGACTAGATCGACGGGAATCTATAAACAATCAACCGATAAGTTAACACAATATAAAACAATTTCATATTCACTAACAAATACGCTCTCATAGCTATTATTACACTCAAACTCATTCTAGAGTACTGCTGACTCTATCTCTAACGAGTAATACCCTACAGAACCATGGTTCTCGCTTAACCATCAGCTCTGATACCAAATGTAACGCCCCGGATTTTCGTTGCCGAAAAACCGAATAGTTATGGGTTTTAAAAAAAGAATTAAGAAAAGAAAAAGAAAGAAGAAGAGAGAAGATAGAATAGAGGGAAAAGAAGATAGACAATTTTTTTAGAAAACAGAGAATTAGAAAAACAGGAGATAGAAAAATTTAAAAATAGAACGGGAAGAAAGAACAACAGAACAACATCAGAATCTCACAATTCGCAGCGGAACAACATATAATAATAAATGAATAATCTTTAAACAAAGAACTATATCAGTTATTACATTACATTTCATTTCATTACATCATATCATCAGAGTGTACAACAACAACATCAAACAATGCAGCGGAAAAAGAAATACTATATAAACTAGTAATACGCCATGCCATCCAGCTTGCCTCCAGCAACTCCAGAATATCCAGAATATCCTGATAAACCTAACTCTTAACTGCCCGTGTGGAAATTGGTGGGCACCCAGAGTTTAGGAAGGAAAACAATAAACTCCGAGTCAGTCATGTGACTGGTGTGAGAACTCAAACAGTTTATTTATCTTAAAATCAAAATAGAGGAATATTTTTTTTTTATCAATTCGCAATGCTTTTAAAAATGAGACTACCATAAGGCCTCCCGCACACACACACATGCAAACGCAGAATCGGAGGAGATTTCTCCTTATGATAGTCAAAGATGCTTGATACGCATTTAAAATAACATTTGATATTATTACTAGTGCATAGTGTAGAAAAAATTCATTTCGAAAGTAGAATATAAATCTTAGCCAACATACGACCATTATCGTATGCCTACTATAGCTAACTATGTTCAATAGCAGGTTACCGCCACATTCCATAGCAGGTTCTACAACTAAAACCGTACAAGTCTCGTATTGTTTCTTTGGATTTCCAACGAATGATCAGGCCAAGGAACTTCCCATTGCCACATGAGAATGCCTCTGGATGGACATCCCCGAGAACCAAACCGGATCTCTACCAACACAAGGCCGGGTTACTCCTAACTGAGTAACAACTGACCGAATATGCCATCCCCCGGTCCTTTGGGACCTTTATCCGAGAGCTCTCTAATCAATTCACACAATCATAAAAACAAAGTGTTTCAACATGAGTAAGTATCTGGGCTCCATACCATGATACCACCCTTTTCCAGAAGGAAATGGACATACCCTAAAGGGTGCTACCCCTCATAACCTTGCCGCATCTTTCCTGTTTTGACCATTCACGGGGTGTGAGGCTCGACGAATTCACGTCCACAAAAACATACTTTATACAAAAGCCATGCTTTGGGTCAACAAATGATCAACACAATGATCACTAAGATAGACGATCAAATAAATGATCCTATCACAATAATCAACACAATGATCATTTCAGCATCACTCAGCATGTCACATTACCAAACTGGGAATATATCGCTGATAACTTCAACTATATAACCTTTGAGCTCGTACGTCTCAAAGAAGGGTGTTAAGCAAAGAATAAATTCTCCGCCACCAACAGAAATATATTTGAAAGAAATCGGCTTTATATCTCAAATTGTAATGTCAGGCATACAATCCATACAAGTCTGTTCCGGGCTCGAACAGAACCGAAGGCACTTCTTACGAAGCCCTTGCAATACGGGTATTCACAATCCCGATCGAATTTCCCATCACTTAGGAGATCTCTATACCAGGAGCTACCCAGTGCAGAGACAATCGATAGGTCATCCTATCGCTTTCACAAATACTCGGTCTTCAACACCGATCTTCAATGCAATTCACAACGACGTATCACATATTCGGAATGGGTTATACGACCCCATGGTCCTTTCCCGGTTAACCCGAATAGTGAGCGCTTATTCAAAAATAAGTGTGGCATTCAAATTCAAACAATTCACATCAAATACCCATTCAAAGGGAAATATTGATAGTCGGCTATTGAACTATCACTGGATATGCACACATCACCAGATTCCAAATAATTTTCCAAATTATTTATTTTCCAAAATATCTTTACAAGATATTTAATTTCAACACTTCAAAAATAAATCAATATTTATTTTTATACAAATTCCACTTTTCACATATAAATTCCATAATGAATTTATATTTCAAAATATCCATGCATATTCGATTTCAATAATTCATTTCAATTTATCTTCAAAAGATAAATTCTAATTATTCACTTCATATTGGAAAACGTTTCCCTACTTATTTATTCATAAGTAATTCAAAAATCTCTTTTATTTTCAACACTTAGAAAATATTCAATATACTTAAATCAAATTAAGTATATCTTTCATTCTTTTAAGGAAATCATTCACTTAACATATTTATTTGGGCCAAAACGAATGTTGCGTAAAACATCGTTACAACAACCCAAAATCACTAGTATAGGGATTCGAAATTAAATAGATATATAAATCTCTATACTATACAAAATATTTCCTTTCGGAAATCATTTACTATAACAACAGTGTTATAGTCCACATTTCCTTTTTATTTCTTGAAAACGTCTATTTCAACAATGAATGTTGAAATCTATGGTTTCGAATCTCAACACCTTTTAAAACATCGTTAGATCGTTTTAATTCTATTTAAAACATCACATTCAAAAACATTTTATTTAACGTGTTATTCACTATTCAAAAATCGTGAACATACTTCGTTAACAAATTTCATCCTTTTATTCAATTTATTTTAAAGAATTATTCACTATTCAAAAATGTGAATATAACTCCATTAATAGGTTATAACAATTAACTTATCAAAATAAGTCGTTTGCGAATTTATAAAACAACGTTTATAAATTCCTCTTCTATTTATTTATAAAAACTTCCTTTAATAAATTCCTTTATTAACCTATTCCAGTTCATAACTAAATTATAAACTAAACGTTCATATTATAAGTTAAATACTTATAAAACGATTATTTTATAAGATCGTTCTTTTAAAGACTTTCCAATTTATAAATCTTATAACTTATAAGATTTAATGATTTATCCAATCTATTCTTCAAATAATTTCACCAAATTTATAAATCTTACTATTTATAAATTTCATTTATAACTTCACGATTTATAATTTCATAAATTTCATTCATTTAGGAAATTCATTTTCACTACATTCAAACACTTGTAAAAACTCGTTTTATAATGTCTATAATTCAATTTATAAATATCCATTTATAAATCTCTTAATATAAATTAATTTATATTATTCTTTTAAACGTCTTTAAATTCCTTTAAAATTTCACCGTTCTCTTGATTTATAAAATAATCAAATTTTATAGATCTTATATTCAAACTTTTTATAATAAACTCAAAAATCCAGTTTAAACTATTTTATAAAATCATTGGTTCATATTTCTCAAAAATCGACTTTTAATCGTATTTCTAAAAATCAGCTTTTTAACTATATTTCACAAAAACCATAATTTTTATAACTTTAAAAATTATAACGTTTATTTATTTATAATGGATCAATTCCAAAAATATAGTATATTTTCAGAATCACTTTTAAAATCATTTTAAAATCCCAAAATCTGGGTCCAATGATGCTACACACCATATAGTCAATCACGACAACAACGATATCATATATCGATATGATAATCAATCAAATATCAAAATATCTGAAATTAAATAAATACTGTTGAGGAATCCAGTTGGATCCCTCCAACCTGTTTCCTGCATCCAAAAACATTAGCACAATACCAATTTCGCTCCAGTACGAAATTATCGCGGTATATGTTCTTATTAAATATTATCCGCTTACTAACGGCGTAATAGGGTCTCATCCGCTAAACAAAAAATGCGGGAAATCAATCAACTGCAATATATACATATGCCAATATATATATATATATATTGATATTATATATAATACCAATTTCACTGTTTATGAAATATTCGCGGTATATGTTTATAATAAATAACATCCGCTTACTAACGGCGCATAATGTCTATTTTAACAATCAATAATTTACAGTCATCATTCAATCATGCATTCAAATATTTTAAATCTAACTATTTAAAATAAAATCGAAATCTATTCGATTGAGTGAGAAGTTCTCACCTTGGTTTTAATTTCCGTTTAAGCTTTTATTTCGAATAAAATTAAACGCGCGTTTAATTTTACCCGAAATTCTCACTAACTCCAAACGACTCCAAACCAACTCCATCGCGTAGTGCTCGTCCATATGATTCCAACGCAACTGAGTTTGCATTTTTTCGACCTCGTATGAAAAAGTTAAGCATTTTATAAGATCGTACACGATTTATAATTATAATTACAACATAACTCTTATTATCAAACTCAACTTAATCAAGGCCATCCATCACAACCCCAACACATCTGGACCGTTCCCCCCCTCTCTTCCTCATCACGTTGCAAGCTACAGGTTCTAGGATTTGAGGCCGAACCCACTTTCAAAACTAGGGTTGATTAATGCTCTTTGCTTGCTCGATAGAATTTCGATCTAACACCTCCACATCGAAGGCCTTCATCCTCTCCCACTTCGGCCCCAAAGCCATAGAACTCGGTCACCCCCCTAGCACACACTACGAGGCCGAACGGCCTGCCTTCGTGGCTCCCCCACGACCACCACACAGCTCCAAACATCATCAAATCCGTATGGATTTCAAGATCTTGCGAAGCTCTATAACTTTGTAGTTGATAACTTCTCGTAATTGTTAATGGATTGAGCGAATTTGAGGGAGAAAGAATTGACAATTTCTGGCCGTTTATAATAGGGTGGCGGCTGTAACATAGAATTAGGGTTTTGAATGTTTTTTTTTTATTTGTGAATTCAACTTCTATTTATAGAAAAAGCTAGCGTAAACACTATTCATCCCGGAAATTCCGAACTCCGATTTAGACGCCGTAACCAGCGTACCTAGGGTTTATCCCGCGTTCCGGACACAATGGAACAGGTTTCGGAAGCTAATTCGGACATCTGTGCGAGTTATGGCTGTAAACGCTCAATTTAAATTAAACCGATTTAAGTCGATTTCTAGGCGTTTTAATTTGTACCGGACAAACGGTAAATCCAAACGACTTGAAATTTGAAACCTTACAATAATATCATATTACGGATCCGATGAAACTGGTTTCGTCGAAATCCGAGACTTTTTGAAAAATGGCTATTTTGACTCGCCAAATTTAAATTAAAAACAATTCGATGCGTTTCGAACTGCCACGATCAAACGATAGCTCCGATTGACACGAAAATTGAAATCCGGTAATAACTAACTATTACGGATCCAATGAAACTGGTTTCGTTCAATTCTGAGACTGTTCAAAAATTGACTATTTTACAGTCGATTATTAAATATTAAAATATTCAATTTTCACAGATTAACTTTTAATTCGATTTTAAAAGTTCTAAAATATTTCTATAACTTCAACATGATAAAATAAAATTTTACAAATCATTTTCAATCATATTTAACTCAATTTTCAATTATTTCCATAATTTAACGTATTAAATTATCGATTTAATAATCCAATTAAATCCAATAATTCAAATTAAAATTTATTTGACTTATAAATTTCACTTATTAATATTTAAAATTAATTAAATATTCAAATTTTAATTAATAAAAATTCTGGGTCGTTACATAGGCAGGGGATTGGAATTGATTTCTATGGCTATGAATAACTTGAATCAGCAATTCAACTCAACGAAAATCGATCGACATTTCAAATAACGTGAGGACAATTATGCAAACAACTTTGAAACATGAAGCCGACATCAAGATAGACCTAAATAAGGGATCATATAACCCCTAATTAAACCAATCGACCATGGTCTTTCCTTTTAGGGAATTGGGCCTCGAAATTTTCTGGACGACCTCGTCCATATCTGGAGATCCTATCGGCGAATTTTCAAAAAGATATTTGGTCGTCTACCCCTATAAATACACTGTTCATTATTCATTTTAGGGATCTTTAGGCTGTTGTTTTCTTTGTACTCCATTGTATTCATGGATTCCGATCTGACCCATCTTGAAATCAGAAATTCAAGTGATTAATAAAGCTATTTCATCAAAGTGGACGTAGGCATTCAACGCCGAACAACTATAAATCTGTTTGTCATTTTTCTTTACTTGTTTTTAGCTTGTTTCCTATGTTTTGATAGAGATTTCTTCATCTATTCCTCTACATATAATCTATTGGGTGTTTGCGCCAACTTTTTGATGCAAACATTTTGGTGCTCTTACTAAGAAAAAAATTCTCATCTTGATTAGATCTCATCATCTACTTGTGGATTTCCATATTCGCAAGATAGATTGATATTTCTATCGACAAGTGTCTATTTCTACACAGATTTAAAGAAGATCCAAAAGGAAGCTATTTGCCATGGCCAGAGGCAAGTCTACTACTTCCCATGCTATTAAAAGAAATGAAGAGACCAACATTCAACAGGTTGATCAGAGCGTACAACCGACAACTGCTAATCCTTAGAATCTAGCCGACTACGTCGCCAAAGCTAACTTAGAAGTCCTAATGAAGGAACTGATGTATAACTGTCAATAGCTCAACTAACAAATCTAGGCTAGCGGCAACATGAAGAACCATCTAAAAGACTAGTATGGAAAGATAAGTAGGGAGCCTACTCCATACTCAGGATCAGAAAATTCCTCCTCATCTGACGACTATCATAAAAATAGGCACCGCAAAATGGATGTATATGCAGCTAGAACATCGGTACAGAATCGAGCGAATGGGTATGGACAATTGACATTGATCGGCACCGAACCCCTCACGGGGATTGGCACCGAACCCTCAAATAATAGGGGCTGTCAGCACGCAGGTGGTGAAGCTTACTTTGGAGGTGCCACGATCGATCAAGGTGCTGGAACTCAAGCAAATGTGGTTGAACTGCAGCTGAGAGACGACGATAGAATCATTATAGGAAATGGATCAAGAGAAAGAGGAGCAAAGGCAACGTGGCACTGCTGCGAGCATGGATCGGGTCTCTCATGTGAGGTGAGACCCCATTATCGCCTGGCACTAACCCTCCAAACACTAGACCTAACAGCTATGGTGAGACAACTAATGAAAGAATGTCAAGGCTTGACCAACGATGATTGGGGATTCTCTAGAAGTCATACTCCATTCACCAACAATATATGCAGATTATTCGTCGAGGTTCCGTATGCCTACGATGCCTGCATATACAGGAAAAACCGACCGTAGGTAGTATCTCTTGAACTACGAATGGCATATGGACTCCGCCCGAGCCACTGATGCAGTTAAGTGTAGGTGTTTTCACATTTTTCTTCAAGATGTTACGACCATGTGATTCACCAAGCTACCACTACCTTCAATCTCCTCATTTGATGAGATAGCAAAAAGGTTCCTAGAGCAGTTTTTCATGCACACGACTCGCCCCAAGGATGTAATGTCACTCTCCAACTTTGTCCGGGAACCGGGTGATTCATTGAAAGATTTTCTGGAAAGGTTTAATACAACTGTTACAGAAGCTAGTAATCCGATTGATGATACAATACTCATGGCACCGGCTAGGAGAGTCGACCTCGATTTCAAGTTTGGCGATTGGCTAACGTGAAAGCCACCTTCTACGTTTGACTGTTTCTTTACAAAGGCGGCTCAATTTCTAAGGAAGAGGAGGTAAAGCGAGCCAGGAAAAGAGATGTTGCAGGTCCAAGAGACGAGAGAGTCAAAGTAATGTGGTAGTGAAGCTGTAACATTCTCGGATTTTAGCCAAGTTTAATTTGATAATTAATTTAATTTTTGTAACTAAATTGTGAATTAATTTGGTATTTTCCAAATTTAAATAGATATTTGTTTGTTTATTAATATAAATATATATATATGAGATTTTAAATAGAATTTCTAACTGGAAATTCAGAAATAAAATTTTTGAACAATATATTGGGTTTGGATTTATTTGTGAATTTATTTGAGAAATAATTTGAACATTTGGGAATAAAAAAATATATAGATTGTGAAAGTAAAATTTGTAAAAAGAATTTTAATCTGGGAATTTTAAAATAAAATATATTGTAAAAAAGAATTTGGATTTGAAATTCAAAATAAATATATTTGAAGAATAAATTGGATTTGAAACTCCGTATTTTAAAATTAAAAAAAATTGCTTTCTAATATTATAATGTATATATATGTACACACACACATATATATATATTGATTTGGAATTCAAAAGTAAAATATTTTATAAATTGAAGTTAAAAATCTTTATATTTTAAAGAGCTAACAAATGTGTATATATAATTTGTAATTCGTGTATAATTACATTTTAAATCATTTCTTTGAAAAGCTGTATAAAAATAAATAGTGGAAAATGTACAAATATAAACATAATTGATAAAAACTTAAATCAATGTAAATAAACAAAAATAAAACAAAGGTTTAAAAGCGTAAAATATGTTTTATAAATAAAAATAAAAATTTAACGAGGGTTTAAAACTAAATTTTTAAAACTACTTAAACTATGTTTAAACTATAAATTATAAATTAATGTGGATAAAGGTTTTAAACATAAATTTACTTGTTTGAAACAAGTGTAAGCATTTTATTATGAAAATTTAAACATAAATTTACTTGTTTGAAACAAGTGTAAGCATTTTATTATGAAAATTAAACAAGTGTAAGCATTTTATTATGAAAATTAAACAAGTGTTAATTTATGGTAACAAGTGGCAAGCAAGTGTTTTTTTTCCTTTAATTTGAATTTTATAAAAATACATTTAAGAAAGTAAAACCAGGCTGTTTACAGCAAAGAAAATTTTTTCTTTCATATTCTTTCATCTCTACTTTCTGAAATCATAAAAGAAAAAAAAACTACAAAACAAACCAGAAAAGTCTAAAAAAAAGAATCAAATCAAAATCTGAAGCAGAAGCTTCAACCTGGAAACAAGATCCAGAAAAGAAAATAAATTCATCAACCTGGAACAATCAAGTAGGGATTCAACAAAGATCATCTCAGCAAAACAAATTCAACATCAAAGTAAAAAGAAACTTTAGTCTTCAAGTTTTCAAGCCTGGAAATGAAGATCAGAAGTAAAGTTCAAACTCAATCCCTGATCAAAGCAAATGCATATTTCAATTCCCAAATTTAAAACAAAGATCTGATCAACTTCAACAAACAATAAATCAAAAAAAAATCAAATTCTAGGATAAAAGCTCAAGTCTGTTTTCTATTCTTTCCCAATCTAAGTGAGAAAACTACCCCCTTTAAGATTTCAACCCTGTTTATATCTTGATTGTGTGATGAATATCCTGATGCTTGTGGTTGAAATTATCATTGCATGTTTGTGGTTATGCAAAGTATCAGAGTGTATGTGTTTGTGTATATATAAATACACATATCTCTGTTGTTTTCAAGCTCTAGCATACTTAAATTCAATTCAATTCCTTGATATACCATCAATTTGTAGCTTTGATTTTAAAATAAAAGATGATGGTAAGAATGTAAACTTAATTTTAAAATTAACTATAAGTATAATTAGTTAAAGAATTGCTGGAAAAGATGAAAATACAGTAGAATCAAAAAAATTTCCAAAATTTAATTGATTTAATTCTGAGTTTTGATTACATAATCTTGTTAGTCTTCCTAAATCATGAATTTTAAAGGAAGAATCGAGATTTTTAATATAGCATCGTTTGAGAATTCAAAGTTGAACGGTAAATGGAAAATAGTCGATTTCCGGCAATCTATGACGAATGAGATGTTGTGATTGATCATGATGAAAGTTGGTAGGAAGAAGATGACAGGAAAAAAAGATCGAAAAATTTCTCGATCATCAAAGCGACGACACAGTGGCTTGGTAGGGTTTAAGGACCGGAACGGGTTGACATGAATTCTCGAATTCGTGCGATGTCGACGAAACACTGGAATGGATCGGACCAGTGGGAGTTGAAGCATTATCGAGTGACGAAGCTTCGGTCATGGTAGTGTGAATGATATGGGTTAGGATCGTCGGCGTAAGGTGATTTTTCCGATGGGTTTTGGTTCCAGTTTTTTAGTTCGAGATGCTCGATTTAATTCTTTGGCGAGTTCATTAGAATTGGGTGATCAGGAGGTTAGGGCAGGTTGCCAGTGGAATGTCATCGGCTCTGGCGATGATCGGAATGGTGGCGGTGATTCGTGCACGTGCATGAGGTATTGGTGGTGTCAGTGGATTTCAAAGGTTTGGGGAAGAAACGTTAGCATCGGGTTCGTGCTCATGTAAATATAAGAGAGGCTCGAAGTAGATGATGTGCACAAATGTTTGGGGTAGATTAGGTTTTTGCTCGGGGATTTTCAAGTCTGGCTCGGGTAGCTTTCGTCTATAAACCAGGTTTTCAAAGCAAACAAGAAATGCAGTTTTAAGACAAAGTAAATGTTTAACCAAGTTTTTAAAACAAAGGAAATGTTGGACAAGTTGTCAAGATTTAAAATTTTAAACTTAATTGTTTTAAAATTGTTTTAGATTTATATAATTATGTATTAAGTTAATTACCTTATTTAATCTCAAATTGCTTTCAAAAATGATGAAATTAAGAAGTAATTAAGATAAGGATAATTAAACTTAATTAAATAAAAGAGCTTAAGTGTTTTTGAATAAATTAATTTCCTATATTTCTTTTAAATATGATTTAAAAGATAATTAAGTAATAAATTAAGGTAATGATTTATCTTTAAAGTCTTGGGTAATTAAAGATAGGTTAATTAAGTAATAATTAAAGGGTTAATTTCTTAATTACTTAAAGAATAATTAATTAAGGTGATTGATTAATAAATGTGATTAATTAAAGGTTTACTTACTTAATTACATTGTGTAATTAAATTAAAAACTAATTACTTAGTGTAATTAACAAAGGATAATTAATTAAGGATTAATTAATTAATTATCAATTAAAGGTTAATTAATTAAGTAATTAAAAGTTAACCAATTTATTATTAAAGGTTATCTAATTTATAATAAGTAATTAAAGGGTGATTAATTACTTAAAGATAATTACTTAATTAAAAATAATTAATTAATGATTAATAATTCATTAATCAAGTTATAATTAATTGTGATTTATTAATATAAATGATTAGGATAATCACTTATTGTAATTAATTAGGGATAATTAATTTAAGGTTAATTAATAAATGAAGGTGATTAAGGAATGATAATTAATTGAGGAGTAATTAATTAATGTAATTATTTAATTAAAGGATAATTAAATAATTAAAGGTTAATTATTTAATGACTAAAGGTTGGATTATTAATTAATTAAGGTTCATAAATTAATAATTAAAGGTTAATTAATTTATTATTAACGGATAATTAATTAAGATGGTTTGTAATTAATTAATATTAATTAACCAAGATTAATAATTATTCAGAAGTGATTAATCTGATTTAAATTAATCTGACTTAAATTAACCAGGCTTCTTTATGAAGTGCCTTCGGTTCTGTTCGAACCCGGAACAGACTTGTATGGATGTGTGTCTGACGTTACACTTTGAGATGTAAAGCCAGTTTCTATCAAATACATTTCTGTTTGATGGTGGAGAATTTATTCTCTTAGCTTAACACCATTCTCTGAGATGTACGAGCTTAGAGGTTATATAGTTGATGGTTACTAGTGATACATTCCCAATTTGGTAGTGTGGCATACGAAGTGCTGCTGATCATTTGTTGATCAAAGCATGGCTTTTGTGAAAAGTGTAGCTTTGTGGACGAGACTGCATCAGGATCTCACAACCCGAAAATCGTCGAAACAGAACGAATGCAGCAAGGTTATTTAGGGGTCGCGCACCTAGGGTATGTCCATTTCTTCTGGAAAAGGGTGGTATCATGGTATGGATCCCAGATACTTAACTCATGTGGACACTGTAAATTTATTACTTTGTGGTTGCTTTATGGTTGAGAGCTCTCGGATAAAAGTCGCAAACGACCGGGGATGGCATACTTGTAGGTGTTACTTCCGGGCAGGGGTAACCCAGCCTTGTGTTGGCAGAGAGCCGGGAAGGTTCTCGGGGCGTCCCTCTAGAGGCGTACCCATGTGGCAATAAGAAGTTCGTTAGCCTGACCATTTGTTGGAAATCCAACCACCAATACGCGCCCTTTACGATTGTAGTTGTATAACCTGCCACCTCAGGTGGTAGCTATAGCATGCATAATATAATGGTACCTATGCTGGCTAAGATTAATATTATACTTTCGAAATGTTTTCCACTATGCATTAATAATAATATCAAAAGGATTTTGCGTAGTAAGCATGTTTGACTATCATAAGGAGAAATCTCCTCTAATTGTGCGCTTGCATTGTGTGTGTGCGGGGAGGCCTTATGGTAGTTTCATTTTCCAAAAAGCATTGCGGATTTCTTTTAAAATTCTTTTTTTTGTTAAAGATAAACTGTTTTCGTTTACTCACAACAGTCCCATGACTGACCCGGAGTTTATTGTTCCCTTCCTAAACTCTGGGTGCCCATAATTTTCCACATGGGCAGTCTAGAGTTTGGTTTTTCAGATAATCAAATAGTAGGTATAAATTCGGTAGCCTTTAGTCTTTGGTAATCTTCTTCAATCTTTGGTTTTGGTTATCGCTTTGTGCTTCTCTTCAATATTCTGGACCGACCATACTTAAGTCATCATGATGGGGGTTTCTCGCTTTGCGTTTGGGAAGAATGTTAACGGTTCTAGCTTTTGGAGTTTTTGGAACTTTGGCAATGGATTCGCTATATGTTGGATCATCTATCTTGCTGAATTCTGAAGATATTATCTTTTGGAGTTATTTCTTTCTGTTATATCTTGTATCTCTGATAATAGTGATCAATTAGTTGTATCATTGTTGTAATCAACTATTGTGTATCAATGATATTATTCATTCCTTTTTCGCTGTGTTTTATTGTACTTAATGTGTTATAAGCTCCATCCGAACTGGAGTTCGACGTTTGAATCTACGGCATTCGAATGCAACTGAAGTATGGATGTCAATTTTCGAGTGCCGGATTCCAGGTCGTGACAAAGTGATATCAGAGCTGAAGGTTGAACTTTAGCTCAGGAGTATAACACATTAGGTAACTCATTAAAGATAGGGTTACAAATACCCTAGAATGAGTATATCCCTAAGATATCCATCAGTATGCCTCAGTAAATTCTCTTACTGTCCATTGATAGTGAGTATGAGTGAAAGAAGAGGACGAGATAAGGGACATGAGAGTACCACTACAAATGGTCAATACCCTGTAACAACAAGGAAACAACTCTTCTCACTCTCCTTCGTTCATCGTTCACTTCCAATTCCTTGATTGCTTTGTGGTAGCTCGAGGGAAAAGCTTTGTTGTGGTGGCACTGCGAATCGTGTAGATAAGTTCCTATTTCGTATTCTCTTCATCGATTCCTATCATTTTTAACTTTAGTGAATTGAAATTTTAAAATTGGAATAATTGGATAATAAAATAGGAAGCTAAAAGTTAGATTGTATCGATAAAACCATTTGGGTCAAAACCAGAGTTTGAAATTTTTGTTGTAATTTCTTGTGAGGATCAAAGTCCAAAGAGGGACAAGCTGGTGTATATTTCAGGATATTTTGACCTGAGTTGAGTATCCATTTATCTGTTCTTTGGGATCTAGATATATCCTACGAATGGTTAGTTATCCTTCAAACTAACCAAGGTCCCTGCTTATTTTGTAGATCTGGTGACCCGAGCATCTTGTGTAGTATTGAATGATTTCGTTCTCATATTTATTGATGATATTCTGATTTGGTAAGGATTTGGTAAGTCAAATGCAGAATGAATATTTAATTTGATCTAGGAAAATCATTTCTCTATCTTTGTGTATCCATCCTTTGTTGTCTCCCTAGCAAATTTCAAGGACGAAATTTTCTTAAGGGGGGAATTTGTAACATTCTCGGATTTTAGCCAAGTTTAATTTGATAATTAATTTAATTTCTAAAATAAATAGATATTTGTTTTTTTATTAATATAAATGTATATAAATATGATTTTAAATAGAATTTCTAATTAGAAATTCAGAAATAAAATTTTTGAATAATATATTGGGTTTGGATTTATTTGTGAATTTATTTGATAAATAATTTGAATATTTGGGAATAAAACATATAGTAGATTGTGAAAGGAAAATTTGTAAAAAAAAATTAATCTGGGAATTTTAAAATAAAATATATTGTAAAACAGAATTTGGATTTGAAATTCAAAATAAATATATTTGAAAAATAAATTGGATTTGAAAACTCCATATTTTAAAATTTGTAAAAATTTGCTTTCTAATATTATAATGTATATGCAGGTGTGTCTATATATATATATATATATATATATATATATATATATATATTGATTTGGATTTCAAAAGTAAAATATTTTATAAAATGAAGTTAAAAATCTTTATATTTTAAAGAGCCAATAAATGTGTATATAAAATTTGTAATTTGTGTATAATTACATTTTAAATCATTTCTTTAAAAAGCTATATAAAAATAAATAATGGAAAATGTACTAATATAAACATAATTGATAAAAACTTAAATCTATGTAAATAAATAAAATAAAACAAAAGTTTGTAACCATAAAACATGTTTTATATATTAAAATAAAAATTTAACAAGGGTTTAAAACTAAAATTTTAAAACTAATTAAACTAAGGGCTTAAACTATAAATTATAAATTAATGTGGATAAAGGTTTTAAACATAAATTTACTTGTTTTAAACAAGTGTAAGCATTTTATTATGAAAATTAAACAAGCGTTAATTTATGGTAACAAGTGGCAAGCAAGTGTTTTTTTTTCTTTTAATTAGAATTTTATAAAAATACATTTGAGAAAGTGAAAGCAGGCTGTTTACAGTAAAGAAATTTTTTCTTTCATATTCTTTCATCTCCACTTTCTGAAATCAAAACAGAAAAACAAAACTACAAAACAAACCGGAAAAGTCTAAAAAATAGAATCAAATCGAAATCTAAAGCAGAAGCTTCAACCTGGAAACAAGACCCAGAAAAGAAAATAAATTCATCCACCTGGAACAATCAAGTAGGGATTCAACAAAGATCATCTCAGTAAAACAAATTCAACATCAAAGTAAAAATAAACTTTAGTCTTCAAGTTTTCAAGCCTGGAAATGAAGATCAGAAGTAAAGTTCAAACTCAATCCCTGATCAAAGCAAATGCAGATTTCAATTCCCAAATTTAAAACAAAGATCTGATCAACTTCAACAAACAATAAATAAAAAACCAAATTCCAGGATAAAAGCTCAAGTCTGTTCTCTGTTCTTTCCCAATTTAGGTGAGCAAACTACCCCCTTTAAGATTTCAACCCTGTTTATATCTTGATTGTGTGATGAATATCCTGATGCTTGTGATTGAAATTATCATTGCATGTTTGTATTGATGCAAAGTATCAGAGTGTATGTGTCTGTGTATATATAAATACACATATCTCTGTTGTTTTCAGGCTCCAGCACACTTAAATTAAATTCAACTCCTTGATATACCATCAATTTGAGGCTTTAATTTTCAAATAAAAGATGATGGTAAGAATGTAAACTTAATTTTAAAATTAACTATGAGTATAATTAGTTAAAGAATTACTGGAAAAGATGCAAACACAGTAGAATCAAAAAAATTTCCAAAATTTAATTGATTTAAATCTGATTTTTGATTTCATAATCTTGTTAGTCTACCTAAATCATGAATTTTAAAGGAAGAATCGAGATTTTTAATATAGCATCGTTCAATAAATTCAAAGTTGAACGGTAAATGGAAATTAGCCGATTTCCAGCAATCTATGACGAATGGGATGTTGTGATTGATCATGATGAAAGCTGGTAGGAGGAGATGACAGGAAAAATGATCGGAAAATTTCTCGATCATCAGAGCGACGACACAGTGGCTTGGTAGGGTTTAAGGACCGAAACAGGTAAACGTGGGTTGTCAAATTTGTGCGATATCGACGAAGCACTGGTATGGATCGGACCAGTGGGAGTTGAAACATTGTCGAGTGATGAAGCTTCGATCATGGTAGCTTGGATGACATGGGTTGGGATCGTTGGTGTAAGCTGATTTTTCCAATGGGTTTTTGTTCCAGTTTTTTAGGTCGAGATGCTCGATTTAATTCTCTAGCGAGTTCATCAGAATTGGGTGATCGGGAGGTTAGGGTAGGTTTTCGGTGGTATGTCAAGGCCTTCGGTGAAGATCGCAACAGGGGCGGTGGTTCGTGCACGTGCATGAGGTATTGGTGGTGCCAGTGGATTTCAAAGGTTTGTGGAAGAAACATTAGCCTTGGGTTCGTGCTCGTGTAAATACAAGAGAGGCTCGAAGTAGATTATTAGTCCGTGAGATGATGGTTTTGATGACAACAACCTTTGTATAGGATTATAAAATATAAATACTAACATTATAGTTTAGAAATATATGTATGTGCAGGATTTAACCATGCAGATACCAAGAATGAAAACCGTACAGTATAGAGATTCAAGATATCAAGAATGAAGACTCTTGAGTATCAAGAATATCAAGATTATCAAGAGTTCAAGATTTCAGGTAATTTATCTTTTAATTTATTAGGAATTTTGTTAAAACTCCTAGAAAAGCACTGGCAACTTAAAATTCCAATTTATTCGTGGAATGGAATCCACTTTGAGCCTGTTAAAGGGATGGAACCTACGAAAAAATCTAGTGGAACATTGTTTTGTATCCGCTAACTTTTATTCAAAATTATTTTACAAAATTATATCTTGTTTTCAAAATGTTTACAAAACCTTCCTTTTTAAAAGAATCAAAATCATCTATCCTGGATTCAAATACTTTTAGCCTATAAATAATCTTTAATTTCAAGATCAAATTATCCTTAGTTTAAAACTATCTTTTAATAATAATATATTTAACTTTTAATATGTATACTTAGATTTAAATATAAAATATAATAAAATTTTATATATAGCAAAATATTATACTATATATTTGTTTATGTATTTTAACTATAGTTAAGTATATTTATAAAGTTTAAAATAGTTTTTAATATAAGATAAAAGTTATTTTCTAAAGAAAAACAAACTACCAAAAATTCCTTTGGGATATCGACATGCTCAATATACCTAAGTCGACATCGTGTCAGTTAATTTCAAAATTTAAATTTCAAAAGAAGTGTCTATTCGTCATATCTCTTCACGAATGGACATGGTTGTTGTTCTTCTATAAATAGGGGTTGGTTTCAACGAATTTTCAATCATATTTTCTGGTTTTCATTTCTCTTCTCCTTCCACATTTTCTTTATACATATTCCTACCATTACTCTACCGAAATCAACATTGAATCTAACTAGATTATCTCTGGTTTGATTCTCTATCACTATCTCAACAACATCCTCGGTGCTATTCAGAGTTATAGGATTTTTGTAATCAATTAAACGAGAAAAGGTGTGATTATGGCCTTGGAAATCAATCAAGCGAGAAAAGGTGTGATTGTAGCCTTGGAAATCAATTGGATGAACTTGTTGCCCGTAAAATCAAGTATCTCTACCCAGAGGATTGTGAATCTGGAGGGTGTACCTCGTAGCCTTGGAATCGAGGGTGTAATTATACAATTTCTTTTGAAAGGAAATCCATACTTGTGTGCGGTACTGAATGTAGGGTAACTCCAAACCAGTATAAAATCCGGTCTGTTCTTTCCTTTACTGCTTTTATTTTTTTTCTGATTCTGTGTTTGATTCTGTGATGATATCTGTGTCTGAATATTGCATACATTTGTGTTCAAATTAACAAAAGCTCAAAAATATTTAATAATCCCTTAAAACACTATCCACCTTCCCACTATTGTTTATCCTAGTCTTAAGATCCGTAATATGCATTTCTCACATTTGGTATCAGAGCAAGGTTTTCAAAGATTCATAATCTGATTTTTGGATTTTTTTTAAATGGCTATGAATGTTAATACTAGTTTAGAAATATTCAGATCATCATTGTCTCATGAGTCTGCATATAATCAATGTTCAAATTTAAGTTGTCTACCAAAATCGTTTGATGTGCAGGAAACATGCTTTATGTGAGTTGAGGAATCAATCCACAACGGGCAAATTGTGCAGTTCAAAAAGAACAAATGGATACTCGATAGTGGATGTTCTAGACACATGACTGGCAATCCAGATATATTGGATGATATAATATACAAAGACGGAGGACTGGTTAACTTTGGAGACAATTCAAAAGGATATGTGATTGGCATCGGCAAAGTCGGTAACTCTGAAACTCCTATTATTACTAATGTTTTGCTAGTGAAGAATCTAAAACATAATCTGCTAAGTGTATGTCAACTCTACGATAAAGGATATAAAATTAAATTTGAAAAAGATAAGTGTCACATTGAAGATAATAATTCAACCATAATATTTGAGGGAATTAGGAAAAAGAATATTTATATTCTTAGTATGAAAGTTTCAAATGATAACTTGTGTCTTTTGGCAAATACAAGTGACCCTTGGATTCGGCATAAGAGATTTGAGCATTTGAATTTCAAACTCTTATCTAGACTGTCAAAACATGATCTAGTAAGAGGTCTCCCTAAAATAAATTTTAAATTAGATAGTCTATGTGATGCTTGTCAATTAGGAAAACTTAGAAAAAGTTCTTTTAAATTAAAAGATATGATTTCAACTTCAAAACCTCTTGAATTACTTCATCTTGATTTATTTGGTCCATCCCAAATTCTGTCAATAAATCATAGTAAATATGTTTTTGTAATTGTAGATGATTATTCTAGATGTACATGGACAATATTTTTGAAACATAAAAGTGATACATTTGAATGTTTTAAGAACTTTACAAAAAGGATACAAAATCAACTTTCTCTAAAAATTATAACCATTCGTAGTGATCGCGGTGGTGAATTTGAGAATGAAAAGTTTGAGGAATTCCGCAATAAAAAGGGAATAACTCACAATTTTTCATTTCCAAGAACTCCACAACAAGACGGAGTAGTAGAACATAAAAATAGGACGATTCAAGAGTGTGCGAGAACTATGCTTTCAGATAGTAAATTACCAAAGTATTTTTGGGGAGAAGCAGTCGCTACCACCTGTTATATTTTAAATAGATCTTAATTAGACCTTTAACTAATAAGACATCTTATGAACTTCTTCATAGAAACAAACCTAAAGTATCTTATTTTAGAATTTTTGGAAGTAAATGTTTTATTTTAAATACTAAAGATAACGTAGATAAGTGTGATCCTAAATCCGATAAAGGTATCTTTATCAGATATTCTAATAAATTTAAAGCGTATAGAGTATTTAATTTAAGAACTAATACCATCGAAGAAACAATGCATGTTTCATTCGATGAAAATTTCAAAATTTTTGAAGATACAAATGATGAAGAGGATTTGATCACTCAAAATAAAGAGTCAACCGAAACTTATAATGAAATTAATCATCCTAATAAAAGGACTAAACTTTTAAAAGATCACCCTATTGAAAATATACTAAGAGATATGCATTCTGTTGTTAAAATTAGAAACCAACTAAGTCAAATGAGTAATGTAGCTTTTATATCAACTATTGAACCCAAGAATCCAAAAGAAGCATCAACTTACGATTCATGGATCTTGGCTATGCAAGAACAATTAAATCAATTCACTAGAATAATGTTTGGGAACTTGTTCCTAGATTTTAGAATAAAATTATAATTGGAACTAAATGGGTTTATAAAAATAAAATAAATGAACAAGAAGAGGTAGTTAGAAATATAGGTCGATTAGTCACTAAGGTTATTGTCAAGAAGAAGGAATAGATTTTGATGAAACCTTTGCTCCCGTAGCAAGATTAGAATCAATTACGATTCTACTTGCTTTCGCAAATCATAATAATTTCAAATTATTTCAAATGGATGTTAAAAGTTCTTTCCTAAATGGATTGGTAAAAGAGGAAGTATATGTTGAACAGCCACCACTTTTTGAAAATGAAAATTACTAAATCATGTTTACAAACTTAAGAAAGCTTTATATGGTCTAAAACAAGCTCCTAGAGCCTGGTATGATAGACTAAGATCTTACTTATTACAATCAAACTTTGAAATTGGTAAAGTAGGTAATACTCTTTTTATTAAAAGAAATAAAAATGATATTCAACTAGTACAAGCCTATGTAGATGACACTATTTTTGGATCAACTAATTTTGAAATGAATAAAGAATTTTCTGAAATAGTGACAAAAGAGTTGAGATGAGTCATATGGGTGAATTAAACTTCCTTTTAGGATTACAAATAAAACAATTAGATAATTGTATCTTTATTAGTCAAGAAAAATATGCTAATGACCTAATTAATAAGTTTGGTTTGACTACTGCGAGTGGAAAACCCACTCCCATGGAAACCAATGTGTACCTTAGTAAAGAAGATCTCCCGAAAGATGTATATCAAAAATAATATAGAGGAATGATTGGATCACTAATCTATATTACTGCTAGTAGACCTGATATCATGCATAGTGTTTGTCTCTGTGCAAGATATCAATCCCAACCTAAAGAGACCCACTTAAAAGCCGTAAAACTTATCATAAGATATGTTAAACACACTTCTGATTATGGCTAATTTTACCCTAAAAATGATTCTTTTGACTTAATATCTTACTATGATGCTTATTATGCTGGTTGTAAATCAGATCGAAAAAGTACAAGTGGGACTTGTCACTTTTTGGGGCATTCTCTGATTTCCTGGTTTAGTAAAAAGCAAAACACAGTTTCTTTATCAACAACTAAAAAAGAATATATTTCTGCTGCTTTGGCTTGTTCTCAAGTAATAATTATGCAACAAACTTTAAAAGATTATGGTTTAAATTTCTCAAAATCATCAATTTATTGTGATAATACTAGTGCGATAAATTTATCCAAAAATACTACTCAACATGCTCGAACTAAACATATTGATATAAGATATCATTTTCTCAGAGATAATATAAATAAGGAAGTAATTACTCTAGATTATATTAATTCCGAGAATCAAATTGCCGATATATAAACAAAACCATTAAATGAATCTATATTTACTAAACTAAGAAGAGAATTAGGTATTTGTTTAATAACTGAAATATAAAAAGTATAAATAACAAAGTATAATTAAAAATTAGATCAAAATAAATTAAATAACAAAAATTCAAGCACCATGTCGACATCCCCTTGAACCCCATGTCGACATACAACGATTTTTTATTTTTGAATTTTTTTCCCACCAAAATTCAAATAATTGGTTATATATTCTTCTCATTTTCAAAATTCTATTCATTATTTCTGTTATTTCTCTGTTCTATTTTCTAAAATTAAATAATCAATGGCCTCCTCTTCTAAATCAAACACAAATTCAACCTTTTCATTCCCTTCTCCTACTTCTGGACCGTTTCAACGAACAATGCTCGCTCGTGGGACGAAAATGGAGGATTCTCTGAAGGATGCACTTCAGTTAATGACTGAAATCCAAGTGATGCAACTTCGAATGGCAAAGAACAAGAGAGGCAAGGAAAAATCCTTAGGAATTTGCAAAAATTTCTAATGGATAATCATGCTAACCCAATTTTATTGACGAAGACTCTTCAGGAGATCAAATACAAGAGACTAGCGAGGAGGAAGAAGAAAAAGTTCCCATGGAAGAAGTACACGCGGAAGATGACGACAAAGTCGTTTGCGTTGGTGAAGTGTGCTTTGACAAAGATGGAAATCTTGTCGAACTACGTGGAAATTTCTGTTTCCACTATCCGAATTGTTCAATTCATAGATTTCCCATTTTCAAAGACACTCATTAGTTTCTTTTCTCCTTTTCTTATTGTTGTATGTTCTTACGTTTTCCATGAAAATGTAAATATAACTATATAATTAATGAATAATTTGTGTTCTTATATGTGTTCTATTAAAATATTATTATATGGATACTTAGTTAGAATTGTTAGTAGTTTAGGACTAAGTTTTAGTTTTAGATTTAAGTGTTGATTATTTATGATAACAGTATCATTATAATCACATGTCATAGAGTATTAGATTTAGGGGAGTAATATAGTTTGAAGTTATATATTTAGAGTTAGTTTTTGTTGATGACAAAGGGGGAGAAATATAAAATAGGATAGTTAGGCATAGATTAAGGGGGAGTTATTAGGATAGAAGTAATAATTTATAAAAATGTTGTCATCATCAAAAAAAGGGAGATTGCTAGTCCGTGAGATGATGGTTTTGATGACAACAACCTTTGTATAGGATTATAAAATATAAATACTAACATTATAGTTTAGAAATATATGTATATGCAGGATTTACCATGCAGGTACCAAGAATGAAGACTGTACAGTATAGAGATTCAAGATATCAAGAATGAAGACTCATGAGTATCAAGAATATCAAGATTATCAAGAGTTCAAGATTTCAAGTAATTTATCTTTTAATTTATTAGGAATTTTGTTAAAACTCCTAGAAAAGCACTGGCATCTTAAAATCCAATTTATTCGTGGATGGAATCCACTTCGAGCCTGTTAAAGGGATGGAACCCTAAGTAGGATGGAACCTACGAAAAAATCTAGTGGAACATTGTTTTGTATCCGCTAACTTTTATTCAAAATTATTTTACAAAATTATATCTTGTTTTCGAAATGTTTTCAAAACCTTCCTTTTTAAAAGAATCAAAATCATCTATCCTGGATTTAAATACTTTTAGCCTATAATGTTTAATTTCAAGATCAAATTATCCTTAGTTTAAAACTATCTTTTAATAATAATATATTTAACTTTTAATATGTTTACTTAGATTTAAATATAAAATATAATAAAATTTTATATATAGAAAAATATTATTCTATATATTTGTTCATGTATTTTAACTATAGTCAAGTATATTTATAAAGTTTAAAATAGTTTTTAATATAAGATAAAAGTTATTTTCCAAAGAAAAACAAACTACGAAAAATTCCTTTGGGATGTCGACATGCTCAATATACCCAAGTCGACATAGTGTCAGTTAATTTCAAAATTTAAATTTCAAAAGAAGTGTCTATTCGTCATATCTCTTCACGAATGGACATGGCTGTTGTTCTTCTATAAATAGGGGTTGGTTTCAATGAATTTTCAATCATATTTTCTGGTTTTCGTTTCTCTTCTTCTTCCACATTTTCTTTATACATATTCCTACCATTACTCCGCTGAAATCAACATTGAATCTAACTAGATTATATCTAGTTTGATTCTCTATCACTATCTCAACAAGATCCTCAATGCTATTCAGAGTTATAGGCTTTTTGTAATCAATTAAACGAGAAAAGGTGTGATTGTGGCCTTAGAAATCAATCAAGCGGGAAAAGGTGTGATTGTAGCCTTGGAAATCAATTTGGTGAACTTGCCCATAAAATCATGTATCTCTACCCAAAGGATTGTGAATCTGGAAGGTGTACCTCATAGCCTTGTAATCGAGGGTGTAATTGTACAATTGCTTTTGAAAGGAAATTCGTACTTGTGTGCAGGACTGGATGAAGGGTAACTCCGAACCAATATAAAATCCGATGTGTTCTTTCCTTTACTGCTTTTATGTTATTTCTACATCTGTGTTTGATTCTGTGATCATATCTGTGTCTTAATATTGCATACATTTGTGGTCAAATTAACAAAAACTTAAAAAGATTAATAATCCCTTAAAACACTATTCACCCCTCCTCTAGTGTTTATCCTAGTCTTAAGATCTGTAATCCGCATTTCTTATATAGATTATGTGAGCAAGTGTCTCGGGTAGATTAGGTTTTTGCTCAGGGATTTTCAAGTCTAGCTCGAGTTGCTTTGATCTATAAACCAGGTTTTCAAAGCAAACAGGAAATGCAGTTTTAAGACAAAGTAAATGTTTAACCAAGTTTTTGAAACAAAGGAAATGTTGAACAAGTTTTCAAGATTTAAAATTTTAAACTTAATTGTTTTAAATTTTTTTTGGGTTTATATAATTATGTATTAAGTTAATTATCTTATTTAATCTCAAATTATTTTCAAAAATGATGAAATTAAGAAGTAATTAAGATAAGGATAATTAAACTTAATTAAATAAAAGAGCTTAAGTGTTTTTTGATAAATTAATTACCTATATTTCTTTTAAATAAGATTTAAAAGATAATTAAGTAATAAATTACGGTAATGATTTATCTTTAAAGTCTTGGGCAATTAAAGATAGGTTAATTAAGTAATAATTAAAGGGTTAATTTCTTAATTTCTTAAAGAATAATTAATTAAGGTGATTGATTAATAAATGTGATTAATTAAAGGTTTACTTACTTAATTACATTGTGTAATTAAATTAAAAATTAATTACTTAGTGTAATTAAAAAAGGATAATTAATTAAGGATTAATTAATTAATTATTAATTAAAGGTTAATTAATTAAGTAATTAAAAGTTAACCAATTTATTATTAAAGGTTATCTAATTTATAATAAGTAATAAAAGGGTGATTAATTACTTAAGGATGATTACTTAACTAAAGTAATTAATTAATGATTAATAATTAATTAATCAAGTTATAATTAAATTGTGATTTATTAATATAAGTGATTAGGATAATCACTTATTGTAATTAATTAAGGATAATTAATTGAAGGTTAATTAATAAATGAAGGTGATTAAGGAATGATAATTAATTGAGGAGTAATTAGTTAATGTAATTATTTAATTAAAGGATAATTAAATAATTAAAGGTTAATTATTTAATGACTAAAGGTTGGTTTATTTATTAATTAAGGTTCGTAAATTAATAATTAAAGGTTAATTAATTTATTATTAACGGATAATTAATTAAGATGGTTTGTAATTAATTAGTATTAATTAACCAGGATTAATAATTATTCATAAGTGATTAATCTGATTTAAATTAATCAAACTAATCTTACTAATGGATGTTTGAATTGTATGAAATGCCTTGTATTGTTTAATATCCCTAATGTATAATGCTTTGTGACATGAATTGTTTTGTTTGAGCTGTGATGAATGTATATTATTTATCTGTGTTGAATGTATATTATTTATCTGTGTATCTGTGAATGGAAGTTAAGCGTTATAGGAATATAACACTTATCGATATTGATGTGCTTAAATCTGTGATGATTGATAATGTTGCATTATTGTGTAAAACCCCTGGACTATACCTTACACACACAAACAAGGATTGCACAAATTGGTTAAGTCATAGATTTTTTCGAATTGGTTTAAAAGTTGAAAATGAATCCAAATGGTTTTGGAAATAGAATTGGGTTAAATATGAAAAGTTTTGAAAAGGAGTTTTAAAAGTTATTTTGAATAACTTGATAAAGCTTTGAAATTTAAATAATTTGATTTGAATTTAAATTCAAGATTTGAAATTGAATTCTATGTTTGGAAATTATGGTTTAGAAAGGATATACAAATTATAAATGTGCTTTAAACCATTTCAGAAGTATTGTTTTGGGAATTTGAGTTTAACCCAAGTTTTATACTTGAAGGGCTTTAGCTCGTGCAAATGCAATCGGATTTTTCCAAAATGAAAACTATTTGTTTTCAATTAATAATAGCTTTCATATAAAGAAAGGATTTCTAATTTGTGTTGAAAGGATTTAAGTTTGAAATGAAAATTGTTTTCCAAGTTATGAATAAATCTTTGGAAACGATTTTGAAAGCTATGAATGGAGTCGTTGATTTAAAGATTGGATGAGTTAATCCAATTTGAAAGGGAAATTATTTTGAAAGGATATGAATGAATCTTTGTGAAAGATTGGTGAACTTTGTGAAGTAAATCTTTTTGTTTAAAGATTTGAAAATGGTAATTGGTTTAAACCATTTGAAAGAAAGGTTTTGGATAATAAGTTGTGACCTAACTAAGATCCATATATCCATATGTTTTTAAGTATTGCACTCATTATTCGGTTTAGCCGGGAAAGGAACTTGTGTCATATAACCCATTCCGAATAATGATACGATGATATGGATAGCATTTGAAGACTGGTGGTGAAGACCGGGTATTTTCGAAAACGAAAGGATTACCCGTCGAATGACTCTGCACTGAGTAGCTACGTACAGAGATCTCCATATGTGATGAGGAGTCCGATCGGGATTGTGAATACCCGGATTGCAAGGGATTCTTTGTGAAGTGCCTTCGGTTCTATTCGAACCCGCAACAGACTTGTATGGATGTGTTTCTAACGTTACACTTTGAGATGTAAAGCCGGTTTCTATTAAATACATTTCTGTTTGGTGGCGGAGAATTTATTCTCTTAGCTTAACACCCTTCTCTGAGATGTACGAGCTTAGAGGTTGTGTAGTTGATGGTTACTAGTGATACATTCCTAATTTGGTAGTGTGGCATACGAAGTGCGGCTGATCATTTGTTGATCAAAGCATGGCTTTTGTGAAAAGTGTAGCTTTGTGGACGAGACTGCATCAGGACCTCACAACCCGGAAATGGTCGAAACAGAACGAATGCAGCATGGTTATTTAGGAGTCACGCCCTTAGGGTATGTCCATTTCTTCTGGAAAAGGGTGGTATCATGGTATGGAGCATAGATACTTAACTCATGTGGACACTGCAAATTTATTACTTTGTGGTTGCTTTGTAGTTGAGAGCTCTCGGATAAAGGTCACAAACGACCGGGGATGACATACTTGTAGGTGTTACTTCCGGGCAGGGGTAACCCGGCCTTGTGTTGGAAGAGAGCCGGGTAGGTTCTCGGGGCGTCCCTCTAGAGGCATACCCATATGGAAATAGGAAGTTCCTTAGCCTGACCATTTGTTGGAAATCCAATCACCAATACGCGCCCTTTGCGATTGTAGTTGTATAACCTGCCACCTCAGGTGGCAGCTATAGTAGGCATAATATAATGGTACCTATGCTGGCTAAGATTAATATTATACTTTCGAAATGTATTCCACTATGCACTAATAATAATATCAAAAGAATTTTGCGTAATAAGCATGTTTGACTATCATAAGGAGAAATCTCCTCCAATTGTGCGCTTGCATTGTGTGTGTGCGGGGAGGCCTTACGGTAGTTTCATTTTTCAAAAAGAATTGTGGATTTCTTTTAAAATTCTTTTGTTTTGTTAAGGATAAAATGCTTTCGTTTTCTCACACTAGTCGCATGACTGACCTGGAGTTTATTGTTCCCTTCCTAAACTCTGGATGCCCATAATTTTCCATACGGGCAGTCTAGAGTTGGGATTTTCAAATAATCAAATACTAGGTGTAAATTCGGTAGCCTTCAATCTTTGGCAATCTTCTTTAATCTCTGGTTTTGTTTATCACTTTGTGCTTCTCTTCAATATTTTGGGCTGACCTTGCTTAAGTCACCGTGATGGGGGTTTCTCGCTTTGCGTTTGGAAGCATGTTGGTGGTTCTAGCTTTTGGAGTCTTTGGAACTTTGGCAATGGATTCGCTATATGTTGGACGGTCTATCTTGTTGCGTTTTGAAGATATTATCTTTTAGAGTTATTTCTTTCCGCTGTATCTTGTATCTCTGATAATAGTGATCAATTAGTTATATCATTGTTGTAATCAACTATTGTGTATCAGTGATATTATTCATTCCTTTTCCGCTGTGTTTTGTTGTAATTAATGTGTTATAAGCTCCATCCGAACTGGAGTTCGACGTTTGAATCTACGGCATTCGAATGCAAGTGAATTATGGATGTCGATTTTCGAGCATCGGATTCTATGTTGTGATAGAAGCAGTTTATTGATAGTTTCCGGAAGGTTTAAATCAATGTTTAGAACAAATCGAATGAGAAAAATAAAGACGATGATAGAAATTATGAATGAAGATGAGATTCTGGGAGAGGGAAGCCAAGGATCCCATCGTTTGATACGTACAAGCCATTAAATACGTTGATAGAGAATGCTTACCTTTCGACTTGTAACACTATGCAGTATAGGAAACCACCCTCGAAGGAATCAATAGAGAAGTAGAGACAGTTCAGAAAGTACTGTAGATTTCATGGCAGTTATGGACACCACAGATGAGTGTCGCCACCTCCATGAAGTTATTGAGAGTTTAATTCGAGAAATAAATTTATAGCAATTTGTTAAATCCCCACAGAATGGCGGGTAGAGGACATCCGACCCCAAGTAAGGACAAGCTCCGCCTAGTGCTGAGGAACCTCAGTAGACAGCAGGGAGATTAGTTATTAATACCATTGTTGGTGGACCACATCCAGCCGACAAAAGCTAGAATGAAATGGAGCGTTACATGAATGCTATCAAACATATTGATATTGAATGTTGCTCGAACCCGAAGGACGATGCTCCAGCAAAGCAGCAGCGAACTATGACAGATGATATCTGTGACGACCGACCTATTTGGATGATTCAACTTGATAATAAACTACACATATCCGGCTCAAACTATTCAAAAGATGGATAATCAAAGGGTTTTACTAAAAGAATAAGATACAGAAGAACAAATTATAAAATCTCACAATGGAATGAAAAAATATAATAAATACATAAATAGTTCATAAAATTGTTTTACAATATACATTTGATTTCATTTACAACATCAAATGGAGTTATACTTTTAATAGATATAACAAACAATGCAGTGGAATAATACAAATAAATAGGTCTTCCAACTCCGTCTACATTTTCAAGAAATAACGTCTTCGAAACACTGTTATACTCAAGCTAGCCCTAGCGTAATGAAATGACAAAACACTCGAGTTAGAACTAAAAATTCTTATGTAAGTTAAACCAGAATTAGGTGAATTATGGGCGCGAATAACTTATTTCTTACTTTAAGAATTCATAGAAAATTTCAAAGCTTTCAAACATCTTTTTAGAACTTCCTGTTAGTTTCATACATTTCCAAGCGACTTAATAATCTTCACAAACTTCGAAGGATTGACTTTGAGATTTTAAAATTTTAGAATTTATTAAATCATTGAAATAAATACACGTACTTTTATCAAATATTCTTCAAATAACTTACTAAAGTTTAAGAAAAAATTTCAAGTTACTTTAACAATTTTACAAATTCCCAGAATCCCACAACTTCCATTAAAGTATAAAATACCAAAATCATTAACCGGTCAGACTAAATATAGATTTCTTTACAAAACATTTTCTTTGTTATTATAAAGTTTTAGAAAACTTTTCAAATATTTAAATACACTTTTTAAAAATATATTTATTATTAAATAATGAAAAAATGTATAACTGAATTACTGAATTTTAAATGACAATTCGAAAATCTAATTTAACCAAAATATCAAAAATTAAATTCTTTATAACATATAATTTCGAAAGTAAAAAAATTAAATTTTGAAAACCTTAAGATTTTGTAATTATATTTATGAAAACCATTTAAATTTGCCTAAAAGGCAATCAAATCTCAATAATCACATTCCTGCCTAAGTAATCAATTATACACCTAATAATCACATGTCAAAATAAGATGTCCAAGCGTTCATATAACAATTCAATGGTCCAAATGATCAATATGGAAAATCATATAATAATGATCATAGTAATCAAGGTGATAATAAGGATATATCAAAATCAATAAACAACATACATCCAATCAAAATATCATTATCACAACATCATCCATAAACATCCAAGCAATCAACATTTAAATCAACTAATTCAAACATATATCATAATAGTCATTAAATATTGACTTTCGGTATTTAACTTGCTTTAATATTCATTTTAAATAGCAATCAAAATGTCAATTTAATTTTTATCAATTCAGTTTCAGTCAATTCAATTTCAAATAACAAACAATAAAATTTATCACTTCGTAAATCGGATTAACTTGCTATAGAATTTTTAGTATTACATGAGTGGGTTTAAACACTCACCTTTTAACGAATCTGAAAATTCGATAGAAGCATAAAATAACAAATCCAACTCCACTGCTAAGACAACACCAATACAAATCCAATGCAACAGGGGACATCCAAATTCGAACTCATATGGAAGAGATATGAATTAATTAACATCTAAGGTTGATTGAATTAATGAAATTTATTAAATAACTTAGTTAATTTTTAATTACCTTTCTCTAGACGCGCTTAACTTTAATCTCTCATTCAACAACACAGGTCATGTTCACATCGCCGTTTGATTCTTCGCCACCGCCGCCACTACATGCGATCGGACGTCGCCACACTTCGCCCAGTGCCAGCCCTGACCATGCTCAACCTCACATTGCAAGGCTCGTCATCTCTCGCCGTTAACATCAAGAATGAACCTGAACAACGTTCATTGTTCCCCATGAGTTCGCCGCTGCCACACTCAGTTTCAAACCACCAAAATTTCAATCGAGCGTAGCCCACATCATCCTCTACAACTTTACTTCATGTGCTGTCGACCAACGATCAACGTCGACGAAAATTCAAAACCTAGCTGCGATTGTCGCAAGCGATTTCTGGTCGCCTCGCTCCTCTGTTCGACGATCCAACCTGTCATCTTTTACATCTCACCAAGATGAACAACTTCCGTGTTGAACCTTCATCAGAAAATGCATCTAGTGGCGCCGATCGATGATGGCGATTAGATGGAAGGGTTTTGGTACGTTCTGGTTTGTGTGAATGAAAGAGAGACCATCGTCTTATAGATTTTAGCTCAACATTTTTCATTTTAAAATTACGGCCCCAAATGAGACGTGCGCATTGGCGCTCCTTATTCTGGACTCAATGGAACTAGTTACGGGACCAAATTTGTAACGACCTAAATTTTTAGTCATTTGAATTTAGAATATAATTTATTTTAAATGTTGAAAATTTCATTTTATAAGTTAAATAACTTGAATTTCAAATATAGTGATTTAATTGATAATTAAATTATTGAATTTGATATTGAAATTGTTTAAATAATTAAATCTTGATTTGATATGAACGAATATGATTTCAAAAGTTGATTTAAATTCTATTTGAATAATATAGAGGATAGTGAACCTTTAAATTTGGATTTAAAAGTGATTTAACTAATTTTGGAAATTTGCTCATTTTAAATAACGTGTAAAAATAGTCTTCCGGGGCACTGTCTAAGATTTCAATGAAACCAGTTTCGTTGGATTTGTAATAGTGAATTATAATACACTATGGGATTTCATGACGATTGGACGTATCGTTTGTCCGTGCGAGTTCGAAACATGTAGAAATTAAATAAAGAAATTTATATATAATATTTGGGTTTAAAAAGCCATTTTCTACATAGGATCGAATTAGGTCTGGAGACTAGTTCTTTTGTGTTTGGAATAGGGGTATAAAATGTGAATGCCAGGTGGAACGCCTCATTTGGAGTTTGAGATTTTTGAACATTTGTAACTCGATATTTTTAATTGAAAAAATAATAATTGAATAGGGGTATAACATGTGAATGCCAGATGGCCATTAGATGGAATGCCAGGTTGACGCCATCCAAGGCATTTTCAGGCGTCGACTTCAACAAGCAATTTGTTTGCAATGACGAATGAAAACGATCAATAGTTGGATTTTAATGCAGCAGTGCATGGTAGCCAAGTGGAGGCTGCGATCTCAATCGAAAAATTGGGTTTCATCACTATTTTTCATGCACGCATGGGTGGAGGCTGCTAGCATGGTGTGGAGGTGGGCAAGGCGGTGCGACATGGTGCTCGTGGCGGTTGTTGGTGGTTGGCATGGCGGGATCAAAGTTTTAAATAACAAAAAAAGATAAACGAAGGTGCTTGGAAATGTGATGCAGAGGGAAAGAGAATTAGGTTTAAGTTTATATTATATTAATTGTTTTAAATTTTAATTATCTTGTTATGTTAATAAATCTGTAACTTTCTCGTACGAGGTCCGTTTCGTGCGCGACGGGTCTTGCTGCGATCGCATCGACGAAGGCTATGCAATGAGTTGGATTGGATGAATTCGGAGCTAGTGAGAAGTTTGGGTTAAAATTGGACATTCGTTCAGTTTTAATTCAAAAACGGAAAGGTTTGGCAACTATTAAAAATCAAAGTGCGTTAATCTCACTGTAACGACCCAAAATTTTCGACCTCGAAAATTCTACACTAATACATTCACTGTAGAAATGCCGAGCAATCGAACGCCGAAAATTTCAGATTGTTGGAGAAAAGAAGAAGAATGTAGAAGAAGAAGCAGAAACAAAACACAAAACCTCACATTCGCAGATCAAAATATAATATCAAATAAATGCAGTAATACAAAGAAGAACTGTATCTGTTAATTTACGTCAATACTTTAGAGTTACAACCAATGACAAATAAACTGGACGGTTACAATTAACTTGTCCCAGACACAATTTCAATATAAAAAGGAATACTCCATACGTTCCTGCCATCCAGCTCACCACCTGAGATCCAGAACGTCCTAACCTAAAATCCTGTAATACTCGGTCTGACCCGAGCATTACATCAAAGTAACACCCGGGTCGGGCTGGAAACCAGCGTGAGTAAACCCATAAAATTTGAAATACTAAGTTTAAAACATAACTGAACCCGGGTAACTCGTACCATACTACGAGTTCATAACTTATTACAGTCAACACTATTTTTCATAAATCAATCCCTAAATATCTTTACTTAGTTTCAATGGTCCATTTTATTCCATTCCAACCTATTGATTTCACATATCAAATCTACAAAGAATTATTATAGATTGCAAATCGAAGTGGTTTCGGGTATTTACTGATCCCCGACCCCGGTCCCTTCGATTCCAATGTTATACTATAAGCCAAATTGTTCAAGTTTTAAACAATACAATTTATATTTAGGATAACATATTTACACAATAATTCATCTCAGATAGACAATTTATGTTATCACAGTTCAACCAAACATTGCATATCACAGAGCATCACACATTAATCAATTTCAAGGCATTCAACACGACTTAATCATTCATAAGCAAGATTTAATTTGTTGAGCAATTCCTAATTAATTTAATTTAATCCCCAAACAAATTTAATTAATTACCCTTATATCCTGCTTACTTAACATTATTGAATCCCAAACCATTTATCATCACTTTAATTAATTAACAAAATTAACTAATCAACCTTTAATTAATTATACTATTAATTAATGATCCTTCAATTACTTCCATTAATTAATTACCCTTTTATTTAATTCATTAAGTCATTATTCCTTTAATTAATTACATTTAATAATTATCCTTTAACTACATTCCGTAGTTATTACTTAAGACCCTAATTAATTTAAGGTAAACCATTTATCTTAATTATTTAATCATCACTTCAATTTTATTGAAGATAAATGTTTGAGATTTTCTTATTATTAACATATGAAATTACTTAAGGCTTATATGTATAAATCATTTGCCCTTCTTTAACTATCCATTTAATTTCACTATTTAAATTCACTTTATTAAACTTAAGAATTAATTTTAAAAATAATATATTCCAAACTTAGTTATTTAAGATAAGAAATAAATAACTATACAACTTTTACTAACCAAAATATTAAGTAAACTAAATCATTAAGGATTGGTTCAGAAAATATTTTTTTCTCAAACTTGTTTTATTCTAATTTTAAAACTGTTAAGACACTTTAGCATACCCGAGACTAACCGGACCTTCCCCTTGCACAAGCCCGAGTCAAATTCTTCCTTCCCTGACGCTCTCTCTCTTCCTCACTTGCGTACAAAACCGATATCAAACCCGAGCTTCCCCTCTTCTCTTCCCTTACCTACTCCCTTACCTTACTTCTACACCTGTTACAAATGATACATGCCAGCACCATGTGCACGTGCACGGCAAACTGCGTGACTCCGACCATCTCTCCGGCCCTCACAAAGCTACCGATGACCTAGATACACAACACGGCCACCTAAAACAACGAAATCGACAGCCAGTCAAAATCGAGCTCAACGATCCAAAATCTAGAGCCTATCCCATTAGAAAACCTCCCCTAGCCATCAACTTCAACCTCCGGGACTCACGCCGTCCAACCCAAAACCGCGCCACGACACGACGAACCTTTTCCCCTTCATGCGATCGAGCCCTGTCCACCATCCATGTTGAGCGAGCCTCGACAACATCGTTATTCCTATCTGACCATCGAACCCTAGTTCGTCTTAGCTCGGAAACTCCGGCCATCAGAAAAATCCCAAACCAATTTTCCTATGACCCATGACACTCCGGCTATTCCCAGACCAAACCCCAATGAAAATCTCGTCGCCATTGGTTGGAAATCGACGAAAATGTCGAATCTGATCAACCCAGAAAATCTCAACATATACAATCCTAAAATTCTTCAATTAACAATCAAAATTCATAGTTTTCCATCATGAATCCATTCATGAAATTATAATCATAGATTTTTGACTCATGTAAAATCTTTACTGTTATTTCTTATTTTAAAATTAATTACTAAACTAAAATTCCCGAAACCATTTTTATAATTAATATTACACTGTAAAAATCATTTTTCATTCAAAGATCAAAGCTTAATTCTGATTTTAAGAGGAGATATGAATTTTCGAAGGAAATTCTTAAGCCTGAAATAGGAACAGAGAATATATATGTGCATATTTTCAAATATTTCACAGACATACCAATGTATATATACACACACATTCACATCCATATATTTATACAAACATTATATACTATACTAATACACAGATCTACCACATGCATTAAAGATTAAAAGGTTTTTAGCTTTGAAAAAATTTGGTTACTCACCTGTAATTTTGAAGAACAGAGAAAGCTTTTTTAAACTAGAGGTTGCTTTTGCTCTTGAAACTGAATTTACTTGAATTTGAAACTGCTACTTGATTATAATTGGAAACTGATTTGAACTTGCCTTAGCTTGAAGTAGTTTGATTGTTGTTGATTTGATTTCTTTGAATTTTTTCCCTTTTCTGGTTTGTTACAGGCTTTTGCTTTTGATTTAATTTTCCAGTTTTTATTTTGAGAGAATGAAAGAAGATTTAGAAAGGAGAATGAAGGTGCTTTGAACTATATAAAGCCTGGTTTTAAATTCTTAGATTTTATTTACATTACAATTTTAAAAGAAAAACATGTTGGCCACTTGTAAATCTATGCTAACACTTGTTATGCATGACATTCCCTCAACTTACACTTGTTAAAACAATGTATTTTATGTTTAAACACTTTCAAATAATTTTTTCTCAATTACTCTTGTATTAATTTTTAAATATCTCTTTTATAAATTCATACATAATTTTAAAGAAAATGACGTAAAAACCTAATTATACACCTAAAAATAATTGTACAAATACACTAGTTAAATATATATATATATATATCCTCTATTTATATTTATAAAAATCTTTTTAAAGAAATGATATAAAACTAACTATATACTAATAAGAATCATATATACATATTATTTTCAAATCCAATTTATTTCTAAGATATTTACATTTGAATTTCAAATCCAAATTCTCTTGAAAATATACTTATATATATATATATATTCAAATTAATACTTATTCTATTTGCTTAGGAATAAGAATAAATTTTATATTATTATAAATGATTTATAAAAGAAGATTATTACATATTTATTTTCCTATATTCCGAAATATCACATTCCTCCCCCTTTGATTCCTTTTGTCCTCGAAAAGAAACGAAGCCAGAATTTATTAAAATGCTTGTTAATAGCTAAATTACACTTTGATCATTCTTACTATAAACTTTTTTTTTAAATTTTTTATAAAACACTTTAAAATCTACACAATGTTATCAAAATAGTTTTATAAAAATACCTTTTTATTACTCGATGTCCCAACAAGTCTATCCTTGTTCTCACAAAAATTCGGTCATACGTTGATCGGGCATAAGACTGAAAATCTATAAGTATTTTGTAGATCCATTTTTAGTTGAAATACTTGGAAAAACATTTTGTTGAAAATATAGAAAACATTTTTAAAAATAGAGGAAACATCTTTCGCGAGAATGCTTTGGAAATCATCACCCCCTCCATGGTCGCAGTTAACTCGATGGTTACGTTGCCATCCCAGCAAAATCCATAGATAACTGTAGGCACTCCGCGCCCCTCGATTACGCCATGGAACCTGCCACAGATTGCAGCTACATCCAGGGTTACATCGCCATCACGACAAAAATCCATGTAACTATAGGCATCAGCACCCTCGAATTTCGCTGCCAAATGAAACTTCACCACTCCTACATAGGTCGCAGACTACATCAGTCAAGTCCCAATGTAGCCTTAGGCTCTCACGGCCTCTCGAATTTCGCTATGTCTTCATAGATCGAAGTCTACCGGTGTTACATTGCCACGGCAAAAATAAAACGTAGACCGTTGGCTCTCACAGCATACACGACTTCCGCTATGGTCCACAGTAGATCACATTGACATCGAGTTACACTGTCGTCACAGCGTAACCCAAATGTCTCTGTAGGCATCAGCGCCCTCCACTACTACAAAACAGGCCATTTGCTTCGGTTGTTTACCCCCCTTTTGCATCAGTTCAACAGCCGATGCATATGCAGCCGATGCAACAGGCTTAACACTTTTGCATCAGTTCTGAAACCGATGCAAAAAAGTCCTTTTTGCATCGGTTGTTACTAACAACTGATGCAAAATATCATGGTTGATTGCTTGGACACAGCCCCCATGTTGCATCGGTTGAAATGAAAACCGATGCAACGAAGGAACTTGTTGCATAGGTTGTTGTTAAAAACCGATGCAAACTAATCCCTCTATTGCATCGGTTTTTTATAACAACCGATGCAAACTAATCCCTCTATTGCATCAGTTATTTATACCTGATGCAAAAAAGCCATTCTCAGAAACCATTATTACAGTACTCAAATAGACTCTCTCTCTCTCTCTCTCTATATATATATATATATATATATATTATTGATTATAACAAACAATTTTTGCATGCAATATTACAATCATTCAAAATTAAATTTGATGGCAAAAACATAATCAGATTTAATAAATAGCATAAGTGCATGGGTTAATACATAATCAGATTTAATAAATACAGTACTCTTGGATTTAATAAGCGGTATATTCAGAACTCTTCTCAAAATGTCTGAAGATGAATACGGATTAGAAGGAAATAGGCCTATTATAGTTCCATGCGATGCAGTTTTTATGGACTACATCTTGGCTCTGCTTCAGGGTCGAGTTCCGGAAGACCTTAAGTTAACTTTCTTCAGTTCTTTATTTCCTGATCAGTGTTCCATGGCTTCTTCATCATTTCATGAAGCTGCTAATAATTCTTGTGCAGTTGAGCAAAGAATGAAAACCTAAAGACATAACAAACATCAGCTATGGGCATGAATCTGTCAACTGAACAGAAAATTTTGTCAATACAATCAAAAATTAAATGAGAAGGGAAAATCGCTGACCTATAGACATTTTTATCAATGAAATGTGGGTCTCAGATAGGCACACAATCTAATAAAACCGATCAAAACACCTACTCGGTCCATTAAATCGATCAAATCACCTACTTAGCTTCACAAAGCGTTGAATGGGGACGAGTTGAGAGACTCGTTTCTCCTTATGTTTAGTAATAAACAAAATCTTTTTAATGCAATGAATATTGCTGAAATCACTAATAAGCTTGGCCTACTTTCTTGTAAGAGCAGTTGAATGCTCTCCAGTCCAGGCAAAGAAAGTTAATAATCCAACCTATTTTTTAGCAAAATGCACCTACTACAGTAGTTGCCATTCTAGCAATTTTTTTTTTCACGTATGACTTACAATATAAGCTTCTAGGATTTTTATGCTTCCTATTCCTTTTGGTTGTAAGTACAACCAATCGGCCATCACCTCCATAGCTGAATGGAAAAATCTACTTGCTTGTCAAACCAAAATACCTTTTAGATTTAACATTATAAACATTGTTCTTTTCTTTGTTGACTGAATCCTGGTGTTGATATTTTCGAACACAACACAGCCTTCAAACAAATTATTAATAACAAATCTTAGTAGTATAAGATAAGGTATAAAGGATACAAATTGGAAGTGGTACGCTTAATAATTATCTACTGGAAGTTTCAGCACTTAAAATATTAATGGTAAAAGAGAAACTAGCTTACTACAACAATTTTGTTCTAGAATTCAGCTTCCATGCATTTTAATATTAGCCTCATCTTTAGCCTGCTTTAGTCTAGCCATTTTGCCTGGAACAGTAATGATTTCCATTAGAATTGCATATCAAAATGAATAATTTGCTTTTGTCACTACCAGAAATAGAACTAGTACAGGCAATTTCCTAAAGCCCTTAATATTGATAATAGAGGCTGAAGCAATAATCAAATTGCCTCCAAAAGTGTGAGAGGCAAATTAATGATTGCCCCAAAAAGTGTTGCCTCTAAAAACATCCAAGGGCGAATAATATTTTTAATTCGCCTCTAACACTGAGTCATATTATGATGTGGATAGATACTCAAATCTAAAAGCAAGCATCAACTATTGCCTTAAATGATTGCATTAAAGACAAATAGAAAAGCCTGTACAACTAGGTATAATAATATATGGCAGTGGCAAAACAAAACGCCTCTAATATTATCAGATATTATTGTAAATCACAGATCTATACAATATACTTCTAATCATGAGTATATTTTGAAACTGCTCACAGTGAATATAAATGTAAAATAATACATACACAACATTTTACATTTATCCAGATACAAACCAACTCAGATATAATAGAGGAATGTGATAAAAGACATAATTAACATGCCATTCACTAAAAAAGGAACACTGTCTATTAAAGTAAAGTAATATTGTTAAACACAAACTACAAACTGCAAACTGCAAACAACTACAAACTGCAAACTGCAAACTGCAAACTGCAGCCTTATTAAAACACAAACTAGAAAAGAAAAAAAAAGCATTCTTAAAGATACATGAAACTAAACATTCCATAAGAAGGAGACATAATATAACCATCAACCCTGTAAAACCAATTACTTATCTGAAGTTGAACCTTGAGCCATGAATTGTAAAAAATCCATATCATTAAGGGTTGTTGTAAAGTCTCTTATAGGTTGAGACCCTTGAGCATACAAGGATGGATGATACGGATGCGGATAATAGATAGGTCCAAACTGTGGATACGATAAATTTTGTTGGAAGAGTGGTTGCTGTTGGAAGGATGATTGTTGTTGATTGGATGGTTGATGCTGGTTTACTAGTTGCTGACTTGTGTGGAGAGACTCTTCTTGTGCAGATGATGGCTGTTCTGGTGAGGATCGAGGATTTGATGACAAATTTTGAGAAGATTGTATCATATGTCGTAGCTCCTCTATCTCCTTCCCTTTTTTTCTCATTGATCGTTTGTTGTTTTTCATACATTTCTTTTAGACTCAAGCATTCGGATTGCAATAAAGCGTAAGCTCGACCTCTACGTGATCTACGAACCACTGATGTCGGTTGAGTTTCTTGAACCCAAGAAACCATGTCTGGCGTTACAACTTCTCCGTAACCGCGAACTCTGCCCCCGGTCTCAAATCCCCTTGCCGATACATATGCTTGTAGCCTTACCTCTGGTGTAACCTCTCCATTAATATCACTTAGCTCAGCCAACTTCTGTGATATGAGTGCCTACAAAATATTGCATCAATACAAAAGTAAATTCACTTTCATCATTCATGAATATATAATATAATACTATGAAAAAATAATCTGATGGTATATAAATATGCTTATTGCTAGTGATGATGCCTATACTGCAGCAAAAGTTACTGACAAAGTACAGTAATGTATGGGGATGGGCCTTCTCTGTCAAATATATTGTTCGAACTAACATTGAGATAATTACTGCCAGCTTTACATAAAGTCTTAGTTAAATAACTTTAATTAGCTATGATATTATACAAAATGTAAACGTAAAATTTGTAGCCATAGATATATATAAAACATAAATGTAATGACCCATTGCAACAGCTTATTTCATGTTCTTGTGGAATGAACATGCGTGTCTATCCACCAAAAATGCTTAGTTACAGGATTCTCAAATCTGCAATGTGGAATAATACATGTGGCCAAATACACGGGCCAACAAGACAAATTTACTGCTAGGATAAAGATGAATAATACTATCAAATAGTCATCTTACAAACTATCAAACCATTAAACATAGAGTGTTGGGATCTGAATCTAATCATTTCCTACATTTTAATAAGAGCTACTAAAATGTAGAATTTTTTTTTTAAGGAACTTCAAAAGAAAATTCAAAATTCTATGGAAGATGAAACAGTATTTTCATATTAATTGCATCAATTCGATTCACCCTATAAGCTAGCTAATGATATTTACCAACATTGAGATATTCCATTCAGTATGAAATTGAATAAATTGAATATATATTCAGAAGAAGCTATTGAATTCCATTAAAAATATATCATTTAGTATGTTAAAATTTTGGGACTTACTCTGGAACAACAGCTAATCATAATTATCTTTGAAACAGTATTGGTAAAGTACAGGAGATGAAACAGTATTGATTCAAGATGCCACGTCTTAATTATTGAGCTAGCACCAACTCTGTTTTTGTATTGTGTTGCATTGTAATATGGTTTTCAAAGCCAAAATGATTTACAAACAAAAAGGTGAGAATTCTGGAAAAGCAGTGAATCAAGTTCAACATTAAGATGTTACAAACAATTAATCATTTAATCATAAATAACCTTTGAAATTTTATCATCAGATTGTACCTTGATTAACTGGTAAAAATAAAAAATAAAAAATAAAAAATAATCAAATAGTTGATATACACCGGTGTTACCTGGAAAAGGATTTATATAAGATAGTTTTAAAATACAATATAATGAGTAAAAAATATTATCAAAACTCTAAAAATGCATATGGGCATACCAAGGGTGAAACCGTATTTTCAGAGTTTTCCCTTATTGCCTTCCTTGTTTACAACAAAACCTTAACTATATATCGGATCAAATTCAAATATTACACGAAAGTATTAACTGCATCACTGTTTACATTACCTCAATACAAAAGGCCTTCTGCCTATTTTCCTTTTTGTTTCCAGATTTCATGTGAAGCAAGTACTTTTAACCAAGGCCAATACAGTTGAGTGCGTATTTTAACTAAGGATGAAGATAATTATTTGCTAGAAAAATAATGCCAAATCTCGTACTGTAATGATATTTTATCTTTTCTATAGAAAAAAAAAGGTTATTTTAAAATACAGATAATTATTTGTTGGAAAATACAGCTGAGAAAAAATATTAACCTACTAATTAACTAAGGATATGTGGTCTATATATGTGAGTTCTGATATGCTATCCAATGATTTATGTAGTATACAAATGTACATAGGTAACACTTCACAGTATCATCTACCATGCTTATAATGCCCCCTTCAAGAATCTATCACAAGAATTTATAATATATTTGAAATTAGATATCAATTCATTTGTAAACAAATTATTATACCTTACACTATAAACTATTGGTCTTTAGTGCAGTTCAACTAAGTTTTTATATTATAAAATTACTAAACTAAGAGACGCATGAACCTACTTGATAAAATCCATGAATTATTTTTCAATTGCAAACCGCATAGCAGTAGCAGTAGCATTCAAGGAAACATTAAAGAGACAACTTTGTTTTATTACGGTAATTAAAAAAATTGTAGTGGTTGATCTTTTGATTGACTTTCTATATAAAAATGACGTGATATATATAACAATTAGCATAATCTGGAAAAAAGATGAATAGTATTTTAAGAAACAACAAATTTAACCTCAAATGATATCAGACTTAACCCCATTTGCTCAGAAGCATCGTCGACCCAACTTCTTTGCTCATCCTTTCTCTTATGAACTAATTCATATGCCTCAATTGGATCGGGTTCGTGCCCATGCTCTTTTTCCTGTTTCGACAAAAGATACATCAACCAGCAATAAAAACTACATGGTTAACTATAATTCAAGAAAAACTGAGGTTTTATAATGACAGCGTAAGTTTCTTAAGTTACATAGAACAATTATATATTAGATGTGAGACTTGTAATAGAACTTATTCTTCGACATATAGAGAACAAAACTGAGGATTCGGCGAACAAAATGTTGTTGCATATATTAGAAAATTTGGAAACTGCTTTTCCCTAGAATAAGCATTGGGTATTCTGTTTTTGTAATAAAAAGGTTTAAAGTTCATATAAAACTATTTGTAGTTTGTTAAGTAAACAACCTAAAACGATCACAGCAAGAGATATTTGCAATAAATAAAAAAATAGCAAACCACCTGTTCATATGAAAATAATATGACTAGCTCATTAGAATGATAGGAAGAATGCAGAAAATAAGATTACTTACAAATCCAGCATAGTGTCGCACGAAGCACTTTGATCCACCTGTGTGACTCATTTTCAGTTTCTTACGATTGTCAGTGTTTCTTTCAACCTTTATCTGATATTATTAACAATATCGACATAACAATTATATATCTTTATATGTACACATGAATTTAAAAGGATATATCTCTCTTACTTTATTTTTGGAATCATTATCCCAGTAATTTACCATTTCCCTCCACTGATCGTTGTCTACACGATCATCTCCACATGTAAAACGTGACGGTGAGCCAATATGTGGAGTGTAATACTTATCTTTTAAGATGGATCAGTTGTTTCGTACTCGTTTGGATAGTCTCTTTAGCAGTGAATGTCGAATTTTAGGAATGTGAGGGATATCTTCAGGACGCCAATTAATAGTATCCTTGAAACAAACATAAATTGTGTTACATTTACCAGTTATAGTTGCATATTAAAGCAAGAATTATACTCTTACGGTAAATAAAGTTGACAGTAATGTTTGGTTTTATTTTAAAGTTGTATGAAATTTCAAGTTACACCAACTTACCGATATTACTTTCCATAGTTTGTCCATATATGCATCATCGTATGCTCTCCAGTCTGTTGGTGATAGAGGTAGAAGATTATAATTTCTCGCCAAACTACCCAAGTACCTTCCTAACTGAGCATCTTTTGGTACCACACACAATCCATCCTTTGTGAACTCAATGCTCTCCTTGCCCGATTTACCCCATTTAGGTTTGTTGTAGCCATGTCCTTTTCTCTTTATTAATCCTATTAAGTAGAAGATAAGGTACATTAGTGTATGAACAGTAATTAATACATGTAGGCATAATAAATAATTAATTATAAGTTGCAAAATCATACCGCCATTTTGAGAGCCATCATTTTCTTGCATGTCATCATCAAAATTAGAATGTCCATAGGTGCTCATCTATTAGTCAATAATATATTTGTACAGCAAAATCATATACCATTAAATTGAAAATTTAATGGCGTTCATACTGAAACTATAACAATTCACAGGAAAAAGGAATAAACACACAATGCATATGCAAACTAAAATGAAAACATATCATAAACAGTAATAAAGGATTCCAATTTTGGACAAAACTAACATAAGAAAGCGTATCATAAATTTAAACATGAATTATTATTATATTTCGTCCTCACTCTCGTTTCCAGTCTCTCCTTCGTTCGAGGCATCCTCTTCAAACATGGAAGCATCTACTGTGGTCATTGGTAAAACTTTGTTAACGTAAACACCATGAACATCTGTCCTTATCTGGAGCTCTTCATTATCTAAATTCGAATCATCAAGATTTGGTGTGGCATAGTAGTCGTCTATGTCTACTTCGTCATTATCTTCTATTAAATCATAGAAATCTCTCGGCTTTGTTTTAACCACAACACTCCAATCTGGCTCTTTTGGATCAGCAACATAAAACACTTGGATGGCTTGTGATGCCAAAATAAATTTGTCTTTATTCTGTGCCACTCGATTAAAGTTCACTAAGTTAAATCCATAAATATCTTTTTTTTCCCTGAATTATTTACCCAATCAGCTTCGAATAAAATAACTTTGTAGGCTTGATCATCACTTTCACCTGGAAATCTATAATCAAGCTCATAAATCTTCTCCAGAACCCCATAATAATCGACATTACCAGCGATTGGGCTACAATCTCTTAAGCTCGAATAACTTGAGGTTTCAGCGTTCACAAAGACGCCACAATTTTGATTTTTGTATCTATCATCCACAGATTTAGTTCGAAACCTGTAACCATTTATAACATATTTCTTATATTCCTTAACAGTCATATTCGGACCATTCGCTAGTCGAAGCAAATCTTTTGTTATTGAGGAATCTCCCATACCATAAAGATTATTTACCTATAAATATAACAATATTATATTAACAATAATTTTAAATACGATGTATAAATTGAGAAAGATACTTACATGATGTCGAAACCAAGTGGTAAATTCTTTATTTCTCAAACTCTCCACTTCTCGAATCGTTCTACGTTGATGAATTCTACGCAATTCCCTCAACCTCTTACTGTCAAAATGGAAGCCGAGCAAGAAAAAAAGAGTCAGTCATTCATTGTTGAAATTGAAGTACATATTTGATATTAATGAATGTGATCTTACTCTAGAAAAAAAGCCACTTCACTACAGTTGAATAATACATAAGTGTGACATTGTTCCCAAACGCTTTTTTCCAAATTAACTTCTGTACATTTGCCTAAATGATGACTGGAGTTTGCAAAAATTGATAGACCCCTTTCTTTATTGCGAGGCAATGATGTATCGGCATTCCGACCACGTCGATTATGACGAGTTTCAATACCTGCCAAATACATCGAACAAAACGGCACACACTCTTCTGCAAGGTATCCAACAGCAATACTTCCTTCTGGATTACTCTTGTTGCGAACATATCTTTTCAGTGTCTGCAAATATCTATGAACGACAACAAAAGATAATTCTTAAAGGGTATTTATGATGTTTACAAATATCTTTTTAATTTTTGTAAAAACATAATTTTATGGTGTATATTTTTAATATGTGAATTATACTTTGGTCCTACCTTTCAATGGGGTACATCCAACGATAATGCACTGGTCCAGCAATTGCAGCTTCATCGGCTAAATGAATAATTAGGTGAATAGATATGGTGAAGAAGGAAGGAGGGAACATTTTCTCCATCATGCATAGGACTAATGCAACCCTATATTTAAGTTGACTAATTGATGAAGCATGTTTCTTTTTGCTACATAGTTGTCTAAATATTGCAGATAACTCGAGCAAAACAAGAATGAGCGGTCTAGGCAAAACTCGTCTAATTGCAAGTGGGAGTAAATGTTGCATAATTACATGATGATCATGACTTTTCAAGCCATGTAACTTTTTGTCCTTTACATCTACACAACGTGCAATGTTAGTAGAATATCCATCAGGGACGCGTACATTTGAAAGAACTTTACAAAACAATATTTTTCCTCATTGGTTGTGAAAAATATCGCTGGAGGTATATATGTCCTATTTCCTTCACGAATAGGCTGAAGAGATTTTCTTATATTTAAACTTTCCAAGTCAGCTCGAGCTTGAAGTCCATCCTTTCCTTTTTTGGTATACCAAGTAACGTCCCCAAAATATTTTCACTTACATTTTTCTCCAAATGCATAACATCTATGTTATGTCGCATTAGAAGATGTTGCCAGTAAGGTAAGGTAAAAAATATGCTTTTTTTCTTCCATGGTCCAATAACTCTTGATTCCCTGGTGGAATTGATCACCCTTCGTCCTTTTTTTTCGATAATCTGCTGATGTATTGGCGTTTTACCGAATGTAAATTTTAAATTGGATAGTTGTATCAAACATTCAATTCCAGTTAATGGTTTAGGTGCAATATCATTCTCACGCTTTCCATTAAATGAGTGAACATCAAATCGAAACCTATGTGTTACCGGCAAAAATCTTCGACTTCCTAAATAGCCTTGCTTTTTACTATTTGGTAAGCGCACTGAAGATGTTTCGTGGTTACAATGCGGACATGCAAGTTTTCCAGATGTACTCCATCCTGATAAATTAGCATAAGCAGGTAAATCATTTATAGTCCATAAAACAGCTGCTCTCATATTGAATGTTTGTTTGGTTAAAACATCATATGTCTTGGTACCAACTTCCCATAACTCTTTTAACTCATCTATTAATGGTTGCATATATACATCAATGTCCTTTCCAGGTTCGTGAGGTCCAGGAATTAACAGTGACATAAGAAGATAAGGTTGCTTCATACACAACCATGGAGGTAAATTATAAATAGATATGATAACTGGCCAAGTGCTATGTTTACTGTTCATGTGTGAAAATGGGTTGAACCCGTCACTTGCAAGTCCAAGTCGAACATTCCGAATTTCAGAGCCAAAATCAGGGTATAGAGAATCTAGATGCTTCCAAGCTGGAGAATCTACTGGATATCTCATAAAACCATCATTTGAACTACCAATTGAATGCCATATCATATGTTCTGTAGTATGCTTAGACATGTACAACCTTTTCAATCTAGGAATTAAAGGAAAATAACGAAGCACCTTAGCTGATACTTTCTTCCCATTATTTTTACCTTCAGTGCCTACTTTGTATCTTGAGACCCCACAGCGAGAGCAAGCATCCAAGTTTGATGTTTCTTTCCAGTATAACATGCAATCATTTATATAAGCGTCAATCTTTTCATAAGTTAGACCTAGTTCACTAATAATTTTTTTTGCTTGAGCATGTGATTTCGGTAAACAATTATCTTCGGGTAATATATCTTTGAATGCTTCTAAAAGCATAGAGAAGGTCGAGTTACTTATATTCCCCAAACATTTGATCTGGTACAATTTTACAACCACGTCCAATTTTTATACTTACTACCAACATTCAACCCCTTGTTTGCTTCATCTAACAACTTGTAAAAGCTTTCTGCCTTGGGTGTTTGTCCTTCACACGTAAAAGGATGTGATGATGAATCGACACTTTGTGTATGTTGCATAAATGTTTCGCTAAGAAAATCATACATGTCACCTCCCTCTCTTTCATCATTAATATCGACCGGTGTATTGTTAACCGAACTAACATGATTTTCGCCTTCTACATGAAACTCATCAAGATAAGTTTCACCATGATATGTCCAACGAGCTGTCATATATAAGGGATCCATTCCGTACTAAAGAAGATGACCACCAACATTAACTCTATCATTGAAATAACGATTGCAACATTTTTTACAAGGACATATGATCTTATTCTGACATGCGGATTTGGAAAAGGCCTCGTCCAAAAATAGTTCCATCCTTTTTTTATACTCATATGAATTTCGATCCAAATTTACCCAACTTTTGTCCATTATATAATACCAACCGCCACAATAACATAGCAAAGTAAGCGTTAAACAAAATTTTATGATTTTAATACAATATATTATTAAAAATAATTTTAATACAATGATAACAATTTCAGTATGAAACTTTCCTAAAACAACTTTCTTCACAACACTATTAATTTTTTAGACTGCATTTCAAAGTTAATAAACAACATTCCCTATTACAAAATCAGCATTTCTTAAACTAACTTTCTCTAGTACATAATCCCTTTTTATAAGGATTATTAAAGGGAACATAAACAAATTTTACATAGATAGGCTGCACTTGAATTTTATTCACAGAAAATATTTTTTAATGAAAACCCATAAAGCTTTTTGTTACAGCCAACTTCCACATGAATGCGTCACAACGTTGAAACTTTCAAGATAACTTAATTACAAATGTTTATAAGGGAATCCGAGCTAACATATACTTCAGGTAATGCTAGGGCAAAACTGTAATATCAATATATATTTATATGAAAGTAAGTTATTAGAAAATGGTACAAGACCATACTCCATAGAATACTATAACAGAGCAACATTTTATGCTGTCTACAAGTGGCCAGAGCCCAATTGATAAGTGAATAGGAATAACATAATCTAACATGTTTATAGAGTATACTTTAACTTCGTATATTGAAAATATACAACACCTTTTTTTTTGAATTTTAAAAACCATGGATGGATCACTTGTTACAACACTGTTAAAAATATATAGCACTAACAAATTGCTCCATTTTAATAATTCTTTTAATTAACAATAAAGAATGATGGCCTTAAAATTGAAGGCAACATAAAAGCACGTTCAGATGAGGTAACACTCTTCTCAAATCTGATTCATAATCAGAAGCTTCTATACTTGCATCTAATTTGGTACGTAATTACAATTAGGTCACTAAGAAAATAAAAACATGCATACCCGGTCCTGATTATAGCAAGTCAAGGTAGATTTCCAGAAACAGTCAGTTTAGCTCTGTCAAAGACCTTGGTCTATGATGCCCGGGCTACCTTAAACTTTCTTCTTCTCTTTTTGACAACTCTATTTCTATGCATATAAAATGTGTGTGTTCCTACTTATTAAAGGTGAATAATCTTGGTTTCACTTGCTGGTTCTTAGTTTGTTATTGTTCCCTCAGAATAGGTGGATTTTTATACATTTATGTTTAATGTGTATTTTTTGAGGCTTCCTTTATGTTTAACATGAATATGCATGCTAAGCAATATTTATTGCATACGGAAGCGGGCATGAAATGTATAAGCTGAGCAAAAAATGTATCAAAGTGTGCCAACTGAGCTTGCAAACATAACTGCAAATACAAACTATCTTTGCACTTACAACTAGGTTCAAACTCGATTTAGCAAACGAGTTCAAACTTGGTTTGCAAACCGAGTGTGCAAGTGCATGCTCGATTTTGCAACACTGGGTTTTGCAAAACCGAGTTTGCAAACTCAAACTTGCAAAACTGAGTTTGCACTCAATTCTGCAAATTCAGTTTGAAAACAGAGTTCGCAGACTGAGTTTTGCAAACTGAGTTCGCAGACTCAGTTTGCAAACCGAGCTTGGATGCTTAACTTGCAAAATTGAGTTTACAAGCTCAATTTTGCAAACTAATGCAAACCGAGCTTGCAAATGCTAGCCAAGTTTGTAAACTCGGTTCATATGCACAAACACAGCCTTACGAATTCATGAGTAAAAAAAGTAGGCTTGAGTTGTAACTAAGTTTTCAACCTCTTGATTTTGAAGTTAAAAGTTTTTATTGGATGTTTATATTAAATGCATGAACTTGTGGAAGAAGATAGATGAAGTGTATGGTATGTTTGCATATGCACAAAATTGACGATCTGAAATAAATAATCCAGTGACAAAATTAGCAGCTGTTAATACCTTCAACTATCACTGATGCGCGGCCAATCTCAGAAATCTTTGAACAAAGCTCCACAAGCCTACAAACAAAAAATATAAAATAAATCTTTTACTACAACTTTATCCAAAATAATGGGGAAAAAAGTATGATTGTAGGATATAATTTTCCCTAATAATGATCACAAAATTGGCAGTGTGTATTAGATGGTGCTCATTCACAAAAACTGGAACAATACATACTCAATATTGTACTTGTAGATGTACTTTTTATTAATATAATAGGATTGAATAAAATTCCAAGTAGCAGCTTTTCACAATAAAATACATAAGTTAATGAAATCGAGACATTGAAAACAGGGCAATACAAAGTTATCGCCTGGAATATATACAACATCATGCATGCAATAAAGAAATGCAGACTTTAATGCATGCACATAATGATATTCACACAATGCCTATACACAAATATGGATTGCAGTCAAGTAAACATACACACACCGCACACAAAGTAAAAACACACATGTAAGAAATAGAAGCTCAACTTCCCTATGGTAGGCACCTGTCACTCTTATTAATAGGTTTTCTAATATATCCATATAGCACAAATACATAAAGTTATAATTATAGCAAAGGAAGCCTTTAAATTATATGTAATGTAAACATGTAATAAACATAAAAAAAATTCTCAAAGGGATATATTTTTTATTTCTATATCAAAAATAACAATCTATTCTAAAAGTAAACTCGATTGATAATGAAGAGTTTCCATTTACCAGATAAACTGGGTATTAGACAAAGAATAACTACAGAAACGAAAGCAGGTAAAATGTACTTCCAAGCTGTAGCCATGTAAGGACCCGATTCTTCGTCTTTCGAAAATTCAACATCGATACTCACTTTATCGACTGCCGAGAAATCGAATGCCGAAAAACCGAACACTTAGGGTTTTAAGAAGAAGAAAAAGTCGTAGAAGAAGAGAGAAGATAGAAAAAATAGAGAGAGGAAAGAAAATAGAAAATAGTACGGAATAGAAAATAACAGAACAACATCAGAACCTCACAATTCGCAGCGGAACAACATATAATAATAAATGAATAATCTTTAAACAAAGAACTATATCAGTTATTACATTTCATTACATTACAGTTCATTACATCAGAGTGTACAACAACAAACATCAACAAACAGTGCAGCAGAAAAGAAATACTATATAACTAGTAATACGCCATGTCATCCATCTTGCCTCCAGCAACTCCACTGCCCATGTGGAAATTGGTGGGCACCCAGAGTTTAGGAAGGAAAACAATAAACTCCGAGTCAGTCATGTGACTGGTGTGAGAACTCGAAACAGTTTATTTATCTTTAAAATCAAAATAGAGGAATATTTTCAAAGTCAATTCGCAATGCTTTTAAAAATGAGACTACCATAAGGCCTCCCGCACACACACACAATGCAAACGCAGAATCGGAGGAGATTTCTCCTTATGATAGTCAAAGATGCTTGATACGCATTTAAAAGAACATTTGATATTATTACTAGTGCATAGTGTAGGAAAAATTTATTTCGAAAGTAGAATATAAATCTTAGCCAACATAGACATTTCGAACTATGCCTACTATAGCTACCATCCAAACCGTGGTGACCACCATAAGTGAATGGCAGGTTCTACAACTAAAACCGTACAAGTTTCGTATTGGGAATTGGATTTCCAACGAATGATCAGGCCAAGGAACTTCCCATTGCCACATGAGAATGCCTCTGGATGGACATCCCCGAGAACCAAACCGGATCTCTGCCAACACAAGGCCGGGTTACCCCTAACTGAGTAACAACTGACCGAATATGCCATCCCCCGGTCCTTTGGGACCTTTCGCCGAGCGCTCGCAATCAATTCACACAATCATAAAGTGTTTTCAACATGAGTAAGTATCTGGGCTCCATACCATGATACCACCCTTTTCCAGAAGGAAATGCACATATCCTAAAGGGCGCTACCCCTCATAGCCTTGCCGCATCTTTCCTGTTTTGACCATTCCCGAGGTGTGAGGCTCGACGAAGTCACGTCCACAAAAACATACTTTATACAAAAGCCATGCTTTGGGTCAACAAATGATCATAGAAATGATCACCAAGATAGACGATCAAATAAACGATCCTATCACAAATAATCAACACAATGGTCATTTACATCAACACTCAGCATATCACATTACCAAATTGGGAATATATCGCTGATAACCTTCAACTACATAACCTCTGAGCTCGTACGTCTCAGAGAAGGGTGTTAAGCTAAAAGAATAAATTCTCCGCCACCAACAGAAATATATTTGAAAGAAATCTGCTTTATATCTCAATTTGTAATGTCAGACATACAATCCATACAAGTCTGTTCCGGGCTCGAACAAAACCGAAGGCACTTACAAAGAAGTCCTAGCAATCCGGATATTCACAATCCTGATCGGATTCACCATCACATATGGCGAACTCTATACCGGAGCAACTCGGTGCAGAGTCAATCGACAGGTCATCCTATCGCTCTCGCAAATACCGGTCTTCAACACCGATCTTCAAATGCAATTCATAACGTCGTATCACATATTCGGAATGGGTTATACGACCCCATGGTCCTTTCCCGGTTAACCCGAATAGTGAGCGCTTATTCAAAAATAAGTGTGGCATTCAAATTCAAACAAATCACATCAAATACCCATTCAAAGGTAAATATTGATAGTCGGTTATTGAACTATCAATGGATATGCACACATCACCAGATTCCAAATAATTTTCCAAATTATTTATTTTCCAAAAATATCTTTACTAGATATATAATTTCACACTTCAAAAATAAATCAATATTTATTTTTAAACAAATTCTTCTTTTCATTTATAAATTCCATAATGAATTTATATTTCAAAATATCCATGCATATACGATTTCAATTATTCATTTCAATTTATCTTCAAAAGGATAAATTCTCAAAACATTCACTTTATATTGGAAAACATTTCCATACTTACTTATTAAGTAATTTTCAATCCATTTATTTTCAACACTTGGAAAATATTCAATATATTTAAATCGAGATTAAGTATATATTTCATTCTTTAAGGAAATCATTCTCTTAAACATATTTATTTGGGCCAAAACGAATGTTGCGTAAAACATCGTTACGACAACCCAAAATCACTAGTATAGGGATTCGAAATTAAAATAAATATATGAATCCCAATACTATACAAAACTCATCCTTTCGGAAATCATTTACTATATCAACAGTGTTATAGTCCACCATTTCCCTTTATTTCTCGAAAACGTCTATTTCAACAACAGATGTTGAAATCTATGGTTTCGAATCTCAACACATTTAAAACATCGTTAGATCGTTTTAATTCAATTTAAAACATCACATCTAAACATTTTCTTTAACATATTATTCACTATTCAAAAACGTGAATATACTACGTTAAAAAATTTCATCCTTTTATTCATTTTATTTCAAAGGATTATTCACAGTCAAAAACGTGAATATAACTCCATTAATAGGTTTCAACAATTTACTTATCAAAATAAGTCGTTTGCGAATTTATAAAACAACGTTTATAAATTCCATTTCTATCTATTTTATAACTACTTCCTTTTATAAATTCCTTTATTAACCTATTCAATTTATAACTCAATTATAAAACAAAGGTTCATATTATAAGTGAAATACTTATAATTTATTTGTTTACAAGAATCGTTCCTTTAAACTTCATAATTATAAATCTTATAACTTATAAGATTCAATTATTTATCCAAAACCATTCTTTAATAACTTCACGAAATTTATAAATCTTATTATTCATAAATTTCATTTATAACTTCACCATTTATAATTTTATAAATTCCATTCACTTATACCATCCATTTTCACTTCATTCAAACACTTATAAAAACCCGTTTTATAATTTCAATATTTCAATTTATAAATATCCATTTATAAATCTCTTAATATAAATCAATTTATATTACTATTTTAAAACGTCTTTAAACTCCTTTAAAAACTTCATCATTCTCTTGATTTATAAAATAATCAAATTTTATAAATCCTATTTTTAAACTTTTTATAATAATTCAAAAATCCAATTTAAACTATTTTATAAAGACATTAATCCATATTTCTCAAAAATCAATCTTTAACCGTATTTCTCAAAATCATAATTTTTATAACTTTAAAAATTATAACGTTTATTTATTTAAAATGGATCAGTTCCAAAAATATTTTATAAACGTATACTTTCAAAAATCACTTTAAAATCATTTTAAAATCCCAAAATTTGGTTCAATGATGCTACACACCAAATAGTCAATCACGACAACAACGACATCATATATCGTATATGATAGTCCATCAAATATCAAAATATCTGAAATCAAATAAATACTGTTGAGGAATCCAGTTGGATCCCTCCAACCTGTTTTCCTGCATCCACAAACATTAGCACAATACCAATTTCGCTCCAGTACGAAATTATCGCGGTATATGGGATTTAAAATATTATCCGCTTAATAGACGACGCAATAGGGTCTCATCCGCTATACAAATGCGGGAAATCAATAACTCCAATATATACATATGCTAATATATATATATATATTACTATTATATATAATACCAATTTCACTGTTTATGAAATATTCGCGATATATGTTTTTAATAAATAACATCCGCTTACTAACGGCGCATAATGTCTATTTTAACAATCAATAGATAACAATCATCATTCAAACATGCATTCAACTATTTTAAATCTAACTATTTAAAATAAAATCGAAACTGATTCGATTGAGTGAGAAGTTCTCACCTTGATTTCAATTTCGTTTTAGCGATTTATTTCGAATAAAATTATACGGACGTTTAATTTTACCCGAAATTCTCACTAACTCCAAACGACTCCAATCTAATTTCATCACGTAGTGCTCGTCCATACGATTCCAACGCAACTAGTTTCGCACGTTTTCGACCTCGTATGAAAAGGTTATGAATTTTATAAGTTACACGATTTTTATTTAACTAATTTACAACTTTATTTATATTTTTTTAACCTACATCAATTTAGAGCCATTGGATCCTTCTTTGAACACATCAGGGCCGTGCACTGCTACTCCATCTTCCACGCTATTCCTTCCCAGGCCCGTTCGAACGAGATCGAACCCATGAGCTCCCCCAAACCCTAAATTAACGTGACCTCCCCGATCAACTAGCCGACGATCAAGCACCACCACGAGATGCGCCGCCCCGTGCTCCACCTGCGGCCCAAGTGCGGCCCCACTCGGTCGCGCCTATGGCGCGAAATTCAAGAACAAACGCGCGACCTTCACGAATGATTTCTGGTCCATCCACAGCTCCAAACACGATCTTGACCGTTGAATAGATGGATCTCGACGTGCTCTTCATCTTTCATGTTGGGAGTTTCTTGAAATAACGCATGGATTTAGAAGAAATTTGAGGGGGAAGAGGAGAAGATTTCGGCCCTTCATTTGTTTGGTGGCGGTTGCAACGTTTAGGGTTAGGTTAATTTTTTTTTTTTTTTGTGAGAGGTTGGCTATTTATAGAGAATTTTCGAATACTATTCATCCGGGAATTCCGAACTCCGATTCACGCGCCGTAACCAGCGTTTCTAGGGTTTACCCCGCGTTCCGGACACAATGGAACAGGTTTCAGAAGCTAATTCAGACATCTGTGCGAGTTATGGCAACAAACGTTCAATTTAAATTAAACCGATTTAATCGATTTTCTAGGCGTTTTAATTTGTACCGGACAAACGGTAAATCCAATTGACACGAAATTTGAAACCTTACAATAATATCACATTACGGATCCGATGAAACTGGTTTCGTCGAAATCCGAGACTTTTTGAAAAATGGCTATTTTAACTCGCCAAATTAATATTAAAAATAATTCGATGCGTTTCGAGCTGCCACGATCAAACGATAACTCCGATTGCTATGAAAATTGAAATCCGATAATAACTAACTATTACGGATCCAATGGAACTGGTTTCGTCCAATTCTGAGACTGTTCAAAAATTGACTATTTTCACTAGTCGATTTAAATATTAAAATATTCAATTTTCACAAATTAACTTTTAATTCGATTTTAAAAGTTCTAAAATATCGTTCTAACTCCAATATGATAAAATAAAATTTTACAAATCATTTTCAATCATATTTAACTCAATTTTCAATTATTTCCATAATTTAACATATTAAATTATCGATTTAATTATCCAATTAAATCCAATTATTCGAAATAAAATTTATTTGACTTATAAATTTCACTTATTAATATTTAAAATTAATTAAATATTCAAATTTTAAATAATAAAATTTTTGGGTCGTTACAATCTTCCCCCCTTAAAAGAATTTCGTCCTCGAAATTAACAAGTAAGAAAAGTTACAGAATTTATTAATTTTTCAAAATCCATAGTTAAACTTCTTACAATAACTTTACTAAGTTTTCAAATCGTACTTAGTTATCTTTTCAAAACAACTATTATTGTTTAACTTTCAATTCCAAATCAAAGTTATAGTTTTCAAAAAATTTCCAATTTTTCTCAAATTTTTCTAACGCCTTAAATTTCCTGAAAAATTCGCCATAGTCTCCTTTGCGCGGCTCGATCCGGAAAAAAAAATGATAATATATATATCACAAATATACATCTCATCAAGTAATGAGGTATCCCGAAGGGAAAAAAGTATAAAAGTACGGTATGTAATCCGAGATATGTACCTTATATTTTATTAGCGAGCATATACGGCTAATATAGGCGAAAGCGAGCTCCAAATGCGAAGCAAACGCGATCCGCACCTACTAAACACTCAACAAACAACATGAGAACATGCATATATGAAAATAGTATCAATATACAACATATAGCAACATAATAACTATATATGTCAACATAGAAATTGAAACAAAAGCAACAAATGCAAACATCAACCAACTATCATCCATAACCAATATATATTCATTCATATTCTCATTAATATTCAATGAAATGGTTTTCAATTTAATCACATTTGATTCATTAACAGTGGATGTTCTTACTAACGTTCATTTTCAATTAGTTTATATTCACTAATTTATATTCAAGTTGGTTCACTTCCAAATCAAATTCAATTCTATTTAAGATTTACTCAACTTTCAATTGGATTTCAATTACTTTAGCTTTCAATTTCATTAACTCTTAATAAATTATATACAATCAACTAACAATCATATAACAATCAATGTATATTTATTACAACCAAATTCCTTTGCTTCACTTACATTCATTTTGGTTTAACTAAATTGATTTTCATTTATAAAACTCAAGTTCATATTTATCACTTAACTTTATTAATTTGGTTTGATACCAAAATCAACTACATTCAACATCTTCTAAGTTATATTCCATTTAACTTTAAATTCATTTTTATTAACAACTCATATTCATAAATATATTCGTATAGTTTCACTTCTCATATATATATAAGTTTATTTCACAATTGTAAATCACTTTAATTATAATTCAATTCTTATAATTCTTTTGCTTATACAATTCTTCTTTTATTTTGATTATTCAAACAACTTATTCAACAACTTATATATACTTTAATAATTCTGAGAAATTATTCCTTTATATATAAAATATAATCAAGGTAAAATTATTTCATTTACCCAATTTAAAACAATATTATGTCGAATTGTTCTATTCAAGTGTTTAGAAACCCCTTCGGCATAGTTTTGCAGACCGCGCTGGCGAAAGTTCATATGCCACTCAACAAACCAATCATCACAATATAAAACAATTATATATATTCACTAACAAATACGCTCTCATATCTATTATTACACTCAACTCATTCTAGAGTACTACTGACTCTATCTCTAATGAGTAATACCCAACAGAACCATGGTTGTCGCTTAACCATAAGCTCTGATACCACATTGTAAGGACCCGATTCTTCGTCTTTCAAAAATTCAACATCGATACTCACTTTATCGACTGCCGAGAAATCGAATGCCGAAAAACCGAACAGTTAGGGTTTTAAGAAGAAGAAAAAGTCGTAGAAGAAGAGAGAAGATAGAAAAAATAGAGAGAGGAAAGAAAATAGAAAATAGAACGGAATAGAAAATAACAGAAAAACATCAGAATCTCACAATTCGCAGCGGAACAACATATAATATTAAATGAATAATCTTTAAACAAAGAACTATATCAGTTATTACATTTCATTACATTACAGTTCATTACATCAAAGTGTACAACAACAAACATCAACAAACAGTGCAGCGGAAAAGAAATACTATATAACTAGTAATACGCCATGTCATCCATCTTGCCTCCAGCAACTCCAGAATATCCTGATAAACCTAACTCTTGACTGCCCATGTGGAAATTGGTGGGCACCCAGAGTTTAGGAAGGAAAACAATAAACTCCGAGTCAGTCATGTGACTGGTGTGAGAACTCAAAACAGTTTATTTGTCTTTAAAATCAAAATAGAGGAATATTTTCAAAGTCAATTCGCAATGCTTTTAAAAATGAGACTACCATAAGGCCTCCCGCACACACACACAATGCAAACGCAGAATCGAAGGAGATTTCTCCTTATGATAGTCAAAGATGCTTGATACGCATTTAAAAGAACATTTGATATTATTACTAGTGCATAGTGTAGGAAAAATTTATTTCGAAAGTAGAATATAAATCTTAGCCAACATAGACATTTCGAACTATGCCTACTATAGCTACCATCCAAACAGTGGTGACCACCATAAGTGAATGGAAGGTTCTACAACTAAAACCGTACAAGTTTCGTATTGGGAATTGGATTTCCAACGAATGATCAGGCCAAGGAACTTCCCATTGCCACATGAGAATGCCTCTGGATGGACATCCCCGAGAACCAAACCGGATCTCTGCCAACACAAGGCCGGGTTACCCCTAACTGAGTAACAACTGACCGAATATGCCATCCCCCGGTCCTTTGGGACCTTTCACCGAGCGCTCGCAATCAATTCACACAATCATAAAGTATTTTCAACATGAGTAAGTATATGGGCTCCATACCATGATACCACCCTTTTCCAGAAGGAAATGCACATATCCTAAAGGGCGCTACCCCTCATAGCCTTGCCGCATCTTTCCTGTTTTAACCATTCCCGAGGTGTGAGGCTCGATGAAGTCACGTCCACAAAAACATACTTTATACAAAAGCCATGCTTTGGGTCAACAAATGATCATAGAAATGATCACCAAGATAGACGATCAAATAAACGATCCTATCACAAATAATCAACACAATGATCATTTACAGCAACACTCAGCATGTCACATTACCAAATTGGGAATATATCGCTGATAACCTTCAACTACATAACCTCTGAGCTCGTACGTCTCAGAGAAGGGTGTTAAGCTAAAAGAATAAATTCTCCGCCACCAATAGAAATATATTTGAAAGAAATCTGCTTTATATCTCAATTTGTAATGTCAGACATACAATCCATACAAGTCTGTTCCGGGCTCGAACAAAACCGAAGGCACTTACAAAGAAGTCCTTGCAATCTGGATATTCACAATCCTGATCGGATTCACCATCACATATGGAGAACTCTATACCGGAGCAACTCGGTGCAGAGTCAATCGACAGGTCATCCTATCGCTCTCGCAAATACCGGTCTTCAACACCGATCTTCAAATGCAATTCATAACGTCGTATCACATATTCGGAATGGGTTATACGACCCCATGGTCCTTTCCCGGTTAACCCGAATAGTGAGCGCTTATTCAAAAATAAGTGTGGCATTCAAATTCAAACAAATCACATCAAATACCCATTCAAAGGTAAATATTGATAGTCGGTTATTGAACTATCAATGGATATGCACACATCACCAGATTCCAAATAATTTTCCAAATTATTTATTTTCCAAAAATATCTTTACTAGATATATAATTTCACACTTCAAAAATAAACCAATATTTATTTTTAAACAAATTCTTCTTTTCATTTATAAATTCCATAATGAATTTATATTTCAAAATATCCATGCATATACGATTTCAATTATTCATTTCAATTTGTCTTCAAAAGGATAAATTCTCAAAACATTCACTTTATATTGGAAAACATTTCCATACTTACTTATTAAGTAATTTTCAATCCATTTATTTTCAACACTTGGAAAATATTCAATATACTTAAATCGAGATTAAGTATATATTTCATTCTTTAAGGAAATCATTCTCTTAAACATATTTATTTGGGCCAAAACGAATGTTGCGTAAAACATCGTTACGACAACCCAAAATCACTAGTATAGGGATTTGAAATTAAAATAGATATATGAATCCCAATACTATACAAAACTCATCCTTTCGGAAATCATTTACTATATCAACAGTGTTATAGTCCACCATTTCCTTTTATTTCTCGAAAACGTCTATTTCAACAATAGATGTTGAAATCTATGTTTTCGAATCTCAACACATTTAAAACATCGTTAGATCGTTTTAATTCAATTTAAAACATCACATCTAAACATTTTCTTTAACATATTATTCACTATTCAAAAACGTGAATATACTACGTTAGCAAATTTCATCCTTTTATTCATTTTATTTCAAAGGATTATTCACAGTCAAAAACGTGAATATAACTCCATTAATAGGTTTCAACAATTTACTTATCAAAATAAGTCGTTTGCGAATTTATAAAACAACGTTTATAAATTCCATTTCTATCTATTTTATAACTACTTCCTTTTATAAATTCCTTTATTAACCTATTCAATTTATAACTCAATTATAAAACAAAGGTTCATATTATAAGTGAAATACTTATAATTTATTTGTTTACAAGAATCGTTCCTTTGAACTTCATAATTATAAATCTTATAACTTATAAGATTCAATTATTTATCCAAAACCATTCTTTAATAACTTCACGAAATTTATAAATCTTATTATTCATAAATTTCATTTATAACTTCACCATTTATAATTTTATAAATTCCATTCACTTATGCAATCCATTTTCACTTCATTCAAACACTTATAAAAACCTGTTTTATAATTTCAATATTTCAATTTATAAATATCCATTTATAAATCTCTTAATATAAATCAATTTATATTACTATTTTAAAACGTCTTTAAACTCCTTTAAAAACTTCATCATTCTCTTGATTTATAAAATAATCAAATTTTATAAATCCTATTTTTAAACTTTTTATAATAATTCAAAAATCCAATTTAAACTATTTTATAAAGACATTAATCCATATTTCTCAAAAATCAATCTTTAACCGTATTTCTCAAAATCATAATTTTTATAACTTTAAAAATTATAACGTTTATTTATTTAAAATGGATCAGTTCCAAAAATATTTTATAAACGTATACTTTCAAAAATCACTTTAAAATCATTTTAAAATCCCAAAATTTGGTTCAATAATGCTACACACCAAATAGTCAATCACGACAACAACGACATCATATATCGTATATGATAGTCCATCAAATATCAAAATATCTGAAATCAAATAAATACTGTTGAGGAATCCAATTGGATCCCTCCAACCTGTTTTCCTGCATCCACAAACATTAGCACAATACCAATTTCGCTCCAGTACGAAATTATCGCGGTATATAGGATTTAAAATATTATCCGCTTAATAGACGGCGCAATAGGGTCTCATCCGCTATACAAATGCGGGAAATCAATAACTCCAATATATACATATGCCAATATATATATATATATATATATATATATATATATATATTGCTATTATATATAATACCAATTTCACTGTTTATGAAATATTCGCGGTATATGTTTTTAATAAATAACATCCGCTTACTAACGGCGCATAATGTCTATTTTAACAATCAATAGATAACAATCATCATTAAAACATGCATTCAAATATTTTAAATCTAACTATTTAAAATAAAATCGAAACTGATTCGATTGAGTGAGAAGTTCTCGCCTTGATTTCAATTTCGTTTTAGCGATTTATTTCGAATAAAATTAAACGGACGTTTAATTTTACCCGAAATTCTCACTAAATCCAAACGACTCCAATCCAATTTCATCGCGTAGTGCTCGTCCATACGATACCAACGCAACTGGTTTCGCGCGTTTTCGACCTCGTATGAAAAAGTTATGAATTTTATAAGTTACACGATTTTTATTTAACTAATTTACAACTTTATTTATATTTTTTTAACCTACATCAATTTAGAGCCATTGGATCCTTCTTTGAACACATCAGGGCGGTGCACTGCTACTCCATCTTCCACGCTATTCCTTCCCACCCCCGTTCGAACGAGATCGAACCCATGAACTCCCCCAAACCCTAAATTAACGTGACCTCCCCGATCAACTAGTCGACGATCAAGCACCATCACGAGATGCGCCGCCCCATGCTCCACCTGCGGCCCAAGTGCGGCCCCACTCGGTCGCGCCTATGGCGCGAAATTCAAGAACAAACGCGCGACCTTCACGAATGATTTCTGGTCCATCCACAGCTCCAAACACGATCTTGACCGTTGAATAGATGGATCTCGACGTGCTCTTCATCTTTCATGTTGGGAGTTTCTTGAAATAACGCATGGATTAGAAGAAATTTGAGGGGGAAGAGGAGAAGATTTCGTCCCTTCATTTGTTTGATGGCGGCTGCAACGTTTAGGGTTAGGTTAATTTTTTTTATTTTTATTTTTTTGTGAGAGGTTGGCTATTTATAGAGAATTTTCGAACACTATTCATCCGGGAATTCCGAACTCCGATTCACGCGCCGTAACCAGCGTTTCTAGGATTTACCCCGCGTTCCGGACACAATGGAACAGGTTTCGGAAGCTATTTCGGACATCTGTGCGAGTTATGGCAACAAACGTTCAATTTAAATTAAACCGATTTAATCGATTTTCTAGGCGTTTTAATTTGTACCGTACAAATGGTAAATCCAATTGACACGAAATTTGAAACCTTACAATAATATCACATTACGGATCCGATGAAACTGGTTTCATCGAAATCCGAGACTTTTTGAAAAATGGCTATTTTAACTCGCCAAATTAATATTAAAAATAATTCGATGCGTTTCGAGCTGCCACGATCAAACGATAACTCCGATTGCTATGAAAATTGAAATCCGATAATAACTAACTATAACGGATCCAATGGAACGGGTTTCGTTCAATTCTGAGACTGTTCACAAAATTGACTATTTTCACTAGTCGATTTAAATATTAAAATATTCAATTTTCACAAATTAACTTTTAATTCGATTTTAAAAGTTCTAAAATATCATTCTAACTCCAATATGATAAAATAAAATTTTACAAATCATTTTCAATCATATTTAACTCAATTTTCAATTATTTTCATAATTTAACATATTAAATTATCGATTTAATTATCCAATTAAATCCAATTATTCGAAATAAAATTTATTTGACTTATAAATTTCACTTATTAATATTTAAAATTAATTAAATATTCAAATTTTAAATAATAAAATTTCTGGGTCGTTACAAGCCATGTATGGATTTTTGGACAAACTCTAAATGAATTGGTGGCACTAATTAATTAAAACAATAAGCTGAACGTGATATCAACCCCGGTAAATTTGCTCTTACATATATTCAGATGTTACTTTCTTCCTTATCAGATAACTCTCATTTGTAATATTGTATGGATTTCCCGTTATTATTCATTTGGTTCTCTTGTATAGCTAATATGGACAGTAACGACCATTTAGTAGATGTTCACTTATACACACACATCTAAACCCACTAATCGTCACAGTGGTATGTCAAAAGATAAACATGCTAAGACATCCTTAACAAAGATGAAGCACCAAAGTAACTATTGTCCTAGTTTGGTCTAAATAATGGAGTAGAAGAATTGTTAAAATGATATTTAGTATAATACAAAAAGTACATGCATATATAGATGCCCATTACTTTTTCCTAAAAAAGGACTATATTTTCCTACACTTTCCAGTTAGCAATATTTTCTCAGTCAATCAACAAAATAATCTAACTAAGCTATTACATAGTTGACCTAAATTTAATTGACCTAGATATTTGTGTGACCAGCTATTTTTTAACCATGCAAGATTATTAATATTTGCATGAGTGGCCTATAGAAGATGGACTTAAGTCAGTAATTGAAACGAACAATGTAATTAGTAAAATAAAAGTTGATTACCATAGTTGTAGCTATAAATATATAAAATAATATCTAGATTAAATTTATACTCAACACGGTGATTCACTGAAATACTAATCTAACGTAATTTAAGATAGTAAACTAAAAGAAAATGATGCATTTCAGGAATACTTTCCTACTTTCTTACTCTAAATAAGAAATGAAATACGGATTGGTGTGGTATTAACATTTAGCAATACATTTTTGTTTTAAAATATACTTAACAACTGTGTTATTATAATGAATTCGAAAGCATTGAATTCAAACAAATTCATCAGAAGAAACAAAAGAATACTAAAATGTCAAAGAGAAAATAAATTTTGAATCGACCTACATATAATTGATCTAGGTATTTGTCCTTTCATTTTTTTTCGATAGTTCCATATTCTTATTTTCCATAAATAACTTATAAAAGACAGACTGAAGTTTGTAATTAAAACAAACAATGACATTTAGAAAATAAAAGCCACTTTCCTTTTTTTGTTTATCCCAAAAAACAAAATCAATATTGTTTTTGTAATCATGTATTGGTGACAACATATTAGTTCATAAAATTCACTCCTCAAACATGTGCTGAAAAAATAAAGAACTATCAAAAGAAACAAAGAATATATATTCTAGAAGCAAGAAAATGAAAAAGGAAAAAAGGCATTACTTATGTTAATTGTTCAAGTATTTTTCAAAGAAAGCATTAAAAGGTATTTTGCAAAAGTCTACGCGTTGTATTTTGAAGAACAACAATTTATCTATCGGTTAAGTTTTAATATTGTAATATAATATTGAACTCTATTATAGTACCGTGCCCATGATTTCTATTTACCAATTTCAAAAGCAAAAACTATTAGCGGTATTGATGAAGTATTTGAAAATCATTGTATTAACATGCACTTCCGTATGTAGCAAATTTTCCACTAATCTTTTTACGCCATCTGATCTATTTATTTAACACTTATATCTACAAGGCCTTAGGATGACATAGCTTTCCACCGTAATATACGCAGTCAACAGGGTGCTATCATAAACTAAATCCCGTATTACAACAACAATGGTTGGATGATGATAAACAAGGTTAGCTAAAAAATAATTACCCACCTACTGCATTTGCTGTCATAATTTTGGTTTGAAAAGGGAAAATAATGATGCTAAGCATACACTTGCTTCATCGATATGTAACCATCGGCTCAAACACAAATTTACCATTCATTAACATGGACATAGAAAGCTTCTACAATCGACCGACCAACCACTACATCACTACAAAGGTACACAACATGCTACTAGCACTTTGAATACATATTTCTTTTCGTATAACAACTTTTTTTTATTAAACTTGAATTCAAAATTTTCATCATGCCTTTTCTTTCACTTGATTTGGAAATTAATCATATAAATAGTTGACCGAAAGAAATCACAAAATCTGTTTTTCGTTGAATGTGCTTATGACTTGATCTTCTTTGTTGTACCAACAGTGTTACATGTTTAAGAGTTTTGAAGTGTCATCTCTCTTACTTTGTGTAGTTTACAATTTATGAGTCTTTCGAAAAAAAATTGAACCAAAAATACGTGGGAAACTATTTCCATTTGATAAAACAGACAATATAACACTACACCAAAATTATCTTTTACATAAAAACATAACCAAAAATGTATGAAATTTCAGGGGACACCGACATTTGTTTCACTATTATTTTTTGTAAGTTACATTAAAAATGCATTTCGATGGTTCTTGTAGAAATGCCAGAATTTCCACACTTAAAAAAAAGCAATTACTATTTGCAGAGACAAACCTATCAGACCGAATCTGAATACTTTCTCCAAATTAACAAACTATAATTTACTCACTTTATTCACACTTTGGAAACAACCGAGATTCATTGAACATTAGTTTTCTAGATGAAGGTTGTATCTACATTTCCTTTTTTATTACGGACATACACTCAAAGACTTTATAAAGAAATGCAGACTTTAATGTGTGCACATAATGATATTCACACTATGTCTATACACAAATTCAGATTGCAGTCAAGTAAAGATACACACACCACACAAAAAGTAATAACACACATATAAGAAATAGGAGCTCAACTTCCGTATGGCAGCTGCTCCATAATTAATCAAATTTTATGTGTGGAAAATCCACTCGCTACATTTCACTTTACAAAATAATCAATAATGGGAAAATTTAAGTAGCTAGTTTACAAAATACCACAGAATTCCCAAATGTTCATTTTTTAAAATTTGTTATTTGGTAATCTATCAAAACCTAAACATATCTCTACATATATAGGAAGTCAGCTTAATTACTTTGTTTAAAATGCATTAACACATACAAAACTCAGCATAACCATTTTATATTTTGTTTTTTGATTTGTGCATTGATAAGTCAAAAATCATTTTAACCACTTTAACCATTACAAATATACAGAATAGCTTAAGAGTTGATTGCTTAATTGTGCTTTGATATGGGAAAAATCTTTCCTTTTATTTTGACAGTAACAACCATAGGTGATTTCAGAAGATATCAAACAATGGAAAAAAAATTACTCAATAAAAACTGTGCTGAAATAACTGCACGCTGAAAAACAAAATTCAATTGCGAAAAGGATTAAATACTACAGGTAAAATTTACCTTAAGAATAACTGTTGATGTGCTATCTAGGGTTTTGTTTTCGGAGCGATTGCAAATGAAAGAAGCGATGACATGAATTTGGCGGGGCAGGAGGAAAATGAAGAAGCACGAACTCCTTCGCTGATCTATCGCCACTTTCCACCATCTGTGGCTGTATTTTCTAATTTAGTTTTAATCTGAGGAAAAGTGGAGGCGTTTGAATAGGCACTTTTTATTTTAATCCGAGATTTATTATCCTTTTGCCTCTAATTTCGGTAGGTAAGCGTCAGTTGGATTTTTCAAATTACGCTAATTTTTTGGAATAATAGTAAAGGCCTTTTCATGTGTGTGTACTGACATGATTAGAGGCATTAGCTTTCTTTTGCCCGTAATTATTTATTAGTTGGGGCATAAGTTATATTTTGCCTCCACCTGTGTGCCTCAAATATTCATAATTTCAGTAGTGTGTGATTATATGCAACTAGTGTGAACCCGTGCTTCGCACACGGGGTTGACAAAATAATTAGTTTGTTCACTAATAATTCCCGTAACAATGGAAGAATACAAAAAAAAATGAACTAATCAGCTGAAATTAATAATCCATCCATTGAATAAGCAACTACATATAGTCGTTTTTACTTATTTGGATAAAATAAGTAAATATGAGTAAACCTTCCAAAAAGACCCAGTCAACCTGAATGCCAATATTACCTAAAAACTGAAAACTGCATATTTGGGACAAACTGCATGTAGCATCATCCAAAAGAGCAGAACTCTAAAACAATTTGTACTGGTAGGTCCATAGGACTTCCAATGAGACCGGTAAGTTTTTTATTTTATTTTTCAATATAGACATCATTTTTTACATACAATTTTGAATTATGAAACCACAAATGTCCTCATTTGCAGTATCTACCCTCTTTACATTTTATAATCAGCTGATTTTAAGATGGCTGCTATAACATTTATCAGAGCATGACACAGATGGAACTTGTGTTTGATTATTCATCCAACTTCAAGATGTAACGTAGGAAACTGGAAGCTATCTGCAAGCCATTTTCTAATTTTTCCATGATTTAACTATATCGTTCCTAATATTACTATGCCTGGCCTAGAAGCTCATTTTTACGCTTACCCAAAAAACATTCATCATATAACGACATGGGTTTCAAAAGAGATATTCCCCAGGAAATAGTACTGACGCAAATTCGGCCCCTAATCAAAGCAGTGAAGAAATCAACAGTTGACTTCAACATAGAATATTTAATGACACTTCTTTGAGTTTTTGTCAGAGAGCACAACATAATATCATAAGCACATTTAAATTTCATGCTTGCCTGTTTAAAGTAAAAAAAATAGATAGATTTTAAATTTTAGCAAATCTCTTAAAGAAATAAGTCAAATCTCTTAAAGAAATAAGTCGGCAAAGAATCCTTTTACATGGGAACAAAGTAATTACAAAGAAGAAACTTATTTGTGACCCGAGAACTCATTAACGTGAGATGAAAGAGAAGAAAGTCTGTCCACTTTTCTTTATTTGAAATGTTCTTTTTTAAATGTTTCCTCACTTTTCCAGAATGAAACATGTAAGAGCATAGTGAATATGTATATCTAGCACATCTTGAATCCATAGAATGAAGGAAGGGTGATGGACTGGTTCAAATTAGAAAGAAAGCACCATTTACGTTTGATGATGATTTTTATAGCTATGGTATAAGTGCTCTACATTTGATTAACATTCATATCCCATTTCAACTAAAAAAGTGCATTTGAGATTTAGTCCTAAGCAGACATATCAGGTATCAAGTAAGAGTACTGATACAAATCATCTCATAATGAAGTCTACGTGGTAACGTGTAATAAAACCCTATTCTCCTGTTTGAGTATCACTACTATAGAGTTGAAACCCTTTCAAGCCACATTTTTTCAGATTTTGTAATTTTCAAAATTACGTCAAGACCTAGTGATTGGAAGGTAAGTACAATGACGTACTTTCCCCAAAAAAAACTAAAAAGTGACAAATCTTGAGCCTTCTCCAATGATAATATAAAACATTGTGCATGCATGGTTCGTGCCTTAAACCTATTTATATTCGAATCTACAATGGAAATTAATATCTTGTTAGGATTTTCTTAGTATATTTAAAGGTAGTTAGTTTGCCATGAATAAAAAATAAGTTTGAGGTGGAAAAAATTAGGTAGTGCTTGGTTTAAAAATAACTTTTGTGTTTTCCGTTTTCAAATATGTATATCAAATATGAGAGGCGTGAAGTGGCGACGAAGGGGGGTGGAAGGAAAATGGAGGGACGACCGAGAGGATGGAAGGAGGATGGAAGGATGGATTGTTTCTCGTGCTTCTATCAGTTTTGAAAACGTGAAAAATAAAAAAAGTTGTTTTCTATTTTGTATGTTAATTTTTTTTTTCAAAATTGGTTGTTTTTGATAATATACACGCGTCTTGCGCATTTTTGTTTGACGAAAATTCAAAACTAAAAATGACAACAAACGCAGCCTAAGTTTTGAAGTTGTGGTGTGAACAACACAATAATGGAATTCAGATTGTCAAAGAAGTAAGACTGTAACATGTGCTTCCCACATGAGGTCTTTTAAAACTATAAAATTGGCATTTAAACCATAACTATATGAACTTTTTATAAATCACTGTGAAGAATTTTAATGCTTAAATATAAAAACAAAAATATAGTTATGTATATACAACCAACAATTGTCATGTCTAAATGAACAATAAAGTTTCGTAAATATAAGCAAACTGCTGGACGAATAGAGCACAGTACTTCAACTTTACAATGCAAGTAAATAAAAATATAATTAGAAGGAACATGATTGAGTAGAACTCGGTAGTAGAGAGTTTTCGATAATGTTTCAGAACATTGTAAAGCTCAAAATTTAACAGAAGAATAAATCATATTAAAAGATATGATTCTATGGACTTAAAACCTAAACCCAAAACAGACCTATACTTCAATAGTTTAACTTAATCAACCATTAAAGACTACTGCCAATAATATAGTTACAAATAGATTAGAATTGGAGCTTGTTTAAATCAATCATACATTTAAACAAATTACTGAGAAGAACACTCCAAGGCATTTGTTGGATGAAGCTGATAGTTTCATACAAAAAACAAAAACTGTTCTTTGTTTTGTTTTGCTTCAACTGTGATTAGAGGGCGACTATTCCCACTACTCCTCTTATCCATTCACTAAAGCCTTTATATGAAAATATATTAAAAACAGTGAAAGATCAGTAGAAAAAGTGGTGAGTGGGGCACTACAGACAATTTGCATGGATGTCAACTTAAAATTTAGGAAATCTAAACCTTTTAAATTTGTAAATATATTTGAGAAGTAAATGTACTTTACCAGCAAAATTCATCTGTTGTAGACTTACAACAAATAAACAAACCACGTCAGAAGAATATCTAACAAATAAGGTATGCCTATACTATCGATACAAATTGCCCATACAACTCATACCACTAATATTAAAGCAAGTTTTTAATTGCATCCATTTTGAGTTATGGCTAAAGTGAACCCGTGCTTCGCACACGGACATGGCTTTTAGTTATAATAAGAAAATTAAATTATTTTGTAAAATAATTAGAATATACTATTTACAGGAAGGAATTAGAAACATTGTTACAATATCAAATATAAATATTAAAATTAGCACACGATCCTTATTGAGTCAATATAGTAATAGGATTGAATGCTCTCAAACATATGGATGAAAGGTTTATAAGGGCAAAGTGTGCTTGTCAATACGAAAAGAAAAGGCAAATGCACTAAACGGTTAAAAGCATAGGTTGCGTAAAAAATAGGATTAAAGATATTTAATAAAATAATGTTTCCATTGTACAGTATATTGTTCATTAAATAGAATCATATTTTAATGCAGCACATAAAACGTGACAATATTTGCTTGTGTTAACCTTGTTTTTTAAATACTTTCAAAGCAAAGACAAAACAAACAGTTTATGATACTATCAATATATATATATATATATATATATATATATATATATGATATGTATTGACAATGAATTGGGTTTAATAAATTAAAATATTAATAAATATACTTATCATTGTTATTTTTGCAAATATTAGACCAAATCCATAGTTGTCTAGCTTTATGACAAAAGTATGATAACAAAAGATTAACGTGATATATAACTTTATTGTTATTCTCCTAAGTCTATAGTTGAAGCACTTAGATATACATAGTTTATAAACGGGGATTCGGTCTACATATTCATAACTGTCTAGTTTATATATATATATATATATATATATAATACTCTTGATATATGCCTAGGTCATGAAGATGGAGTTGCCAAAATGCATATTGGATAATTATCCAAACATGTTGTTGCATTATAATACAGTTTTTGAACTTCATCTTATAGACAAAACGAACCATGGTTGATAGGTTTAATTTCTTGTTCAGGCTATGAAAACTTCAACTCCAACTTCATTTGTATAAATGTGGTCTTTAGTGGGAGTAGCAGCCTTTATCTTGCTATTAACTTTTGCAATTTAGTTGTGTAAACATTTTCAGCATCGAAGTCTTTTGTACCTGCAGCAAAGAACAATAAAATATTAGTTAAGGAAGTAAACCATTTTTTTCAAACTTTAGGTAGAAAGATTGAAAAACACCACCAGTGTGTCTATAAACGAACTTTGAAAGAACTCGTAGTTAAATATAGAACAATTTTATATTGGCTATTCTCAAGAACATAAATATAAACGAACTTGACTCGCTTCAAAAATTGATCAATTTAGGCTATAATAATCAATTTATTTTAAGAATTTTTTTTATAGTGTATCATTAAACTAATAACTTTAAATGTGTTCTAATTTTCTTTCCAGGATCCTATTTAAGTTATTTTTATTCCTAAAAATTGCAAACCAATTATTTTAAGTGTAACATAAAGTAACATGAGTTTAGTTGAACCATAACATGCTTTATTGTTTTGCACATTTTTTTTTTTTGCAAAAGTAATGAAGAAAGAAAATCGAATATTAATGTAGTTACATTGGTAGATGTGGAAAGAAAAATCTTTTGTATAGGCTTATATTAAAATGATAACATTGTCCAATTTTGTTTTGTTTATGAAATTTTATTTATAGTATAAACCAACTGACTTAAACAATATTTGTACATGAAAAAAGTTGCATATTATCATACATGGTAATATTTGTTTGAAATGGGGAATTATAAAACTGTTAATCATGAATGGTTAAAAGTTGGATTTTTGTTAATATTTACCTTGGAAGTTATTGTCTCGTTTCATGATTAACTCTAATATTTGCTATATAGTTAATGAAAGTTATTTGTTTATATTGGTAAAATGTAAGGTAATCATGTACGTATATTGACATTATATACACATACTGCATTAAATGGTTTCATAACTATTGCATTTCACAGAACTTTTTAACAACGGCATCTTTCTATTCGATGGATGTATACATAATTCATCATTACTAAATTCAAAAAAGTCTATAAAGGAAAATGTCAACAGTAGTTCCTATTCATGTGTGTAAATGTTGTTCTTTAGTAAAGAATTTTTTCATTTTAGGTAATAAAAATATTGTTAGCATAACAGACCTCTTACTACTTCATAAATTTGTATCTCTATATAAGTCAATTTATGTTGCATGTATACCATTCGCTCAAATGTCATATTTATACCACTTATGTGAATTCAATACTCAAAATAATAGGACAACTAATAACTACAATATGTACAGCCATTAAACACCAAACTTCTATTTCTTATCTTATGCTTGCACATATCTGTGTGCTTAAACATTAAGAGTAACAATTTTATTATTCATTAATGCATTTATGATTATAATAATTGTTTTTCTGTTATGGTCTACATAATGACATTGATAAGATCTAGTATATATAATTATATAAGTCAACGAAGTTGAATATCACCAAGAAGAGTTTGAGCATTCATGTTAAAAGTTAAGTCAAGAAAACAACCTATAGTCCAATATTCTAGTCGTACATATTCTGAAGAATAAATGATGTATTTGAATAATTGCACTATTCATATATAACAGAGACCTTAAGATTCAAATCAGTTTTTCACAAAAATAAATAAATAATATGCATAAATTTTTAAATCAGCCTTCACATTTCCTTCATAACAAAGATTGTCTATATTGCATAGCTTCAAGCATTTGAATTAGTTTGTAGTCCACCGCCTCTTCTCAATACAAATTGATCTACTGAGTCATCTATGGTGTAAGCTAATATAATTAGCAAATGGGAAGCGGATCAAAATTTTGGTAATCATATATCAGGCTAAGGTTTAAGGTGTGATAATAGTACCATCAGAATTTGCCTGTCAAAAGCAAGAATAATATCAAATATTCATGATAAAATTAGTATTTTGAAACTAATGCATTACTCATCTAAACAATAAATTATTGGAACGCTTTCACAGGTTGTGTCTTTAAAGTTAAGCACTAATATTCAAGATAAATATGCTGTTATCACTAGTGACATCTGTTTGACATAAGATTCTTAAACTCGTCACTACAACAGCCGACAAATGTAACATTTATCAAAAATATCCATGGTGTTAGGCTACTAAGTACAAATCTATAAAAAACAATGGACATATCATAACAAAAGCAAAATATAGAACTTACTCTTAGAAAGATCAAAATGTTGGAAAGCAATATGAAACCAGCTTAATAAGTATGAAAACCAAAATTTCACACATTGGCACACATAGCTCTCAAGTCCATTAAAGATTTACAAACGAACACATAAAAGGTTTTCACTATAAACTCATCCAAAATTGTATTTAATGAAAACGAACTTACTTTTGAGGGTAAAGAAATTAAACCAATCCATTTATTTAGAGAGCAAAGAAACTAATCATAATGAAATCAAATACTAAAGAGAATACATAAATATGAATGTGTATACGTTATACTTAATTGGTTTCCTCGTAAAAGATAACGTATTATTGGAGTAACAAAAAACATGAATAACAAAATTATAAAATGCTTGTTTATACAAATTTTATAAAATTATGAACGGTGACAGATAGTGAGTGCTATATCACTATAAATGTATGGACAATCCTTTTATACATATACAAAATAATAGTTTATGCATCATGTTCACTGGTTGAACCTAATACATTATGCACACTCAATAAGACTTTGATAGACTAATGGACTTTTTCATAAACCTGTAATGGAAAAGATCATCACATAAAAGTTGGACTTACCTAAGAAAATAGGTGATTAATTTTGAATCACAAATGGTAGTTATGATTGAAATTGGCAATTCACCGAACCTAAGGAGAATATATCTAGAAAACAAATAACTGAATAAGGTGAGGCAAATATCTAAAGGATTTGACTTGTCATAATAAATATATCAATCTTATCCAATCTGGGTATGTCAAAGACATCAAGGTTAGACACACAAAACAAATAAATGGTAATTAGAGTTCATTAAGAATAGAATCATAACCATAAATCAACTAAATAATCATTTTAGCAATTATCGAGATTGGATTCGTATCCATATAAGATTTTTCACACTTTTAGGCTGAGCTGTATACTGAATATATGTCAACTAAAAACAAATTAATTTATTAATTTTCTAAACCACATGGTTCGAAAGAATTAGATAGTGCAAAAGTTTAGATCGGTCCAGTGACTATATCTGAGTGAAAAATAGAAACATAACTCTTAGTATAATGATAATTTGGTCCATTGTTTAGGTCAAGGGAGAACCAATTATTTCTTACATTTTCTCATGATATTACAATGTACCTAAAGTCTAGTTTGGGGCCAGTAAATATACCAGAGAGCCAGAGCCATTGGTTTGTTTTCACAGGTTAATGGTTTGTATAGGCTGTTTTTGGTGTAATTAAAGCCATGATTTAATATATTACCATGGATGTTCTGAAAGAATATGCGCCCACTAGCAAAGAAGGTGAGTAAACTTTATCATCATGCTAGATCGTTATGGTTTTCCAAATATTTGTTTGAAGATGCATAATAAAAGGACATCATAATGCCTAAAAGGTTCAAGAGATAATGTTTATTGGTTTTGTTAACATGCAATTGCTATTGACAGGAAGCAATTAAGCTTATATTTCTCTTATCTAGAGGCACAATGATTTGTGTAACAAATCATAATATTGATGCTGGGCATAAAACAAAGAAGACACACACATGGCTTCTTTGGTCTTTACTCAATAACCATGTAAATAAATATATCTATTTTAACAGAATACCTTTCTAAAAGCGGTACTTCTGAAAGCAGATGGAGAACTTTGTTACTTAAACTAAAAAGACAAAGTCAGAACACTTACTGAACTGGATCAGGTACTCAGTATTTATAAAATAATTTGTCATATCTGGTTGCTTTACTTTCAACTCCACCTTGTCTTAAACAAAATATGCATAAAACATCCAATTTAAATAATTGCAAAAATCCATGTAACATTTAGTAAATGAGAAAATAGCTTAGTTAGTTAATGATATACTATTATTCCAATCTATGTAAAAATAAATAAATTCAAGAGAATCCATTAAATATGAATAAATAGAACAAAATCCATGAATCAAACTCAACGCAACAATGCTTTAAGGAGAAACAGTAACAATTGAATTAACCATAACAAAAATGTTGACCCCATCTAACCCATTAACTTGATCCAAAATAAAGAAAACTTAGATGAATGAAACCCCTACCCGAGATAGTATCTTGGTCGACAGAAGTAAATAAGTCCCAACTACCATTGAGTATTCTATCTTCTTGTATCGTCACCTAGATCACCAAACTTTGAGGTGTTACCGAAAATATAGAATTTAAAAATATAATGAAATGGATTAAAGAAGGAATATGCCTGTTATTTTCTTTTTGAACATTTAGAGGTGAAAATGAAAATTTATGAGGTAAAATGAAAAGTTGTTGTAAAATGTTGTTGAAAAGTTAGTTTGACTTAAAACCCACAAACTCACAGTATGAGCATTGTGACAACCACCATTCTATCAATGAAGCCTTTATAACCATCAGTCTATTACTATATCTACAAAAGAAACAAAAATGGGGGTATATCCCGCTACTTGGGGAAAGCAGATGCATAGATTTTCTACAACACCAACATCTTATAATGACCTTTTCAAGAACTCTAATAATTTTTCTAGAGAAAAATACATTTGAAGGAGATAAAAGTAAATATAAAAAGATATCGAGTGTAAGCAAATATCGCTATTTGAATCAAAAATATCATTTAATATCATACGGTAATGAATAATCCAAGTATGAATACCCTTACATCTTTATTGCCAAATTGCAAAGACCCAAGGCTCTCAGCTGTATTCTTTTTTCTGTAGACTCATTGCTCTCATTTGTCCCAGTAAAAGCTAATTAATAAATATGGGTTAGTATCCAAAAAAACTGCTATATGATATTGATCAAGAATATTTTAACATATTACTTGTATAAAACTACTAAATGATGAGCAAAAAATTTAATACTAAAGCTTCATATAATTTGACATGGAATATTTTCTAATTTTAAATCTATGTACCACTTATATTCCATACTTAAGTGTATAAGAATGAGCTGTGTTTTATTCCACTTTGTATTCTTGGTTATTGACATGTGGATAAAATTACGTGTATATATGCACATACAGTCCAGTTTCTTCTATGAAAAATTGAGATAAAGGGATAAAATAAGGAGATGTGATTTTTCGTGAGTGCTTCATTTGGTAACAACTATGGACTATTTTGACAACAAATACAAACATAGGTTAGCCAATAATGAGGAGAAAGTCGGGGTTTCAGTACAGTACATGATTTCTATGGAAAGCACCTACATTGGTATTTGAGAAATTAAAGCGATTGAAAACCACAATATCTTATACTTCATAACATAAACTTCCACAAACGAAGCAATACAACATAATCACTTAATCACTCAGTCGTTGATATTAAATAGGGTGAACTCGTGCTACAAACACGGTTTTTTTGTTAATATGTTGCTTATTAATGGGCTCTTAATTTTTATTTATGAGTTGAAAAATTCATCGATGGTTATTTAAAAAACATTAATTAGGAACATATAGTTTCTTTAGCCAGAATTAAAGGTTTCCAAATTTAACTTCATTCAAGAACATATAAAAGCAAAAGCCAGTTAGAAATTATCTTGATCCATAAAGCAACCGTGGATAAATTCACGGTTGAAAAACATGAAAGCAATATGGTGTTAGTATTGATCTTGTGTTAGACCTCAATTCCAAATATGCAAAAGTTAATCCCCTTGATCAATTTTCTTTACATGACATTATAATGAGTTATGCAAATAAAATTAAGTTGAAGATTAATCCAATTTCTGTAGTATGTCACTGTTATGGTCTGTTGAAAACCTTTATTTGAAACAACAAATAAGGAAATTTAAGTAATATTATAGAAATAAAAGTTTACTTTGAGAGTAATTATTTTATAATAAATTAACGATGATAGAGTTTTAGGTGTATTTTATATCACTATCAACTTAGAATTAATCAAAATACTATTTATCTTGGAGTCTCTATACCCATAAAACTTTTATTCATATTAATGCTATTAAAATGAACCATACCACTCAGAATTACATCGGTTTCATGTTTGAGTATGTGAAATTTAATACAAATACATGATCTTATATTCCAATTACGAATTGTTCTCCTCTTAGCGAAATTGGGATCGAAAACCAAGAAGGTTTCTTTAGTTTTCGTCAATTTGAATCCTGAAAATACCAATACATTATTTTAAATAACAATGTAGCCCAGATCGCAAATGTACTAACTGCAATAGGTTACTGACTTGCAGCAGCGCTAAATGTGTTAGATCTCAATTCAAAAAATGCAAAAGTTTAGTCCCCTTAATTAATTTTCTTTACATGACATTATAATGAGTTATGCAAATAAGATTAAGTTGAAGATTAATCCAATTTCTGTAGTATGTTACCATTATGGTCTATTGAAAACCTTTATTTGAAACAATAATAAGGAAATTTAAGTGATATTATAGGAATAAAAGTTTGCTTTGAGAGTAGTTATTTTATAATAAATTGACGATGATAGAGTTTTAGTTGTAATTTATATCACCATCCACTCAGAATAAATCAAAACGAAATAGTAATTACTATTTATCTTGGAGTCTTTATACCCACAAAACTTTTATTCATATTAATGCTATCAAAATGAACCATACCACTCAGAATTACAATGGTTTCATGTTTTAGCATGTGAAATTTAATACAATACATGGTCTTATATCCCAATTAGGAATGGTTCTCTTCTTAGCGAAATTGGGATCAGAAACCGTGAAGTTATCTTCAGTTTTCTTCAATTTGAATCCTGAAAATACAGATACATTATTTTAAATAAAGATGCAGCCCAGATCGCAAATTACTAATTGCAAGTGGTTACTGACTTTCAGCAGTAACCAAAATGGATGTGTATTTTTATTTATCGCACATAAAAGTACCCGTGCTTTGAGCTCCTCATTTACTTTAGCCATAACTCATAACTCCCAAGAAGTTCTTCACCTTTCCAAGAATTGCCACGTTAACACTAGAATAAGAAAACGATTGCAGAATAAAAGAGTTAGAAAAACCAAATTTTTATGTGGTTTTAATTGGACAATTTATAATAAAAGACAGACAAAATGGCAAAAGAATAGTTCAATATATACTCTAAGCATTTCTGATATTGTTTGTGTTGACTAAATTTGAAACAACTATAAGAGCAGTTCTCTTACACATACATATCAATCTATTACCACTGACCAAATCATTTAACCTTTGTTTATACTGAATGTTTAATTTTAGTCAGAAACTAACCTTATTACAGCCTTAAGGCTATAGATGTAGACTTTAGGTGCCTAAGCTTAAAAATTAAAGAGTATAAAAATCAAAATAAGCTAAAAAATTAAATTCAGGTAAATTACAAAGATTCGAAACTAAATTCGTGAAGTTCAAAACTGAATCATGATATAGCTCAGAATAGACCGTGTAATCTTCGTAAACAACATATATTTTACCTGTAGACATAACCTTATTTCGAAATCAGATCAATTTTTTTTTCAAATTAAATCATAAATTATCAAATTCAATTACCTTTATAGTTCATCCAATCATAAATTTCGATGCTTCTCCTTGGATACAAAAGCACAACCCTAAAATCAAAATCGAGATTCATAATATGCATATAGACATTAATAGGTATATGACGGAATTCAAGGTAGGGTTAGGAAAATTGGGATCCGCAGGAAGAAGAGGTTCTTACATCAAGGAAAGAGGTGGCACCTAGGAACACAACCCATAGTTTTAGCGCAGTCGAACTCTGGGATGCAGCGGTTGAAGATGACGACAGCCAAGCAAACCAATAGAAAAATGGAAATGGAAGAAGAGGGCAGCCAATTGTTAGTTGTTCTGGAGTTGACCAACTTAAAGTGGATGACGGTGGTAGTTGGAGGAGACCGCAAAGACAACCGAAATGGAGAATGTCTAATTGGAGAGGGCGATACTATCCAGTGTGGAGGAAATAAGAGGAAGAGGATTGCAACGAATATGATAGCCATTATTCTGTGAGGTAGGGTTTTAAGAATGGACAGAGTATTTGCGGGTAGGAATAGGAAAAAAGCAAAAAAGAGACCGTTCATTTTCCAAAAACAAGACGGGGCTTCTGTGCGCTTGAAATGGAACTCACAAATAATATAATAGTATAGATAAGCACGCAGATTCATTATGATCTGCACTGTGTTTTAGTAGATGTCAAAACATAACGCACAAAACTTGCTACATGAAAATGAGTCCAAAAAAGATTTGAATATTGAGTTTGCACTATTAGTAATTACTGAACTTTTAAGCATTAAAACATCATGAAAGGGACAAGTGCTTCTTTCTAGATGAATATGATACTCTGTTCCTGTATTTTGAATTCTATAATTCAAAACAAAGCAATTGAGTATTAACATGGTAATTGTACAAACAAGTAATAACATAGTAGACATCCATAACAAATTCAGGACAGTAGCATCTTTAGCACTTTTCTATTGAAAAAGGCCATTTAAATCAGACGTGAACAAATCTTTTCTAACATTTGCGAAAGAAATGACAGCAGAAAGCAAGATTTTTGAAAGTGGATACTTACGAAGGTACAAGGATAACACGGTACAACATTAACGTTGGTTTCCAATATCATACTTAATCTAGCATAAAACAAATATAGAGGATCTTATCATTTTTAAATATGATTATTAACATTTCTTCAATTGCAATAGCACAGTTTTTTATGACAGCTGAACGCCTATAAATTATTATAATTCTGTACATGTATGTTAAAAGTTTTCCAATCTCACTGAATGATTCATTGAAGTAGATAGCTGTGAAGAATTCAACGAGTGACATATTGAGACAGACGTAAACAGGCTGTGCTACTAAATCGCCACTGATATCCAACATTCTTTGTACAAACTGATAGTGAGATATCATGCCTAGTATACATAAAAACAAAACTCTAAAATAGCATGACCTTTTTCCATTAAAAAAAGTTCTGTAGGTAAAACAGAATTTTGAGCATGTCAGAGAACTATTATCAACAACTGGATTTCAAGCTATAAGAAAAACTACCATTATAAACAAGGCTGCATATAACACAAATCATATATATGGCTTCACTTCGCACAAATCGAATTGTAAAATAAATTACTCACTTGACTATTCATATATAGACAATCAATACCATGTCAGTTCCTAAATAACTTACAACTTAAAAGATATTATCATAAGAGATAAATCAAGCGTCAATTGGAAAAACAATGAAAATTATAGGTTGTATACTTTATCAACAAGTTAGTTACTTTACCTCTATTTTTTTGGGTGGCAACATTTAAATCAGTGGTAAATCAATGGTAACTTAGTTATAATGATAAAGAGATTATTAAGAAGAGATGCCGATTGTCTTTTGGCAAGTGGTAACTTAAATCCTAATGATGAATCATTGCAACCAAAACCATTTAAGAAATAAACAATTTATGAATGATCACCTCAAGTATTTATCAACTGAGAGTTGCAGTTGCACTCTTTGTACAAGCTTCTGCACTCGTAGCATGAGATCCTACAAAACTCAAGCTTCCATGTGGTCCAACTCTATCAAGCAGAAGAGTTCGTTAAATTAAACCAATGGAAAGGAATCAATCTCAATAGAAGAAAGAGAACCATTAAACAAAACACTAATGCAAACTTTTATCTTCTACATCTGCCTGAGTGCGTAGCACAGGCTATATGGTAGTTTCAGTTGATAAATAAATGATTTAAATTCCATATGAAGGTAAATAATGTGAGGATTGGATACAAAGTATTATAACAAAAGTACAAATTTATTCTGGAAGAAATCAACACCGAACATAAAGAGGCTTGTGATTCTGAATCCAACAAGTAAAGCATAAAAGCAATTTAAAGTAGTTAAATCCGCATATACAATGATTGAATGTCCAGAGCATACTATATTTTAAACTCGCATTGTTATCATGATAGAAGATCAAATGTAAATTAGAAGAACTCAGCACAAGTATTGAGGAAGAAACTAATGTGCGAATTTTAAAAGGCTTGAAAGTCAAAGTCTATGTATACAATCCTAAAGGAAGTTTTAAGAATTTTAAACCAACATGTAAAATGAGAAAATGCATTAACTGAAATCTTTTATTAAAACTGAAGGAAAAATTGCATATAGCAATAATTAGTACGTATAGAAATGTTAGAGGAAGTTTCAGGAAGGTCTTTGGAAAATGTAGTATTTGCAAACTAACTATAGGTAGAAATTATGTAGAGTAAAGCAATACAATTATGGTTCAAAAGTAAAATTGGTTAACAAAGTGCATTCAGATCCAAAAGAACAAAATTTGAGACTAATGCATAAAAACAACAGTATTTATAAATAAAAAGGCCTTTTAATTTATTGTATAGCTTTAAAATGGACTTTACTCCAAATGAAGGTTAAGTCCGGGGTGCATTCTTTTGACCCAGAAAAGGTAACATTGTGAGGAATGCGGAAAACCCAGTGCTTCACCTCCATCGTACAACTGCACCTCCATCATTCCTTCAACAGACTTCAACTCCTCCCTGCAACAGTTCTACACTACCACATATCCACTGCCTTCGACAACCCAGTGCTTCATCACCTCAACAACGATTCCATCAATAACTCCTCCACAACCAAAACTTCTCCACCTCCTTCAACCTTCCCATATCCTTCATCTCAATCCCCTCCTCTTCAACAATCACCAGAAATCAATACAATAACCTCACTGCAACTCTCCTCGTCACTGTTGCATCACCTCTAAAATCATCAACTTCTGCCAATAACCACCACAACCCACATCCTCTTCTCTTTGTCATCAATATATTATAATTATTGTTTTACAAAAAACCAGTGGAAAGGGAAACTAAAATCGGAAAAGGAAATGAAGAAAGCTGTAAGCAATATAAGAATAATACCATGACGACAGCAAATATGTCTTCCCCCTTCGGAATTTCTGCTTTAGCAGCCACAATCTGCCCTTATACTGCCTCTGGAGAATCCGCCTCCGCGACAGAAGAAGAGGAACCAGGAAATGTTTCTGGAATCACCCTTGTTGTCTTCTTCTTTTTAGGAATCGACAGCAACGGAAGCTTCGTTTTAATTTTTTCCTTCTTCTGTTAGATTTTGAAAATGAAAAGAAGGGGAGGGCACGGTATTATTATTATTATTTATTTTATTTTTTCAGAGTGGGTTAGTGAGGAGGAAGGAGTAAATTTGTCAAAGTAAACTTTGGAGCCAATTTTTCATTATTTCCCACCTAAATTTCATATTGCCATCAACATGTAGTTGCATCGGTTGACTTTAAAACCGATGCGACTAAAACTATTTGCGTCGGTTGTTGGTGAGAACTGATGCAAATTTGATTTTTTATTACCTATTGCTTTCCACATACCAATTGCATCGGTTATTAAGATAGAACTGATGCAAATAGTTCTATTTGAATCAGTTTTTACTTCAACCGATGCAAATGAGGCGAAGCAATAAGCACTTTTTGTACTAGTGAGCCAATCTCAAAACATTTTATACTATACACTTATAGTATCTTTCGAATCGTACCCTTTATAATTCACATAAAAATCTCTTTTACACAAAATCGATACCTCAAATCGACAGTTCCAAACTTGGCTTTCCCAATTCCCAATATTGATTTTCCTAAAAATCAAAAGCCTTTCCAAAATCCATAGGTTCCAAAACCTTTTTTCCAAAATCATTCTCATAAAACCATATATATATATATATATACACACACACATATATATAAATATATAAAACCTTGGAATCACTTATAAAGATTCCCCTTTTATACTTCAAATATTTTCCAAAACCCTTTTCTTCTGGTTTTAAATCCAACATAGGGGAATTTATCATATATAACAAATATATATATATATATATATAACTTTATTTATACCAAATCAATATTCAAGTTTGATTTCTTTTATAAAGTTATTTTCCATATTTCTTACTTTTCATAAAGTGAATTTTAGAAGATATCCAACTTCCACTTTTATTCATATATATCCCTCAAAATATACTTTTCTTTTCAAAAATCATTTCTCGTTTCTTCAAAATTTCAATATCAATTTCATTCAAGCACGTACAATGTACATATATCATCTGTATGCAACATCAAATTCGATCGCTCACTCGATCACACAATTTCACTTCCGAACTAGTATCGTCCACCCAACTTCCAAATCCGGACTCAGATCTTATTTCTTGATTAGAAACCATCATTCTCCTTGCTTAGCCTAACTATGATAGAGAATTTCCAGAATCAATCAAACATCCATATCCATGGTTCGCCATCGAAAATTGAGTGAAAAATCCCAACTCGGGTCGATATACTATCTCGAAATTCTATGCTCGAATATGGATCAAATCTGTGACGCCCCACCTCTATACCCACGCTAGCCAAGAACACTACGGGTGAATGTTGTCAACTAGCATGGAGAATAAGGCTGTTGAGGAGCGACCATCTGTATAATTGCTTTGCGCGAGCATCGATATGTCAGATGGTATAACATGCATTTTATCTCAAGAGGAAATCCGACACACCGATACAAACACAAAGCTACTACACAGTGGCTATAATATCTTCGGAAACAAATACAGAAATAAACATAACATAAATCAGTCACAGACAATTCATATCACAAAGGCGGAATAAGATATGAATATTACACATAAAAGTGTACATCAGAGTATTGGTCTAAAAAGATCAACAATATCACAAAAGAATAGTTACATGAACTACACAAAAGAATAAGTATACATAATGGAGTCTATATCTCAAATGTATACAACAAAAACTACTAATCTAAGTAGTTAACCAAAAGTCAGAGAAATCAATCCCAAGAGAGAAGTCAAGCAGAAGCACCTGTAACATCTCGGTCTGACCCGAGTATTATTTAATAAGAAAATAATAAACGGATCAGTCTAACTATAAATATCAGATGAAACGATATAGAGTAAGAGATATGACTTAACACATATTAATCACAATGCCAAGCTGTGATATATATATAAGTAACTGAGAATCAACAAGAGATTAATCAATATCACCAAATCTTCACAAGAATCAAAGGAAATGTCATACTCCTTATTTCGTTCACCAAACCATAAATATTGACGATCATATCAATGTCAATCACAAAAGTCCATGACACGCAAATTCACCAATACACAAATATTGATAAAACTTATCAATGGAAATCACGAAAATTGGTGAAGCATAAATTCTAGAAATCATCTCAAGAAATCCAGTCAATGACACACGAATTCACCTATGCACAAAAATTGATAAATCATATCAACAGAAATCACAAAAATAGGTGAAGAAGAAAATTCCAAAATTCGACACACGAAATCCAGAAATCACACAAAATGGGGGGGGAGGCCTATCGCACGAACGGGAGCATGAAAACTCACCAACATATGTATCACACGAACGAGACGCTATCTCATGGTAGCTAGCCATTAATTTTTGACACATGAATGGCCCGAAGACCATGGGGCGCTACCCCACATAATTGAGTCGAAACTCCACAAAACGGGGTTTAGTCTCGCTCGTAGACAAAAAGACATCGCACATTGCTAGTCTAAATCACAAAGATGATCGTCATGATTAACGAGAAGTGTCAATTACACTAAGCTAGTAAATATATGAGTTTAGCTTCATGTCCCATAACCACTTGCTTAACTTAAATATTTACGAACAAACTGTAGATCTCCACTAGAAAATTGTCACAAGAGATTCAATCGAACAAGTCCAAGAATTAACCGACGAAGTAAACGCAAGCGTTTCATACCACTCGTTTTACTAGGTCATTTAATTAGATTTCTCATACGACTGAGGCAAAGGTTTGTATATACTAATAGATTGGAAAACGGTTTTAGAAACGAGCTTTGTAATTAAAATAGTATTAAAATCGTTTGAGGAAAGAGTTTTGATATTTACTACTAGTATAGAAAACCTTTATATTTTTAAAGTGACAAGTCACAAAGAAGATTGTAAGAATAATCAATCATTAAAATTCGCATTCGAAGACGTGAATAAAATCCAAAGAAACCGATAAAGAATCCACCGAAATGGATATTCAAAAATCCCTAAAAAGAGTCATCAAAGTCATAATAAATGATAACAACAAATAGGATTATCACGAATCGATTTAAATTGGAATTCTCAAACAAAAAGGCAAGAAGGCAAAATCACAACAGTTTCAGACGTCTGAAACAAGTGGTTCAGATGTCTGAATCTGGAAATATAAAAATTTCCAGAACATGATTCAGACGTCTGAACCAAATGTTTCAGACGTCTGAAATAGGCATATTTTAGCCTATTTTCTTTCTGTTTGAAAATAAGCCAATTCAGACGTCTGAAATCCCAAATTCAGACGTCTGAAACTGCGATTTTGTGGTTTTCCTGAACCTAGGCCAAAAATGGCCAAACGAATATAGAAAATGATCGATTGAGAAAATGGCGAGACAAAGGAATTACGTCGAACGACAACCCAGCCCAAACGGCTCTTCGATACGCCTCAAATATCAATGTCCAAATATCCATAATAGGATTTTCATAAATTAGACCAAAACACCAAAAATTGGAATATACACCAAATCGATCCAAACCAAAATCAATTGCACACGAATAAACGTTAGGAATTCATACCTAACAATCGGAGATAATTATAGATTAAGATGTGAGATAAAAATCTCACCTTTGAACCCAAACGATCGAAAAAGAAGCTTAGAAGCAAAGGAGAATCAACCTCTCTTAAACACAACCCAAATGAGCTTGAATCTATGCTCAAAACAAGAACATTCCCAAAATTAGGTTTAGGAATTTCTGAAATTGGTAAAAGAGTAAGTTGGAGAAGAAGAAGAGAAGCTTACCAATGGGTTCTTCTATTAGTTTGGAGCTAGAACTTGATTTGCAAAAGAAAATTAGGGCTTGGAGTTTTAATTTCCTCTTCCACTCTCCATTAATATAAAAGCTTGAGTATATGAGGAATGAAGAGAAGAAGAGGAGAAGGGGTTGGGACTGAATACATAAGTGGCTCAGCCCAAACCAAAGCCCTAAATAAAAAGTAGAAAAATTCAACTTTCTCCAAACATATCGAAGCTTATACTGAAAAAGGTCGCAAACGGCATTTTAAACTCAATGGGAGTGGTCCCGAGTCCTAATTCAACCATATGCAAAAAGTAGCTTTTCGGACTAAATTCCGACTAACGATAAAATATTTAAATAAAATATTTAAATATAAAATCGATAAATATGCGGGTTGTTACAAAATCATTCTACGAATATAATAATATACATACATCCTACGTATCTACCTTCATTGATTATCAGCTAAATCAATTTTCTTTTATTCATCTTCATTTTAATTCTATTCACTTATTCACAATATCCTCCAATTCCCATCTGGGTTATCACTTCATTTATAAACAATTTGCACCATGGCTACTTGAAATGTAACGACCCAGAATTTCTATTAATTAAAATTTGTATATTTAATTTTAAATATTTATAAGTGAAATTAAATAGTCGAATACATTTTATTTCGAATAATTGGATTTAATTGGATAATTAAATCGATAATTTAATATTGGAAATTATAGAAATAATTGAAAATTGGGTTAAATATGATTGAAAATGATTTGTAAAATTTTATTTTATCATATTGGAGTTAGAATGATGTTTTAGAACTTTTAAAATCGAATTAAAAGTTAATTTGTGAAAATTGAATATTTTAATATTTAATTGACGAGTTAAAATAGCCATTTTTCAAACAGTCTCGGATTTCGATGAAACTAGTTTCATCGGATCCATAATGTGATATTATTGTATGGTTTCAAATTTCATGTCAATCGAATTTACCGTTTGTCCGGGGCAAGCTAAAACGCCTAGAAATTTGATTTACCGATTTAATTTAAAATCGAACGTTTGTTACCATAAATCGCACAATTGATCGAATTAGCTCCCAAAACACGTTCCGTTGTGTTCGGAATACGGGGTAAACCTTAGAAACGCCAACCGGCATGCTTCGTTTGGAGTTCGGAAAATACGGGATGAATAGTGTTCGTTATATTTTCTATAAAAGCCCATTTACAATTCACTTTTGCAAAAATTCTAAAACCCTAGGGTTAAACTTCAGAGCCGCCGGCCTCATAATTCAATGGCCGAAAATTGTTCATCTTTCTCCCTCAATAATTTCCAATCCACGCATTGTTTCAAAAAGGTTTCAACTAGAAAAGTGTAGAGCTACGTGAGTTCTATAGAATCAACGGTCAAGATCGAAAATTATGAGACGAATCATCGGCAATTTGGCCTTGAAGGTTGCGCGTTCGAGCTTGTCGTTCTCGAGTTGGGGCTGACTGAGCTTGCCATGGTTTCAGGCGTGGGTAGAGGGGAGCTAGAGCTTCCAAATGGAGGTGGCCGATCGTTGTGTAATGGGTTGTAGTGGTTGCAAAAATTCGTAGATGAGGGCGGCCGTGGGTTCCTTTTTCTCGAGCACGTTACTGGGTAGGGGAGAAGAATAGGGGAGCGGCCACGATGTTGCAGAGAAGAGATGGACGGCTGAGATCTATTAGGTTTAGAAATATAAAATAAATTTGTAAATTTATATGTTTCAAATTCGTGTAACTTTAAAAATTCATATCCTTTTGATACGAGGTCAAAAACGCACGAAACAAGTTGTGTTGGGTTCGTATGGACGAATACTATGCAATGGAACTGGATTGGAGCTGTTTGGAGCTAGCGAAAATTTCGGGTAAAATTAAACGTTCGTTTAATTTTATTCGAAATAAAAGCTGAAAACGAAATTGAAATCAAGGTGAGAACTTCTCACTCAATCGAATCGGTTTCGATTTTAATTTTAAATAGTTAGATTTAAAATTCTTGATTGTATGTTTGAATGATGATTGTTATCTATTGATTGTTAGAATAGACATTATACGCAGTTAGTAAACGGAGGTTATTTATTAAAAACATATACCGTGAATATTTCACAGTACGGTGAAATTGGTATTATTTATGTACTTGGAGTTGATTTCCTGCATTATATGGCGGATAAGACCCTATTGCGCCGCCTACTAAGCGGATAATATTTTAAATCCTATATACCACGATATTTCGTTTGGAAACGGAATTGGTATTGTGCTAATGTTTGTGGATGCAGGGAAACAGGTTGGAGGGATCCAACTGAATTCCTCAACAGTATTTATTTGATTTTAGATATTTTGATATTTGTTGATTATCATATACAGATATATGATGTCGTTGTTGTCATGATTGACTATTTGGTGTGTAGCACCATTTAGGCCAATTTTGGAATTTTAAAAGGATTTTTGAAGTGATTTTTGAAAGTATACGTTTATAAAATATTTTTGGAATTGATTCATTTTAGATAAATAAATGTTATAATGTTAATGTTATAAAAATTATGATTTTTGAGAAATATAGTTAAAAATTGATTTTTGAAAATATGGGGTTAATGATTTTATAAAATAGTTTAAATCGGGATTTTCGAATTTATTATAAAAAGTTCAAATATAGGATTTATGAGATTTGATTATTTTATAAATCAAACAAAATGGTGAAATTATAAAGGAGTTTAAAGACGTTTTTAAAATAATAATATAAATTGATTTATATAAAAGATTGATGAAATTGATATTTATAAATTAAAATATTTGAATTATAAAACGAGTTTTTATAAGTGTTAGAATGAAGTGTAAATGAATTTCATAAATGAATGAAATTCATAGAATTATAAACGGAGAAGTTATAAATGAAATTTTATAAGCAGTAGATTTATAGAATTTGTAAAGTTATTAAAAGAATAGTTTTGGGTAAATAACTGAATCTTATAAGTTATAAGATTTATAATTTGGGAAGTTTAAAAGAACGATTTTGTAAACAAATAAATTATAAGTATTTAACTTATAATATGAATTTTTGGTATATAATTGAGTTATAAATTGAAATAGGTTAATAAAGGAGATTTATAAAAGGAAGTTGTTATAAAATAAATAGAAATGTAATTTATAAACATTGTTTTATAAATCCGCAAACGACTTATTTTGATAAGTAAATTGTTATAACTTATTAATGGAGTTATATTCACGTTTTAGACAGTGAATAATCCTTTAAAATAAAATGTATAGAAATGATGAAATTGGTTAACGAGGTATATTCACGTTTTTGGGATAGTGAATAATATGTTAAAGAAAATGTTTTGGATGTGATGTTTTAAATAGAATTAAAATGACCTAACGATGTTTTTAAAATGTGTTAAGATTCGAAACCATAGATTTCAACATTCATTGTTGAAATAGACGTTTTCGAGAAATAGAAGGAAATGGTGGACTATAACACTGTTGTTATAGTAAATGATTTTCGAAAGGAAATGTTTTATATAGTATTGGGATTTATATATCTATTTTAATTTCGAATCCCTATACTAGTGATTTTGGGTTGTCGTAACAATGTTTTACGCAACATTCTTTTTGGCCCAAATAAATATGTTTAAGAGAATGATTTCCTTAAAGAATGAAATATATACTTAATTTCGATTTAAGTATATTGAATATTTTCCAACTGTAGAAAATAAAAAGATTTGTGAATTACTTATTAATAAATAAGTATGGAAATGTTTTTTTCAATGTGAAATGAAACGTTTTGAGAATTTATCTTTTAAAGATAAATTGAAAATGAATAATTGAAATCGTATATTCATAAATATTTTGGAATGTAAATTCACTATGGAATTTATAAATGAAAAGGGGAATTAATTTACGGATTTGGAACGTAAATATAAAGTAAATCGTTAAGGATTTATTTAATTGGTTTAAGTGAACCATATTGAAATGAACGTATTTCCGCGTAAGGAAAATGTTTGAAATTTGTTTTCAAAAGTGGTAAAGATGAAAAGTGATTTGAAAATTGTTTTCAAATGGTTGAAGTGTGGAAAATATATATCTTGTAAAGATATTTTTGAAAAATAAATAATTTGGAAAATTATTTGGAATCTGATGATGTTGCGCATCTTTATTGATAGTTGAATAACCGACTATCAATATTTACCTTTAAATAGGTATTTGTTGTGATTTTTTGAATTTGAATGCCACACTTATTTTTGAATAAGAGCTCACTATTCGGGTTAGCCGGGAAAGGACCTTGGGGTCATATAACCCATTCCGAATATGTGACACGTCGTTATGAATTGCATTTGAAGACCGGTGTTGAAGACCGGATATTTTTGAAAATGGAAGGATTACCGTCGAATGTCTCTGAACCGAATGGCCCCGGTATAGAGATTCCATATGTGATGGGAAGTCCCAACGTGATAAGTGAATATCCGGATTGCAAGGACTTCTTTGTAAGTGCCTTCGGTTCTGTTCGATCCCGGAACAGACTTGTATGGATAGTATGTATGACATTACAAATTGAGATATAAATCTGATTTCTTTCAAATACATATCTGTTGGTGGCGGAGAATTTATTCTCTTAGCATTAACACCCTTCTCTGAGACGTACGAGCTCAGAGGTTATGTAGTTGAAGGTTATTAGTAATATACTCCGAATTTGGCAGTGTGATATGCTAAGTGTTGTTGAGCATTTGTTGAATCAAAGCACAACTTTTGTATAAAGCGTAGCTTTGTGGACGAGACTGCATCGGACCTCACACCCCGGAAATGGTCAAAACAGGAAGGATGCCGCAAGGTTATTAGGGGGTAGCGCCCCTTTAGTGTATGTCATTCCTTCTGGATAGAGGTGGTATCATGCTATGGAGCCCAGATATTTAACCTATGTTGTTGCTGCAAACTTATTACTTTGTGGCTGTTGGAAATCGAGGATCCTCGGATGTAGATCAGTTACTATCGAGGGATGACATATTCGTGTCAATAGTTACCCAGTTAGGGGTAACCCGACCTTGTGTTGGCATAGATCCGGTTAGGTTCTCGGGACGTCATTCCAGAGGCGTTTCCATGTGGAAATGGGAAGTTCCTTGGCCTGACAATTTGTTGGAAATCCAAAGAAACAATACGAGCCTTGTACGGTTTTAGTTGTAGAACCTGCCATCTAATAAGGTAGCTATAGTAGGCATAATATAATGGTACCTATGCTGGCTAAGATTTATATTCTCCTTTCGAAATGTTTTCTACACTATGCACTAATAATAATATCAAAAAAAAAGATTTGATTTTTGCGTAGTAAGCATCTTTGACTAACATAAGAAGAAATCTCCTCCAAGTCTGCGTTTGCATTGTGTGTGGTGGGAGGTCTTATGGTAGTTTCATTTTTAAAAGCACTGCGAATCTATTTTAAAATTATCCTGTACTTTGTTTTAAAAATAAAATGTTTTAGTTCTCACACCAGTCTTGCTCATCTTGGTGAAACATGATGGGGGGTTCTCGCTTCGCAGTTAGGTGGCGAACGGGAGACTCTTACCCCTACACGTCCTCTCTTAGTGAATAGGGGTTGGTTAGGCGTAAGCCGTGACAGTCGAAAGGCTGGCCGTAAAAGCAAGTTTGGGATACCAGTTGTTGCCACGGCGGTTATTAGCCGCTGTCAATGGTTGAAAAGCCTAGACCTCACATCTGGTATCAGAGCATATGGTTAAGCGACAACCATGGCTCTGTTGGGTATTACTCATTAGAGATAGAGTCAGTAGTACTCTAGAATGAGTTTGAGTGTAATAATAGCTATGAGTGCGTATTTGTTAGTGAATATAAAATTGTTTTATATTGTGATGATTGGTTTGTTGAGTGGTATACGGATTCTTGTTAATATGAGTAATTAACGTTGTTGATAGGGATCTCTAAACACTTGTACAGAGCAATTCGACACGATACTGTTTTAAATTGGGTAAATGAAATGATTTTACCTTGATTATTTTTATATATAAAGGAATAATTTTTCAGAATTATTAAAGTGTATATAAGTTGATTGTTTGGTTGTTGAAAATGTAAGAATATATATATAAGTAAATTTAAAAGATGTTCGAATAATCTAAATAAAGGAATAATTGTATAACAAATGAATTATAAGTATGAAATTATAATTAAAGTGATTTACAATTATGAAATAAACTTATATATATAAGAAGTGAAACTATATGAATATATTCATGAATATGAGTTGTAAATAAAAATGAGTTTGAATAAGTGATAAAATTTGACTTTGGTAAAGGTTAAATAAAATTTACTTTAGAATTGGGAATCTGAATTGATTTATAAGTGGGAATTTAAGTTAAGTAAAGCCAAATAATGTTTAAATGGAATATAACTTAAGTGATGTTGAATGAAGTGTAAAGTAAAGCAAAGGAATTTGGTTGTAATTAATATACATTGGTTGTTATATGATAGTTAGTGTATTGTATATAATTCATTAAGTATTAATGAAATTGAGTTAATGAAATTGAAAGCTAAAATAATTGAAATCAAATTGGAAGTTAATTGAATCTTAAGTAAAATTGAATTTGATTTGGAAGTGAACCAATTTGAATATGAATTAGTGAATATAAACTAATTGAAAATGAATGTTAGTAAAAACATCCACTGTTAATGAATCAAATGTGATTAAACTGAAAACCCATTTCATTGAATATTAATGAGAATATGAATGAATATTTATTGGTTATGGATGTTAGTTGAATGCTAGTTGGATGATAGTTGGTTGATGGTTGAATGTATTGCTTTTACTGCATTTGCTATGTTGGCATATGTAGTTATTATGTTGCTATATGTTGTATATCGATACTATTGTCTATATACATGTTTCTCATTTGTTTGTTGAGTGTTTAGTAGGTGCGGATCGCGTTTGCTTCGCATTTGGAGCTCGCTTTCGCGCTATATTAGCCGTATATGCTCGCTAATAATATATAAGGTACATATCTCGGATTAAATATCGTACTTTTACAATTTTTTTCCCTGCGGGATGCCTCATCACTTGATGAGATGTATATTTGTGATATATATACTGTCATTTTTTTTCGGATCGAGCCGCGCAAAGGAGACTATGGCGAATTTTTTCGAAAATTTAAGGCGTTAGAAAAATTTAAGAAAATTGAAATTTTTTGAAAACTATAATTTTGATTTCGGGTTGAAAGTTAAACAATAGTTTTGTTTGAAAAGATAACTAAGTATGATTTGAAAACTTGGTAAAGTTATTGTAAGAAGTTTAACTATGGATTTTGGAAAAGTTAATGATTTCTGTAACTTTTTCTTACTTGGTAATTTCGGGGACGAAATTCTTTTAAGGAGGGAAGTATGTAACGACCCAGAATTTCTATTAATTAAAATTTGTATATTTAATTAATTTTAAATATTTATAAGTGAAATTAAATAGTCAAATAAATTTTATTTCGAATAATTGGATTTAATTGGATAATTTAATCGATAATTTAATATTGGAAATTATAGAAATAATTGAAAATTGGGTTAAATATGATTGAAAATGATTTGTAAAATTTTATTTTATCATATTGGAGTTAGAATGATGTTTTAGAACTTTAAAATCGAATTAAAAGTTAATTTTTGAAAATTGAATATTTTAATATTTAATTGACGAGTTAAAATAGCCATTTTTCAAACAGTCTCGGATTTCGACGAAACTAGTTTCATCGGATCCGTAATGTGATATTATTGTATGGTTTCAAATTTCGTGTCAATCGGATTTACCGTTTGTCCGGGGCAAGCTAAAACGCCTAGAAATTTGATTTACCGATTTAATTTAAAATCGAACGTTTATTGCCATAACTCGCACAGATGATCGAATTAGCTTCCGAAACACGTTCTATTGTGTTCGAAACGCGGGGTAAACTTTAGGAACGCCAACCAGCACGCTTCGTTTGGAGTTTGGAAAATCCGGGATGAATAGTGTTCGTTATATTTTCTATAAAAGCCCATTTACAATTCACTTTTGCGAAAATTCTAAAACCCTAGGGTTAAACTTCAGAGCCGCTGGCCTCATAATTCAATGGTCGAAAATTGTTCATCTTTCTCCCTCAATAGTTTCCAATCCACGTATTGTTTCAAAAAGGTTTCAACTAGAAAAGTGTAGAGCTACGTGAGTTCTACAGAATCAACGGTCAAGATCGAAAATTATGAGATGAATCATCGGCAATTTGGCCTTGAACGTTGCGCTTTCGAGCTCGTCGTTCTCGAGTTGGGGCTGACCAAGCTTGCCATGGTTTCAGGCGTGGGTAGAGGGGAGCTAGAGCTTCCAAATGGAGGTGGCCGATCGTTGTGTAATGGGTTGTAGTGGTTGCAAAAATTCGTAGATGAGGGCGGCCGTGGGTTCCTTTTTCTCGAGCACGTTACTGGGTATGGGAGAAGAAGAGGGGAGCGGCCACGATGTTGCATAGTAGAGATGGACGGCTAAGATCTATTAGGTTTAGAAATATAAAATAAATTTGTAAATTTATATGTTTTAAATTCGTGTAACTTTAAAAATTCATATCTTTTTCATACGAGGTCGAAAACGTACGAAACAAGTTGCATTGGGTTCGTATGGACGAATACTACGCTAGGAACTGGATTGGAGTCGTTTGGAGCTAGCGAAAATTTCGGGTAAAATTAAACGTTCGTTTAATTTTATTCGAAATAAAAGCTGCAAACGAAATTGAAATCAAGGTGAGAACTTCTCACTCAATCGAATCGGTTTCGATTTTAATTTTAAATAGTTATATTTAAAATTCTTGATTGTATGTTTGAATGATAATTGTTATCTATTGATTGTTAGAATAGACATTATACGCCGTTAGTAAACGGAGGTTATTTATTAAAAACATATACCGCGAATATTTCACAGTACAGCGAAATTGGTATTATTTATGTACTTGGAGTTGATTTCCCGCATTATATAGCGGATGAGACCCTATTGCGCCGCCTACTAAGCGGATAATATTTTAAATCCTATATACCGCAATATTTCGTTTGAAAACGGAATTGGTATTGTGCTAATGTTTGTGGATGTAGGGAAACAGGTTGGAGGGATCCAACTAGATTCCTCAATATTATTTATTTTATTTCAGATATTTTGATATTTGTTGATTATCATATACAGATATATGATGTCGTTGTTGTCGTGATTGACTATTTGGTGTGTAGCATCATTTGGGCCAATTTTGGAATTTTAAAAGGATTTTTAAAGTGATTTTTGAAAGTATACGTTTATAAAATATTTTTGGAATTGATTCATTTTAAATAAATAAACGTTATAGTGTTAATGTTATAAAAATGATGATTTTTGAGAAATATAGTTAAAAATTGATTATTGAAAATATGGGGTTAATGATTTTATAAAATAGTTTAAATCGGGATTTTCGAATTTATTATAAAAAGTTCAAATATAGAATTTATGAGATTTGAATATTTTTTAAATCAAAGAAAATGATGAAATTATAAAGGAGTTTAAAGACATTTTTAAAATAATAATATAAATTGATTTATATAAAATATTTATGAAATTGATACTTATAAATTAAAATATTTGAATTATAAAACGAGTTTTTATAAGTGTTAGAATGAAGTGTAAATGAATTTCATAAATGAATGAAATTCAAAGAATTATAAACGGTGAAGTTATAAATGGAATTTTATAAGCAGTAGATGTAACGACCCAGAATTTTTATTAATTAAAATTTGAATATTTAATTAATTTTAAATATTTATGAGTGAATTTATAAGTCGAATAAATTTTATTTTGAATTTTTGGATTTAATTGAATAATTAAATCGATAATTTAATGTGTTAAATTATGAAAATAATTGAAAATTGAGTTAAAAATGATTGTAAATAATTTGGAAAATTTTATTTAATCATACTGGAGTTATAAAAATATTTTAGAACTTTTAAAATCGAATTAAAAGTTAATTTGTGAAAAATAGAATATTTTAATATTTAATAATCGACTGTAAAATAGCCAATTTTTGAACAGTCTCAGAATTGAACGAAACTAGTTTCATTGGATCCGTAATAATTAGTTATTACCGGATTTCAATTTTCGTGTCAATCGGAGCTATCGTTTGATCGTGGCAGCTCGAAACGCATCGAATTATTTTTAATTTAAATTTGGCGAGTCAAAATAGCCATTTTTCAAAAAGTCTCGGATTTCGACGAAACCAGTTTCATCGGATCCGTAATGTGATATTATTGTAAGGTTTCAAATTTCAAGTCAATTGGATTTACCGTTTGTCCGGTACAAATTAAAACGCCTAGAAATCGAGTTAAATCGGTTTAATTTAAATTGAACGTTTTCAGCCATAACTCGCACATACTTCCGAATTAGCTTCCGAAACCTGTTCCATTGTGTCCGAAACGCGGGATAAACCCTAGGTACGCTGGTTACGGCGTCTAAATCGGAGTTCGGAATTCCCGGGATGAATAGTGTTTACGCTAGCTTTTTCTATAAATACAACATCATCTTCATAAATTAAAAAAATATACAAAACCTAAACTAATAAACCCTAGCCGGCCCTAAACCTGTCAATGGCCAGAAATGCTCCAACTTCACCCCTCGATTTCTTCCAATCCACTAGCAATTAGACGAAACTCTAAACATGAAAGATGTAGAGGGCAACAAGAGCTTGGAGATCAACGGTTGTGATGCGATTTGGAGTGGCGTGGTGGCGTCTAGGGGGCCGTGTGTGGGGGCTGTGCACTTGCGTGCGCGAGTAGCAGGGGATGGCCGAACTTCCAATGGTGGCTGGTGGTGGTAGCTCGCGTCGTGTGCTTCGCATTGGTGGTGTTGTGATCGAATTTCGTTGATTATGGAAGGAGAATAATCAAACCCTAGCTAACTAGGATGGGTTCGGCCTCATGTTTCATTGCCTGGAGATGGTTACGTGATTGGGGGAGATGTACGTGAGGCGTTGGATGTTAATCTTGTGGCTGAGATTGGCTTAGGTTGAAATTTATTAAGTTAGTTATAAATTTATGAATATAAATTGTGCACAAACTTGTAAAATACATAACTTTTTCATACGAGGTCGAAAAAATGCAAATCCAGTTGCGTTGGAATCGTATGGACGAGCACTACGCGATGGAGTTGGTTTGGAGTCGTTTGGAGTTAGTGAGAATTTTGGGTAAAATTAAACGCGCGTTTAATTTTATTCGAAATAAAAGCTAAAACGGAAATTAAAACCAAGGTGAGAACTTCTCACTCAATCGAATAGATTTCGATTTTATTTTAAATAGTTAGATTTAAAATATTTGAATGCATGTTTGAATGATGACTGTAAATTATTGATTGTTAAAATAGACATTATGCGCCGTTAGTAAGCGGATGTTATTTAATATAAACATATACCGCGAATATTTCATAAACAGTGAAATTGGTATTATATATAATATCAATATATATATATTGGCATATGTATATATTGCAGTTGTTGATTTCCCGCATTTTTGTTTAGCGGATGAGACCCTATTACGCCGTTATTAAGCGGATAATATTTATTAAGAACATATACCGCGATAATTTCGTACTGGAGCGAAATTGGTATTGTGCTAATGTTTTTGGATGCAGGAAACAGGTTGGAGGGATCCAACTGGATTCCTCAACAGTTTTTATTTTTTTTCAGATATTTTGATATTTGATGAATTGTCATATCGATATATGATATCGTTGTTAGTCGTGATTGACTATTTGGTGTGTAGCATTATTGGACCCAGATTTTGGGATTTTAAAATGATTTTAAAAGTGATTTTGAAAATATACTATATTTTTGGAATTGATCCATTATAAATAAATAAACGTTATAATTTTTAAAGTTATAAAAATTATGGTTTTTGTGAAATATAGTTAAAAAGCTGATTTTTAGAAATACGATTAAAAGTCGATTTTTGAGAAATATGAACTAATGATTTTATAAAATGATTTAGATTGGATTTTTGAATATATGATAAAAGTTTAAATATAGGATTTATAAAATTTGATTATTTTATAAATCGAAATGATGAAATTATAAAGGAATTTAAAGACGTTTTAGAATAATAATATGAACTGATTTATATTAAGAGATTTATAAATGGATATTTATAAATTGAAATATAGACATTATAAAACGAGTTTTTATAAGTGTTTGAATGTAGTGAAAATGAATTTCATAAATGAATGAAATTTATAGAATTATAAACTGTGAGGTTATAAATGAAATTTATAAATAGTAAGATTTATAAATTTGTGAAGTTAATTGAAGAATAGATTTGGTTAAATAAATGAATCTTATAAGTTATAAGATTTATAATTATGAAGTTTAAAGAACGATTTTGTAAAATAATCGTTTTATAAGTAATTAACTTATAATATGAACTTGTAGTTTATAATTAAGTTATAAACTGGAATAGGTTAATAAAGGAATTTATAAAAAGGGAAGTTTTTATAAATAAATAGAAACGGAATTTATAAACGTTGTTTTATAAATTCGCAAACGACTTATTTTGATAAGTTAATTGTTATAACCTATTAATGGAGTTATATTCACATTTTTGAATAGTGAATAATCCTTTAAAATAAATTGAATAAAAGGATGAAATTTGTTAAGGTAGTATATTCACGTTTTTGAATAGTGAATAATACGTTAAAGAAATTGTTTTAGATATGACGTTTTAAACAGAATTAAAACGATCTAACGATGTTTTAAATGTGTTGAGATTCGAAACCATAGATTTCAACATTTATTGTTGAAATAGACGTTTTCGAGAAATAAAAGGAAATGTGGACTATAACACTGTTGTTATAGTAAATGATTTCCGAAAGGAAATGTTTTGTATAGTATTGGGATTTATATATCTATTTTAATTTCGAATCCCTATACTAGTGATTTTGGGTTGTCGTAACGATGTTTTACGTAACATTCGTTTTGGCCCAAATAAATATGCTTAAGTGAATGATTTCCTTAATAGAATGAAATATATACTTAATTCGATTTAAAGTATATTGAATATTTTCTAAGTGTTGAAAATAAAAAGATTTGTGAATTACTTATTTTTAATAAGTATGGAAATGTTTTCCAATATGAAGTGAAAAATTAGAATTTATCTTTTTAAAGATAAATTGAAATGGATAGTTGAAATCGTATATGCACGAATATTTTGAAATATAAATTCATTATGGAATTTATAAGTGAAAAGGGAATTTGTTTGAAAATAAATGTTGATTTATTTTTGAAGTGTTGAAATTTTATATCTTGTAAAGATATTTTGGAAAATAAATAATTTGGAAAATTATTTGGAATCTGGTGATGTATGCATATCAATTGATAGTTCAATAACCGACTATCAATATTTCCCTTTGAATGGGTATTTGATGTGAATTGATTGAATTTGAATGCACACTTATTTTTGAATAAGCGCTCACTATTCGGGTTAACCGGGAAAGGACCATGGGGTCGTATAACCCATTCCGAATATGTGATACGTCGTTGTGAATTGCATTGAAGATCGGTGTTGAAGACCCGGTATTTGCGAAAGCGATAGGATGACCTATCGATTGTCTCTGCACTGAGTTGCAACGGTATAGAGACTCCCTAAGTGATGGGAAATCCGATCAGGATTGTGAATATCCGGATTGCAAGGACTTCTTTGTAAGTGCCTTCGGTTTTGTTCGAGCCCGGAACAGACTTGTATGGATTGTATGTCTGACATTACAATTTGAGATATAAAGCCGATTTCTTTCAAATATATTTCTGTTGGTGGCGGAGAATTTATTCTTTGCTTAACACCCTTCTTTGAGACGTACGAGCTCAAAGGTTATATAGTTGAAGTTATCAGCGATATATTCCCAGTTTGGTAATGTGACATGCTGAGTGATGCTGAAATGATCATTGTGTTGATTGTTGTGATAGGATCATTTATTTGATCGTCTATCTTAGTGATCATTGTGTTGATCATTTGTTGACCCAAAGCATGGCTTTTGTATAAAGTATGTTTTGTGGACGTGAATTCGTCGAGCCTCACATCCCGGAAATGGTCAAAACAGGAAAGAAGCAGCAAGGTTATGAGGGGTAGCACCCTTTAGGATGTGTCCATTTCCTTCTGGAAAAGGGTGGTATCATGGTATGGAGCCCAGATACTTACTCATGTTGAAAACACTTTGTTATGATTGTGTGAATTGATTAGAGAGCGCTCTCGGAAAAAGGTCCCAAAGGACCGGGGGATGGCATATTCGGTCAGTTGTTGCTCAGTTAGGAGTAACCCGGCCTTGTGTTGGTAGAGATCCGGTTTGGTTCTCGGGGATGTCCATCCAGAGGCATTCTCAGTGGCAATGGGAAGTTCCTTGGCCTGACCATTTGTTGGAAATCCAATTCCCAATACGAAACTTGTACGGTATTAGTTGTAGAACCTGCTATTCACTTATGGTGGTCACCACTGTTTGGATAGTAGCTATAGTAGGCATACGATAATGGTCGTATGTTGGCTAAGATTTATATTCTACTTTCGAAATAAATTTTTCCTACACTATACACTAATAATAATATCAAATGTTATTTTAAATGCGTATCAAGCATCTTTGACTATCATAAGGAGAAATCTCCTCCGATTCTGCGTTTGCATTGTGTGTGTGTGCGGGAGGCCTTATGGTAGTCTCATTTTTAAAAGCATTGCGAATTGAATTAAAAATATTCCTCTTTTTGATTTTAAAATAAATAAACTGTTTTGAGTTCTCACACCAGTCACATGACTGACTCGGAGTTTATTGTTTTCCTTCCTAAACTCTGGGTGCCCACCAATTTCCACACGGGCAGTTAAGAGTTAAGGTTTATCAGGATATTCTGGATATTCTGGAGTTGCTGGAGGCAAGCTGGATGGCATGGCGTATTACTAGTTTATATAGTATTTCTTTTCCGCTGCACTGTTTGTTGTTGTATGATGTTGTACACTCTGATGATATGATGTAATGAAATGAAATGTAATGTAATAACTGATATAGTTCTTTGTTTAAAGATTATTCATTTATTATTATATGTTGTTCCGCTGCGAATTGTGAGATTCTGTTGTTGTTCTATGTTCTCTATTCTCTTTTTCTCCTATTTTAAAAATTCTGTTCTATTTTCTCTTTTCTTTCTATTTTTCAAATTTCTGTTTTCTTTTCCCTCTATCTTCTACTTTTCTTATCTCTTCTCTCTTCTTTCTCTTTCTTTTTCTTAAATCTTTTTTTTTAAAACCCATAACATCTCGGTTTTCGGCCTTTGATTTCTCGGCAGTCGATAAAGTGAGTGTCGATGTCGAATTTTCGAAGAACGAAAATCCACGGACGTTACATTTGGTATCAGAGCTCTGACGGTTAAGCGACAACCATGGTTCTGTTGGGTATTACTCGTTAGAGATAGAGTCAGCAGTACTCTAGAATGAGTTTGAGTGTAATAATAGCTATGAGAGCGTATTTGTTAGTGAATATGAAATTGTTTTATATTGTGATGATTGGTTTATTGAGTGGTATATGAACTTTCGTCAGCACAGCCTCGAAACTGAGCCGAAGGGGTTTCTAAACACTTGAATAGAACAATTCGACACAATATTGTTTTTAAATTGGGTAAATGGAATAATTTTACCTTGATTATATTTTATATATAAAGGAATAATTTTTCAAAATTATTAAAGTGTATATAAGTTGATTGTTAGGTTGTTTGAATAATCTAAATTATAAGAATTGAATTATAATTAAAAAGTGTTTACAATTGTGAAATAAACTTATATATATAAGAAGTGAAACTATATGAATATATCTATGAATATGAGTTGTAAATAAAAGGGGAATTTAAAGTTAAATGGAATATAACTTAAGAGATATTGAATGGAATTGATATTGGTATCGAAGTAAATAATCAAGTGGATTAAAAGAATATGAACTTAAGTTATGTAAATGGGAATTCAACTTTGAAATTGAATTGAATTAATGGTTTGAATGTTTAATCAATTGAATGTAATTCAAGTTGATAAGGAATAATTAGTGAAAGTGTTAATTCATTAAAATCTAATTTTATTGGAAGTTGAATAAATTGAATGAGAATGAATATAAGCAAAGGAATTTGGTTGTATTATATATACTTTGGTTGTTATATGATTGTTGATTGATTGTATGTAATTCATTAAGTGTTAATGAAATTGAAAGCTATGAAATTGAATTCAAATTAGAAGTAAATAAATTTGAATAGAATTGAACGTGAATTGAATATAAATTAGTGAATATAAACTAATTGAAAATGAATGTTAGTAAGAACATCCACTGTTAATAAATCAAATATGATTTAGAGTGAAAACCTATTTCATTTAATATTAATGAGAATATAAATGAACATTGATCGGTTATGGATGATAGTTGGTTGATGGTTGAATATATATTGCTTTTGTTTCATTTGATATGTTGACATATATAGTTATTATATTGCTATATGATATCTGTTGATACTATTTTCATATATGCATGATTCTCATGTTGTTTGTTGAGTTTAGTAGGTGCGGATCGCGTTTGCTTCGCATTTGGAGTTCGCTTTAGCGCTATATTAGCCGTATATGCTTGCTAATAAAATATAAGGTACATATCTCGGATTAAATATCGTACTTTTACACTTTTTTCCCTTCGGGATGCCTCATTACTTGATGAGATGTATATTTGTGATATATATACTGTCATTTTTTTTTTCCGGATCGAGCCGCGCAAAGGAGACTATGGCGAATTTTTCCGAAAATTTAAGGCGTTAGAATAAATTTGAGAAAAATTGGAAAATTTTGAAAACTTTAAACTTTGTTTTAAAGTTGAAAGTTAAATGATATAATTGTTTTTGAAAAGATAACTAAGTATGATTTGGAAAACTTAGTAAGTATTGTAAGAAGTTTAATTATGGATTTTTGAAAATTAATGAATTCTGTAACTTTTCTTACTTGTAATTTCGAGGACGAAATTCTTTTAAGTGGGGAAGATTGTAACGACCCAGAATTTTTATTAATTAAAATTTGAATATTTAATTAATTTTAAATATTTATGAGTGAATTTATAAGTCGAATGAATTTTATTTTGAATTTTTGGATTTAATTGAATAATTAAATCGATAATTTAATGTGTTAAATTATGAAAATAATTGAAAATTGAGTTAAAAATGATTGTAAATAATTTGGAAAATTTTATTTAATCATACTGGAGTTATAGAAATATTTTAGAACTTTTAAAATCGAATTAAAAGTTAATTTGTGAAAAATAGAATATTTTAATATTTAATAATCGACTGTAAAATAGCCAATTTTTGAACAGTCTCAGAATTGAACGAAACTAGTTTCATTGGATCCGTAATAATTAGTTATTACCGGATTTCAATTTTCGTGTCAATCGGAGCTATCGTTTGATCGTGGCAGCTCGAAACGCATCGAATTATTTTTAATTTAAATTTGGCGAGTCAAAATAGCCATTTTTCAAAAAGTCTCGGATTTCGACGAAACCAGTTTCATCGGATCCGTAATGTGATATTATTGTAAGGTTTCAAATTTCAAGTCAATTGGATTTACCGTTTGTCCGGTACAAATTAAAACGCCTAGAAATCGAGTTAAATCGGTTTAATTTAAATTGAACGTTTTCAGCCATAACTCGCACATACTTCCGAATTAGATTCCGAAACCTGTTCCATTGTGTCCGAAACGCGGGATAAACCCTAGGTACGCTGGTTACGGCGTCTAAATCGGAGTTCGGAATTCCCGGGATGAATAGTGTTTACGCTAGCTTTTTCTATAAATACAACATCATCTTCATAAATTAAAAAAATATACAAAACCTAAACTAATAAACCCTAGCCGGCCCTAAACCTGTCAATGGCCAGAAATGCTCCAACATCACCCCTCGATTTCTTCCAATCCACTAGCAATTAGACGAAACTCTCAACATGAAAGATGTAGAGGGCAACAAGAGCTTGGAGATCAACGGTTGTGATGCGATTTGGAGTGGCGTGGTGGCGTCTAGGGGGCCGCGTGTGGGGGCTGTGCACTTGCGTGCGCGAGTAGCAGGGGATGGCCGAACTTCCAATGGTGGCTGGTGGTGGTAGCTCGCGTCGTGTGCTTCACATTGGTGGTGTTGTGATCGAATTTCGTTGATTATGGAAGGAGAATAATCAAACCCTAGCTAACTAGGATGGGTTCGGCCTCATGTTTCATTGCCTGGAGATGGTTACGTGATTGGGGGAGATGTACGTGAGGCGTTGGATGTTAATCTTGTGGCTGAGATTGGCTAAGGTTGAAATTTATTAAGTTAGTTATAAATTTATGAATATAAATTGTGTACAAACTTGTAAAATACATAACTTTTTCATACGAGGTCGAAAAAATGCAAATCCAGTTGCGTTGGAATCGTATGGACGAGCACTACGCGATGGAGTTGGTTTGGAGTCGTTTGGAGTTAGTGAGAATTTCGGGTAAAATTAAACGCGCGTTTAATTTTATTCGAAATAAAAGCTAAAACGGAAATTAAAACCAAGGTGAGAACTTCTCACTCAATCGAATAGATTTCGATTTTATTTTAAATAGTTAGATTTAAAATATTTGAATGCATGTTTGAATGATGACTGTAAATTATTGATTGTTAAAATAGACATTATGCGCCGTTAGTAAGCGGATGTTATTTAATATAAACATATACCGCGAATATTTCATAAACAGTGAAATTGGTATTATATATAATATCAATATATATATATTGGCATATGTATATATTGCAGTTGTTGATTTCCCGCATTTTTGTTTAGCGGATGAGACCCTATTACGCCGTTATTAAGCGGATAATATTTATTAAGAACATATACCGCGATAATTTCGTACTGGAGCGAAATTGGTATTGTGCTAATGTTTTTGGATGCAGGAAACAGGTTGGAGGGATCCAACTGGATTCCTCAACAGTTTTTATTTTTTTCCAGATATTTTGATATTTGATGAATTGTCATATCGATATATGATATCGTTGTTAGTCGTGATTGACTATTTGGTGTGTAGCATCATTGGACCCAGATTTTGGGATTTTAAAATGATTTTAAAAGTGATTTTGAAAATATACTATATTTTTGGAATTGATCCATTATAAATAAATAAACGTTATAATTTTTAAAGTTATAAAAATTATGGTTTTTGTGAAATATAGTTAAAAAGCTGATTTTTAGAAATACGATTAAAAGTCGATTTTTGAGAAATATGAACTAATGATTTTATAAAATGATTTAGATTGGATTTTTGAATATATGATAAAAGTTTAAATATAGGATTTATAAAATTTGATTATTTTATAAATCGAAATGATGAAATTATAAAGGAATTTAAAGACGTTTTAGAATAATAATATGAACTGATTTATATTAAGAGATTTATAAATGGATATTTATAAATTGAAATATAGACATTATAAAACGAGTTTTTATAAGTGTTTGAATGTAGTGAAAATGAATTTCATAAATGAATGAAATTTATAGAATTATAAACTGTGAGGTTATAAATGAAATTTATAAATAGTAAGATTTATAAATTTGTGAAGTTAATTGAAGAATAGATTTGGTTAAATAAATGAATCTTATAAGTTATAAGATTTATAATTATGAAGTTTAAAGAACGATTTTGTAAAATAATCGTTTTATAAGTAATTAACTTATAATATGAACTTGTAGTTTATAATTAAGTTATAAACTGGAATAGGTTAATAAAGGAATTTATAAAAAGGGAAGTTTTTATAAATAAATAGAAACGGAATTTATAAACGTTGTTTTATAAATTCGCAAACGACTTATTTTGATAAGTTAATTGTTATAACCTATTAATGGAGTTATATTCACATTTTTGAATAGTGAATAATCCTTTAAAATAAATTGAATAAAAGGATGAAATTTGTTAAGGTAGTATATTCACGTTTTTGAATAGTGAATAATACGTTAAAGAAATTGTTTTAGATATGACGTTTTAAACAGAATTAAAACGATCTAACGATGTTTTAAATGTGTTGAGATTCGAAACCATAGATTTCAACATTTATTGTTGAAATAGACGTTTTCGAGAAATAAAAGGAAATGTGGACTATAACACTGTTGTTATAGTAAATGATTTCCGAAAGGAAATGTTTTGTATAGTATTGGGATTTATATATCTATTTTAATTTCGAATCCCTATACTAGTGATTTTGGGTTGTCGTAACGATGTTTTAGGTAACATTCGTTTTGGCCCAAATAAATATGCTTAAGTGAATGATTTCCTTAATAGAATGAAATATATACTTAATTCGATTTAAAGTATATTGAATATTTTCTAAGTGTTGAAAATAAAAAGATTTGTGAATTACTTATTTTTAATAAGTATGGAAATGTTTTCCAATATGAAGTGAAAAATTAGAATTTATCTTTTTAAAGATAAATTGAAATGGATAGTTGAAATCGTATATGCACGAATATTTTGAAATATAAATTCATTATGGAATTTATAAGTGAAAAGGGAATTTGTTTGAAAATAAATGTTGATTTATTTTTGAAGTGTTGAAATTTTATATCTTGTAAAGATATTTTGGAAAATAAATAATTTGGAAAATTATTTGGAATCTGGTGATGTATGCATATCAATTGATAGTTCAATAACCGACTATCAATATTTCCCTTTGAATGGGTATTTGATGTGAATTGATTGAATTTGAATGCACACTTATTTTTGAATAAGCGCTCACTATTCGGGTTAACCGGGAAAGGACCATGGGGTCGTATAACCCATTCCGAATATGTGATACGTCGTTGTGAATTGCATTGAAGATCGGTGTTGAAGACCCGGTATTTGCGAAAGCGATAGGATGACCTATCGATTGTCTCTGCACTGAGTTGCAACGGTATAGAGACTCCCTAAGTGATGGGAAATCCGATCAGGATTGTGAATATCCGGATTGCAAGGACTTCTTTGTAAGTGCCTTCGGTTTTGTTCGAGCCCGGAACAGACTTGTATGGATTGTATGTCTGACATTACAATTTGAGATATAAAGCCGATTTCTTTCAAATATATTTCTGTTGGTGGCGGAGAATTTATTCTTTGCTTAACACCCTTCTTTGAGACGTACGAGCTCAAAGGTTATATAGTTGAAGTTATCAGCGATATATTCCCAGTTTGGTAATGTGACATGCTGAGTGATGCTGAAATGATCATTGTGTTGATTGTTGTGATAGGATCATTTATTTGATCGTCTATCTTAGTGATCATTGTGTTGATCATTTGTTGACCCAAAGCATGGCTTTTGTATAAAGTATGTTTTGTGGACGTGAATTCGTCGAGCCTCACATCCCGGAAATGGTCAAAACAGGAAAGAAGCAGCAAGGTTATGAGGGGTAGCACCCTTTAGGATGTGTCCATTTCCTTCTGGAAAAGGGTGGTATCATGGTATGGAGCCCAGATACTTACTCATGTTGAAAACACTTTGTTATGATTGTGTGAATTGATTAGAGAGCGCTCTCGGAAAAAGGTCCCAAAGGACCGGGGGATGGCATATTCGGTCAGTTGTTGCTCAGTTAGGAGTAACCCGGCCTTGTGTTGGTAGAGATCCGGTTTGGTTCTCGGGGATGTCCATCCAGAGGCATTCTCAGTGGCAATGGGAAGTTCCTTGGCCTGACCATTTGTTGGAAATCCAATTCCCAATACGAAACTTGTACGGTATTAGTTGTAGAACCTGCTATTCACTTATGGTGGTCACCACTGTTTGGATAGTAGCTATAGTAGGCATACGATAATGGTCGTATGTTGGCTAAGATTTATATTCTACTTTCGAAATAAATTTTTCCTACACTATACACTAATAATAATATCAAATGTTATTTTAAATGCGTATCAAGCATCTTTGACTATCATAAGGAGAAATCTCCTCCGATTCTGCGTTTGCATTGTGTGTGTGTGCGGGAGGCCTTATGGTAGTCTCATTTTTAAAAGCATTGCGAATTGAATTAAAAATATTCCTCTTTTTGATTTTAAAATAAATAAACTGTTTTGAGTTCTCACACCAGTCACATGACTGACTCGGAGTTTATTGTTTTCCTTCCTAAACTCTGGGTGCCCACCAATTTCCACACGGGCAGTTAAGAGTTAAGGTTTATCAGGATATTCTGGATATTCTGGAGTTGCTGGAGGCAAGCTGGATGGCATGGCGTATTACTAGTTTATATAGTATTTCTTTTCCGCTGCACTGTTTGTTGTTGTATGATGTTGTACACTCTGATGATATGATGTAATGAAATGAAATGTAATGTAATAACTGATATAGTTCTTTGTTTAAAGATTATTCATTTATTATTATATGTTGTTCCGCTGCGAATTGTGAGATTCTGTTGTTGTTCTATGTTCTCTATTATCTTTTTCTCCTATTTTAAAAATTCTGTTCTATTTTCTCTTTTCTTTCTATTTTTCAAATTTCTGTTTTCTTTTCCCTCTATCTTCTACTTTTCTTATCTCTTCTCTCTTCTTTCTCTTTCTTTTTCTTAAATCTTTTTTTTTAAAACCCATAACATCTCGGTTTTCGGCCTTTGATTTCTCGGCAGTCGATAAAGTGAGTGTCGATGTCGAATTTTCGAAGAACGAAAATCCGCGGACGTTACAGTAGATTTATAAAATTTGTAAAGTTATTAAGAATAGTTTTGGGTAAATAAATGAATCTTATAAGTTATAAGATTTATAATTTGGGAAGTTTAAAAGAACGATTTTGTAAACAAATAAATTATAAGTATTTAACTTATAATATGAACTTTTGGTATATAATTGAGTTATAAATTGAAATAGGTTAATAAAGGAGATTTATAAAAGGAAGTTGTTATAAAATAAATAGAAATGGAATTTATAAACATTGTTTTATAAATCCGCAAACGACTTATTTTGATAAGTAAATTGTTATAACTTATTAATGGAGTTATATTCACGTTTTAGACGGTGAATAATCCTTTAAAATAAAATGTATAGAAATGATGAAATTGGTTAACGAAGTATATTCACGTTTTTGGGATAGTGAATAATATGTTAAAGAAAATGATTTGGATGTGATGTTTTAAATAGAATTAAAACGATCTAACGCTGTTTTTAAAATGTGTTAAGATTCGAAACCATAGATTTCAACATTCATTGTTGAAATAGACGTTTTCGAGAAATAGAAGGAAATGGTGGACTATAACACTGTTATTATAGTAAATGATTTCCGATAGGAAATGTTTTATATAGTATTGGGATTTATATATCTATTTTAATTTCGAATCCCTATACTAGTGATTTTGGATTGTCGTAACGATGTTTTACGCAACATTCGTTTTGGCCCAAATAAATATGTTTAAGAGAATGATTTCCTTAAAGAATGAAATATATACTTAATTTCGATTTAAGTATATTGAATATTTTCCAAGTGTAGACAATAAAAAGATTTGTGAATTACTTATTAATAAATAACTATGGAAATGTTTTTTTCAATGTGAAATGAAATGTTTTGAGAATTTATCTTTTAAAGATAAATTGAAAATGAATAATTGAAATCGTATATTCATAAATATTTTGGAATGTAAATTCACTATGGAATTTATAAATGAAAAGGGGAATTAATTTACGGATTTGGAACGTAAATATAAAGTAAATCGTTAAGGATTTATTTAATTGGTTTAAATGAACCATGTTGAAATGAAAGTATTTCCGCGTAAGGAAAATGTTTGAAATTTGTTTTCAAAAGTGGTAAAGATGAAAAGTGATTTGAAAATTGTTTTCAAATGGTTGAAGTGTGGAAAATATATATCTTGTAAAGATATTTTTAGAAAATAAATAATTTGGAAAATTATTTGGAATCTGATGATGATGATGTTGCGCATCTTTATTGATAGTTAAATAACCGACTATCAAAATTTACCTTTAAATAGGCATTTGTTGTGATTTGTTTGAATTTGAATGCCACACTTATTTTTGAATAAGCGCTCACTATTCGGGTTAGCCGGGAAAGGACCTTGGGGTCGTATAACCCATTTCGAATATGTGATACGTCGTTATGAATTGCATTTGAAGACCGGTCTTGAAGGCCGGATATTTTTGAAAACGGAAGGATTACCGTCGAATGTCTCTGAACCGAATGGCCCCGGTATAGAGATTCCATATGTGATGGGAAGTTCGGACGTGATTAGTGAATATCCGGATTGCAAGGACTTCTTTTTAAGTGCCTATGGTTCTGTTCGATCCCGGAACATACTTGTATGGATAGTATGCCTCATATTACAAATTGAGATATAAAGCTGATTTCTTTCAAATACATATCTGTTGGTGGCGGAGAATTTATTCTCTTAGCATTAACACCCTTCTCTGAGATGTACGAGCTCAGAGGTTATGTAGTTGAAGGTTATTAGTAATATACTCCCAATTTGGTAGTGTGATATGCTAAGTGCTGTTGAGCATTTGTCGAATCAAAGCACAGCTTTTGTATAAAGCGTAGCTTTGTGGACGAGACTGCGTCGGACCTCACACCCCGGAAATGGTCAAAAAAGGAAGGATGTAGCATGGTTATTAGGGGGTAGCGCCCCTTTAGTGTATGTCATTCCTTCTGGATAGAGGTGGTATCATGGTATGGAGCCCAGATATTTAACCTATGTTGTTGCTGCAAACTTATTACTTTGTGGTTGTTGGAAATCGAGGATCCTTGGATGTAGATCGGTTACGATCGGGGGATGACATATTCGTGTCAGTAGCTACCCAGTTAGGGGTAACCCGGCCTTGTGTTGGCAGAGATCCGGTTAGGTTCTCGGGACGTCATTCCAAAGGCGTTTTTATGTGGCAATGAGAAGTTCCTTGGCCTGACCATTTGTTGGAAATCCAAAGAAACAATACGAGCCTTGTACGGTTTTAGTTGTAGAACCTGCCATCTAATATGGTAGCTATAGCAGGCATAATATAATGGTACCTGTGCTGGCTAAGATTTATATTCTACTTTCAAAATGTTTTCTACACTATGCACTAATAATAATATCAAAAAAGAAGATTTGATTTTTGCGTAGTAAGCATCTTTGACTAACATAAGAAGAAATCTCCTCCAAGTCTGCGTTTGCATTGTGTGTGTGGTGGGAGGTCTTATGGTAGTTTCATTTTTAAAAGCATTGCGAATCTATTTTAAAATTATCCTGTACTTTTTTTTAAAAATAAACTGTTTTAGTTCTCACACCAGTCACATGACTGACTCGGAGTTTATTGTTTTCCTTCCTAAACTCTGGGTGCCCACCAATTTTCACACGGGCAGTCAAGAGTCAGGTTATCAGGATATTCCGGAATACAGGAGTTGCTGGAGGCAAGCTGGATGGCATGGCGTATTCACTAGTATATAATATTTCTTTTCCGCTGTTTGTTGTTGTTTGATAGTTGTACACTCTGATGATGTAATAAAATGAAATGTAATGTAATGTAATAAATGATATGGTTCTTTGTTTAAAGATTATTCATTTATCTATTATATGTTGTTCCGCTGCGACTGTGAGATTCTGATATTGTTCTGTTGTTTTCTTTCTGTTCTGTTCTATCTTTTCTCTCTTCTTCTATCTTTTTCTTCTTTTTAAACCCTAATAATTCGTATTTCCGTTCATCTTTAGTTAATCAATGGAGATTAGTGTCTATTCAAGGAGTACGGATTTGCGGGTCCTCACATGAAATTTAGAAAATAGCTTGAAAAGTTTAAAATAGATAAGTAGTTGTAAAATAAGTATTGTAAATAGCAGTAAAATAGTTAAGTAATTATAAAATAGTTGTAAAATAGTCAAATAGTTGTAGAATAGTTAGATAGTTGCAAAATTGTTGTAAAATAGAAATCAGTTTATAAAACAGATGTAAAATAGTAATTAGTTACAAAATAGTTATAAAATAAGTATAAGATAATTTATATTTTTAAAAAAGAAAGGTTGTATAGTAAATAGGTAGGAAAATAGATTTAAAATAGTTATATTAAAACAATCTATTTGAAAATAGTTTCACAGTCAAACTGTTCAATTTCCCGATCTCCATTTGAATTTTAACTTATTCAGCTTCAATCACACTTCCAATCAAATTCAATTCAAATCTCAACTTTAAACCATCTCGAATTATACAAATTCGAGTTAAATTTTTAAATGTTGATCTAATCTCCTTAAATCAAACTAACCTTTACTTTTTGATTGATAGCTCGAATCTTTAAACCATTTAATTCCGAGTCCAAATTTTAAAATTCCATTTTAAATTACCTTTACTTACTTATTTCATAGTCCAATAAGAGTTCAAAACTTTTGAAATGATTCAATCTTCAGAATCCAATTTATTACCCAATTTTAACTTCGAACCAATTTCTTAACAAATTTTCAGCAAGTTCAAAGCGATTTCCTTTTCATAAGTTCAAATCTTATTTCTATATTATTTCAGTAATGGATGTATATTACCTCAATACATTTCTTAATCCATTTAAAGAAAAATAATCAAATTCTCGGTTTTCGTTGATTATTTATAGCAACAGGATGATATCAGTATAAGTCATAATAAATAAACATCCAAATTATTTAAAACATTCATCAATAGCATCCATTACCCTTTTCCAGATCTCAAACCCGTTTTGAGATCACACATAACTCCCATTTCAAACCATACCATTTAACTTCCTAAGTTAAATCTCAATTTCATCTTGAAATTTTCAATTCAGGTTGTTTGTTCTAAACTTATTTAACTTCCCCTAAGTTAAATTCAATTTACTTAATCCAGTCAACCTTACTCAAATTTGAATTCTTCATTTCAAATTTTTAAACTTCTTATCAATATCCCTTCTCACTTATAAGTTCAAGACTTATTTCACTTTGGGTATTACATCACATTTTAGGGAAAATTCAAAACTCGACGCCTAGTATTTACTTCCAATTTTTGAACCATTCTTGGTTTTTTAGTTCAAAACAAATTCCTTTTAAACTTTTAAAACAACTCTTGTTTTAAAATAAGATTACATTCAAAAATATTCTGAATAATATTATTTATTATTTCTTTCAACAGTGTGAAACAATTTCAAATTTCTGGACCTAGATTTTAAAACTTCACAATTTTAAATTCTTTTCAATTTATACGTCATACTTATCTAAGTTGTTACTTCTTTAAAACATTTCTTTTTTGCTTTATCATTAGTTATTATCAGAAAACAAACATCCTGTTATTAAACTCAACAACATATTATGATAATAACCAAGATCATCATATCTGGAAACCAATTCATTATTATCTCATTCTGAGAACACTTCTACAAATTTCAGGATTTATTCTCTGGTTTGAATCCATTTTTGGCTTATCTACTATAATTTAGATTATCCAATTCTTATCTGGTTGTACCACTTAATTCTTATTATTACATTTAATTCCAATAATCAACAACCAGTTACTTTGATATATATTAGAAAAACTATTGCTTTATATATCCAAATATAAGCTTATATAAAGACTAATTTTAAAACCATTTTAAAAAATTTATATAAGAAAATAAAAAATACGCTCTCATATATAATACATTCAACTCATTCAAGGGTACTATTGACCCTATCCTTAATGAGTAATCCACCAGAGACAAGGTTCTCGCTTAACCTTCACCTCTGATACCAAAATATAACGACCTCGAAGATTCGATACTAATACATTCACTGTAGAAATGCCAAACAATCGAACGCCGGAAATTTTAGATTGTTAGAGAAAAGAAGAAGAATGTAGAAGAAGAAACAGAAACAAAACACAGAACCTCATATTCGCGGCAGAAAAAAATATAATATCAAATAATAGCAGTCATACAAAGAAGAATTGTATCTATTAATTTACATCAATACATTAGAGTTACAACCAATAACAAATAAACTGGACAGTTATAATTAACTTGTCCCAGACATGATTTCAATATACATAGGAATACTCCATACGTTCCTGCCATCCAGCTCACCACCTAAGCTCCAGAATGTCCTAACCTGAAAATCTGTAATACTTGTTCTGACCCGAGCACTACATCAAAGTAGCACCCGGGTCAGGCTGGAAACCAGCATGAGTAAACCCATAAAATTTGAAATACTAAGTTTGAAACATAATTGAACCGGGCAGCTCCTACCTCACTATGAGTTCATAACTTGTTATAGTCAACACTTATTTTCACAAATCAATCCTAAGTATCATTACTTAGTTTCAATGGTCCATATTATTCCATTCCAGCCTATTGATTTCACATATCAAATCTATAAAGAATTATTGTAGGTTGCAAATCTGAGTGATTTAGGGTATTTACTGATACTCGACCTCGGTCTCTTCGATTCCAATGTTATTCTTTAAGCCAAATTGTTCAAGTTCTAAAAAATATAATTTATATTCAGGATAACATATTTATACAATAATTCATCTCAGATAGATAACTTACATTATCATAGTTCAACCAAACATTGCATATCACAGAGCATCACACATTAATCAATTTCAAGGCATTCAACATGACTTGGTCATTCATAAGTAAGATTTAATTCGTTGTACAATTCCAAATTAATTTAATTTAATCTCCAAACAAATTAAATTAATTATCCTTAAATCCTGCTTACTTAACATTAATGAATTCCAAACAATTTATCATCACTTTAATTAATGAATAAAATCAACTAATCAACCTTTAATTAAATAAACTATTAATTAATGATACTTAAATTACTTCCATTAATTAATTACCCTTTTATTTAATTCATTAAGTCATTATTCCGTTAATTAATTACATTCAGTATTATGCTTTGACAACATTAAGTAATTATTACTTAAGACCCTAATTAATTTAAGGTAAACCATTTATCTTAATTAATTATTTAATCATCATTTCAATTTTATTTAAGATAAATGTTTGAGATTTATTTATTATTAACATATGAAATTACTTAAGGCTTATTTGTATAAAACATTTGCCCTTCTTTAACTATCCATTTAATTTCACTATTTAAGTTCACTTTAATAAACTTAAGAATTAATTTTAAAAATAATATATTCCAAACTTAATTATTTAAGATAAAAAATAAATACTATACAACTTTTACAAACCAAAATATTAAGTAAACTAAATCATTAAGGATTGTTTCAGAAAATATTTTTTTCTTAAACTTGTTTTATTCTAATTTTAAAACTGTTAATACACTTTAGCATAACCGAGACTAACCCGTCCTTCCCCTTGCACAAGACCGAGTCAAATTCTTCCTTCCCTGACGCTCTCTCTCTTCCTCACTTGCGTACAAACCTAATATCAAACCCGAGGTTCCCCTCTTCTCTTCCCTTACCTACTCTCTTACCTTACTTCTACACCTGCTACAAATGATACATGCCAACACCGTGTGCATGTGCATGGCGAACTTCGCGACTCCAACCATCTTTCCCGCCCTCACCAAGCTACCGAAGACCTCGATACACAACACGACCACCCAGAACAACGAAATCGACAGCCAATCAAAATCGAGCTCAATGATCCAAAATCCGAAACCCATCCCATCGGAAAACCTCCTCTGGCCACCACCTCCGACCTCTGGGACTCACACCGTCCAACCCAAAACTGCACCATGACATGACGATCCTTTTCCCCCTCATGCGATCGAGTCCGGTCCACCATCCATGTTGAACGAGCCTCGACAAAATCACCCTTCCAATCTGACCATCGAACCCTAGTTCGCCTTTGCCCGGCAAATCCGGCCATCAAAAAATCCCAAACCAATTTTCCCACGACCCACGACATTCTGGCCATCCCCAGACCAAACCCCGATGAAAGTCTCGTCGCCTTTTCGTCGACAATCGAGGAAAATGTCAAATCTGATCAACCTAGAAAATCTCAACATATACAATCCTAAAAATCTTGAATTAACTATCAAAATTCATAATTTTCCATCACGAATCCATCCACGAAATCCATACATGAAATCATAATCATAGATTTTTGACTCATGTAAAATCATTACTATTATTTCTCATTTTAAAATTAATTACTAAATTAAAACTTCTGAAGCCATTTTTATAATTAATATTATCTGTAACAATCATTTTTCATTCAAAGATCAAAGCTTAATTCTGAATGTAAGAGGAGATATGAATTTTCGAAGGAAATTCTTAAGCCTGAAATAAGAATGGAGAATATACATGTGCATATTTTCAGACATTTCACAGACATACCAATGTGTGTGTGTGTGTGTGTGTACATTCACATCCATACATCTATACAAACGTTATATACTATATTAATACACAGATCTACCGCATGCATTGAAAATTAAAAGGTTTTTAGCATTAAAAAAATTTGGTTACTCACCTGTTATTTTAAAGAACAGAGAAGCTTTTTCAAACTGGAGGTTGCTTTTGCTCTTGAAACTAAAACTACTTGAATTTGAAACTGCTACTTGATTATAATTGGAAACTGATTTGAACTTGCCTTAGCTTGAAGTAGTTTGATTGTTGTTGAATTTGATTTCTCTGATTTTTTTTCTCTTTTCTGGTTTGTTATAGGCTTTTGCTTGATTTAATTTTCCAATTTTTATTTTGAGAGAATGAAAGAAGATTTAGAAAGGAGAAAGAAGGTGCTTTGAACTATATAAAGTCTGGTTTTAAATTCTTAGATTTTATTTACATTACAATTTTAAAAGAAACACATGTTGGCTACTTGTAAATCTAAGCTAACACTTGTTATGCATGACATTCCCTTGACTTACACTTGTTAAAACAATATATTTTATGTTAAAACCTTTATCAAATATATTTTTCTCAATCACTCTTGTATTAATTTTTAAACTATCTCTTTTATAAATTCATACATAATTTAAAAGAAAATGATGTAAAAACCCAATTATACACCTAAAAATAATTATACATATATACTAGTATATTATATATCCTTTATTTGTATTTATAAAAATCTTTTTAAAGAAATGATATAAAACTAATTATATACTAATAAGAATCATATATACATATTATTTTTAAATCCATTTTTTCCTAAAATGTTTACATTTGAATGTCAAATCTAAATTCTCTTTAAAATCTGCTTATATATATATATATATTCAAATTAACACTTATTTTACTTTCTTAGAAAAAATAATAAATTTTAGATTATTATAAATGATTTATAAAAAAAGATTATTATATCACACTCACCTTTTTGGTTAACGGGATTAGATTTAGTCGATAAAAATTATCTATTAGATGTTTGAATATTTATTTTGATAGTTATTGACTGTATGGATAATTTATTAATTATTATTAGTTGGATTAGGTATATTCTCTCCTATTGGAGCAGATGAGACTCTATTACGTCTTCGTGTAAGAGCGGATGACCCTTGTATACGAATCTTGCCTCGATATGGTTGATTTATATTTTTATGATTATACACTGTATGTGATGCATGGGATAGGTTGGAGGGATCCAATGGGATTCCTCACACTATTGATTTTATTTTCATAGATATAGTGATCTATGATTTGTTGAATGCTATATTGATGACGTAGATAAGATTTTGCTTAATTAGTGCTTTAGTAGCACCAAGCCTCATTTTTGATATATTAAATAGTATAAATATTGATTTGATTTAAACGAGATTTCAAAGTTGGTTTTGGAAATGTTATATGTTTAATAATTTTTCTAAAATAAAAGTTTGATTTTTAGAGATTATAAATTTATGGTTTTATAAAATATTCTAAATAGAGATTTCTGAATTGTAAAATATCGATTTTTAAATCTTAGAGAATAAGTCTGTCTTTTATAATAAAGGGGCATATTTTAAAACAAATTAGAAATATTTGATATAATATTTATCAATCATCTTGTATAAAGTGATATATGTGTATATATGTATATATATATTATGATTCAATTATGAATACAAAAATTATAAATTGGATAATTTACAAGGGTGATATTTTTACAAAGGAAGTAAAGATTTGTAAATCGTAATTTAATAATAAAAGTATTGGTTTATAAACAGGGTTTATAAATTAAAGGAAACTATTATCATTTAATAAATTGGAGAATAAATCAAACGGTGGATTTATTTTAAGTACGAAATGATATTTTAGAAATAGTTAACTCTATTTTGGAAACCGAAGGCAAGGATAAATTTAGGATGTTAAATGATGTTTTATAAATAGAAAGGAATTTATAAAAGGAATTTATCCATATGGAAATAATGTTAAACAGATGTTGATTATGTTTTAAATAAGATTTATGAATAAGTGAGATTCATAAAGATGGCGGCACGCGTGTGGTGTTGCATGACTTCTCTCGTCACAACAAAGCAAACATATGGGAGCCCCAAGGCTATTAATGGCCTAAATTTTTGAATAATGGCGCCATCCCCTCCTCCTCCTTCCCTGATCCCCCCTCCTCCCCTGTTTCCTCCTTCTCCTTCCCCGATTCCTCCTCCTCCTTCCCTGTTTCCACCTCAATCCCCTTCCTCGATTCCTCTCCCTCCTTCTGCTTTGAATCTTCCTTCTCTTTCTTCCTCCCAGATCCATCCTCCGCCTTCTGATTCTTCTGCTTTATCTTCTTCTTCCTCCCTAATTCATCACTCTCCTCTGTCTTTATTTCCATCCTCCAATCCTCATACTTCTTCTTGTCCTTCGAGTTCTTTGATTCCTCCTAATTCTTTGTCTGTTTTGAATACATGCCTGAATTCTGAAAATCAATCTTCTTTATTAGTTGATAAGTATTTTCCTTCTTTATCTGTTAATGTGAATCCAGCTATGACTATTAAACAGAATCATATTCCAAAGTTATCTGGTTCTGATATAAAGTGGTCATCCTTATTCAAGAAAAAGCCTAGAAATGCTGGAGTATTTGTGCCTAGGCATTTTGATATTAAGAAAGATGGGGTTCCGAATGCATTACCTGATGAAGTCAAAAATGAAGGAATTAAATACTGGAGTGATCATTTAGTTGGTTTTTTCTTAGATGGACCTCTTTCTTATCTGACTGTAATAAAGCATTTGAGAAGTATTTGGAGATTGAAAGGTGAAGTTGATATCAAATCTGATAATGAGAATTTCTTTTTTAATTTCTCGAATGACCTAGATAGAATGCAGATCTTGTCATCTGATCCTATCTTCATTAAAGGTAAAATGTTCATTATTACAACATGGGATCCTTCGTACAGTTATTTTCAAGAACAAATTAAAAAAGTGCCAGTATGGGTTCATTTTTATAGGATTCCTTTGATTGCTTGGACTTTAATTCGTATTAATTGGTTAGCATGTCATGTTGGTAAATTGATTTGTCTTGATGAATGTACTGAAAGATTGACTAGATTCAAGTATGCTAAAGCTTTGCTTGAAGTGTCACCAGATCACGAGCTCCCTGAATTTATTGCAATTGATGATTTAGGTGAGTGTTGTCCTTATGTAGAGGTTGAATATGATTGGAAGCCAAAAATCTGTACTAAATGCAAAGTGTTTGGTCATGAAACTTTATTTTATTCAGGTAATGGTAAGGTGAAGAGATCTTTTATGCAATTTAGTGGAGACAATGGGGCAACTGATTACAGTGAATGCATGGAACATGTTAGTTTGAAAGAAAAGGTGCAGAAGTCTCAAGCTGCTGGAAATACAAATATGAAGACTTTAAAAGTATGGAAAAGGAAGGATAAAGATCAAGATATTCTTATAGATATTAATAATTTGAACTTAAAATCTGGTGATCAATATGCTGATGTTGGAGTGAGGAATTTGGATCATAATCAGAATATGCAAAAGGAAGTAGAGTCATATGTTGGGAAAAATGTTTCAGATGTTAATATAGAGGAAATGGGATATAAGAAAAATAATACAACTTCAAATTCTTTTCTGGTATTATCTGATATTGATGAAGGAACAATTAATAAAGAGTTAATAATAGAAAAAGGAACCTCTATCTCACAATCTGGTAACAAGCAGATAAATAAGGGATCATCTGAGAACTATGGCACTGTTGGAGCTAACATGTTTGATAATAATTCTATAGTAAAGAATTCTTCATTAACTTCTGAAACACTGGTACATTCAGAGATATTGGATACTAGTTCAGATACTAATAAGGATATTCACAAGGAACCAGTGATCAATGTTGGTACTACTGAACAAACCTCCCCATATATCAATATTTCTCCTCCAAATCATCTGATTTTACCATCCTATGTAATTCAAGGGATAATTTTGAGGAACCGGTTGTATCTAACAAAAAAGGAAAAAGAGGTAAAAAGAAAGTCTCATTCCATGAAATATCAAAAGATCTAAACAATGGGAAAAACTACAAATTCGAAGAAATACTGCCAAGGAATAATAATGAATCTGCATTATCATTAAAGGATTTTACTTCTCAGTCAAGTGGTATTATGCATACAAGGAAGCATCCATCTTTTCTCATTTCACCCAAACAGTTATGATGTTAAACAATAATATAGCATATTGAAATATCAGAGGAGGACACCTATCATCAAAACAGGCTGAAGTGAAACAATTAATTAAAGATCATAAAACACAACTTATTGTCATCAGTGAAACAAAGTTAAATAAATTAAAGACTGGTTTAGCTTGTAAGAATATTGCTCCTGATTGGGCACATGAAGACAATTTGCAAAGTGCTACATATGGAAGATTATTGGTTTTATGGAGTTCAGATGTTTTCAAAATGACAAAGTTGCAGGAGGATGATCAATTAATTCATTTCAGTGCTATTTCTTTATATTCAAACACTCCATTTTTGATTACCTTTGTTTATGCTCATAATAATCTTGATAAAAGACTATCTTTCCTCTCTAATCTCACTTCTCTTTCTCACTCAAATTTACCTTGGATAGTTCTTGGAGACTTCAACTGTATGTATTCCTCTGATCAAAAAATTGGAGGAAACCCACTCTCTTTGAAAGATATTTCGCCTTTAAAACAAACTCTTATTAAATCTTCTCTTAGTCATATACCATCTACTGGAGCAGTGTTTACTTGGAATAATAAAAGTAAAGTTGGCCCTAGAACTTTCTGTAAATTTGATCATGCATTTCGTAATATCCATTCAATAAACCTATGGCCAAATCTTTTTTGCAAATCCTTAAATCCCACAATTTCTGATCACTCTCCTATTATTTTATCGTGGTGAGAGAATATAATAAGAAGGAATCCATCTTTTAAATTTTATAAAACTTGGGCTAATCATAAAAAATTTCTTAGCAGTTATGCAGGTTTGGCAGGAGAATATTTTTGGGAATCCTCTATGTATTCTTAAGACAAAGCTTCAAAGGTTAAAGGAAAAGCTTAAAATTTGGGCAAAGGAAAATTTTGGTGAAGGTTCTAAAATCTCTGATGGAATAAGGGAGAAATTGTTTACTATTCAACAGCAACTGCAGAATGATATTATGAATTCATCATTGGCTAGTCAAGAAGCAATTTTATCAAAAGATTTACTTGAAGCATTAGAGTTTGAAGCTTTGATGAGAAAAGAAGTACTGCATGAGATTATTGATAAGCAAGGTGATAGGAATACAAAATATTATCATAACTCTATCAAGATCAAACATAGCAAAGGAAGAATTTTGAGTATAACTGATATGAATGGAGTAATTCAAGATAATGATGATTCCATCTCAAAAGCTTTTATTGATTATTTCTTTTCTATTCTTGCCAATCCAACTCCAATGATCCCAAACCTTTCACCTCTGTTTTCTATGACTCTTCCTTTTCTGAGCAGTATACAAGCAAATGAAATGATAAGAGAAGTTTTACCTGAGGAGGTTAAAAGGGCAGTCTTCTCATTAAAACCTGATAGTAGTGGTGGCCCTGATGGTTTTAATGCTTTTTTTCTTTCAGCATACTTGGAAGATAATAAAGGATGATATAAACAAAGCAATACTTTACTTCTTTTCTCATAACAAGTTACCATCTGGCATAAATGCAACCAATATAGCCCTTGTACCAAAATGTCCAAATGCAAGAAGTGTTACTGATTTTAGACCTATTTCATGCTGCAATGTTCTGTATAAAATCATTTCCAAGATTATAGCAAATAGGATCCAAAATGTTTTGCCTTCAATTATTTCTGACAATCAAGTTGCTTACATGCCTTGTAGAAATATCAGTGATAATATTTTGCTAACACAAGAGCTTATAAGAGGACATGGTATTGTGAATATATCACCTAGATGTATGATGAAACTTGACATACAAAAAGCTTTTGATTCAATTTCTTGGAGTTCTATTATAGCAATTCTTTCTCAGATGAATTTTCCAAAGCCAATGCTAGCATGGATTTATACATGTATTTCTTCACCTCATTTCTCCATACTTAGAAACGGATGTACTAGAGGATTTTTCAAAGGAACTCAAGGTGTAAGGCAAGGTGATCTGATCTCTGCTTATTTGTTCATTATAGTAATGGAGGTACTTAATTCTTTGATATCTGAACAAGTGAAATCTAGGATGTTTGAATTGCATCCTAAATGTAAGGAACCACTCATAACTCATCTATTATTTGCTGATGATCTTGTCATTTTTACAAAACCAACTATATTGAATATCACCACTATATTTGAGGTTTCGGATAAATTCTATGCAATCTCTGGTTTGAAGATTAATCTTAACAAATCTCACATACTAATAGCTGGTCTTAGTGAAGATTTAAAGTGTAACGACCCGCATATTTATCGGTTGTATATTTAAATATTTTATTTAAATATGACGTCGTTTGTCGGATTATGGTCCGAAAAGTTACTTTCTGCAAACGGTCGAATTGGGACTCAAGACCACTTCCATTGAGTTCAAAATGTCGTTTGCGATCTTTTTGAGTATAATCTTTGATATGTTTGGAGTAAGTTGAATTTCGCTACGTTTTCTATTGGGTTTAGGGTTTGGGTTTGGGTTCAGCCCACTAGCTTAACTAATACCCTAACTCAGCCCTCTCCTCTCCATTCTCTCATTCCACTCTTCAAAACTCAAGCTCCAACTGAAAATGGTGGAAGGGAAAGGGAAATAGAAATTGCAAACCCTAGTTCTTCTTGCTAGCTCATATTCTTGCTCCAAAATCAAAGAGAAGCAATTGGTAAGCCTCTTCTTCATCTTCTCTATCTCGTTCTCTCTTCAATCTCAGAAATTCCTAAACCTAAACTTAGGAAATATTTGTTTGATCTTAGATTGAAGCTAGTAGAGTTGAAGTAGAGAGTGGTTGGCCTTGTTCCTTTGCATTTGAGCTTCTTCTTCTTGTTCTTGAGTTAAAAAGGTGAGTTTTGAACTCACATCTACTTCTCTTGATTTCATTGATGTTGGGTATGAATTCCTAACACCTTGTTTATATGCACTTGCTTTTGGTTTGGATTGAATTGGTGAATATCCAAATTTTTAGTGTTTGGGTTCAATTCTTTAAAGATCCTAACTTTGATCATGTTTTTGGAGGTGTATAAAAGAGCCAATAGTGTTGGGTTGTCGTATGGCATAAACCCATAGCATCCATCGCTCGTTCGTTTGCACTTCATTTGGATTTTTGCCTTTATGGGCTTGGCTGATTTTTGTCTACAAGGGGATTTCGGACGTCTGAACTCTAATTTCAGACGTCTGGTTTCAAATTCAGACGTCTGGTTTGGAAATTCAGACGTTTGGAATTGGTCCCTGGAAGACGCAAAAAGGCAGAAACAAAATCCAGACATCTGGAAATCCATTCAGACGTCTGGTTAGGGGTTTAGACGTCTGGTTAGGGGTTTAGACGTCTGGAAGGTAATTTCAGACGTCTGAAATGTGCAGTTTTGCCTATTTTGGTTGTTTTTAGTATATTTCAAACTTTTATCGATTCGTGTTGATTCCAATTAGTTGTTATTGCATATTTGACTTTGATGACTTCTTTTTGACTTCACTCACGGGTTTTTTTTATAAACACGTTCGTTCATCTTTTTAGTTAATTCCCAATCTATTCGTTTGAACGTTTTGACCTTTGGGTTTGGTTTACTGATGAGATGAGGTAAACTTTGTACTGCTTTGAGTGTGAAATTGACTAACGGATAGTAAACCGTTTAGTGCGAATGGGTGGTTATGGGACTCACGTTAACACTTCTCGGGTTCCTTTCTGGGAGGTTATGACACATGCCGCCTTTGGGATAGTGTCTTCGGACTATCTCCTTCTGGCTTGTTGCCTTTAGTATCGCTTTTAGAGTTGGTCCTTTGCCCCAGCTCGAGAGATATTTGGGATTGTCTGTTGCCTTTGGGATAGTGTCTTCGGACTGTCTCCTTTTGGCTTGTTGCCTTTAGTATCGCTTTTGGAGTTGGTCCTTTGCCCCAGCTCGAGAGATATTTGGGATTGTCTGTTGCCTTTGGGATAGTGTCTTCGGACTGTCTCCTTCTGGATTGTTGCTTTTAGTAGCGCTTTCGTAGTGGTTTCTTCACCACCGCTCGAGAGATATTGGAGTGGTTTCTTCACCACCGCTCATGAGATATTTAGGTTTGTTGCAATTGGAATTTTGTGATGTTTCACTGATATGATTATATTCCCTTGGTATCGCCCATCGGTGTTGGTCTTTTTGAGCCGCAGATGTGTAGCGGTTACCTTGTGGAACTTGTATACCTTATGGGTATTTGTTATTTGCCTTTTTGGCTTGCTTTGGGATATTTATATCCTTTGATTATCTATGTTGCCGATGATATGAGGTTTGTTTTATTATGTTCATCTTTTGTTAGATGATTGTGTTATCTCCCTTAGAGATATTTGTTATATTATATGATCTTGCAGGTTCATTATCGTTCAGTTTATCTAACTGATTTGTTTAACTAGACAGACCCGTGTATTTTATACTCGGGTCAGACCGAGATGTTTCAGGTTAGGTGCTTTTGGACTTAGCCTCTTTTGCTTCCGCATGGACTATTCCGCTAGTTTCTTGTTTGTCATAACTTTTGTGTAGTCCTCATCTATTGTAACTCTGATATGTATTATTGAATCGTCTGTATATTGTGGTTTGCTATACCACTTATCATGTATTGTTTTGTATACTCTGTTATGTATCAGTATATGTGCATGTGATGATTTACTATTCTATGATGTATATTACATTTGAGTTGTTATATTCTATTCTGATAGATCCTCTAGCCAACTATGGTTTTGTTTTAAGTATTCATTGGACATGTCGATCTGCTAGGTAAGGGAAATTGTCGATGTATTCAATAGATAATTAAAGCAAGGCTATAGATGGTCGCTCCTATCCAGCCTTGTTCTCCATATTAGCAAACGGTATTATCTAATAATACTCTTTGCTAATGTGGGTATAGAGGTGGGGCGTTACATAAAGGCTGAGATTATTTCGTACTCTGGTCTTGGAGAAATGCAGCATAATGCCAGATATCTTGGTTTACCTATTATTACTGCAAGAATCACAACTTTTGACTATTTGCCCCATTATGAAAAAATTACTGAAAAGTTATCCATATGGCCTAACACTAAACTATCACAAGCAGGGAGATTAGTCATTGTGCAAAGTATTGTTGCTGTTATGGTTAATTATTGGATGAGGCATTATATTCTTCCATGTAAACTTGTATCAATGATAAATAGTGCTCTGAACAGATTTTTGTGGCATGGAGATCCATTTTCTAGAAAGTTAATTCCAATATCATTCAAGATGATTCAATTGCCAAAGAATAAGGGTGGTCTGGGAATTACTAATATAAAAATGTGGAACATTGCATCTATATCTTTATATTATGACAAAATTTTATCAAGAAGTCAAGACCTCTGGACACAGTGGATTTTAAAAATTTATCAAAAGGCAAGGATTTTTGGACTATGAATATTCCAAACTTATGCAGCTGGAGTTGGCATAATATTCTGAAGTTAAGATCTACTTTTCTGCCTATTATACAATGCAACCCACTTGAGAACAATGAATTGAACTTCTGGACATCTCCTTGGGCCAAGGCTGGTTTGATTATTCAGGAAATTCTTCCTTATCGTTTGCAACTTCAGTCTGAAATTCCTTTAAATGCTAAAGTCAATTCCTACATCAATGATGGCTTAATTGATTTGCCTTATTGCAGTTCTAAACAAGTCAGGGATTTATGGCAATATATATCATCTTTATCGCTGACATCTTCAAACTTAAAAGTTCTTTGGACTAAGAAGGGAAAGAAGCATGCAATTTCTGATGTATACAAAGCTCTGTTGCATAATGCAAACACAGAAAGTTTTCCTTGGGCATCAAGAATTTGGATGGAGAAATCTCCTGCTAAGGAAAATCTTCTTCTTTGGAAAATCATGGCAAATGCTATTAACACTAAGTAGAAATTGACTAAACTTGGATTGCTATGCAATGAGGATTGTGTTTTCTGTCATAAGCACCCTGAATCAAATACTCATCTATTTGTTGAATGCAACTTTACTTTTGGAATATGGTGCAGATTACTCGCAAATGGAAACTTTCACAGACCAGATAAAAGCTCTAGAATAGAATGGTTTAATATTTTCAAAGCTACAAGGTGGAAATCTTTTATGACTGAAATTCTTATGATTATTTTAAAGGTTTTTGTTTATGAGATTTGGAATGAAAGGAATAGAAGGATTTTTGATTAGAAAATGGAAAATGCAAATGCTTTATACAGTATAACGCATAAGAAAATTTGCAAAAGAGTGAAGAGGCTAAATTGATTTTGATGAAATTTGTTTCATAATGTACATATGTTTCTTAATGCATGGCTGCAACTGTATGTAATTGTATGTAATACATTTTTGAGTATATGAATATCTTGGGCAGGGCTCCCTTAGCCCATTGATTTTCAAAAAAAAAAGATTCATAAAGAAAATAAAGTTATAAATGGAGTTCATAAATAAATGGGTTTTATGAAAGGAAGTTTTAACAAAATGGTAAGAGATTCTCAAGTATAGTTTTATAAATATGGGAATGATCAGGTTGAAGATTTAAGTATAGATTTTTATCGAGGAAATAGGTTATAGTTGTTTATTAATATCTGAATATTCTAAAGGATTAACTATTTAAATTATTAATATGGTTTGAAATCAATAATGATGATTATTAATAATATTTTGGCAATTTATTATTATCATTATTATTTATATGGTAATAATTAACGATTGTTTATCCATAATGATTTGAATTCTTAATTATTATTTTTAAGAGATTAAAAGTTAATGATAATTATTTATTTATGATGGTTTCGAGATTCATCAAATAAAGTTTTGCAAATGGACTTAGATTTTTATAAGAAGAGCTTATAAAACAGTTTGAAATTTAAAAGGTGATTATTTACAAGATAAAGAGGGTTATAAATAGATAGATATTTATAACAAATTTTGAAATGGGTTTCAATTTATAAAAGGAATTTATAAATAATTGGATGGCTTTATAAGGGTTTAGAAATGACTTAAGGAATAATTTATAAATGGCTAATAAATTGTTTTAGAAATTTATAATGGATTTTATAAATGATTTTAGAATTTGGTAAAAAGGAGATCTTTCTTAGTGTTTGATAAACATACTTATACTGATGAAATAATTATATGGATATTTTCTAAGTATTGAAAACATATGGGTTTGTGAATATATCTTTGTAAAAGTATTTTGATACAAGCATTTACAAGATGGTTTTAATTAATGAGAAGATCAATTAAGAAGGCTTAGTGTTGCATAGTGCTTAACCAAATGTTGGTTTTTCCCATGGATTTAAATGCCTGATTGAATGTTTGTTATTCAATAGTTAAATAACCCACTATCGAATTTGGACCCAAATGTAAATTTTGAAATATCTAGGAGAAATACGTGAGTTATATGGCACAATAATCTCCGATGATGCTGTACTATGCATGTAAATCTCGTTTCGTTATTCTAGGACGATGATAAAGAAATCTATCCACTAATGGTTGGGAGGAGATCTCCGATCTTATCTTTGACTGTTTATTTCCTAAAGAACTAGGTAGAGTTTACCGAAAACTATCGAATATTGTTTCAAAGAAACCAGGTTCAAAGATGTTGTTCAAAAACCACTTCGATCCAACTCAAGCGTTTGAAGTGAAGACATCTTGAAGATGATGGAATTGGAGACAGAGTTCTCAAGCGTTTCGTTCAGTCCCAGAACGAACTTATATGGATGAATGTTGGTGTTGCTTTGGTTGGATGGAGGGCAATTTTAGCATTCTAAGATGGTTTACTAAGAAGAAATAGCAAGAGCGTAGCCTCTTCAAGCCTCACACTTGGGAAATGATTAAAGAAGAGACATGTGGTAGGGCTAAGTGGGTTGCACCCAATTAGGGTATGATCATCCTAAATCTAGAGCGATATTCATGTATGCTTCGAGATTGCATTGTGTGGTTGTTGATTAAAACTAAAGGGTGATCATATTCGGTGCTACTCGAAAAGGGCGTAGTGTTGGTCCTGAGTTGTAGAGGTGCAATGTGTTGTATCCTTCCATACATTTTATCTAGAGATGTACAGATTCGGTGGGTAGAACCTTACCCTTTCATAGTTGGAATCCATTCTCCAATATGAACCTTCAGTTTTGGTTGTAGAACCTATTATACTAAAATTTAATTAATGTAACAATTTTAGTTATGATTAATAAGTATTTGCATATTAGACACTATTATAATAACAAAGGATTTCATATGAAATGTTTTGGTTATTGTAAGGTAAAAACTGGTCTGTGTTTATATGCCGCGTGGTCTTACGAGATACCTTTGTTTTCAAAAGTTTTTATAGTTTTAAAAGTCCAACTGTGTGTGTTTTCTCACGCTGGTTTTCCAGACTGACTCGGGTGTTATTTTAATATAATGCTCGGGTTAGACCGAGCATATTTACAAATTGCTTTGGATGCATTGGAGCTAAGGAGACATGTTGGAGGTCTTCAAATCATATTTTTGTATATGTTTATTTTCTGTTGCTTTGTTATTGAAATTATCAGCAATTGTAAAGACAAGATGTTAACTGTCCAGGCTGATGATTGCGACTGTTGTTGTATTCTGATGGATGTATGTATATAACATTTTCTCGTTTGTAAAGATCATTGATATCATATTATATATTGTTATGTTGCGTTTGTGAGATTCCGTGTTGTTTTAATTTCTTTCTCTTCTTCTTCTCTTCTCTTCTTCTTTCTTTCCCTTAACTATCCGTCTTTCCATTCGATTTAGGTTTGACATGTGTGGTTTATTATTAGCTTAAATTTTACAGAAAAGCAGGTCTTTACCAAATTCCATCGAATACGGAAGTTAGATCTATTGATCGCTCGATTTATAAATTAAAATACTTCATTAAACCAAGTCATATAATTAATAATTGATTTTTTATTATGAGCGTTGTGGCATGCACTTAGCACGTGATCATGGCACGTGCTTCGCATGCGAATTGTTTTTCTACAAATTGTATATATTTATCATATTCAAGAGAAAATGATTTCACAATTATTTAGTTATATTTGTACATTGAAATAATGTTTTGTTTTCTAGGTTGTAATACCAAATTTTTTATTAGTTTTAATTTATACTTGCATTATTAATTAATAAAGAACAATTTTGTAATGGAAGTTTAGTTGTTGATTCTATTTTTAAGTGATATTAACATTTGTTTATATTGGTTGAAAGTGGTTTAAATTTGTAAAGGAAGTGTAATTTTTAGATCATATTTTTAAGTAATATTAAAATTTGTTAATATTTGTTGAAAGATGGTTTGAATTTGTAAAGGAAGTGTAATTTTTAGATCCTATTTTTAAGTGATTTTAAAATTTATTAATACTTGCTGAAATACGGTTTGAATTTGTAAAGAAAAGATAATTGTTCGATCTTATTTTAAGTTATATTAGAGGGACGCTCTTGGTTATTCACGTTGACACCAAAAAAAGCATGACACCAAAGGTATTACAACTATTATAAATGATTAATTTCATTTTAATAGGATTTGAATATTTATTTGAAAAATAACAAATTTCCTTATAAAATTTATTGGTTTCTAATTAAATTTGAAACCAAGTAGATTTTCCAAATTTTTCCAACTAATTAATTTCTTTTCAAACTAACTTATTAAAACATGTTTTTAATCATACAATTTAAGTTATTTAAATTTTAAGTTTAATGTTAAAATCATTTTCGTACCGCCTACTACTATTTAAAGACCATAAATGTTTTATTCGAATTTAAATTTTCTCCTTTTATAAAAGTACTCTTATATTAAAAAAACGAAAAACATTCATTTTTTTCGAACATTGTTTTATTTCATTAAACGCTCATTCTATTTAAACTCACAATTTATATTCTTATTTCAACTTATTAATTACAATTCATTTCTCTTTCTTTTTTATTAAAAGATTCCAATAAGTTAATTTCAATATTAGATTTTAAACGAATTCTAATAATAAAACAATTGTTTTCTTCTCATAGTAATTCAAACATATTTATAGTCATTACTACATACAATAAGAATTATACAATACTTACCAATAAATGTTTTTTCCCTTATTATTTGAAATTAATTTTACTTAAAAATGCAATTTAGATAAATAAATCTGTGTTTTACTTGTATTAAACAACCATTTAATTCTTAATTTGATACTGTGGAGGAGGACATGCACAGGTTATCAAATAAATTTTCTAACAATTTGGATTTTATAACACCCCTAACTTTAGATAATACTATTCAGGTGATTTAATTAAATAGAATAATATAAATATAGAGGGGATTGAGACTTGAATTAATTAATTAAGGCCATGCCTAACTAATTAATGGGCTTAGGAATGGGTTTTAGGTTAAACAAATTACATAAGGGTATAATTGGAATTTGCCGCCCAAGGACCCATACCTATATATATAATATATATATATATATATATATATATAATATATATATATATAGACACACACACATACATACATACTCGTTCCTACCATTTCTTTCCATACACGTCATTTTAAAACTAAAACATAAATCAAAAGAGAAGGAACGATCGACCATTAAAGAAGAGGAAATTCAAATTAGAGCTAGAAATTCAAGCTTAAGGGAATCAATCTCAATCTAATCTCTTTATCTAGAGCAAGGTGAATAATAATTTTATCTCTATTTTGTTTTAAATAATATATTTTCAAATTTAAGGGATAAATTCTTTTTTATGATATATTGGATGATGATACGCTTGATTCATGATTTATTTGATTTAAACTAGATTGTTTAAAGGAGTTTTGCGCGGTTTTAGGTCAAAACCGAGATAACATGATGACTAAATGCAATGGGAAATTTTTATGATATGAGAAACATGATTTTGGAGTTGGGTTTCAATTTTGAGAATTTTCCAAGCAATGAAAGATTATTACGATTTTTCAAAAGAAAATATGGTTAATTGGGTTTATAATTTATTTTGGAAAATATATTGGGAATTTGGGTCTGAAATTTTGATATGTTAGATAACATGGTTAAAGTGAATTTCTGGAATATTTGAAGCTTTTTTAAAAGTGATTTTCTTTGCAAAATAAATTGTTTTAGAAGCCGGACTTCTTTGCAAAAATTGAAAGAGCTTATTTGATTAGCTTAACCATGGTATAGATATGGATTAGTGGTAGTTATTTTTGAAAAAGAATTTGAAAAAGTTAAGGCAATCAATCTGGTGTTGACACATGACATGTCGGTTAGAGAAAAGTTTACTTAAACAAGAAATTAAACCTGGTTTTCTCAGAAAAGTGGTTCCGCGTACTTAGGAAAGCGCCTTTCTACACAGTAGCTTCCGCCATCATCCTTGTCGAAACCAACTTTGCAGCAACCAATACAGAAGGTATCATTATGACGGTACGTAGTGGATTGGAGATAGGTGGAAGGTAGAGTGTAGAAAGCAAAGCTTTCGAAAGGGTTGAAACCTTGGTTTGTTTTTCTTAAAGAAAAGCGCCTGCCTATGTTTTATTTTAAACCTTCGACCAAGTCGAAGCATAAGGTTTCGAAAGAGGTTTTAAAGGGTTTCCATTAACTTAAGATAGCTTTCGACTAGGTTTCTGTCACGACCCATTTTTCCGAACCGATTTAAACTGACTTTTACCACACCTGTCAGCCAAATTGCATGGAAAGTGAAAGAAGGAAGGTAGAAGATATAAAGAAGATAGAAGAAAATAGAACAATTCAAAATCTCGCAGCGGATCGAATAAACTATAATACAATCAAGTCTTTACATGAAACCAAAACTGTTGCTTTAATATCTTATACAGACTTCAATCAGAGTTTACATCCATCCAACTCGGATAGTTTATAACAATCTGCCCTTACAACTTGTTGACAACATATCCAATTACAACTGAATATAAACATCTACGTGAATACGTCTCCTGATTCTAGCTTCTCTCCTGAATCTTCCAGTCTTCCATCTAAATCTAGAATATGCTCGGTCTGACCCGAGCATATAGGAAAAACACCATGCCTGGGTCAGTTTGGTAAACCAGCATGAGAAACACACTCAACTTGATTTATTAAAGTTTAAAAATCCTTTGAAATCAAAGTTATTTCGTAAGACCACGCCACAAATAAACATGTTAGGTCTTTACCTTACGATAACCAAAACGTTTCTTATCAAAATCCTCTGATATTATAGTAGTGTCTATATACAAATACTTATATTCAAATAGCCGGAAATTTTACATTATTAAATTCCAGCAATACTAGGATCTACAATCAAAACCGTAAAAGCACGTAGGGAGAATGGATTTACCACCAACGACTAGGCACTGGGATACCACCTATCACGGTACCATCGTCTAGACCCTGATCCCCTGCAACATAAGACTGGAGCTACCCCTTCCTGGATAGTCCGAATAAGATCATCCCGCAGTTGGGATCAGTAATCGCCCACACAACAGAATAAAAAAGGACCTCTAGACAGGGATGATCTTACACTAATTGGGTGCTACCCATTTATCCTTGCTGTATATCCCCTGATTTTCAGTCATTCCTGGTTGATGAGGTTCGAGGCTCAACGTTACCTTTTTAGAACACTTCAGTTAGAATGCTCACCATCCTCTTGACGATGTTCTGAAAATCATTCATCCATACAAGTCCGTTCCGGGTTCGAATGGAACCACACTATTCCTACTACATCCATTTTGGAATCACCCTTAGGATTAGTAGCGATTGGCCCTTGCACTTCACTGCTCCATCTTCGACTCCAAGCTCTAGTATTCATCACGAGAATGTACTTATTGGATCGAAATGGTTTTCGGATTACAAATCCGATCTTGGTCTCTTCGAAACAACGTTCGCTATTTTCCAGTAAACTCAACCCCAGTTCTTTAGGAAATACACAGATGAAAACAAGATCGGACTTCACCTCCTAACCATTAATGGGCGGGTTTCCTTATAATTCGTCCTAGAGAACAAATGAGTTTATACGTACGGTATAGCACCTCGAACGGTAACCGTACCATATAATTCTCTTGTTTCCTCTAGATATATCTAAAGTTAAGTTTTTATCCAGATTTGATAGTCAATTATTTAACTATCAAAATAATCAATCAATTCAACCAAGTTCATTTCCCAATCCAACCATTAAGCCTTATTCAGATTTAAAATCCCAATAAATTGAAATTTACTAAGTAAGCTTATTTCATTAGGTAAATATATTCACGAAACCATCCTTTCCAAATCATATTTATAAAGATTCCAAATAAATTTCTCAAGTTTTTATTAAATAAAATACTCTTTAAAAAAATTTTGCTATACATTATATCATTTAAAACAACATTAAATTTAATAGATTTATTTTTATCTTGAAGAAAAAAAATACTTAAATACTAATTTCTTTAAAATAAAATTAACTTCTAGATGATCATTAAATAAATTGTTTTTACACTTGCAATAGTTAAATAACTCATAACATATAATAAAAATTATACACTTATAAGATTTCCAAAAATAATGAATTAACTACTTTTGACATTTCCAAAATATTAATCAGTTCTTTAAAAATGTCATTTAAAATAATATTCATTTTTAAAACAAAACTAAGTTCAAAGTCAACCCAACAGAAAAGGCTTAACCGCCCCAATGGTAATTATCAAGCTACAATTCAATTTTAATCACAGACTAGTATGACAATACCGATATTCAATAATAATCAGATTTCATAGATCGATTCACATTATATGCTCAAATATAACTAACAGGCAAATAAACTGATGTATGCATGAAAAACCGATTAGAGATTTATCATTGTTAGTAACTATTAACAACAATTATGTAGAAAATAAGTCAGAATGATGGCTTATACCACCCACAACAGTTAAGTTAAATAATTAGCGGAATAGTGTTTGTTTCCACTGACCAGATGATAAGCAGTTTGAATAATCTACAATTAACACATTTATTTTGTTTGGTAACATCTAAGTAGATAGGCTGTACAAAATTATACAACTGCACTAATTTCTAGTCAGTAATTAAATTTCTGTCTGTGCAAGCTTGTAAAATTTCACTTGTTTAATCTTGACAATCGGATCATACGACGGCGTAATATCCGTCGATACAAACCATCTACTTAATAACACTTATTTTACTTAACATGTGGAATTGAATAATTATTACAAATATGGAATCACTTAAGAACTTGTATTAATTCAAAAGTACAAACATTTTATTTTCCGTAATTATCTTCTTAATTATACTTCAATTTATTCAATAAAACTCAAGGATTAATAAAAATTATTTTTAAAAGCTTTATAATAAAAATAATTTATTTATATGACTTAACTAATTAACCTTAAAGTAAAACAAGTTTTATTATTTTCAAAATTTCTTTGTCTATATTAAAAACTTTAAATAAGAATTCAAAAGTTAAGAGTATTGGTTTAAAAACATTTACTTTAACCAACATGCTTGTTACATGCTTTGGGAATACAAATTGTTATAGATTTTACATTTACATTATAACCATTATTTATTTATTTATTCCTATTTACAATCCAAGGGCCAAGCGGGCCGAAGCCCAAAACTCATAAGCAAAAAAAAACTACACGAAAACCTTCCCAACCTTCTCCTCTCATCGCTCCTCTCTGGATCCAGTTCCATCATCAGGAACACAATCCAAAAACGATCTACACAAGTAATCAATACTAAGTTTTGATCGAATTGATAATAACTCAAGAACAACGCCGACCCTAAAACACGCGCATCACCAACCACGCGAACATCTATGCTTGCCTGGATCACTCGTGCATGGTGACACGCATGCACGTACACACCCGTGCCCTGGATCAACTTGCCACCGTGACACCACTGCCAAGTCACCTATCATCCCTAGATCTAAATCCCCGCATTGCCGAAGCTAACATCTCCTCTGATCAAAAAACGACCATCAGGCTCTTCCCAATCAAAACCAAAAACCAAACTACCACCACAAATTGGCCCACTACATCGATGACCGATACTACTTCATATGCCACTGACCTCTGATGAAATCCCACTCATGCAGCCACCTTTGAGCCAAACCCATCGAACTCTGATCGCACCACCACGCCTTGAAACCACCGCGTTGCCACCCAAAGATGAAACTGTCCTTAAACCCTAAAGTCGATCAACCAACAAAAACCAAGCCCTAATCCAACAATTGGCCACGGTCTATCCCTTCACCATGCCCTTGCGCATCCCAAAATCGCTATCCCGACACCTTCACCACCCAAAGCCGTGGAATTAATTTTTATAGAGAAACTGGTCATCTTAAAATCCCTTACATTATAAACTTATAAAAATCACAATTTCACTTCCAAAATTCTTATTTCTATACAAGAATCCAGATAGCATGCTTGAATTCTTGATTTAAATATATTAAATTTCACTAAACTGGGTTATTTAATATGAAACTAGCTTTAGATAACTACGCAGCGAAATCTATTATAAAAATTATTTTTAACTTAAACTACACAAGAAAATAAACATTTTCTTAGTTTACAACATCATCAAATTTGTATTAGATTTAGAGATATAGATTTTTAAAGCCGGGACATGTAAAATACTTTACTGTTAACAGAGCAGTAAGTCAAACTATTTCCAAGTTTTGAAAATAAGGTTTCTCACCTTCCACATAATGATTCCAGAAGTTTAAAGTTGAAGTTGAAAATCTTAAATCCGAATTCCAAAAACTTGCTTTTGAAATCCCCTGATGGCTTGAATTTAAACAGATTATGCTCCTTATCTCCAGACTAGTTACAGTTACTTTCTTTTCTTTTGTTTTAAATTTTTGTTGTTGCTTAAATTCTTGCTTACAGGTTGAATAGAAGATATATTTCTAAGTTACAAGCTTAAATTTAAAACAATAACTCAGATCCAAGGCCTATATACATACACGCTTACAATATCCTCATGATGGATTTGGAAAGAGACTTTTGGAGGCTGGAATTGATATCTGTTTTGATGAGAGAAAATTGAAAAGAATTAAGATGATCATTACAATATTTTATCAGGTGTTTTCTGCTAGATGTAAGTTTATTTTCTGATTTAAAATTTATTACTTATTTACCCTTTATTTGCTTGATTTAAACCAGGCTTGTTTTCTTTTTGACTGCTTATGACTTGAAATTTTTTCCCCTTATTATATTTTTATATAAACCATATAATCTTTAAAGTATATGTATGTATACTTATGAAGTTAGATAGCCTATAGTTATCATTACTTTTGACAAAGTTAATGTTTGCATTTATCTATACGTATCTTATACAATTTAAAACAAAAGTGAGAAACTAGTTAATTAAAATAACATTCTTGGTTGATATACATTTATATATATATATATATTACTTAAAAAAAGAACTATAAGATGGTTAAAAACTATTTTTAAGCCTTCATATACATACATGTATATATATATATGTGTGTGTGTGTGTGTGTGTGTGTGTAACCATATATACATTTTTTATTGATAATAGAAATATATTACTTTCAAATAAACTAAGTTCATTTGATATTTATGTACATATAGTTTCTCCCATTTATACTTATGTGATTCTTATACACATCATTTAATTTATAACATTTTTATTTATTTATAAATGTTTTAAATTTTCCTCTTGAACTTATTCCTATATATATATTATTTTAGCAAAGTTCAACTTAAAACTCTTTTATTTAATTTAAATTATATTATAAATTAAAAATATCCTCTTTTAATTTATTATCTATTTACCGCTATGAATTTTTATCTATAATATATATATATATATATAAATTCTATTATCCTTATATGTAAAAATGTATGCATATGATTTTTCCGATTAAATCAATTCTCTATTTTATTTTATCTTTAGAACAAAATAACATATTTTATTTAAAACAAAATAAACATATATAAGAAATTTCCATTTAATCAATCTCCTATTTAATATAGATCTGAAAACTCAAATTATATTGGTCTTCGAAAATTTGTATATTATTATCAGTTCTTTGGAATTTTTGTATATTAAAATACAATTTATTGAATATTATAAATTAACATTCACAACTCGGAATGTCAAAAATCTCGGGTCTTTACATTCCTTCCCCCTTAAAAGAATTTCATCCCTGAAATATAATAGCTAAGTTAGTAAAACTATCCACACATATTAGAATTGATTAATAACAACCAAACTACACCCGTAAATACATAGATTTCATACTTATATAAATATCAACAATATACATTACATCTAGTACCAGCCAGAATATTCCTATGAGTGCTATCATCATCCACACAAACACACACACACACACACACACACATATATAAATATCGTCCTACCAAAAATTCAACACCTAACATTCATGACGTCCAAGGGTCATAGACATGTACAAAAAGGCATACACTTCCTAGAGAATGCAAACCAACACCTACTATGGGCTCCTACTACTTGAGTCCTCCCCTTCGTCCTCGATAGTTCAATGGATTCCACATCACTGTCCGAAACCCATACAATCTTTGGATTAGGCTCTCTCTGTAGGAAATCTATATCAACAACTGGCTCCTCAACAACCTCACCTATCTCCCAAATGACTGCGTTGTCATTTTTCGATTCAAGATCCTTCTCTGCTTCAAACTCTTCCTCGTCATCAAACTCATCATCTTCACTCTCAATTTCAAACTCTTCTTCACTGTCGAATTCCTCCTCCGGGTCTTCTTCCTGAGGCTGAGGCCGAGGCTGCTCGATAAGCTCTATCAGCTCCTCTGGCTCTTCCTCATATAATGAGGGCTCATTAAGATCCTCCCGAATTTTACTGACCAGGTCATAATCAACATCCCTCCAAGCCCTAGCCAGTGCTCCACCTCGACTGATGCTACGGGTTCTCTAATCAATACCCTTACCCGAAGGTGAGATCCTAAGGTTTAGACATCTATAGGCAAAAGTGTACATCAAGGTTCACACTTCAAACATGTCTCACCTTTAAATTTCTATTACCCAAAATTTATAAAATCATCATTCCAAGAATAATTTAAGTATATATTTTTGAAAGTGATTATAAGGCAAAGAAAATATATAATAATATAGCAAGTTTATAAACAATTTATTTCTTCAATTTATAGATATCTATTTATATATTTATATACAATAAAGTAAAGTGTTATAAGGTTTTAAATTCTCAAATATCCTTTTTATATTGAAAACACATTCTGTGTAAAATTATTTCATCCACCCTTTATAAAAACCATATTGTGCCCATTGGCCTGGTTCAAGTGTTTAGAGATCCCTTTCAATAACGTTAGCTACTCGTATTGTCCAGAATCCAAATGCCACTCAACCGATCAATTAACACAATATATAAAACCATTTTATATAACTAAAAAATACGCACTCTTGTATGTGTATATATATACACTCAGACTCAATCAGGTTGCTACAGATCCTATCTCTAATGAGCAACCCACCCAAACCTAGGTATTCGCTCTACCTAAGCTCTGATACCATAATGTCACGACCCATTTTTCGGTACCAATTTAAACTGACTTTTACCACACCTGTCAGCCAAATCGCATGGAAAGACGGATAGTGAAAAAAAGAAGGGAGGTAGAAGATAAAAAGAAGATAGAAGAACATAGAACAATTCAGAATCTCACAGCGGATCGAATAAACTATAATATAATCAAGTCTTTACATGAAACCAAGACTGTTGCTTTAATATCTTATACATACTTCAATCAGAGTTTACATCCATTCAACTCGGACATTTTGTAACAATATGCCTTTACAACTTGTTGACAACACATCCAATTACAACTGAATATAAAGATCTACATGAATATGTCTCTTAATTCCAGTTCCTCTCCTGATGCTTCCAGTCTTCCAGCTAAACCTGGAAATATGCTCGGTCTGATCCGAGCATATAGGAAAAACACCATGCATGGGTCATTCTTGTAAACCAGCGTGAGAAACACACTCAACTTGATGTATTAAATTTTAAAAATCCTTTGAAATCAAAGGTGTCTCGTAAGACCACGCCACAAATAAACATGTCGGGTTTTTACCTTACAAGAACCAAAACATTTCTTATCAAAATCCTTTGATATTATAGTAGTGTCTATCGACAAATACTTATTTAAATAGCCAAAATTGTTACATTATTAAATTCCAATAATACTAGGCCCTACAATCAAAACCGTAAAAGCACGTAGGGAGAATGGATTTCCCACTAATTATTAGGCACTAGGGTACCACCTGTCACTGTACCTGGTCAAGATCAGCAACCGAGGATCTACCCTGATCCCCTTCAACACAAGGCCGGAGCTACTCTTTACTGGATAGTCCGAATAAGATCACCCCGTGGTTGGGATCAGCAACCGCCTACATAGCCGAATATAAAGGGACCTCTAGACATGGATGACCTTACCCTAATTGGGTGCTACCCACTTAGCCTTGGTGCATATCCCCTGATTTTCAGTCATTCCTGGTTGATGAGGTTCGAGGTTTAGCGTTACCTTTATAGAACACTTCATTTAAAATGCTCACCATCCTCCTGACGATGTTTAGAAAAGTATTCATCCATACATGTCCTTTCCGGGTTCGAACGGAACCGAATGCACTATTCCTACTACATCCATTTTGGAATCACCCTCAGGATTAGTAGCGATTACCCTTGCACTTCACTGCTCCATCTTGGACTCCAAACTCTACTCTTCATCACGAAAACATACTTGTTAAATCGAAGTGGTTTTCGTATTACAAATCCGATCCCGGTGTCTTCGAAACAATGTTCGCTATTTCTCGGTAAACTCAACCCCAGTTCTTTAGGAAATACACAGACGAAAATAAGATCGGAATTCACCTCCTAATCGTTAGTGGAAGGATTTCCTTATAATTCATCCTAGAGAATAAATGAGTTTATACGTACAGTATAGCATCTCGAACGGTAACTGTACCATAAAATTCCCGAGTTTCCTTTAGATATTTCCAAAGTTAAGTTTTTTTTCCAGATTTGATTGTCGGTTTTTAACTATCAATATAATCAATCAATTCAACCAAGTTCATTTCCCAATGCAACCATTAAGTCTTATTCAGATTTAATATCCCAATAAATTAAAATTTACTAAGTAAGCTTATTTCACTGGGTAAATATATTCATGAAACTCTCCTCTCCAAATCATACTTATAAAGATTCCAAATAAATTTCTCAAGTTTTTACTAAATAAAATACTCTTTATAGAAGTTTACCATACACTATATCATTTAAAACAACATTAATATTTAATAGATTTATCTTGAAGAAAAAATATATTAAAATACTAATTTCTCTAAAATAAAATTAACTTCTAAATGATCATTACATAAATAGCTTTTATACTTGCAATGGTTTAAATAACCCATAACTTATAATAAAAATCATACCTTTATAAGATTTCCATAAATAATAAATTAACTACTTTTGACATTTCCAACATATTTATCAGTTCTTTAAAAACATCATTAAAAATAATATTCATTTTTAAAACATAACTGGGTTCAAAGTCGACCCAACAAAAATGGCTTAACCGTCCCAATGGTACTTATTAAGCTATAATTCAATTTTAATCATAGACTAGTATGACAATACTGATATTCAATTCCATAGATCGATTCACATTATATGCTCAAATAGAGCTAATGGGCAAATAAACAGATGTATGCATGAAAAATAGATCAGAGATTTATCATTGCAAGTAAATATTTACAACAATTATACAGAAAATAAGTCAGAATGATGGCTTATACCACCCACAGCAGTTAAATTAAATAATTAGCAGAATGATGTTTGTTTCCGCTGGCCAGATGACAAGCAGTTTGAATAATCTACAATTAACACATTTATTTTGTTTGGAACATCTAAAAAGTTAGGCTGTATAAAATTATACAACTGCACTAATTTCTAATCAGTAATTAAATTTCTGTTTGTGCAAGCTTGCAAAATTTCACTTGTTTAATCTTGACAATCGGATCATACGACGGCGTAATATCCGTCGATGCAAACCATCTACTTAATAACAGTTATTTTATTTAACACGTGGAATTGAATAATTGTTACAAATATAAAATCACTTAAGAACTTGTATTAATTCAAAAGTATAAACATTTTATTTTCCTTAGTTATCGGCTTAATTATACTTCAATTTATGCAATAAAACTCAAGAATTAATAATAAAAATTATTTTCAAAAGCTTTATAATAAAAATAATTTATTTATATGGCTTAACTAATTAACCTTAAAGTAAAACAAGTTTTATTATTTTCAATTTTTTTTTGTCTATATTAAAAACTTCAAATAAAACATTTCATATTTAAGAGTATTGTTTTAAAACATTTACATTAACCAACATGCTTGTTACATGCTTTAGGAATACAAATTGTTACAGATTTTACTTTTACATTATAACCATTTTTTTAATTTATACCTATTTACAATACAAGGGCCAAGCGGGACGAAGCCTAAAACTCATAAGCAAAAAAACAACACGAAAACCTTCCCAACCTTCTCCCCTCATCACTCCTCTTTGGATACAATTTCATCATGAGGAACACAACCCAAAAACGATCGACATAAGCAATCAATACTGAGTTTCGATCGAATCGAGAATAACTCGAGAGCAATGCCGACCCAAAAATGCACGCATCACCAACCGCGTGAACATCTATGCTTGCCTGGATCACTCATGCACGGTGACACGCGTTCACATACACACCCGTGCCCCCGATCAACTTGCCACCGTGACACCCCCGCCAAGTCCCGTATCATCCCTAGATCCAAATCGCCGCATCGCCGATGCTAACATCTCCTCTGATCAAAAAACGACCATCAGGCTCTTTACAATCCAAAATAGAAACCAAAATACCACCACAAATCGACCCGCTGCATCGACGACCGATCACTGCTTCGTACGCCACCGACCTCTGACGAAAGCCCACTCATGCAGCCACCTTCGAGCCTAACCCCTCTAACTCCGATCGCACCACCACACCTCGAAACCACCGCATTTCCACTCAAAGCCGAAACTGTCCTTAAATCCTAAAGTCGATCGACCAACCCAAACCAACCACTAATCCAACAATTGGCCACGGTCGATCCCTTCACCATGCCCTTGCGCACCTCCCAGCATCGCCGTCCCGATGCCTCCACCAACCAAAGCCAGGGAATTAATTTTTAAGAGAAATTGGTCATCTTAAAATCTCTTACATTATAAACTTCTAAAAATCACAATTTCACTTCTAAAATTCCTATTTCTATATAAGAATCCAGATAGCATGCTTGAATTCTTGATTTAAATATATTGAATTTTCACTAAACTGGGTTATTTACTGTAAAACTAGCCTTAGATAACCACACAGCAAAATCTATTCACAAAATTACTTTTAACTTGAACTACACAAGAAAATAAACATTCTCTTAGTTTACAACATCATCAAATTTAAATTAGATTTAGAGATATAGATTTTTAAAGGTGGGACATGTAAAATACTTTACTTTTAACAGAGCAGCAAGTCAAACTATTTTCAAATTTTGAAATTAAGGTTTCTCACCTTCCACGTAATGATTTCAGAAGTTTAAAGTTGAAGTTGAAAATCTTCTGAATTCTAGAAAGATGCTTTTGAAATCCCTTGGTGGCTTAAATTTAAACAGAGTATGCTCCTTATCTCTAGACTAATTACAGAGTTACTTTCTTTTCTTTTCTTAAATTTTTTCTTGTTGCTTAATTTCTTGCTTATAGGTTGAACAGAAGATATATTTCTAAGTTACAGGCTTTAATTTTAAACAATAACTCAGATCCAAGGCCTATATATAGACATGCTTACAATATCCTGATGATGGATTCGGAAAGAGACTTTTGGCGGCTGGAATTGATATTTGTTTTGATGAGAGAAATTTGAATAGAATTAAGATGATCATTACAATATTTTATTAGGTGTTCTCTGCCAGATGTAAGTTTATTATCTGATTTAAATTCTATTACTTATTTACCCTTTATTTTTCTTGATTTAAACCAGGCTTGCTTTCTTTTTTTATTGCTTATGACTTGGAAATCTTTTTCCCTTTATTATATTTTTATATAAACCATATAATCCTTAAAGTATATGTATGTATACTTATGAAGTTAGACAGCCTATAGTTATCATTACTTTTGACAAAGTTAATGTTTGCATTTATCTCTACATACCTTATACAATTTAAAGCAAAAGCGAGAAATTAGTTAATTAAAATAACATTCTTGGTTAATATACCTATATATATATATATATATGTTACTTAAAACAAGAACTGTAAGATGGTTAAAAACTATTTTTAAGCCTTCATATATATATATATATATATATATATATATATATATATGTAACCATATATACATTTTTATTGATAATTGAAATATATTACTTTCAAATAAACTAAGTTCATTTGATATTAATGTATATATAATTTCTCCTATTTATACTTATGTGAATCTTATACACATCATTTAATTTATAACATTTTATTTATTTATAAATATTATAAATTTTCCTCTTGAACTAATTCCTTCATATATATATATACACACACACTCTTCCCTATCCACCGTGTGTGTGTGTGTTATTTTAGCAAAGTTCAACTTAAAACTCTTTTATTTAATATAAATTATATTATTGATATGCCCAAAAATTAAAATATCCTCTTTTACTTCATTATCTATTTACTGCTATGAATTTTTATCTATAATATATATACATATAAATTCTATTATCCTTATATGTAAAAATGTATGCAAATGATTTTTCCAATTAAATCAATTCTCTATTTTATTTTATCTTTAGAAAAAAATATACATATTTTATTTAAAATAAAATATACATATATAAGAAAGTTCCATCTAATCAATCTCCTATTTAATATAGATCTGAAAATTCAAATTATATTGGTCTTGGAAAATTTGTATATTATTATCAGTTCTTGGGAATTATTGTATATTAAAATACTATATTATTGCATATTATAAATTAATATTCACAATTCGGAATGTCAAAAATCTCGGGTCGTTACAATTCCTTACTTATAAAAGAATGTTTTGAAATAAGGGGTTCCGACTTAGTCGATACTCTGCTGCCGTTTTATAGTATTTTGTTGGTATTGAAGATATCTATAATGTCGAAAGGTATTTTGTTTTGTAAAGTTTAAGCTACTTCCTAAAGCTTTTGAGAGGGGTTAGGGGTTTCGAAGGTGATGGTTTCAAAGGGGTTTCGACTCTAACTTTCCAAAGTTTTACCCAATTGTTTATGCTTTCGAAAGAGATGGTACCGATACCATCATGTTTCCCTAGTGCTTTATAAATGATAAAGGATGGTTTCAAAACAGAAGCTTTTGCCTATATTCACTCCGATCCAAATAAAGTTTTAAGTATAAATCCAATGTTTTTGAAAGGAGCACTTTCAATGATTTTGGAAGAGTTGCTTTCAATGGTGTTGAAAGGGGTACTTTCAAATGGTTTCAAAGCTAAGCTTCTAAAGATAAAAGATAATACTTTAATGTATTCGAAAGGTTCCGAAAGGTAGTTTTTAAAAGTATTAAAAGGTAGGAGCCTAATGTTTTTAAGAGATTTCGAAGGAGATCTTCCTATGAAGTCGAAAGATAGGTTTCCAAGGCATCGAAAGCTTTTATAACCCAAAATTAATTTTTAAAAGAAAAAATCATGGCACAATTAAAGGAGTTTTTATAACGATTTTGAGAAGAAGCTATCTTTGAAAGTAATAGGTTAAAGAGATTAAGCATGTGTTATATTAAACCCATAGAAGTGGTATTGCTATATTGTTATGTTGCTTCTTCTAATATGAATATATTCACTTTATAATGGATCCATAAGTGCATTTTGGGGAAAAGGGTTGGAGAAACAGTTAGGTTATTCTAGTAGTGTATATAAATTGGACAAACTCCTGAATGAGTAGAAGTGCATCCATGAAGTCAGGAAGACCAGAATATAGAATGTTAAAATATAGAAGAAAGATATTGGCAGGAGCCAATAGGTTTTCAGTAAGCCCATGAAAACTGTATGATATTGGCAGGGGCCAATAGGTTCATAGTTAGCCCATGAAAACTATGTATAAAATAAGATGTCAGATAGACAGGTTCATAGTTAGCCTATAAGAACTATGTGCAAAGGAAGACGTCAAATAGACATGTTCATAGTAAGCCCATGAAAACTATGATTGGATACTGGCAGGGCCAGTAGGTTTGTAGTTAGCCAATGAAACTATATCCGGATGAAATATAGACAGATGTCAATAGGTTCCTAGTCAACTAATGAAAACTAGTGTGATATCTCGAAAATTTCAAGCAATTAAATATGATAATCTGCTTTATAAATTATTTAAAGTTGGCAAAATGGTTATTTTCATCAATAATAACGTGTTACATATATGTATATATATGTATGTATATAGATTTTTAAATAGAATTATTATTTACAAATTGAATTGGTGTTTATATATATATATCAAATTGACTTTTAATTGGATTTTAAACTGTATTTAAAATTTAACTGGATTTAAAGTCGGACTTTAAAAAAGGTTGATATATATATATATATATATATATATATATATATATATATCTTAAAAATATGTTTTGAATTTAAATATATATCATGTATGATTTTATTTAGAATATAGTGTGTTTTATTCTATTTTCTTTTAAAGAAATTTATTCATATAAATTAGGAATGTATTTATTAAATAGTAAAGTAAATATAAAAGTCTTATAAACATTTAATTTTTTATTTATGCATGTAAATTTACATGTGTTAACTTATAGTTATTCTTAATAACATGTGTTAGTAAATTAAATAAGGTAAATGACAAGTGTCCACTTTTATATTAAATTTTCTTTTATTTTTAATAAAACCTAATTTAAAATTATATAAACTTATATCATTCATATTCATTTCCTTTTCCTATCTTCACTTTCTAAAACAAAGAAAAGAAAAAAAGTCTGTAAGTTAAAAACAAACCAGCCAAAAGAAAATTTTCTCAGATTCTAAAAGCAAGTTTCCAGCCTTCCATAAAGAATCAAAGTTTTCCAGTTTCAAAATCTAAAGGCAATTCAAGAAATTCTTTCCCGTTTTCAAAATCTAGCATCCTAGTTTTTTTTAAAAAGCTCTACTCATCATTCACTGTGAGTAAACTTAAAACCATAAATTAGTTTAAATCTGATGTATATGCAATGCCTGATGCAAATCTTGTGGTGTATGTTTTAATCTATGTATGCATGCTTGTTAAAAATCTAAATATGTCTATATGAATGCATATTGGTATGCATGTTGGTGATGTGCTCTGTTATTTTCTAACAGGTTTAACATTGAACAAAATTTAAATTTCTTTTCATGTAATATCTATTTTGATTGAAGTATTCAAACAAATTTTGTTTGTTTAAACAAAATTAAGTTTTTAAAATTTTAGTTATATGAATTAAGTTTGTAACTTGTTGGAAAATGGAAAATAACAGTGAAACTTAGAAATGGTTTGAAATCAAACTAAATGATTTATAAATCCAAGTATATAATCTGAATCCCCTACGCAAATTAGGATTTTTAAGACAAAAATCTCGATTTTTAGTTAGGAATTGAAGGAGCTGTTCGAAGTTGAATAGGAAATGGTTTTTGACCATTTTCTGGCGATCGACGAGCACTTGGTTGTCGGGGTATTCGTCGGAGCTTGGTTGTCAATTGGGAAGGTCAGGAAAAATGGCGAAGGTGGTGATCGATCGTCGTGGCATCGGATATTGAAGGAACTAGGGTTTGAGGGTTGAGGTTGAAAATGTGGTCGGCGCGGTGACGATGGGTGATCGAGCTTTACCTAGGCTCGGGTGATTGTGGCATGGAAGCTGGCGATGGTATGGATGGAGTTTGGGAAACTCTGGTGGTCGTCGTCGATGGTTCAAGGGAGATTTTCCATTTTCGACTGGAGATGCTTGATTTTTATGTTGGAATTCATTACGAATGATCGAGAGTCAGAATCGATCATGGGGTTCATCGTTGACGTATGAGGCAAGTCGTCGATGGTTGTGGCGGCATGGTTGAGCTGTGCATGTGCACGGCGATGTCGATTGTGTCTGGATGTGTGGGTTGAAGGTTGTCTCGAAGTGGTTTACGGGATAGAGAAGGTTGGGCTCAAGTCTTTGTTCGTGTTCGTGAGGGTTATCAATAGCAGTTTTATTTAAAATTTAAGCTAAAAAAAGAGCAGATGAAGAAGAAGGAAACTCGAAGGTGATCTCGAGTTAGAATCGGGTTTAACCTAAAGCAGGAGAGAAGCAAAAAATTGAATCATGATTTAAGAAGTTTTGAAAACGTAAAAAGGAATTTGTTTTAACAAATTTCTTAAATAAATTCTTTTCCTTTATCAATGTTTCTTGAACCTTTAATTAAGAAATTATTTGTTTGTTTAACTTATGTTTGTTAAAATAAATTTTAGGATATTTAAAACTTAATTCTATAAATATAATTAAGTTATAATTAAAGGGTAAATGTTTTCAATAATGTGATTAGGAAATTAATAAAGATTTATCTTAAAGGTAAATAAGATTTTGATAATTAATGAAGCAATTAAAGTATAATTAATTAAATTAATTGTTGATTAAGAATTAATTGATTAATAGTTAAGGATTATAAATTAATTAATTAAGAGGTTAATTAATTTGTAATTAAGGATTGTTAATTAGATGATTAGAGATAATTAATTAATAATTAGTGATTAATTAATTAAGTAATTAAGTTGTAATTAAGCATTAATTAATTAAGTAATTAGAGATTAATCAATTGATAATTAAGGATTGATTAATTAGTAATTAAGAATTAATTAAGTTTTATTAATTAATAATTAAGTTTTATTATTTAATAATTAGGAGATAATTAATTAATTAATTAATTAAAGATTAATTAATTGATTTTAAGGTTATTTGTGAAGCGATTGATTAATTAAATGATTGTGATTAATTAACGATTGATTAAGCAAGGTTAAGTGATTAATTCTTAAGTAATTAATTTAATTCGAATTAATTAAATTAATTATAATATGGATTAAAGATACTTGCTTATGGATGATTGTTTTGAGTAGAATGTCTGGATTGGTTGATATCTATTTGATGATAATCTATGATATTCTGTGATGTGATATTGGTTATATCAGTAATAAATGGATGTTGTTTATCTGAGATGAATGTTGTGTGGATTCAATATTTTAAATTGAATTAAATTTTTTAACCTTAAACAACTTGACCTTTAAGATGGCATTTGGATTTCAATGAGACCGGGATCGGATATCAAATTTGATTATCCGAAAACCACATCGATCCAAGTTAAACGTTAGGTCACGAATCTCAAGTAAAGATCGAGATGGAGAATGCAAGGGTTATTGTCGTTAACTCTAACGGTGATTCCAAAATGAGTGTAACGAAATAATGCGTTTGGTTTCGTTCGACCCTGTAACGAACTTGTATGGATGAACGCTATCAAACCATCGTCAATGGAGGACGATGAGCATTCCAAGATATGTTCTTGTAAAGGTAATCGTAGCCTCAAGCCTCATCAACCGAAAATGGCTAAAACAAGGGAGGTGTAGCAAGGTTAAGTGGGTAGCACCCAAGTAGGACGAGATTTACCCCTGTCTTGAGGTTCCTTTTTATTTCGGCTGTGTGGGCAGTTGTTGGCCACAACTGCGGGGTTGTCTTGTTCGAGACTGTCCAGTAAGGGATGGTTCTGGCCTTGTGTTGTAGGAGATTTATGGTGGATCCTCGGTACGTTGATCTATGCCACGTACTATGATGGGTGGTACCCCAGTAGTCCTGCCATTGTATGGATTCCAATGTCCAATAAGTGCTTGTACGGTTTTGATTATGCCTAACTATGTTGGAACGTGGGATGTAAGCATTCCAGCTATTTCTATATTTTATATTGAAAACCCTAGACCCTATTATAATATCATTGGATTTCCCATCAAATGATTTGGTTAGCGTAAGGTAAAAACTTACCCATGTTTATGTGTGGGAAGTCTTACGTGATACTTTTGTTTCAAATGATTTTTAAAAAGTTAAAAAACTTTAACCGTTTACTCACACTAGACCCATGTCTGAGCCGGAGTTTATTCTGTTTTCTTAAACTCTTGGGTACTCAAATTTTTATGAGTAGACAAGTGATCAGGTTTGGCTTGACAAATATTTTGGAAGCTTAGAGCTGGAGTCCAGACGTATCTATCTATATCATTCCGCTGTGTTATGTCTTTTGGCTGTTGTATTTTGGATGTAATAGTTAGACAGGCCTTTATAACTGTCTAATGTAATGAAGTTGTATTATTGTGTATACACTGATATGTATTAAGACTATGTAATGGATATGTGAAATATTATATTTTGTTCCATTTCCGCTGTGAGATTCTGATGCTGTTGTTCTTTCTTTCTATCTTTTCTGATTCTACCTATTTCTTTTCTTATTGATGATGTGTCTTTCTGTGGAATGAAAGGCAGGTCTTTACAACTAGGGAAATAAGAAAGATAATCGGATTACCAATAGGTTCCTAGTCAACCCATGAAAACTTGGATAAGAGTAATATTGGAGTGACCAATAGGTTCATAATGATCTTATGAAAACTATGTAATTGGATAGGGAGTCTTTAAATGTTAATCGGTTATTACTCAGCCAATGAAAACTAATAAGTTAATAGTAATCCTAGATATTATAATTGAGATAGATAGTCTAAAATGAATGGGGATGGATAATCCAAAATTGATTCAGTTCTTTTGCATATCATCATATCGTACTATTTTGAATTGTTTTAACCATTGTGGATGCGGGAGCACAGTATATGGTTTTATAAAAGGTTTTGGGATATTAGTGAGAAGAAACCCGTTCCGCTAAGTGGCGTGGTCTCACCAGATATCTAAATGATTTCAGATGGTAGATTATTATTCATAGCAAGCTTTATATCTGACTCGAAGTTTATATTTTTCCCTTAAACTCTTCGGTACTCAATTGATTTTGAGTAGATTGAGCATTGAGGCTTTCAGGTACCTCTTAAGATGAATAAGCTTCTAGAGATGTGCAGGAGGCATGACAGCTATTTAGAGTTGTCTTTTATTTGATTCCGCTGTGTTGTTTGTAATGGCAAAGTTGTTTTATTGCCTGTATATACTCTGACTATCCCAGGAGGGCATCTTCATATGTCGCTCTGGGCATATGATGTAATAAATATATTTTCTCTAAACGTGATTTGCGAATTCAGGATTATGTAATGAATGAGAATAATTTTGGAATGAAATGTGATTTGTTTTGAAGTTTAATTTTTTTTCCATATTCATGTGTTTCTGTGTTTCAATGAATCTAATATCATCGTATTTGGTCATCGAGGATTGATAATGATGGACGACTACAGCATCCATAACCGTTAGTTTTGGACCTCCAAGTAGGGGGATGTTACAGTTGGTATTAGAGCATAGGTTTATGAAACTTTAAAAGAAAGATAAACCTAAAAGATTTTCAAAAATGATCCAATGAATTTGATAATATGATCGAGGTTTGGGATAACGCTATAGTAACATACTTGTATTATATATATAAGTAAGTGTTTCCCTCTTTCTTAGACCGTTCTTATATATATTACTAAGGCTCATATGCAGGTTCACGAGAAAGAAGATATGGATGTAGGAAATGGAAGAGGAAATCTAGGTGGAGGAAACACCACAAACAATGGAAATGCTCAACCTAATACTAGGAGGAATCAAGGTCGACAGGATAATGCTAATCCAAATGTTGAAGCCAATATAGGTGCTGCAAATTCGCCAGTAGATACGGGGATGGTATATCAGTTGTTATCCAATCTTTTACAAGCTGGAGTTGCCGTAATGTTGGAGTAGCTAATCCTATGGATCAAATTGGGAATAACCATGCTAAGTTAAACGGAGACTACACCAGTTTAGGTGGAAAGCCATTTTTTGGAACTGGGGATGCTGTTGAAGTGGTGAATTGGCTGTTGAGTTGTGAAAGGATCTGTACTGATTAGGGCTTGGATGATGGGCAAAAGAGAAGGCTAGCCTCTAGACAGTGTCAAGGGGCAGCACTTCATTGGTGGAATAGTGTTACTATCGGAGTACCGGAGGAGTACTGGAAGAAGAGCTGACATGAGCTGATTTCAAGAGAAAGTTTGAGCAAAGGTATCTATCGGAAGTTGCTAAGTCGGCATTGATGAGGAAGTTCATGGATCTAGTTCTAGGAGAGATGTCAGTGGTTAAGTACGTTGCTAAGTTTGATGAGCTGTATCGACATGGATATGCTTTGATTGACACTGATGTCAGAAGGAATGAAAGGTTCATTCGAGGACTGAGACCTGAGCTTGCTAGGATGGCTATGACCCATATTTGAAAACCTAGTAATGTGGTGGTGAAGATGGCCATTTTCCATGAAGAGATGCTTGTTATTTCAGCTAGAGATAAGCCAGTAGAATGCTAGGGCCCTTAGGTAAAGAAGAGGAAATTCTTTAATAATAACGGAGCGCAGAAAGCAGATGCTGCCAAGAAGGAAAAGGATGATTCGGTTTGCTACAAATGCGACAAGAAGAGTCATTATGATAATGAGTACCAGTCAGGCAAGGGAAAGAAGGCTGCACACAAGAAGAATGTAAGGTGCTTTAACTGTGATCAAGTGAGGCACTACAAGAACCAGTGTCAAGAGCCAGCTAGGGCTGACGTGGGAAAGGTTTTTGCCATTGGATCATCAGTTAAGCCCACTGTAGCTGATAAGGGAAAGAGTGTGATGGAAGGTACGTTTTTGATTCAGAGTATACCTGTTAGGATACTTTTTGATACCTGTGCATCACATTCATTTATATCCCAGTGTTCGGTTGGTAGGTTATGCTTATAACCCATATACCTTATTACTTCCTTAAGTGTTGCGAATCCAATAGGAGGGTATGCTGGGGATTAGATGTGACCAGTTAGAACTTGATTTGTTAGGTCATAAGTTTGCATGCAGTTTGTATGTTTACAATTTCGTAAACTCCAGAATCATTTAGGGGTATGGATTGGTTGAGAAGGTATGAGGCCAGGATATTCTGCCAGTATGGGGAGATATCTTTGAGAAACTCTGATAGTCATAACCGAATTATATTCTCAGTACAGAACTCAAACAGGAGTTGTTGTGCTTCGCTAAGGCAATGGAAGTGTGTAATATCCAGCCTTTTCGCACGCTTTAATCGACACACGTGCCAATTCAAACCATACGGAAGGGCGGATTGTTATGGGGTAAATAAGAAAACAAGAAAGAAATAAAACAAAATAGAATCTCACAGCGGAAGGATAAAATATAATAATCAAATATACAGTTCATGAAGCTGTTTTACAAAACATTTGATTTTATTTATACAGTACATATCAGAGTTACACATACCATAGAATAATAATTATGTAGCGGAATAAAATTGTGTAAGGGAATAATATAGTAGATAATAGTACTACGAATCTTCGTCTTCGTCCTCCAGAATAAAATCTTCAAATCCTAAAATGCTCGGACTTACCCGAGAGAATTGAAAGACAAAACACTCGAGTCAAAACTAAAAGATCTTATGTAAGTTAAATCAAAAGAAGTAAATATGAGTGTAGTAACTCAAGAGATGCTTGGGATTTACATCTCCTAAGGATCCGTTAAACTATTTACTATGTAGTAATCTTTCGCTATTATAATTGTGTCTAATTAGAAAATAAACTTACTTTTAAATAGCATTAAGGGGTTACCCATATAGCCCTTAACACAAATAATGCCAATAGTCTATACAGTGCCTGCATATCTCCTGATCGGGAGACTACGAGAAGACACTTCATAGGTACGACACAAATAGAAACTCGTAGTAAAGGCTCAGCATGGTATGTGACACGGCACAACTAGGCAATGCCAGGGTAGATATACCAATTACGCTTCTGGGTCGATGGTAACGTGTAGCAGCTACTACCGCCCACATCAAACAACACCCCCAAAATCAAAAATCAAAAGTGGCCACCGAATCAATCCAAAAGTCAAAGTATAATATCGAAGGGATGTGTCCGATCAAAGGTGCTACCTCAATTAACCCGTCGATCGCTCTTGTTTTAGCCACCTTATGCCAACTCACAGGAGTTGGGTCCACGTATTTACCTCAAAGGAAACGCCGCCACCATCCTACTTCATTCTGGAATCTCCACCGCGTATGCGGTTGCTAAAGTGGTTTTCGGAGTTGGCAGAGAGTATGACAACTTCCGACCCCGGTCTCTTCAACAACCAATCGTTATTATAACACCGCGGTCTTTTCAAAATAGTTTATACTTTAAAACCAGAATATAATATCCCTTTTCAAAACCATATAAATACGATATCATTTTCCTCTTTTAAAACCAAATCATTATGATATCATTTCAAATATACCCTTTTTCTAAAATCATACCACTTTAAAATTTATAATATCCCAAAACCATGCATTTGAACTATAACTCTTCAAAACATAATACTTCGAAATACATAGCTTTAAAACCATAACTTCCAAAACTTAAATGGTTTGGATATTTAAACAGTACTATAAAATAAAAAGGTTTGAAATTTAAAATTACTTTATAAAGTAAATAATTTCCGCGACTTTAGAATTTTATTCTCTTTAAATTAAGTCCAAATCCATAAATTTTAAATTCACTTCAGTTTCAATAACCCACTTCAGTTTCAATATATTTCAAACTTTGAGTATTAAACAATTAGAACTAAGGTTTGAAATTTCTATTCAACAATTCAATGTCCTATTATTTAGTTTGAAATATTTGCATAATAAATCCACAATCATTTAGATAAAACTCAAATTACCTATAACTAAATATTTTCTTCAATTTATTTATACTAGAAATATTCATTTAATTCATCTTGAATAAAAAAATTCAGTTGTAAATATCATACCTTTTAAAATTCAAGTTAATAAGTTCTACATCAACTTATGGAGTTTAATTCTTAAATAAGCTTAATTCCAAATAAATTTCCAATTTACCTTCCAATCTTAATTGAATTAAATCATTAAAAACTCAATATATATTCAATATCTTAAAAATGTACTTAACCATATATATAAAATAATCAAATTCCATTATTCAACTTATTTATTTTATTTAACAAATTTATACATATCTTAAATTAAATAATTCAACTATATATGTATATACAAAATAATATTTATATAATATCAAATTTTAATATTTATTTAACCATATCCTATCCAAAACATAGAAATCATTTTTCAAAATATTTATATATATAGACCGACAGTGTCTATATAAAATTTTCTATCCTATGGTCAAGTGATACGGATATTTATCATTTCAATTCGCAATTTAAAAATAAAATTTTACGTTTATATATCCTTTCAAACCGCAATCCCGGATGAGATGAAAATGCATAATAACTTGCAATTAATAACAATATAAAATACAGCATCCATTCATCCAATATCAACCATCAACCATTTATCGCAATCATCACCAAATTCAAACAATAGCATCAATATAGAACGGATAATAAACAACAGGTACTAAATAGCAGTTTATATTCAATAATAAATTAAATAACTGTTTAACTGGCAGTTTATATGCAATGAATAATTAATTAACAATTTAACTGGCAATTTAAATGCAATGAATAAATTAAATAGCAATTTAATTTAAATAAATGAAATTAACTTAGATGATGATAAAATATGCCAAACAACCATAAATAAATTTTAAATCACATCATATATCAATTTAACAAACATAAAAAATTTTAGAAGTTGTGAGTGGGTTAAAACACTCACCTTTTGAATTTAAATTGAATTTAAATTCAATTTAAACCCAAAATTCAAACGGTCTCAGAATTCATCCAAACCAGCACCAAAGTGTCTAAATCCCAATACGAACCTAGCGGAGAAAACCGCGTGAAAAACTGAGTCAGTATGCAAAAGTTATGATTATTATATAAATTGAAATCAAAAATAAAAAATAAACATAAATAAATAACAAAACCTTAACGAATTTTGCCACGTCACTATACCGAACACACGCGCACAAGAACCCACGCACTCCTTCAACCCGCACATAAGCTCCAGCAGGAAGGTAACAAACCCTAGTCGTCGACCTTAGGCAATTATCGCCTCGTCCACGCTCAACTCCATCTCGATCAGGCACCACGGCCATCTTCTCCTACCTCCGCAGCCCCCACGCCAGGAGTCGCGAGGATTCCGGTTGCTTCAACCATGACCGTTGCCACCGGCAATAAATGCCCAAATCAAGACGAATTCGACATCCATTCGACGAACGACTACATCCCCAGGTCCACCTCGACGAGCTCTACGACTCCGTGCCTCCTGATCGTCGCTAGGGCGAAGATCCACCGTCGAAACACACAAGCCAAAACAAACGGCCGAAACCAAACCGTGGATTCCAGGACAAACGGAGCTTCAAATCAAAAAGCGAATTACACCAGAAGATTACGCACTTCGAGAGCTTCAACATATATTTTTTCTGAATTTTTCTGAGGAGTTTGAATTTTTTAGGTTGATTTTTTGAATTGGAATTTGAATTGGATCTAGGGTTTTCAGCCATTGAGGAGGAAGAGGAGCACAGAAGTTTCTGTACGTATATAAATGAGGAATGGAGGCTTCTATGGTTTATAGCTAGATATATATATAGGCAAATTGAAATAGAATAGATGGATCGGATTGAATATACGCGCTAACGACAAAGTGGCCCAAAAGGCCGTTTCGACTCCGGAATGAAATTGGGTCAACGCATATATCAAAATAGATGTTTTAAAATATTTTAAACACGATGGAAAAGGTTTCGGGTTCAAATTTCATCGTATGAAGAAGTTATGCTAAAATCAATATTTTTCAAATTGATTTCAATTGATTTTAATTTATCAATTTCAAGGCGTTTCGAGTCCGTACGATCAAACGACAAGTCCGATCGCTATGAAACTTGAAACCCTACAATAATTCACCGTTATGGATCCGATGAAACTGGTTTCGTTGAAATCTGAGCCAATGGCGAAAATGGCTATTTTTTACACTAATTAAATAAATTTATAATTAATTAATTAAATCCAATTTGTAAATTTCAATGCTAAAATTGAAAATTTTTATCACCTTTATATTTCTCAAACATTTACAATATTTTAAACAAATTTAAAAAAGTTAATTCAAAGTTGATAAATTTATCATTTCCAGTATTAATCTCAATTCCATTAAATTCATAAATTATAAATTTAATTTCCAAAATTTCTATTAAATTTACTTTTCATTCTACTATTCAATTCATTATTAACACACGATGAAATAAATATTGGAATCAAAATCCATTACATTAACATTTTCACCTTTCATCTAAATTCTCATTTATGTAATATTTTAATATTATCTCCACTTATTTGCAATTTATTAAATTTCAAATTTCAAATAAATTAATAAATCGGTTTTCACTCCTTAAATCAAGCAATCTTCGTATTATAAATAAAATTAACATTTATTGCATCTTATAGAATTAACCACCTTCAATGCCAAATCAAATCTACCCTAACTGCATAAATTAAGTCAATTAATTGCAATTTGATTTCACATTAAACTTCATTAATTATCCCTTCAAATCTAAATAAAACCGTTTATTTATTTAAAATCTTGCTATTAAATAAACTGACATTTTATGAGTATAATTAACATTGATTTTCGATTTTTACTTAAATTTACATCAAAAAACGTTAAATTTAGACTCATTACAAATTGATTACCAAAAACTAATTTAATGAAATCAATTATGGCCATTAAAATTTTAACACATTCATTAATTATCAATTACCATTCAAATAAATCTGTTCAATTAATTTCCTTATTATGAATCAATTATAACTTACCATCTTAAAGTTGATGTCAACATGGGTACTTATCTATTACACTATTATACGCCCTTTTACATCTTACAGTTGTATAAATGTTACATTAAATATATTCAAATTTTCTAACTTCTTTGTTATTAACTATCCTATTTTCATTTATTATATCTTTTCCAAATATATACATTAATTACGGTTAAATATTCTCAATAAATGTACTTACTTGGTTTCATCTTTTTATTACACAAATTACTACCTTATAATAAGTTTACTTTTCTATTTTAATTTACATTCAATTATAACCTAAACAGTCGTTTCAATCAAATTTGGATTACATTGAATTGGTTATTCATCAACTGCCATTTACAATACTACCCTAAATTTACATACAATTTCTTTAAATCAATATTATTGCATTGGTTAATTAAATGCCTACTCTCATTCATACTTTTATAAGTTTTCCTTTCCACACAATACTATAACTTCTTACAAGACATTCAATTACTATTTATTATTGTAACTTTACATTTTATATAAATTAATTGATTGATTTACTATTTGCCTTTGTTTTCTTATATTCAATTCTTAGCTTAGTATAACAATTTATAGTACTCCATTTAATCGACATTTCATTTCAATTATTAATACTTACTTAAATTTCCACGATTCATTTCATTTGTAACATTTGCTTTATTAATAATTATAGAAATTTTATTTCTTTCTAAATTTAATTCCAAAACCTTATTAACCTAGCCAATTTATTTATCAAAATTTACGGGTCGGTACACTCTCCCCCACTCAAAACTTTTCGTCCTCGAAAAGGAAAAGAAGGGAAAAGAAGAATTAAATAAACAATATATCTTAATCAAAAATATTAACTTTATAAACAAAATTTTACAAAATCAATTAATTAAAATAAAATATATTAACTTATAACTATTATTCCTTTTATACTTAAATTAATAAAGTTTGGAAACGTTTTTCGAAATTTTCTAAGTCAAAATTTACGGAAACGTTTGGCAGAGTTTCCTTTGTACAGGGAGGCTCTGGAGAAAATATAATATCAAATATAACAATATACAACATATATTTACCAAAATAATATATATCCCAACCCAGAAAAACAATATAATAACGCTATAAACCGTAACCCGAAAATGTACCTATTAGTCGGGCAATTAACGCTTATTTTATGGAACCAAAAGCAGTAGCAATTGCTTCCATAACCTGCATTTCACTTATATAATCCAAAAAGGTTAACAATTATATAAAATAAAATATCATTTTTGTTTCATCCACTCAAACGAAGCAATGTTAAACACTACAATCACTTGCAATCACAACATACAACCATCATACAGAATTAACATAATCAATCATTCATTCATATCAAACAAAACAAATAGTTGTTCGGGTTCAACTTTAAATTGCACAGAATGGAAAATAAACTACTTAGTGCACCATTTACTCAACAGTCTTAGATGAAACTAAATAGATTATTCATACCTTCCAAACAAATTTGAAGTATCTTTACCCAAACAACCATAAACCAAAACAAACAACAAATCAACCAATAGATCAAGTTCACTCTTATTAATTTCATTCATGTAATAATTTATCTTTTTAATTTACATTTTGTTTCTTACAGTTTCATTTACTTTTATTTATTTCTACCAAAATCTCATTTTCACTTATTCATATCATGAAATTTTTCTTTTACTATTTTACATTCATTTATTCACAGCTTAACTTCATTTATTTACAATATTCGTCTTTCTTCTTATTTTCAAAATAAATGCCTTCAACATTTACTTAAGTTTATTATCATTTCTTTATAACCTTTCTATTATATTTAATTAGTGGCCTTTCAGTCATAACTTAGGTATATAATAATTATAACTTTAAATCATTATTTATAAAATCATTTCATTAATTACTTTCATTACCTCAAATTTATTACTTGTACAATATCTATTACATCTTCTTATTAACATTTTAACTTTTGTAGCTTTTGGTAAGTTTTATATATATATATATATATATATATATATATATATATATATATATGCTTTTAAGGATGTAATAGAAGTTACACAAGTTAATTTCTATTTCTTTAAAATTACTAAATGTTCAATAATATTATTCTTTGTTTCATAGGCTACAGTTTCAAATTACCTTTAATTTCATTCATAACCTAGCATTAAATTCCTTATTTTAATTAAAGACTCCAATTAATAATCGGTTACATTCCATTTCACTCCAATAACGGAAACTATTAATAAATCGAAAACTTAAGAATTAAATACCGGGTTAAATTTCAATTCATATTAAAATAATAGATAAATATAAACTTACAATTTATATATCCAAGTAGATTTAAAAAAAAATAAAAATTCACTTTTGTTTGTCATAATAAATATGTAGTAAAACTATTACAGTGGTCTTCCCACTTCGAAACTCGAAAGTGAATGTCGATGATGTGTGCACTCATCACCGAAATTATTTTCCAGCGACAGAGAGGGGAGTACAGAACTTATTTCTTTTCCAAATTTCTTTTAAAACATTTCTTTCAAATTATATTGAAATATTTATATCAGAAAATACTTCTAAAATATTATTATTATATTGCAAAATCATTTGAAAGAAATTTTCATAACCCAAGAACTTAAGTTCTAAAATTTCCAATTTGATTTATTTTATTTTCAATCTTATTTCACTGTTATTTATAAATTTTATTACCTAGCAACCAATATATTACAACCAAATATAATCTTTATAGAAAAAAAAATTACTTTTAATATACAAAATATAATAGGCAAAATTATTTCATTCACCTATATTAAAAACAAATATTATGTCGGTCTGTCCTACTAAGTGTTTAGAAATCCCTATTGATGTCACAGCGTCCCATGCACCAATTAGAATTTATAAATACAAAACGAACAAATTAACACAATATTAAAACCTTTTTATAACACTAACAAATACGCTCTCTCATATATATACCCTCAACGACTCCCATAGGGTATTACTACCCTATTAATAAAGAGTCAGACCCCACAAAGCTAAGGTTTATCGCTAAACCAAAGCTCTGATACCAGATGTAACATCCAGCCTTTTCACACGCTTTAATCGACACACGTGCCAATTCAAAACATATGGAAGGGCGGATTGTTATGGGGTGAATAAGAAAACAAGAAAGAAATAAAACAAAACAAATCTCACAGCGGAAGGATAAAATATAATAATCAAATATACAGTTCATGAAGCTGTTTTACAAAACATTTGATTTTATTTATACAGTACATATCAGAGTTACACATACCATAGAATAATACTTATGCAGTGGAATAAAATGGTGTAAGGGAATTGTGACGCCCCACCTCTATACCCACGCTAGCCAAGAACACTACGGTGTAGTGCTGTCAACTAGCGCGGAGAATAAGGCTGTTGAGGAGCGACCATCCATGTAATTTCTTACCACACGGTGGCTATAAAATAATCTTCGGAAACAAATATAGAAGTAAGCATAACATGCGAATCAATCACAGATATCCATATCACAAAGGCGGAAAGAGATATGAATATATATCACATAAAAGTGTACATCAGAGTAGTGGTCTAAAAAGATCCACGATCATACAAAAGAATAGCAACACGTGCTATACAAAAGAATACAACTATGAGTCTATATCTCAAGTGTAAACAACAAAAGCTGCTAATCTAAACAAGTAGCCAAAAGTCTGAGTAGTGAATCACTGGGGGAGGAGTCAAGCAGTAGCACCTGTAACATCTCGGGCTGACCCGAGTATTATTTATAAGAAAATAATAAACGGATCAGTCTAGCTATAAATATCAGATGACATGATATAAAATAAAAGATATGGCATAAACATAAAATATCCATACTGACATACTACTATAAGTATGAAAATAATGATCAATAGGAGATCAACCGATAAGAGATAAATCAATATCACAAGAATCTTCTCAAAGATCCAAAGAGGGCATCATTCCCTAAACTTGTACTCATGACAAGTCAAAGAGATAAATTCCAGAAATCAACACAAGAAATCCAGAAATCATAAAAAGGGAAAGAGGCCTATCACATGACGGTCCGAAGACCATGGGGAGCTACCCCACATGTGTGAGTGGAATCACACAGATTGAGGTCAAGACTAACCAAAAAGAAGAAAGGTATGTGTGAATGGAATCACACAAGTGGTGTCTAGTCTAACCTTGCAATGAAAGAGACATCGCGCAATTGCTAGTCTAATTCATAAAGCGATCATCAAGATCAACGAGAAGTGTCAATTACACTAAGCTAGTAAATATAGAAGTTTAGCTTCATGTCCCATAACCACTTGCTTAACTTAAATATTTACGAACAAACTGTAAATCTTCACTAATAAATTTGTCACAAGAGGTTCAATCGAACAAGTCCAAGAATTAACCGACGAAGTGAACGCAAGCGTTTCATACCACTTGTTTTACTAAGTCGTTTAATTAGATTTCTCATCCGAGTGAGGTAAAGGCTTGTATATACTAATAGATTGGAAAACGGTTTAAGAAAAGAACTTTGTTATTAAAAATAGAGTTGAAATTGTTTGTTAAAAGAGTTTTGATATTTACTACTAGTATTGAAACCTTTATATTATAAAGTGACAAAACACATAAGCAAGTGTAGAAACAATCAGTCACAAAGATCGCATACGGAGATGCGAATAAAATCCAAGGAAATCGGCTCAATGTTTTTCAGATAAGATCCCCTACGGAGGGGGGGTCCAGGGGGGTGGCAACCCCCCAAGGTGGGGGTGCGGGGGCAATGCCACCGCCTACGGGGTTCGACCTGCCCGGTCAGGTCGCGGGGGTCCAGGGGGCAGCGCCCCCGGCGGGGTGCGGGGCAGCGCCCCGACCAAAACGGTACGACCTAGTGAAGACAAAATGAGGTCTAACGACCTAAGGGGAATAGGGTCGAGCGACCTATAAAACTCGCGACCTAAAAGTTAGCAAGGTCGAACGACCTATAGAGGCATAGGGTGCAGCGACCTAAAACATCGCGACCTAGTGAAGACCTAAGGGAGGCGAGCGACTTATAAAACTCGCGACCTAAAAGTTAGCAAGGTCGAACGACCTATAGAGGCATAGGGTGCAGCGACCTAAAACATCGCGACCTAGTGACCTAACGGTTTAAGGGTCTTGCGACCTAACTGGAAACAAGGTCCAAACGACCTAACGACTTAAAGTGAAACCTGGCTGAGCGATATAAGGTCGGAGACGACCTACGACTTAACTCCGTGTGAGCGACCTACGACCTATGGTTGCTACGACCTAACGAGTTCCAATAGTGAAGGCTTAAGGTCTAACGACCTAAGGGGACGACCTAAGGTCTTACGACCTAACGACCTAACCAAATTGCATAGGCCATACGAGCTAAGGCCTAACGACCTAACTCCGAACGAGCTATACGCGAGTGACCTAGGGCGCTAACTCGCAAACGACCTAACGTTAACTCGCGAATGACCTAACTCCAGACGCGCCTTTTCAACGCGTGCGAGCTGAAGACCTGCCGACCTACGACCTAACTCCAAGCGACCTAAGGCCTAACGACCTATAGTGGACGAATGGGCTAAGGCCAGAAACGACCCAAATGAAGGTGACGACTTTTCCACGCGAACGACCTATAGATGCTGGGCGACCTAAGGGCGACAGAGCGACCTAAGCCAGAAATTCACCCCAAAACACTAAAAAGTGGAGTTTTTCGCCAATCCAATCCAAATCAAATGCAAATGTGCATGCAAACATGATAGGGATGCATTTCCAATAGCCCAAGATAGATATAGACTAGAATTGTGAGATAAAAATCTCACCTTTGCTCCAAAACCCAATGAAAATGAAGAACAAAGCTTGGAAGCAAATGGAGAAGCAACCACAAGCTTGAATCCGATGTCTTCTTCTTGAATTTGGAGTTGAATGTTGGAGTTGCAATAAAACAAAGACTTTGGAGTTTTAATTTCTCATTCCATTCACCATTTTTGTTGAAGCTTTAGTGTTAGGAAATGAAATGAAGCAATGAAGAAGAAGGGGGGTGGAACTTGGGCCTAATGGGCTAAAAGTCCAAACCAAAGGCTCGAGTGAAAAAGTGGTGAAATTCCACTAACCCCAAACATATCAATGTTTATACTTAGAAGATTGCAAACGACGTTTCGAACTCAATGGAAGTGGTCTCGAGTCCTAATTTGACCGTTTGCAAAAAGTAGCTTCGGATCAAAATCCGATTAACGATAAAATATTTAAATAAAATATTTAAATATAAAAATCAATAAATATGCGGGTTGTTACAGGAATAATATAGTAGATAATAGTACTACAAATCTTCGTCTTCGTCATCCAGAATAAAATCTTCAAATCCTGAAATGCTCGGACTGACCCGAGCGAATTGAAAGACAAAACACTCGAGTCAGAACTAAAAGATCTTATGTAAGTTAAATCGACAGAAGTAAATATGGGTGCAGTAACTCAAGAGATACTCGGGATTTACATCACCTAAGGATCGTTAAACTATTTACTATGTAGTAATATTTCGCTATTATGATAGTGTCTAATTGTAAAATAAACTTACTTTTAAATAGCGTTAAGGGGTTTCCCATATAGCCCTTAACACAAATAATGCCAATAGTCTATACAATGCCTGTACATCTCCTGATCGAAAGACTACGAGAAGACACTCCATAAGTACGACACAAATAGAAACTCATAGTAAAGGCTCGGTATGGTAGGTGACATGGCACAACTAGGCAATGCCAGGGTAGATATACCAATCACGCTTCCGGGTCAGTGGTAACGCATAGCAGCGACTACTGCCCACCTCGAACAACACCCCCGAAATCAAAAATCAAAAGTGACCACCGAATCAGTCCAAAAGTCAAAGTATAATATCGATGGGATGTGTCCGATCAAAGGTGCTACCTCAATTAACTCGTCGATCACTTCTGTTTTAGCCATCTTATGCCAACTCACGGGAGTTGGGTCCATGTATTTACCTCAAAGGAAATACCGCCACCATCCTACTTCATTCTGGAATCTCTACCACGTACACGGTTGTTAAAGTGGTTTTCGGAGTTGGCAGAGAGTATGACAACTTCCGATCCTGGTCTCTTCAACAACCAATCGTTATTATAACACCGCAGTCTTTTCAAAATAGTTTACACTTTAAATCCAGAATATAATATCCCTTTTCAAAACCATATAAATACGATACCATTTTCCTTTTTTAGAAACCAAATCATTATGATATCATTTCAAATATACCCTTTTTCTAAAACCATGCCACTTTAAAATTTATAATATCTCGAAACCGTACATTTGAATTATAACTCTTCAAAACATAATACTTCGAAATCCATAGCTTTAAAACCATAACTTACATAACTTAAATGGTTTGGATATTCAAACAGTATATAAAATAAAATGGTTTGAAATTTAAAATTACTTTATAAAGTAAATAATTTCCACGACTTTAGAATTTATTCTCTTTAAATTAAGTCTAAATCCATAAATTTTAAATTCACTTCATTTTCAATAACCCACTTCAGTTTCAATATATTTCAAACTTTGAGTATTAAACAATTAGAACTAAGGTTGGAAATTTCTATTCAACAATTCAATGTCCTATTATTTAGTTTGATTTATTTGCATAATAAATCCATAATCATTTAGATAAAACTCAAATTACCTATAACTAAATATTTCCTTCATATTTATACTAGAAATATTCATTTAATTCATCTTGAATAAAAAAATTCAGCTCTAAATATCATACCTTTTAAAATTTCAAGTTAATAAGTTCTACATCAACTTATGGAGTTTAATTCTTAAATAAGCTCAATTCCAAATAAATTTCCAATTTACCTTCCAATCTTAATTGAATTAAATCATTAAAACTCTATATATATTCAATATCTTAAACATGTACTTAACCATATAATATAAAAAAATCAAATTCCATTATTCAACTTATTTATTTTATTTAACAAATTTATACATAGCTTAAATTCAATAATTCAACCATATATGTATATATAAAATAATATTTATATAACATCAAAATTTAATATTAATTTAACCGTATCCTATCCAAATATAGAAATCATTTTTCAAAATATTTATATATATAGACCGAAGGTGTCTGTATAAAATTTTCTATCATATGGTCAAGTGATACGGATATTTATCATTTCAATCCGCAATTTAAAAATAAAATTTTACGTTTATATATCCTTTCAAACCGCAATCCCGGATGAGATGAAAATGCATAATAACTTGCAATTAATAACAATATAAAATACAGCATCCATTCATCCAATATCAACCATCAACCATTTATCGCAATCATCACCAAATTCAAATAATAGCATCAATATAGAACGGATAATAAACAACAGGTACTAAATAGCAGTTTATATTCAATAATAAATTAAATAACTGTTTAACTGGCAGTTTATATGCAATGAATAATTAATTAACAATTTAACTGGCAATTTAAATGCAATGAATAAATTAAATAGCAATTTAATTTAAATAAATGAAATTAACTTAGATGATGATAAAATATGCCAAACAACCATAAATAAATTTTAAATCACATCATATATCAATTTAACAAACATAAAAAAATTTAGAAGTTGTGAGTGGGTTAAAACACTCACCTTTTGAATTGAAATTGAATTTAAATTCAATTTAAACCCAAAATTCAAATGGTCTCAGATTCGTCCAAACTAGCACCAAAGTGTCCGAAATCCTAATACGAACCCAATGGAGAAAACCGCATGAAAAATTGAGTCCATATGCAAAAGTTATGATTATTATACGAATTGAAATCAAAAATAAAAAATAAAAAGAAATAAATAACAAAACCTTAACGAATTTTGCCACGTCACTATACCGAACGCGCGCGCACGAGAACCTACGCACTCCTTCAACCCGCACGCAAGCTCCAGCAGGAAGGAAACAAACCCTAGCCGCCGACCTTAGGCAATTATCACCTCGTCCACGCTCAACTCCATCTCGATTAGGCACCACCGCCATCTTCTCCTACCTCCGCCGCCCCCACGTCCGGAGTCGCAAGAATTCCGGTCGCTTCAACCATGACTGTTGCCGTCGGCAATAAATGCCCAAATCGAGATGATTTCGACATCCATTCGGCGAACGACTGCATCCTCAGGTCCTCCTCGACGAGCTCTACCACTCCGTGCCTCCTGATCGTCACTAGGGCGAAGATCCACCGTCGAAACACACAAGCCAAAACGAACGGCCGAAACCAAATCGTGGATTCCCGGACAAACGGAGCTTCAAATCGAAAAATGAATTATACCAGAAGATTACGCACTTCGAGAGCTTCAACTTATATTTTTTCTGAATTTTTCTGAGGAGTTTGAATTTTTGAAGTTGAATTTTTGAATTGGAATTTGAATTGGATCTAAGGTTTTCAAATATTGAGGAGGAAGAGGAGCACAGAAGTTTCTATACGTATAGAAATGAGCAGTGGAGGCTGCTAGGGTTTATAGCTAGATATATATAGGCAAATTGAAATAGAATAGATGGATCAGGTTGAATATACGCGCTAACGACAAAGTGGCCCAAAAAGCCCGTTTCGACTCCGGAATGAAATTGGGTCAACCCATATATCAAAATAGATGTTTTAAAATATTTTAAACACGATGGAAAAGGTTTCAGGTTCAAATTCCATCGTATGAAGAAGTTATGCTAAATCAATATTTTTCAAATTGATTTCAATTGATTTCAATTTATCTATTTCAAGGCGTTTCGAGTCCGTACGATCAAACGACAAGTTCGATCGCTACGAAACTTGAAACCCTACAATAATTCACCGTTACGGATCCGATGAAACTGGTTTCGTCGAAATCCGAGTCAGTGGCCAAAATGGCCATTTTTTACACTAATTAAACAAATTTATAATTAATTAATTAAATCCAATTTTTAAATTTTAATTCTAAAATTAACAATTTTTATCACCTTTATATTTCTCAAACCTTTACAATATTTTAAACAAATTAAAAAAAGTCAATTGAAAGTTGATAAATTTATCAATTCCAGTATTATTCTCAATTCCATTCAATTCAGAAATTATAAATTTAATTTCCAAAATTTCTGTTAAATTTACTTTTCATTCTACTATTCAATTCATTATTAGCATACGGATGAAATAAATATTGGAATCAAAATCCATTACATTAACATTTTCACCTTTCATCTAAATTCTCATTTATGTAATATTTTAATATTATCTCCCACTTATTTGCAATTTATTAAATTTCAAATTTCAAATAAATTAATAAATCTTGGTTTTCACTCCTTAAATCAACCAATCTTCGTATTATAAATAAAATTAACATTTATTGCATCTTATAGAATTAACCACCTTCAATGCCAAATTAAATCTACTCTAACTGCACAAATTAAGTCAATAAATTGCAATTTGATTTCACATTAAACTTCATTAATTATCCCTTGAAATCTAAATAAAACCGTTTATTTATTTAAAATCTTGCTATTAAATAAACTGACATTTTATTAGTATAATTAACATTGATTTTCGATTATTACTTAAATTTACATCACAAAACGTTAAATTTAGATTCATTACAAATTGATTACCAAAAATTAATTTAATGAAATCAATTATGACCTTTAAATTTTTAACACATTCATTAATTGTCAATTACCATTCAAATAAATCCATTCAATTGATTTCCTTATTATGAATCAATTATAACTTACCATCTTAAAGTTGATGTCAACATGGGTACTTATCTATTACACTATTATACGCCCTTTTACATCTTACAGTTGTATAAATGTTACATTAAATCTATTCAAATTTTCTAACTTCTTTGTTATTAGCTATCCTATTTTCATTTATTATATCTTTGCCAAATATATACATTAATTATGGTTAAATATTCTCAATAAATTTACTTACTTGGTTTCATCTTTTTATTAGACAAATTAGTACCTGATAATAAGTTTACTTTTCTATTTTAATTTACATTCAATTATAACCTAAACAGTCGTTTAAATCAAATTTGGATTGCATTGAATTGGTTATTCATCAACTGCCATTTACGATACTACCCTAAATTTATATACAATTTCTTTAAATCAATATTATTGCATTGGTTAATTAAATGCCTACTCTCATTCATACTTTTATAAGTTTTCCCTTTCTACACAATATTATAACTTCTTACAGGTCATTCAATTACTATTTAGTATTATAACTTTACAATTTTATATAAATTCATTGATTGATTTACTATTTGCCTTTGTTTTCTTATATTCAATTCTTAGCTTAGTATAACAATTTCTAGTACTCCATTTAGTCGACATTTCATTTCAATTGTTAATACTTAGCTTAAATTTCCACGGTTGCATTTCATTTGTAACATTTGCTTTATTATTAATTATAAAAAATTTATTTCTTCCTAAATTTAATTCCAAAACCTTATTAACTTAGCCAATTTATTTATCAAAATTTACGGGTCGTTACAAAGTGGGTGAAGAGTTAAGTCAGGTTCGGATAGCAAGAGAGTATGTAGATGTGTTTGAGCCATTCACATGGCTACCATTGAAACGAGCTATTGAGTTTCAGATAGATCTTGTGCTAGGAGCTGAAATTGTAAGTAGACCACCTAGCAGGATGACACCAATAGAGTTGAGAGAACTAAAGGAGCAGCTAGTGGATTTAGAAAGAAGGAATTTATTAGACCAAGCAGTTCTTCATGGAGAGCGACCGCGGTATTTGTGAAGAAACCAGATAGGTCGTTAAGAATGTGTATTGACTATCGTAAGCTGAACGAAATGACGATAAAAAATAAGTATCCTTTACCGAGAATTGATGATCAATTTGATTAGTTGAGTGAAGCTGTTTAACAATAAATTGTCTATTGGTTTAGAAAATCGCCGATAAATTTCCAATTAAAATTTAACTGAAGCACACGACATACTATCGTAGTACGTAGCGAGTACGGGTCGATTCGCAACGAATTTTTAAGATTACAAAATTTTCTAATCAATCAAATTTGACCAAAATGAGCGAAGATTGTTAACTAAAAGCAAAATGAAGCTAAAACTAGAATTAAAATGGGATTAAAAATGTAACATCGCACCTTTTGGTACGCTTTAAATCGATGATAAACCACACACGTCAGACTTAAACCATGCAAAAGGGTGGATTGTTATGGGGTAAATAAAAAAAGCAGAAAAAAGAATAAAACAAAACAGAATCTCACAGCGGAAGGATAAAATATAATAATCAAATAAACAGTTCATGAAGCTGTTTTTACAAAAAATATTTGATTATACTTATACAATACATATCAGAGTTACACATATCAGAGAATAATCAATAACAATGCAGCGGAAAATGTGATGCAGTGGAACATAATAAATAATAGTAATACAATCTTTGTCTTCATCCTCCAGAAAAAAGTCTTTGAATCCTGAAATGCTCAGGCTGACCCGAGCGAATTGAAAAGACAAAACATTCGAGTCAGAACTGAAAGATCTTATGTAAGTTAAATCAACTGTAAATAATATGAGTGGAACGGCGTCAGAGATGTTTATAGGGTTTAACATCTCCTATCCAGTGTCTAACGTGAGTGCAGTAACTTAAGAGATGCTCGGGATTCACATCTCCTAAGGATCCGTTAAACTATATAATATGTAGTAATATTTTGCTATTATAATAATGTCTAAAGTAAAATAAACTTACTTTTAAATAGCATTAAGGCTTTACATTTTCCACTTAAACACGTAATAGGCCCAGTAGTCCATCCGGTATCATGGTCCCTCCCGATCGGGAAGCTACCAAAGGATACCACATGGGCTACGGGAGAAAACCAAACTCGTAGAAGGCGCGATAGGGTAGGTGACATGGCACACAAGGTAATGCCAGGGTAGATATACCAATTACGCACACGGGCTGGTGCTAATGCGTAGTAGCTACTACCGTGGGCCACAGCCCCAAATCAAAAATCAAAAGTGGCCACCAAATAAACCTCAAAGTCAGAATATAATATCGAAGGAGAGCGTCCGATAAGAGGGGCTACCTCCTTGGCCTGAGATCGCTCTTGTTTTAGCCACCTTATGCCAACTCACGGTAGTCGGGTCCACGTATATACCTTAATAGACGTCGCCGCCATCCTACTTCATTCTGGAATCTCTACCGCATATACGGTTGTCAAAGTGGTTTTCGGAGTTAACAGAGAGTATGACAACTTTCGATCTCAGTCTATTCAACAACCACACGTTATTATAGCACCTCGGTCATTTCAAAATAATTTATACTTCCAACTAGAATATAATATCCATTTCGAAACCATATAAATATGATATCCTTTCCATTTCGAAAACCAAATCATTATGATATCATTTTTATAAAGCCCAAATCAATATAATATTATTTTATTTCAAATATATCTCTTTTAGAAAATCATAACACTTTCAAATTTGTAATATCGCGAAACCGAACGCTTGAAATATACCTTTCAAAACATAATACTTCAAATTTCATAGCTTCTAGACCATAACTTCTAAAACTTAAATGGTTTGGAAATTCAAACAGTATATAAAATAAAATAGTTTGAATTTAAAATTACTTTATAAAGTAAAATAATTTCCTCGACTTCACAATTTTATTCACTTTAAAGTATATCTCAATTTATAACTTTCAACTCACTTTCAGTTTCAATAAACCATTTCAATTTCAATATATTTCAAACTTTGAGTATTAAACAATTTCAAACTAAGGTTGGTAATTACGATTCAACAATTCAATGTTTTATTATTTAGTTTCGAAATATTTGCATAAGAAATCCATTATCATTTAAATAAAATGCAAATTACAAATAATTAAATATTTCCTTCAATTTATTTATACTTGGAATATTCGTTTAATTCATCTTAAACCAAACTCCAGTTATAAAAAAATCATACTTTTAAAATCTAAATTTTATTAAATTTCAAACCCATTTCATATTTATCTTCCCATCTTATTCTCATTTGAGTCATCATAAACTCCAGAAATATAATTTAAATAAATACTTAACCATATTATAACTTAATAAAATCAACTTTATTATTGGACTTATTTTGTACTTTAAACCAATTTTATACATAGCTTAAAACCAAGAATTTAACTAATATAAAATAACATTTATAAAATATCCAAATCAATATCTCATAAAACCATATATTTCTTTACAAAATCATAGGAATCGTTTCAAAATATTTTTATATATATAGACCACGGTGTCTGTATATAATTTTCTACCCTATGGTCAAGTGATACGGATATTTATCATTTCAATTCGTAATTTAAAATAAAAAAATACGGTTATATATCATTTCAAACCACAATCCCGAATGAAATAAAAAAGCATAATAACTTGCAGTTTATAACAATATAAAATACAACACCCATTCATCCAATATCAATCATCAACCATTTATCACAATCATCATCCAGTTCAAACAATAACATTAATATATAACAGATAATAAATATCATGTATTTACTGGCAGTTTATATTCAATAATAAATTAAATAACAATTTAACTGGCAGTTAATAATTTAATTCAATAAATTCAATTTAACTGGAATGATGATAAAAATATACTAAACAACCATAAATAAATTTCTAATGACATCATAAATTAATTTAACACACACAAGAATTTTTAGAAGTTGTGAGTGGGTTAAGACACTCACCTTTTGAATTTAAATTGGATTTAAATCCAATTTAAACCCAAAATTTGAACAATCTCAGAATTCATCGAAACTAGGGCAAAAATGTCCGAAATTCCAATAAGAACTAGTGGAGAAAACCGCACGAAATTCCGACCTCGTATGTAACAGTTATTGCAATTAGAACATGTTGAAATAGAAATTAAAATAAAAGTAAACAAAACGTCGCTGACCTACCAATGGGAGCCACGTCACCTATCTTCTACACCAGGAAACCCTAATGCATGCGACAACTACGCATCGCATAGGCCGTCGCTGCTCGCGCGCGTCATGCTACCGCGCTCGGCCCATCGCCGCCGCACCCCTGGCGAGCCCGTCGCCGCCCACCACGCAGCCTCCAATGGCCACGTCGAGCCTCGACCGTGCCCCAAAATGATGACATCCACCTTATATTTTATGACCTAATCGAATTATCGTGATAAATCCAACCATCAATTCGTCGAGCAAAACATTCCGATGCATTCCTCTCGTCAATCTCTACGCTACGGTACCACCAATTTGTTGCTCAGGTGAAGTTGATTTCGACACGATGAACGGTCGTGAAAAGTTCTTCAATTTCTGGATAAACTGAGCTTCGGATCGGAAAACGAATATCAAATCTGAAATGCGCTCATCGAGAGCTCTAGATCGATATAAGATTTGATGTTGTTTGAGGAGTTTGAAATTTGGCCTTTGAATTTGATTTGAAATTGCAATTGGAATATGGTTTTAGGAATTTCTCTGCCACTGAGGAAGAGGAGGAGCAGAATGAATTGTACGTACAGATAAATGAAAATGAGAAACAATTAGGCTTTATAACAAGGTATATATAGGCAAAGTTGAAATAGAATAGATGGACCCGATTGATATACGCGTTGTACGATAAAATGGCCCGAAAAGCCCGTTTCAACTCCGGAACGAAATTTGGTCAACCTATATATCAAAATAAATGTTTGTAAATATTTTAAACGCGATGGAACAGGTTTCAAGTCCAAATTCCATCGTATGAGGATGTGATGCTCAAATCAAGTTATTTCAAATTGATTTCAATTAATTGATTTCTAGGCGTTTCGCGTTTGTACGATCAAACGACAAGTCCGATCGCTACAAAACTTGAAATCCTACAATAATTCACCGTTACGGATCTGATTAAAGTAGTTTCGTCGAAATCCGAGCAAGTGGCCGAAATGGCTATTTTCCAGTTAATTAAATAAATTAATATTAAACTAATTAAATCACTATTTTAATCCAAATTCTATAATTTATAATTTTTATCACTTTTGATTTCTTAAACAATTATAATAACTTAAAACAAATTCTATGTTAATTAAACATTAATTATTTCACTACTTACCATATTAAATTTCAATTTCAAAAATTCTAGAAATTACAAATTTAATTTTTCCATAATTCCATTTAATTGACCTTTCACTCCATTGTTCAATCCATTATTATCAAAAGGATGAAGTTCATATTGGTTCATGATTGTTTACATTAATATTCTCAGATTTCATCTAAATTTCCATTTATGTAATATTTAAATATTTAATTTCATTTAATAGCAATTAATCCTATTATCATAAATTGAATTCCAATATATTGATAAAACTTTATTTCCATTCCTTTCATTCAACCAATTGTCATATTAAAAATTGACATTATTTTCAATTATTTCCTTAATTTATACTAACATAACTTTTATTTTAGATTTATTGCAATTGATTATCAGTTTTAATTTAATGTACTAAATAAATGGTTAACTTATAATATTTGTTACTATTAACGTTTAATTCCACTTATAAGCTATTGTTAACAATCAAATGTTGCAATTGATTTAGATCTAATTCAATAAATTAAATGAATGGGTAAACAATTAATAATTATCGCTATTGCCAAACCTACTCACATTCATACTTAATTTTCAACTAACGATTATTGTAATTACTTATCTAGCATTGATTCTATCAAATTGCAATTTATTACGTATTATTTCATCAATTAATATAACTTTTGAATTTTTCCAATTCACTAATTTCAATCAATTATAACCTTACAATTGTTTCAATTAATAGGTATTGCACTAAATTAGTTATTTATCAACTTGCATAAACCTTATTACATTAATTTACATTCAGTTACTATTAATCACCATATTATTCCATTGGTTGATCCAATACTCTTACTCTTATTTACTTATTTTCTATTTTATAAACAAGTGCAATAATTTACACTATTTCATTATTGGGATATCACTCCAATTATCAATAATTAATCTCTAATTACCAATGCTATATTTCATTTCTAACATTTTCTTCGTTACTAGTTATAAAGTTTTTATTCTTTCTAAATTTAGTTACAAAAATCTTATATAATTATCCAATTTAATTATCGAATTTTACGGGTCGTTACACTTTCCCTCGCTTAAAATTTTTCGTCCCCGTAAAGGAAAACGAAGGGAAAAAGAAAGAATTAAGTAGTCAATATGTCTTATTCAAAATATTAATTTTATAAACAAATAAATTTACAAAATTTAATACTTAAATAAAATATACCAATTCATAACCATTAAATCTTTTTATACTCAAATTAATAAAGTTTTAAAAACATTTTTCCAAATTTTTCTAAGTCCAAAATTTACGGAAAATTTCGGCAGAGTCTCCTTTGTGCGGGGAGGCTTGAGAGAAAATATAATATCAAATATAACAATATATAACATATATTTTCCAAAATAATATATATCCCAACACGGGAAAATAATATAATAACGCTATAAACCGTAATATGAAAAACGTACCTATTTGTCAGGCAAACAACGCTAAAATTATGAAACCAAAAGCAATAGCAATTGCTTCCATAACCTGTATTTCACTTATATAATCCAAAAAGGGTTAACAATTATATAAAATGAAATATTTAAGGTTGTTCTCAACTTCTAACAGCCAAGTCAATATAAAACAACGACAATCAATTTGCAACCGACATACAACCATCATATAGAATCAACACAAATCAATTATCCATTCATATCAAACAAAACAAATAGTTGTTCGGGTTTTGAAAAGTTTAAATTGTACAAAATGAAAATAAACTACTAAGTGCATCATTTACTCAACGGTCTTAGATGAAACTAAATAGATTATTCGTACATCCAAACAATTTTAAAGTATCCTTGCCCAAAAAACCATAAACCAAACAAAAAACGATTTCAAACAGTAGATTAAGTTTATTTTTATTAATTCCATTCATATATTTGTTGTTTGATTTCTTTTTCATTCATATAATGGTTTATCTTTTTATTTTACATTTATTTCTTGCAAATTTTCAATTTCCATTCATTCATTTACTACTTAATTTCATTTATTACTAAATTCCACTTATTCATTTATTTATAATACTTACCTTTCAAATTATTTAATTAGTACCCTTTCCATTATACTTAAGTTTATAACAACTACAACATCCAATTCATATTTATTAAAGAATTTCATTGAATACTTTCATTATTTTAAATTTTACTTGTAAAATTTTCTACTACATTTTCTTTTAACATTTTAACTTTTTGTAGTTGGTAAGTCATATATATGTTAAAGAATGCAATTGAAAATCATACAAGTTTATCTTATTTCTTTTAAATTAATTTAATGTTCAATAATTATATATTTTGTTTTATAAGTTACAATTTCAACTTTCATTTAATCCCATTTTTAACTTAGCATTAAATCTCTTATTTTAATTAGAGGTTCCAATTATAAATTAGTTGCAACCCATTTCACTACAATAATTGAAACACTAATGAATGCAAACTTAAGAACGAAATACCGTGCTCCATTTTATATCATTTTAAAATAATAGATAAATGTATATGCTTACAACTTATATATCCAATTATATTTAAAACAATTAAAAATTTATATTTGTTTATCCAAATAAATCTGCAATAAAACTACTACAGTGGCCTTCCCGCTTCAAAACTCGAAAATGAATGTCGACGATGCGTTCACTCATCACCGAAATTATTTTCCAGCTATAGAGAGGGGAGTACATAACTTATTTCTTTCCAAAGTTTCTTTTCAAATAATTCTTTCAAATCATATTGAAATATTTGTATCAGAAAATACTTCTAAAATATTATTATTATATTCCAAAATCCCGGAACTCAAGTTCTATGTTTCCAATCTTTCATTTATTTTATTTCAAATCTTATTTTCAACTAATATCTAAAAAAAAATTCACTACCTAACAACCAATATATTACACCCAAATATATCATTTACAAAATCTTTTATTTTATATATAGAAAATATAATAGGCAAAATTATTTCATTCACCTATGTTCAAAAAAATATTGTGTCGGTCTATCCTATGAAATGTTTAGAAATCCCTATTGATGTCATAGCGTCCTATGCACCAACCAAAATTTATAAATACAAAACTGAACAACTTAACATAATATCAAAACCTTTTATAACACTAACTAATATGCTCTCTTATACATATACACTCATCGACTCATCATAGGGTATTACTACCCTATAAAAAAGAGTCGGACCCTAGAAAGCTAAGGTTTATTGTTAAACCAAAGCTCTGATACCAGATGTAACATCCCACCTTTTTGTACGCTTTAAATCGACGATAAACCACACAAGTCAGACTCAAACCATACAAAAGGGCGGATTGTTATGGGGTAAATAAGAAAAGCAGAGAAAGGAATAAAACAAAACAGAATCTCACAGCGGAAAGATAAAATATAATAATCAAATAAAAAGTTCATGAAGCTATTTTTACAAAAACATTTGATTATACTTATACAATACATATCAGAGTTACACATACCAGAGAAAAATCAGTAACAACGCAGTGGAAAATGTGATGCAGTGGAACATAATAAATAATAGTAATACAATCTTCGTCTTCATCCTCGAGAAATAAAGTCTTCGAATCCTGAAATACTCAGGTTGACCCGAACGAATTGAAAAGACAAAACACTCGAGTCAGAACTAAAATATCTTATGTAAGTTAAATCAACTATAAATAATATGAGTGGAACGACATCAGAGATGTTTACGGGGATAAACATCTCCTACCTAGTATCTAACGTGAGTGCGGTAACTTACGAGATGTTCGGGATTCACATCTCCTAAGGATCTGTTAAACTATTTACTATGTAGTAACATTTTGCTATTATAATAATGTCTACAGTAAAATAAACTTACTTTTAAATAGAATTAAGGCTTTACATTTTCCATCTTAACACGTAATAGTCCTAGTAGTCCATCCAGTATCATGGTCCCTCCTGATCAGGAAGCCACCAGAGGATACCACACGGGCTACGGGAGAAAACCGAACTCATACAAGGTGCGATAGGGTAGGTGACACGGCACACAAGGTAATGCCAGGGTAGATATACCAATTACGCACACGGTCTGGTGATAACGCGTAGCAGCTACCGCCCACCTCGAGCCACACCCCCAAATCAAAAATCAAAAGTGGCCACGAAATAAACCTCAAAGTCGGAATATAATATCGAAGGAGTGTGTCCGATAAGAGGGGCTACCTCCTTAGCCTGAGATCGCTCATGTTTTAGCCACCTTATGCCAACTCACGGGAGTCGGGTCCACGTATATACCTTAATAGACGTCGCCACCATCCTACTTCATTCGGGAATTTCCACCGCGTACACGGTTGTTGAAGTAGTTTTCAGAGTTGGCAGAGAGTATGACAACTTCAGATCGCGGTCTCTTCAACAACCAAACGTTATTATAACACCACGGTCATTTCAAAATAATTTATACTTCCAACCAGAATATAATATCCATTTCGAAGCCATATAAATAAGATATCCTTTCCATTTCAAAAACCAAATCATTATGATATCATTTTTATAAAACCCAAATCAATATAGTATCATTTTATTTCAAATATATCTCTTTTCCAAAATCATAACACTTTCAAATTTATAATATCTCGAACCGAACGCTTGAAATATACCTTTCAAAACATAGTACTTCGAATTTCATAGCTTCTAACCATAACTTCCAAAACTTAAATGGTTTGGATATTCAAACAGTATATAAAATAAAATAGTTTGAATTTAAAATTACTTTATGAAGTAAAATAATTTCCTTGACTTCACAATTTTATTCACTTTAAATTAAATCTCAATTTATAAGTTTCAACTCACTTTCAGTTTCAATAAACCATTTCAATTTCAATATATTTCAAACTTTAAGTATTAAACAATTTCAAACTAAGGTTGGTAATTACGATTCAACAATTCAATGTTCTATTATTTAGTTTTGAAATATTTGCATAATAAATTCATTATCATTTAAATAAAACTCAAATTACAAATAATTAAATATTTCCTTCAATTTATTTATACTTGGAATATTCGTTTAATTCATCTTAAACCAAACTCCTATTATAAAAAAAACATACTTTTAAAATCTTAATTTTATTAAATTTCAAACCAATTTCATATTTAGCTTCCCACCTTGTTCTCATTTGAGTCATCATAAACTCCATAAATATAATTTAAATAAATACTTAACCATATTATAACTTAATAAAATCAACTTTATTATTAAATTTATTTTATACTTTAAACCAAATTTATACATAGCTTAAAACCAAGAATTTAACTATATATAAAATAACATTTATAAAATATCCAAATCAATATGTCATAAAACCATATATTTCTTTACAAAACCATAAGAATCATTTCAAAATATTTTTATATATATAAACCACGGTGTTTGTATATAATTTTCTACCCTATAGTCAAGTGATACGGATATTTATCATTTTAATCCGTAATTTAAAACAAAAAAATATGGTTATGTATCATTTCAAACCACAATCCCGAATGAAATAAAAGTGCATAATAACTTGCAGTTTGTAACAATATAAAATACATCAGTCATTCATCCAATATCAATCATCAACCATTTATCACAATCATCATCCAATTCAAACAATAACATCAATATATAACAGATAATAAATATCATGTATTTACTGGTAGTTTATATTCAATAATAAATTAAATAACAATTTAACTGGCAGTTTATATGCAATGATAAATTAAATAACAATTTAATTCAATAAATTCAATTTAAGTGGAATGATGATAAAAATATACCAAACAGCCATAAATAAATTTCTAGTCATAACAGAAATTAATTTAACACACATAAGAAATGTTAGAAGTTGCGAGTGGGTTAAAACACTCACCTTTTGAATTTAGATTGCCTTTAAACCCAATTTAAACCCAAAATTTGAACAATCTCAGAATTCGTCCAAAGTAGCGCCAAAATGTCCGGAATTCCAATACGAACCTAGCGGAGAAAACCGTGTGAAATTCCAACCTCATATGCAACAGTTATTGCAATTAGAACACGTTGAAATATAAATTAAAATAAAACAAAACAAAACATCGCTGACCTACCAATGGGCACCACGTCACCCATCTTCTACAGCAGGGAACCCTAATGCACGCGACAACTACGCATTGCACAGGCCGCCGCTGCTCGCGCGCGTTACGCTATAGCGCTCGGCCCATCGCCGCCGCACCCTTTCCGAGCCCGTCGCCACCAACCACGCAGCCTCCAATGGCCACGTCGAGCCTCGACCGTGCCCCAAAATGATGGCAGTCGCTGCATATTTTATGACCAAATCGAATTATCATGACAAATCCAACCATCAATTCACCGAGCAAAGCACTCCGATGCATTCCTCTCGTCGATCTCTATGCTACGGTACCACCAATTTATTGATCAGGTGAAGTTGATTTCGGCATGATGAATGACCGGGAACATTTCTTCAATTTCCGGACAAACTGAGATTTGGATCGGAAAACGAATATCAAATCTAAGATGCGCTCATAGAGAGCTCCAGATCGATATAAAATTTGATGTTGTTTGAGGAGTTTGAAATTTTGGCTTTGAATTTGATTTGAAATTGCAATTAGAATTTGGTTTTAGGAATTTGTCTGTCGTTGAAGAAGATGAGGATAAGAATGAATTGTACGTATAGAAAAATGATAATGAGAAACAGTTAGGGTTTATAACAAGGTATATATAGGCAAATTTTAAATAATGGATGGACACGATTGATATACGCGTTGAACGATAAAATGGACTGAAAAGCCCGTTTCTACTCCGTAACGAAATTTGGTCAACCCATATATCAAAATAGATGTTTTTAAATATTTTAAACGTGATGGAGCTGGTTTCAAGTCCAAATTCCATCATATGAGGAAGTTATGCTCAAATCAAGTTATTTCAAATTGATTTCAATTAATTGATTTCTAGGCGTTTTGCGTTCGTACGATAAAATGACCAGTTCGATTGCTACGAACTTGAAATCCTACAATAATTTACCGTTACGGATCTGATGAAACTGGTTTTGTCGAAATCCGAGTCAGTGGCCAAAATAACTATTTTCCAGTTAATTAAGTAAATTAATATTAAACTGATTAAATCGCTGTTTTAATCCAAATTCTATAATTTATAAATTTTATCACTTTTGAAATCTTAAACCATTATATAACTTAAAATAAATTCTATGTTAATTCAACATTAATTATTTCACTAATTACCATATTAAATTTCAATTTCAAAAATTGTAGAAATTACAAATTTATTTTTTCCATAATTCCATTTAATTAACCTTTCACTCCATTATTATCAAAAGGATGAAGTTATATTGGTTCATGATTGTTTACATTAATATTCTCAGATTTCATCAAAATTTCCATTTATGTAACATTTAAATATTTAATTTCATTTAATAGCAATTAATCCTATTATCATAAATTAAATTCCAATATATTGATAAAACTTTATTTCCATTCCTTTCATTCAACCAATTGTCATATTAAAAATTGACATTATTTCCAATTATTTCCTTAATTCATACTAACATAACTTTTATTTTAGATTTATTGCAATTGGTTATCAGTTTTAATTTAATTTACTAAATAAATGGTTAACTTATAATAATTGTTACCATTAATGTTTAATTCCACTTATAAGCTATTATTAACGACCAAATGTTGCAATTGATTTAGATCTAATTCAATAAATTAAATGAATGGGTAAACAATTAATAATTACCACTATTGCCAAACCTACTCACATTCATACTTAATTTTCAGCTAGCAATTATTGAATTACTTATCTAGTATTCATTCTATCAAATTGCAATTTATTATGTATTATTTCATCAATTAATATAACTTTTGAATTTATTTCCCAATTCACTAATTTCAATCAATTATTACCTTACAATTGTTTCAATTAATAGGTATTGCACTAAATTAGTTATTTATCAACTTGCATAAACCTTATTACATTAATTTACATTCAGTTACTATTGATAACTATATTATTCAATTGGTTGATCCAATACTCTTACTCTTATTTACTTATTTTCTATTTTATAACCAAGTGCAGCAATTTACACTATTTCATTATTGGGATTTCACTCCAATTTTCAATAACTAATCTCTAAATACCAATGCTACATTTCATTTCCAACATTTGCTTCATTACAAGCTATAAAGTTTTTATTATTTCTAAATTTAGTTACAAACATATTATTTAATTACCCAATTTAATTATCGAATTTTATGGGTCGTTACAAAAAACTATGAGATCAGAGAACAAGTTAGAGGTAAATCCACTTTCATATTTTTGTAAATCAACAATCAAACATTCTATGATCTTTATTTTTGATATTAAATGAAATAGGATTTATTATCAGTATGGTTTATTTATGTTAACTTAACTTAAACCATCAAACTATAATACAATAAATAAACCACTTATCCATTCTCATGAAAATAAAATCAAAGCAAAAGCTATTTTATGTACAATCTATTTAACATTGTAATTAATAATATAGATCATCAAATTTTGTTTTAACTTTCATTTCAAAATCAAAAATCATTTAGCAAATGATGGTGTAAATTGTGTTTATGTTGAATAAGAATAGCTCATTTGCAAAAGCAACATAAGCAATCAAACCCACTTGTATAAACTTACATCAAAATCCACTTTCATAAAGCACAAATAAAAGAGATCATAAATCATAGAAATGTTGAAATTACATAAAGTTAGAGAGCTTCATTACCCCTAAATTGAAGGGGTTTAGCTACTCATTTGTGTTATCAAATCAACACTTGTAAATTTCAACATTAAAAGTAAAAAAAGGAAACTAAGCAAAGGAAGAAAAAGAGATTAACTGCTAACTACTTGCTTAACAAAAAAATAAAGCTACACTACTTGCATGAATGTAAATCTAAGCTATAAACATGAAATGAAAGAAATTATAGAAATAAACATTAACATAGAAGCAAATAAAAGCATGTATAAAAGAAAAGAGAAAGAGGCTTGAAAGCATTTTTATTTCGTGAAACATTGTTTTTGCAACTTTCTTGCTAAATTTTCTAAGTAAAATAAGAGAGTAGGAAGATATTTACATGTACATAAGAGGGCTATTTGTACGTGCATAAAACCCTAATTCAATTTTTAGGGTACTTCCCAAAATACCCTTGTAGGAAGTGTAACCACTAGGTAACCATTAGCATCTAATTAATCCATCATCAAACATGCATGAAACTTTAACCTCCACTTAGTTGTCCATTAGCTCCTAATTGTAGATTTTGGTAAGTGGGTAGGTGGGGTCCTCCATGATCACGAGCTTGAATTATTTCCCTCTTCATTACTTTGTATTCATTTGTGCATGCATATATCTTCATGAAACTCTCTTCCATATGCATCCAAATTCCTACATAAATTATGAAAAATATCCAACTAAAAAGTTCTAAATTAACATATGCACAAAAATGACTATTTTGCCCCTGTACGTAGATGAATATATGATGATTTGAAAATAACTGAATTTTGGTTTTAAACATGTTAAAATACCCAAATATGACATTTATTTAAATAAAAATGGATAAAATATGGATGTAAATATGTGCATTTCGCATGCACATCAAATACCCCTACACTTATCCTTTTATTCGTCCTCGAATAAAGGAAAACTAAGATAAATCCGTTATCCTAGGGAGCACGATTGCATTGAGAGTATGCAGCGAGCCGTTAAACCTTTGGATGTCCCCAGTAGGACGAGTGTTGTCTCGTGAGGGTTTTCAGCGGATACTACCTACAAAATCCAAATGCAAAGTGAAAATATTTACAAAATGCAAGATTTATTTACAATGCGATGAAAGTTTTTGAAAGTATATACAAATGAAGGATTCACTTTTAAATCGACAGTAATAAGTTAAATATAAGTTCTAGTCATTATCAAGAAATTTAAGTCCTTTTACTTGTCAAAATTTCCAACAAAAATTAAGTTGTCATAACAAATAGACTATAGTTTGGCTAGTTGTTTTGGTTGATAACACAATGTAATTATGAAATGAATCCTTAGTTGATTATCAAAGTTTGTTAAAGTGGTATTTTCATTTCTTTTCAATAACAAGTTAAATCAAACAAGTCAAAAAAGTGCTTGGATTTTAATTGCTTACACTCTCTTATTTGAATTTTTTTATATATTAACAATATTTATATATGCCTAACTTAGGTAAACTAAGGCCAGATATATTACCCGTGCACTGCCTTTCGGGCCTATGTGCGGGGAATATTGAGCGTGGCAAGTAAGCATATAAGTGTGAACACTTATCGACTTTAGGCGTTATTAAAAATAATTTTTATATACATACACCTAACTCAGATAAACTGAGGCCAGATATACCGATCGTAAACTGCCTTTCGGGCTTATATGAGAAGGGTACAGAGCATGCCTATTGAACATCCAAGTGTGAACACACGACTCCAGGTGTTAAAAATATATATACATATATACAAATGTTTTTTAGAAGAGAGAGTTTTACAAAATCATCTTAGCACCATTTGACTTAGACGATAAAAATGTTATATCCTTTACTTTAAATTTACCACTTTCTAAACAAAGATTTTCAATTAGAATATACTTCATAATTAACACATATGAACCTTCATATATACTAGTTAAACCATTGTTATTTTTATTCAAACTTCATTTTTATTTTTTTAAGACAAATAAATTTTCAAAAATTTCAATTTAATAGCAAAAACTTATCCTATACTGTTTCAAAATGCTAAAAAGAAAATGTTTTTGAGGTTTAGAGATTTTGATATTTTTGTTTTTTTTTTGTTTTTGTTGAGAAAGAAAATGAAAATTCAAAAATGTCATGAAAAACTACGAAAAATGAGACTTGCCCCCACATTTAATTTTTATCGTGTCCCTACAGTCAATGCATAATATAGTGAGTGTAATGGGGAAAATATGTACATATTTACAAAAGTAAGTCAACATTCTTACTAGACGTAGCTTGGTTCATGAAGAATCATGAGCTCATCCTCTTCGTTATTTGGCAATTCCAAGAAGGTTTCAAACGATGACCGCTGACTTTGAAAATCGATCCATCCTTAGGGTTTTGTATTTCTATGGCACCATGCGAAAAAATAGTTCGTACCACAAATGGTCTGGTCAATCTCGATTTAAGTTTCCCAGGGAATAAATGAAGTCTTGAGTCATATAAAAGAACTTTTTGGTTAGACGAAAACGTTTTTCTTAGGATTCACTTGTCATGAAATTTGATTGTTTTTTCTTTGTAAATTTTTTCGTTTTCATACGCGTTGTTCCTATTCTTCTAGTTCGTTGAGTTGTGGTTTTCGATTTTTGCTAGCTTTATCGAGATCGAAGTTTAAGTTCTTTATTGTCCACAACGCTTTGTTTTCGATTTCAACAGGTAATGGCAAGCTTTTCCGTAAACTAAACGAAATAGGGACATACCAAGGTTAGTTTTAAAAGCAGTATGGTAAGCCCAAAGCGTGTCGGTCAATTTATGAGACCAATCTTTTCGATTTTTGGTGACTGTTTTCTCCACGATTTATTTTTTTGACGCTTTGAAACTTCAACTTGGCCACAAGTATGAGGATGATATGGAGTGGATAACATGTGGGCTACCGAGTATTTCTTCATTAAAGTTTCAAAAGAACGATTGCAAAAATGGGTTCTATTACCACTGATTACTGTACGAGGTGTGTCGAACACCGAAAAGATGTTTTCTTTGAGAAATTTCACAACACTTCTATGGTTATTTATTTTGCAAGGAACGCTTCGACCCATTTTGAGACGTAATCAATAGTAAGAAGGATATACAAGTTTCCAAAAGAATTGAGAAAATGTCCCATCAAGTAGGTACCCCAAAAATCAAAGATTTCAATAATAAGAATAGGGTTTAGAGGCATCATATCTCGTCGAGAAATTCGTCCAAGATTTTGACATCGATCACAAGTTTTGCAAAATTCAAATGAATTTTTGAAAAGAGAAGGTCAATAGAAATCACACTAAAGTACCTTTTTTTACAGTTTTTTGAGGTCTGAATTGTCCACTGCAATCTTGATCGTCGAAAAAGGAAAAAACACTCCTGTTCACATGTAACATCCTAGTATTTTGAACCATTTGCATCCACACATGTCGGACTTGAATTGCTAAAAATATCAGATCGTTAATTTTTATTTGGAAAACTCAGCATATACGGTAAATAAATAAATCACAGAATCACAGACACAGAGTAATATAACAACAAGCAGCGGAAACAAATGAATAGTAGTTCATGAAGCTACTATATATATACACAGATATATATATATATATATATATGTAATAGAGTTAAACAAGATACAACAGAAGTTCTGAATATAAAGAAGTCTTAATAAAATAGTCAATACAAGATCAGAATATATCACAAGAATGAACTGAATATCTACAGGTTGAATAGATAGATGGATCTCCAAGCGAAGCTCCAAAATCCAAAGGTGAGTCTCGAACACTGTGATACTCTGTCTGAGCTGAGCTTAATGTAAAACACAAAACACTCGAGTCAGGATTAACATTCTTTTATCAATAAATCCAAATCAAGTGAAATATCAACTGAAATACAAGTAAGTAACTTAAAGGATGTTTAGGACAACCATCCTCTAAGGATTCGTGAAACTATCCACTATGTAGTAATATATGCTATTATAAATAATGTCTATAGTAAAGTAAGCTATTAAAATAGCGTTAAGGCATTACTCATTTCCCCCTTAACTCATTTTATATATTCCCTTAGTCTATACAATATTGTAGTCTCTCCCGTACGAGGCGTCGTCAGAGGGCACTCCATAGGTATGGTACAAAACAAACTCTTAGTGGTCTCGCTAAGATAGGTGACACGGCACAACTAGGCAATACCAGGGAAGATATACCAACGACACTTTCGAGCTGGTGGTAACGCATAGCAGCAACTACCGCCCACCTCGAGTCGCACTCCTAAATAAAAGGTGCACACCAAATCAATCACAAAGTAATAGAATGGCTATCGAAGAAGTGTGTCCAATCAGAGGAGCTACCTCACTTGGCCTATCAATTGCTCCTGTTTTAGCCATCTTATGCCAAATCACGAGATTCGGGTCCACGTATATACCTCATATAGGATCGTCGCTAACATCCTACTTCATTCTGGAATCTACACCGCATACACGGTTGGTAAAGTGGTTTTCGGCATTGGCAGAGAGTATGACTGTTTGCGCCAAAATTGATCACAAACGCCAAAAGCCGTGAAAGCACCTGTGTTTACACACAGATCCACAATATTCAAAAACAGATCTCAGATCCAAATAAAGTAGAGATTAAAAATGAAGCTACAGTAAAGTTAAAATGGAAGAAAGTAGGAAAGAACACAAGGTTTTATAGTGGTTCGGCAATCTGGCCTACATTCACTTTGAATCAATACTTTTTATTGCTATGTACTGTAATTACAATTACAAACTTTAGTATCAATCACAAACATGACAGAGTTTCAACGTCAGGGAAGGAGAAGATCCCTTTACAGTAGATTTTACTTTTTACTGTTTATACTTGAAAATACTCCACATAATCATTTTTAAAATAAAGTAAACTGGAAAACAAACAATTTCCCTTCAAACATCAAAATCTAAAACAATTTGGAACGAGAGATAGGAATTTTCGAAACTAACATACTCTTTTTTGTATATACAGAACAAAGATAAAGATAAAGTACAGACTAGTTTTCCTCTGGTTCCACCCTTAATCCATGTTCATAATTAAGCACGTATATATTCTTCTTCAAGCATATACATCAACAAACCACTACATTCATACCCATGCATAAGTTACAGAACACAAGGGTTAATTTTACTCACTGAAATGTTTGAACAGAGAATAATAGTCTGGAAAAAAACTGCTGCTTGTTAGATTTGTTTGTTTTTGATCTTCTCTATAGAGTTGATTTGATTTTCTTCGGTTTGTAATGGCAGTATATATATTCTTTTCCTTTTTACTTTAGCTAGTTCGAATAAATGAAAGGATGAAGCAAGACAGTTGTATATATATAGGAGAGGAGAGGGATAAGGCTGATGCCTTGTTATAGGCTTTGCATTTATTTTCTTTTATTTATTTTTAACATGATTTGATTTTTATTTGATTTGACTTAATTTCCTAAAGTTATTTGTTAAAAAGAAGATTAGATGTTTTATGAGCTTGAGGGGATGGGAATTTATTGTGTGTGTCCCCCTTTATGTTTACACGCATATCCATTCTTACGTACATACATATCATACATATGCATACATATTATTTCTTTGTCTTGTTTGCCTTATATGCATAAAAATATTCATATATTTCCCAAACTAGCTTCTATATAGTTTTACTTATATGCTATACTACAACAAATATAAGTACCCATTTATAAGTATTTATTCCTATCTTTATACATATATATTTTATTTTAAATTTATACCAAAACCAAACATAACATCTAATTATATTTGTTCAACTGAATGAGGATGAACAGGGTAGAGTTATTTATAATAGAATGAGGATAGCTGTAAACCAGCTTTTATTTTTATTTACATATCCTTATATACATTGCTTTGTATATTTTTATATTACATATATCTTTATGGATATTTTATCTTAATTTAAACGGTGAAGTATATATATACATATATTATTTTTATTCCTTTATTTTCTAAAAATATTTATCATATCAAGAGATTTTCTTCTGATTTTTAATCTCATATGCTTTAAATCAATCATACCCCAAAAGTTTATTAATTTAAAGGTTTATATAGTTTTTAGATCAAATTCACATGTATCCCAATATTTAAATATAAAAAAGTTTATTTATTCGGCTAATAAAATTTAATAATTCAATGATTTGAATTAGTTAATTTCCCAATTAACAGATGTTAAAATCCGGGTCGTCACAAAACCATACAAAAGGGCAGCTTGTTATTGTGGTAAATAAGAAAAGGCAGAGAAAGAAAAAAAAACAGAATCTCGTGGCGGAATGACAAAATATAATAATCAAATAACAGTCATGAAGTTGTTTACAAATAAATTTGATTATACTAATAAAATACAGAATCAAATTTACAAACAACAAGAATAAAAAAATAAATGCAATGGAACAACATGATGCAGTGGAATAAATATCATAAATAATAATAGTACAAATCTTCGTCCTTTAGAAATAAAGTCTTCAACCTGAAATACTTAGGCTGGCCCGAGCGAATTGAAAAGACAAAACACTCGAGTCGGAACTAAAAGATCTTATGTGAGTTAAATCAACATTTAATATGAGTGCAACGGCATTAGAGATGTTTACGGGGTTTGACACCTCCTATCCAATGTCTTGTTTGAGTGCAGTAACTTAAGAGATGTTCGGTATTCACATCTTCGAAGGATCCATTAAACTATCTACTATGTAGTACAATTCGCTATTATAATATGTCTACAGTAAAGTAAAAGTATTAAAATAGTATTAAGACGTTACCCATATCCCACTTAACACATTTTATATATTCCTATAGCCTATAGAGTACCGTAAGCTCCTCCATAAACTGGAGGTTTACCCAGAAGGGACCCTGTAGGTGTGGCACAAAACAAACTCGTAGAAGGCACGATGGGGCATGCGCCACGACACACGAGGATATGCCACGGTAGATATACCATTTGCGTATCTGGATCGGCGGTAACGCATAGCAGCTATTATCGCCCATCTCGAAACACACTCCCAAATAAAAATGAAGGGTGGCCACCAAATCAAATCACAAAGTTAGAATATAATATCGAAGAAGTGTGCCCGATAGGAGGAATGACCTCACTTGGCCCGGTGTGGCTCTTGATTTTAGCCACGTCAAGCTGACTCACGGGAGTTAGAGACACGTAAATACCTCATATAGGAATCGTTCACCAAACCATCCTAATACATTTATGGAATCTCCACCATGTACACAGTTGTTAAAGTGGTTTTCGGTATTGGTAGAGATTATGACAATATCCGATCCAGTTCTCTTTAACAATCAAATTCTTATTTCACACCGGATGGTTCTTTTACATTTCAAAAGTCAATTCACAATTTATATCCAAAACATCATATTCTCAAACCATACCACTTTCACATCATATTTACTTTCAAATCACATTCACTTGAAAATAATATCGTCTCCGAAATCACAATTCTTTCAAAAATCATATTTCCAAATTAGGTTAAACCCTCATTTCAAAATCATCATATTCAATCACTTATGTCAATTAAGTTCCAACTTAAATTATAACATCATTGTAACGACCTGGTATTTTCAACCATCCGCATCTGCACATGTCGAACTTGAATTGCTCAAAATATCAGATTGTCAATTTATATTTGGCAAAACTCAACATATACAGTAAATAAGTCAATCACAAACACAGAGTAATATAAAAATAATGCAGTGGAATAGATGAATAGTAGTTCATGAAGCTACTATATAAACATTAGCGTTAGAAATAAAATACGCAGAATATCTCAAATACACTGAAGTCACAAATACAAAAAATGACGTCTCTTAATAAAATCAACTGGAAGGCTGAAAGCTGAATAGATAGTTGGGTCTCCAAGCGAAGCTCCAAACTCCATAGGTGAGTCTCAAATGATGAATTACTCAGTCTGACCCGAGCGTAAAGAAAAATAAAAAACACTCAAGTCAAGATTAATATTCTTATATCAATAAAACCAACTCAAGTGAAATATCAACTGAAATATAATTAACCTAAAGGATGTTTGGGATAACCATCCTCTAAGGATCCGTGGAATTATCTACTATGAAGAAATATACGCTATTAACAACCAAACGTCCTTATAACACCGTGGTCATTTCAAAAATAAGTTATACTTCAAAACCAAGATATCATTTCCATTTCATATATATATATACATATATATATATATATATATCCATATTTTAGCACTTTCCAAACTAAATTGATGATTTCATATATATTTTATTTAACTCCATTTTTATTTAGTTTTGAAATATTCACTTAATAAATCAATTATCATTTAAATAACCTTAAATTTCATTAAACTAAATATTTCCTTCGATTTATTTAAACTTGAAATATCCATTTAATCACTCTAGTTCAAAATCAAGTTATAAAATCATATCTTAAACCCTCAAATTCAATAAATTTCAATTCAGTTTGATCAAACAAAAATTCTTAATTAAATACAATTTCGAATATATTCAATTTTATCTTCCCAACCTTAACTTATAAATAAAATTTTAAATAAATACTTATAAATATTATATATTAATTAAATCATACTTTATTAAATTAAAACTTATTATTAAATCTACTTTATATTAAAACTTATTTGTATATAAAATATTACAATATTAAATAAAACCATATATATGTCCTTTCAAAACCATAGAAATCATTTAAAATATTTATATATAGACCAACGGTGTCCGTATAATTTTTTTATTTCTATCCTTTGGTCAAGTGATATGGATATTTATCGTTTCAATCCGTAATTTAAATATATACGGGTATATATCATTTCAACCCGCAATCCCAAATTTAATTCGAATGAAAATCGCTTGGGTCTATCATTTCAACCCATAACGATTTTCTCCTATTCTACAGATCGCTCGGGTACGTATCATTTCAACCCATAGTGAATTCTATACTAACAGGGAACATGCGGAGTGATAACTAATATGATGATAATAATACAGGCATATATCATCAATAACAATATAATATAAACAACTGGATATGGTGTCATATCCCACAGGTGAACAATTACAGATAATAGTATACATAACAATTTAAATAACTACAGCAGCATATTTCAATTGTCGTTTAAATTGAAATCAAATTTAATAAATACAAGAATGTTAATCGTGAGTGATTAATCACTTTTTGATGCCAGATATCTTTGATAAAGGGATGGGTTACGAATCCATGCACGAATCTCAAACAAGGCAAGATTGAACTCGAACCGACAAAGCGGCTGATAAATAGGAATTGACGAAAATAGATCGGAAACTGCTTGATGTAGACCGAAAAAAAATATATATTATTCTAATATTTATTTTCTTAACCAATATAAATCTAAAAGTTATTTAAATTATATATACGTACGTTTTCAAAATCATAGTTTTAAACTAAAACACATATATAATCAACATATATACATTATATATATATGCATATGTATATTTATTATTATTATTATTATGAAAGAATAAATCACATGTAAATTTAAATCGAAAGATCTAAACATATGTATGCTTCTATCCTTCAGCACCTATATATGTCAAAGGGAATGTAAATAGATATTTGCTAGAACAGAGACAAATGAATCCTATACTAAAATACATATACACATATATGTGAGAAACACTGCAAATGAATATATATGTTATAGATATGACACACTATCTTCTAGCTTTGGAAAGCATGAACAACCAACACAAGTATGTTGCTGACAAATTTAATGGTGACAAAATATTACTAGCAGGAAGTACATATATACGTATATTACGTGTGACTTGAACCCATGCCCAGATCTAATGGCACATTTTCTCGAGCAACTCGCGTGCAGCAACAGGGACCAAAACAAATAATAGTCGAATGGATAAGTGGAGTACATGTTATCTTATACAGTAGAGAAGAGGAGAGTTTGCATTAAAAGCAACCATAATAGTAGAAAATTTCATGCATAGCAGCCTATATATATATATATATATATATATATATATATATATATATATATCAAGAAATATATATATACGTGGCTAAGCTAGCACAAAGCAGTAAGTCAAGCCTACAACATATATATATATATATATATATATATATATATATATATATATATTACAAAGATCTATTAAAATATTTGCATAAATTGAAATGAATATTGAAACGTATGATATATGTATACATAAAGGGTTACAAAATCGGTTTAAGATAAAATATAAATTTAATTAAATATTCTTCCTTCTTTGAAAATAAGAAATTTACTTTATACATACAGACTTACACTATTATACATATATAAACATTCAGGAGGAAAAGTAACAAATGTCAGGTGTGATATATATAGTCACATATCAACTATATATATGTGTATGTATGTATGTATGTATGTATAAGGAGAAAGTAGTAACAGGAAGATATGAAAACAAAAAAAATCAGTGAATCATGAAATAAGTACCTCTATCTTCATTATACTATATTTAACTTTATATATATGTAAAAATTTGAAATCAGAACAATATTAACATTTGAAAAAACCTATATATATTCATATATTATAAAACTTATATAGCTCCAATATATATATATATATATATATATATATATATATATATATATAATGATATATATAATATACTTCGTATGAAAAATGAGAAGTGGTAAGTTCACACGGCCAAGCAGGCGGAGGAACGCGAGCAGATGGGGAAGAGGAGGAGAAACAAGCCTCTTCATAGGGTGGCTTGGCTGCTACTCAAGGCAAGCGGGTAGGAGGGAAGGAGCTCGGTGCATGAGGCAGAGAGGGGTCACCACAAGGTGGATCAGAGGGGAGTCTCGGCGGTTGTAGGTTTGGAGTTCGGTACCGGCTTGGGACACGGCACTCGGTTTGTGGGGCGACGTGGCGTGGTGGGGTTCAAGGTAATAGTCTCGGGAAGGAAAGATGGGATGGTGAAATGTGGAAGCGTTGGCAAGGTAGCGGACGTTGGTTATCAGGGCAATAGGAGGAGCAGAGAGTTTCCCCATGCAAACCAAAATTTATTCATTTTTTTATAGGCACAGAACAAAGGAAAGGATAAAGTGGGAAGGGAATGAAAAAGGAGGAAGGAGATTGGGTGTCAGTGGAGGTGGCACTTTGAAATGGGAGAGGAATTTTAATGCAAACCAATCGCCTGGCTTATAAAAAACGTATTAAATACAAATTTAAAGCAAACAAATTTAAAGAAAATGAAATGGCTACAGAAAATGAATGGTTTCTCCTTATTTTTGAATTTATATTTACATAGCCTTATTTAAAGCAAATGTATTAAATACAGGGGATTGGAAGGTCACACGTCACACTCAGCTACAATAATTAAAGCAAACGATTGCTCGGCTCACACGGCTGAAATATGAAAAGGCAAAGGTAACCAAACGCACAAAAACCAGTACCGATACGGTTACTATTTTGCAAATTCCGATGTGTACCTAACTTCAAAACATAGAATTGAATATATTGCAAAGATCAGCACGATGGGACGATCAAAACGGTATACAGATATCGATGGCACGATCATACTATCAAAAATCAATAATCGGTATCGATATACGTTGCAACTCCGTACGGAAAAATCCAAATGGAGCTAGAAACGTCCGAATTTCGTGAAACGAATTTCGCAGTCTGATTCAGAATGTTCTAAATAAATTTTCTCATGTTGACATATTTAGGTTTCGAAAAACTTTAAAAATTAACTGTTATTAACTGATTTAAATGGAAATAAAATTACACAATAAAATAAACTTATGTATTACCAGATGAAAATTTACCAGTTGCTATGTTAAAATAGATGTATACCAAATATTAAATTTTTATTTCAAAATATTATTACTTAAAATTTCTCAAAATTCAATTAAATACGTTATAAAATTTATTAAAATTTTCGAGTCGTTACACTCTCCCCCACTCAAAACTTTTCGTCCCCGAAAAGGAAGGAGGTAGGAGAATAGAAACAAACCCAAAGAAAAGGATAGATTAAAAGACAAGGATAAACAATTAATTTAAAACTGTATAAATTCCAATTTAAATTAATTAACATTCAATAAATTTGGTTGAACCCATTTTATTAAATCCATTCACTAATTTATATAAAGATCAATCACTTTCATAAAACACTAATAATTTTACTATTAAACCAGGTAATATATAAATAACAATATTTTAAAGGATATATTCATAAAGGAAAAGAAGGTAGATTTGGAAAAACAAAATATAGGTGAATAAATAAAGCTGAGCAGGTAAGGTAGATTCAATAGAATAGTATCAGGCACGAATAGTTAATTCAAACTATAAGAATTTCAATTCCAAATATTAATACAAATTTTTTTTGCTGGAAATACTTTTATAAAAATACCTCTATAATAAAATACTTTTATAGTAAAATTCTTTTATATCGAAACAAATTTTCCTTTCTAAAATACTTTTATAACTCGATGTTTCAACAAGTTTATCCTCGTTCTTGCAGACTCTGGCCATGTGTTGATCAGGCGCAAAGCTAGAATTCTTCAAGTACTTAGTAGACCTGTTTTAACACCCAGTGAAAAACCTGAAAAACCTTCAAAACCGATATGGAAAGTACAATCCAAACAAATCAACCGAATCATGAATCGCAGATACATAATGGTTATGCCTAGATCCCCCCGGAAACATCTGTACTTTTAAGCAATCACTGCCTTGCGAATTTCACCACGATAACCAAAACTATTGACCGCAGATACACAATGGTTACGTCTGGATCCCCCACGAAACATGCATACCCTTTAAGTAGTCTCTGGCTTGCGGATTATGCCATGACAACGAAACTGGTAGACCGCGGATACACAATGGTTACGCCTGGATCCCCTAGGAAACATCCACACCCTTTAAGCAATCTTTGCCTTGCAGATTGCACTACCACAACAAAACCGGTAGATCGTGGATACATAATGGTTACGTCTGGATCCTCAGGAAACATCGTACCCTTTAAGCAATCTCTGCCTTTTGGATCACGCTACCAAAACGACCATAGGTAACGCCATGGAATTCAAAGGACACTCGAGTATCACATCCAAAAAACCAAATCAGAGAGAATAATATCGATAGAATGAATCCACAATGTGGCCACAAAGCGGATATTAAGCAGAAGGCACTTTCCATATCTTTATTCCGAAAATATGTTGATGTAGCACCTTTTTCAAATTAAATTTCAAATATCATACTTATATAAAGTCCATTATATATAAGATTTCATTTGCAAATCGAATACTTTTCAAAATCAATAGTATATCAAATCACACTTATATAGACTTTGATTATATAAGATTTTGCTTTTCAAATTGCGTTCCATACCAAATCAATAGTTTTCAAGTAAACTTCATGCTTATACAAAGCAATTTTATATAAGTTCGATAACTCCCAAATCAAAGTATTTAGTAAAATAAGGTTCTCAATTTCAATTCGTTTCAATATCAGTTCAGTTTCAAAATCATATACAATTTCACCAAATTATTTCTTTCAAATTAAATATCTCCAGTTTCAAAGTTTCCAAAATAATAGGTTTAGAAAATAATCCTAGTTTCCAAATCAACATAATTTAGGTCAATCAAATTCATTTCCAGAATCATCATATAAATACTGGCTTTAAATTCCTATTTTCTCAAAATCAATTATACCTAAAATGATTACCACGTTTATAACCATCCCTTTAAAACCTTTAAACTATTTATTTCTATTTGAAAGATACAATTTACCCTTTTGAATTATTATTATATATATATATATATATATATATATATATGGTTTTATAAAAGATGTTACTAAGTCAAAACTTTTAAAACTAAAATTTTCAAAACATTTCAAAACTAAATTTCATATTAGTATAATTCAAAATTGTCTTATTTATTTACTTAACAAAATAGTTTCAAACTTATTTAAATCATATTACTGCATACTTGAACATACAAAAATAACTTATATACTTTATCAAATAATTTATACCTTTCGAAATTACTTAGCTTTGAAAATTAAACCTCGATTTGGAAGTGTTCGAATATTCGAAATAGTCAGTGAAATCAAATTTCAAATCCAAGAGTTGGAAATCAGCAACAAATCAGTAAATCAATTTCAATAGATAGGGTTATATCAAATCCAAAACTCGAGCACTGAACACCGGCTCACTTCAAATCATTTCAAATATATATACATATATCTTTCGAATATCAAGTCATACTTCAAAATTTGAAATCAAAATTGGTTTCACAAAATCACTCGCATAGCAAAGCTACTAAAGTGGCATCTCCCCCACTCTGAAACTCGAAAATCAATGTCGATAATGCGTGCACTCATCATCGAAATTAAGCAATATAAGTGAGTTCTGGACTTCTATCTTCCTGAAAACTTCTTTGAAATTTCTTTGAAATCGTTGGAACTCATTTGAAGTCATTTGAAACATTTCTTACTCGAAAAATACTTTTAAATCGTAGTATTATATATTTTCCAAAATCTTAAA